>OX453308.1:7854188-9180234 GCA_949710035.1 Crambus lathoniellus
CGCTATATAGTATTCTGGGGTACTAACATTTTATTGGATCACTAGCTTTCCGCCCGCGGCTTCGCCTGCGTGGACTACACGACGTTATCCCGCGGGAATGTGATATTTTTCCAGGATAAAAAGTAGCCTAATCTTCCTCTCCGGGCTACAAAGTATCTATCTCCCAAATTTCAGCCAAATCCGTACAACCGCTTTGGCGTGATTGAGTAACAAACATACAAACATCCAAACATCTAAACTTTCACATTTATAATATTATATAATAGGACTAGCTTTCCGCCCGCGGCTTCGCCCGCGTGTACTACACGACATTATCCTGATGGAATGTAATATTTTCCGGGATAAACTATGTCATTCTCCAGCTCCCAATCTACCCCCGTACCAAAACTCACATTGATCCGTTACTCCGTTTGGACGTGAAAGACGGACAAACAAATAATACCTACTTATTGATTTTCCCGTGGGAATATGATATTATAATCCTTGCCAGGGTCTCAAATTATTTACTTAAATACCAATTTCTGCCCCCAAATTAGCCCGCGCTTACAGTGATTTTTCCATACAATGAGATTTCCCGCGGTAAAAAGTAAAATATGTCCTTTCCAGGGCCTTAAACTTTCTCTATTCTAAACATCATTCTTCCCATGAACTCAAACTATCGCCTTAAATACCAATTATATTCTACAGCTTTGCCCGAGCTAAAACTTATTTTACCCTGGAAATGAGCCTTATTCCCGCGGTTACAATTTGCCTAGGTATGTCCGTCCTAGCATCAGGACATGGGTGTCCCGGTGCTCCTATCAGTAGGAGTAATTAGTAGGAGCACCCGGAAGCAATGTCTCAATTCAAACTATCTCCATTCCAAATTTCATCAAAACTGGTTCAGCCGTTTTGACGTGAGCATATACAATTTCGCATTTATAATAATAGTAGGGATAGTAGAAATAGGAATATAAATGGCCGGCGGCCGCGATACGTCCGCGAGTACTATATCGCAAAATTTTGTGTCAAAAAGTAGGTAGATAGGCATTCTCTAAGATCTCATCAGTACCATCATCAATCTATTTTAATGTCCTCGCTGCTGGGGCATAGGCCTTCATATAGATGGATAAGGAGAATGGTCCATGACCTTCCACACGGGCCCATTGAAGTTATGGTGTACTAACCAATCCAAATGCAGCCAGAAACATAGGCTTATCGTGTCTTCCGAAGCAAGATATATTTTTTAACAGCAATCCCGTGATAGACCATTGCAAAAGTTACATAACCTCATCGATCGCAGGCCGAGCACGCTACCCGTGGTTTAGGCATAAGAAGGTAACGAACTATACCTAGACAAACAGGAGCTACTATCGTATGAATAATATTCGGACATTCTCCTACTCTTGAACTACCAAAATGCAAAAAATCAAGACAATACTTTTTAAAAAATGTATAAAACTGATTTTCTTGAGTTTTATTCCAATGCATAAAGAACTGTTTGCTTTGCACGAAAATGAGCTGTCATGGGGCCCATGCTTCATTGAATAAAGTGAACAAAAAAAAACTTCACTTTTTCCCGAGTTAAAAAAACCGTATGAAATTTTCCCGGCCAGAGTTCAATTATCCCGATCGATTTTGCCGTTTAAGTAGTTGTGATTGAGCCATAAACATCCAAACTCCGTATCTTTAATACCCCACCCACCCTATATATACATTAACCCCCCCCCCCCCCCCCCTTTCTACCCTATTAGGTGTTTTTTTATTTTGCCTACGCAGATCATTTTCAATGATGACCTAGTATCCTTCATACCAATTTCCATACTCCTAAGTCCAGAAATGAGGAAGTTTTCATATAAGATTAATCCGCCCGTTTTACCCCATTATCGGGGAGTTTTTTTAACTTCAATAATTTAATTTTCAATCATGATCAGTATTCAACATACCAATTTTCATATGTCTAAGTTCAGAAATGAAGAAGTTCCATATAAACTTTATCTCCCCATTTTACCCTATTCAGGTGGAGTTTTTTTTTACTTTGCTTACTCAGATCATTTTCAGTCGTAACCAGCATCCAACGTACTAATTTTCAGGCTTCTAAATCCATTATTGAGGAAGTTCCATATAACCTTAACCCCCCCATTTTACCCCTTTAGGGGGGGAGTTTCCTAAAATCCGTTCTTAGCGGACGTCTCCTAGGCATAATCTACCTTCCTGCCAAATTACATCTTCGTTGGTCCAGTAGTTTTCGAGATTTCGTGATGAGTGAGTTATGTCCCCTCGATTTTATATATATAGATATAGTAAGTTATCTTAATTTTAATAGATAGCTAACTTAAGTACATATTTTTTTGGGTATATAATAGTAAGTAAGTACCTTAATTGCGTTAGTGCAAAAATAAAATATTGATTCCAATTTCAATCGCTATTAATGTTGCTTTAGAAGCGATATTTTAACTTCATGATGAGGTTAAGTCGGAACCACAGAACACGGAAAAAAATCTGCTCTGGGGTCGGAACATTGTATCCAAGAAAAAGTAATAAAACTGAGTAGGTAACCATCGCATTGATGATAGGGGTAGGAAAAAAGTGGCAACATAATGTTTAAAGGTGAAATAAAATTAATTAAGTAATATAAATTTTCATCAAAGCAAGTCTGTCAATAACATCGCGAAGAAGTTTCACAATTTTATTTTCTTTGCATGTCGGAAAGCGCTTTGCCGACATTCATAACAAACTTTCATTATGGAACTTTCTTTAACAAAGCATCGCTTCATAACCAATTTTTTTTCTAGAGAAAAACATAGAAGGAACACTTTGTTTTTGCTCGGCAGTGTTATATTAGTTATGCACTTTGTTATTATGTATGTATGAAGAAATGCCAAGTAATTTTCGACCAACTTTCATTAAAATTCAATAAATCATAAATTCGTCAATTTCGGGCATCCAAAGGTTGTGAGTTCAAATCGCACCTATAGAGAACGTGGAGTCCAGTTTCTTTCTAGTAGGTATAATCTTCTTATTAGAAGAACTTATAACAAAAACTGAGATACGAGATTTTTATCTAGTTGATCACTGAAACTGAATAATTTTGTGCTTCTTGTCCGTCATGGTAAAGTCGATCCCGCTTTTTGTCATACCAGCGGGGCTTCACCATGTCCACTTACTTTGGAGCTGTTTCTTAAAGCAAGAACTCGTAAGAAAAAACCACTCTACTTCGATAGTAATCCAAGCTTTACTGTGGATTTTTATACAAAAATTGCCACTGGATGAAAAAGAATAGTGCCATTCTATCTTGCAGAAACATTATTTTTAACAATCTCGTCATGGACCTTATATCTTAAAACATTACGATTATAGCCCCCTTCAGCTCGTACAAGCTCGTTTCTACAAGTAGTAGAAACAAATGTAACGTGAAGAGAATACTTGAAACCATTTCGCCGCGCGTCTTCGTTAGAGCACGCTATGGAAGGTTATAGCGTTTGTCGGTGTCAAATGGATAACATGCACTTGCACTAATAATACTTTCAATAGAAAATAATCGCGTCTTATTTCAACCTTGAAATAAGATTTGGTTTGAATTACCTATAAGAGGGATTATTTCTTGATTTTTTGTGGCATTTTTTTAAGGTGGTTTTATTTTTTATAATCAATGGAACACAAATACACTTACTAAAGTTTTCATACTTAGGTAAGTACTTGGTACATAAACTACTATCTTGCAGCCACTCGTTTAAAGTTTAAAGTACGATTACAAAAGTTTAGCCTCTTATAATTTTCCTCTTTTCTGATCCCTGCATAGAGAAAGCTATCTGGATGCTAAATCTTAGCTATTTGATCATTGGTTAAATATGATGAGGCATAAAATCATGTTTAGGTAAGGATAGGAAAACTAATTTTTTTTTTCACAATCTGGGCAACTGCTTTGGAACATAACTTTCATTTTGAACCTAGTTCACGAAAGGCGAAAGTATTAAAAGGTGTCCCCAATCTGGGAATTGCGACATCCAAAATTGGCCGCTGGGGCAATCTCGCTAAACGGTGCTTGTGAGGAGTCAAGCACGCCAAGATTGGGGCACAGTACAAACGAGTATACAGTAGGTACTCTATACTCTCTCTACAGTAAAGTTGTAATTCCTAAAAGACTGTGCCTGTACGCTTTGTAAAATGAACCATTTAAATAGCATAAAGGCTTTGAAAAATGGAAAATAAAGTATTTAGAAAAAATCTACCCGTCTCACAACCAGCTCTCTAAATACTTCATTTTCCATTTTTCAATTATAAAAATTGCATTCTGAAAGCAAAAAAGTAAAAATTTAAATAACATAAAGGCTTTGTTAAAATTGGTCCCAATATTAGCACACCCTATTTGAACGCAGGCAAGATAAGCAAAGCAATAATCTAATAAAATTAACACGAGGTCGCAGGCTCGATTCCCGAACAAGACAAGATTTTTGACGACCGATTTGGCGCAGGGGTAGGCTACCCCACCTTCTGCGCCAGTGGTCTCGGGTTCGATTCCCGAACAAGACAAATATTTGTGTGCATGAACATGTCTATTTGTCTTGGTCTGGGTGTTAACTATGTATATTAAGCATGTATTTACAAACAAAAAAGTATTTAAGTATATATTTATCCGTTATCAAATTTTCCATGATATACAGTTTCTTAATGAAATTAATATGGGCTTAGATAATTGGTGTGAATGTAAGAAGTTATTTATTTATTTATTATTTATGTATGTTTGCATTGGTATGGTTATTTCTAAATCTATATCATCAATGAAAAAGTATGTTTATCTGTTAACTCAGTTTCCTTAGCACAATTAGCTTAGCTTTTAGGCTAGCTAGATAGTAAATCATTCTGTTCAACATTTGACTGTGTCATGTAATACCGGGTGCTCATAACTGGGTCACCTAAGGCACCGGGTAAAAATTACCCGTTTATGGCGACATTCGTGCTCCCGCGGGCCAACGAGTGCCAGGTTGAACCGCTAACCTATAGGGTTAGGTGACGTCATAAAGGTACAATCGGTGGCACGTCAAGTTTCACACTTTTACCTTGATATTTAGAAATGACAGTAAAAACCGGTTGCGATAATGTTTATTCAGTGTTCAATATTGTTTGAGAAGGGTTGCTAATTCTATTTAAGTACCTACTTTAATAAATTGCTAAGAATACCTACTCGTGACATTCATCAGACTAAACTTAGCGTAACAATGTTGACCTTTAAATCTCCCTCATGGTTTACTAATAACGTCGGTTATCTCCCTGCAACTGCCATGCATGACATGTCGTCGACTGTACTTCCCGTGTACCGGTCATAACCAGGTCACGCGCCCGGGGATAAATACGACCGGGACACATGTGCATTGAAAGTATCGACACAACCCCCTGAAATTGAAACGGTCTGTTATGAAACGACCGTAACAACTCGAGTAATTATGAACGAACTTCGACATTTTATGTGTTTTGTTTAGAAATAATCAGAAGTTTTAATGGCTTGACCATGAACACCTAACAAAATGTATCTACCTACGTGTGATAGAGCATAATGCTTAATAATTTTACTATGTTAATACCACATTTTTTATAAGTAGGTATACCTACTTAGGTGCCTACTACTAGATACTACTACTTAGTAGGTAATAATGTAAGATAGGTAACAGATACTAAGTTCGATTTTTTTTTGCCTCAATAAGTAATGAACTGGCTTTCAGTGTTTTAGAAGAAGCCTTTAATTTTATTTTGGTTAATACTTTTACCCCCACCGTAAAAAACAACTTTTGAACTATTAATTTATAATTTATTTTTATTTATTTATCATTACTATACAGGGTGTTTTTCTATAAGTGCAATACCTCATAGGTGGTGATTGTGCTCATGAATATGAACAACTTTTACTATGGGGCCAACTCTGCTACTCAACAAAAAAAAATGTGCTGTTTCATACAATTTGTTAATTTCTACCCGACCAGAATGTATGGAACAGCTGTTTTTTTTTGTAACTTCACAAGTTGGCCTCATAGTAAAAGTTGTTCATATTCATGAGCACAATCACCACCTAAGAGGTATTGCACTTATAGAAAAACACCCTGTATAATAATGATAAATAATGCTGTTCCATACATTCTGGTCGGGTAGAAATTAACAAATTGTACGAAACAGCACATTTTTTTTGTTGAGTAGCAGAGTTGGCCCCATAGTAAAAGTTGTTCATATTCATGAGCACAATCACCACCTAAGAGGTATTGCACTTATAGAAAAACACCCTGTATATATTAATTTCTCATTTCTTTTTAATTAATTTTATTTGAACTAAAATGTCGTTAAACTTTAGGGATTTCGTACCTAATGTTTTAAAATACCTAAGTAAATAACACCTACATAAGAAACACCTAAGTTAAAAATACCGATTGGCCTATATCTACCTAATGTTTAAAATGTCTACAGCTATAACACCAAACACATTTTAAATACCAAATGGTCAAAAAACTTAAAATTGGCCTAATATTTGAGTGGCGGAAGTCCTGTGAGAACACGTGATAGGTTAGAAATTTAAGGCACCGATTCCCCAAAATAGGGTATTTTAAATTATGGATTATTCGCAAATCACAAGTACTTAAAACTTGGAAAAAATATATGTCATTTTACAGTTATTTATCTAGTGCTTCCGGCCGTTTTTTTTCGATTGGTGATATTTTACTGTGTCAAATAAAATCCCAAACATTCGTCTAATCGTAATCCAAATATCGTATTACTTGCAGTATACTTGGTTTTAGTTAATGAAAAATATACGAAAATATACGTCTTTGATTAGCCGAGGGATTCCGGCCGTCATAATTGTAAATTTTTTATTTGTTAATTTTTAATTGAATTTTAAGTGATTTTCGATTCGCGGGGCGCTCGCGAGTTCACACTTCACTGCCGGCTGCCGCTGCGTCCGCGTGAAGTGTATCGAGCGCGGCCGAGCAAGCGTTAGCGTGCCTATTTCGGTCGGGAATCCTCGCCTTAAGGCGATCGCGAAGCGTAGCGAAGCGTAGCAAAGCGATCGCCTTTAATTTCGTGGTTATTTTTTTTGTATCAATACAACATTGTTTCACAGAAAAATAATAACCAAAAATTTCTAACCTATCACATGGTCTACAGGACTTTCGAGGAGTACAGAACTTTTCGGTATTTTTCATTTTGGTCAAATAACTTTTAGGTAAACTAATTTTAGGAACTTTGTTCATAGGTACCTATTTCAAGTTTTAGCTTTATGAACTTCAGTAATAACCATTTGACATTTTAAAGTTTAGGTATTTTGAATTTGAGTGAAAAAACCATTAGGTACGTATTTTGATTTTAGGTATTTTGAAAGTAGGTGTTTTAACGATAGGTTTTTCAATTTTAGACATTTAAATACGTACCCGTCTTTACTACGTGAGTCTTTTGAGTGTCATAAAAAGGGTATATATGTAAGCTACAGCATTAGAGCAGCTTAAGCTTATCATTCTTCCTAGAAAAGCGTTCAAAGTAAGACGGAAATTATTTTTCAGCAAGATCAGGGCCCGACTGAAGCAATTTCCCGTTTCAGGAGAAGTTGAATGTCAATCATTGTGTCGGATTTTTAACGCTTTCGTGGATAACTTTTTTTATCAGTTGAAACATAATATTAAACGAAGTACTTACTTTATTTTATTTATTTACACTTTATTGTACACACAGATAATACAGATAGACAAAAAAAAAATATACAAAGGAGACATACAATTGGCGGCCTTATCGCTAAAAGCGATTTCTTCCAGACAACCTAGGGATGGACAGGATAAGAAAACAAAGTATGATGGGATAGTTAAAGGTGTACAAAGTGTTAAGTAAAAAAACAATAAACTTACTACTTACATCTAAATAAATTAATATATACCTACATATTTACACATTAATACGTCATACTTAATAACTTATAAACATTATACATATTTACATATAAATACATACTCAACAACCAATAAAATAAGCAATAAACTTACATGAACCTACATAATAACCTATAATATACCTAGATAAGATAGTTTGTTACTGGCTTAGTTCAGCAACATAAGGAGAGATAATGCTCTTTGACCTCTTTTTTGAATAAGCGGATAGTCTGTGCGGCCCTAATTGACACCGGTAATGCATTCCAGAGGTAGGCAGCTTGCACCGAAAAAGATTTTTCGAAGAACCTGGTTGAATGCATAGGTGTTTCCAGTCGCAAGTTTTCTGATGATCTCAAGAAACGAGAATGGGAATCTTTGACGAATTTGAAGCGATCTTTAAGATAAGAAGGAGTAAAGGGGTTAAACAGAATATTGTACAATAGGGACAAAATATGCGCATTCCGGCGAAGGCGAATTGGCAACCACCTGAGCTTCTTACGAAATTCAGAAATATGATCGTATTTGCGAAGCCCAAATACAAATCTTATGCAAAAGTTTTGAAGGCGCTCAAGCTTATTTAGTTGCTCTTCTGTAATATCAAGATAGCTGACGTCGGCGTAGTCTAGAATTGGAAGAAGTAAAGTTTGTGCTAGCGCAACCTTAGTGGGAGTTGGTAAAAAGTTACGGAGCCTCCGCAGAGAGCCAGCAGATGCAAAAAGTTTTCGGCTTACCTCCTGAAGCTGCACGCCCCAACTTAAATTGCTATCGAAGTGCACGCCTAAATTTTTAACCTGGTCCCGGGGTGGGAGATCAGTGCCATCGAAGGTGATGGCTGGCACTTGAGTAAAATCAATTTTGGATCTTTGCCGGGTGCTTCCAATTATAATAACTTGGCTCTTAGCAGGATTGACCGTTAACCCGTGCGCTCTGCTCCATTCGCTGATTTGAACCAGGTCCCTATTGATGTTATCTATGGCTAAAGAAATATTGTCCGCAGAGGCTTGAGAATAAATTTGTAAATCGTCTGCATAAAGGTGGTAGGTTGAAATTAATTGACGGGAAATAGGATTAATAAATATACCGAAAAGAAGAGGAGATAAAACGCCACCCTGTGGTACGCCAGCGGTGGTGTTACGCCACGAAGAGAAGGAATTCTCTATACGGATCCGTTGCCGACGACCTAAAAGGTAACTACGAAACCATTCAACCACTGTTGGAGATATGTTAATAGAGCTAAGTGTCTCAAGAAGGACATCAAAATCTACCGTATTGAAAGCATTGCTGAAATCGAGCAGGGATAGGACTGTAAGATTCCCAGCTTCCATACCAGATCTGATGTCATCCGTGATATTGACTAGTGCAGTGGTAGTACTATGGCCAGGTCGGAAACCGGATTGATTGGAATTCATGATATTGTTCTTGCACAGGAAAGTGTTCAGTTGATTATGGACAAGACGCTCTAGGACTTTAGATAGGAATGGAAGGATGGATATGGGGCGATAATCAGAATAGGACGAGGGATTGGCTTTTTTAGGGAGTGGCGTAATCTGGGCATCTTTCCATAACGATGGAAAGACACCATTGGACAGAGAATAATTTAGGATATAGGTGATGATAGGAAGGATTTCGTCAAGGATGAGGACTATCATTTTCCTGCTAATACAGTCGCTACCAACTGCATTGGAGGTGACGGCCAGTATGCTCTTCTTAACATCACAATCAGTGAGTTGAGTAAAAAAGAAAAGATCGTGATTTGGGCGGGAAACTGATGAAAGAGTTCGCAGGGTGTTAGCTTTCGTGATCCCATCAAAGTGTGACGAAGAAGTAAAGTGCTGATTTAAGACATTAATATCAAAGTCTTTTGAAATAACGGCTGGCCGCTGTTTCCCGATCCCCATCGAGTTAAGAAATTTCCAGACCTTTGCTGGATCTCCATTTTCGACAGAGCTGTGAAAGAAGTGGCGTTGTGCTTTCCTACACACTTTATTGCAGCGATTGCGAATGGCAACATATTTCTCCCAATTTGAATCAGTTGGACGGTGTTTATACCTTGTTTTGGCGACAGCTTTAAGGTGACTCAATGACTTAATTTCATCCGATAACCAAGGAGAAGGTTGATGTTTTAATTTAACGGCGCGAACTGGGGCATGCCGGTCGTACAACTCATTAAGCTTTGAGACAAAGAACTGTAGTTTGCCGTCAAGTGTGTCCATATTCAAAACCGGACTCCAGTCTATACCTTTCGCGTCACTGCGAAGCCTATCGGTGTCAATGCCACCAAAATTACGCTGCATCAGTACTTGAGGTTTATCCTTGGGGGGACGCAATTTGTAAGAAATAAAAATTAGGTCATGGTAAGAAAAGGCATCGGCCGGAAATTGGCCATGCTTTGCAACACGGTCGAGGGAAGAAACAAAAACTAGATCAAGAAGCGAAGGGGTACAGTTAGGAAAGTGATGGGTGGCATTTAAGGGCACGATAGATAGGTTAATAGATTGTAGCAGAGAGAGAAGAGATGAGGAACGAGAATCTTTTTTAAGAAGACAAGTGTTACCTACGTTTTAAATACCAAGTTACTCAAACTTAACACGTATTTACATTTTGCTGTGTTCTGCTTCTGTCCGCTGTAAGAGGACTGTAGGTACTACCTAGGTAGCTATATTTTCTTCATTGATTATATTTGTATTCAAGATAAAATTATTGTTGTACAAAATAATATGGGTTTTTATTAGATTATAGTATAGATATTAGTACCGGATTTCATGCAAATTACTAGCTTGCCGCCCGCGGCTTCACCCTCGCGGACTGTGCGACGGTGTCCCGCGGGAATGTGATATGTTTCCGGGATAAAAAGTAGCCTTTGTTCCTCTCCAGGCTACAAAGTATCTGTGTCCTAATTTTTAGCCAAATCCGTTCGGCCGTTTTGGCGTGACATCCAAACAAATCTAAACTTTTACATTTATAATATTAGTAGGATATCGTATGGTCCAACAAATTGTAGATCTCGGTTGCAACCCTTTAACAAACAATTCCAATTAAAATCAGTTATTGCCGCAAGGTGGTTAACGGATAAAGGCAGCGAAGCCGAAGGGACAATTGAAGGATATTTTGATTAATGGCAAAACGATGTTATCTGACCCAAGGACTGGTACCCTTGACCTAGTATGAGGCATTAACATTCAGGTCATAAATACTTCAGTCGGCAGTTTGAGAGGGAATTTATATCGGGATTTCTGAAGGTAACGCTACCCAGCAGAACGCGGAGCTACTAGCTAACTTGAGAAATACTTAGGTATAAATCTATTAACCGATTCGTTGCTAATGGCACGACAGGTGTGTCATATTTTTTTTAACGTGTGGCTTATGACCCTACAGGCGCGTAATTTTTTTATTGATTATAATTCCCTCAAATTATTTTTTTAGATAAGTCTACCTAGAACAAAACTAATATGTGTTTTTATATACATGGCTGATGGCACAATAGGCATGCCATCAACTTGTATGGCACTTGACACGCCAGTTGCGTCATAGACAATTTGTTCACAGCCATGGCAAAAATTTTTTGAAAATGGGCGCCGCAACCAATCGTTTAATAGATTAGCCTTCCCGGGCTATTGAAGGCGAATTTTCAATATTGTTTGTAAGCTCTTTTCAGACAATGGTCATCGGTCAAACCGACCAGTAATAAATATGAAAACTCGGATTATACTGCAATACTTATAAAATCTACTAATTTTATTTCGATACTATAATGTATCGCAAAAATCAACATAATATATATTTTTCGCCCAATTTCAAAGATGGCAAGCTTGTAAAAATTACCGCACCATTTTACGCGACTAAACCAAAGAATATATAAGTACACTAAAATAAACATACTGATAGAACCATAAAAAATCAGAGAGAACCATTAGAGAAACGAAGCTAGAATGTTGGTTCCAGGCGTGTCTTTTTACCGCTAAAAGGAGTCCTTTTACCTTAACTCCTACTTTCCGTGGTTCAACAGTACCAATTACCGACAATATAGATCTTCTTGGCACGAAGTTAACTTCGGACCTTAACTTCGGCGACAGCATTGAGTGCAAAGCTCAAACTGCGGCCAAAAAACTGGGAACGCTGAATAAGGTTAAGCGATACTTCACGCCAGTACAGCTTTTGACTCTTTACAAAGCGCAAGTCCGGTCATGCATGGAGTATTGCTCTCACCTCTGAGATGGTTCGGCTAAGTACCAGTTAGCTGCACTCGACTCAGTGGAACGCAGGGCCAGAAAACTAATTGGAGACGATGAGCTGGTAAAAACCAAGCTCCATAGTCTTACCCATCGACGTAAAGTGGCTTGCTTGTCGGTATTTTACAGGCTGTACTTCGGAGTGCGCTTCTGAGCTGCATGAGCTCATTCCGCCATCCCCGTTCTACCACCGAGAATCTAGGCGCACAGCGGGCTATCATCCTTATTTGGTTAACATCCCGCGGATGCGTACCAAGCGCTTTTCTTCTTCCTTTGTGATGCGCACCGCCAAGGAATGGAATACCCTGCCTGCGTCTCTTAGGCGCTTGCTTCTTCTTCTTCTCAACCCTAAGGTTCAGTATGAAGTCAAGAGCAAGCCCATACTATATAAAAAAAAAAACTTTTAAAATGTCTCAAAAAGAGCAAAGGAGTACAAAAATAAAGACGACGACATGGTCAAAAAATATTATACGTGGACGAAGTCATCTTAAAGGTGAATGAAGACAAGAATTACACTTCTAAATATGTATACCTAAGTTCAATTTCAAATTCGAGTTTATTTCAGCTGAAAATACAGTTTAATCATATAAACAGTGTCCCTTTTCCGACATTTGAATTAAGAAATTTCCTCAATTTCCCGTGAAGTATTAATTTCACTTGAGTAGGTAATTTGAGATTGAAATTAATAATGAAACTGATATTTTAAAAGGGAATTCGCTTGAATTTCCTAAAGCTGTTGTCGGAAAATTAATTTCAAATGAAAATATATTTAATCTATGACTATTACTTTGCATTAAAATAGTATTATTAGATTTGTTGATTTAATTTGAATTCTTTAGTGGGTTCGCTCAATGAAAGAATCTACAATACTTATATAAATCATCCTACCATAATTTGACAAATATTATACACCACCCTGAATTGACAAGAACTTATTGTTTTTTTTATTTTGAATTTATTTCTATACTTAAGTATTTTTTTGTTCCTTTTTCTGTTTTAATTTTAATTCTACATTATATTTTATTTTGATACTTAGTTTATATATTATCTCTAAAATAAATGAATTTTAAATTTATTTTGTATTGTCACCCATGTGAAAACCACCCTGTACCATAGTTACTTGGATAAGATGAAATACTTAAATATTTATTTCCTTATAACAATGTTTAAATACAGTTACAACTAGTGTAAGGAGGATACCGTAAACAATACAGTGAGATATTGAAGGAATCTGGCATCCATGCTAGGAAAGACATGAATCCTGATTCACGAACCGTCGGAAACGGAATCGGATTCGAATTCAGTGCTTTGTCTTTGTCTATTCTATAGTAAGTGACAGAGACAGGGCATAAATTCCGCTGGCTGGCGTTTCCGAACGTGAATCAGGGGGCTGTATAAAGGACTGCCATTGCTCCTCTCCAATGTAGATGGTGCTCAAGGCTCAAGGTGTTCAAGAGTAACTACTTTGAACTATCGCATTCGCCAATCTTCGAGTACCCCAACAATACAAACAGAGCTAAACCCCTACATACAGTTATTGAATTATAATTACGTCGCGTCGCGTCGCGTTGCATCGGCGGCAGTCGCGAAATTAAATCCTCAAACTGATTTTCACGCCTCGATAGTTCCATAAAGGATTCCCTAGATACAGTCCACAGCTCATCAAATTGCGTAGACAAATGCAAGCGACACGGAATTTTTTGAAAAAAATATGTAAGTTTACGTCATACTAGCTTTCCGCTCGTGGCTTTGCCCTCTTGCGACGATGATTTTCGTAATAATGAGATGTTCTCCCGGGATAAAAAGTAGCATTTATACCTATGTATGCCACTCTATACAAATTTTGTCAATTCCGCTCAGTAGTTTCGCAGTGATTGAGTAACAAAAAACCAAACTTTGTCATCTTTACTTCTATACTAATATTATAAAGAGGAAAGATTTGATTGTTTGTTTGTTTGTATGTTTGTTTGTTTGTTTGCATCGAATAGGCTCCGAAACTACTGGACCGATTTAGAAAATTCTTTCACCATTAGAAAGCTACATTCTTCCCGAGTGGCATAGGCTACATTTTAACCCGATATTGTGAAACAGCGAGGAACCGCTAGTTTATAATTTAAATGGTGTGCATGTGCACTTTTTTGGTTGCATCTTGCATCTTGTTTGCTGAAGTAGGCAGGTGACTTCCGCCAAGCAACTCCTGATTCAATCAAATATTTATAATAAAAAGTAAGATAAGACAACATGTTTCCAATGAAATTACATTACCTATATAGTTACGTATTTATAAAAACACTAGATGAGATTCTTGCGATGCTATGCGAATTCGCGGTTTTGTGTACGAGCCCTTAAGGTGCGCTCTTATTATCGCTCAACCGTTTTTGACACTCCAACCGTTTTTGACACTCCAACCGGTTAGGTATCTAGTTCTAGTGGTATTGTTCATCGAAGCGGTCATTTAATGAAATAGAATGCATTTTGTCTAGACTAGATTCTTAGGCTTTAGGTACACATAGGTTTCAATGTAAATGTGAAGGTTTCAATTTCAAATTTGACCTGCTGTCGTGTGTATCTATCCTTAGGGAGCATAATTTTATTCAATATCGCGCGCTAAACTTCAAACTTGAACGTTCAGGGTGTATTTTCATTTCTGCTATTTGTTATATGGGTTTGTTTTTTTCATTTGATATGGAAAACAGTAAAGCTTTCTTTTTTGATTTGCAAGAACAAAATGTTTTTATCGCATTGTTTTTTACAAATCAAAAATCAAAAATATGGTTAAACATGGTATAAAAAAAAATTGTATGTAAAGTGAGTGATGAAACGATAACATTCAAATACACGGGACTTCCTTTTCCTTTATTAAAATGCATATAGGATCGCTGTTCAACTCACAATATGACCTCCCACTACAAAATACATCGAACAGGCAATATTCACAACTCTTATATTTATTTATAATCGACAATATATTATCATGTTTAACAGATAAACTACGAAAATCGCTCTTATTTAGCTCGAGATAAGGACCATCTCAGGTCAACATGTAAAGCTTGGTTGACCAGATCGTCGGTCCACCTTGTAGGGAGCCTGCCTACGGATAATCGTCCGGTACGCGGTCGCCATTCGAGAACCTTTCCGCTCCAACGGCCACCGGTTCTCCGCGCTCCGTGTCCAGCCCACTGCCACTTCAGGCCGAGCAATCCTTCGAGCGATGTCGGTTGTTTTAATTCTCTTGCTTTTGTTCATCGGGACTTGAGGCTACGTTTAGATGACAACGCGCGTTTTGCTACCGCGTGTTGACAAGTAGGTACAAGCATTTTGTTCGAGTCGTTCACATGCTAACGCGCGTTCGATACTGCTCTAAACTCTGAGCTCTAACGACTTCGTAGCTCAGAGATAAGAGCAGTCGCGCGGATAGCGAAAGGTCGTGGGTTCGCTTCCCATCGGAGCTGGTTGTGAGTTGTGAGACGGGTCGATTTTTTTTTAAATACTTCATTTTCAATTTTTCAATAGGTACCTACTTAGTGAGCAAAAAATTTTCGTTTTATTATTTTTGTAACTATAATTAGAGAAACCTCAGTTTAAAATGAAACGTGTGGAAATGCCTTTATTTTCCTCAGAAAACGTTTTCCCTCTATATAACAAATGTTTCAACTTCTCATAAAATTATTTTCAGCTTCCACCATTCTCCTGGTTACAGCATTACAGAATTTTATCTATTAAATATGGCCATTTTTATAGGGAAGGTCAATTCATTGAGTAGGTTTGACCGGATATCCTATTTAATTTCAATACGAACGCTTTTATGGAGGGAGAGCCGGTCAAAATGGCGGGAAACATTTCATGCAAATATTTTTATGGGCGTTCATTTTATGTTTAGAAGGTTTTTATCGAGGTATCGTGTCCCGGTACGTTATGCTTTATATTTATTCATACCTATAAAATATTAAGTACTGTCTACGTAAGTACCTAATGCGTCATAATATGCGTGTTTTCAAGACATACTTTTATTCGTAAAAGTATTTTATTAACTGAAACACTTTTGCAGGAAAATCTGACCTCCAACATTCTTACCAAGAATCACACAACATCCTTGGACAGAATTAAGTAAATATTTCATCTTATACGTGGTTCAATTATGTCCCACGCCAGCCGTGTCGCCTGTCGCCCGTCCCAACATTCGCAGGTTAGCTAATTAAAATTTTATTGCGATCCAGGAGGCTGAAGTTTGAGTGGATTGCTCCATAATTGAGTTGAGCATCAATTAGGACCGAGTAATTGCATGATTACAATGGCTCAGATAATTTCCCGTTACACCGGAGTTTGGATCAAAAGTAAAATTGTGGGAAATTCTCGAGCGATCAAATTGAGCGTTAAGGTGAGAGTTAGCGGATAAATTATGGATTAACAGAACAGATAATTTATGGATGCAATATTAAATATACTTAGGTATGTACGTACACGATTAACACGATATATTGGGTTTTCGCTTGTCACCGATCACCTGGCATTCGATATACTGGAATTCGATATGGCGCAGAAAACCCACCTTATGGTATATGCGTAGTAACTACTTATTAGTAATCTGTGGATATGGCCGATCGAGTGCTTAGCGAAGTAATGCCTTGATCACACGTACCGAGTAAACGGGCGAGACAGTGCTCTCGGCTGAATACTCGGTAAGTACAGTACATTATGTAAACACCGTACTCGGCCGAGCTAGGTACAACATTGACTCGGCCGAGCATTGTCTCGCGAATTTACTCGGTACGTGTACCAGAAAAATTAAAGAATATGTTCTTAATTGCCAAACTGAGGGCATATCTAATTTGATAATTTAAAAAAAAAAAAATTGAAAACATGCTTAAGTATTTAAACATTGTATTGTAAGTATTATATTTTATTTTATTATATACTTATTATAAAATTTTTAACATAATATATTATGAACCATATAAGTATTTTATGTAATATTCATAATTTATAATTAGTTTGTAATATTTTCCTTACGTAAACTTGCGCATCAAGTCTTGATATCAGCGAATATCAGCTTTTATATTATGGTAATGGAATTATCAAAGGATACAAAAAAAGTGCCCAGAAAAATGACACATATTTATTAATATTGACACATATAGAAAGCTAATTAGTACGTTAAGAAGGCATGGGATATAAGAAAGAGTCGAGTTTAGTGAAGTACCTAAGTAATAATAAATTACAGTTCCATAAACCCTTTAATTCGCAGTGTTGTCCCTCAACAACATGTCAAAAAAAAAAATGGCTTGAGAGTCGTATTTTAAAAAAAATATTATTTGTGTTTACATTATGGTTGAAACGAAGGGAAACATGGAAAAAACTCAAACTGTCACTTAATGCGCTCAAAGTGACTTTTATTGTCATTCTTAGTCATGATGGCGTCTAGAATTTCTGTTCAAAGTTAAATTATTTTAATTTTATGGGTTTTTATTTCTCGAAATGCGGAATGCATACTGTTTTTCTAAGATAGTGTCCCTACTGAATTTGTTTATGTGTTAAAATGTGTTATTAACATTTATAATCACGACTTATGATGTTGAGAACAGGTATGTTGTTCATGAACAACAATGCGAAGTATACAGCAACTTACAAAATGCTTTGTTAGTTGTTCTCTAACGACACTGCCCGTTAGCTAGCGAAATTGTTTTAATAGTATATAACACTAGTATAGTATTATATTATCTGTGATATAACTAAGTTTTTTTGGTTTCCTGAATGTTTTATAGCTCATTTTGCATGATAATCGATTAAGCTTGAGAAAATGTTTAACAATGTTTGTTTTTCGATAACAATTTTGACCGTAGAGAGAATGCTTGTTATCATTCTCCTGTTTGAGTTTCCCTACAGTACAGGCTATCTCTCAGCGAACTGGAGAAGGAGGTTTGCCTGAAAGCGCGCACAGTATTCCTTTTTTATGGGTTTGAGGCACCTTCCTATGATGCGACAGGTCTTATTCAGGGCTAGATTTACCTTCTTTGTATGCGTAAAGCGGTGCCAAACTGGACGCGCATATTCACCCGACGAAATCATAGTGAGAACCCTGTTGTTGGGAGGACCTGTGGAAAAGTGCCCCATGATGCTGAAGTGAGTCAAAAAAGCAGGTTGTCCTTCAAGCTAACTTCTTACTTTGAGTTTTGGCAGTGGTTTTGATACGATAGAGTCATATCCTGGGAGCAGGCCCCAAGATTACCTATAGTAGTTTTATGTTTGACATTATGGGCAACACATCACAAAACGAGATGTTTCACGCTTTCTTATATAAAATATCTAAACTTGATTCAGTCTTTGATGGATTAGGTCGAAGTGCGTTGTCCTCATAGTCCTCAGACAGCATCAGTCTAGCGTATTCGATAGTCTCTGCTAGAGCGGCTTATGCTAGGACGTCGACATATAGAAACTGAACAGTACCGGGAAGGGTAGTGTTTTTTATATTGTCATGGATAATGAATGAGTATTCTTTGATTTTGTTAAGTTATGATAATAAAAGATTAACGAAACAGTATTTTATCTCCCTAATTTCCTTCCTAGAGAAAGGCGCAGTGTTGGTGGTGAACGACATACATTATTCAACTTACATCTTTGAGGGATGCGCAATGTCGTTCCTCAACGACATATATTTTCTCGAAAATGGCACATCATATATTTTTTTTATTATTTTTCTGGATAGGTTTAATCCATAAATAAAGCGCATAAATAAGAAAAGTGACGAATTTTGAGATTTTTTTGTTCTGCGAACTAAAGGGTTAACTAGCAGCGAACATGAACTTGATTCTTCACCCCGGGGAATATGGGAAAAGCCTTCTTGGAGAGAGAACTGAGAACTTTAATGTTACCTAAGTACTTAATAAGGAATAGCTACGTGCTCACCTTCTTTATAAAACTTTAAAAGAACTAGATGCTTTATACACCTACTACTAAAGTATTAACAGATAAGTATATTTCGATTCAAGCGACGACGTTATATAACGTGTTAATGAAATTGCGCAAAACCTTCCTGCGAAAAAAAACATAGGCCACACTTTATTTTTTAAAAATCAGACATCAACGAGAAGTGGCTATTGATGTTAATAATATAATGGAAGTGGCACAGTCAGTCGCGCGTGCTTACCTAATTTTAACATTGGTTTCAAAAGAAAAATGCAAATATCTTCATAAATAATCCATGAAAAAATATTTAATTATCATCTATAGTAAGTAGAATTCTCAGATCATATAATACTTATTATGTACAATTTCTTTAATATAAAATAAAAAGTTTGGGGGTTTGATATGGGTATGAGGTTTTGCGCTATTGTTGATGGAATATACAGGGTGTTAGGGGCACCTATGCAAAAACTTTAACTATGGCTTCAGACCATCATGCTGAACAACGTACAGCAAGAATTTTTTATCGGAAATGAAAAAAAAAACGACTTTTCATACAAATTTATCAACTAATCAGGACATTTTGTATGGAGAGTCGAAATATTTTTTTCATTTACGACAAAAAATCTTGCTGTGCGTTGTTCAGAATGATGGCCTGAAGCCATGGTTTAAGTTTTTGCAACGGTGCCCCTAACACCCTGTATAACGTTGTTTCATCTTTCATACACCCGAGTGTCACATGCATCATACCCACTGCTATTATTTTTGTTAACGGCAAGTTCGCTCTAAATATAGCGTGATACGCAGCAATATGCGTTGTGTTATTATTGGGGATAATAGCAAGGCACTATATTATTAGTTCTTCTAGACATATTTCATCTTTATCTTCGCCTTTTTAAAGAGAACAATTTGGCCATGAAGGCTCTTTAGACGTACATTTAGACGGTCATGAAACTGTTACTCAAAAACACCATGCAAGTCTATTTTAGCCAATCAAAATGAACTTTCATAACGCTGCCCGATGTTCCTCCACTAGTAGTAGTAGCACTAGTAGTATTATATTATCTGGGCTGTAACTATATCGATTGGTTACAATAGTCTTGCATGATAGTTTTGAATGACGGTTGCATGACCGTCTAATGTGCGCCTAAGGTTTGAGCCATAAATTATGATTTGCAACGTTACATAAAAGGATTATGTAGTATGTAGGTAAGAAATACGAGTAGCAGAATTATTTCTTGTCAGTTACGAAGTATTTAGGAGCCCATGGCGCAGTGGTTAGCGCGCTCGGCCTGCGACGGTTGAGGTTAAGCAACTTTCGCAATGGTCGGTCACGGGGTGGGTCACCAATATTTTTCATCTCGGGCTCCTCCGTCAGAAGGCACGTTAAGCTGTTGATCCCGGCTGCATTTGCAGTCGTTAATACCCAGTACCCACCAATCATCAATGGGCCCATTCTCCTTAACCATGTGGCTGATGATAATGATGATGAAAAAGTCTTGAATGGGCGGCGCGGCGCTAGTAGATAGATACCTACATTTTTTATTGCCTATGTCAAATTGTCAATGTGAATAATTTTTTTTTTGTTTTTTTTTATTTTACACCCCTGCTTCGCAAGGGCAATATGAACTCTCCTCTAGAATCACTTTGTTTATCCATTGCAATAGGTAGGTATAGTTTGAAAGATGCAAATGAAGGTAGATACCTACATACCTACAGACAGACGGAAGGGGCTGCCGGAAGCGATTTTGTTCTAAACTATGTAGAGATGATTTCGGGACTTAGCACTTCCACATAAAGTTATATTGTAAATAAGTAAAAAGTAATAATAAAATAAATAACTTTACTCTAACCGCTTCTTTGGTCTAGTGGTTCACACCAGCGATTACAGACCCAGATGTCCCAGCCCGGGTCCGATTCCCCAGTGAATGGCGGTAGGTACCTACATACTTACAACATGTTCGGTTTGGTTGGTGGTAGGACTTGTTCTTAGTCAGCTTGGCTAGCTACCACCATCATTAATGATGATTTCAGCATTATTGTGTTCCTGCAGTTAGAAATAAGATAGCAAGTTCTTCAGTGATTTAGGATTCCGTTCAGCCTTATCATCACTTAACATCAGGTTGTGATGAAGGTTAAGTTAGTGCTACACCGTTGTTTACAAAAAATATAGTTTAAAAAGCTAAAAACACGCATCAATAGCAAACCGAACCTAAAAAGTAGAAAATAATGTTTAAAATAATTGAATTATAAGTACCTAATAAAAAGAGTGGGGTGCTTGATACAATTATTTTATGAAAGTATAGGAAATTGCACCGCACGCTTTTTATTACGATTAAATTATTTTAAAACTTATTTTCTACTTTTTAGTTCAAGCAAATTCAAAGCAGTCTTAAAATTGGTGAACATCACTTTAAAAGGTTCCGTTACATACATACAGGCCTAGATAATAAAAGCGAATTTAAATTTAAAAAAGGCAGAATCCCTTTTATATACTTACGACAAAACGCTAGTTCTAGAAGTTGCATATTTATTACTTAACTTGAAAGAAAATAAGTTGGTAGGTATAAAGTAACTAAACTTTCAGTTATCACATCGCCAAAACTTAAATCCCCCATCCAACTCTTGTGACACCAGTGGCGGATTATTTCTCATTGTTATTCGTCCATTGACAGTTTTACAAGAGACCGAAACTTTTCCTTTGTGTCACAAAAGTTAAAGAACTATACTTTTACTTCGCCTTCACCGCAGAACTGCGTTCTAAAGATTTAAATCGTCTCCATTCCGCTTGGTGCAGTTTCTGTATCCTGTTTCTGAGTTGGTGCTCTGTCAGCGATCCCAATTGGGTTTCTTAGTCAAATCCTTGAAAGTCTCATTGAATTTGTACTGTAAGCCAGATGGAGTCGCAGATGTAGGTACCTACCTACTAACTAAGCTTAAATACAAGTTCAACATTGTAATAAAATAACCGTTAAGTAGTGGTCGCATGGTCGATATACCTCGATACTAACCTCGTTGAAAATTTTAACAAGTGCCTATTTTGAGTATTTTTTTATTAATAATACCAAGTACCTACCTACCTACCTATAGGAGTGCAACTTTCAATATTAATTTATAAAAATCTTCCAGTTAATAAAGTTAAAGTTAATAAAATATAACTATAACATGAAACATGTACAATTTTTTGTTGTTTTTGTTAAAACCCGCCCGACTTCAAAGTACTTACGTTATTTATTTGGTGAGGAATTATTTCTTACTTTTTTGAAGTGGTTTTTTAGAAGGCGGTTTTATTTTTTTATAAAAATAATTTTTATTTCACTCTTTTTAGTGCATCGTGCAGGCAATTTGCGTGTTTTCTGGTAAATAGGTATGTGATCAAACTCAAAACCTCCTTTTTCGAAGTCGGTTAAAATACCTTGAGGTATCCCCTTTTTAACAAAACAAGAACCATCTAAATCGGTTTATAAACAAAGGAGTTATGTCTAAAGATACGTATTAAATTCACATAAAGTGGTAACGAAAACGACAGTATTTTCAAGATTTCCTGAAAACTACTGAACCAATTTCAAAATTTCAAAAAATGGGACCAACTTGGAAACCAACCTGATGTAATAACGTTTGAACCATTTCAATCGGTTCAGCCGTCTTCGAGTAATCTGTGGACATACACGAAAAAAAAAAAAACATACATACAGACGAATAGAGAACCTCCTCCTTTTTGATTTAGAAGTCGGTTAAAAATAGAACAAACGCTGATTTGATGTTAAAGTCTAGTAAAACCAAAATATAAAACACATGACCAGTTCTTACAGTTCCTTCCTATCCTACCCAGGCTGAGTCCATAATATCGTCCATAAAGAAACACCTAGTACCTATATACCTACCTACCTAAACTAACTGTATGAGGGTAATACAATCTGACGTAAATTAATGGAGGTATGGGCCATTGAGTGCTAAGTCAAGCTTCAGCCTGATCTTTGTTAAGATTTTTCTAGGAGGCATTGAGATGGGACAGCTTTTATTTATTTACCTTTAGTAAGTAAATAGGTAGTTATAAAATATTAGTACTTAAATTAAATAAATATCAGAAAAAAAGAAAAACATTTATTGACTACCTATACACCTACGATTATAGAAACAATTTATAATATTATTAAATCATAGACAAGGCACAGGTGTACAGCCAACTAGGCCCCCACCTCAGCATAATGTAGCAACAGACAAATATTATTCTGTGGCAACAGTAAAAAAAGTATATTGTCGCAACCTGTGGTCGCAATGCTCTGGTATTATGTTAGCCAGTTCAGTTACTACATTTGATTTGAATTTGGGGTGAGATTAGGTGCAATCTAAAGTGGTCAAATAGTTCGGTACAACATACCTACTAATTGTATGGTGTACCGCACTACCTATTTGACAACTTTAGATGGCACCGTATCTATGACGCTGACTGTACGTAAGTATACTTGCGTTTGTGTTACGGATGATAACACTAGTAAACTGTAATGTATGTATGAATTTTGCTAACACGATACACACAAATATCATCACATGAAAGTTTATTATACCCATGACTCCGTAAGTAGAGTACCTATACAGTCCGCAACATAACCTATTCAATAAGCCACTTTTATTAACCCCCCTTTTACTAAATTAACAGCAACAGCATACATTGCTAGATTTTCCTAAGTTTAATTCTGTTTCCCGTAGCACTTAGGCTCTAAAAGCCATTTATTAGATTAGGGTTGAAGCATCGTCGTTGAAATGAGTTGTGGCGAAATTGACTGATGGCCGTAGCGCCACGATTTATCGATAATAGTATATTATGATACAAGTGAGCTAAGGTTGCTCATTATACACGAGGCTGTGGGTTGCAGCCCGAGCCGCAGGCGAGGGCGTAAATCAGCCGAGTGTCTAGTAAGTTGCTCACGAGTTTCATACGCACTTTTTCAACACACTTGCGAGGAAAAACAAACATTTATTGAATACGTAACATAATTATAATAGGTAACTTAATATAAGCTAAGGGAAAAAGCGCGCAAGTTTTTTTTGCACGCGCTAAATGTAAGGTGATTGATTAGATACATACAGCCATACAGCCTACTTCAAAATAATTATAATAATAGTGAGAAAATACAAATGTTTTATAACAAATTATTGTGAATTATAAATAATTTGATACTTAATAATATACTTAATTATGTTTTTGTCTTAATTAGGGACACATTTATTTATTCTAAAAACGTAAATGGATTTTCAGCCGTATAAAACCTCTTTGTTGTTGCAAAAAAAGAACTGTATCTATTACCCGGTGAAATCGAAAATGCTCTGTTGACTCGCTTAAAACTTGCAGTTAGGTACTAAAGTGCTCGTCAGATAAGTCTGCGCGCGGTAAAAATCGAATACTAATCTTTTCTATAACATAAGAACAAAAAAATTCACTGTAACTAGCGCCAAAAACGCGCCAGCCACGCGCAGAGTTATCTGACAAACACTCTAACTTTACTTTGTAGGGATACTGTATTACCCGGTTAAATTGAAAAGTCTCTGTTTATTCGCATATAATTTGCAGTTAGGTACTTTCTTAACTTTGTAGGGATAATTCTATTACGAAACTAGTACTGTAATATTATTATGCACGCGTGTGTTATAGTTCGGTTTATGGCCCTAATATCGATGTAATAAGGCTCACTTTATGAGCAAGTGTGTTGAAAAAAACATGTTAGCACCTTTTAGGTAGATATGTCTTACAAATCACGATTAAGTTCAAAATGTATGCAAAATCGTTTTTATATTATATCAACTTATCGGTAAATAGTCTTAATTAACTGAAACAAGTATTTTGGAAGTACCCGCGAGAAAACATAGGTAGGTAAGTCTACTTATATCTTTGTCGTTATCAAGAATACAAATAATAGGTACGGTTGAAGTCTTGCTAATAATATAACTATATCCAATTGTCCATAACCCTTTCCCGGCAATCATGTTTACTAAACTACCCCATGCAATCCAAAACGCGGAGATTTCTCGTAGCTCATCTGCTCACCCCTGATGTTAGATAAGAGCATTCAAGCGCAGGCCACACCGCGAGCGGCTTTCACATATTTTAATATTTCATGCTAAGATTGGTGTAGGACTTGACTTGTATCTTTCACCATCTTATCAAAAACCCTTGTTCGCTTTAGGACAGATTCGTTTTACGACAGATTTGCTTTATGACAGAATTTGTACAGTCGTTTTAAATGGTCTTTACCACAAAAATATTCTACCACCATAACAACAATGTTTACAGCAGTGGTGCAGTTAGAGATTAAGAATAGACAATTCCTTAGTGGTTGATGATACCGCTAGCGTGATTCATCGGCGTTCTCATCAGTTTACATTACGTTAGGCCTACATTACAGCGTCACCTAACATTGATGAAGCGTTACCTACCACGTTATCGATAAAAAATCTTCTAGACGAAGCTACTACAACAGCGACTTGTTTGCAGTTTTTAGTTTCCGCGTCTCGCTTCGCCCGCTCGCTACCGGTGTGGCCTGCATTCATATCTGGCTCGCGGCCAGGGGCGCTCGCGTGGCCGAATTTCACGGCCTCCTTACATGCCCGTATACGTGTACCTACGTATACGCTGGCATCGCGATATTGTTGCCTCCTTCGCTACTCATATCATTTCCATATCGCTGGGACCGGCTGTCTTAGGACGTAATCTCGTTTTCGGGGAAAATGTGCTGCTTCCGTAGCAAACACTATTATTACTTGCCTACGAATTTGTTTTAATTTGCGGCTTGTAACGACACAAGCAAATTGATGTATTTTTAAAATATCAATTTAAGTATTGTACCATAAATCAACCAATTTAAAGAAGCTACGTCATTTTCTGGGTTTTTTTTAATCAGGCGTTCCCTACGTGAACTGTTGTATCTAAAGATCCTTAGTTACCCGTACAGTCAGCGTCAAATTGATATAAGCGTCTAGAGTAGTCAAAAAGATCTGAAAAACATAAAACCAATTTGATCTAGGCAGTTCGAATCATCATATTGTTGTAAGCGCGCAAGGTGTTCAAAATATCTAGGCACTCATTGTTTCATATTTGAGCAGTCAGAGTGTTCAAAATCATCTAAGCAAACAAAGCTCTCAAAATATCTGTGCAATATGGTGTTGTATACATTATGCACAGATGTTTTGATAGCTTTGTTTGCTTAGATAAATTTGAACACTGACTGCTCATATAAATATGAAACAATGAGTGCCTAGATATTTTGAACACTTTGCGCGCTTACAACAATATGATGATTCGAACTGCCTAGATCAAATTGGTTTTATATTTTTCAGATCTTTTTGACTACTCTAGACGCTTATATCAATTTGACGGTGACTGTACACGAACCTTAAAAGCAAATAGAACCTCTGCTGCTAGGCTTCTTTCTCAGTGGGTTGGAGCTTTAGTACCAGCAATGCCAGAGATTTAAGGTCAGGAGCAGGCAGAATCTTTTAGTTGGCCTTAATTTTATTTAGAAGACATGATGACAAGTATTTGCCAGATAAACTCAAGTGGTGATGCAAATAATAGAACTCGGGTAGATTCCCAGTCTACAATGCGTACTGCCAAATCGATACTTACTTTCACCATCTATGTAAATGAACTTGCAGGCATTAACTGGTCACATAAATAACTAGTTGTCTGTGTCGGCGGGATTCAAAGGGGCGCATATCGAGAGATTAACAAGTTAGTGTGGAAAGTCTGTGCAGAGAGGAACGACGGGAGGTTCACAGTAATCCATACTGACGTGATCAATGAGATAATGTTAATACTATTTTTGTTCCTTACTTTGCGTACGTCAGACAACAACGCAACTGTTAGTTATTTTTATTTCCAAAGAACGATGGTGTTCTTATTTATAAGTATATTTTTTTATTGGCACAAAAAAAATATTTTCACCGTTCTACAACCAACCGCCATTTTTAAATAGCGATATTAGTATTACTAGAAATAATTTATATTGCAAAATAACGTTTGCCGGGTCAGCTAGTAAAATAAAAAAAAACATCTGCAAATGGTAACCTAAAAAGAAAGAAGTGACCCCGCACATCGAGGGATTAACAAGTTCGTACGGAAAGTCCACGCCAACATACGAGACGGGAGGTTAGCTGTAATCTGCAATGACATGATCCATGGGATGGGACAGTGTTAATACTATTTTTGTCCGTTATTTAGTGAATGTCAGACAGGTTTAACTCGTTTATTTTCATAGGAATTAGGAAGTTAGAATGAGGAATTAGCCTGCCTAAATATTTATTATGGGTATGCCAAAAGTAGGAATAAAAATACAGTTCTCATTAAGAAATAAAAACTTTTATTATTATCAGTTCAAATATCGTATTTACATTTTTTTGAACGAGTAAAAGCACATTGTTTATACATTAAAATTGATAAAAAAAATTATAATCAGCAGCGGAACAATTCGTGATACCTAACATAATTAGAAGTAATACATCTTAGAAATTATAATAAGACGTTAATAATAAATCTCGTGAATACTTCCGTGTTCGGAAATACGAACGGCAATGGCAACTCATAGGACTGCAGAACTAAGAGATACGAAATTATTAAAATAACTATATACAGAATTCGTTCATTCGTTATACTAATGTAGCAAACGGCGATTTAACATCAGTTCTTCATTATAGAAATGCAAACAATTATGTATACAATAGAATTTCCACTATTCTCATTGATATAAATGCTCAATGTAGTAATCTCCCTAACATTTATATGTTACAGTTCGCACAATGTGCGCAGTGCCTCACTCAACGGGTGATTATATGCGAATCGCTCTCCGCGCGGGCCACGAAACGGGCGTTACTTTAGGGCTCAGTCCTAGATGTTACTTCGGTCCAAATCATCAAGTTTAAATGGTCATTATTTGCGTTAATAAGTCACATGACTTTAGGGCGTCCGCTGCGTCACGCGTGATCACGTCGCGTAGTCGCGTGGCGCGTAGTAAATTCAGCAAAATACAAGAGCATCGCTAGCTAGCGCGTGGCGTGTGCTCCTGTATTTAACTACGCGCGCGCGACTACGCGTCGTGATTACGCCTGACGCAGCGGACGCCCTTAGTCCTGATAATAATTTGAGTGAATGATCGTAATATGTTTCCAATTTATGTTGTTTCTAGCTATTTTTATGATATAGACTAAAGTAAAATTTAAGGGTGTGTGTGTACCCAGATCTTAATATTAGCGATTCAGCTGGAATTTTTATTGTCAGTTTAATGAAACGTGCATTTATTTTGTTGATGTCTTGCTTTATAATGTATCCATAAAAGTCATTTTTGTTCATTTATGATCCAATTAAAAGATAATACAGACACATTATAAAGCTTTAATGATCGAGAAGCTCCAAATCGCTATCGAAACGCACATTTCGTGGCCCCATACGAAAATTATACACATAGACAAAACTCAACAAATCATGTACACAGAAAATATAGCATTTCACATAGGTACTATACAAATTTACGTACTATTTTGGTGTTCGTTACCGAATTTCTACGCGACGAGGGTGCGGGGGCGCGAACTTATGTGACAAGCCTGCCGCGACGGCTAACGACCCTTGGAAATATATATCATAAAAACGAGATGTCTTTTGCACAAGTATTTTAGGATTCGCTGATATTTATCCAATGATCGCTCGTTAGTCATAGCCGTCGCGGCCTAAAAATAATATTAAAATGCTCGGGTATCCGGAAATCCATAAAAAGAAGCATGGTACAAATAAACAGAAGCGGTACACTGACTCTCTACGTGCATATAAGGCCCCCTCACACGATGTAAACGTATCTAAAGCTCGGTACACACTACGCTAAGTCGAACTACGCTCACTAGTCACCGGCGCACACTGACAACTAAGACCGTACTGTATCCTTATCATAGTCTATCTACGCGAGTGGCAGTGCATTTCGTGCGGTACATGCATTAAGGCGTCACGTGACCTGTCCCAGTAGCCTCCACCGATCTTATTTGTAGAATATATCCATGTAGGTATACCTTTAATGCTATACGGAATTATTTGACTGTTCGTTACCACTACTGAGAGATTAAAGCTAAATTTTAAGTGATTTAGGAAAGTATGGATTGGCATCTAAGCGGCTCAAAATGTTATTAAGACTATCTATCATAGACTTACAATAAGTATTGCTCAATTTTACCATAAAAAGTTTATTAAAAGTATTTTTCTCGATCAAAGCCTGATTTGCACGTTTATAAAAATTATGCTACCAATTGACTAAGGACTAGATAATGGCAACATAACTCTTGTACGCGTACAGAATGTCGGACCAAATGCGGTTCCACAATAATCCTAACAACGAGGCTACGACAGAAGCGATTGCTTTATAACGTTGGCACAAATTGGTGTTTACGTTTCGACAGGACTATAAACTATTATCAAATCACAGATCATAATTATTTAAGATAGTATTCTATATTAGAGACGATAGAAAAAAACCGCATAAAGAAATTTTTACTTTTCTAATTAACGTCAAGTTGCCAATGCGCCGGTACCCTACTATACATTGCACGCCTAACCTTAGTCGTGGGGACCACTAAATTTGACTAAACAGATTAATTTCACTAATCTTTAGTCTAGACGGAATCTACATCCCATTTACTCTTATCATCTCTCACACACCACAAAGAGTTTATTTATTTATAATAGTCGAATCGAATTCCCTATCACTTTAAAATTTACAGTAGGACGGTCCCACACTTTATATAAATTTGAGATCTGACATGATAAAATAATTTTGGTAATAGATATTTCGGTTCAATTCACGTCGTATCACTGGAAGCAGTCCGTCGCTCGCTTCGCTCGGGTGTCGCGGCGGTAAGCAAGCGTGCTCGCGAAACTGACACTATTTGAGCACCGTGGAAGGAATGTGTGCATAAGATTCAGACAAAGCCAAATTACTGTATCAACAGCCCCTACCATGAGTCCAACCGCGCCAGATCGAAACTCGCAAGTACAAAATGATATTTCATAAGCGAACGCTCGATGTAAACTCACAATAAGAGCCCAAGTAAAAACCGTATAGCTTTCATAAGACTGCATTAGATTAAAGTTCGTCGACAATTATCCCTTAATATTTAAGAATTAATAAATAAACATCTTCAAAATTTTTACCAAATTATGAGCATATATCCAGCATAAAAATCTTTTAAAATAACACGTCATACTCTTTTCAATTATAGATATACATGGCACACTGCTCTGTTATATATTTATACATATATAATTCGTACACTCGATACCTATCAGTTTACCTTGTCACCATAGAATAATAATTGAATTATATGGATGGATATTCCGTTAGAAGCTTAACAAGCGTTTAAATATTCAAGTCGTCGACGGATGGACAAACAATAAGGGGGTAAATTAACGAATACTGTCGCCGGCATTCGATGCCCGGGTACAACGTTTTTTAAACTAGAAAAGAGAATTATCACGAAACGTTGGTCCATCGAAAACGAGTCGACCAGATTTCGACAATTTCATTAAAACTATAGGAATTGAAACGTACTAACTATCGTGTGATGTCGCACGCGGCTTTCCCCGGGTGTCCGAACGTATAGTATACGCTCGGTCACAGGTCCGTAAGGTCACGGGTCAGACCAAAGAGCTTAGACTAAATACTGAGGTAACTGGAGACTGTAGTACTAACAGTTTTTTGTAGACTGTGGCTGTCTTCCGTCTCACCTACTCTTTGAAACAAAACGTATGGTCATATGAGTCATATGAGACAACAGACAGCCACTACGTAGTTAAATGTCAAAAGACTTCCAACTTTTTTATATGGAGCCTGGCATACCTAAAGTGCAAGTATGAAATATTTTGTTGTACACCTACGAAACATGCGCCAGTCAACCGAGAAAATAATTACAAACAACAAATACTATAGACAAAATATCGTAAATGATATATTTTTTGAAATATTTCACTTTGAATGTGTAAAATAAAATTATATTACATCGGTTGACTGGCGCATGTTTCATAGGTGTACACCAAAATATTTCATACTTGCACTTTAGGTATGCCAATAAGTTTCGATGCTTTTTGGTGGGTACACTCTTTTATTCAGGCTGAAAACTCCAGTTTCCTTATAGAATCTCCTTGGGTCAGACGGTCACGAGTCCGGACGGTCACGGGTCCGGACAGCCACGTGTCCGGGCGGGAAGGCGGGCGCGTCCGAGAGCCAAACGAACAATGTAACAGATTCAACTAAAGGGCGAGTGGCGCGCGCGCTCACTTGATAGCGGCGTGCCGCGTCTCCGGGTGCAGGATCACGCCCTCCACGGTGAAGATTGACACCTCTGCAACAACAAGCCGTGGTTAGCTTATATTTAGCAGAAAAGCTGGTGACATTTTGAACAATGAACAAGTCGCGAAACTAAGACAAGATATATTGACAGGATTACAGAATACATCTTACAATGCCGATGTTTTTTTTACTTTGAATGGGTTTGCTCTTGATCCCAATCAAGCCCATGGGCTAAAACAGGATCTACGATGGAGCGAACTAATTCACGTTTGCTTTCAAGGTGGTCGGGTTATAAGTACCTACTCGGGAATACAGACGCAGGGAGGGAGTTCCAGTCCTTTGCTGTGCGCAATATAAAATATGTTGAGTAGCGCTTGGTGCGACATTTGGGAATATCAACCAAGAAAGGGTGGAAGCCCGCTGTGCGTCTGGATGTCCGATGGAAGAAGGGGGATGGCGGTATGAGCTCAAGCAGCTCCTGAGCACACTCTCCGAAGTATAGTCTGTAAAAGACCGACAGAAAGGCGACTTTGCGGCGGTGAGCTAGGGTGTGAAACTGGCTCTTCACAAGTTTTTTGTCGCCAATTAGCCTCTCAGCTCTGCGTTGGATCGTGTCCAGTGCAGCTAGTTGGTACTTCGCTGAGCCCTCCCAAAGGTGACTGCAATATTCCATGCAAGATCGGACTTGAGCTTTATAAAGAGTTGAAAGCTGTCCCGGCGTGAAATATCGCTTGACCCTATTTATTGTGTTTGAACAGTTTGAGCATAGGCTACTGTAAAACTACGATGGTGATTGCGTGGCGAAGCGGAGTCTAAAAATCGCACCCATCCTTTCTATATACCCTAGACCTAGACTATAGACCTAGAGATCAAACATACACACCATCAAGCAAATTCTGAAGCACGAGAGGGGTCCTGTTATAGCAAGGCTGCCAACCTCTTGCGTCGCGTAGGCGCGAGAATGCTGGGCCTAATAGAACCTAGACTAAGATATACCTATAGTGCACACTCACCATCGGGCAAGTCCCTGAGCCGCGGCGGCAGTGACGCGAAGTACGAATGTTGCAGCGCGGAATGGGCAGCCAACCGGCGCGTAGGGTCCGGCTGCAGTAGCGCCGCTGCCAGTCTCTGCGTCGCGGGAATACAGAGCCTAGCAGAACCTAGACTACATATATCTAGAGATTTAGCACACTCACCATCGGGCAAGTCCCTGAGCCGCGGCGGCAGTGACGCGAAGTACGAATGTTGCAGCGCGGAATGGGCAGCCAACCGGCGCGTAGGGTCCGGCTGCAGTAGCGCCGCTGCCAGTCTCTGCGTCGCGGGAATACAGAGCCTAGCAGAACCTAGACTACATATATCTAGAGATTTAGCACACTCACCATCGGGCAAGTCCCTGAGCCGCGGCGGCAGTGACGCGAAGTACGAATGTTGCAGCGCGGAATGGGCAGCCAACCGGCGCGTAGGGTCCGGCTGCAGTAGCGCCGCTGCCAGTCTCTGCGTCGCGGGAATACAGAGCCTAGCAGAACCTAGACTACATATATCTAGAGATTTAGCACACTCACCATCGGGCAAGTCCCTGAGCCGCGGCGGCAGTGACGCGAAGTACGAATGTTGCAGCGCGGAATGGGCAGCCAACCGGCGCGTAGGGTCCGGTTGTAGTAGCGCCGCTGCCAGTCTCTGCGTCGCGGGAATACAGAGCCTAGCAGAACCTAGACTACATATATCTAGAGATTTAGCACACTCACCATCGGGCAAGTCCCTGAGCCGCGGCGGCAGTGACGCGAAGTACGAATGTTGCAGCGCGGAATGGGCAGCCAACCGGCGCGTAGGGTCCGGCTGCAGTAGCGCCGCTGCCAGTCTCTGCGTCGCGGGAATACAGAGCCTAGCAGAACCTAGACTACATATATCTAGAGATTTAGCACACTCACCATCGGGCAAGTCCCTGAGCCGCGGCGGCAGTGACGCGAAGTACGAATGTTGCAGCGCGGAATGGGCAGCCAACCGGCGCGTAGGGTCCGGCTGCAGTAGCGCCGCTGCCAGTCTCTGCGTCGCGGGAATACAGAGCCTAGCAGAACCTAGACTACATATATCTAGAGATTTAGCACACTCACCATCGGGCAAGTCCCTGAGCCGCGGCGGCAGTGACGCGAAGTACGAATGTTGCAGCGCGGAATGGGCAGCCAACCGGCGCGTAGGGTCCGGTTGTAGTAGCGCCGCTGCCAGTCTCTCTGCGTCGCGGCCGGCGTCGCGTAGGCGCGGGAATGCGGAGCCCAGCGGCCGGCCCGGGCAGCTGCCCCACCGGGTCACGTGGGCTTTTAAGCCGGGTAAGCGACTGACGCCCGACCAACTGTCTTCTGTGGGAGTGCCGACAACCTAAACAAGGAAGTGTGTTGAGTTTGGAGACTATAACGACTGTTTTTTCATTAGTAGCTGCTTTCATTCAGGTCTCATTACAAGAAAAGTAAGATCTAGCTAGCTCTAGAAGTAGCTAACCATCTTCGTTGCAGCAGCCCAATATTGTTTTTTTTTATGACAATCAGGAGCAATTTATTTGACAGATTATTTCGTAGGAGTACAATTTCGAAATAAAACCGAAAGATTAAAATGTTGATGATAACCTCTGTCACTATTTGGACAGAATACCAAGTATATACAGCTTTTATTTCTTAAAAATTTAGTCTACAAAAATAGTTTAAGGGCAGGATCTTCCAAAAACTCTGTCTTTGTCCTTTTATTTATGTGTGAACAGATAACTGTTATTTTCATTAGAAAATGACTTCAATTTTTAATTTTTTCAATGTTTCTGTTGCTATTTTGAGCATAAATTCACTTTTTGAAAAAGTAGCCTGAGTTTAATCTTTTATGTCATTAAGTAGGTACCTATTTTTTCTATATATTATTCGTGAATTAGAGATAAACAAATCTAAGTCTATTATCCAAAAAATATAAAAATAATGAAAAAACTCTTTGTTTCTGAAATTTTTTATAGTCGAGTGAAGATACGAATATCGTGTTTCTAGCCACCACAAAATAATCAAGATCGTTTATGAAACTTCAACATATATATTTTTATCGGCTCAAAATATAGATTATTTCACTATTTACTTATGAATCAAAAATAGGTTAATTTCGATCATTTCGAAGATCCTGCCCTTAATTACCTTGAATATCTTGTCGAGCTGGTCGTGCGTGTCCCGGACGCCCGGGAAGGTGGGAACACCGCACAACATCTCCACGAAGATGCAGCCTACGCCCCACATGTCCAGCGACGTTGAGTACTCGGTACTGCCCAGGAGTACGTCTACGGAAAATACACCAACATAAGTACATACGTACATTACTGTTTGTTTGGAACTGTTTAATTTTTACATATTATTATATCAGAAAAAGTTACTCTATGATTATTACAATGTCAATTTTAATAACTTTCCCACCTCGAACAGTTTATTTTAGCAAAATAAATGAATTAAAATTATAAAATGGTAACCCTGGAATTTGCAACTTAGCTATGTAGCCTTTTTTTAGCGTAATCATTCAATTTATATAAGTTACTATTCCGATTTTACGACAAAAGACGACCTTTATTATTTTACTAGCGGCCGCCCGCGGTTTCACCCGCGTGGTTCCCGTTCCCGTGGGAATATAGGGATAAAAAGTATCCTACGTTATTCCTTATGACATCAGCTACATGTCAGTGAAAGTCCCGTCAAAATCGGTCCAACCGTTTCAGAGATTAGCCGGAACAAACAGACAGACAGACAAAAATTGTAAAAAAAAATATTTTGGTATATGTACCGTATATATAACCATATGCATGTAGTAAAAAGCGGTTATTTTAATATTACAAACAGACACGACAATTTTATTTATTTGTATAGATTATAAAATCAAATAAGAATAACGTCGAACAGCTACGAGATTTATCGCTTCGTTCCACAACCCTTGCTCCCTCGAAGTGACAGAGAGCTGCATTATCAGAAAGATTTTAAATATGAATGAATACTACACGTGGAGCCTAAATCTAGAGCAAAGATTCCGAATTCCATCAATCCGTTATTTATAGATATTCTCCATACACGACTTGACACCTCTATTTTAGGACCACTTTAGGACCCAATACCAATGTCATTATGAGTATCAATCGTATATTTAGACGTGTGACAAAATTAGGTACTTACATCGTGGAAAAGCGAAGTGCCATTCGCGAATTAGCTCCAATTGATAAATTTGACGAGCGATATCATGAATGTAAATTAGAAACAAACAGTTTGGTTAGCCAATACCATTATTGTGGAGTATATTATGGTAATTTGAATTGGCGGTGAATAATTTTAGATTGTTTACATAGAGGTAAGCCACAGAAAAAAGGTGAAAAGAAAATTTATGAGTGTAGGAGAGATCGAATCTTTACATAAGTACTTAATATTAAATTATATTTGCTAAAAAAAAATCTAAAATAATTTAAAAAAATTAAAATGTTGATGGATAACATTTAAGAATACAAAATGTGAAAAAATAATTTAAATCTGTTTTATAACCTCGAAAACGAAAACGAAATAAAATCGTCTATGGCGAGACTATGACGCTGCTGACTTGGTGACGACACAAAGATAGCCGTTCTGTCTAATCAGAAAGTTTGATTTCCTATAACTTTGAAAAAAAATCAAGATAAGTAATTCAAAATAAAAACTTGTTTTGTGTAACACCTGTCAAAAATAACACCTGTATAGCTAATATTTAAAATATCAGTAAAATACGCTATTGTGTTAGATTACAGTTAAGTATTAACAATATATGCAATTGTTTCAGTAGGCTGCAGGCTGCAGCAATTATTAAAATAAAACTCATTTACCTGGCGGCCTGTACCAGAGCGTGACCACTTCGTGTGAGTAGGTGTGGCTTGGCACGGACTTGGCGCGCGCGAGGCCGAAATCCGCCAACTTCAGCTCCCCGTGCGAGCTTATTAGTAGGTTCTGCGGCTTCACGTCCCTGTGAGGACAAGGATAAAGATATAATTAATAAATTCAGTATAGGAATTATAGACAAGGGGTTCAAGTCACTTTCGTTCCTTATATATGTCGCAGCCAACTGGTTGAATCCGCCATTCAATAAAACGCCTAGGCCGATCATTTTTTCCGTAAGCTATTTTATCTTTGAAAAATGGAAAATGAAGTATTTAGAAAAAATCGACCCGTCTCACAACCAGCTCCGATGGGACTCGAACCCACGACCTTTCGCTATCCGGGCGACTGCTCTAACCACTGAGCTCCAACGACTCCGTAGGTCCGTACCATAAAAATTGCATTGTGAATGCAAAAAAGTAAAAATTTTAATAACTATTTTATCTTCCCATAAGTTGACGGAGTCACAAAAAAAACCACGAAATTAAAATTTCTAACCTATCACGTGTTCTACAGGACTTTCGAGGGGTACATGCTGCCATACTTAACCATCCGGCGGATTTAACCATCCGCCTGTGAGATATACATTATGGAGGATATAGCGCCAGCCGAGTTGATAAATCACTGATTTGCATGTTGATAGAATAAAATTGATATTCGTATGTGATTGTAATTTTCGAGATGTTTAATTAGTTTTGTCTGGGGACAACTGGCTTTCAGATAATATGGCTGATATCATTGCTGCGTTGGTGCGATTTCCTGAACAAACGTCATAGTTTATGCGACAAATTAGTACTGCAGTATTCATCCACTACTGAGGACTGTCCTTCCACCCCAAATCGTGGTCTAAACGAAACAATTACACATTGTAGCGCCCATATATCGAGCCACAATGAGTATTAGCATCGATACGAGCATAGACACAATGGTTCGCTCGTTCGTCGCGATGCGGCACGTAGGACTGACGTAACTGGCGCGTGCCTATATTAAACACGTTATGCCTTACTGAACCGTTTCATAACGTCTCCCGGGCATTGTTGAGGAATCGAAGGGTGGCAGTTTTATAGGGTAAACGTTGCACAATATAGGAACGAACCCTAACCGACACTTTGGGGACACTTAGTGAAGGGGAAACGATTTGTTTGCGTGAAAACAAAGATATTCAATATAAGCCGAAGAACTTGGTTCGCTTAAACAAAGGCTTTTCTGTTGCAAATATAAATTTTATTTTATAAACATTCAGATGAAGCTAATAGATGTTATTCTTTCAATAATACTTTAGATTAAGTAATCACTAAAGGAGGAGCCAGAAGTGGCGCAGTGGTTAGCGCGCTCGGCCTGTAATCGTTGAAGTTAAGCAACTTTCGCAATGGTCGGACACGGGATGGGTGACCAAAAAATTATCATCTCGATCTCCTCCGCTCTTCGGAAGGCACGTTAAGCCGTTGGTCCCGGCTGCGTTTGCAGTCGTTAATACCCACCAATCGGCGTTGGGTCTGCATGGTGGGTCATGGCCCACTCTCCTTATCATACATCCATAAGGCCTGTGTCCCAGCAGTGGGGACTTATGATGGCTGATGATGATAATGATGAGACGCGAACATGCCAAGGCTTGCTGTTGTCGCAAAGCATAATCCGACACTCAACATAGGCATACCTATCGCTAGTTGGAAATCATCCATGAAAATAGGAAATTATAGTTAAACAAAGCCCAATTCTAGATCATTACTTAACGTGTCACACAAGTTTAACGAGCCATCAATGCTTATTGCAACTTAACGCCATATGTCCGACCACTGCTGTACGCCGGTTTGAATTCAAACAACGTTGTAATTGTGACACTAATTCAAACAGACAGGTATATTAATATTCATAGCGTTTTAAACTATACAAATAAATTACATGCAGACGTTTAAATCTTATAGGGGTTGAATGATGAGTGAATGATAATGTTTGTTTGTTTTCAATGTGTGGTGTTGTTAATGAGCACCAAACTTGGTATCATTCGTTCAATTGTCATAATATTTAAGATTGATTGTATTAGGTTTTGATTTTATCTAAAACTCGGCATACATTTGCCAGAACGCAACTATCAAACCAAACACAACAAAAGTAATTTTGAAAATAATCTCTACTAAGTATGCATATAGTGCATATAGTGCCCAACAAACATTTAGGCGACGATTAGAGCTTGTTTTGTTACTTAGTGGGCTACAAAGGCATTACAGTAGCAGCACTTATGACTATTGGCGATAAAGTGGCGTAAGCAAGTAACGTATATCACTTCTACTTATAATACAGAGTTACAAGGGCGACAATTAGGCGAGCCTAAAGGTTATGGACGTATTATGGCAAATCTATAACACTGTTGTACATGCACAGCATTTTGTGTTATAGGCTATAGCTTTAAGTGAATCTTAGAACTCTAAGATCTAAATAAGAATAAGAATTAGCTACTACCTCCAAAAGTGCTATGCAGGTGATATTAAACTCTTTACAAGAACCTAAAGTTGCACAATAGCGTTAATAAGCGCTACCAGCTTTACAATGGTGTTTATTTAATCTTATATAGAACCAGATCCTTGAAGTTATACAAAACTCTCTTGCATTACCTTAAGTCACATAGGAGTATAATTTTTCGCTATATCAGATCCTCTAGCGTCTATTGTTACTTCTTTGTGACTAAAGGTAAAGTAATAACGCTTAAGGTCACTACTGTATTTCTTATATTGACCACTTGTTTTTGAAAATGGCGTCGCAACAAAAAAAAAAACAAAAATTGTTGTAAATACTTGGAAAAATCAATGAGGACTGGTGGAAATAGACAGAAATTGATCAGAGAATATTATCGCATTTTGAACTCCTCTATTTGAAAATACGTCCTCTATTCCTATGGAAAGCAGTGAAGCGCGAGTTTCCTGTGAGCCTGAAGGTTCCGTACATGCTTTTCAAAATGATAGCTAGTTAGTAATGGCAGCTAGTTTTCTACAATCTTAAACCTTTTTTGGATAAAAATAACGATGCAAAAGTGAATTTGTGTATCTGTTTATTATAGGAGATGTAGAGGAAAAAGAAATTAATTAAAAAAATACTGTACTGAACTGTACCGTTTGTTTTCATAATATAAATACTTTACTAATGGAAACTCTAGTAATGGAAAGATAATAAAACGAAAATCAGTTTATTTTTACTTTTATGTTTAAAACAAATTTACATCTTCTCAATCTTACTTAATTATTATAACAATTATATATGTCGCAGCCAAATGGTTGAATTCGCCATTCAATTAAACGCCTACTAGGCCGATAATTTTTTCCGTAAACTATTTTATCTTCCCACAAGTTAACGGAGTCACAAAAAAACCACGAAATTTAAGACGATCGCTTCGTTGCGCTTCGCGATCGCCTTAAATTTCTAACTAACCTATCACGTGTTCTACAGGACTTCCGAGAGGTACATGCTGCCATACTTAACCATCCGGCGGATTCAACCATCCGCCTGCGACATATACATTATATGAAATGTCTCTGAATGGGTCCGCTTTTTAGGTTTGTTATATAAAAAGTAAAATACATAAGTTTAAAAAGAAGTTTGTGAGCAAACATTAACAATATTTTATTCATAAGAAACGAATTAGAATCTTTCTGGGGCTTGCTTGACTATGTGAAGAAAATCTGGTAGGTTTCGAGATGGTCGATGTCAAAGTTCTCATTGATCGTGTTACTCGTGATCGTGTGTCATTATGTTTCCTGTTAACAGAAAAAGTTAGACATAAGTATAAATAAAACATGTTACAAAATTAACCAAAAATAAAAAATTGCAGTTACCTACAAGAGTGTACTCTTTAATAAAATCATTGCAACAGCAGATCGACTGACTGAACGAGCGTTTTTGTTTTGACTGATTTAGATAAGTACTTACTTGCACATTCATTGGCTGGCTGCGCGTGTGAGCGAGATGAGATATAAAGCCGAGAATATGGCATTTTGGTCTAATCTGTAAACAAACACGATATTTAATAGTCTTATAGACAGGTTTATAAACCTAATATTGTATTTAAATCATAATATAATATTAATTGTTAAAACAATATAATATTTTATATCTGCCTCCTTCTTTGTATTCTACTCGTCCAAAACAGTTAACAGGTAAAAAATAACATCAATACATGGTTTAAAGTTTTGAGCACTACGGATCCCTAAATTCGTTTGCTCGCCATGTTGAGATAATGAAATATTAGATTATGGTTATAAAAAAAAATATTTACAAGTTTGTTGTAAGGAAGTATATTGCTTTAGTCTGTATTTATATTACTGGTACAGTATTATAAGATCAATAAGGCAATTTTTTTGTACTTTTTTACATGAAAAATGTGTCACTCCATATTAAACAAAACATTTGTTTTCAGTAAATAGACAACATACATCGGGCGCTCGAATTATTTACCAATAAATATGTAACTTATTCACAGTGTACTTACCTTCGCAGCAAAAATACGCTTCCTTTCGCACCATAAAACAATTTCACTTTTATTGATTAATATAAACCATCTTGAGGTTACCGACTATATAGCCATTGAAAATAATATTATTTATTGTTAGGTCGCAAAATTAGAAAATATATTTTCCGGGTATCAAAAACTCTTGCGGGAGAGACCTTTATCGCATTTGTGGATCTTGAATAGCGTTCAGACCGTTACAAATCACTTATTTACCTCCCTTTTAGCGCTTGAAAATATAATTAACGCCTTTGTATCTCTACTGTATCGCTTAAGGAGTCAGTTGACGCCTACCTGTAGCCCGCTTAGCACCCATAGAGGTAATATAAAACCATTTTTGCCATTTTACCGCTAACAGAGTTAATTTTTGCTTATTTACCCCTCTTGTATCGCTAAGAGATACTGTTACCGCTATCATAACTCTCTTATAGCATTGATTGTACCTCTTAGCCAGTTACCATAACTCTTGTATACCGTCATTATACAACCTTAAGTAATATAAAAATTGTGCCTAATTCGGGGGTAAAGTAGGGTTAGAGCGCGCTCTAACACCAATTTGTAACACCCATAAACCACTTTAGACTCTAGTTAGCGCTTTTATAGACTTATTATAACTCTTACTTCAGCGCCTAAATGTTACTTGGGTGTTGACGACCGATTTGGCGCAGGGGTAGGCTACCTGCCTTCTGCGCCAGAGGTCTCGGGTTCGATCCCCGAATAAGACAAATATTTGTCTTGGTCTGGGCGTTTTCTATGTATATTAAGTATGTATTTACAAACAAAAAGTAATTAAGTATATATTTATCCGTTATCAAGTTCACGCAGACACAGTTTCTTAAGAAATTAACTATGGGCTTAGATAATTGGTGTGATAGTAAGAAAATATTTATTTATTTATTTATTTATTTATTTATTTATTTATTTATTTATTTATTTATTTATTTATTTATTTATTTATTTATTTATTTATATTCGCTGGCCCTGTATTGTTTGTGATGTGGGTTTCATTTACCGTGTAATCTTGAAATTACGAACATAAACAAAATTCTCTTAAAAGTATTAACATTGACAATAATATAAAGCAGGTTTTAAATCAAAATTTTTGACACTGATGCTTTTAAAATGTGATTATTTGCATTGATAACGACAACCTTAACAGTCAAGTTAATCAGCCAACTGTACCTAGGTACTACTGTTTACTTACATTCTTAAAATTCTTTATCATCTTTCTGTATAAACAAATTTTAAAATCTTATACAGTTGATAAAAAAGATAGTGAATGATGCCGTATATAGAAAATTTTAATAATATCAATCCTAACAAAATTGGCTCAGCGTCTGTTCAATTGTTGATGGTCAATCACATAGTTAGGAACATTAAATCTATATTCATCGTTATCGATACCGTGATCTTCGCTTCAAGACGTTACCGCGCGCGTTCGACCACGTTAGACCTCGCGCGAGGGTGCTCGATTGGGGGCCGCGGATCTTATGACTATGGTATTGGGCAGTCTATATCGCCTGAAGAGAGCTCAAGCGAATGCTTGAGCGAGCGAAAGGTGATATAGAATGCACAATACCATACTACTAAAAGAATAATTTAATTTTATTAGTGATGTGAAAATTCGATGGTGGATTTCATAACTTACTGAGATTTTTTACTTCGAGCTCAGAAAAGTAGTTTGTGACGAGAGTGTTCAAATTTTATACATAGTGGATCAATGGATTGTCTGGCTCCATGTAAATGCTCTGCGTACCAAGCGGTCTGTTTTCCCGAATGACTACAACCCTATAACTTTTAAAGCTAGAGCGAATAGGCTGCTTCTGGGTAAGCTAGCTCCATCTAAGGCTTCTTCTCAACCCTAAGGTTCAGTGTGAAGCTAAGAGCAAGCCCATAAAATATATAAAAAAATAAAATAAAGAAACATCCTGTCACTTTTCACATTTGAGACGACAAGTCAAGTAAATAATATCGTATCTTTAGTCAATTCCAAGCCGATTGTCGCTGCGCGAAGTAAAAAACTTGATGTTCGTTAGCTTACCAAAGACAATAAAGACTAGTTAATTTTATTAGTGATGTGAAAATTCGATGGTGGGTTTCACTAAGTACTGATTTTTTTTACTTCGAGCTCAGAATAGTAGTTTGTGACGCGAGTGTTAAAGTTGATAGTCATTCATAATTATTACGATTCATTAATTTATTCACTTCGATAAGTTCGACTGGGACAATCGATTTGGACTAAAGAACATTCTAGAAGCCTCCTTACCTATGTAGTACTCTTCTCCGATGACAGTAGGACAGTCCGCGTAGCAACTGGAACATGAATAGTCTGACGTTGTGGTGGTTCAGCCCGCCCGGATGCCTCTCCATGTACTGTGATAGGTCCGTGTCCTGGGAAAAAATTAGCAATTGTAGTAAAAGTTAATATCAATATTTTAAACTACAATATTGCTAGCTTTTCGTAAGCAATAAGGAATCTATCAAAGTTAACATGTGATTTGTACATTACCTACACGTTATTAAAAATAACAAAGACTAGCGTCCCGCCCCGGCTTCGAACTGGTGCTATGTTTTATACATAATGAACAGCTTTCCCCTTGAATTTCTCTGTCTATAGAATCATTTATGACAACCACATCAAAATCCGTGACGTAGTTCGAAAGATATAAGCGTACAGACGGCGAGATGGTACTTTGTTTTATACTATGTAGAGTATAATAATTTTAAATTCTAAAGGCAACTTTCATAAAAATCTCACAAAGCCCGTGCCTCGTAAAGTCGTTTGACGTGTTTGAAACAAGCTCCAACATTCTTTGCGGACTATTTCAGCGGGAGACAACTCAAGTTTTCATTGTCTACTTTGGTGCAATTTCATCTCGTCTCGAGGGCTCATATTTATCGACTGCAGAGATTATGGCGGGCTTCGCGCTTCGCGGATTATTTTGAAACTAATATGTACGTCAGCTAGCTTATGGCTTATACCCCTACTTTTCTCTCGCGTTTATCATATCTTGGCTCGTGGCGTGTGGCTCGTGTGCGGCGGCGACCGTAATAGTAAGGACATAGCACCGACCCACCATGAACTCGAACACGAAGTTGAGTGTCTCGCCCGTGTGCACTATGTCGTGCAACGTCACGATGTTGGCGTGCTTCAGCTCCTTGAGTAGCGACGCCTCGCGGATGGCCGTAAGGTTGCCTATCTCTTGCAGTCTGATCTTGAACAATAGCGCCGACTCACCATGAACTAGAACACGAAGGTGAGTGTCTCGCGCGTGTGCACTATGTCGTGCAACGTCACGATGTTGGCGTGCTTCAGCTCCTTGAGTAGCGACGCCTCGCGGATGGCCGTAAGGTTGCCTATCTCTTGCAGTCTGATCTTGAACAATAGCGCCGACTCACCACGAACTCGAACACGAAGGTGAGTGTCTCGCGCGTGTGCACTATGACATGCAACGTCACGATGTTGGCGTGCTTCAGCTCCTTGAGTAGCGACGCCTCGCGGATGGCCGTAAGGTTGCCTATCTCTTGCAGTCTGATCTTGAACAATAGCGCCGACTCACCATGAACTCGAACACGAAGGTGAGTGTCTCGCGCGTGTGCACTATGTCGTGCAACGTCACGATGTTGGCGTGCTTCAGCTCCTTGAGTAGCGACGCCTCGCGGATGGCCGTAAGGTTGCCTATCTCTTGCAGTCTGATCTTGAACAATAGCGCCGACTCACCCCGAACTCGAACACGAAGGTGAGTGTCTCGCGCGTGTGCACTATGACATGCAACGTCACGATGTTGGCGTGCTTCAGCTCTTTGAGTAGCGACGCCTCGCGGATCGCCGTAAGGTTGCCTATCTCTTGGAGTCTGATCTCGAACAATAGCGCCGACTCACCATGAACTCGAACACGAAGGTGAGTGTCTCGCGCGTGTGCACTATGTCGTGCAACGTCACGATGTTGGCGTGCTTCAGCTCTTTGAGTAGCGACGCCTCGCGGATCGCCGTAAGGTTGCCTATCTCTTGGAGTCTGATCTCGAACAATAGCGCCGACTCACCATGAACTCGAACACGAAGGTGAGTGTCTCGCGCGTGTGCACTATGTCGTGCAACGTCACGATGTTGGCGTGCTTCAGCTCCTTGAGTAGCGATGCCTCGCGGATCGCCGTAAGGTTGCCTATCTCTTGGAGTCTGATCTCGAACAATAGCGCCGACTCACCATGAACTCGAACACGAAGGTAAGTGTCTCGCGCGTGTGCACTATGTCGTGCAACGTCACGATGTTGGCGTGCTTCAGCTCCTTGAGTAACGACGCCTCGCGGATGGCCGTGAAGGGAGCACCCTCCTCTTCTTGCAGTCTGATCTCTTTTAGTGCTACTACTTGCTGCGTTAAACTGTGGGCAAAGAGAAGATAAATATCAGTTAAGAATTTCATTGGGTTACCGTATTTTTATTATTAACTTCTGGTTATGCATAATTTTGATCAATTTAAGAAATAAAGACACACAGTATGTACCTATATTTTATTATTTCTATAATCTTGTTCTTAGCTACCTTACTCTACATTATTCAGTAAAAATCGGCTAGTTGATTAATACGTTCAACCACAGCGTTAATAAGCGGTAAAAAGTACTTCCCATCCCATCTTATACCCCGTTACCTAAATTCCCAAGCACGTTAATAAAACACGTCGTAAGAGTTACATTACCCCCGTAACGTTCGTTCACGATAAAACAAAAGGCGGGCGCACTCTCAAAAACAAAAGGCAACTTTTCTCTCGACGCGGCGAAGCTAACTTTGAGGCTGAACATTAATGAGTCAATTCCAAGAATTCCAAAAGTAATTAAACGCGTGTACACGGGCGACAACACATCACTGAACACTGAACTCGGAGCTTCGGAACGGAATGTTCGAAAAGTTATTCATAAAACGAAGGCTTATTTTGAACATATCAAATCAACGTCATGTCAAGACACGTTAGCAAAATTGTGCAAGAAGTGTAAGAATAATAAGCTGAAATGAAATAACATTTAATGAACTTAATAAGTATTTTTGAATAAGCAACTTTTTATCCTACCAACCTCGAGACGATACAAAAAGGGTGGGCGCGTTAAAGTACGAGTAATGGTATTGATAAATATTTACATCGTTAGCAAATACATACAACAACAACAAAATACGTACAACAACAACAGATTTGAAATAATGATGGTATGTGTGTGTTATTCTTCTTAATACCAATTTTATTATTAATCGAGACAAAATTGAAGCTGATGGTTCGAATCAACATTAACTGCAGCAGCAGGAGCATCATAGTGTCAGAAACTATCTTTACATCGAGTAGGTACTGCAATAGTAGAAAGCAAAAAGGAACAAAAATGTTACTAAATTAATTAACATTTCGTAGGTACTTAAGTTTACGAACTTTGGTTTGCGAACTTTGCGACACGGTAACAAAACCAAATAAGTATAGTTCTCTTAAAAAATAAATAGGTCGAACTAGTTCCGAAATATTGCTGTTGGAGTGGTCAAAGTTAGTCCCAGTTTGGGAGAAAGTAACGATAGCTAGTGCGGGTGCCAACTTGATGGCAAGTCAAATAAAACACGAGGCGACCGCAGCTCAAAACCGTTGCAAACTTGCTTAATGTTTTATTACTGCAAAATTACTGCAAAATTATAGAAACTATTCATAAAAGTATTATTGGCTAAAGTTAGTCCCAGTCTGGACACAGTAACGTCAGCTAATGTAATTGCCAACTGATTAGGGTAAGCCAAATAAAACACGGAGCGAGCGATATGATATAGCACGTCATGCTGTCTTGCTTACCCCACTAAGCCGGCCTAGCATGAGCGGCTTTTATCACGCGATATGATACGATACGGTACGGCATGCCGTCTTGCTTACACCTTAGTGGGGTAAGCAAGACAACTTGCCGTACCTTATCAAATCGCGCGATAATAATACCGACCAGCTAGAAAACAGTCTTTATTCTGGTAATCCTTTAATGCCAATAGAGGCTAAATGGAAAATCAGATGAAAGTGGACAGGCTGGAGAATATACGGAACATCCACACAACACAACCACGAACTAGGGATTAATAAATGATTTTTCCCTGCATAGACATTCGTTTATAGAACCACACACTCTTCTGACCTGGTGTTTATTTTGGAACCTTTTTTTTCATACAGCCAGTCCATTTTGAAACCTAATTTAAATTGCAAGTGGCTCCTCTGCTACAGCTGTCAGCTGGCCAGATATGTCTGAGGGAGTATGTGGGGGTAAATGTTTACAAGAGCATCCAATTCCTAGTGCAGTTCTGTTTGAGTGGAGTAGGTCTAGTAGGTAGGTAGTCCGCAATTCAATATTCAGAAGCAACGAGTACAAAGTTTTCCGTTTAACTCGCCTCTCGACCTGACCCGCTTCGGGAAATGTAGGGAAAAGGGATCTGTCGCCGGCGCCGGCGCTCATTAAAAGGTTCAGGGATAGGAAATTAATGTTAATTGCCTGGACGGGTAATATTTGTTAAGAACTTCGATCAACAATAACACCTAGTTCTAGATACATACTTGGAGTGACAGATATGTCCATGCCTCATAAGCCCACTTGAGAGTATAATTATAAGTAGATAATTTTGACAGTGTCAATAATACTAAGGTATCTCAAACTTGGAACGCTTCCTGTCATTTTTAATGTAAGATCGTAACATTCGTAACCTTTTTTCTCTGTTTAAAAAAAGTCAGTCTGTCCATATAAAGTTTTCATTTAGTTCGTGAGCCTTCATCTAGTACTATTGTTGATCGAAGGATAAGAAAGTAATTTTTAAACGTTTTCATAAAAGAGAGATAGAATAGTCGAATAGTAGTTTGTGACTGTCGCATAATGAGGGGTATTAAAACACGAGTGGGAGTTTTTTAATAGTATTCCACGAGTGTTTTAATACCGAGTTATGTGCAGTCTCATACACTGCTTTATCTACACTCATTACATTTATTATATATTTCAAAAATAAAGCAAATCATATTAATTACAAAATGTGAATTGGTGCCAAACCCCACTCATAGGAGTCTATACGGTCTATTGCTTCTAAATTCAAAATTCTAATTTCCGATTGTTGCCTGCTAAAGAAGGGCTTGGAAGAGTTTGAAGTCAGGGCCGGTAAATCCTACGGTTGCCATGGAGACTGTAAAATTAAGAAATATAAGTGTTTTATAATGAGTGACAACTGTATCCGGGTGTTTCATAATGGTCATTATGAAACACCCGGATACAGCAGTTTTATTTATTATAGATAACTATGGCATAAAGTGTATCATTAGACGTCCAGGCATGAGTTCATAATTAGAATATTATAACATGAGTGTAAATAAATTATTTTACGTATTATTTGTATTTGCTCGTAATAGTTTAAAAACGCATGTGGTGTTTACCTGTAATTAATTGTACACTTGCCTTATCACCTAATTTTAAGTCATAAAATTAAGAATGAATTAGTGTAACAATTGTTGGTAAACCAATACAATAAAATAAATAAATAATGTTGTATGTTACCTGAGGACAAGTATACCATAATACGGTATTTTTCTACAAGAAAAAATCTTATTGGATGGTTTGAGAGGTATAAAGCAAAACGCAGTGACGGCGTGTCTCAAACTTGAGAGAAGGACAAGTTTAGCTATTACTTTAACAAAACACTATACTTACTAAAAATACCAGATTAATGGAATTTTTATATTTTAATTTTTAATCTGATATTACATGTTGAATTGAGTTTTAGTTGAAGCAAACCGGGTTTCTTCGTTTAATGGAAATACCATCATAGTTTTGAAGATAGTCCGAAGAAAAAGAAGTAATGCTTTTCACGATACCATAATATCATTCAGATCAGAAATATCAGTAAATTTGTCTTTTCATAGTTGCACCATTTATATTTTTTTGTCAAAACTGCGTGTGTTTTCACTGTGTATTATGAATAGCGCCAATTCACGTGTGCACAACCAGTATTAGCTTTATAAAAACAACCAAACAAAAATGCAAATGCAACTTCAGCAGAGGTACGGCAAAGTTTTAAAAATATTTTCCGAGTGCGCTCACTAAATAGAATTCAGTCCAGTACAAAGTGACCCAAAAAGTAGAGCGAGTACTTTTGCATATCGAGTGACGTCAGGAAGCGGAGAAGTAAATAAAATGCAGGGATCTCTTATCAGAGTGCTTCGTGCATCCTAAATGAGATAACAGTTGCATCACCTTAGGATATCAGTTATCTCTCACTGCTCTTAGAAAATGTTTACAAAAACATTATCTAACAATAAAACATTTTCTAACAAATGTTAGCAATTTTTGCATACTGTTAGGAATTGTTAGATGTATTCCCCCTTATTACAAAACGTGGACTAAAATAGTCCTGGTTTAAAACTGGCACAAAACTGGTGCTGTGCTGTCACTTTCATTTTCCAAATGAAAGACAGAATTAGCATGAATTTTAAACCATGTCTAACTTTAGTCCACGTTTTGTAATAAGGGGGATTAAGTTTACCATAAGTACTTATTGTTTACAAATGTTTAATTACATTACCTAACATTTGTTAACATTGTGATCACAATGTCAATAGTGTCCAATATTTATTTATAATTGATTTATTTATTTAAATGTAATTTAATGTTTGGAAACATTTTCTAACAGCAGTGTGGGAGCACCATTACTTCTTCCTTGAATGTAGTCCAGCCAAATCCGTATTCCTAAGTAACATTATAACTATAAGCTGGGTTAATATTTCTCTATCAGAATGGAGAAATTTTACAAAAAGGTCAGATCGCGGCATCTCCAAATCAAAAGCTATGTATGATGTTTGTGCCTAGAATAGAGGAAGTAAAGAGAAATGCAAGGATCGTATAAATTGAGAGGAAATCTTGAATTTATGTAATAAACCTATGTACAATGTTCAAAATAAGGCTCACAATTCTATCATCAACCTTGTGAATGCTCCACAGCTACAACAAAATGATTGAATTGAATAAAATTGAACCTTTTCTACGTACATAGGAAATGAAATTCCCTTTAACCCTTTGAAAATGAACGTCGCTTATGAGCGATAAACCAAATCAGCCTCCGTACTCCAAAGAGTTTAAGCGTAAAAATGTTGTGCCATTTTACACTCTTATAAACCCCTTTGCAGAAAACACGGGCTTTTGCTTTATTTTCATACCAACATGTTTACTTCATGGTATTTTAAATAAAAGTGTCAGTATATTTATACAATGATTTCTGTGTCAAATGTGTAGGCACAAACTTTCCAAAACATCCAAAAAAGTAAAACATTAGTTGAGTTTCATAGAACAATTTATGGAACGTGAATCTATCAATGTTTTGCCGCTGTGGGGCAATGGGGAAGTGTTTGTTCTTATTTGAAGCTTTATTCAAAAGATGAGTAATTTTGCATTTTGATAATAGTGATAGTGTATCGAAATAGCGAGTAGATGATCTGCAATAGAGACTACAATGAGTATGTTTGTATAAAAAAAACGAAAGCCCGTTTTTTCTGCTAACGAGTGTATTTCAGCTTGTCGTTTATAACCAAGTGTCAGATATAACGTTCTGTGATAAGTATGTTACTGATTACAGCACTAACCAAGGAATGTGACATGAAAATACTGAACAAACAGAAATGGTAGTCGTCATCAATACCACTGCGCTACTACATATATTTTAGAAAGAGTAATTTTAAGGTCTGCGAGACAACTGCGAGGTTAACTAAAACTCTTAAAAATACTATAGACATGACATGACAAAGATACATCAGTACCTACCCCTAGCACGAAAAACTATCATAACCGTGATCGCATTATTTTGTATGAAAACTAGAGCAGCGCCTCTTTGGGTCGTATGACGAACTAAAATTCAATAAATATTTGACAAAAGCACTTTTTCAGCTTTTGACGGATATTAAAGTTAACATGACGATTACTATAACGATCGTGCTACGGCTACAGAAGGGTCATTTTGAATTACTTATCATAATAAAGAAACAAACGGTTGATTAATTACTTACTAATTTGTACACATCACATAGAAGATACAACGGCTATAAACTAGATTTCCATACTGTTTATGGCCTGACATAATTGACGACCGTCTGTCTTGTCTATTAGCGGCTCACGATCAATAATAAAACGTTCAATAAGGCATAAGACATTCCTTAAATTCACTTGGCGTTCGGTTCAATAGCGCTACATAGCAGGCGAACTTGCGTATGAATGTTTAATAGCCTTAGAACCTAATCGATTTTCTTACCTAGGGGTATAGAACCTTGTAAGTATGATGGATATAATAAAGAACGGTAGGACGTCTTATATATATATATATATATATATATATATATATATATATATATATTATAAGCAACAACTATTTTATTTTTCCCCCACTCCAACGAGTTCTTATAAATACGAGCGCAACGCCAAGGAATGGACATTTCTCTCTTGGAACTCCGCGCGGACGGATCTCTGCTCGAGCTGCTATTGGGTGACGTTATTATTTTCGAATATTGTTAAACTGACCTATTTTGTGTGTTTTTAAGTGATTTGTTTGAGTATGCAATCTTTTCGTTGTGAATTACTTATTGGGACGGTAGTTTGATTTTTATATTTTGTTAAACCTAAAAATTACAGTGTTTCGTATTAAATCGTGTTTTTTTTAAGTCAATTCCACTTCTGGTGCTAAAATCAGAAGTGGGATAAAGAACTCTTTTGCCCACTAGTTGGATAATTTTAATTTTTACAAGATTGCAAACTCATACAAGTAAATTTGTTTCTTTTACGTTTTATTGTTGTTGTCGGTTAATTTTCGTTGCATTACTGTGTATTAAGTGAAAATGGTCAGATCAAGGTCATGCAGCCGTCGAAGGCAAAGATCTCGGAGTGTCTCGAGTGGCCGTTACACATCGAAAAAGCATCATAACCGTGATTCGCGTAGTAAATCTCGTGACCGTGGCCGGAGGAGCTCGAGACATTCTCCGATCAGCCCAAAACGGCGACGTGATCTTCGCAGCCATTCTCGTGGCCGAGATCCGTCCCGTTCTGCTGATAGGCATCGACGCCGCTTGCGTCATGAGGATAGGGATCGCTCGTCAAGCGGTTCTCGTGTACGGTCGCGATCACGAGGGTATGCTCGGAATAGTGTTCGTAAATCTCGGTCTCGCTCGCACCGCGATTCTCGTAACCGCAAGCGTCGTTCTCGTAATAGGCATACTCCGGTAATTAGAACACCAAGTCCTTTGCCCTTGGACAATTCACGCGTGGGTCGTTCTACGACGTCCGCTGTTCCTCCCTCTGAGGCGTCCACTTTCGCTCACGCTTTGATGCAAGCAATAAAAACATTGCAACCCACAAAGTCGCAACATTATTATGTGTCAAATTTTGACCCGTCAATAAATAACATTGAAGCGTGGTGCGAGGAAGTGGATCGCGCCAGGGACGCGAATGGGTGGAGCGATCATGAGTGCCTGTCTCGCGTGGCGTCTTGCCTTAGGGGTGATGCTAAGGTTTGGTTGGGCGAGTGGGTGACGAATGACCGGACGTGGTCCAATTTCAAAAAGGAATTCAAACCACTATGCCCAAGCAAACTGGACTATGCGAATATCTTATTTGAAGCAATGAATTCAACTTCGGACAAGTATGCTACGTACGCGGAATACGCGCGCCGGACTTTATTACGTCTTAGAGTAGTACAGGGACTTAGTGACGATTTGAGGACGCTTATCGTGATTCGGGGTATCGATAATCCCCAAATTCGCGCGGCTGCCGCTAATGCTGAATTGACGCCAGACAACATTGTGTCTTTTCTTTCGATCTATACGAAGCCGAGTAAGATTAAAATCGATAAGTCTGCCAATTCCAAAAAACCGGTTCATCAAGGCACGAACATGCGTTTCGCTCCTAGGTGTTTTAATTGCGGTTTACGGGGTCATCTCGGTAAAGATTGTAAGCGTCCAAAATCAAATACTGCCCCGACCTCACAACCGGGTACCAGTAAAACGTGTACGTTCTGTAAGAAGCAAGGACACATGGAGGATACCTGTTTTGCGAAGGCACGATCGGAATCTCGTAATCCACGAAACGTCAATCTTTGTTCAGATCAAGTGAATCGTAGTAACAGCAACGATGTTACTACCGCTGTTATAGATGGCGTGCCAATCGACGTTCTTATTGATAGCGGGGCCCTCGATGTGTCCCTGATTTCTTCAGATGTCTTAAAGCATATTTCGGCCCAACCAAAATTAAGACGATGCGTTCTAAAGGGTATAAGTGAAAACGAAATAATAACTTCTACCTACGTTACTGTCACCATTGAATTTAGCAATATATTTATCGAAACTGATCTTGTGGTTGTCCCATCCGTGTTTATGAATACGCCTATTATAATAGGCACGGATGTTTTAAATCGTGACGGCATTACTTACGTTAGAACTAAAGATAGGCAATACCTTACCCGTGATGATAGACCCATTTGCGTTAACTCTGTCCATTCGCGGGATGAACTTTCAGCTAACACGCCTCTTCAAGGCAAAGATTTAGAGAACCTAATGTTAGTCATTCACGAGTTTTCGGAATTTCTTATATCTGGCACCGCTGCTACTACTGTTAAGACAGGCGAAATGGAAATTAAACTCACTAGTCCTACACCGGTTGTATACCGGCCGTACAAGCTTTCTTATCAGGAGAAACTTAAAGTGAGGGAAATAACTAAAGATCTTATGGACAAAGGGGTAATTAGACGGTCAACCTCCGAGTACGCTAGTCCAATTATACTCGTTAAGAAGCGTGACGGCTCCGACAGGCTTTGCGTTGATTTTAGGGCACTCAATAGAATCACAGTCAAGGACCGCTACCCCCTCCCTTTAATTGACGATCATATTGATAGGTTGGGTAGTTTCAAATACTTTTCAAGCCTTGACATGGCAACTGGTTTCCACCAGATTCCCCTAAAAGAGAGTAGCATTTACCTCACAGGCTTCGTAACACCCGAGGAGCACTTCGAATATACCAAAATGCCTTTTGGATTAGCCAACTCACCAATAGTATATCAGCGTATTATTAACGATACCTTGAGGGAGCACATAAATGAGGGAAACGTGCTGGTCTACGTCGACGATGTGCTCCTCATGAGCAATACTATTGACCAAGGTATTGAGTTGCTACGTAAAGTTTTGGGCACCCTTACTCAGGCAGGATTTTCCATCAACCTCCAAAAATGTTCTTTCTTGGTGACCGAAGTAGAATATTTAGGTAGAGTAGTGAGTCAGGGTCAGGTCAGGCCGAGTCCCCGAAAAATCGAAGCCCTAGCTAACACCACCCCACCGACAAACGTAAAGCAAGTGAGGCAGCTACTTGGCCTCGCTGGCTATTTTCGTCGTTACATAAAAAACTATGCGACTTTAACTGCTCCCATTGCTCATTTAACGCGTAAAAATGTTAATTTTAATTGGACTCCTGAATGCGAGATGATTCGCCAAGACTTGATTAAGCAGTTGACAAGCGAACCGGTTTTAGCCATTTTTGATCCCAATCTCCCTACGGAGGTCCACACAGACGCCAGTAGCGCTGGTTATGGGGCGGTTCTTCTTCAGACTCATCCCGATTGTAGGAAACATGTAGTGGCTTATTTTAGCAAGGTTACTCAGGGAGCTGAAAGTAGGTATCACTCCTACGAGTTAGAGACCCTCGCCGTTGTCAAGGCACTCCAAAACTTCCGCCACTACCTTGTTGGCTTAAAATTCATAATAGTCACCGACTGCAACGCGCTTAAATCTACGGAACGAAAAAAGGATCTTCTGCCTAGGGTCGCTCGCTGGTGGATATACTTGCAGGATTTTCAGTTTTCTATTGAATATCGGAAGGGAATACTTATGCCACACGCAGACTACCTAAGTCGCAACCCTGTGAGAGTAAATCAAGTCTCTAGGCCTCGCAACTGGGCTCAAATAGCTCAGTCAGCTGACTCTGAATGTCAAGACCTTGTTCAGAGTCTCAATGATGGCAAGTTGGACCCCTCACGATATTCAGTACAAAATGACATCCTATACTACAGGTACACCCCAGTAGGTGAACAACCGCGTATTTTGTGCTACGTTCCGAAAGGTCACCGTCTCAGTCTCCTTAGGGCTTTTCATGATGAACACGAGCACATAGGTGCCGACAAGACGTTAGACCTTATTTTGCGCCATTTTTGGTTCCCAGGCCTTAAGCAGTTTGTCTGTAAATACATATCGCACTGTTTAATATGCATTTCACAAAAACGAGTACCACGAGCACCTTTACAAAATATTACTTCGTGGGAAAAACCCGAAATTCCATTTAACACCGTGCATGTTGATGCTCTTGGCCCTTTGCCTATATCTGAAGGATATAAATTCGTCTTACTTATTGTAGACTCGTTTTCCAAATTCATCTTGTTATACCCTATAAGTCGGCAAGATGCCGTAGAACTTAAGCGAGTTATTACGCAGGCTATTTCTCTATTTGGCGTACCTAAAATGATGGTTACCGATAAGGGCCGTATGTTTGAATCAAACGAGTTTGTATCTTGGATAACCGAACTGGGCTGTGATTTACATTATATCACACCTGAAATGCATCACGCCAACGGCCAAGTCGAACGGTATGTAAGGACTGTTCTTAATATGTTGCGCATCCAAGTAAATCATAAAAATCTGTCGTGGTCGGACACGTTGTGGAAGCTACAACTGGTGTTAAACGTGACCAAACAAAAAACGACGCAGGCTTCACCACTCAACCTGCTTATTGGTACTGACAGCACCACACCTGTCATACGTTCACTATTGCGTGACATAGCAGTCGAAGGCTCAACACCTAACCGGGAGGCGCTGCGTGAGCTTACCAGGAGCAGAACGCACCAACTACTGAAGGAGAACCAAGCCAAACAAGACGAACGGGCTAACCGGCGTAGACAGGCGCCGCGTCAATTTAAGATCAATGATTGTGTATTCGTCATTAAGTTCTCTCAGTCAACAGGGAAACTGGACCCGGGCATGCGCGGTCCCTACAAGGTGACTAAGGTGTTGCCTAGTGACCGCTATGCACTCCGCCTGATCAGCGGCGGCTACGGCAAAACTACCCAGGCTGCAGCTCAGCATATGGTGCCGTGGCGGGGCGAGTGGTGCCCTGAGACGTGTGCGGCGTTCTTCGAGAGTGAGTAAAGCTCCATGACGTGTGTTGCCGCATACGTGTTATGTTGAGTGAGGGAAGCTATGCAACCCGAGCGTTAGTCGCTACACTCTGGCGTTAGTCGCCCTTGGCGCTTGGTGGGCCCCAAGTAGCTACATAGTTTTACCATAATGGTTTAACTGTGCTGTGTTTACGCGTTGAACACATTCAGACTTTGATGCCGGCTGTGGCCAGCGGAGCAGCCCCATCTCAATGCGAGAGAAGACAAAGGATGGCAAAGTCCTAGGCATGGTTTGATACTTTTAAGAGACGTCTCTGACCTATTTATAGAATGATGAATGTAAAGTTTTATTGAGTGATGAGTGTAAAAGTTGAAGAATAAATTAAGTAAATGATGATCGTAAGAAAGTGTGTCGGAGTGTAAGGGTGAATGAGTGATTAAACTTGGCTTTTTATTCAAACATTAATGGAGTATTGTTTCCAGACGAAAATGAGGATGATCTTCAAGAATCGTCAGCGTCTACTTCTGCTGCTACGCCATCCATGCCGCTGATTGAAGAGAACTTGGAAGATCCTTATGCTGACCCGCAACCATCTACCTCCGCGGCTGCACCTTCGATGCCGCTGCTCGACTAGAAGATGGAGCTGTCATGGGTGTCTCTTGCGAAGCTTGCGCCGAGGACGGCACAACGTCAGGAGAGGCCGTATAAGCAACAACTATTTTATTTTTCCCCCACTCCAACGAGTTCTTATAAATACGAGCGCAACGCCAAGGAATGGACATTTCTCTCTTGGAACTCCGCGCGGACGGATCTCTGCTCGAGCTGCTATTGGGTGACGTTATTATTTTCGAATATTGTTAAACTGACCTATTTTGTGTGTTTTTAAGTGATTTGTTTGAGTATGCAATCTTTTCGTTGTGAATTACTTATTGGGACGGTAGTTTGATTTTTATATTTTGTTAAACCTAAAAATTACAGTGTTTCGTATTAAATCGTGTTTTTTTTAAGTCAATTCCACTTCTGGTGCTAAAAATATATATATATATATTAATACAGGGTGTTAGGGGCACCGTTGCAAAAACTTTAACCATGGCTTCAGGCCATCATGATGAACAACGCACGATTTTATTGTCGGAAATGAAAAAAATATTTCGGCTCTCCATACAAAATGTCCCGATTAGTTGCTGAATTAGATTTTTTTTTTATTTCCGACCAAAAAATTCTTGCTGTACGTTGTTCAGCATGATGGTTTGAAGCCATGGTTAAAGTTTTTGCAAGCCCCTAACACCCTGTATATATCATGATCATCACATTAGCCGTACAATTCCCCAAGGATCTCCACAGCGATCAGTCATTTTTGTGTGAAGCCATTTTGGGGGGTTTGCCATAATCGCCACGCTTGTCAGGCGAGTTGGCGATCGCAGGATGGCCTGCTGTTTCAGAGATGCTGCTGCCCCTCTCTTCAGCGTCAGCTATTATAAATGCTATAGTATTTTATGTCAGCCAGTAACCTTTAGATAGTGCCCATTATTGCCACTGTCTCTATTTATTATATTTTTTTAGCAATTTTTTTTTCTCGTTGTATGCTAAGGAATAGCAAATATACTGCCTTTACGAATTTGTGTCCTGGATGTCACTGCTGCGCTCAACATAATATCAGTGCAGCAGGTTCCTAACCAGTTGCTTATACTGAGTTGGGCGCATTTCTGACACCACACGACGCTGCGTTACCACAGACTGCCAATTTTTTTGTGTACCTATTTTCTAGTTTGTAATATGTGTCCTATTTTTTTTTTATGTTGTCGTGTCGCCTTTCTTTCTTTACACGCCGCGTTACGTAGAAAGGTCAATGGGCAACTTGGTAGCCTACGCGGCCTTCACTTTGTATTCTCTATAAAAGTTTGTAGGGCACAAAGTACTGTCATCCATAGTTTTTAGAAATAGAGAGTGTAGAAAAGAAAGATCTTTTATAAGATTAATTCTTTAACCATTTATAACTGTCTCCAAAATGAAAATACAAAAAAGTAGTAAAACATAATTAGGTAGATAGATTGAAAAAATGTATAGTTTCGAAGTGGCCGCAAACATTTTTTAGAAATTGTCTATTAACCTTTGTCTTGCTTGAAGTTATATTTTAAAAAACATTGAATTCGTTAATTCAATTTACATTGTATTGTATGTACCTAATTAGAATGGACAGTTCGAAAAATGAACACACAAATTATGAATTCCTGAAAGCAGTAATTTAACGCCTATTAGCTACAGTAATTGGGTATTTGACTGAAATTTTCTTATTGACTTAAAATGTTTATTGAATTAATAACAACACAACACAGGTATTTATTTTCAAATATCTTGCATATTTTCAGCGATATACTTAAGGTCGTCACAGACGGTGAAGATACTATAATATTTTATCATAACATAGAATATCGCTCGCCATACAATTCAATGGACCATCACACACGCCGAAGATAACATATATTTTCATATTAAGTATCTTAAGATGCTAGGCGATACGGCAAAATATATATTTCGTATGTTAAGATACGGAAATATATATTTTGCATGTTAAGATACTATCTTAACATACGAAATATATATTTTGGATACGAAAAGATGTGTATACAGGTTGTGCCGTTTTCGGTGCTGGGCATAGAGAGAACTAGCGGCCCGCCCCGGCTTCGCACGGATGGACATTTATTTTTTAAACATTTTGGGATAAATACGAAAAAGTCAAAACATTTGTAACGATGCCGTTTCGTTCCAGTCATTATGGATGGTTAGAAACTCCATAGTGGCTGGAAAGTTTTATAGTTACGTACTGGCCATCAATTTTATGCTGTACCACTGTTCTTTCGTAATTCTTCGCTCCACGTGCCCTATTCAGCATTTTGATTCAGTCCTACCAGAACAATCAAGCTGAACAGAGCTCGCGTGCGAGCTAGCGTACCAAAAATTTATAAGTGAAATGTAATAACTATTAAATAGCCAATTAATTAATTATAGTAACAGTTCCTATTCTTCAAATTCTTTCATATTTCTAATTTACAATATTTGATAAAACAACTCTCCAAGTGCTGAAACAATCTTTTATTCTCTACAACATCTTCTAATTGAATACTATGCGGTGACTTCCGACGTTCCGGCTAGTGTACCGCTGGCCGACGAGGGGGTCCCGTAACACATTCATAATAAACGAAGAGTAAGTTTACACCTAGCTTTACCAAAAAGTTTGCTAAGAAATAATGACGCTTTGAAACGTCAAACGTAAGGCGTAGGTACCTACCTAATGATGATAGTATGATTTTCTATTCAAACTGATCTAGAGTTCGAATTAGCTATAGCAATTTTTATATCAAATTCCAGGTCAGAATCATCTTCTGATGAACTGTCCAATAAGTCTAATAGCAAATCCGAATTGCTCATTTTTGATCACCCTGTATAAGATGGTTTACAGAATATTCGTCCGCTACCTAGGACGGATATCAAGAGAGTGAAAAGATTCCAAAATATATCGTATCTTAACCGTGTGTGATAGTTTAAGATGCTATAATATTTTATTTTACGATATCTTAAGATAAAATATTATAGCATCTTCACCGTTTGTGACGCGCTTTAGAGCATCAAAATTCGACAAGGGGAGCGCTATAGAAATATGACGTCACATTTCTATAGCGCCATACTCTCGCTATAGAAAATTTCGTTGTAGAAAGAGATAGCTAGAGTCACAATTAAGTAGCTCATAATTCGCTTGTTATAATACAGATTGAATTTCTTTTTCCACATTTGCTATTCAATAATGTTATATTTCTGAATATCATTATTAAATATCTACATTTCAACAACAGTCAAGTACCCAATTGTAAGGAAAATTATCCATTTACGTACTTTCTCTATGAACCGTAAAATATAGGAAATAGTTCCGATTTCAGTCTTCAGTATTGATACTTAATGAAATGGGTAGAGTAAACTGTACTTTTAAGTAAGTAATGAAGTAAGTAAATATTACAAAAAAATCGACCCGTCTGACAATGTACTTACCTACCTACATAATATAAAACACTGTTATTTTATTTGAAGTTGCACATAATCTATTATAGGTGTTTGAAATTTCAGAAAAAAAAATTAAGTAGTGTTCTACTTACAAACACATGTTAAACAGAATGTAAGTATAGAAGATTGCAATAATACTTACTTGCTATATCCCCTATATACAGTGGCGTAGGAACCCTCACCGAGTGGCTGAAGTTGAATATAAGCTTCGGGCTTCCCGAACGGAGAGTCACCCTGTGAACAAAAAACATTAGGCATTAAACACATTATTCATTTTAATTTATTTACTTAGCTTACACAAAGACATAACAAGACTTTTGACGACCTCTGTGGCCGAGTGGTGTACGCACCGGTTTCAAGGTGCCGCTATCTCTATCTATGAGCGGCTTTTATCGCGCGATATGATATGATACGGCAAGTTGTCTTGCTTACCCCACTAAGGTGTAAGCAAGACGGCATGCCGTACCATATCATATCGCGTGATAAAAACCGCTCATGCTAGGCCGGCAGGTCGGGTAAATATTGAAAAAGAACTTTTCAATATTTCCTCGGGTCTGGGTGTGGTGGTGGGTGGAAATTGAAAACAACGACAGGTATTACCACATGGTAATACCCGTCGTTGTTTTCAATTTTCATAATACCTACGAGTGCTCAAGCTTCTATAGTTTGGTATTGGAACAATGTATGTGATAATGTCCAATATTTAAATTTATTTATTTAAACAAATAACCTAACAAAACCATTTTTTTCTACTATCCATACTTAATATCTTACATGTGAAAGTGTGTTTGTGTGTTTGTCCGTCGAAAACGGAGCAATGGATCGACGTGGTTTTTGGTATAGGAGTAGTTTGGAAGCTGGAGAGTGACATATAGGCTTCTTTTTATCCCGGAAAAATATCCCATTGCCCCGGGAAAACGTTGTGTAGTTCATGCGGGAGAGACTGAGGACGGCAGGCTAGTCTGTACTAATATTATAGAAAGAAAAAAAAATGTATTTTTGATTGAAGGTAAAGAATAAACTTAAAAACTACTGGACCCATTTTGAAAATTCTTTCACCACTAGTCCCTTGTAGACGGGAGTTTTTGGAAGTGGCCCGTTTTTTTTAAATGTAAACAAAGCACATGAGCGCTTGTTATCGCTCTCCAGGTGTGATCCTCTGTGGCCGGACCACATTTCAGTACCCAGATGCTATATAGCGCAATAATAGCTACCTGTAGTCTACTTTCATAGGAATATATGTAAATTAAAAGTACCTCAACAGATAATGAAATATTCAGTAGTTTTGTGGTCCGGCTGCAAAGCAGTGCTCTCTGGCCGAATTCAGAAAAGTATGCCGGCCTAGCATGAGCGGCTTATAGCGCGCGATATGATATGGTACGGCAAGTTGTCTTGCTTACACCTTAGTGGAGTAAGCAAGACAACTTGCCGTACCATATCATATCGCGCGCTATAAGCCGCTCATGCTAGGCCGGATGATGCACTTTCTAAGAAACTAATACCTTAAAAAAACTACTTAAAGAGTACCTTCCAGAAATACAAGTGTGGTACGATAGAAGTCATTGGTTCCGAAGTTACTAGTCGTAGATTGGTCTTTTTTCACTTGCTGCTGTGGTCTGCGGAGAGATTCTTTCTTCCACATGAGCCTAGAAACCAAGCTTCCCCAAATAAATAACTCGAAATTTGTATTCGCGTATACAAGTTTTAATTCTAGTCTTCTTACAATACTTAGCTTTTGTTAATGTATTTCCTTAACCCACTTGTGGCTGAAACTATTCTAGAGTTCGCCAAGTAAATTAAAAAAAACGTCAAAAAGTCAAAGTCCGTCTCTCGTCAAAAAAGTGAAGACGCTTTAACACTTGGCGCATTGAGCTCGTTGCCTTTGTCTCAAACCCACTCAAACTCCTCGGCACGCCACTGAATATGACGTTACGATCTTAAGATATTCGGTGTTGGCTGTACTAAAGGTATCTCCTTTCTTTCCTTATCTTGAAGGCCCACCACGCTGTAGGGCCGACAAACAAATAAATGAGCGAGAATTCCACCTCTAATGCTAAAGAAAATCCCAAACGATTAGAGATAATCCTAAAATTAATGTACAAAACTTATTTCATTATTCATTCAGTGTACAGTCGACCCAATTGAATGATGATACATTTTGCTAATAATTTTTCAAAGCAGTATTTTCTAATTAAGTATTATTTTTTTAATAATAAAAATTTCTGTGAATGTAAAAAAGTAAAAATAATTTGTTTAAAAGCGACAAAACTTTAAAGGTCAGTATTGTCAAACAGTTTTAATTTCAACTTGAATTTTAAATCTATTAGAAAACTAGCTGACCCGGCAAACGTGGTTTTGCCATATTAACTTATTAAAAAGTAGGTAATCCAAAGCGGCTAAAACGTCAGTGACTACAATACTCTTTGACATACCTCTTTGGAAGCGGCTATGGTAGAAATGACAGTTTTGTATAGTACGACAGTTTATCGATTTTCTATACAAAATAATCATTTTTATTTTATTATTTTCCGGAATAAAAAGTAGCCTATGTTAATCTCCAGGTCCCAAACTATCCCCATACCAAAAATTGAGTCGATCCGTGGCTCCGTTTTGACGTGAAAGACGGACAAACAAACAAACAAACGAACAAACAAACAAACACACTTTCACATTTATAATATTGTATGATAGCCCTATTCACTATATTTCATTGGTACGTGTACGTGTACATTAAACCAGCAGCGTGTGATATTCGCATTAGATTTACTTCATTGAATTTGATGTGTAAGTTAAGTACATCAATACTCTGTAGGTGACTAAAAGTCGTCTGAAAGACGTCTGGTTAGACAAACTAACCGACCTTATACAATCTTTCACAACTTCACGCCAATATTACATATAATTCAAATAGGTACATACTATTTCTTATCTCAAACTATACTATAGGTTTAGAATGATTTACTTAATTTAGAATAATACTTCGGTACTCTCACGTCACCTCACGACCCACGCTAAGTTGACCGTCAAATATTTAATAGAACTATTTGAAATAAAATTAATGCTACAAAATAGCAAATATTGGCATTAACTACTTAGTCTACTTTGCTTTTTTCTTGTATTAAAAAATATAATTGTAAATATGTATAACTCTCGATAGTAACTTGTTTGTTATAGTATCCATCTACCTACTAATACCTATCGCATAATATTAGCTTTAACGCATAACAATAATTTATTGGGAATACATACCGTAGTTTGTTTTTTTCTACGAACATATTAGTATGTACAAGAAAGTATTATAAAACAAAGCAAAGGCTCAGTTAATCAAATTATGCAAACTCAATCCGTTTATGTTTAACAAGCCGGCACTGAGCAACAGTATGAATCCAAATTGAATCGGGAACGAAAGTTAAATTGTACGATTCTTATCTTGGCAAAGGATCTTTCGGCACAGACTGTATAAGTTTAGTGGGAAAATATCGAAAGGGTAAAATTAAACTTTTACTGGATCCTTTAAAATCTAGGTCAGCTTTTATCTTAAATTTTGCATAGCGAATGCCTGCCTAGAAAATATCAGGTGGCATATTTTTCCAATTCAGCGGATTTTGAACGTAGTGGCACGGAATAAAGAACCCTTTTAAATATTTATTTAGGTTCAAAAGTCGACTCCCAAACACTGCCTGGCGTGAATAACAGATACGCCGTAGTTCGAATGTGAAATAGACACTAGAGCCTGTAAAAGGAAATACACGTTTGGCTCTAAAATTGAATATAAAATTTTATGTTATGCTATGCTAAGGTTGGAAAGTGAGGCTCTTTTAATATGTCTGGTAACATTTATTACTAGTCTAGCGACCACCACGGGGCGGTGACTCATCTGCGTCAGGACATTTTGCATTTTTACTATGCAAATGAGAGTGTTTTTACTATGCAAATGAGAGTGAATGGTGTTTTATCCTCGCACATCTCTCATAGTTTTCTCATTATTTTACTTTAATTAAACAGTACAAAAAAGGCATTGTTTTAACTACATTTCGTATACAAATTAGGATAATCTTATCCGACGCAGTTATTACACAAACTTAAGTTCATTATGCGCAAAACTATTTTTTTAGAAGTCAAACAATATGGACCACTCATCCTACAAGAAATAACGCGACTTCCGCGTCAAAGTCATTTAAAATTGCCAGATTTGGTACATAAAACACGCTAATGAGTATCTTACTCATCCTAAAGCTGAAACCGTGGCCCATAAATCTGTCTCTGTTCATAAAACGGTATTTTATTATCTGCAACGGTTATAAAACTCATCATTGAATACTGTATGAATGAGTTTTATTTAATGAAGAAACTTTAGAGATTTAATTATTTCGATCAGTATTTCATCGTTCTTTCACCACATAAAGATATGAATTTGGTTGCCTGATGGCGCAGTGGGTAGTTAGGTAGGTATTATTTATTACCTACCTAAAGAGTACTAATACAAAACGCTAAAACTTATTATTTAGCCATTAATTGTAGTTATACGCCCTAATGAAACCACGGAAAACAATGAAGAGGTTGTAAGGAGCATGTCTGCAATTCGAATTCCTGTATGAAAAATCTAAGAATCTATATCTCCTCTTTGTTAAGGGCACTATGCATTCATCGTTAGTAGAAATGCTTTGGTATAATAAAGTGAATTACGTAACAAAACCTTGATTAATAGGCTATTCGTCCGCAGTAGCGCCAACACGGTACAAATGGGTATTCACTGACGTTGACAGATCGTAGGATTAAGCTGGTATTTATTTTGCCACTAACTGATTATACATTACAAAGGGAATTGGGAAGCGCCCTTTGAAAATATAGCTCAGTTTGAACGATCTATTTGGGTTACTAAAGCAAATTGCATTTCAATGAACGAAAACTATAAGGATATTTGCAGAATAGAAATATTCGGTAAATTCATATCCATGTTAAATTTAGTAGGCGAGAGAGAGCCAAAGCCGCTTCTTAACTATTCATAGCTTTTTACTTACCTAATTTAGTTAAGTTGTTAAAATAAATTTTTATACTTATTTTTAGCCGCTTCTTAACTATTCATCCGCTATTTTATTTAAAAGTAAAGCCTAACGGTTTAGCTTTTTACTTACCTAATTTAGTTAAGTTGTAAAAATAAATACTTTAGAACCTCCCAAATGATTATCAGCCGTGCAAAAACTCGTCTTTTACCGCACAGATTTGAATACTTTTTTCCTTGCATCTGGACGTAAAAATTAATGATAAATGACTTAAGTCCTCCGCGACGGCTGGGAGCTCAGCAGTATACAAATAGGACGACTGGGCACTCCGCCGACATTGATGGATCGCGCGATTGAGATCGCTGCGATTGCCGTGTCGACGAGTTTCGCAGTCGATCCCGGTTTCAGGTTAAATGTTGATTGTGTTTGGGCTGTTTTGCTTTTGGTTGTGTTGTTGTTTTTCACCTGTATCGCGACTTTATAATGATGGGACTGATTTGTTTAAATTAATATTAGTCTAACCAGCTTTTAGTGTTCAAGGGATTTCTCCTTAGTCGTTAAGTGTCTTCAAGTATACTCGGAGAACTCTTTAGATTATTGGGCATTGATGTTAGTAGTATTTGTTTATCAATAGCTTTCAGTTTGAAATATGTTTTACTACCATTGCTGTAGTTAAAACAAACCCTTTTTTTAACTGCTTTCAACAAGTAATGGATACCAAACTGAAAGCGATCGCGATAGATGTCGAGTTAGACAATTACCCCCTGATTCTGCCCATGCCATAAAAATTCGGCATACTTTTCGGTCGTTTGTCTTGTGGACAGATGTAAAGAAAGAGGAAAGCAATAAATTACTCAAGTCTGGAGCAGGTTAGTGCTGTGCTGCCATTTACTGACATAGGTACTTTTGTCGTATATTGTATAAGCTATTTTGATAAAATTGGGCTTGGAAGTTGAAAAAGAATCTGTGGCTAGGCAATAACTAACAACTAATTAAGTGGTATCTGGTTTCTCTCAGAACCCAGATTCTCGTACTTGTCTGCTTTTTTTTTTAAAGGTTGCAACAATATCTAAATATTTATGAGGTTTGACTAAGCCATAAGCTAAGCAATTATGGCAATAAACAGAAATTAACAATCAATCACGATAATCTCTACGATATTTGTAAAAAATCACATTTTTCTTAGTTTAAGACAATTTCGTAAGAATCTTACAAACCCACGTATTAAAATAAATTTTAAACATACATGGTCATTACTACAAAAGAGTGTGCTGTGCAATGATCGTAGCAGGTGGATCGCCACCTGTCTAGTCCGTGCCTATACCTGTGGGAAACAGGCGTGAGTAATATATGTATGGTCGTTATGGTTTAACACGGGTAATAAAGCAAAAAGCTGGATTTTTACTATGATTACAGTTTGTACAACGTAATATTAACTAAAAGTCTATTTCAAACGCCATATACGGCCACGTAATAGTGTCCAGCATCTCGCAAAATTCCTTATTCCATTCCTGCCGTTACGTGCCGTTACGCCACGCCAACACGTCGTTATTGATGATTTGACAAACACTCTTTACGTGTTTTACTCAATATCACGTTACACTCGCCTTGTATACGCGATACCAGTAAAAGCGCAGCGCTTGCACCCAACAAATCTTCTCGTGCATTAGCCAAGCTAAATATTTAGACAGGTAAAGAGCAGGCGCAGAAAGCGCATCTAAGCAGGAGAGGCAGGAAAGCAACACATTGTGCTTGTACTTTTATTTTTTTAAACAGACAACAGCATATGAAAACTTTACAGTTGCACAACAAAAACTACTTTTATTTTGTCTATACATCCTAGTTTACTATTGCGTTTGAATGTTTGAGGTTATCTCAGGAACTAATAAACGGTTTCTGATAATTCTTTCACGAGAAGAAAGCCTTATTATTCTTTGGTGATATATTATGTCGATATTCCCACGGGAACGAGTACCATAAAACCGCGGGGAACAGGTAATGTTGTATAAACGACTATGATAACATAAAGGAATTTTGTGTTTTCGTACAAAATACTGAAAGTAAAGTCGACCAGCAAAGTGATTTATCGGTTTAATAATAATTTCCATACATTTAAAATTTCGCTTAAGCTCAGATTTAAATGACATTTCAACAACGCCATGCACTATGTGACAAAGACATCACTACAAATTGTCTCTTTGAACTTACGAAGGAAATCAGACCTTATCGATCTACCTACAGCATACAACATGTTTTAAAACTAAATGTGATAAAGCAATTTATTGGTCGAGCTTACCTTCTAGATAGGTTCTATTACTTCGATTAAACTATAATAAACAATAAAGATACTTTTTGTGGTTTTCAACAAAATTAATTAAAACTAACAAAAAAACAAAATTAATTATAAATAAAAAAAGAAACTTACACCAACTTGAAATTGGAAATATAATTGGAATACTTTTAGAGTACCAACAGATATATTACAACCCCTTGTTTACTCCTAGCCAAAGCTCGGCTTAAAAATTGCACCTCTTTAGCTAAACGATAGTTCACGAGGCAGTTAATAGTAATAAACAACAGTTTGAGTGCGGCTTCCAGTCCCGGCTACCACGTACACTGTATACGTTACGTAGATTTATTGGAAAGGCGGGGCTTTTACGTTGCTGCTTTTTAAGTTTTATTAGTGTGAAAGACTACAAAGGTTTCATTCACAGAACACCAAGGAAGACGTAAGAAGAAGTAAGTGGACGGAACCTTTGCTCGAAGAATCTTTAATTTTACATTTTAAGGTCAAACGATTACCATACAAAAAACGTTCATCTTTAACTATGTTAGGATTCACCATTTATGGTAAATTATGTGTTCTATAGTCTTTTCTCATGTTTAAGTAGGCGCGAAATGAATATTTTACATACTTTCATTCAGAATTATAGCAAAAATCAACTCCAAATTCTCATGAAACTTACGCATGTGTGTGTGACATTAGTCGTGTACGTATACAAACATTTCGAGCAAATTTGCGACGTTGCCGTTCCATGCGGCTAAGACGCGCAACGCGCGATGCCGCTCTTCCGTTTGTGTCATGTGGTTTGTGTCAATTATAATTTACATATTTCTCTTTTGAGTTAGTACTAGATCCCACTGCAAATTAGTGCGCTCATCGAGTTTTTGCTAATAACCTAATTTTTACGATTAATGATTATTGATTTATTAATGATTAGGAGAATATATATCTATAGGGTTGCCTATCAAAATATTGCCACTAGTATTTAAAAAAAAACGGCCAAGTGCGAGTCGGGCTCGCGCACGAAGGGTTCCGTACCATTGTCTATACAACATTATACACTAATTATAACATACAATATTATTCTATACTAGCGGATCCTCGCGGTTTCACCCGCGTGGTACCCGGTACCCGTGGGAATATCGGGATAAAATTTTGCCTATTCGGGAAGAATGTAGCATTCTAATGGTGAAAGAATCTTCTAAATCGGTCCAGTAGTTTAGAAGCCTATTCGATGCAAATAAACAAACAAACAATCAAATCATTCCTCTTTATAATATATGTATAGATAGACAACATTAGACCGGACCGGACAACGGGTCAGTATGGGAAAGTTTGAAACTATAAGAGATAGAGATATATTTGTTTTATGGAACCATGTCGTCGATATTAGTGTTTAGAAAACTGCATTCAATGATTTTCAAAAAAACTAATACACGACTCGGAAATGGGTCGGTACTCGGTAGTGGGAAATCGAACCTTGTCAGTTTTCAAAACTAAAATATTATGCTATTTTATTACTAAAGTTGATTGTGTAGATTGTTAGAAATACATTTTACTATGGAAACCTATGTCTACAATTGAAAGAAAGTGCTGCAGTTATCTATCTCATAGATGTGCACACGCCCCTTACCTATCATACTTCGGTCCGCGAGGCATATAGGTTTTTTTTGGTATCTTTTTTCATACCTTGAGTTACATTATCGAAGTTTTCATACGAATCCCTAACTTTTTCAAAATATTCTATTGCCTATGTTAATCAGGGATAATGTAGCAGAAAGAATTTTTGAAAAATCAGTCCAGTAGTTTTTGAGTTTATTCGTTACATACCTGATACATACATACCTACATACATACCTGAATACATACAAAACGGGAATACAGGAAATCTTTCCTTTATAATATTAGTATAGATAAGGAAAAATCGGCCAAGTGCGAGTTGGACTCGCCCATGAAGGGTTCCGTACCAACTTAACGTACCGATTGCCTATACCAAGCCAAAATTCTATTAGGTACTTATCATTATTCGTCAGCAAAATATAACATTGTTTTTCATTTACATTTGCGGTTTTCGAAAATGTGTTATATCTCAAAAAGTGCTTACTACATCTCGTTCAAACTAATTTTCGTTGAAAGTTATTATAAAGATGTACAGTATATATTTTTTCTAGGTTTTTCACAAATTTATTTCAAAAGTTAGAGTGGTGGTGAGGGGGGGGGGGACGACACATTTTATCGCTTTGGAAGGCTTTATCTTTCAAAAGATTGACTTTGAGAAAAAATGGTTCGAGAAACATTTATGCCATTTTTGAAGACCTATCTATAGACACCCCACACGAATATGGTTGATAAAAAAAGTATTTTTCGGTTTCAGTTTCATGTATCGGATCGGAAGCCCCCGGATTTTTGTATTAAAATCGTAAAGCGGTTTATAAAATACATCTACTTATCAAATTTCAACTGAGTAGTTTTTATAGTTTTGGATAAAAGTGGCTGTGACATGCGGACGGACGGACGGACAGACGGACAGACGGACAGACGGACAGACGGACAGACGGACAGACGGACAGACGGACAGACGGACAGACGGACAGACGGACAGACAGACAGACAGACAGACATGACGAATCTATAAGGGTTCCGTTTTTGCCATTCGGCTACGGAACCCTAAAAATGGTTAAAGAAACTTTTATATTATTTTTGAAGACCTATCTATAGGCACCCCACACGAATATATAAAAAAAATTTAGTTTCAGTTTCATGTATGGGGTTATTATTTTTATTTTCGTATAAAAATTGTAAAGCGGTTTACAGGATACATCTACCTACCAAGTTTCAAATGTGTAGTCTTAATAGTTTTGGATCAAAGTGGCTGTAACATACGGACAGACGGACAGACAGACATGACGAATCTATAGGGGTTCCGGTTTTGGCCATTCGGCTAAGGAACACTAAAAATGGTGTTCCAAGCATTATTTTCCCTGTATACGTTTTTTGGAGCATTAGTTGATAGACTACTTGTGTAATTTAAAAAATAATGCAATTGCATTTGTTGCAATTTATACATCTAAATTAATATTTTAATGATTTTTTTTAAAACAATAATAATTAATATAAAAAAAACAATTAGCTTCCTGAGGTTTGAACCTTTAACTCTTTGATGCCTGAGTCAAGCATATAGACCGCTGGGCCACATTGTCGTTTTAGATGGATCGAAATGTTTTGTTACTAGAAACTCGGATTTATGGTATGCATGTGTGAGTGATTAGTAAAATTGGATGACAGAAAAACTTCTTTAACATATTTGGATGATTTTTGTACTACAAATAGTTAAGTGTTGGTTTCGAAAATTCAATATTTATTTATAGAAGGCGCAAAAAGTATTTTGAGTTACAAAGATACAAAGAATAATTAACAAAAAAATAAAAACTACTAAAAAGCGAAAGTAGCGCCATCTAACGATCATTCAGCTTTTTGTGACTTAATCGTTTGACCTTAACTATTTTGAATTTGTTCAAATTTTCATGACAGCTATAATGGTTATACTCCATTCAGTGAAGCAAAACATTTTTAGTAAACAATCTTGATGTTTCTTTATTTAAGAAATGCATTTAAAAACAAGAATGATATTACTTAAAAAAAAATAAGTGTTTCTGTTTCAAATTTTTGTTATTGCATTTTATATTAAAAGACACGTCAAGGTTGTTTAGGTAAAATCTTTTGCTCCACTGAATAGACTAGTATATTTAGCTTGTTTTCGAATCCGCACTGGATTCAGTCCGAAATTTTGTACTAAGCAGCTTTAACTCACCCCAAAGGCACTAAATCGCTTGGTGCGTCGGTTGGAGTGGTCGTGCGGGCCCAAGAAGGCCTCGGATTTGGGCCGAGGCGGCCTCTTGGGCCTCATCACCACCCGGGCGTCCTCCCGCGCGCCTTCGTCTAAGAGCTTCGAATCTGACGACACCGACAGTTGTCTCCTCACTCTATACTCCCCATTACCGGCTCCACCGCTCCATTCTGAAAAGAAAAAAATATAAAGCTTAGCAAACACAAACATGATTTAACTTGGTACATACAGCATAACGCGATTCACTCTCCGATAAAGCCCATCGGTAACGCCGCGGCGATAATGTGGTAGCATTTCGCGACTCGTTTTTTCCCTATCTCTCGCATTTGACGCAAACCGCATCCAGCCGCAATCTCACCGACCGACGACGACGATACAAATTATCAAAGCACTCTGGAACACAAACATTTTCATCGCGCGACGTCAATTGACAGGCTGAAAATCGCGGCGCAATTTTCCTCGAGCACTTAGTAAGCAAATTAATTCACGAGAAAAGTAAAAAAAAAGTACGTCGTGGAAATGGGTCGGTTTGAAAGAAGCTATTTTTCTTCTGCTTCCTTGGAGGGTCCTTCCTTCCTTTGGAGCGTTAGCGTGACAAAGACGCGATATCGATGCGACGTGGAACGTATATATCATCGACGACTGCGAAATAGCTCGTTGGAGTGGCGAAGACAATCGATCAGGATGATTAAAAGACGTGCCCGAACGAATATCCGTGAGGGCAATTTTTGGTATTATGTGTCTTTCTGGCACACTTTATTACGTAGGTGCTTACTGAAGACTATTAACGACTGCCTTTTTTTAAGTTCAATTAAACATTAAGTAGTTTTGATTACACATAATAATTATGATATTATTTTAAAAATGACAAAAGAACAAGTCATTCAATTTTTTATGTAACCATTAGAAGCACCTTAACAAGCTCTGAAAAATATGCTTACATACGAGTAACGTAAAATAACCTAGCATTACAGTTACAACCGGTCGTTTAGTTAATATAATGGTAGCAATTTCAATATGAGCACGCCATCTAACGTAACCTCTATTTGCAGAAAGTGGTTGTACAGCATCTTCCTCGTGTACGCATGCAGCTATAAAATTTTCAATGATTTTAAGCACGCAATGGGCATGCAAGCAATTTTGGACTCTAACAACAGCTGTCATGTTACTCATGTTTCCGAATGTTACGGTATAGGAATGGAGGTGCGGACGAAAATGTCAAGTTTGCGTGAAGCGTGTGTCGTGACGGCATCCCTGGTTTCCCGGATGAACCGTAAGTAGGTCACTGGGTAAGGGATAGGCCGCCCCTCGTTATGGCCCGCCGCGGCTGCTATGATAATTTTATTGATAACTGCCCCTATTTGCTAATCCCTTGAAACCGGGGAAGAAAAATATACGGGTGACATTTGTGGACTGTCCCCATAAAAGCTACCTCGCGTATTACATTTCTGAAACAGGAAAATCCCCCCTGGAAGTCACCCCAAACACCAATTTAATAAGAATTTGCGTGTGTAAATGTATTTATTTACTTCCAACTCACGGGAGTGCTACTTAATGTCACCCAATGTGTTCAAGATTTCTATTTCATCCCAAGTGAATGTTCGCGAAGTTTCAAGAGTTTGTCTGTTGACTTTTCAACCCGAGGCGGGAAAGTTCTTCCAGATACAGTGAAATCTGGGGATGGCGTGAGTGCATCAAACATACAAACTTTTTCATCAAGAAGTTGCTACAATAACTTACAACAGTTGCTACTTTTGTAAATTCTAGGCATTTGTTCACCGAACTTTGGTAAGGTGATCAAAAATAATTTAACGCTGAGCATTATCGGTAAGAACTCGCGTTAATTACTTCATTTCTTAATCAAACGTCATTCAGTCAGTCGTATCTACTCTCTTCTCTGCTTTAACACAAATAAGCAAGTCATAAAACTATTACAGCGTTGATACGCTGTAATGTAATGTAATGTAGCTTGATAGCTATACTTGCAAGAACACCAAAAAAGGAGGCAAGTATCTTATTTATAACTGCTTGCAAGAACCACCAAAAAAGGAGTTAATAGAAAAGGCTTTTACGGTTCGGTTATAATTTATATGCGCCATGAACCGACGCTTCTTGTCGGAACACGGTAACGTAACCATTATGTATACGGCTTTATTCTCGTACAGCGTTTACCGTATTTTATGGCCCCTTGGTTTCCACTCCTGAATATGTTTATTTACGTATTATAAAAAAGAATATAGGTTGCACGGAACAAAATGCGAAGGTACGACAGTGGGCGCGCCCAAAACTTGGCGTCATTTCCGTTATTAAAACTGACAGGCATATTTCTGTGACAAATAAGTATAATGGAAACGGAACACAATTATTAGATAGCTTAATTAATATTGCTTGACATGGACGAAGAGCGTGACGCCTATTGGCGTAAATTTTTAAACATTTTTAAATCGTTTTTTTTTTGTACTTATTGTAAGCGAAATAGCGCTATACGCAGTGTATAGCTCAGTCCTTTAATGGGAATTTCTTCAAAATAGCCTTTGTGATCTCGGGGTACTTACACACCACCGGTGTCAGGCCCGGAGCTCCCGGGTTCGATTCCCAGTGGGGTACAATACAATATGTATATTGTATTTGGTGATTTTCACTGTCATTTGTTATAAGTCCGCCTATCTATCTATATATGGAGCGTCCACACTTGTACCAATCATCAGCCTTATCCATACTTTTCTTATCATCAGGTGTGGTGAGCGGTACCACGTCGTGGATAAAGAAAACTGCGACGACAGTTGATTGCAGGTCCCTTGGTCTCGGGATGTCAGCACAACAGACAGGTACAATACGTGTTTTGACATGCTGCTCATAACTTCTGTACGTTGACGCGTTCCTAATTCTTTTAATTAACTGATATAATCTGCAAACTTCGCCAAGAGTATTTTGCCAAAGACAATACTTATTATAAGCGAAATAGTGCTATACGCAGTGTATAGCTCAGTCCTTTAATGGAAATTTCTTGAAAATAGCCTTTGTGATCTCGGGGTACTTACACACCACCGCCGGTGTCAGGCCCGGAGCTCCCGGGTTCGATTCCCAGAGGGGGTACATATTGTATTTGGTGATTTTTACTGTCATTTGTTATAAGTCCGCCTATCTATCTATATACCCTATGGAGCGTCCACACTTGTACCAATCATCAGGCTTATCCATACTTTTCTTATCATCAGGTGTGGTGAGCGGTACCACGTTGTGGATAAAGAAAATTGCGACGACAGTTGATTGCAGGTCCCTTGGTCTCGGGATGTCAGCACAACAGACAGGTACAATAAGAGTTTTGACAGGCTGCTCATAACTTCTGTAGGTACGTTGACGCGTACCTAATCCTTTTAATTAACTGATATAATTTGCAAACTTCGCCAAGAGTATTTTACCAAAGACAGTCACAAGTCCAATTTGATGTTATGTCACTGTTACCTATCATCATCATCATCATTTCAGCCGTACGACGCCCACTGCTGGGCATAGGCCTCCCCCAAGGATCTCCACAACGATCGGTCCTGCGCTGCCCGCATCCAGCGGCTTCCCGCTGTTACCTATATTTCTATGTATTTGCATTGTAGTCATAATTCTATAAATAAAACATTTCCAGATGCTATTTTATACAATAAACATTTCCAGATGCTATTTTATACAATGTAGTGTGACAAGGGTTTGACTTGAGAAAACGGCAATGTCGAAAACTTAACATTCCTCAATTACAGCGATTACTTTATAAATCGACGCCGATTACTTAAATGATGAAATTAATATCATCATCAGAACCCTTCCTTATGGATGGATAAGGAGAATGGAGCAAGACAAGACCCACGCAGGCCCAATGCGGATTGGTGGGTAATGGTGTGGAAATTAATGTGATCAGACAGCTGAATAGTCGAGTAGTGCAAAATAAGTTTTTAACTTGGCGCGCTAGGCTTTTTGGTTTGCCGCCAATGCCTCTACTGATTTTATAAAGCCTTTTAGGGTTTTTAAAAGAAATCTAATTTAACATACAAAATTAAGCATTCCCCCATCTTAATCATGAGCTCAAAGCAGAAAAGGTATGAATGAAACAAAACCATCCTCGCGTAATTACTTCCGACTTTAATGATAATAAAACACGAAAACAAGAGACGTAAACATAGGAAGTAATTTTAATATAACGAACGAATCTCTTAATAAACATTATTTTGTGGGTGGATATTAAAAGAACTCTCAATTTTCTCCAGCCTATTTCCGTTTGTGTTTTTTTAAGGCAGGTAGGTATCTATTGTACGATGAACTATATTTGTAATAAGTACTTTTACCCAGCTTTAAGGCTATTGCGGCGATCAAACTCAGAATTTTCAAAGTTTTTAAATTAAATTTCCTGACAAAGTATCATTGCTAGGCCTTCCAAAATATTATATGTGATAGATCTTTTCTTTATGAAGGGAAGTTACTAAAATTTATTTGAATCAAATAAATACAATGTACTAAAAAAAATATTTTCAAGACCCCTTTTTTCCGTCTTAAACTCAATTATCTCAATAACTAGTTGAGTAATAAAGCTAATTTTTTTGTGTAAGTAGTTCTTAGTCATATCTAGGGAAGTTACTAAAATTTTTTTTTGTTATATTTATAGTCATAACAAGTATCCCAAAATGCATCGTGCACCGTTTCGCAGCATAATTATTCAGTCTCCGCCTGGCATTGGCGGCGTTTGGACGTGGAGACTGTATCGCTACGATTGCGCCAAATATGAAAAAAAAAAACTCACGCTAGGATCCTAATTTTTTTCAATGATGCTTATTTTGCTAAGAAATATTGAAATAGCGCTTCAGGATTGGGTATAGATGAGTGCTTTGCCATTTATTGCATAACCATAGACCTATGTAACATAGGACAAGTTATTTTACTCATTACCTAAAGCAGACATCAATAGTTTGAAATAAAAGTGACGGATAATATTGCCTAAGATACTTAAGAGCCCATAAAAGTTGTACCTATTTGAGTACCAATATTTTGTTGTGTTGTAGCACAAAGTAACTACGCGGGCGGTCGCCCTGTAGGTACATAATTAGTCTAAGTTTCTAACTTCTACTACTGTATATTAAATTTATGTTCGTTTTAGGTTCCTCAAAATTGAAAATGTGAGAAAGTTAAGATAGGTAGGTGTAAAAAATTGCATCAAGAAATAAGAAATTCGCTTGTTGAAAAAGTTTTTTACAGAGACATAATGTAAAAGCAATTCTTGAAATAAAACCGACGTAAGAATTTAATATACCTAGTTGATCTAATATCACCATTACACCAATTTTATGAGACTGTGAGAAGTCCAACTTCTTTCCTTTGAGTGAGGAACATAAATCGCACCATTTTGTGTAAATTTCAGGTTCAAAACATTTTTGTTACTGATTCTCTTATCCATTATTAGTACACAAAATAGAGCATGCATACAATTTCTTGCAAGAAATGCTCTCGCGGTTTAGAAATACGAAATTCGAAATCCCCACAACAATATCTAAAACCGATGGTTGAGGCGCCAGTAGCAATAAAAAAGAATGAAAAGTCTGTCAGCTGTATTGACAGTTTTAACTCTCAAATTTAACCACCGCGTCAGATAAGTTTGCGGAGTTCTGTAAGGAGACTTGCATAGTCGAAGTAAAATTTTTGATACTCTAATGAAATATTGCATAGGTACAAGTACTTCCGAAGGAGGAATATTTATTTCATTATTTAAATTTCATTGCACAAAGTATAAACAAATGGCGGGCTAACTTTAAACTGACTAACATATTATATCAAAGATAATAAACTCATAAAAATAAATAATCTCGAAGAAGTTTTATATACACTCTCTGCCACAAATGTCATTTATTAAAAGTATAGTGTGCGCCAGATAAGTCTGCACGCGGTCAAAATCGAATACTAATCTTTTCCTTATGCTTAGAACAAAAAAATGTACTGTCACTAGCGCCAAAAACGCCCCAGTCGCGCGCAGAGTTATCTGACACTCACTCTAGGTGGCTAAAACGTCAGTGATTAGATTACATACCCTTTGGAAGCGGCCATGACACTTCCTCTAGTCTTTAAAGTTGACAGAGGTAATAATTGTTCTGACGAAGTAAATAGTACTTTATCAAAAGTTGCACATTGGTTTCATAGCAATAATCCATTCCTTTACCATGGTACCATTACACAGTACCATTGATGGTACTGTGGCAATTTCTTTTTGCCGTGGTACCATCAATTAATCTATCATTAAACTCGAAAAAACAAAATGTGAAAAAATTTCCCTGCCAAATGTAAGACAGGTTGATATTCACATAAAATTGGATGACAATATAGTAGAATTAATTAACAGTACTAAATTTTTAGATATAACATTAGATTATCGACTTCAATGGGACCCTCATATTGAAGCCTTGGCCGGTAGACTCAGTTCTGCGGCATTTGCTGTTAAAAAAATAAGGCTCTTAACCGATATTGAAACGGCAAGGTTAATCTATTTTAGCTATTTTCAGAGTGTATTGTCCTACGGCCTATTACTTTGGGGTTCAGCAGCTAACCGAAAGTATTTTTGTCTCAGAAAAGAGCTATTCGCGCCATATACAAACTTCGGCCAAGAGATTCTTTAAAAGAAATCAACATATTAACTGTTGCAGGACAATACATATATGAGAATATGGTATATGTGAAGAAGTATCTCAATACATTTGTAAAACGTAGCAATATACATCAATTCAAAACAAGAAATAAAAATAAGATTGCCGTTCCAAGGATTCGACTTGAAAAAACAAGAAGTTCGTTTTTGGGGAAAAGCGTAGCTAGTTTTAATAAAGTTCCACAGAATTTAGTAGAGCTGCCTTTGCACAAATTCAAAAGTCATGGCAAAAAATCGCTCATGGGCAAAGGATATTATAAAGTAGACGACTATTTGAAAGACCGTAATGCATGGATTTGATGTAACACATAACCTTAGCTGCACTAATGTAATATTATAATGAAAAGTTGTAAAAGTTAACGATATAAATCTTTGGAAATATCGTTACTCCAATTATTAAAGCTGATAAGTTTATTGCGCCTATTCTTCTTATCAGTTAAAAAAGTCTTGAACGAAAATATTGACGATTCAAAAGAGCTTATTTCTTAAGTCAAGTTGAATAAATTCACGCGACTAATTTAATAAACATTGTTTAACTGTTTAGAATTTTCCGAATATCAGTCAATCACTTTACAATGCAATGGATGCACCCATTATTGTTGTTCGGAAAAGATCGACGTTTCTGAACGCGTCTCTAATGTCACGTCAAACTGACATTTGGCTGTCACTTGAAGTTGACAGTGACACTTGATTGAAATTCTTGTGCAAGATGTCGGAATAATTTTGCTGAATTTGTTAAAAATCGCTCGCGTTGAATGTGCCTGGCATATCGAGTTTGAATAAAATCTTAAATTATCTATGTGATCCCGTTTTGTACGACCAAGGTTTTGACGCCATTCATCGGGCTGGTCGCGGAGTTTTGAGTGAAAGATAACCTTTTCTACCACACGCGTTGTTGCAGGGGCAATATATATCTTGATAAGCAAGCCCCGCGTGTGTTATCGTGTAGTGCTGAAGCGCCCAGTGTCTTGGGACCGCTGTGTTGTATGTGTTGTGAGTAGGGTGACGAGTTGGTAAGGTCTGCAGAAGAAGAAGATTTACCAGGGGGCGCGCCCTCTGTCTCCACTGCCCAGGACCACAGACAGTATGTAAAATTCACCTTACTTCACAATATAAATTAAGCGCTGTGTATCGCAGTCCAATTGTTCAGTTACATCCCAGCTGAAACCAAGTTTTTGTCCGGAGTCTATATTAGTGAAACCGCTTCCACTGCGCTAGCTGATTCCGCGGTATTAGCAGGGGTGTACTGAACATTTCTTGGTAGCCAAGAGCGTAGCTTGAAGGCCTGAGAGGCCCACGCCAAAACTTTGTATTAATCAGTGCCGTGTTGATGACCATCTGGTCCGGACTAGATTAATTTGTACTTGTAAATGGTAATTAACTTGCATTTGAAAAGTAAAGGGCATTCCTTTGTTATTGGTTCCATGTCTTGTAATTAATGTATTGAAGTCATGTATTGAAGTTCCAAATTGTAAACAGATGCCTTTCTTTGCTCATAATAATTATTATTCAGTTTTGTTAGCAAATTTGAGTTGTGAATATTGACAAGTTTGTTGCTAAAATAATAGCTAATAAAAGGTTAGCTAATAAGTTTGCACTCAATACTTAGTGAAACTTAAATGATTTGGGACATTGTTTACACATTGAAACTCATTGAAACTTGTGCTTTGAAATAATTAAAATTAACTTGTTGTTGTGTAACAGTATGTTGTGTTGATATCCAAGTGAATTTCAATAGTCAGTGATTTTGAGTGAATTTCAATAGTCAGTGAGTTTTGTTGTTTTCTGATAACCTCCAGATATTTAAGAGTTTGTGTCATTATAAATACTTTGTTGTTGTAATATTGGAATTTTGTGGTTAGTAATAACCTCCAAATATTGGAGATTTTGTGTTATAGTGAATATTTTGAATTTGTTGTTTTTGTTGATAAATTTGTGACGTTACAATGACGGCCTCCTCTGCTAAAGCCAAAATACGTTCTGAGTTACGGTGGTTAGCTTCTGCGGTCGCATTATTGGATCGACCGGATAGAACGGAGGCCTTGTTGAACAGATACGTAGATCTGCCCGTACGTTTGGCTGTTGTTGATGAACAGTATGCCTTATTTTTGGAAAGGACTGTTGAGGCCGATGTGGAAATGCGACAAGAAGTCGATTTGGATGTGGACCAGTGTTATGATTTTGCGGACAGAATTACCCAGGTGGCTCGACCTTTGCAAGTGGCAAGAGAGAATGAACCGAGCCCGTCCCCGGTCACATCTAAGAGTATGCCCCCTCTCTTTGCTAGATTGGCCCCCTTAGACTTAAGGCGTTTTGCTGGTCGTCTAGAGGACTGGGAGGGCTTTATTAATATTTTTGATAGTCTGGTACATGCCCGGGATGATTTGACCCAGGGCCAGAAGTTAGCTTATTTATTATCCGTGTTGGAAGGGGAGGCCCTTGAATCGGTTCAACATTTGGCCCCCTCGGATGAAAACTACCCTATTGCTAGGGATTTGATTGCCCGTCGGTACCAGAACGTACGACGTCTGGCGGACAACCATGTTGCCGCCATTTTGAATTTACCCCGCGTTGCCAGCGTGATGCACTTGAGAGTGGCTTTGTTGAATCCGCTGTTGGTGGCATACAACGCATTAAAAAACTTAAAACTCCCAGTGGAGCAGTGGTCGTTTTTGTTACTGCACATTGTCCTGGGAAAGTTGCCGGACTCTGTTAAGGTCCGTTTTGAGCAGCAGTATGGTGGGGATAGTGCGACTTATCTGCCACCCTTCTCGGACCTCTTGACGTTCCTGGAAGGAGAAAGTAGACTGGCAGATAATTCCTCTCTGGCCGGTCCTATGGGACCCGAACGACCTGTGCCACAGAGTGGATCCCCCACCGGACCCCCCCGTAGGGGGCGTATGGCCCCTCGCGCGCCCGGCCGCTATGCCGCCGTCCAGGAGACCGCCCGCTGCTTGTACTGTCGGGAACCGGGTCACAGCACGACCCGTTGTGATAAGTTCCTCGACCAGCGCGTCCAAGGCCGTCGAGCGATCGCGCGACAACGGACATGGTGCTACTCGTGCTTGGGCCTGCACATGCAGCGCGAATGTACCCAAGCGCACCCATGCCGCTTTTGTAAGGGCAACCACCATCCCCTCCTCTGCATGAACAGCCCAGAGGGCGGCGGAGCGCCGCAGCGCGTCGCTGCAGGATCACCTCGTATGGGTGGGGGGCTCGGACCCCCCGCGGTGTTTGCATCCCGCAGCAGTTCTAGTGGCCACCAGAGTGGCCCCAGACGCTCTCCGCCACGTTTGGACCCTCAAACGGGCGGGGGTCCCAGGGACCCCCCCATGGGAAACCGATCCCCAAGGATGGGGATGAGTTACGCGAGCGTTGCCGGAGGTCGTAGAGGCCCCCCGCGACGTTTTGAGCCTCGCACGGGCGGGGGTCCCACGGACCCCCCCCTGGGAAACCGATCCCCAAGGATGGGGATGAGTTATGCGGGCGTTGCCGGAGGTCGTAGAGGCCCCCCGCGACGTTTTGAGCCTCGCACGGGCGGGGGTCCCACGGACCCCCCCATGGGAAATCTGTCCCCAACTAGGGGGTTCGATTTTGCGAGCGTTGCGGGAGGTCGTAGAAGCCCCCCGCAACGTGTTGAGCCTCGCACAGCCGGGGGTCCCCGGGACCCCCCCTCTGAAAATCGGTCACCGTGCCCCCGCGACTATGGGGCGACGTACACGGTGGATGATAGGCACCGATTCTCGCCGCCGCTCGCCGAATACCCGCGTTTGGAGCGGCGCCCGCCCCGTCTTCAAGGGGCCGGGAGATATAACCCGCCTGATACCGGGCGATTTGGACGTAGGCAGTATGTGGGAGACTGGGACCCACTGGATCGCTATGAGCGACCCCCTTACCATGGGGGGACGTCTGGGGACCCCACATACTAGCAATCAACGTGTTTACGGTCGATTGTAGCCACCCCTCCAGAGACCGTTTTGTTGCCCACGGCCTCTGTGCTTGTCAGGGGATTGAATGGCGACCTTGTGGAAGTTCGCGCCTTGTTGGATTCCGGTGCTCAGGGGTGTGTTGTGTCATCTTGGTTAGTTAGGCGGTTGGGCCTCAAGGTGCACCCCCACACGGAAGGCGTGAGAGGTGTTGGCGATGTGAAAGTCCCCGGGTTGTTAGGGCATGTTGACTTCACATTTACATCACGTAATAAGTCCACGCCAGGCATTAAGACCTCGGCGATTGTGTTGGACGCAGTTGTTGGCCGTCAACCTTCAGTTGACTTGGGACCGAGTATGTTGTCTTTGGTGTCTGATTCCCCACTCGCCGATCCAAATTTCTTCCGCCCAGGCCCGATTGATGCTCTCCTTGGAGCCGATGTCCTGGGGCGAGTTTTGTTGACGGGGAAGCGAGTTTTGCAGCCAGATGGCTTGGTAGCTCTGCAGACGACACTCGGTACAGTTGTGATGGGCCCTGCTCGCCGCGCTTTGGATTCCCTTGATGAGGATCGCGGTCTTGTTTTTAATGTGTCTCTCTCCGAAGTGGTGCAGAAGTTTTGGGAGGTTGAGGAGCCTCCACCAGCCCCGCGGGTCGACCCAGTAGCGGATGAATGCGAGTTGTATTACCAGAATAACACTGGTCGCCTCCGCTCTGGTCGTTTGATCACCCGTCTCCCCTTTCGTGCCGGCCGACCTCCTCTGGGCGAATCCCGACCGCTAGCGGAACGTAGGCTAGTGGCGATGGAGCGTCGCATGAGCAAGGATCCGGTCTTCCGCCAGAAGTATGTTGAATTCATGCGGGAGTATGAGGAGTTAGGGCACATGTCCGTGAGCGATTTGGATTGGCGCTCCGTTGAGCACTTCTTTCTGCCGCACCACGCCGTTTTGAAATCCGGAAAGATTCGGGTGGTCTTTGACGGTTCGGCTCCCACCTCTACTGGAGCGTCCTTGAACCAGTGTCTGCATGTAGGTCCCAAGCTGCACACGGAGATCTCAGACATTTTGACCAACTTCCGGCGGCACCAAATTGTATTTATGACTGACATCCGGATGATGTTCAGACAAACGGTCATCCATCCAGAGGATAGGAGGTACCAATTGATTTTGTGGAGAGAGAGTCCTAGGGACCCCTTGTTGATCTATGAATTGAATACGAATACGTACGGTTTGGCTTCGAGCCCGTTTGTTGCGATTCGTTCTTTGTTGGAGTTGGCCGAGAAGGAGCGCTTGAGATACCCTCGCGCCTCCGCCATTTTGGCCAGTGACGTCTATGTGGATGACATTTGCACGGGCGCCTCATCTGTCTCAGAGGCGATTGTCCTGAGAGACGAACTCACCGCCCTTTTGAAGTCGGGAGGTTACGAGTTGAGGAAATGGATATCCAACTCGCCTGATGTACTGGTAGGTTTGCCCGAAGAGCACCAGCAGGACCCCCACCTATTCGAAAATGTTGATAATCCCCATGTGGTGACCGTCCTTGGCGTACAGTACAAACCGGTCTCTGACACGTTCACTTATTGTGTGGATTTACGACCACCGAAAGTCTGGACCAAGCGTTTAGTATTGTCTACTGTCGCACGTACCTTTGACCCCAATGGGTGGATTTGCCCCGTGCTGTTTATGGCCAAGTGTTTCTTGCAACGGTTATGGGCTTCGGGTGTGTCGTGGGATGAACCCCTCTCGGACGAGTTACTCCGAGATTGGTCGAGCTTCGTTTCATCCCTCCCCGAGATTAATGAAGTGCATTTGCCGAGGCTATTCCTCCCTTCTGAAAATTGTAAAGTTACTCTTCACGGCTTTTCCGATGCCTCCGAACGTGGATTTGCTGCGGCCGTGTACCTCCGCACCGTTACTGTTGACGGAGTTGTTGCTGTGCATCTGGTGATAGCGAAAAGCAAAGTCGCTCCCCTTCGGACTCGTCATACGATCCCGAGGTTGGAATTGTGTGGAGCTTGCCCTCCTAATGCGTTTGTTGAACCACGTATGGCTCACATTAGGTCGATCTATTAAGATACAAGGGGTTTATGCTTGGACGGACAGTCAGGTCGTCCTTTGTTGGTTGAAGGCTCCGGCGCACACCTTGGACGTGTTTGTGGCCAATCGAGTGTCGCAGATTTGTAATTCCGACATCGAGTTGATTTGGAGACACGTGCCGGGAACCATGAATCCCGCGGATTGTGCGTCTCGGGGTTGTGTAGCCCCAACCCTAATTAACCACCCCCTCTGGTGGGGCCCACAGTGGTTGATGCGGCCTGAGTCGGAGTGGCCGCCCTCTCCAGCGTTGTCGAACGTAGCCGTTCCTGATATGCGGGCATGCGTCCTGGAGACTAACCCCGCCGGGGAAAAGGATTTGTTGTTGGATCGGTACAGCTCCTTACAGAAGCTGCTTGGTGTTACCGCTTGGATCAGACGTTTTGTGTACAATTGCAGAAACCCACGCGCGAGGCGTGATTCGTCGGTTCTCACTCCGGACGAGCGTAGGGACGCGCTCTTGTTTTGGGTCCGGAGAGTACAAGCTGATAGTTTTGAGTCCGAGATTGAAATTTTGCGTTTAGGCCGTCGCAAGTTGAAGGGCGCGGTATCGCGATTGAATCCCTTCCTGGACGAGAGTGGGCTTTTGCGAGTCGGCGGAAGACTTCGAAATGCGAACCTGCCGTATGGAGCTCGTCACCCCCTTTTGTTACCTAAAGCCGGACATTTGACTCAACTGATAATAACAGATCGCCATGTGAATGCACAACATGCTGGCTGTAATGCTTTGTTGGCCATTTTGCAGCGTGAATTTTGGATTTTGTCTGCTCGTCGAGCCATTCGCACTGTGGTTTTCCGTTGCCTGCCTTGTTATCGATTGAAGGCCGCGACCATGCAGCCCCAGATGGGTGATTTGCCTGCTGATCGCGTCACGGAATGTAGAGCTTTTGCCGGAGTCGCCACCGACTTCGCCGGTCCCTTTACTGTAAAGGCTTCGAGACTGCGTAATGCTAAAACCTATAAGGCGTACTTGTGCGTGTTTGTGTGTTTGTCCACCAAGGCTGTCCATTTGGAAATTGTCTCGGAATTGTCTACCGAAGCCTTTGTCGCCGCCTTGAGCAGATTTGTTTCCCGTAGAGGACTGCCGTCATTGATACGTTCCGATTGTGGTACTAATTATAAGGGAACGTGTAATTATCTTAAGGAAGTAGTTAAGTTTTTTGTTGATAATAAAATAGACATTGGAACCACCCTCTCCCGGCGTGGGATAATCTGGAAGTTTAGCCCTCCAGCTTGTCCGACCTGGGGAGGGATTTTTGAAGCTTGTGTAAAGGCTGCCAAGACACACTTGCGTCGCGTGATTGGAGAAACTATTCTCACGTTTGAGGAACTTGATACGGTATTTTGTAAAATTGAGGCCGTCCTCAACTCGCGACCCTTGTGCCCGTTGTCTTCGGACCCGAATGACCTGGAAGCGTTGACCCCAGGTCATTTCTTGATCGGACAGCCCCTTTTGGCGTTGCCTAAATATCCGATTCAGGATGTAGGATCCCATCGTTTGTCGCGATACCAACTTTTGAGACAGATGTCCCAAAACTTCTGGGCACGTTGGTCGATGGAGTATTTGCATATCCTACAACAGCGCGTGAAGTGGACAGATAAAACCACCCCACCCCAGACTGGCGACCTCGTGTTGATTAAGGATGCTAACCTGCCGCCCCTATGTTGGCGAAGGGGGCGCATTGTTAAACTCTACCCCGGAACTGACGGAGTTCCTCGTTTTGCTGAGGTTTTGGTTAGAGATTCGGTTTTGAAGAGAGCAGTGAGTGGGCTCTCCCGATTACCCGTAGATTGACGTACCGTTCTTAACGGTCCGGGGCGGGGGGATGTTCGGAAAAGATCGACGTTTCTGAACGCGTCTCTAATGTCACGTCAAACTGACATTTGGCTGTCACTTGAAGTTGACAGTGACACTTGATTGAAATTCTTGTGCAAGATGTCGGAATAATTTTGCTGAATTTGTTAAAAATCGCTCGCGTTGAATGTGCCTGGCATATCGAGTTTGAATAAAATCTTAAATTATCTATGTGATCCCGTTTTGTACGACCAAGGTTTTGACGCCATTCATCGGGCTGGTCGCGGAGTTTTGAGTGAAAGATAACCTTTTCTACCACACGCGTTGTTGCAGGGGCAATATATATCTTGATAAGCAAGCCCCGCGTGTGTTATCGTGTAGTGCTGAAGCGCCCAGTGTCTTGGGACCGCTGTGTTGTATGTGTTGTGAGTAGGGTGACGAGTTGGTAAGGTCTGCAGAAGAAGAAGATTTACCAGGGGGCGCGCCCTCTGTCTCCACTGCCCAGGACCACAGACAGTATGTAAAATTCACCTTACTTCACAATATAAATTAAGCGCTGTGTATCGCAGTCCAATTGTTCAGTTACATCCCAGCTGAAACCAAGTTTTTGTCCGGAGTCTATATTAGTGAAACCGCTTCCACTGCGCTAGCTGATTCCGCGGTATTAGCAGGGGTGTACTGAACAATTGTCGTTTTCGCTGTCGCCTTTGGTTGTCATGTCACACATACCACAAAATTGTCTTGAGATTCATGTTAATGAATATGACAAAATTTTAACATATAGTTGTGTTGCTGTCGCTTCGGTTTAAATTTTTAATTAGTACAAATATTTCAGCATATCGCATAATATTTAAACAGAAAAAAGAACCTGACGTTAGGCAAGTTTTTACGTTTTTTACCCATTTTTAGAGCACAAGGGATATGATGCGTACATGGCGAAAAATAGTGACAGTGAAAAATAAAGATATTTTAAAATGAGTAATGAAAAAAGGTTTTTTTAAAGTGGCTGATTTATAACCTTACGTGGCAAGTTTACATTAGTAAACAAAGTATCAATTATTTCAGTTGCGCTACATTTTGTTTAAACAAATTCGACGATCTCCGTGGCCGATTGGTATACGCACCGGTTTTCTAGGTGCCACCATCTCTGAGGTCCCGGGTTCGATTCTCGGACGGGTAAATGTCGAAAACTAACTTTTAGATATTTTCTTGTATCTGGGTGTATGTGATCGTTGCTTCCAATTTTCAATGACACAAGTTATTGTATTATTTGGTATTATCATTTTTGGTATTGGAATCATATGTATTTTTATTTTACTTTTTTGTACTTAAACAATATTTTTATTTATAAGTGTTTTTTTTATATATTGATTTATATTATAGATTGATAACGTGATTTTATATAAACGGTATACTTATTTAAATATTGATTAACTAAGTAGATTTATTTTGTAAAAAAGTATTAGATGATGGGCTAGTATGAGTTATTTATATTTTTTCATATTAAATTATAAGTTTTATTAATTTGATTGGAATAAATCTGAAAATGTACCTACTGGTAAGAGCAGTATACATTATTTATTTTTTCAGTGTAATTTGTAGCAAATGTTGTAGTTTTGCCTGCGAAGATCATTTCGATAATGGATATATTATCGAAATGATCTAGAGATAGAAAATAAATATAAATAGCTGCTGCTGTGTTCTGCATTTTGAAGAATCGTTTGAAGTGACTATCTTTGTTAAAAAAAGCTTTTTTTACTACATACGAATAATATCTAAGATCTACTCTTCCTACAAACCGACGTTTACAATAAATATTCATAATATTTCTTCTTGTATTCTACATAATATAATTTCCTTAGTAAAAGCGCACATAGGTGATATTTTAGATGTAAATAGAATGCGCGCTGCATGCCGCGTCTACACGTATTTCTCAGTCTACGAGTGCCGCGGCCGGAGTCTTACCGATCCCAGCACCCCCTCGCTTGTGTAAGCAACGGCCATCGACGATATTTTTTTTTACCTATGCTATATCCTTAAGACCTTGTACACACTTAATATGCAAAGAAATAAATGTGAGATATGAAATAACGCAAGAAAATTACATGTTAAACTGTTAAATACTTGATATGAAAATTATGTAACACATTTTTAGTAGTTCAGTTATTAACAGTGATTATACATAGTTCCATAAATACTTCATTAAAAAAATACGTTACAGTAGGTACTTCGGTTTATAGGACCGAAGTTACAGTAGGCCAATTAATTTGCAATTATTGGTCCTTTGTGACTTGTGTTGTGACTTGACACAACCCAATTATTATTATTTAGTAGCAAAAAGACTGTTGTTTTAATTATGTATAACAAATATAATTCTGGCGCTAAGAAACATTCTGATCAAAAGTTTGTGATAAATTATAGCCCGAGAGCCAAACTAATTCGCTCTATGGAGACTCAACAATAATTCTATAACAGTAATTTCTTAACATTGAAAATTAGATTATCTAGTTTAATAAATAATTCATTAGTAATCTACCAATATTTATGACAGCGACATTAAAAAAAATCAAATACAAAGCTTTAAAAAATCTATAAAAAATAGGCAAAAATGGTATAAGTGTTATTTACTTTACCTTTGAATACATTTATTATTATCTTTCGTAAAAGTATATAATACCCCTATATTTGTAAATGAAAAACCAATAAACTTTAAAAAAAACTCTCTACGTAAACTCAAATTACACTTATTAGTGTAGGCAATGAACAGATTCTTTGTACGGAGACCCATACATTAATTCCTCAGTCGATGAAACTTTGCTGGGTTATAAAATAGCATGAGCCATAAACTTTTAAATGCTTATCCAAAAAAAAAACTCACTCGGAAGTTAGGTATTTATACCTAAATATACAAATATGTTTATATATTGAACCGAGTAATTTCTCAATCCAAAGGAGATGGTCAGTTTCTGTATGGGCGTCGGCATAGTTGTCAAACTTAATTTACACCGATGATTTTTGGTGTATTATGTTTGTTAATATTGGCACATTTTATCACTATACTTAGAAAACTCTAAGAACTTGGGAGTACAATGTTAATTGACGTTTAAGTTTTATTAAACCTTTTGTCAGAACGCTGGCAACTAGTGTTTAGACTATGGTTTTGCTCTTAAAAAACGTAAGGCGCTTTAAAATGACTAAGAGTAGTGAATTATTATGGTAAACTGAAGTCATGAGGCATGTAATGACGACTTGAATTAAGGATTTTATCTATATGTAAATGTACTTACATTTATTTGAGGGTAATAGCTATTATTTATTCTGTGGTAATAGTGTCAAAAATGTTAGTACTAATAACGAAGCTTATTTGAAACGTAATGTTTTTCATATAAATAAATAAATAAATAAATAGTTTCTTACATTCACACCAATTATCTAAGCCCATGTTAATTTCATTAAGAAACTGTGTCATGAAAAACTTGATAACGGATAAATATTTACTTAAATACTTTTTGTTTGTAAATACATACATATTATACATAGTTAACACCCAGACCAAGACAAATAGACATGTTCATGCACACAAATATTTGTCTTGTTCGGGAATCGAACCCGAGACTATGAATATGTACCTACACTAAAAATAATACAAACAAATATAGGGTTAGCAGTACATTAAGTGTACGTACGTAATCTGTGCCAGGGTGCCCGCTCTGGTTGAGGGTCGGGCGGGGCGGGGCGGGCAGCGTTCATGAGTAGCGGCCGCCCCGGAGCGTTGGCAACTTCGATCATGAAGGTCGGCAACCACGAGCTGAACGCTGACCGCCCGCCCCACTTAACGCTCTGCACTGTGACAGTACACTTAGTGTACGGCCAGAGTGCCCGCTCAACCAGAGGGTCGGGCGGGGCGGAGCGGGCAGCGTTCATGTTAAATAAATGCTAACGCATAGTGGTGTCCTGAGTAGCGGTCGGAGCGTCGGCAACCAAATGATAAACGCTGCCCGCCCCGCCCCGCCCGACGCTCAACCAGAGCGGGCAGTCTGGCCGTACACTTAGGGGTAGCAGGATATAGGTAAGAAAGAACAACGCAAATAAAACAAGACTGAATAAATACTTGTTGTTTTAAGAGACAATAAATAAAAAGATTTATTACTTAAATCTTAAGAAAATGCCTAGGTACATAATTATTCAATATATTGAGAGATTGAGATAAATCAACCAGCTTGGATAAAACAGAACATTTTTATTGCACTTAGACACTTAGCTGGAAAGTGTATTTTAAAGCATTATTGTGTAGGTATGAGTAGTTGCTTAGACATGAGAAACAAATACAAGCATAGTATATTTATTATTTTACAATTGTGAATGCCGTTTCTAACAAAGATTAGCCTTTGTTAGAATACTTTAATATTCTTAAATATTGTTAATAATATGTAGTCTTAAAATCCTGCTGGAAGGAGCTTGAATAGTTTTGGTGTCTTGCCCGACCAAGATACCAGATTATTGTCATATCATGACAAAAACAACAAACAGTCCTGTTCCCTACAAGACAGAAGCGCTATCATATTCAGTGTCAAGTAAAACATGTACTTATAGTAAACTCTCTGGGAAACATGAAAAGACTTAAATATCCTCCAATAGGATTATTTCCACCAATTCATGGTATTTCTTTGGAGTACTCCGTACCGGACGCACTTCAACAACATATTACATACCAGTATGAACATGCTTGTTTCACCTGATATGAATCAAATGTAACATTCTGTTTCTGCATTATTGAAATATACAGCAAATAGATGTGATTGAAGCTCTCTTATAATTGGGTAATGATGTAGTATTCCTTTCCCTTCAAAGTGGCCCACTTTGAACATGCGGTAATTGTGGTGGCTGTGATGGGTCTGGTGGGCTAACAACTTGAATATTAGAAGCTGCGGCATTGTTGTCCAATACCAATTCTGGAATGTCTCGTGATGAGTCTTGCACAGCATGTCTGTTTGAGTGTATCCGTTTTGCAGGCTGAAAACAAACCACAGTTAGAATAAACACAGATGAAACCTTATGTTTTAACAGTTTTAGCAACAAGGGTATTTTTTTTTAATATCTGTTTATGTTTTCAAGTTTAATGTATGTTTAATGATATTGTATACCTAATGATTAATGAGTAGTAGGTACTTTGTAACAACATGCCTATTGCCTACTTTTGGGCAGGTCTAATTAAAGATGGAAAATAATTGACACACTTACAATCATATTATACATTTTTTATTTAAGTACTTATTACTTATTCTTTTTTTGTTTTTTAAGATACTACAACTAGCTAGGTGGTCATAATGAAAAACAAAATGCTTACCACATAAGTAATTAGTATTCTGTGATAATAGGACAGCCAGCAATGGACACTTCATACTGATATTATGGCGTCTTAGTCTTCTCACAGATTTCCCAAAAGCAAACCATGTTACGCCCAAGTACTTAGTCTCTCATGTTCACCAGCTTCGGTATTTAATAAAAGGTAGCATGAATGGCAAATAAATGCATCCAGCCAGAGGCAACTGAAACTAAGATGCACTATAAAAATAAAGCAGTTTTTTTTTACTCCAACTTCATACCTGGGTTTGATTGAACATTGGTTATCCAACTCAACGCGAAAGTCTTGTTTAACAATATAGTTAATCCAGGGTCAAAAATAAGCGCAAAATCACAACGCAACGTGAAATACAAAATTAGAAAGAATCTTCCAATTGACAAATTCAAATTCACTTCAAATTCTTCAATTAGTGATGTGTCATGTGTCAACTCGACTCGAGAAGGTTACTTTAACTCGAGTTGGGCTTTGGGCCTAAGAGCCAACGCGCTCTTGTGATTTTTAATCGGGCGATAGTTTAGTCGGAATCGCAAGACGATCGTGATCAAACTGTCGGCCGATAGTTTGGTTTTGAGAGCCTGCGCGCACTTGTGATTTTTAGTCGACAGATTGTTGGTCGATCGATAGTTTAGTTGAATCCGGGCGTGCGCTCACCTAGTATTTCATGCACAGGCCGATAGTTTTTCGATAGATAGTTGTACAACTATTGTTATTATACTATATGCCAGTCATTTTCGATAGTTCGATACTGAATGCACAGTCTACCGATAGTTGGGCGATAGTTTAGTTGAATGCAGTGGGCGCGTTCACATAGTCCTTCATGCACATTACTACCCGGCCGATAGTTGTGCGATAGTTTGAGCGTACAACTATCGGCCAGTCATTGTCGATAGTTTGATCGGTCGATAGTTTAATCGTCAGTGCGCGCACTGCCATATAACTCTATACTGAATCTGAGAACGACCAAACTATCGCCCGATTAAAAATCACAAGTGCGTGTTCGCTCTAACTCGAGTTAACTCAAGTTGAATTCGATTAAACTCTAATTTAGATAGGGGCGCGAAAAATTAACGAATCAAACGATTACGAGATTACGGTGCTCTCATTTTTTGTTGCAAAATCGCTCGTATTAAAACCAAACTAAGATGGCGCGGGGCGTTGGCTTTAAATCAAATCGTCTTAGAGTAAGAATCATCTAAAATTGGTAAACACAAAACAAAGACATCAAGTTACATGAATTTTAACTCGAGTTAGCTCGAGTCGCGTTTATACCGAGTTGGCCCATCACTATCTTCAATGATGACAACATGACTTATGTTGTTCTCTATGGTCCATAATGGCGAATTCACGTTGCATTACTTATTATTTTGAAATAAAAACTCCCAAGTTCAGAGAGCTTCAAAACTACGTAATAATTCATATTTCTATTTATATTACTTAATTATATTTACTATGTTTGTGTAAATTGAATGTACTTTTTTGACCATGTCCTTTATTTTACCAAATGAGTTATTTATACTAGTATGTGATACTTGATAAAAATCCAAAACTTTTTTCAAACATGAGTACTGCTTTTGAATGATAATTCCTTTTTTGACTCTCATTTTCATTGAAAAATTGCTCCGTCGTTTTTTTTTACTTATATGACCTTAGAATGTAATTTGACGTTACGAGTAAGAACATCCAAAAAAAAATTATTACCAATATTGATTTATTTTAAATTATGAATAATTCAATATGGAAAATTGCTCAGCATTATTTATCTTTAAAATTATGTTAAAAAGTCACATATACACACAAATCTAAAATATCCAAAAGAAATATCATCCGGAACACCAAAATTTTGAAAGTGAAGATAAATCTATCCCCTGTTACGCAATAATGTACCGTCTTTCGTTACCAGTTGGGTGCAGATTAGCGTCCTCGTGCTAATAGTACGACCTTAAACGCGTGACCCTGTGTCTGGGGGCACAACTGGGGGGCCGCGTTTGTGTCGTCGGTCGCTGTGTGATTCTTTCTTTTTTGTTTTCTTTGTACAATCAGGGACAAATTCGGTAAACCACTTCCTGCTTATTTTTGTGTAGCTAGTGTGACTTCAAAAAAAAGTAGCTCCTCAGTTTGACCATATTATAGTATTCTTTGGTTTGGTTTGACTAGGTATGTTTGTATGTATGTTTGGCCGATTATCTCGCGTTTGGCTGAACCGATTTTTATGCGGTTTTAAGAAAAGTATTTTTTACATTTAGGAGAAAGTTTTGGTATTTTAATCGCATTCGAAGAAGAAGGTTCTCAGTTTGACTCGTATGTTTGTATGTTTGTCTCCGAGTTGCGGTTTTCAGAAAACTATTTGTTACATTTAGAAGGTTTGGGCATTTTAACCGACTTCAAAAAAGGAGGTGTTCAGTTTGACCCGTATGTATGTATGTTTGACTTTGAGATGCGGTTTTCAGAAAAGTATTTGTTACATTTAGGAGAATATTTTCGAATTTTAGCCGACTTCAAAAAAAGAGGTTCTCAGTTTGACCCGTATGTTTGTCTTTGAGATGCGGTTTCCAGAAAAGTATTTGTTACATTTAGAAGGTTTTTGCATTTTAACCGACTTCAAAAAAGGAGGTACTCAGTTTGATCCGTATGTATGTATGTTTGACTTTGAGATGCGGTTTTCAGAAAAGTATTTGTTACCTTTAGGAAAATATTTTGGAATTTTAGCCGACTTTAAAAAAGGAGGTTCTTAGTTTGAGCCGTTTGTTTGTGTTTGTCTCTGAGATGCGGTTTTCAGAAAAGTATTTGTTACATATAGAAGATTTGGGCATTTTCACCGACTTCAAAAAAGGAGGTGCTCAGTATAACCCGCATGTAATGTATGTTTGACTTTGAGGTGCAGTTTTCAGAAAAGTATTTGTTACATTTAGGAGACTATTTTGGAACATTGGCCGACTTCAAAAAAGGGGGTTCTCAGTTTGACCCGTATGTTTGTCCTTGAGATGCGGTTTTCAGAAAAGTATTGATTACATTTAGAAGGTTTTGGCATTTTAACTAACTTTAAAAAAGGAGGTGCTTAATTTGACCCGTATGTATGTATGTTGGTCTTTGAGTTGAGATGCGGTTTACATAAAATTATTTCTTTACATTTAGGAGAGGGTTTTGGTATTATAACCGACTTAAAAAAAAAAGGTTTTCAGTTTGATCCGTTTGTATGTATGTTTGTCCGCGATTATGTCATGTTTTCTGAACCGTTTTTAATGCTTTTTTCAACAGGCAAGTATTTTTGATTGATGCGGTCTATGTGTACATCCTACTAAAATAGCTATTTAAATAATGCCACGAAAAAGTTAGAAATAATAGCTCTAATAGGTACTGTATTCACACCAAATAACGTAAGTACTTTGAAGTCGGGCGGGATTAAACAAAAACACCAAAACATGTAGGTACACTCGACAGCACATCAAGTTAAACAGTTGAACTGCGATAACAGCTTTTATTACGTAGGGCATAAAGGCGTTCTCAAGGTCAACATGTATAGTCTGATGTGCCGCCGTGTGTACATGTTTCACACCCGACTTCAAAATACTCGTACTTACATTATTTGGTGTGAATACAGTTATTAGAAGTATTATTTCTAATTTTATTGTAGCATTTTTTTAAAGCGCTTTTACTTTTTATAAAATATTTGTTTTTATGGTTATTTATTAAACTAGGATACCTAGAACAATACATAAGCGATTAGCGAGTTGATTTTAACTGTCTACGTTTACGAAAACTATTGGATGAACTGCTCATGTCGGTAAAGTAGTTAAACGACATGAATGGGATAGAGCGATAGTTTTCGATTACGAATACAGTTTGCCAAACTCATACTAAGTTTTACTGGTTGTACGTGCACACAAAAATACAACGTTCCATAGCGAGCAACAACAACCGTAACGTGTATTATAAACGCAAAACAACCATCGACCGGGAGGCGACCGTCGGTAACCCTACCTGCTCGAGTATCATCATAAATAATAATAAATAACTTCTTACATTCACACCAATTATCTAAGCCCATGTTAATTTCATTAAGAAACTGTATTATGGAAAACTTGATAACGGATAAATATATACTTAAATACTTTTTTGTTTGTAAATACATACTTAATATACATAGTTACACCCAGACCAAGACAAATAGACATGTTCATGCACACAAATATTTGTCTTGTTCGGGAATCGAACCCGAGACCACTGGCGCAGAATGTGGGTAGCCTTTTTTTGTTTGTAAATACATACTTAATATACATAGTTAACACCCAGACCAAGACAAATAGACATGTTCATGCACACAAATATTTGTCTTGTTCGGGAATCAAACCCGAGACCACTGGCGCAGAATGTGGGTAGCCTACCCCTGCGCCAAATCGGTCGTCATCATCAATCATGACATGCTCATTGTTAGTAGTAAGACAAAAAGTTACGTTAAAAATAGATTAGGTTGTCTAGTCGCAACCTGGCCCTCTTAGTACAGTCATGAAAAAAGTGCGGCTAAAATGATGAGAAAATATATCATCAGGTACCAGCATGAAACGCTGTTCATACGATCAGGCTTGATAGATAGACTAGAAAAATGTGGTCTGCCACGCTCCGTCTTGGCCACTTTGTCAGTTCGAGCGATTTTAGCGGCGGCTTGCGGGGTGGTTTTCATGTCATGGGGTATCAGTATCAAACTAACGTCTTATTGTAACTTAGGCCAACCTACTACCAAAAATACTGGTCTGCCGACCCGCAGCCTGGCTGCCTTTTGTGTCCGAGCAATTTTATGTTTGTAATGTTACTTACATCTATTATATGTGGTCGTCCAAATCAAAAGGGACCTTGTAGCTCTCGGCACTTACGCCTTTATTGCTGTTGTTCGAATACAAAACAACAAAAATAAAGACGTATGTGCCGGCCGCAATAAGGTCCCTTTTGGTTTGGACGACCACATATATTAATGTATAGGGTTGCACGGAAATTCGACTATAATATTAAAGGAGACTAATATTTTATATTAATAGTAATTAACCATTTCAGAAATATTACACTTTAAATTTGTTTTTTGCGAAACACCTTTACTGCTCTAAGTTAATTTATTTTTATTTTTTTTCGCACTATTGAGTATTTGCTATTTTTGAGAAGGGGTGTATCAGTTAACAAAAATAAATAATGAAACTCGAAATAACTGCTCTCAGTTTTTACATAGTAACCGCAACTTTCAAGCACGTTGGTTGGATAAAATCGTAGAAAGTTAATCTGCAGATGAAATGTAAACACTTCAACATCTTTTTGGCAATCCAAAAAGGTAAAAATAAGCATTACGTTAAACACAGTTAAAAATGACATGTTGCAGTATTTTCATCAATCACAACACATGTTTTACGTGCTCACCCCTACCTATAAGCCTATAACTAACACAAAGGATAATGGGTCTTTTTATATGGCGAATTGACGTAGTACAACTAACAGAAATTACATCCTTTTAATTTGTAGTACTCGATAGTAGGCCTAGTTAGAATAACCTTTACCTAATTTCATCTGCATTATCACCCACATTGAAGAAAAGTCAAGTCCAAAAGGTGTATAATAGCTGGAATTAAAAAGTCGAAATACCCTGATGATATCGAATAAAGCAAACAATAACTGAGTGCATCCGCGCGCTTTAGCGGATAGGGATTATGGCAAGATAATGAAAAAATAACTCGAAAAAATTTATATTATTTTCAATTTATAAGCTATCCTGTTAAATTGCTCACCTGGTAACCTAAAGCACGCGCACATTAAGGGCCGACGCGAAGCTTTCAAGTTGGAAAAGGCGATTAGCAAGTTACAATGGGATGTCATTGACATAACTGAGGTCCGAAGTGAGGAAGAGGACTTGATTATCCTACTATTCAGCTTATACCTTGCTATACCACCGGGTGGGTAACCAGCAGTCCATTGGTGGTGTTGCGTTCATCGTCCACAAATCCCTCGTTAACAACGTCGTCACCATAGGGAGTGTGTCGAGCAAGGTAGATAGATACTAGCGTATCTATCTACCTTGCTCGACGATACTAGCGTATCTACCCACCTACTCAAAATATAGAAACGGTATATGGTGCATATCATACAGGTCTTCGCTCCGACCTCGAAACACAACGATGTTGAAGTGGAGGCTATGTATGGGGAGATCTCTAAAGCCATTCAAAGCTATACAAAACCCACTACACGTTTGTGACAGGGGATTTCAATGCAAAATTGGGGCATCGTTACGGTGATGAGTTGAGAGTGGGGCAATTTGGATTTTGGCAACGAAACGAAAGAGGCCTGATGCTGGCAGACTTTATGGAGCGGGGGAAAACCTCTTCCTACTGATGAACTCCTTTAAAAAGCCCGTAAGCCGCAAATGAACCTGGATTAAACCGGAGGGTAAAGTAAGAAAGATAGATTTTAAATGTCGACGAGGAAGCAAATATTTAATGATGTCATTGTATTCAACCTCGTAAAGACAGGAAGCGATCACCGCACAGTTAGAGCACATTGAGTTGAGTAACAACGTCAAGCTGGAAAGATCTCGACTAAAAAAATCTACGCTCCGACCAAAACCAGCACAAATTAAAAAACGCGAGTGCTTTCCGCTCGAGATTTAAAACCGCTTCTAAGCCCTTCCATCCAAGCATCGATGTGGACAATCTATATACAACATGGTGGTGGATACTGCCCGCACGGAAATGTCCAGTTATTATAAAACTCGCCGCAACAAATCAAAGAAACTCTCCGGCCACACGCTCTGACTCATGGATCAGGTAGAATTCACTTTTCAATGTTTAATTAAAACAACCGTCCACTGAACAGTTATTATAACTTATTTTTTGTTGTTCCATTTTTGCACAAGTTCACAGACACGTGTCTCAAGCGGATAGCACTCGCGCTCGTACACGACCGAGACAGACCGAGATATCATGTCCGTGAGCGGTATCTATGTGTACGTTGCTCGAGCGAACTTTGTATGTAGATTGTCTTCTGTACCTATTTATTTTGTGCCTCTATCATTCTTCGAAAATTAAGCCATTTAATGATCATGAATGTAATTTTTATTATTCTTTGAATGTAATGTATATTTTTTTTTCCTTTACATCAAACAATATTTTTTTATTTTATTTGAACTTCAGATTTTACACAGTAAAACTGAAAACGATACACACAATCGTTAATAGTCTTTCAATTTCAATCGCCAAACTGCATGGCAGTTTGTTGGCGAAGAAAAGCACTAATATCCATTATTATTGTGTTTGCTACACGTACGTCTACATTATGGGTATAACAATTTTATTGTTGTAGAAGCAACAAAAGAATCACAATACTTATTATAACATATACATAATCTGACATAATAATATATTAATACAATAAAAACAATTAAAGGCAAATTTAACATTCTGAGGCTAATTTCTCTAAAAGGGTAATCTTTTAACTTAGTTTTAATAACAGTCTTACACAATTTATCCTCTTCTTTTTACAAACTTATTTCGTTACATATTTATTTTTTCTATATGTCACTGCTTTCTCTGTCAATACTTTTTTAGTTTAGCTACTTTACCTAGAGTGTTATACCTAATTGTATTGCCAAAAAGATGTTGAAGTGTTTTTATTAATCTGCAGATTAACTTTCTAAGATTTTTTTTAAGTTGCGATTGCTATGTAATAAACCATAATTTAAATAGTTATTGTATGATAGCACTTATTTCGAGTTTCATAATTTATTTTTGTTAACTGGTACACCCCTCCTCAAAAATAGCAAACTCTGTAACTTAACGGAGCTAAAAAGAAATAAAAATAAATTAAATAAGAGCAAAACTCAAAAGGTAGTGTAGTGTTTCGATAAAAAAACTAAAAGTAAAATTTTTCTGAAATGGTGGTACACCCCTCCTCAAAAAATAGCAAAAACTGTAACTTAACGGAGCGAAAAAGAAATAAAAATAAATTAAATAAGAGCAAAACTCAAAAGGTAGTGTAGTGTTTCGATAAAAAAACTAAAAGTTAAATATTTATGAAATGGTTAACTTTTGGATATAATACATTATTAATAACCTAAATAGTGGTGTCGTTTAATATTAAGGTCGAATTTCCCTGTTACTCTGTACATTCATATTATTGATGTAAGTAACAATACAAACATAAAATTGCTTGGGCACAAAAGACGGCCAGGCTGCGGGTCAGCAGACCAGTATTTTTTGTAGTAGGTTGGCCTAAGTTAAAGTAAGACGTTAGTTTGATACTGGTACCCCATGACATGAAAACCACCCCGCAAGCCGCCGCTAAAATCGCTCGAACTGACAAAGTGGCCAAGACGGCGCGTGGCAGACCACATTTTTCTAGTCTATCTATCAAGCCTGATCGTATATACAGCGTATCATGCTGGTACCTGATGACATATTTTCTCATCATTTTAGCCGCACTTTTTTCATGAATATACTAAGAGGGCCAGGTTGTGGCTTGCCTAGCCGCCAACCTAACCAGCACCAACAACTCAACTTTTTTAACGTAACTTTTTGCCTTCTAACAATGAGTATGTCATTGTGGTACTCTATAGTAGGTAGAATTACCGACGGTCGCCTCTCGCTCGGTCTACCATTTATACAACTATTTGGTAAAGACAATGTCAACATAATTATTTTGCCTCGGCGATTGATACGTGAAAATAGAATCTATAGATCGCGCGAGCGGACGGCGGCGGCGCGGTGGCGGGGCGGCGGGGAACCCGTCCTGTACGGCTCCCGCGCCCCGCTCCTACGCCTCGCTTCGTACTCACAGCTCCCGATTGCTGAATTAAGTTTTTCTATGTAAAATGCTTTTAGGTTTTGGTTTTTTTTTGGATATTGTTGTAGTTGAAAATAAAGTGAACTGTGTACTTAAATCAATAAATAAAACAGATAGAGAAATTTGCCACTGCGAGTAAAACGGCAATTTTTAAAATAGTTTAATTACATGGTTTATTTTTTAGATTTTCATTTTGTGGTTATAAAACTTCAATAAAATAGCATTTCCGTAAAAAAGTTCGACGGAGAAATTTTACGGTTCGAGTCACACCAAAAATACAAATTTTAGTAAAATTTAATGTTTCTGCTGGGATATGTTTTTGGATATTTCATAAATCATTTTAATACGTTACATGAATATGTATGGTGAAGAAAGTTTCAACGGAGCATTTTTCCTCAAAAAGATATCTATGAAATATGACTTTCATTAAAAAAACCTAACTTCTATTATTATTATTCTTTGGAATTTTATACAATACTTTTAATTTATTGATACTTTATCACGCTGTAAAGTTTTTTCTGACTGACGAATTACTGTGGGGGTCAACTAGCTTCATTTCCTACACTATATGTTAAAAATGCTATCAGAAACAACCGACTTCTTCCTAAAGTATTAGTTTCCCGTTTTGTATCTTTATGGATTTCGACTTTGGTGCTTAGATATGGTGAACATAAACACATGTTAACGATAAAATTGGTGATAGCATATTTGCTGAAAGAATTGCACCATTTTTGGGGTATAACTTTCTTTTTATACCTTCCAATGCGATATTATGTTGGATTCCAAAATATAGTCTCTTAAAATTATATTTTAGGGCCGTTTACAAAAATTTGGCCTGTTATTGAATTTTTTACAAAAATATCGGATAGTTCTTGGGGTATTAATTTTTCCCGTAATTTCGTTCAGGTTTTTTCAATATTATTCAAGAACCAATTCAAAAATTAAAGAACACAAAGGACCGAGTGTCCGAAAATAAACAACCCCATAATGCTTGATTATTATTTCAGCACGTCATCACATCCCCTCGGATGAAACAAGCACTTGTTTGTTTGTATGTTGGTTTAGAGGGTAACCCTGATGTCCACCACTTTGTCTTATAAAGATTGTTTATGAGTATCTTATCCATATTTCCGCTGCTTTGTTTATCAACTCATTGACGACTTAACAGACCTCGCAGGACTTTCGTAGAGATAATATGGCATTGCTAAATATTTAAAGCCTCAATTTCTCTTTTGAACTCACAGATAAATAGGTACTAATTTATTTTGTGCTCAATTCAAGATAACATAGGTTTTTAGAAATCTCTGTTATGAATAAATGTTTAATTTTTAAACAGCTTATTTCCGCAATCACCGTGTTTGCGACTAATACAATCGAACGCATATTATCAGTATTTACACGTTGACATTAAACGCGCCCTTATCAAGTAAAAAGAAGAGGATTTCGTATTGCAAATGTAAAGTTTGGTGAGCTGTTGACTGTACCAGAATAACGTACGTTGCTATTATTTATTCTATGGTTATTGATACATTCACCGATCGCAACCGCAGAGGTCAATGTTACCGCCGCGAAATAACTTCCAATAAAAACATACGATAACGTTCGTTATCACACGTTAAAAACGGCTTTGTTATCAAAACAGTTATAATAGCGACGAGCATTGCTTGCTTTGTAAACGACACATAATTGTTTGTTTACTGTGTCGGAAAGCACTGCTATCTGTCAGGGGTTGTGTTTACACTTTCTGTCCCGGGGGAGAAAAGTAAAAACTAACATTTCTACTGAACTAAAAGGGTCGAAAGTATTTTGATGGCGATCATCTGTGTAAATGGACCGAGCGTATAGTATACACAATATTAAACAAACGACTCTCAAGCTAGAGTGAGATGAAACACGCAAGTAAAAGCAGGAAACAAGTAGATTTGCATCTGCCGTTTCGTGTTCGTATTGCTCTCTTAGTTTTGCAAAACTGGTTCTGCCAAACGGCAAAACTTCCAGTACGCCAGCCAGATGAACCGAACATACGAGAAATTTATTAAAATTCGAGAACAATGTTCTGCTAGCGCATTCGATGTTGAGAACTTAGAGTAATGCAGGAATGAAAGCATAATGAGTTCTTTCTTGTAATTTCAAATTGTAGCGACGCTACTAGTTTTTAACGACATTGCCGTTGGAATTTTCTTTGCAACTCAATAATTTTGTTATGTGAAACAGGGGACCGGTCTGTTATCGATATGTAAATATTTAATAATTACATTAAAAAGCACATAAGTAATATTGAAATATAAAAATGTGTGTCGTCGTCGTCTCATAAATTTTAAAATAAGAGATTGAACAATATAAAAAAAGCTGTAGATTTCTATCAATACTTTCAAAGAGGTTCGATCGAACGAGATAGTCAGCAGTTTTGTTAAAATTCGCATGTCATTCAGACAAACACTATAGAAAACAAAGTTATTTTTTGCTGGCGAAAAATTATAGGGGTATATTGGCTAGGTGTATGCCGCGGTAGGTATGTTAATTGGGAACGGAACCCATCATGGGTGAGTCCGACTCGCACTTGGCAGATTTTTTGACGGTAATTTCGCCATTTGTCAATGAATGAGCGGTTATATTATTTTGCCTTCTACCAATTAGTATGCGATACTCGCCATTCACCCGCGTAATGCAATGTAAATTGTGTGTGCGATGCAAATCGACGAATGCGACGACTGTATACGATTGAGGAAGTTTCCGGTCGACCAATTATAGGCGATATTCGCTTGCACACGAACCTATACGCACGATATTGTTTAAGCCGTAGGGAATTGTACATCATTTATATACATACTTATTATAATATAAAAAATCCACCAGCCCTAGTAGATTTGGAGACCACTCATCTTTGGAAATCAGCACGCGTAGCATGACAAACCCGAGAAGAGTTTTGTCTATCTCGAAAGTCTATAATTTATAGCTGAACAATAGGTTTGTCTACGATGAAATGTCATTTCTGACGTTTCGATATAGGCAAAACCTTTCTCGAGTTCATCATGATACCCGTGCTGGTTGAATGCTCTAATCTAACCAAATCAACTACTGAAAGGCCTTAATTAGAGCGGTTAGAGCATTGAACCAGATTTTCAGGGGAGCTGGTTTGAATCCCGTTCGAAAAATCTACTAATTTACTTGCGACATATTATGCACGGCGTTTTTGTAAAGGAGGAGCAAGCAAATATCGCCGTAGAGTGGTCGACCGGGAAGTCAATTGTACGTTTGAGTTACGAACATATCTGGGATGGCTATTAACTCAATTAGTCGCCGTGTTGAATCGCCGCGACATCTGTACCAACGTGCCGCTCTCAATTAACATAAGGATTGCTCGTTAAGGGTCCGGCTATGGGGGATTAATGTTGAATTCTGCTATTTCTGCCATTTTTAGAACTCTATTCAAAGGATATATAGGTCCGAAATGTCAATTAAGGATTAAGGCATAAGGACAAAGACATTATAGTTCTCCCGGTCCTCTTTTCTGGAATAGTAAAAAGCGTTTGGTAAAGATCAAATAGAACATTTCGACTCTATTCTATTGGTAATTGTAATATCCATTAAAGACTTCGACTTACTCCGAACAACAAATCACAGAGTACTCCAACATCCGAGGAATTAGTCAACATTTTCTCGAAGTTTCGCTCCGATAGTTCCACGTACAAACAAATTATAGGTAGAAGCTCGGATTGCCGAGCGCCTCATTAGTCACATGTATACCTAGTCTTGAACACCTCCTTGACGTGAACTCAAATTATTTCGCACACTCCGTCTTGTAGACCACATTTTGTAGAGTTAAGTTTCCGTTTGGCTCAGCTGTTGGTAAATCCTTAACATGGACGCAGACAAATAATTGTGCTTCAACTGTCTAAACTTCTATTTCTGTTTGTTGAAAGCTATACTGAGTAGTTATATAACAGGTAGACAATATGTTCGCGAGTGTACGTACGTAGACATCTTGGTACTTGGAAACCTTTATCAAACGCACTTGACTTGAAGCATTGTCGGCTATACAAACTACCTTACAAAAGCCTACACTTTGTTGGAAGAAATGAAAGCGTAGGGTCAGCCTATGGTGACCACACCACCTTTGGTATATTGATGACTCTACAAGTTCTCATAGATTATACAGTACTAGCTTCCGCCCGCGACTTCGTCCGCGTGGACATTCGAGACAATACTTAGGGGACAAATAACCAGGATAAAAAGTATTCTATGCTTTAATTTCATAAAAATCCGATCAGCCGTTTTTACGTGATTAGGCGGGTCCTCCCTCACCAAGCGAGCAGCCTCGCGCGAGGCAGAACGTTTGCCACGTGCGGAGGGCCTCGCACGAGGCTGCTCACTTGGTGAGGGTGGACCCGCCTAATCACGTAAAAACGGCTGATCGGATTTTTATGAAATTAAAACAATAGAATACTTTTTAATCTGGTTATTGGTCCCCTAAGTATTTTCTCGAATGTCCACGCGGACGAAGTCGCGGGCGGAAGCTAGTAAATAATAAGTGTCTGTTTCACAATCAAAAAGTTAGTTCTGAGTAGCTTAGGTACCAAGAACTTTTAGGGTACTTAAGATGATTTAGGTTTCTATACCCTATTTACCCCCTGGGTTTGATTTTCGGAAAACTACGAAATGGGTTGCCTATTTGTTATAAGAAGTAAGCCTACAAAGTTTCAAATTGAAATGTCTATTTTACCCCCTGATTTTTCATTCAAAATTTCACCCCTATTTCAACCTTTTAGGGGTTGAATCATGTTCAGCGTGTTAAATATCAAAATAAATGCCATTTTTAGAATAGAATAGAATATCTTTATTTCCAAGAATATGGTAGTAGATTAAGATGACAAATAATATAGGATCGGCATATTCTGCCTTCGTTCGGCGTGGAAATTATTAAATTTTAAACATTAAAATAAAGTAAATTTTCTAAACATTAATTAACATAACCATTCCTACATTGACCATATCACAAGTAAGTCTTTATCCAAAGTCATTAATTTAAGAAACTTTAATTCAATATTTAATGTTATAATGCTATATAATGTCAAACTTTAGGAATGTGAAATGAAATAGAATAGAATGTCAAATCTTAAATGTCACAATAATTGCCTACCTGGGTGCCTACCATCAACTTTAAGACAGCGATTCAAAAATAGCGCGATGCAGAATAGGTTCCTAAAATGAATTGCTTTCTTTCGTACTCTGACCTTCTAAAAACTGGATCGCAAATGAATTGCTAAATGTTAATGACCGAACGATTTGTGTCCTTTTTCTTCTACCCGTCTCTTTCAATCGATTCTGTCATGCCCGGAGAGTGAGAGGGATGGGTATAACCTGCAGGTGACATGTTAAATCGACCGGGTTATAAGTCAAATAAGAGTTCCTGACAGCTTAGCGGCTGTGAAATGTCATTGATCGATCACTGAATCGCTGTCATTGATATTAAGCTGTCGTGGTACGAATAAGCGAAGCAGATCAGTTTAGGTTCCTAAACAAAACCGCAATAAGAGTTGATGGTAGGCACCCTGTACAATGTCAATTCAATTAAAAATTATAAATGTAAAAATTACAGTCGTCGTTTGCAATCGTCATACCATAAAACCTCAATAACGACATCCATATCTATTTTTAGGTTTATTTATCCCATTTATTTAACCTCTAAGGGGTTGATTTTCGAAAAAATACGAAATATGTGTTTGCTTATTTGTTTTACTTTCCGACCATAAGCCTCAGTAATAAATTAAATGAAGGACTTTCCAGATACAACATTTCATCCCCCTTTTCACCCCTTCGGGGTTGGAATTGTCAAAACGCTGACACAGAGAAATATTAATTTTCAATTGCCAGCCTAAATACAAAATTTGAAGATCCTAACTTCAAAACTGACGGACTTTCATACACATATTCATCCCCTATTTTACCCCCTGGGTTTGATTTTGGGAAAATTACGAAATGGGTTGCCTATTCGTCTTAAGAAGTAAGCCTACCAAGTCTCAAGTTGAAATTTCTATTTTACCCCTGATTTTTCATTCAATATTCACCCCTCTTGCAACCTTTTAGGGGTTGAATCATGTTCAGCGTGTTAAACATCAAAATAAAAACCATTTTTGCAATCGTCATCCCATAAAACCTCAATAACGACATCCACATCTATTTTTAGGTTTATTTATCCCATTTAACCTCTAAGGGGTTGATTTTCGAAAAAAATACGAAATATGTGTTTGCTTATTTGTTTTTCTTTCCGACCATAAGCCTAAATAATAAATTAAATGAAGGACTTTCCAGATACAACATTTCATCCCCCTTTTCACCCCTTCGGGGTGGAATTGTCAAAAACGCTGACACAGGTAAATATTATTTTTCAAATGCCAGCCCATTTACAAAATTTGAAGATCCTAACTTCAAAACTGACGGACTTTCATACAAACATTAATCCCCTATTTCACCCCCTTAGGGGTGAAATTTTCAAAAATCCTTTCTTAGTGGATGCCTACACTGTATAACGTATCTATGTGCAAAATTTGAAGTCTCTAGGTTCAGCGGTTTGGGCTGTGCGTTGATTAAAGGTGCGCTATTATGTTATATTCGTATATTATAGCACATCGTTATGCTACATTAAAATATTAGGTTATTTTTAATGCTATAATATATTAGTATTAAGTACCTAATATAATAAATAACCTATTATAACCTATGTTAAACTAAAAGTAGTAATTAATGTTTTTTACACTACTTAATGATCAATTACTATTAATAAACCAATTCTTTATGCTTTTTTCCACTATTTTACAAATAACAACACGAATAAATTCATATTACGCTATTAAAAAACAGAATTCTTAAGTAGTTTTTAAGCCCCGAGAGAGCGTGAGTTCGCGATCAAGAATTCCACAAGGACAGCGCTAGTTAAATATTCTAATAACAGTAATAAATATTATAGCAGAAAAATAACATGTTCGTTCAAATCGCATGCCGTACGTGATTTATGATATTAGTCCTTATTGATAAGACATTAGAGTCTGTCTCAACTGTTTCAAATATAACGTGTTATTTGGTTTTCCAACTTCAAAATTCAACTCTATTTCCATTTGATAAAGTTGAATTTTGATAGATTTGATTACCAAGAAAAGAGAGAGCAATACTTGCATCGCGTGCGCTGGATCAAGAAGCAACACAGCTAAAATAACGGCTGGATAGAGAAGGAGAACACAGTTCATTCGTTCAGTTCTGTCATTTCATTTGTTCATTTCGAATACACTAGATGGCGTGCGGCACCCTGCTTGATATAATTTAATATAGCAATAGCAGAATAAGATATATTTTTATATTAGATGCGATAGTTATATTTTATACCGTTATGCTATATGTGTTATCGAATATAACGCACACCTTTAGCGTTGATATCTCAGTCAGTCAGTCAGTCAGTCAGTCAGTCAGTCAGTCAGTCAGTCAGTCAGTCAGTCAGTCAGTCAGTCAGTCAGTCAGTCAATCAGTCAGTCAGTCAGTCAGTCAGTCAGGACTTTGAATTTTATATATATAGATTATATAGATTTACTGTAGTACCTACAGTGTACCTACAGTGTATGTAATGAGGGCGCAAGGAAACAAAGGCAGGCAGTATAGTATGCATGACAAAAGGCAAAATTTGTTAATCGATTGCGGTCCTTGTAAGGACTCCTTTCCTTACACGTGTAGTGTACCGAGTAATTAAATTGTCTTCACTGTGAGGGCTTCTTCCAAGGGATAAAATATACATTTAAGATAACACTTAAGTGAAACTTAAGGTAAAGCAGGAAGACCGCAATAAGCTTGTGTATTTCGAAGTCTAATGACTTCCGATTGAGCATAAAATACCAATTGCCTCATAATTACTGCAATCTTGCTAAGCAAACTAACATGCTCACTTTGATAGAAACTTGCGAACAGTTAAAAACTTCAGATAAGTATATTATCATTGTTAACATTGATTCCATTATTGAGTTTCCAAGCAGGATGCAACTGTTACTCCCACTAAAACTGCCAAAAATTATAGCGTCTGGAAATCGTAAACATCAAAAAAGGTGTACTTTTGATGCTCTCATTCGTCATCATCATAATAATTTTGCACAAATGTAATGAGAGCACTGAGAATAAGAGACACGTCAGTTTATGAAGGCTTATGTGATGTACACACTTTTATATTAATAAATCTAATGCGCATCGCCCGCGCGCTCTAATCTGTGCCACTGGTGCGATCGAGGAGATCTATCTGCTCTTTGACACTTTGGTTAGAGCAAGCGGACGGGTCGTATTTACATTGATTGAAAACGCTTGTTTTATTGATATTTATCCATAATTAGTTGACCCCTTGAACAGGGAAAGACAGCACAAATTTGGCGACGAGGAGAAACGTAAGTCAATATTGCATTTTACACGACTACAATAACGTAGGTAAACCTGAAGTTATCTGACGGAAGTCTAACGTTCTAACCAAACGTAAACTTTGTCGTATTTCGACAAACAACAAATAATAAAACAAAGAAATAAACATTATAAATACTAAGCTAATACTTCTTAGAAAAAAAGGAGAAGTTTTACAATAGTAGTTCATAACTACGCATTTAAAATAATGGTTGTTGTAACGTTGGTGACAACAGCTCATTACATTAAAGCAAAATATCCGATTTATTTAGTAGAAACACACCCGTATTGATAACATAAGGTTTACCCAGACTCAAAGTCGTGCAAGTATAGCTAAAATATACCAAATTAAGTCAACTATGCATTTAAAATATGGTTGTTGTTACGTTGGTGACAACAGCTCATTACAATAAAGGAAATTATCCAATTTATTTAGTTGAAACGCACCCGCATTGATGTTATAAGGGGTACTCAGACCCAAAGTGGTGCAAGTATAGCTAACATATACCAAATTAAGTTATTCATATGTAGTGTATAGTCGGTATATTGAATAAGAGAACCACACAATAGTTTAACATGTATTGGTATTTGATTGATTAATGCCTAATTTGTTGGTAAATACCAATGATGTTTTATTACCGATTATACATACAATAACAATGTGCCTGTATATGATAGCCAAGTCGAGATTGAAATCCGGCAAAGTATAGTACACCGTACTGTTTCAGTTTATGCTACTAATAAGTAGAACCAGTTTTAAGTTGAGTTTGCTTCCAAAATAATAAAGAGAAGTACACAAAATGTGAATTACAAATAAACCAAATACAAAAAAAAAAAAAAAAAAAAAAATATCTTGTCCCACAGAAAAGTTTTTAAGGTAATTATGCCTTGCGTACCTATCCATTCCTAACTTTAATAATCTGCAATAGCAGAAGTAGTATGAAAAGTATCCTGTAGAAAATAGGATACATCAAGCCAGTATGTTAGTTCTAAATACTATAATTTCTGTTTGCTTATGCAAACTTGAGGATGCATGCTTACGCATACAGCCATATTAGTAAATTTCAATGCTTTTTGGAGTATTTTGCATCAAGTTTTCTAAATTAACTTTTATCTTCTATTCTAACGGAATCTAAAGAAATAAAATATTAATTAATAATTTATATTAAAATTACATTTGAATTAATTAATAGGTAAATACCAATGATTCTGGGAGTATTTTGCATCAAGTATTGATGCTCTTAAAAATAAAAATTTTGACCGCATCGAACTAAGACAAGTTTATTATTACTTGCAGATCATATCATAATGTCATCTCAGCTACCAGCCATGGAATTATTTGATTGCGAAGGCGACCCAAACTCCTTAGGCCAGCGCTGGGAAAAATGGAAGCGTGCCTTAGATAATTATTTTATCGCTACCGGCATAGACAAACCTGTAAAACGGCGAGCTGTTTTTCTGCACTCAGCCGGTCTCGCGCTTCAAGAAATTTATTATAATCTTCCCGGAGCGTATGTAGAAGAGACGGATACGAACGACGTTTTTAAAATTGCGATAGAAAAGCTTGATATGTACTTCTCACCGAAACAGAGTTATGTTTATGAAAGACATAATTTTAGATTATTGAAACAGGAACCAGATGAAAAGTTTGAGAAATTTTTGATTAGGCTGCGTAATCAAAGCTCCAAATGCAACTTCGCGCGAAAGGAAGATGATCTCATTGACCAAATTGCGGAAAAATGTATTTCATCCGATCTTAAGAAAAAAATACTAATGTTAGGTGATTCGGTTACCATAGAGCAAATCATTACGGAAGCAAACTCGATTGAAACCATAGAAAGGCAATTGAAGGAGTTTCAAAGGAAATCCAGCCTAGAAATAAACAAAATTGGAAATAATCCAAATAACAGTAGTATACGGTGTACTAGATGCGGAAGCGCAAACCATGACCATAATAGCGAGCAATGCATAGCAAAAGACAAAAACTGCAACAAGTGTGGATATAAAGGTCATTTTGCAAAACAATGCCGCACTAGGCATTCAAAGCGAAAGGTGACGCCTGACGCTCCAAAACAAAAAAATGCTAAAAAAGCTAAATTTGCTAATCGTTCGCATAAAGCTTCAAATCAGAGTAATACTGTACAATCAAAAGTCGAATCAAGTACAACTGCACCAAACATTAATTATGTGTTTCACATTGACGATGATGCAGAAATAACCTGTCAAGTGGGTGGAGTCAAAGTGAACATGCTCATTGACTCGGGTAGTAAGACAAATATAATTGACGAAAAGACTTGGAATTATTTAAAGTCAAATGCGGTTGTTGCTGGGAATCAGCAAACTGGTTCAGACCAAGTTTTCATGGCATATGGATCCAGACACCCGCTAGAGGTACTAGGTTCATTCGAATCAACAATCGCAGTTGGACCAAAAAAGCAACCCGCCAAATTTTATGTCATCAAAAATGGTACAAGAAACTTGTTGGGTAAAGAAACGGCAATGAAACTCCATGTACTAAAACTAGGGGTGAGTATAAATTCCGTAGACTTAGAAACTGAAATCTTTCCCAAGTTTAAAGGTGTTCAACTTGATATTGCAATTGACAAATCGATAACCCCAATATGTCAGCCGTATAGACGAGTACCGATTCCACTAGAAACTAAAATAAATGAAAAAATCGACAGATTAGTAAAACAAGACATAATAGAACCTGTCAATAAAGCTCCGAACTGGGTCTCCCCACTCGTACCAATTTTAAAAAGTGATGGAGACGTAAGACTTTGTGTCGACATGAGGTGTGCCAATAAGGCTATCCTGCGGGAGAATCATCCTTTGCCTACTATGACACAACTCTTACCCAAACTGATCAAAGCTCGTATCTTTTCTAAACTGGATATAAAAGACGCTTTTCACCAAGTAGAAATTAGAGAAGACTGCAGGGACATAACAACTTTTATTACAAGTAAAGGATTGTTCCGTTATAAACGGTTAATGTTCGGCATATCATGTGCACCCGAACATTTCCAAAAAATTATGGAAAGGATGCTTCTCCCGTGCGAGGGCGTCATTAATTTCATCGACGATATCGTCGTGTTTGGAAGTAACGAAAAAGAACACGACGATAGATTGAGTAAAGTCATGCAAACGTTAAAAGAAAATGGGGTCCTACTCAATAAAAATAAATGCATCTTTAATCAGTCCAAAATCGAGTTCCTGGGCCATGAGCTTTCTTCACAAGGTATCAAACCTTTGGACAAATATATTAAAACCATTACATCTTTCAGAGAACCAAAGTCCGTGGAGGAAGTTCAAAGCTTCCTAGGACTCGTTAATTATATCGGGAAATGGATCCCAAATTTAGCCACAGTCACTGAGCCAATCCGTGAAATTTTAAGACAGAAGCTTTCCAAACACGCCGATATCACGGAATTTTGGGGAACAAAGCAGGCTCATGCATTTGTAAGTTTGAAGAAAAGTTTAACTAACCTTCAAACTTTAGGGTTCTATGACCCTAATGACAAAACCCGAGTTATTGCAGATGCCAGCCCTGTGGGGTGGGGTTAGGGGCAGTCCTTATTCAGTACGATAATCATGGTCCCCGAGCTATCGCTTATGGACACAAAAGTCTTACCGATGTTGAAAAACGATACTGCCAGACGGAAAAGGAGGCCTTGGCGTTGGTTTGGGCTATAGAACATTTCAGCATGTACCTTTATGGGTTGAAAGAATTTGAATTAGTCACCGACCACAAGCCCCTGGAGGTAATATTTGGGCCACGATCTAAACCCTGTGCGAGAATAGAGCGCTGGGTGTTACGATTGCAATCCTACAATTACAAAGTTGTATACTGTTCAGGGAAAAACAATATCGCTGACCCACTTTCTAGGTTGTGTTCCAACCAAAATTCACAACCTTACGATGATGGTCATCATGTGAACCAAATCGTTCGATTTGCGAGACCCTTGGCAGTGTCTATGGAGGATATAATAAGTGAATCCGTAAAAGATAGTGAAATCCAGTTAGTTAAAGTAGGTCTTTCAGGTAACAGCTGGGACCCAAAAGTTAACAATTATAAACCTTTTGAGAATGAACTCTGGGTCCATGACGAAATTTTGCTGCGAGGCAATAAAATCGTCATTCCTAAAGACCTTCGTAAACCAGTGTTAGCATCGGCTCATGAGGGTCACCCTGGCATTGTCGCCATGAAAGGCAGACTTCGAACTAAAGTATGGTGGCCAAAACTTGATAAAGACGCAGAAAACATGGTAAAAAGTTGCCAGGGCTGCACTTTAGTCTCGGGGCTTAATCCGCCTGAGCCGATGAAGAGGCGTGAATTGCCATCCCAACCATGGGTCGACATAGCCGTCGATTTTCTAGGTCCTCTTCCAAGTGGGCATTATCTGTTTGTTGTGGTAGACTATTATAGCCGTTATAAAGAGATCAAGGTCATGAAATCGATTACGTCTCAAGACACAATTGGGGTATTAAATGAAATATTTGCAAGGCTAGGTATACCTGTTAGCTTGACTTCAGATAATGGACGGCAGTTCACAAGTGTTGAGTTCAAATCCTTCTGCTCAGAATTTGGCATTAAGCTTTATCATTCTATACCGTATTGGCCACAGCAAAATGGCGAAGTGGAAAGGCAAAACCGTGACATAATAAAACGTCTTAAGATAAGCCAATGCCAGAAGTCTGATTGGAGGGATGACCTTTTAAAGTATCTAATGATGTACAATAGCACACCGCATAGCACAACGGGAAAGACACCCTCAGAGTTGTTTTTCAACCGACAATTTAGAGATAAAATCCCTTCTGTTGTAGATATTGAAAACAAACACACCAATCTAGAAGTGTACGACAGAGACAAAATTATGAAAGAAAAGGGGAAGATTAGAGAAGATGCAAAAAGAAAAGCAAAAAACAATGACTTGAGCGTAGGAGAAAAGGTATATGTTAAAAACTTAATCAAAGAAAACAAATTAACATCAAACTTCAACCCAACGCCGCATACTGTGATTAGTGCCAAGGGAGGAGATATAAATATCAGAAATGATGAGACAGGACACAAACTTAGACGAAATATAATACACCTAAAAAGAGTTGAAGGTAAATGGAAAATACATAACGAGGAGGAGAATCAAAATGATTATAAAGAGAGTGAAAATAAACATAATTCTGAAATTGAGACTGAAGAAGATTAGCAGAATCATCTAAGTATCTGATTCAATAATTTTGTTTCCAGTAAAGAACAATCTGATCTCTTAGTTTTACTGAACTTTTAGTTTAAAATGATTTAGATTTAATTGTACTTAATTGTATCCATAGTGATATTTTGTAATCAAGATGAACGATGACTTGTAAGACTTTTATGTAGGATTTCCGAGTCCTAATTGTTGTTCTTGTATATGATTAAAGACTTCATAAAAATTATTAAAAAGGGAGAGATGTGATGTACACACTTTTATATTAATAAATCTAATGCGCATCGCCCGCGCGCTCTAATCTGTGCCACTGGTGCGATCGAGGAGATCTATCTGCTCTTTGACACTTTGGTTAGAGCAAGCGCACGGGTCGTATTTACATTGATTGAAAACGCTTGTTTTATTGATATTTATCCATAATTAGTTGGCCCCTTGAACAGGGAAAGACAGCACAGCTTACATACAGTATATTATGCATCACCAACCAATCAGCCAACCACCCAGTCCCCACATACTCCAACACATTCGCGTTCGGCTCGAGCCGGTCGGGTCGAGACTACAGTTGCAGTCGGGAATAATTCCGAATCTTTCCCGTGGAATACTTACGAAATATTCCGAAGTATTACGAAACATTCGGAATATTTCGATCGTCGAAAAATACGGGAGTAGGTAACGATAAAAAAGCAGCAATCGGTAAAAAAGCAGTAGAAAGCAGTTTTGACACTTATTTTTAAATACCTACCTAAGCAAGAAAAATAGTCAATCATAGTAAAAGAAGTATGGATGGATATCTTACTATCTAGGTACCTCTTAAATAAAATGTCTGTGGAAGTTTTAAGTGTAGAAGTAGGTACTTAAGTAGGCACATATGTCATATACCCTACCTAAGTACCTATTATTTTAGCGAATTTTTAATGTTTTTGAATTGCTTGAAACGGATGAAAACATATTTTTAAACTATGATAAAAGGTTTTAAACTATAATAAGGTAAGCCGATTAGAATCGGCTTGTAGGTATGTACCCTTTCGTTTTGCCACTGCTAGGTAGGTACAAAACTCGGCACGGAGTCACGGAGTATAGCCGTCATCGGCATAGCCGTCGAACCACAATATAAGTGGTCGTACCTAGCAATACAAGTGCCGTGCCGAGGCTTAGGTCATCACTTCACTATCACTAGGTAGGTAAGTAGGTAGGTACATAGTATAAAATAAAGTCACTCTCCGCCTCTGTCTGTCTGTTTCTAACCTTTCTTCTTTTAAACCACGCATCGGATTTCGATGCAGCTGTCACTGTTATTTAGAAAATTTATTCTCGAAGGTTTATAAATAAATACCTACATACAAAACATTCTAATTACGTATTTATATAATAGAGAAAAATTACATGTTTTTTGATGAAGCCGTCAAAAAATGATTTTTCGAGCGCTTAGGTACATTGCGAACGCTGCTGGCTAAGGGTGGTGGTATTCCATTCATCAAAGATCTTTGTCCAGTATGCATTGGATCCAAGAAATTGGACGCATATTGGACGACTTTGACGTCCAATTTCATACATTCGACGTCCAATTTCTTGGACAAAGATCTTTGATAAGTGGAATACCACCCTTAACCGTATGAGATACCTACCTACATCAAAATAATTTACTACGGCATTGTATATCATAGAGGCCTACAATAAAGACCCGAAGTCGCCTTATTTCTATAGGTTGACTCACAGTAATTTTTATATTTATTAAGTTATTTAAAAATATTACTTTATTTGCAAAGCTAATGTCTCCTAATCAGTATTAATCCGTATCCAAATAAGTACCTATATAAGTTACCTTGGCCATTTAATGTAGGTAAAACGATATCATTGAGGTAGATCAAAATTATCCTTTACCGTATTTCATTTAAATGAACACTTTAGAAGTTATCACAGATTCGAAGCACCCACAAATTGTTCAAACGAAGCCGGGCTGGGTCGCTAGTACCTATAAAAATTAGTGTTTTGCTGTAAGTAGGTACCTACCTACTTTTGTTGTTAATGTCGCCTTACATAGGTAAGGAATAAAATAAACATTCAAATTTTACTTACGCTAATTACGCTACAATAATAATAACAACCAATTCACCATCAATCCATCACTGAGCAAATAGGTAAGCACTTCGTTTTTAAAAACAACGCTCACGTTTATTTTTATCGAAATTGAAATATTTTCTTAGACCGCGAATTATTGCGAAACATTATGAATCCTTCTCTGCGGGGAAATGTGCGTCAAGTTAGCAGCCTCACAACAAAATTAGATGGTTTTGATTATGTCAAAAAATACTGTATAAATAGTGTTAAATAGTTATGTATATTAAATAAATAGTGTAACTTTGATTCAAAAGATATTTGAGTATCTTAGTGAGGCTGCTAACTTAACGTCAAGTTAGCAGTCACCTCAAGAAATACAGTTCGTATCAATGTGATTTATATGTCAAAAAATACTGTATAAATAGTGTATCGTAAACGCAAAATTTCAAAAGTAGTGCTTTTATACAAGCCGAGATGTTAGGGTCTCTAAGTGGGCTGCTAACTTGACGTTTCTTGCGATGGAGATTCCAGGGAAACAGGTACAAGTTTTAAATAAATAAATACTTGAAAAATTACTGTGTGAAATAGTGAATCTTATGATATAAATAAAAAAAGAATTCTTCTTTGCTATTTTCAAAAAATCTAATGTTAACTTCTACCATACATTCGAATTTAGGTACAGTCGTGTACAGTTTTCTTTAGACGTACTGATATTGACAAATTTTTTATTCCAGTCATTTTAAATGATACATAATCTATCGTATCATCATCATTTCAGCCGTACGACGCCCACTGCTGGGCAAAGGCCTCCCCCAAGGATCTCCACAACGATCGGTCCTGCGCTGCCCGCATCCAGCGGCTTCCCGCGACCTTGACCAGTAGCCCGATTCTCGTAATATAAACCGTGACGATATCGTAGCGATTTAGTCGTTGAAACCATATTCGTATTCACAACTGTCGATAGAACTTGAGCGGCAGCGATTCTATCGAAGTGTCGTCGAAGTGTATTCTGGTACATTAATCGTCCTTCAATCGTTTCAAAACGATAACTCGAAGGTATTCTACTATTTAGATGACCTTTGTTTCGATCGGATTTCAACGACTAAACGTCAAAATAAGCGATCCAAGTGTCGTTGGACAAAAGTTCAATTAGCTGGAACTTTTGTATGTGAAAAATAAGCTTGGGGCTAGCATATTTGTTATTATTTCTTTTTTATTTTATTTAATAAACTTTTGTACATAATACATAGGTAATGTAATATACAAGGCGGACTTAATACTAAAAGTATTTATTGCCAGCCAACCGTTGGGAAACAGAAAACAATTAAAGCGGTACAAATTATATAATTATCTATAAGTTAGTACTAATATTATAAAGAGGTAAGATTTGATTGTTTGTTTGTTAAATTGTTTTCATCGAATAGGCTCCGAAACTACTGGACCGATTTAGAAAATTCTTTGATCATTAGAAAGCTACATCCGTTCAGGTACCACGCGGATGAAACCGCGAGAATCCGCTAGTATATTATAAACAAACAAAATATACAAGCTACATAATCGACGCAAACAGCGTAAACGGAGAAATAAATTGAGAGCTGCAAGATGGGACGCTTCCGAGATGCCGGAGAGACTTCAAAATTTTGGTACAAACACTCATTTATTATTTATTATTTATTATTTATTATTTATTATTTATTATTTATTATTTATTATTTATTATTTATTATTTATTATTTATTATTTATTATTTATTATTTATTATTTATTATTTATTATTTATTATTTATTATTTATTATTTATTATTTATTATTTATTATTTATTATTTATTATTTATTGTTTATTATTTAATATTTAATATTTATTATTTATTATTTTATTATTTATTATTTATTATTTATTATTTATTATTTATTATTTATTATTTATTATTTATTATTTATTATTTATTATTTATTATTTATTGTTTATTGTTTATTGTTTATTGTTTATTATTTATTATTTATTATTTATTATTTATTATTTATTATTTATTATTTATTATTTATTATTTATTATTTATTATTTATTATTTATTATTTATTATTTATTATTTATTATTTATTATTTATTTTTTATTATTTATTATTTATTATTTATTATTTATTATTTATTATTTATTATTTATTATTTATTATTTATTATTTATTATTTATTGTTTATTGTTTATTATTTAATATTTATTATTTATTATTTATTATTTATTGTTTATTATTTATTGTTTATTGTTTATTATTTATTATTTATTATTTAGTATTTATTATTTATTATTTATGAAAGAACGATCTAATCTAATCTAACGATCTAATCTAATCTAACGATCTAATCTAACCTGAAAGAATACAACTAAAAATCTTTACATATCAACGACATTTGAGGAGTTGTACCTTCCATCACCAGCTCATCAGCATGTGATGATGACTACCAGATGCAAATACTTAAAAAACTTTAGAAAATCTTTAAAATACGTAAATTACCATAAAATTTACGGGTTTTCCTCGATTTCCCCTGGATTCCACCATCAGATCCTAACTTGGTAACAATGTGACTACCTCAGGAGTTTACTCTTTCGAATAAAAAAATAATCATTGAAATTGGTCAATAGTTCGCGAAGATATTGAGGAACTACCAGTCAAAAACTATGTGTTTTTTCAGGATTGTGAAAATACTACTGAACTGACTACTTTAACTTTTTCATGATACCACACATAAACTACCTACCTATTTTCTTTCAGATAAAAAAAGAATTATTAAAATCGGTTAACAACTGGCGAAGTTATGGTAAAACATAGATAAAAAAATACTGTCGACTTGAGAACCTCCTCTTTTTTTGAAGTCGGTTAAAAAGTGGGTAGAAATATATTTGTTTAAATACCTAATCAATAGCATTAAACCGATTATACGTATGTATTGACACAATCAAAAATATATATTTCACTTTTTTGCTCGATAGTACGCACTTCACGATTGAAATAAAGTTTGAACCTTATTACTAAGGAGCAAAGTTCAACATTGATCGTCAGCATATATTCAGATTATTATGTAGAAGTTTACATTAGATTTTTTGAAAATAGCAAAGAAGAATTCTTTTTTTATTTATATCCTAAGATTCACTATTTCACACAGTATTTTTTCAAGTATTTATTTATTTAAAACTTGTACCTGTTTCCCTGGAATCTCCATCGCAAGAAACGTCAAGTTAGCAGCCCACTTAGAGACCCTAATATCTCGGCTTGTATAAAAGCACTACTTTTGAAATTTTGCGTTTACGATACACTATTTATACAGTATTTTTTGACATATAAATCACATTGATACGAACTGTATTTCTTGAGGTGACTGCTAACTTGACGTTAAGTTAGCAGCCTCACTAAGATACTCAAATATCTTTTGAATCAAAGTTACACTATTTATTTAATATACATCACTATTTAACACTATTTATACAGTATTTTTTGACATAATCAAAACCATCTAATTTTGTTGTGAGGCTGCTAACTTGACGCACATGCGGGGAAGGGGAGCGGTCGAATAATTCCCCGGGGGGCATCGCCTCCCACTCCCCGCCCCGCTAATCTCGCCCGCCCGCCCTGCGCGCCGCGCGCGCCGCCTGCCATGCGCCACTAGAATTTTGTTCTGCGGCGGGCGCCGCGCGCCGCGCACACAGAATAATATTTGTAGCAGAAGGCTCACTTCCGAAACAGTTACAATGAATTATCAATCTTTTCCACGCGACAATTAGGTCTAAAATAATTTGCACCCGCACGCCTGCCTAACAAATTTACCGTTCATTACAAGCGACATTGAACCGTAGCTGTACGTAATACGGTTCTATTACTCGGAAACGCTTAAGCCAAATTGGTTTTGGGTGGTCTTGGTTGCCGCACTAGGGTCGACTCGACTGCAATCTAACGACGAAGTAAGTAAAGGAATAACAAATACTTAGCGCAAATGATTATTAAATACAGAAAGCTTAGAATTTTTATTTTTACTTCTTTGCATTCACAGTACAATTTTTGTTACTTACTTACTGAAAAAATTGAAAATGAAGTAGGTAGGTATTAGAAAATATCGACCGTCTCACAAGTCTCACAACTAGCTCCGATGGGACTCGAACCCACGACCTTTCACTGTCCGGGCAAATGCTCTAACCACTGAGCTACGGAGTCGCTAAAAAGTCGACCCGTCTCACAACTAGCCCCGATGGGACTCAAACCCACGACCTTTCACTGTCCGGGCGAATACTCTTACGGCCTGGCAACGAACGAATGGCGCATCCGTCGGTGCGTCTCATTGACTTATTTCATTAGGCGTCTGTTGCGAGCGCGCAATGATTGCGCAATTCGCTCGCGTTGCTGTGTCGCCGCCGCGCATTTTCGTGGCCAGTAGGGCTAACATGACAGCAACGAGATAGCACGAGATAGTTTGTCGCATTACTTTCGACCAATCAGATCGCTCGTAGATAGCGCGCGTGACTGCTGATTGGTTGTAAGGCGCGCGACAAACTATCTCGTGCTATCTCGTTGCCGTCATGTTAGCCCTACAGGCCAGGCCGTAACGACTCCGTAGCTCAGTGGGTATTAGAGCATTCACAATTCACAATTATTATATTATTCTAAGACAGAAAGTAGCTATTTTGTAATTTGGTAGGTACCTATTTTAAAAGTGCTACAGCTACTCGAACGAAATACTTACGTAAATTAAGTAGGTAGGTAGGTACCTACCTTAGTTTAGTGTACATAGTGTTGATGTCACCGTAGTTATTCGATAACGTCTATCATGAAGTGAGAACAAGCTAAGGTAAGTAAGTAGGTAGTAACAGCGCGCGCGGGCGCAGCGCGCGTCCGCGTAGTAGTTCCTATGTGCGCCACGGCACGGTTGCCACGGCGATGAGCGCTAGCGTCACGCTGCAAAGCGAGAATCACTTTCACTTTGTCGATTTTTATTTTCGTCGTAATTACCAATGCTAAGGTGGGGCGGGGTCCTTAAATCAAATATTCGGATCATTTAGTATTATAGATACTTATAGAATAAGACAGTATAGTCACACAAAAAAATTTCTTTCAGGTTTTCTAAGATTATGAAATTTTAAATCCGGTCTCTTTCTGTCGTTGTTAAGACAACCGAAGGCCGCACAATAATAATGTTTAATATTACGCATTTTGCTATGGGTAAAACCACAAGGTAACACACTTATGTTTTGGCGCGAAAGTGTGCCGAAAGTAAACTACTTAATAAGGTGACTTCTTTCTCGCGTGGCGTCGCATGCACAACTGAGCGCGCGTGACACCCGTGATTTCTCTACCTCGCGGTAGACAGCGCGTAATCGATTGAATTGTGGAGTGAGCCCCCCCTGCCGCGCACGAGTTGTTTGTTCATCCGTCGTCGTCGTCGCCCGCCGGACTCGGGCACGATATTTTCTAGCAAGATTGACCTAAGATAAAAAAATGCCAATATTTTCAAACGAATTTATTTTGAAAAATTCTGATGGAAAGAAACTTTATGAGAAGTATTACGTAATTATTCCGAATACTTCAGAAGTTTTGCAACTGTAGTCGAGACACTTCTCGGAGTAGGATTTGTAGCTTGCCTCATCCGCCGCGATCCTGGTGCCGGGCCGGGCGTGTTAGTCGCCGTTATCGTCTCAATACATATGGGTAGTTAGCACATGCATCACCAATCACCCAGTCCTTATATACTCTAATATAGTTACTGACCATAATGGGGCTCCTTGTCGTGCGGAATGTTCCCGTTGGGCTCGAGCCGGTCGAGACACTCCTCCGAGTACCCATTGTAAGGTAGCTTGCCGCGCCCGCCGCCGTTCTGCTGCCGGGCGCGGCACTCGCCGTTGTCGCCGTCAGGCTCGTCTTTTGTTGCTGCAAACAAAAAAAACATCATAAAAACATTGCTCAATATTGGTGTTCAGTTGATGACCATTGGACGTTCATATTATTGCTGATGAAAATACTAAAATAAGAATATGCTGGCTTGATAGCTCTTGGCAGAAATACAACCTACCAAACGGAATCAAACCAGGTTCAAGTCGAGAGCTTGAATTGCCATCGACCAGGTTCTTTAGTATCACTGAAGCTAAGTAACTAGGTAGCTAGCTTTCTTCAATCCCACGGGGTCTTTGCTAGTTTCGTATTCTCGGCCAATACGATTTCCCTGATACAGTTGGTAATAATAAATTAGATGAGCTAAGGCAATCTTCCGAGCTCGGAAAATCAGTATCAAAATTATACATAAAAGAATTCTGAGAAAATTGCTGTTGTTGTCCCGTTTGTTAGGAGGTTAAGATGCTTTCAAAATTTTCGTTCAAAACACGAAAAGTTAAATGATAAAATACGAGTAGTATTATTATTCATGACTAACGTATTTTTCCAGAGAGGACGTTTGAAATTACGATCTCAAAGTCCTCGCAGTCTTTGCGGTTGGCGGAGACACTCCAATTAAAATTGTAAAGATATTTTACGGACACCGGCAACTGACTTTAATATCCATGGCATTGTTAATTCAACAATGAGCTACTAACTGTGGAAGCCGTGCTCCCCATTCAGAGAAAGATCGCCTTGGCGAGTAAAAGCAATATATTTTTAAGGCCATACTAATGATTAGGATTAATCTTGGAAACGAGTGTAAATGTAATAGCGAGCAAAGTAACCATTTCCTGGAAAGACCGCTGTGAATTTTCTTTTTAGTTCGCCACTTTTCTTCGTTATTTCCGAAGCTTTTACATCGTTTCTCGTTGTAAACATTAACAGACTATAACATAATATCGGTACACAAGATCTTTAAATGTCTAGTCTAGATAAACAAAGCTGGTTGTGTGTACAGTCGAACCAATTAAATCGCGACCCATTTTGCTAATAATTTGTTTCAAAGCGTCAAAACTATTATGGTCAGTGTCAATATTAACCAGTTTGAATATCGACCTTATTGAATTTTTTCACGACTCAATAATGGTTAACTGTACCCTAATATCTATATTAAAAAATTGTGCGCGAAAATTTTAGATAATCACCATATAAGGCGTTTTTTTAATCCGATTACATTGCTAACATATTAGTGCTAAAATAGCTTCTTCTAATTATATTTGGTTTGGTGATAAGAGGATTCATATTGACTTACAAAGATTAAACGAGCAGTTTTACAGCTCAACAAGCAGTATTAACGCATAAAAATAGTATCTGCTTAGCTTAAATACATTAACTACTTTTAGGCAAAGTAAGTTATTATAATAATAAACACTTCATTGTAAAAACGAAAAGTACATGGAAGCACACAAATGACCTTATTGCTTCTTCCAACATACTTCAGTTGTCAATGTTATTAAATATGATTATTATAAAAATAAATATTCTTAAAACAATAAATTCTAAACTTAATAAAACAACTAATAAATGCTTATGTTTAGAAACAAAAATTATATTTCCTTTTTAGATGTTCCCAAAAAGAGGATTTTACTGAAATTAAAATCAACTAAGCTTTCACCAAATTTATATTCAAGTATTAGTTTAGGACGTATGTCATTACAATTTGTACAACACTTTGTAAGTTAATTTATTTCCACAAGCGGTACACTCCTAAGAGGTTGCTAGTTCAACAATTTCAGGAAATGAAATGACAACTGCCGCTCTGGGAGACCAACTTTAATTGTGCGCAACCCCTTTATGAGTCGGTCTTGTGGATAAATTATTAAACACTTAATAACGTACGCGCGGCGCCGAATGCGAGCTTATAACGTATTCCAAATCATCAAACAGAAAGGCCAACATTACATTAGCTTATGAAACCGTTGGGTACGCGTCAAGAGCGGCATCCATCCATTGCAAATTACTAAATTAAGTGCATCTTCCCTGAAATTAATTATGCATTCGCAATGGTTTCGTGCATCTCCAAAAGAGAAATGACCACCTGGAGCCTCGAGAAGCTTATTTACTTGCGCTGTCTTCATCTCGGTATTTATTAACATTATTTTGTCCGGTTTAATATGAGAGCGGCAATCTACTACGCACGCACGTTACTCTGTAATGAACAAACACATTCCAACGAAACAAAGTTAGAATTTCGCTTTAGTTGTACGGTTGTTCCTACCTCATTCATCAGAAATATTGCTCAACGAGTGAAAATTTTCAACGAGCAGACGCAGAATAACAGAACGCGGCTTCAAAGCGAATAAGTTTAATTATCTCGACTCATTTGTGGATTCTCAACTGACGATTAGCACAATATTTTTTCACATTAATGTATCACTGAACCAACATACCGCTCATTATAATGGTTTCTCACTGCGATCTGGTCTTTTGGAGGGTTTCCTTCGGACTGAGTCGGATTATGTTGTTGAATTATTAACGGTGCTATGTTCGGCCGAACGATATCTCGGGCAAACATCCCATGAATGCAGTGTAAATAACTTGGAAAAACAATGGTTATTGGTTTTTTCCGGGTTGGATTATCGTGGGATTAGGGAGGAGGTTCACGGCACGTGCGGCGCCGTGGCGATAAGGCGCCTCTCATAAATTGTTTTGCCGAGAACAATGAGTTGCACACGTCCGTGCGCCGATACTATAGTTCCGTTCTCGGCATAGATGCAATTAGATAGGGAGGCTTTTGTTTCCGTGTATTCACTTTACACCCGATTCCGGCAGTGAAATCGTTTATCGCGCGCTATGATCAATCTCCATTCGTAGCGTCAGGTTGACGAACGTCGTCTAATTTGTCAGCACATTTCGTGTGGAGGGGTGGGGATTTGGGCGTATTTCATGAGGCTACAGAAAATCTTCATGACATGTTACATACGACTACGACTCACTCTTATACAAGATTAGGTGATATATCTCCAGCCTTTAATTAGATTTTATCCCTTGTTATACAGTTAATTATTGTATTGTTAATAAAAGTGTTCAAAGTTGGTAGTGGTTGGTTTGTTGGTGGTGTTTTTAATAGGTTACCTAATACAATTAAGGACGAGACGAGAGATTTAAAATACTATTAAAGGAATATCTTATAAAAAAAAGTTTTTACTCGCTGCAAGAGTTTTTAGAAGGATAAAATATATATATACTTATTGTAGAAATAAAAATTAAATGTTATACTTATTAATAGATAAGATAATAATAATAAATATGATAGTTATTTAATATTGAATTTTTATTGTTATAATAATATTTAATTGTTATAAGTAAGTATATAAATACGGATTATAATTTAAATACAATTTATATAAAATAGAAATATAATGTTATAATAATACTCGTAGGTCAGATAATAAAATTAATATGATTGTTTGTTAATATTAAATTTTTAATTTTTTTATTAGTAATTAATTAATTTATACGCCCTTGCAGGGTCATGTTTGTGTCTACATGTATTGTTACATCTTTATAACAACATGATGCAATAAAGAACTTTGAACTTTACTAAATGTCATATAGTCTAGAAACTGGTAGTATACAGACGGAAGAAAATTTTAGGTGAACCGCCAACAGCGCTCCGGTGACTCATAAAGGCATTACTTCAATCACAAAAGTTTCTCAGAACCATTCGACCTGAGGTCACATAACTCGAGGTGTGCGCGGAACAAAGAACGGAAACACTAGGCACAAATGCATAATAAACCAGTTTTCTCGAACATATAAGGTACTAGCTTTTCGCCCGCGGCTTCGCCCGCGTGGACTTCACGACGTCATCCCGCGGGAATGTGATATTTTTCCGGGATAAAAAGTAGCCTATGTTCCTCTCCAGGGTACAAAGTATCTGTGTTCCAAATTTCAGCCAAATCCGTTCAGCCGTTTTGGCGTGATTGAGTAACAAACATCCAAACATCCAAACATCTAAACTTTCACATTTATAATATTAGTAGGATGTAAGTACTAACTAGCACCTGATAATTTTATAAGTTATTTTGTTATTACTTAATCAAGTCGACGACCGACAAGTTTGAATAAGTATTTATCAATGCATTACAATTCCTTGTTAATTGTTTCATACAATTGCGAACAAGAGTAACGGGATTCAACGCACGATTATGTACATAATGTACTACATAATAAATCTCAAATAAAATGCGACACTGGATTCCAAAAGTAATCATTTAAATTTCGCGGGTTAAAACAATGTTTTCCTATAATATTTTATGTGTTTCCTCTTTTGTTATAAGTATTTCATAGACATAGACAAAGGTAACAACATTTCTTTACTCAATGTGTGGATTTGACTATTGTTTTTCATACATTAAAACAGAAATCGACCTAACTCCATACCCGAAACGTTCATAATATGATTTAGAAGAGTAAGTAGAAACAATGCAGTAGGGTGAATAGAAATTTCTGAATAAGTGACGTATGAAAAGGGTTAGACGTGCGTCACAGGCATCACAGGAAAACGAAAAAGAATTTTGATACAGGATTCGTTATTACAATGACACTTGATAAAGAGATTGCATCTGAATAAAGGGATATGAAGGATAAAGATAATAAATATACATTGTAACCAGTTATTGCAAGCCTAGGTTTAATGGGCTGACATAAGCCATCTAGAGCCGCCAATCGATATTTCTTTATTTCTTCCAAATAACTCCAATTTCGAAAACAAGGAATCAGTCAAGTTCTTGTAAATAACGCCTAATAATTATTAGTAATAGCACTGGTCGCCGTGTTGTAGCTTATAGAACAAGTTCTCATCAGCCCGCCACTAACGAATTTGCGGATTTACTTCGACCGGGCGGGCGTATCGAAACTTTCCCACCCGAATACACCGCTCCGACAGATTGCTTTTGTTTGTTAAGTATTAAGATTAAGTATTTTCATCGAGAACTTGGATTGGATTACCTCACAAGTTAGTCAACAATTATTTCAATTGAGATTTATTGTGCAGCAATTGATTACTTCATACACTTCTATGTCTAGATTAGCAAAAGTAACATTCTTTACTTAGCGCAGCATTATATTCGAGTGTACTAGCAAGCTAACACGTATTTCCGGAATTGTGCTGAATTGGCGAGATTTTCCTCTTCCGAGATACTTTTCTCATTCGCTCGACATGTTCATTTTACGGAGCCAGCTAAGCCTTAAATAAATCTTAGTTCAAAAAGATATGTGCCAACATTTCTATTGAATTTCATTGATGTTAAAGTTAGCTGCCGAAATTTCGCCATCAAGTAATTAGATTTGTTGTCAAAAGCGATCCGTGGAATTTAAGATAATTGCTTAAATTATTTGATCAACGTGGTGTTTCTGAGAAAACACTCAACGAATTAAGGTTTACAACAGTGTTTTCCCAGCTCAAGTATCGGGAATGTTTACAGACTCAGTCTTCAGTTTAGGTCCTGTGGCGCGCTAGCTGAGCACAAAGGATGGGACGCCATTAATTGTGATGTTACGCCCACCGAAATAGGTCACAGTTTGGGTCTTAATTTTCCACTCGACAAAATGTTGACTCAGTTGACTCACTCTAACCTTTTCCAACATCCAAAGTTATACGGCAGCTGTCTCTTACTGCAAACAACCAGAATCGTAATAGCAGACATCTGACTGTCAAGAAACACTTCAAAGTTTCAGATAATAATTTGTAATAGCATGATTCATGAGTTTTAGATTCAATAAAAAATTGAAAGTTTAATTAGCTCTGTTCTACAAGAGTTTGCTTCTATTTGCATTATTTTACATGTCAATTCAGCTTAACAAGGGCAACCGAGAGGCCTGCTAATGCCGTAAATGCTTCTCCAATTTCATTAGCTAATGAGTACATTTTCTACTCATCCTGCGACCAACCAGCGGTCATCGCCATGGCTCATTTGATGCTTTTACAAGAAATTAAACCTAACGAGCTTCACGTTTCCCGGCTTCGGTAAGTAAGCCTTGACGTTAAACATAGGAACAAAGATTTTTTCTCTTATTCAGAGCCTAGACGACGAATCGTGCGTGATTGAGGGACATTGTTGTCCCACAGTTTAGTTTCTTCTGTAGTGTATCTGCATTGTAATCTATGGTTTCAGTCGACTTCTCTGTAGAAGTACCTACATAAAACATTTTTGGTGCCATTACAATAAAATTTGTCCTAAGATATACTTAGTTTAAAAGAAAACTAATGCTGTGTCTGTTCACCTCCTAGCGAAAGAGAGACAGCTTCAATTTTAATTCAATGTTAAACCAAGTCGAACTTTAGACCACCTTTATAATAACACCAATATAGTCTTGCGATAACCTATTGCTTATCCGTTACCATATCTATACCGATTAGTTACTAAAATGTCAGAAGACCTTTACGGCTACAATGTTTTTTGGCAGATCAGCCCCCTGATTCACGAACCGTCGGAAACGCTCCCGACAGCGGAATGTATGCACTGTCACTATCACTCACTATAGAATTGACAGAGACAAAGCACAGAATTCGAATCCGATTCCGTTTCCGACGGTTCGTGAATCAGGGGGCAGAAACGTGGTGATTCTGAAGCAGTCAATTAGGCAGGAACATTTCTAGTGCATGTATGAAATACTTATTGGACTCTAAGAAGTAGTGAATAGGGATAGATTAGAGGACTAAAGAGACAGTATAGTATCATTCTAGGCCGAAACTGATGCAAATTCTAGTACTTAATCTAATGTTAATATTACACGGTTCAACCAAATTGAATCATTTTGATTGAAAGACGCAGAAATAAAGGCGCACATTGACATTGAATGATTCACATTTACGTTTACATTGTTCAACTTGGTTGCTTCATCCAAATTAAAAGGCAAAAGTGAACCGTATATTTCCGCCATAAGTGACTTTATCATTGTGGAGATCCTTGGGGGAGGCCTTTGCCCAGCAGTGGGCGTCATACGGCTGAAATGATGATGATGATGATTAAGTGACATCTTTCCCTCCTTAACTAAAAGATACAAGAGTAATTTTCACTTTTAAATAAAGCTCCCAGTGTAATATCTAAATTTGTAAGTAGTAAAATATGACTACTACCTACCTACACGAGAAGCCGCAGGCCAAAATCTTATAATAACAAGCTTACATTACATGGATTATCTTCGGCACTTAAAACCTGACATGAATAACTAATTGGGAAACCGAGTTCACAGCTTTCTATTACAGAAACCCAAGTAAAACCGTTACTTACACTCTAACGCTCCAAATTATTTATTTTCTCCCTTATATTTTCAAATGATAAAGTGAGCTAAATAAGGAAAAGACGCATTGCTGTCAAATTATTCTAGACGGGTTCCGTTCAGTTAAAAAATAATTCATTGCGCTACAAATACTGCAAATACCTACTAAAAGGTGTTGTTTTTTTATTTTTTTATCCACGACGGGGTAGCACTTAGCCTTCATCACACCTGATGTTAAGCGGTGATAAGGCTGAAGGTGGAAGCGCACTACTCCCGGAATCCTCAATCACTGAGGAACTGGCTATCTTATCTCTAACTGCCGGAACACAATAATGCTGAAAACATCATTGTTATGGCGTCAGACTTAGATAAGATGGTGGTAGCTAGCCAGGCGGACCCAGAACAAGTCCTACCACCAACCAAACCGAATACAATATGTACCCCCACTGGGAAACGAACCCGGGACCTCTTGGTCTGAAATCGGTGGAGTGAACCACTAGACCACAGAGGCGGTTAAAAAAGTTGTTTATATTTTAAAGCTTTTTCGTATTCGCTAGGTACATTTTCCTGCCGACATTTCGCTTCATTTTCTTCTCTACACTGCCGGATGATTTAACGGTATCATTAGCCGCTTTAATTATGAAAACATGATGTTAAAAAAATATATACTAACACGTTACCACAGAATATATAATAGTACTAACGTACGTTACTGAAAGGCAAAGCTATCTTTGTTTTAAAATAATGTAACATCTAACACGTTTATTTTGTGCATCTAATAACCATTAACCATCACTTGGCTGACACTGATCTGAGTGCAGGCAGATCAAACTGACAAAACCTGGCTGAATAGGCAAAATGACTATAGAGCCACTCAAAAGTATATTTTCAAAGCACAACATTGACAATGATGACGCAAATTCATAAATAATAATTTATCAATAGCAATTATTTATTATTAACCATCGATTTATAGTACATTCAAATAAGAGTGACTAAACAGCGAGTCGTTACAAAGAATCTACTGTTTTCTAGCAGGTTTCCTGACCTGAGCCATTTGTTACGGGAAAGTGAGTCTTATTCGAAAGTGTAGCGTTTGTTATTAACTAGTTTACATCTCCCCGCCAACGGACAAGCCTTGAGAAGAGTATCTTCGAGAAACAATGGATTATGTTACGTTCGACGTATAAAGTTACGGGCGTTGCTAATTAGCTGGTGTTTTATTTTTATGTGTGTTTTAACACTAGTTTTATTAATATTTATGGTTACTAGCGACTCATAAACATTAGTGTGACAATGGTTAATTACGTGCGCTATGAACTTAATTTTTTGCACATTTTTTTTTGTTTAACTGAAATTTTGCTATTACATTGTTATTGTGCAATAATTCATGCAGCATATAACAAATGGTGGACTTAACGATAATACTCTACTACTTAAAAGAATTTGTTTGAAAATTCAGTCACGATTGCGGTACAAAAGATTAACCACATTGACAACATTAAAGAAGGCTAAATTCATCGCAAACTCCGTTTAAGCCAATCTCGCAATTTATACCATCAATTTCTACACCAGTTATGTCCTATTTGACGTCATCCAAAATTCAAAGCTGACACGCAGATTCATAATCTTCAAGTGGCTCCCGGCGTTACCCAAATTCATTATGTAACCGACCCACTTCGGGAGTTCGGAATCGAGCGAAAAGGTTAAGGCGCCCATTCCCCAAAATAGGGTATTTTAAATTATGAATTACTCGCAAATCACAAGTACGTAAAATTTGAAAAAAATATATGTTATTTTACAGTTATTTATCTAGTGCTTCCGGCCGTTTCTTTTCGATTGGTTGATGTTTGATTGATTTTACTGTGTCAAATAAAATCCCAAACATCCGTCTAATAATAATTCAAATATCATATTACTTGCAGTATAATTGGTTTTAGTTACTTAATGAAAAACATATGAAAATAATTGTTTTTGAATAGCCGAGGGATTCCGGCCGTCATAAATTAAAGGAGAAGTTGCAGCTTCCATATAAAATTAACCTACGTCGCACAGCTAAGAAAAATATCTCAAAAAATAGATAAAAGTAGTTAATAACAAACTGCCCACCTCCGATCGTCATCCTTACTGGCTAACATACTTAGAAATTGCTCCAAAGATTCTGGATCCGCCTGAATAGGCGCAGAATACTACTGTAAAATATTTTACTTTCAATGATGTAATGGTACCTAAAGACCATAAAAAAGTTAATTATAAATGTCAGGAAAATTTAAAAAAATGCTTTCTTGTCCAAGGAAGGTGTAAATAAATCAATTAAATAAAGGGAAGTTATTTATTCCCATTCTATGTCTATCAAAACATTGCCTTAAAAGTGCGCTGGGTGGCTAAAAACATCTTCATACATCTCGCCCAACCAAGATAATACAATATACTTAGTCATTACATGGGCGCAGACTCCCAGTGTCCTGCGCCCATGTACCTACCTATACATGTACAGCAATATTCTGTTATCGCAGATCTCCCTTCAGCTCTACGATTATATAATATATAAGTCCGCTATACCTACTACCAATACTACCAATGAACTTGTCAAAGCGCCGTACACTCCGACCAATATAAAAAGCCATACCTGGACTAATATTTAGAGCAATATTTCAATGGTAGCCAGTAAGGATGATAACCAAAAGTCAATTCATGAATGTCATTCTTTTCTACGTATTTTTAGCTATTTTTGAGATACTTAACATTGATGTTTGAAGTAGATTTTTTTGCAACTTCTTCTTTTCTTATTATTTAATTTTTAATTGAATTTTAAGTGATTTTCGATACGCGGGGCGCTCGCGAGTTCACTGCCGGCTGCCGCTGGTCCGCGTGAAGTGTATCGCGCGTAGCCAAGCAAGCGTTAGCGTGCCCATTTCGGTAGGGAATCATCGCCTTAAACTTCACACAAACGCACCGCAGGAACTGTCACAGGGTTGCTATTTTGCTAGTGCTAAATTAAAATGGAGTAGTGGACTTTGTTTTAATAGTTTATTAAAATAAATAAATATAGGGTTAACTGACCTAATGTTAGCACTTGGCACCCATCCTATTATTGGCACCCTGGAATTTAGCTTGAATGGCAAAATTAAGTAAATAGTTTGTACAATAGTAATTCATATTTAAATGCATACCGAATTTGAGTAATTTCCTATTTCCTTGTTTTTCGAGCGAAACTCTAAGTAAGGTGCCAATAACAGAGCGGGAATCAACATAGAGCGGTTTACCATAATTGTCTTATTCATTGACAATTTTACCGTTTAACAAAAAACACATTAAGTAAATAATAACAAAAAAGTCAGGGCCTGGGCCATCTTCTTAAAATAAAATAAACATAATATACTTACTTACTAGCTTTGTTTCCAAAATATTAGGTTTTAATTAACGATACGATATCCGATACGATACCCGAAAACCGAGCGAAATGGAAAGAAGGAGAGGAGGCCTTTGTCCTGCAATAATCTGGGATGTGAAAAAATAATAATAAAAGTGGTTTTTAATGTCTGATTGAACAAGGAAAGCTCAAACTACAAATGGCCTTAACTATAATTCAACATGAAAGCTATTGTACTCTTTTCCATTTTATAGGTTACCAAAATCAAATTTTACGACCCAAATGTCACAATGACAGATCCTAATCCTTCTGTATCCGGTCCTAAATCTTAATCCTTGATCTATCATGACCGTGACGTCTAGCCTCAGCAGCTAGGGCCCAGTAAGTTTATCTGATCGTGCCAGTTCGGGTGACCCAGGACAAGGGTTTTGTTAGATTAACATAATTAACTTTGATGTAGGTAAGTGTGGAATGACAACAAGACTGGACCGATTGGATTGTTCCATACGGATAGAATATATGAACAATAAATGTAAAGAAAGAATCAAAAGATGACTATGACATGTGTAATATACCCGTGAAAAAACCGAACACACTTCCTAGCTGTTTCTTAGAACAATATCAAAATTTATATCAGTTAATGTTTGTGTCGGTCGCGGCCAACAGGTTAAAATAACTGCCTCTAGTCAATCAACTTAACTGCACTGTTCAACTAACAGCCTAAATGATTCGGCCATTCAACGAAACAGCTTGACATATTTAGACTTAGATTGATAACGTACTTCAACACATTTAAAAATTATATTTGTTTGCTACACTACAGACAACGTAGACATTTGGATATTTGTAACTTTATCCTAATGAAACTCTTTTTACGAACACCATTTTATTTGCATAATTAATAATTTTACGGCCTTATCTATCAAAATCATGTCAAAGTAGGTACATCAACATTTTTTTATAAATAAATTGAGGCTATGTAAACAGACGACAAAAGAAAATAAAAATTATCAAGCGTCTAGTTACACGACACCATTAAACGAATTTTATCTGCATCTACATGTTATCTTTAACCCAATTTGGGTACAAAATGTGTAATTATTTGTATATCCGAAATAATCCATACATTTAATTATGCTGATAATATGCATTCACACTATTTTCAAAGGGGAGTTTAAAATAAAGATATTTTATTTGAATTTGACCAAGATATTTTGATGATAGAGAAGCTACCTACTACACGACACCATTAAACGAATTTTATCTGCATCTACATGTTATCTTTAACCCAATTTGGGTACAAAATGTGTAATTATTTGTATATCCGAAATAATCCATACATTTAATTATGCTGATAATATGCATTCACACTATTTTCAAAGGGGAGTTTAAAATAAAGATATTTTATTTGAATTTGACCAAGATATTTTGATGATAGAGAAGCTACCTTTATTTCAATATGTTAACAAAGTGGTTAACATAATTCTGATACTGTATAGAAAATGCCAACCTATCATTAGGAGGTAAAAAAACTAGATTTTCAATGACGCATAGGTAATAGGGAATGATGTCAGAGGGAGCGTCCACGGCCTGATAGATATAAACAGAAATTCATTCAGGCGTCAAAAGATAACCAAGTAAGTACGTACTTTTGCATCAATAAGTACTTACCTACGCAGACCACGTACTTTTTTTCCACGACACGTGTCTTTATTACTTAGCACATATGGTCGATTTGATTTTATACGCAAACAATTTCTTTCTCTTAGGTGAAGCGCGGATATGCGACAAAATCAGTTATAATACACATTAAATTCTGGAAAATTGATCAGTCAATGTTATTTTTATATAAGTTGTATGGTATTATGATATACCATGTTGATACAGCACAAAGCGAGGCCGGCAAACGTAAAGGTCAAAGTTTAAAAGCCGCCCCGGGACAGTGTCAGCTTTTGTATACCTGACATTTGTACCGGGACGCCCGCCACACCTCACTGGCTCCGAAACTCGAATCGCGTTCTCGAATGTGGACAAAGAATATTTTTATAAAACAAAAGAAAAATATTTACTTTGTGAAGGAAAACTATGTCCAGCTAATACAGGGCTAAAGTTGAAACTTTTATTTTTGTATACTTACCTATATATACTACACAAGCAGAAGCTTCACAGGTATTACTCTACCAAGCTATAGATGAAACTTCTTCCTAAAAAATAAGATGGTATGGTACTTACCTATCCAACCTACTAAGTTTTTTTTTTTGTGTACAAATCATTTTATTATAAGCTCTTTTGCTGACTGTACTTTAAGTTTGTATTGTCATCCATACCAATCCAGTGTGCAAAATTTAAGCAACTTTGGACACTGGGAATTTAGGTTGCAAGGTTTGACCCGTAAGGACCATACCACAGAACAAAGAATTATTTTTCTGTTTCCATGTTCTGTGAACCATACACTGTAAGTTAAATAAAAGCTTGTAACAAAGCAACTTAAATTGTGATCAGAAAAGAACCAAAATGTTCCTTAACTCAAGGAAGGTTACATTTATTTACTTCATAAAAAGGCTCGCAAAACTAACCAATGCCCTAAGTACCATAAATATTTATTATTTTCGTAGATAACGAATCCAGGCGAAAGTATGCCGTATTATTTCGGTTCACTGGTTCGGATACTTCAGCAGAGATTACATGCTAATGTCACAGAGTATTAAAGGGTAGTGAACGTTATACTTTATCCCCCTTACTAATAATCGTCATGTAAAGTTACACCAGGTGTAAATCTGTTGTTGTCACTTAAATAATGACAGAGACAACAACAGATTTACACCAGGTTTAACTTTACACCACCATTATAAGTAAGGGGGTAGGTATATGTAAAAGTAAAGATAAGAAGAATATTAAGTCAATATGAAGTTAATAAATTTGCATGTTAAGTAAACTTAATTATTAACAACTTTACAATTTGGGAACAAAATCTTAACACTTACGATGATTAACACAGTTAGTTAAATAAAGCTTTGACTTAAATATTGCTGTCTGGAAATCTCGAGCTTTGATCTTTCTCAGCCCAAAGATTAAATAGGTACCAAACCAGATTACGAAGCCATCCTTCTATTGATGCAATCATTATCGTGAAGTTAAGCAGAGATATATTTAAATTAAAAAGTTAAGTTACCCCTGACAAGAACCAAGATCTAGTAAGGGAGTACCAATACATTTCTATTAGTTCCGTTTTCAATACGGAAGTAATTTTATCTCATACAAACTAGAATCTAGTGCTCCTACACTGCTGGTAGAAAATGTTTGCTTACAAACATTTGCAAAAACATTTTGATCACAATGTTAAGAAATGTTTTCAATGTTAGGTAATGTTAGTAATTTATGACTCCTTGATAATCAATTAATATTACTCATAATAAGGTATACATGCATCAAGTAGCTTAGCGCCGATACATTTATACCTACATTATTGTTTCGTGAGTAGCATAAGTACAGCTTAGAATGACGTTATTCTAAGCTACACATACGTTAGACCCAATAAGAAGTTATTTAAGCCAGGGTCATTAGCCCTGAGCGAACAATTCAGGCCAAGTAATCAACCCAATAATGTTGAACGCATTGAAACGAAAGGCCGGACGCGTGTGACTCAGCAGCCGGTGCAGACGGCAGGACACTTGGCTTAAATACGTGTTGACTTCTTAAGTGTTTTATAGATAGATAGACTAGCTACTGCGCGCCAATTCTTCAGTGTAAGATCAAATGTCATAATTTTGAGCAGTGTCAAACCTTTTACGTCAAACCTTTCATGAGAAAACTATCTGAACCAAATCGAGTTACACAAATACGTACTATGCGATTATTATAAGAATAGGACTGTCAAAACGGCCATTGTTGTTTGCGTTTCGCTTCCACTTCAGGGTGTAGGATGTGCAAGAAAAGGAACAAAGATCAAAAATGCCGTTTGACAGTCCTATTCTTATAATAATCGCATAGTAAGGATTGTTAGATGTCTTGGCTTTTCAATTCCGAATATTTTTCAAGCAGTAAGCAAAGAAGATTCTACTACGTTTGTTACCCCTTCAAACCAGTTTAATTTCCTAAACAATAAATTTTCAAGCGGGATTTTTATAATCCCTACGTCAGATCTGGTAACCTGGTTGAGCTAGTTGTGACCCAACTGTTCAACAAAGGTAATTTGATATAAATAATATAAGTAATAAATCTTAAATATCCGGATTTGAAAAATAATCCCAGTTTGTGCGTTTGTACCTATTTAAGTTTATTTAAGTTGTTTATGTTTCTCAGTAAGTGAAATTTGTATTTCGTATGAGAAATAAATATTCTTTAACCATATAATGTTAATCGTTTTGTTTTTTTAAACGAAAGCATCCGGCTTTCGTTTGAGCGTGTGAGTGTGACTCGGCAGCCGGTGCAGACGGCAGGACACTTGGCTTTAATACGCGCTGACCTGACATCTTAAGTGTTTTATAGACATTGTTGAAGTCTGAGCTTTTCAGTTTTGAAAAACTTTTCACTGGACATTTTCTTCCTTAATAAATCCTGACTAACTATTAACAATAAATTGTAAGAAGGATTTGTTGAATCTCCTACGTTAGTAGGTACTGTGGTATCATATTGTTAGGATATGATACCTCCTTGCATTGTCTATGGTTGATTTATGTTTAAATCAGTATTCAAAATATCGAATGGATTGTCATTACCTACGCGAGTAGTTTGTTTGAGTCCAGACGATTCCGCGGTCGCGTGTTATAGTAGATATAGAATATATCGGCCATGGTGCCGCAGTAAAGATTTATATCGAAATTACATTTATTATTTAATAGAATCCCAGTGTAGGGCTTCTCATGGTGTTAGGCGCAAATCTTCGCAGATCTATACTGTAGTTTCCATGTTTCAGACCCTTTGGTGAAGATGGAGGTCTTATTGTTCGACGGCATCCACGGAGATGTCGAAGTTTTTTTTCGGAGCTACGAAGCGATGACGGCTCTGCAAGGCTACGAAGGCGAGGCCAAGAAAATCGTCGTCGGAGCTTTTTGCACGGGCGCAGCCCGATATTTCTACGATAAGATCGTCGATATGGTGAAAGACTACGACGAAATGAAGAAGGAGTTTATCAGGGAGTTTGGTTTTGTATCGGACCCACTTGAGTGCTTCGAGGAATGTGCCCCTAATATGTGTGATTCTAGCAGTGGTGATGAATCTAATCAATGTGTTTATTTTGTGCCGGAGTTAGAGAATGTGCCAACTCCCAATCAATGTGCCTCTCGCACGCCAAACGAAAAACCCCATGATTTGTATGATGCAAGTGAATTGAATGATTTTAGAGCTCAAGCCCCGATGATGCCCATCACGACATCATCTTGGAGGACGACTGAGACGTCCCCACAATCTAATAATAATATTATTGTAAGTAGAGAAGAGGATTGTATGCAGCTGACGTTGGTGCAGGACAATCACAACACAAGTAAGCGTACGCCGTTTTTATCTATTGAGTGTCGTGGTCAGAAAATAGACGCCTTGGTGGACACCGGTGCGAGTGTGTCGGTAATATCACAGACGGTAGTAGACAGTCTAGGTCTCAGTGTGGACATGGTGAACGCTGAACTACGAAATGTGAGTGGTGGAAAACTTTCAATAGTAGGGAAAACTAATGTATGTTTCTTGATAGATAACGTGTTGTTTACACAGCGATTCGTTGTTGTAAGGGACATTGTACCAAACATAGTGTTGGGTTGTGATTTTATTAGCAGGAATAGCATAATTTTGAATTTTGAAAAATTTTGTATAATTTACAAAAAATTTAATTTTGAATTTAATGTTGACATGAATTTTATGTTGACATCGATTGACATTGATGACAATGAGTCACAACAGTCACAAGTGATAGATGTCTCGAATGACGGATGTCAAAGTAATTTTCGAAAAAGTAATATGTCAGAAAAAAGTTCGCATGTCATTCCTAAATTAAAAAGTTTTTTTATGAATAAAAATAGGAATGACAGTAAAATGAAGAAAGGCGCGAAAAAGTTTGAAAAGTCAAATATGAATAGGATTTCGAAATCCAATATAAGTTCGTTATGTAATATTAGTTCGTTACGAAATAAGAAACGATTGAAATTTGTAACATATAAAATTAAATGTAAAAATAAATTTTCTTTTATAGATTCATTTTATAATAGGGATAGAAATAGGATAGGATTTTAGGATGTTTTATAATAGTGATTGTTAGATAGTTGAAATGTATAATTGTGTGATTTGTATTAATATGTGTTTCTTTTTCATGTACGGAAATACTGCACCTGAAGCCCACGAAGTGTCCTGTGGTCCATTTATGATGTACTTATTTAATTTTTTTTTTAATGTTTAATTTAATAAAACAATTATTTTTTTGCATTTTTACTAATTAGTAGACATCGTGTCGTGTCTCTTTACCTTCATGGGATAGGGCAGGAGGATGACCTATTATCTAATTAGGTGTGAGAATCCTCTGACCTTAACTTATGTTGATATTGACATCACGTTTCGTTAATGATCTGGACCACAAAAGTAACACTTCTGTGTTTCATTTTATTTCCGTTTTAGTTAGTTTGTAAGTTTTTTCGATGTCACTTAAGGAACGAGGTGACGTCAACATTTGTTGGTGAGGGGGGAGGAAACCCTGATGGTCCAATAAGGACCAGGGTCATATCCTGTTTGTTGCAGGATCCCTCTAACCCTGATTGGCAATGTTGTCGACACCACTCTACATAAACTGTGGTAGCCCCTAGTAGACAGTCTGCTTGAGGTTACCACAGGTTTATGAAGTTCCAAGCTTGTTGTCGGGCACCTTTTGAGATGAGGGTTATTTTTGGGTAATTTCGTAGTCAATATATTATTGGTGCTTGTCCGACATGTTTGATCTTGGAATTTCGACTTAGTTAATGCTTAAATGAGCTAGGGTTAGCTTTGATTGTAACTACATATGATGTATTAAGGTTAGGTTTAAGGCTGGGCAGACCTTTTCCCTTGGTTTTGGTATGTCAAGCCAATGCAATGGTTGGTTTGTGTTGATTACAGGAAATTAATAATTATATCAACCATTGTCCTGGCTGTCCGTTAGTGAGGACCAGTCTTATTGATGTGATATCGTTCCAAGGTAGGCAGGGCCTTCGCTTTAGGGTAATCCATGTAGGAAAAAACATTTCTTTAGTAAGAAAGGTTTTTTTTGTTGCGGCGGCGGCATGTGGTATCATATTGTTAGGATATGATACCTCCTTGCATTGTCTATGGTTGATTTATGTTTAAATCAGTATTCAAAATATCGAATGGATTGTCATTACCTACGCGAGTAGTTTGTTTGAGTCCAGACGATTCCGCGGTCGCGTGTTATAGTAGATATAGAATATATCGGCCATGGTGCCGCAGTAAAGATTTATATCGAAATTACATTTATTATTTAATAGAATCCCAGTGTAGGGCTTCTCAGTACCTACTTCGTCTGATTTTGGACTTTCTTCTTGAATAAGCTATTATTAAAAGAAAGATTTAATCCGGATATTTGGAATTCTGTACATAAAAGTACGATTTACTTTGATGAAACATACATACATATAGGGTACTCACGCCTGTTTCCTACAGGGCTAAGCATAGAATATGGATCGCCACCTGCTACGATCCTTGCACACTTCTTTCGCTTCATTCACATCCATCAATCTGTTCATACATTTGATGAAAAGAATTCCAAATATCCGGAAATGAAAAATAAACATAATAGAGCTAACTGCTAAACTCATTGCAAGGCAAACATGCACTACTATGTAAACATGTAATTCTTACGGCTGTATTAGGCGATGACGCTAAATATACGCCGGATTTGAGACATGGTTTGATGATTTGCCAAGCAAATAGTAAAACTGGTTCATCATACATTAAAAAGGGTTCATTGAACTGCGCAATTAAATAAGATTTATGATATCAGCAGTATACACACCGTGGAATATTTATAAACAAACATAGCTTAATCGATATGTTACATCTATCATAAACCTATGGACCTTAATGGGAGTGAAAGATAATATTCCAACTCAAATACTAATTACCTAACTAACCTTACTTAACCTTATCGTATCGTACAAACGCAAGTTGATTCATAGTGACAGTCATTAGTAAAACAGATGAACGCATCATGTTTGGGTCATCAACAGCGATGTCGGTGCAAAGAACCCAACTCACTACACAAGACATTACAACGTGCTTACGTAACCGACAGTTGAGCAACAGACAATTGAAGCAATGAAGACGAAAACATTCAAGTGGCCAGGAATCACCATTAATGTAACAGTAACATTACAACAGGCATCAAGTGCACCGCATTTATTTATAGGGAATCAAAAGCAGAAGAACCCGTGGCACAGTGGCTTGCGATCGATAAGGTTAAGCAATGGTCGGTCAAGGGATGGGTCAAAATTTGTTTAATTCGAGCTTTTCCGTGCTTCGGAAGGCACATTAAGTAGTTGGTGCAGGCTGCGTTTGCAGTCCCCCAATCCGCATTGGGTCCGCGTGGTGGGTCGCTGTCTATTAGGTACACTGTCAGTGATGAACCGTCACGGACAGCGTAATAAAAACAAGACGCTTTTATTAATAAATAAATCTCTTACAACTTATGAACTTGTGTTATGGAAACTAGAGAACGGATAATCAAGACCAAGTAAATAACATGTTCATGCACATAATATTCGTCTTGTTCAGGAATCGCGACCTCTGGCGCTGAAAGCACTGTATACCTAACCTAACGTACCCCTCTGTTTGCGTTTCAGAGCAGAGGGCCTCTGCTCCAGGCCGAACCGAACAGGGACTAAACTCTGAAACGCAAATCCGGAACTTCGGCTAGCCCCACCCCTTTCGCTCGATTTTGTCATGGCTGGAGTGTGAGAGGGACGGGTATAACGAAGTTTCGGGTTTTGCATTTTAGAGTAAGCCAGGTCATCAAAGTAACTAGCATCACAGACATCAAGTGCACCGCATCCATTTGTAAGGAATCAAATCAGGAGAACAAAACTCAGTAAAGTGAAAAGAATAAGAAGCCGTGATGAACCGTCGCGTCGTCGTGGGCTTGGTAGTAAAAACCAGACACCTTTACCTTTACAATAGTATTTGAATAGATGGAAGACAATGGAGCGTGTCCACAAAAGCCCGTCCAGGCTTCGCGGTGCGAGGCAACAATACCTCCTGTGGGAGGTCAAGTGACTCGGCGTTACACTACACACGCATAATTATATTGAAGCTGTTTTAATATTGTAACCTTTTTAATAATAGGTCTTTACCTATGAAATTGGAGATTTTTTCTGACGCACCTTTGGCGTCATAACTTCTATATTATATTGCATGACATTATGACTATATCCAGCAAATTTTGATTTAGTAAAATCAGGATATTTATTTCTTTAGTTTAAAAAAACAACTCGGAAAAAGCGTCTCTTTTTCTTTCCAGAATTGAGTAAGTACTTAGTTCGTTATAACTTAGTCCAAAAAATATTATATTCTCAAAACACTTGTACCTACCATTAATTAACTTAGTGTCTATAAAGACGTATGTAACAGTTTCATTTAACGTTAACTTTCTTGATTGTGAAATAAACTCAGAAAAAGTTAGAATGGAAAAAGAAATTTCCATAAAAATGTCCATACAAATCTCCAATTTCATACGTATGTAACAGTTTCATTTAACGTTAACTTTCTTGATTGTGAAATAAACTCAGAAAAAGTTAGAATGGAAAAAGAAATTTCCATAAAAATCTCCATACAAATCTCCAATTTCATACGTATGTAACAGTTTCATTTAACGTTAACTTTCTTGATTGTGAAATTAACTCAGAAAAAGTTAGAATGGAAAAAGAAATTTCCATAAAAATCTCCATACAAATCTCCAATTTCATAGGTAAAGACCTATTAGACCTTTCGGTTAGATAGAAATGCATAGTCTGGCTGGGGCGTTCAATTTATTGACTGCGAAGATTCCGGCAACATAATAGCAGAAGAGGTAAAAGGCAAACCTAACTCAATTAATCAGAACCAAACAATAGTCTTTAATAATAAAGGCAACATCTTGCATGACAAGGAAATAGAATACCACCCGATACATAAGTGCTGTCAATGTTAACAGCTTGCAGTGGTTGGCGTTTCAAGTTACAAATTCCAGAAAACGTGGCAACTTGACCCGTTTGCGTCAAGGAAACAATGAAGCAGAACTGTATCAAGTGTTCGTCTGGGCGTATAGGGTAAACAGCCCTATTGTTGGCACTAGAACTGGCACCCTAGAGCTAGAATTTAAAACGAAACCAAGAAAAAATATATTACTCAAGTTCAGTACAAAATTGGCACATCCTTTTTGTCTTAAACTTGCACTAAACTTTAGGGCGCCAATAATAGGACGGGTACCAACAAAATTTCAGTTATAGCAAAAATACACGGTTCACTTTTGTCTTTCAATTTGGATGAAGCGCCCAAATTGAACAATGTAAATGTAAAAGTGAATCATTTTATGTCAATGTGCGACTGTATTTCTGCGCCTTTCAACCAAAGTGATTCAATTTGGTTGAACCGTGTAATATTAGCATTAGGCTCGAAAAACAAGGAAGAAATAGATAAGAATAGTAAGTAATATTCTATTATATAAAATTGGCTTTCTTCTGCCCTAAGTTTGCACTAAAGCCTATAGTGCCAATAACGTCCTATTTTTGGTACGGGTGCCAACAGTAGTGCAGCTTACCTTACTTAAGTATTATCTATCGGCGACCCGTGCGGAAGTCAGCTATCAATCAACAGCCAGATAATAAACACGTTGAACCCCTATGACGCGTGCCGGAAGATAGGCAAGAGTATATTTTAGGGGATTCATTATACTCCGACAAGATAATAAAATGGCGACGAGATACTATAGAATTTAAACATTAATCATCTGCTAATGATCGGGTATTTCGAGTCGGTGCGGTGACAATGGAATGACTAATCCATTACACTTTGTATTATGATAATAGATAATCGATAACTTTCATCTTCATTCACTTAGCATAACAGTTATTTACTGTTGCTAAGAGGTTTTCGATAAAGGAAAGCGAAGAGAAAACAACTCCGATTAAAAACATGATCAAACAATTTGTAAAGGCGCTGCGGAACGATTTTAACGATAAAATCCTCATTAATATTTCAATTTGAATAATAATTACAGATTTAAACCTCAGTCCCGAGTTCGCGGCGGTACCAGGCCAACAGAAGTAGGCAGGAGGTCCATTTATGGCGCAAACGAGTCTGCTGGGCGAATGAGTTGATTCACTCTGTGAAGGTCGCCCATACTAGCCTCGACTTCCGTTGTTATTACTCATTGTTTTGGTTTACTGTTAATTTATTCAATCTTATTACGTTTGATACGCTATCGATCTAATTAGGTATAAGAGTTATAAAAACCCATCTTGAATGAACATATTTATTTCATACGACGAACACTATGTAACTCTGAATCACTCTTGCCATAATAACATAGTAAATCTATCTATAGTCGAGGATAAATTCGGTGAACCACTTCTTGGTTCTTTTCGTGTGGCAGGTGCCTCGCCATTCACGCGCAGACCCTTTTACCACAAAATAAATAATAGGTAGTACAAGTGGTACAAGTCTTTTACTATCCTACTAATATTATAAAATATGTGAAACAATAGATTTTTGGATGTTTGTTGCTCAATTACGCCAAAACGGCTGAACGGATTTGGCTGAAATTTGAGACACAGATACTTTGTAGCCTGGAGACACTGGACATGATCAATGGCTACTTTTTATCCCGGAAAAATATCACATTCACACACAGCATCACAGCCGCGGGCGGAAAGTTTGGTTATATGTGTTAAACTAGGGTACTTCAACGCATAAGCAATTTAGGGATAGGGAGGTCATCCACATATTACGTAACATAGATGGGGGAGGGGGGTTCATGCCAAACGTGACTTAGGTGTTAAAGAGATAGGAAAAGAGCGTGAAAAAGGGGGGGAGGGGTCTTAAAACTCAAAATCTCGTGTGATGCAATATGTGGACGACCCCTAGTGAATGCGAGTAAACGGTGGGACGTCAGCCACACGAAAAGAAGTAAGTACTTAAGAGGTGGTGAAGTGTTCACCGAATTTGTCCCTGGTTGTACCTATTTCAAGTGCAAAAAAGAGTATAAATCTATTGAATTGTGTAATTCTAAGGCGTCGTATAGTATGCGTGTCGTGTAATGTATGTATGTACTTACCTATTTAGAGATATAGTAAATATAAAAAATATACTTATAAAAAACACTAAAATTACAAGTCTTTTTTTATTAAGAGCTTGTTTTACTTTTCGTCAAGGTTTTTCTTTTGACTAATGCGACTTCCATATAATTTATTTAAAAACAGACTTGTCGCAAATAATACAGGAGGATAAATAATGTAATGTGTATTTACGGAAACTCCATGTCATCAAAGCTTGTTTTCTCTATTATGTATCATACAAACACTGTCCATTACATAATACAAGTGATTCATACTTTATTATAAGTACAAATACAAACTGCGTAGGTATTTTAACTACTATTAGGCTAATAATAAGTAGGTACCAGTATTAACACCGTGAAAAAACCTATTAACCGTGAAACAAATGACTGGTAATCAACTGTATTTAAAAATAAAAGTTTAAGCGATTCTTCAATCGTTTTACTTATTGAGAAACATTTCGTTTAATGTGTACTTTAAGCAAGTGATTGCGAAAGGTATATGCAACAAATTACTATCCAAGCCAAATGGTTACGATGAAACTCGATCAATCACAACACTTGTTGCAAAATAGTTCTTATTTGGCAAAGCATTGGGCTAACTTGTCTAGACTTACTTTGGGTCACTGAGCCACTGAAGTGCACTGGTCAAGTTGGTTGTGAAAAGAGCTTGATTTTGACAAGTGAGAACTACTCAGAGAAAAACAGAAGTGATTGTGATCGTAATCTTTTATGAAATCCAGAGCACCGCCTTTTTCGGTCGTACATGGGGCTAAAATTTGACAAATATCCGACACTTTAGACAGCTTTTGACGAATAGTATAGTTTCCTATAACGATTACGATAACGACAAATTTTAGTGCTACGGCTACAGGTTCCAAATCTACCACCTCCACAAGCACTGACCTATAACTTGTAAGGGCAAGCCCGAAGTGCTCGAAGCTCTAATGAATTGACAAGCTTAACTTTCAGTTAGCGGATTTTAACCGTTCAGTACCTACTTGATCAGAAACCATTAAGTAATTTTATTGTTTCAATGGAAATAAATAATAAATCGCATATATTTGTGATTGATTATTAACTGAAAAAACTTGACAGAGCAAGTTTAGCGAATACAGTGTACGAGTACCCTACTTGCTAGAATCACAGAACTTGTAAATGTTTGCAAACGTAACAAACATTAACAAGTTCTGTATTATGAAATGAGTTCAAGTAAATAAATTGCAAAAGTCATTTTGTTTTATGACGATATTGAAATTCCGATAAATGTCACGATAAGATATTGTGTTATCAGTAAATATATGTGCTACTGTGTGTTTACACGATATTCGATGGTTCCATATCCGATGCATTAAAAAAGGCAAATTTTATGTAAGGGGATTTTTCAATTAATTACTGTCGACTGTAAATTAAAAATAGAAATAAAAGTTATTCAACTTGCCTAGTCAGTTTACTTACTCACAAGATTTGTTTAAAAAATAACTCTACCAATACATGCCTAAACGCAAGAACCAAACAATGTGGTAATTTTTACGTAAAGCCTGATAGTCGTTTTCAATTCAATTTAAACATAAATAAATCAAATTGCACACCACACTTTTTCGTCGCAATTTGTGTCTGCACCACAACATTACTCAAACATTTAGAGTGTACTCCAGGCATTTCCTCGTCGTCTCTCAGTCGCATTGCAAATCATACACTAAATCAAAGTTTACGACGACAGCAATTAAATATATGGGCAAATAAAATTGAATAACGCACTTTTCGTTGCAACTAGTGTCTGCACCACAACATTACTCAAACATTTATGGGCAAATAAAATTGAATACCGTAAACTGCTGCAATTTTGCCCCTTAGCTTCAACTTTGCCTAATCTATTAAAACTAACATAACTTCACCACCGCCATCTATTTTTTACTTTTGATAATGGGAGAAAAACCTTCGTTTTAATGGCAACCCATTTCATTGTTATTCGTTGTGGCAACACCGTCACTTTTTTGTCTGGCACCTTTCAACGGTCACAAGAAGTGTGCACGTTTTTTAAGTCAGTGCAAAACTTTTTGTTTTTCATTGGAAAAATCGAGAATTTCAGCTTTCTTAGTGTTTACGGGGTAAGCAAATGTGCTCTTTCTCATGTTTATAATGGTTATTCTTGTAAATGTGATAATTTACGACTAGAACGATGGTAGGCAATGTTGTGAAGGCTTCTCGGTCACTTAGTGACTCAAGTTTGCCTAGTCCTAGGGTTGTCACTAGTTACTCAACTACAGTGAAGCGTTTGGAGGGTTTTGATTTTAGCAGTACATATAGGTATGTTTTGTTTAGTTATTTAAAAAAAGATATATTTACATCTATTACATAGATATACTTACGCCTATTTCCCACGGGGTAGGCAGAGACTATGGATCGCCAACTGCTACGATCCTTGCACAATTCTTTCGCTTCATTCACATCCATCAATCTTTTCATTTCATACATGCCCGGCGATTTTTGTCACTGCGTACACCAGTCTTTTTTATTAAACCTCCTACTTGGTCCATGTAGGTTTTGTTATACTTACCATTTTATTTCACTTTTTGCAAAAATAATTTATATTATATAGAATTATACATCTTTTGTTGGTGTCTACAGTGGCATATTAGGTATATTAATATACTATTATTTGTTACTTTTGTTTTGTGATTTTAATTTGACTTATTAAAACTTAAATAAAGAAAACTAGTTTATTCCTGTCAGATTTGTTTGATTGACCCTATTATAACGTTTGTTTTGGTTAAAAGAGTATTCCACATGATGGTACAAAAAAAATTTAATTGTTTTTATTGAATATACCTACTTAGTCTTTTACATTTTGTGTTTTTCTATTTGGAGCAACCCTAACCATGCTTAAAACTTACTATGAAAATATTTACTGATACTGCTCAAACTGTGCCTGCTTGTGGCCAACTTTGCCTGCTTGCCAGAAAACTAAATTGATGGTTCTATGTGGTAACCCATGCACATCTTTATGGTAACACATTCTTTATGGCTCTATAATTAAGATCAGTTTTTAAATGCGGCTCGTATTTTTGCTAATAATCTTCTAGGCAAAGTTGAGGCTTTTCATCACAATTTTGCCTACAACTTTGACGGTTTCTGGTGATCAATTAAACAGCAGTTTCGGCGTTATGAACCTTAAGATTTATGGCATAGATCTTCAATTAGACCGCTAATGTAAACATGGACACAGTTAATAAATACTTGAAGAGATATTTTCAAAAAACCATAAATTTCGTGCAAAGTTGCAGCAGTTTACGGTAACGCACTTTTTCGTTGCAACTAGTGTCTGCACCACAACATTACTCAAACATTTAGAGTGAACTCCAGGCATTTCCTCGTCATCTCTCAGTCGCATTGCAAAACATATCACTAAATCAAAGATTACGGCGACAACAATTAAAGATATCGGCAAATAAAATTGAATAACGCACTTTTTCGTTGCAATTTGTGTCTGCACCACAACATTACTCAAACATTTAGAGTGGACTCCAGGCATTTCCTCGTCTTCTCTCCGTCGCATTGCAAAACATATCACTAAATCAAAGTTTACGGCGACAGCAATTAAAGATATCGGCAAATAAACTTATTGAATAACAGCCGCCTGTCGCCGAGTTATCTTTTATTTAATTTACTCTGTTATTTAGAGCAATAAGGGCATTACACCAGCGAGGCCAATCGCATTAGGGGTCTCGGCGTATTGACGCGTCAAACAAACGGATTTGTACTTGAATCGGTTTATATGAATAGATCGCTTCCTGCGCACGCATCACTGTGCAATCGAGCGTAAACAAAGTGACTGATAAGGGTCATTGGTTGGACCCGAACGGGGAACACTCGAATTTGAACTTTGTGAGGGAATTGTTAAAAACTATTTTGTAGTACGCACTTTGGGTGTAAATAATGGGTATTGAGACATGAACTCTGCTTTCTATCAGAAATCAGAGTGAACGACGGGATTGGCCCAAGCGTTGATCATAAACATAAAAATAAGTAGTTTAAAAAACCAAACAAACACACTTTTATAGGAACAGACTAAAAAGTACTAAATAACCGTCTATTCAGTAGGTAACTGAAATTAAAAAGCGTGGTGCGCCCATGCATTTCATGTAGGTAGGTACATAATATTGACAACGCGCAACCATTGAGTTATAATGTAGGTACTAGCGTTTTGATATAACGTCATAAACATAAAAAAGATAATGATTTTTTTAATACGCGTACCTAGTGTTTTATTTAATTTAACCTTATTCAAATACTTTATTAAAATATGATCAAATTATAAACATTTTATTATATCAATGGCAACCCTACATGAATTCATTAATATAAATAGATACGCATCCGATTCGTTGACAGATTAAATATTGTTTGTTTGAGAACTTCATAAGAGAAATTGGTTCACAGTGAATTATTATTGGTTTAATTCCAAATTGATAACAGTGATTTTTTTTTGGCTTGTATATTGATGTAAAAGCTGCCTAAATATTTCTTATCAATACATTTGAATCTTTGATATCGGCATCACAAAGTATTGATCTGCATTAGTAGTGTGGGTGTTTATCATCAATACGTCTACTTAGATCACTATTTTTTTTTTGTAAGGCATTGTCTGTTCATGACGTCCATCCAATTGTTAATGTTCAGGGTCTAGAAAAGCCTTCGAAGACATTAACGATATGTTTAAGCTAGCACTGACGCGATACAAACATCTTGAAAACCTACATCACAATACTGACATGCCTGAAATACCTGCAGGTGCACCATATTTATCGAGGATACATTTTGTGATAATAATAATAGTGTAAGTGCGTGTTTTACAATGTCCGATTAGGAGATACTTTCCAGTTTACTTGACAGTGTTGTATGGCCTATCTGCGAAGTAACAGCTAATCAGAACTTACTTAAACATTGTTACAGACCCTAATACTAACAAAAAAGTAGGTTGGCAGCAAATAAGTTAAAAACAATACAACGTTCCGTGAGGTAATCCCATTCTGATCCGTCATTTCAATGACACACCACTTAATTCAAGGTGAGCAAAGCCTATCTTGGTCGGTGAACAGGCCAGAGTTATTTCAGTATCGGTTAATTGGGATTTATTGGCGGTTTTAGAGGCGGTACCAGCGCCTCTATTAACAGTTTGATTGACACATGTCAGTGTTCTAACAACATCCGCAACATGAAAAAATATGGGAACAAACGCGTTTTAGACACATTGTTAAACTAAGGATAAAACCTGAAATAGCTTTGTCGTAAACGAAATACGTTCATAAATCAATTAAGCACCGCAATCATTTTTGAATACTTTTTGGTGCTCCCACACTGCTGTTAGAAGATTTGATTTGAAGATGTAGAGTTTACAAACATCTATACATATAAATTTGGTAATAAAAATCACATCACAATGTTAACAAAACGTTAGTAAACATTTCGAAACAAAAAGTATGGGAGCACTTCAAACATCTAACAATTCCTAACAGAATGTAACAATTGGGTATTTGACTGAATTTTTTTTATTGACTTAAATGTTCATTTAATTAGTAGCAACACAACATAGGTACTTATTTTCAAATATCTTGCATATTTTCAGCAATATAGAGCATCAAACTTTCTAATTAGACAAGGAGAGCGCTATAGAAACGTGACGTCACATATTTCTATAGCGCCATATTCTCGCCATAGAAATTTTCGGTTTAGAAACAGATAGCTAGAGTCATAATTAAGTAGCTCATAATTTGCTTGTTATAATACAGATTTAATTTCTTTTTTCTTTTATTTCACATTTGTTATTCAATAATGTTATATTTCTGAATGTCATAATTAAATATCTACATTTCAACAACAGTCAAATACCCAATTGCCATCATTTATTAGTAAATTTATCTAATATTGTTAGAAAATGTTTAGTAGGACCACCATTTCGATAACATGACAATACCCAACAGAACGCACTTCTACACACGACCCAAAAATCTTCACTGCCATTTAATGCTGGATACAACCCAAAAATTAAAGGACTACAACAGCTAATGGATATTTCCAACAGCACCCTTTTAGTTACATCAGTAATAGCCAACCTATAAACGGAGGTAAACATCCCCGTAACAACTGTGTGGAGTGCCTGGAGGTTCGGACAGAGTCGCATTTAAACCTCTTACAGGAGAATGACCCTTTAAGGAAAACGCTTCCATCGATTGGTAAGGATAAGGGTGGACAAACCGCTGTACAAATATCACAACAAACTGAGCGTTATTTAGCTCTACTATTATTATAGGCTATTAAAAGACTAGCTCTTCAATGCGACTTCGTGCATGTTTAATAAAAAAAGGCGTAGAGAATACAATTAATTTTTAATACATAATCCGGTTTCTATGTGCCATGACAAGAAGAACCACACATACATACAACCGTTTTTGTCAGCCGTGCAAAATATACACAACAGCAAAACAGATGTAAAAACGACATCCAAATCCAAGCAGTAATTTTAACGTTTGCACGAACCAACGTAAAGAAAAATAAACAAAACATACTTACTAAAAATAATCTTGGTCCCGAAGTCCCGATAGATTTTAAAATGACTCATGAACGGATACTAAAGTACTAACTACAGTTTATCATATCATAATGTGCGTACAGTCAATTAACAGAATGAGTAAATATTTGATATATAAATAGAGGACGTCCGTCATTCAAACAAAAAGTATGAAGCGATCTATTTTAGTTGTTGTTATGAAACAAGAAGTCTATTTTGAACTCCGATTTGTTTCAATATTAATAACTGGGATCAAAGGCCGAAGCGATTAAGCGATTCCATTTATGATAACCTATTTAGTTATTTACTAAGTCGAAGTTTGTTGGTCCATAATTAATGTAGTAGCTGCATAGATAAGCAGAAACTTGATAGATTTTATCTGTTGACTTTATTTCGAGACTGCAGAAGACGTTCTGCATGGAGTAAGGATTGTACGGTCTTGCTAAATCATCATCATTCTCTTGCCTTTATCCTATTTATTAGGGATCGGCGCAGTTTTTCTTCTTTTTTCATTCATCTCTATCAGTCCAGTCGTCACTTCTGCAGTCACTCCTTTCTTGCACATATCATCTAACACTACACGCAATCTATCTACCATTTATTTTGGCTTTCCTTTCTCCACATAGTCCACATAAACAATAAGATTCAAATTCAATACCTTCTTTGCCATTGCCACATGACATTCATCCCTACTCATAACATAACCATTCCCCTTCAAATCGATTTTATCTCATCTTCTATGCCACTGGAGCTACTTCAAACTTCCTTTTATAAGCTGTTGCTAAATCTATTACCGGGTAATTTCAGGGAGTATTCTACTCATGAAAACCAACAACTTTTATGACGGGACCAAAACTGAAATCACGAAAAAAATATTTAGCTGTTCAATACAAAAGTGCAAAAATATTTAATTAAAATCTATGGAACAGCTGATTTTTTTTACGTGATTTCAGTTTTGGTCCCGTAATAAAAGTTGTTGGTTTTCATGAGTAAAATAATCCCTGAAATTATCCGGGGTGATAAAATAAACCGTGTAAGTATAAAAAAAATGTAAATGAGCGCATGATCTTAGAACGACTGTCTGCACAAAATTAAATTATTATTATTTTGTTGTGTTTGGTATTATCAGGAGAAATAAAAGAAAATATTTAAAACTAATACAGGGCTCCACCCGTGCAAACCCGGGGCGGGGCAGCTAGTAACTTAGAATAATAACCTTACTCAAAAACAAGGAAGAATTGTACAAATCCGATTGTAGTACCTACTTACAGGCTACTACTGTTTCCAAACAAACAAATAAATCTTGAAGTTTTATTATCTTGAATTGTCAAGCCATTTCATAGTCTAAGATTATCTCCTCGTACAACTACATACAATACGCGTCAAGTTGCAAGGATGCACGGATGATATTGCAACTGCATCGTGAGACAATAAGCGTGGGTGTGGCACAATAATGCTATCATTATTGCAGAACGTGTAAACAAGTAGGCGCCTACGCATCAATGTATGTTATAGAAATATCTTGTAGGTAGGAAGGTACATACAGAGTATTTATCTAATGAAACTGTTTACTATATAGGGGGAATGAATTGCGATGTATTATTAAAAGAAAGTTACAAGTAACAACTTAATATTACTTATATCAAACCTACTGCTGCGTAATATATTGAGATATATTTAGTTTTCTTTATACCAGCCTGATTTGGCACCCGTCGTCCTATTATTGGCACCCTGGTTTAGCTCGAAAGACAAAACTAAATGCCAATTTATACATCATCATCAGCCATTTAATGTCCCCACTGCTGGGGCAATGGCCTGCCTTATGGATGGATATTGAGAGAATTGGCCATCCCATCACCCAACACGAAAAACAAGGTAAACATAGATTACCTACTCAAGTTCGCCACGTATTTAAATGTGAAAAAGTATTATTGTATTTTACAAAATATATATTATACTGAGGAGCCCGTGGCGCAGTGGTTAGCGCGCTCGGCCTGCGATCGTTGAGGTTAAGCAACTTTCGCAATGGTCGGTCACGGGATGGGTGACGAAAACTTTTAACTCGAGCTCCTCTGTGTTTCGGAAGGAACGATAAGCCATTAGTGCCGGCTGCACTTGCAGTCGTTAACACCCACCAATCCGCAATGGGCCCGCGTGGTGGGTGATGATGGCTTATTCTCCTTATCCATCCATAAGGAAGGTGCCCCAGCAGTGGGGACATTAAATGGCTGATGATGATGTATAAATTCGCATTTAGTTTTGTCATTCGAGCTAAACTCAGGGTGCCAATAATTGGAGTGTAGCCAACAATATAACAGTTTACCCTAATTAGTGAAAAGCCGGACATGTGCGAGTCGGACTCGCGCACAAAGGGTTCTGTACCATTATCTATACAATATAAGACACTAGAAAAAAACGGCATAAAAAGTGGGAGCCCCTTAAATATTTATTTAATCTTAATTATTTATTTTTAAAGTGAATAAACAGCTTAAGATTTTGTGAATATGTCAAGCGTCTACCTGTTGCAGTTATTATTAATATCGAGCAAAAAACGGCAAAATATCACGTTTGTTGTATGAGAGCCCCCCTTAAATATTTATTTTATTCTGTTTTTAGTATTTGCTGTTATAGCCTTAACTGACCGACAGACTTTCCCGTTTTCAGCATTTGGGTAGAACCCTAAAATAGTAGATTTCATTACAAGTGCGGAAAGCCTGTCATTGCAAAGAGTTCCGACAAATGTCTACCCGAGCCGAGGCGCAGCCGAAGGTGAGGGTTGACAGTCGGAACAAGTTGCAATGACGGTTCCGCAAGTGTACTGAACAACTATTTTTAATACAGTTGCGAAAAAACTAAGCAATTTAATAAAATAATAAAGCACAATAAACTCAACTAACTAATCGTAAAAGAATATAAGCAAAATATAAGCACAGACTTTTTTTTTGTTTTCTTCACCCATTTTGGGTTGGCAAAGGAAACTATGATCATACAGCCAAGGCTTCAGTGGAATTTTTTTATTGATATGAAATGAAAATTAAATTAAATGAGATGAAATGAAATGAAACCTAACAAAAGCAATCCGAATCCTACAGGACCGCCTTTCCTTATTTCTCTCTTTTACCACATCGTTTACCATTAAAGCCACATTATTGCACTAATTCCACCATACTAAGTACCTACCACAATAAAAACCAGAAAAAACTAATTTAGAAAATTAAGAAATAAGGTCCCTCATTTTCTTTTCACTTACTTGCGCAAACTCCTATAAGCAGATACTATGGTAAATAGTGCATGTCATACCATATTTAGTAATCTGTGGTCATACAGCCAATTTTATGTATTTTTTTATTATAATTTTTTTAAATTAATTTTATGTACATAAATTTAATTTGGCCGATACTAATATTAATTTAATGTATAATTAAAATTACTTTTAAATCTGATATTGAAACAAACTAGTAGCTTCTTTTTAGAAATATTTGCATGAATCATAAAAACTTCTATGATTTTTTTTTAGTAAAAGCTTCGTGGTTGGTTTTTTCTTTTTAATAGACAATATTTTGACAGTTGGGAAAGTAAACGCACGAGTTCGGGAAGGGTTAAGAAAAAGTTCGAGTGTGTAATAGCCCACATCCCGAACGCTATACGTCCCTGCAATACGCCACTTTTTGAGCAACTGTATTAAAAAATAATTATATTATGCTAACAAAGCCAGGGATATTTTCCTATTACAAGTTCGGCAATTCATTACAGCGTACTCCCAGAGTTTCCTTATAGAGGAATCAATACAATGTTTACAAAATAATATGTTTATTTGTTACTGTCCTGGTTATATTTTTTAACTAATGCTGCCTAAGACAAATGTCATCGGTCAAAACATAAATCACTAATTTTTCACCATCATGAACATGAGATTTGGAGATTTTGGAGGCTCATCCGTTCCCCAAATTGTTCCAATTAACGCAGTTATGTCAATCGTTGTTATCACGCGTCACGCACCTGATGGCGGATTGGAAAACGAATATACGTGTAATTTCAGGAGTGTTACGTGGCGATACGAGCTATGTTCACACGTGAAGTTTAATAATCTTCAAAATAAATAGACTAGACCGACTTAACCGTCCCCGCACACGAGCCACAAATGCCGCCACTTGAAACTTGAAGAAACAAGTGACGACTACCGACGTGAACCATCATGAACATAAGATTTGGAGGCTCATCCGTTTCCCAAATTGTTCCAATTAACGTTGTTATGTCAACCGTTGTAATCACGCGTCACGCACCTGATCGCGGATTGGAAAACGAATATCCGTGTAATTGGCCGAGGGCTCTCGTAGCGGTTCTATTTCAGGAGTGTTACGTGGCGATACGAGCTATGTTCACACGTGAAGTTCAATAGTCTTCAAAACAAACTAGACTAGACCGACTTAACAGTACCCGCCTACGAACCACAAACGTTGCCACTTGAAGCTAGAAGAAGAAACTGTTGTAAATGTCAAAATATAGATTATCACATATTAACTACTAGCGCCATCTTGTGGCACACTTAGGCTGATTGTGTTTGTAGTGTCGTGTGCTAACTGAATAAAGTTACTTGTTGCTTGCTGATTATAGCTCCCGCGTTTTATTTCAGGTTATGGGTCCAGACCCTTTATTTAGCTAATAAAAGTGTTTATTGTTAGTATTATCCGTGTGATGGACAATAATCGCAGTGTTTTACTATTGAACAGTGTAGTAAACAGTGAGCTAAAACCTGTAAGCTTTTACAAAGTGAAAACGTGTCTGTCATGGCGTCTAGCTCGAGCTATTTAGTTAGTGTACCAAAACTAAAGGGACGCGAGAACTATAGCGAGTGGTGTTTCGCAGCAGAGAATTTCCTGGTGTTAGAAGGAATGGTTGGGTGTATAAAACCTGAACCTAATCAGTCGCCAGCAGCTGCAGATGACGCGAGGACTAAGGCCAAGCTAATTTTAACAATTGACCCGGCGCTTTACGTTCACATAAAAAATGTCAGCACATCGAAAGAATTGTGGGACAAATTGAAGATGCTATTTGATGACTCAGGATTTACTAGAAAAATCAGTCTTTTGAGGAATTTAATCTCTATTCGTTTAGAAAATTGCACTTCAATGACATCGTATGTAACGCAAATTGTTGAAGCGGGTCAGAAACTACAAGGAACGGGATTTGGCATCAATGATGAGTGGATCGGTTCTATCATGTTGGCAGGTTTATCGGAAAAATATATGCCCATGATAATGGCGATTGAACATTCCGGCATAGTAATTACATCCGACGCCATTAAAGGAAAGTTGATGGATATGGAACCGGAAGACAGTGATGTCAATAACGCATTTGCATGTTTCCGTAATAAAACCAATCAGAGTTCAAGCAAAGCAAAGTCTACGCAATCTATGGCCAATAGAAATGGCGGGAAAGGACAAGAGTTGTCATCTGTCAAAGGAAAACCAAAGGTCAAATGTTATGGCTGTAAACAATATGGCCACTATCGGAATCAGTGTATTGATAAGGATAAATCATCTAAAAACACGTATAGCACAGAGAATAAACCTTCAAAAACGAGTAATGCGTTTAGTGCAGTGTTTTTTAATGGAACATTTGACAAGAACGACTGGTATGTGGACTCCGGTGCCAGTTCACATTTAACAAGTAATAAACATTGGATGTTTGAAGTGTGTTATTCTGGCTTCACCAAAGATATCATGGTCGCTAACCAGAATAAAGTCCCTGTGGAATGTTGTGGAAATGTACACATTACTACGTCAACTGAAGAATGCGATTATAACATAACAATTGAAAAAGCATTATGTGTCCCCCAGTTATCCACTAACTTATTATCTGTGAGCCAGTTGATAAAACAGGGGAACAAGGTACATTTCACAAGCAAAGGATGTGAAATATTGAACAAACAGGACATGTTAGTTGCTACTGCTTCGCTTGTGAATGGTGTTTATAAACTGAACACTTCCAGTTGTTTGGTGGCGGCAGTGGCACAGTCTCCAGACATTTGGCATCGAAGACTGGGGCATGTAAACAGTTATAACATGAATAAAATGCAGGATGCTGTGGAGGGAGTCAAACTCACTGAGAGAGCCAACATCGACAAGTCTAGTTGTATAGTGTGCTGCGAAGGAAAACAGAGCAGGTTGCCTTTTGCTCATGAAGGTAACAGGAGTGCTGAGCTGTTGGGTGTAGTGCACTGTGATATCTGTGGCCCGATGGAGAATATATCTATAGGAGGATCCAGGTATTTTCTCATTTTTGTCGATGACTACAGCCGCATGACACATGTTTATTTTTTAAAAAATAAGAATGAGGCTTTTCATTATTTTAAAGAGTATAAAGCAAGAGTTGAAAATTTAACATCAAGTAGAATTAAAATTCTGAGAAGTGATAATGGCAGAGAATTCTGTAATAGGGACTTTGATAATTATTTAAAGAAAACTGGAATTATTCATCAAAAAACAGTACCCTATACGCCCGAACAAAATGGCCTTTGCGAGCGAATGAATAGGACAATTGTAGAAAAGGCCAGATGTCTTTTATTTGATGCCAAGCTTGGCAAGGAGTTCTGGGCAGAAGCCATTAACACAGCTGTTTATTTACAGAACAGAATTGTGAAAACTGGATTGAACAATCGCACACCATATGAGTTATGGACTGGATCTAAACCAAACCTCGGCCATTTAAGGATTTTTGGTAGCACTGTCATGAAACATATACCTAAAGAGAGAAGATGTAAATGGGACAAGAAATCTGAACAATGCATACTTGTGGGATACCCTGAAGATGTTAAAGGATACAGATTATACAATCCTTCAACACGGTCAATCACTATAAGTAGAGATGTCATTATTATTCAAGAAAACAACATGGATGAACAGAATATGTTTGAAATAGAAGAAATAGATGACACAGCAAAAGAAAGCAGAACTTGTCAGTCTTCAGTGGGAGATGAATCGGATACCATTAGAGAGGATTCATTTGTTTCTATGAGCAGCGCTAATGACATGGATGAAACCTATGTACCTGATGAGGAGTCCATTACATCAGAAGAAGAATCACATTCAGAAACTATTAAGAAAACATTACCAAATAGGCAAAGAAAAGAACCTGATAGATACGGATTTATGTGCACAGAAGAATACAATAAATCTCTCAGCGATGAATTGACATTAGAAGAAGCGCTGCAGGGACCAGAAAAGGAGCACTGGGAACAAGCTATCAAAGAAGAGCTGAAAAGTTTTGAAGATAACAATGCCTGGGATGTTGTTGATATACCTGTGAGTGGAAACATAGTCAAGTGCAAGTGGGTGTTAAAAAAGAAATGTGATTCGGACAATAATGTGCGTTATAGAGCCAGGCTTGTGGCTAAAGGGTGTTCTCAGAAATATGGTGTGGATTACAGTGAGACTTACTCTCCAGTAGTTCGTCATACAACACTTAGACTATTGTTTGCATTATCAGTGCAGTGTAACTCACCTTGATGTGAAAACGGCCTTCTTAAATGGTGATCTGTCTGAGACTATATATATGCAAAAACCTACAGGTTATGTTTGTATGGATGAGAAAAAGGTGCTGAAATTAAATAAAGCTATATATGGTCTTAAACAGTCATCCCGAGCATGGCATAAGAAGGTGGATACTTGTATGTTAGCGGACGGTTATGTTAAATCCAAAATAGAACCATGTTTATACATAAAAAATGTTGGTAATAGTAAAACTATAGTGACTTTGTATGTCGACGATTTTTTTGTATTTTCCAATAACAAAACTGAAACTAATCATCTTAAAAGCATGTTAAGTAAGAATTTTGAATTGAAAGATTTAGGGACTGTGAAGGAATGTCTTGGCATGTCAGTAGGTTTTGATAAGGAACATTGTACTGTTACTTTAAGTCAAGAAAAATATATTGATAAATTATTGTCTAGATTCGACATGACCAATTGTAACACAGTTAAAACTCCAATGGAAGTAAATTTAAAAAGTAAAAAAGTGGATAATTGTAATAGTGAGAATCCTTATCAACAACTTATTGGGAGTTTAATGTATTTGGTTGTACTTACACGGCCCGATATAGCTTATGCAGTATCTTACTTGAGTCAATTTAATAATTGTAATACTGAAGAGCAGTGGCAATATGTAAAAAGAATATTAAGATACTTGAAATATACAAAACATTTAGGTTTGAAATATAGTAAAGACAGAAATATTAATATTGAAGGATATGTGGATGCAGACTGGAGCAATGATATTAATGATAGGAGATCATATTCAGGATTTTGTTATACTTTGTCAGGATGTGTTATATCTTGGAGCTGTAGTAAACAAAAATGTATAGCGCTTTCTAGTACAGAAGCTGAGTATGTTTCAATATCAGAGGCCTGTAAAGAGGCAGTATATTTAAGAAATTTGCAATTTGAAGTGACCAAAAAACTTTATAAGATTACTATGTATAATGACAGTATGAGTGCACAAAAATTATTGTTAAACCCGGTATTCCATAATAAAACTAAACACATTGATGTAAGATATCACTATTGTAGAGATTTGATAAATGAAAACATTGTTAATGTTGATTATTTATGTACATCAGATATGCCAGCTGATTTACTCACTAAGAGTTTGTGTGCTGTAAAACATTATAAACATTTGAATACTTTAGGAATTGTTAAAGTATAAGTACTTCTATGTATCTTAAGTACATGTTTGCAAATAATCTCTATTTTGAGTGGGAGTGTTGTAAATGTCAAAATATAGATTATCACATATTAACTACTAGCGCCATCTTGTGGCACACTTAGGCTGATTGTGTTTGTAGTGTCGTGTGCTAACTGAATAAAGTTACTTGTTGCTTGCTGATTATAGCTCCCGCGTTTTATTTCAGAAACAAGTAATGACTACGGACGTAACCATCATGAACATGAGATTTGGAGGCTCATCCGTTCCCCAAATTGTTCCAATTAACGCAGTTATGTCAATCGTTGTTATCACGCGTCACGCATCTGATCGCGGATTGGAAAACGAATATACGTGTAATTGGCCGAGGGCCCTCGTAGCGGTTCTATTTCAGGAGTGTTACGTGGCGATATAGCCATGTTCACACGTGAAGTTCAATAGTCTTCAAAACAAACTAGACTAGACTGACTTAACCGTCCCCGTATACGAGCCACAAACGCCGCCACTTGAAGCTAGAAGAAGAAACAAGTGACGACTACCGGCGCCGTCGGGGCGTTCATACAAAAGAGGTTGATGACAGCGTTTTTCAGTGACGTTTATTTGTTACTGTCCTGGTTTTAACTAATGCTGCCTTACACAAATGTCATCGGTCAAATCATCCATACTAATATTATAAATGTGAAAGTGTGTTTGTTTGTTTGTTTATTTGTTTGTTTGTTTGTTTGTCCTTCTTTCACGTCAAAACGGAGCAACGGATTGACGTGATATTTGGTAAGGGGACAGTTTGGGAGCTGGAGAGTAACATAGGCTACTTATGTAGCTTTTATTAATTCCGGAAAATTGTTATCACGCGTCACGCATCTGATCGCGGATTGAAAAACGAATGTACAGTCGGGGACAAATTCGGTGAACCACATCTTACTTCTTTTCGTGTGGCTGGCGTCTCGCCGTTCAGTTGCAGTCCCTATCCGTAATTGCTTATGCATTATACTACGCTAGTTTAATACATAAAAAAATAGTAAAAGGGTCTGCGCGTGAATGACGAGGCACCAGCCACGTGAAAAGAAGAAAGCGGTGGTTCACCGAATTTGACCTCGAGTGTACCTACGTGTAATTGGCCGAGGGCCCTCGTAGTGGTTCTATTTCAGGAGTGTTACGTGGCGATACGAGCCATGTTCACACGTGAAGTTCAATAGTCTTTAAAACAAACTAGACTAGACCGACTTAACAGTACCCGCCCACGAACCACAAACGTTGCCACTTGAAGCTAGAAGAAGAAACAAGTGACGACTACCGACGTGAACCATCATGAACATGAGATTTGGAGGCTCATCCATTCCCCAAATTGTTCCAATTAACGGAGTTATGTCAATCGTTGTTATCACGCGTCACGCACCTGATCGCGGATTGGAAAACGAATATACATAAGTAAGTAATTGGCCGAGGGCTCTCCTAGCGGTTCTATTTCAGGAGTGTTACGTGGCGATACGAGCCATGTTCACACGTGAAGTTCAATAGTCTTTAAAACACACTAGACTAGACCGACTTAACAGTACCCGCCCACGAACAACAAACGTTGCCACTTGAAGCTAGAAGAAGAAACAAGTGACGACTACCGACGTTAACCATCATGAACATGAGATTTGGAGGCTCATCCGTTTCCCAAATTGTTCCAATTAACGTTGTTATGTCAATCGTTGTTATCACGCGTCACGCACCTGATCGCGGATTGGAAAACAAATATACGTGTGAATGGCCGAGGGCTCTCGTAGCGGTTCTATTTCAGGAGTGTTACGTGGCGATACGAGCTATGTTCACACGTGAAGTTCAATATTCTTCAAAACAAACTAGACTAGACTGACTTAACCGTCCCCGCATACGAGCCACAAACGCCGCCACTTGAAGCTAGAAGAAGAAACAAGTGACGACTACCGGCGCCGTCGGGGCGTTCATACAAAAGAGGTTGATGACAGCGTTTTTCAGTGACGTTTATTTGTTACTGTCCTGGTTTTAACTAATGCTGCCTTACACAAATGTCATCGGTCAAATCATCCATACTAATATTATAAATGTGAAAGTGTGTTTGTTTGTTTGTTTGATTGTTTGTTTGTTTGTCCTTCTTTCACGTCAAAACGGAGCAACGGATTGACGTGATATTTGGTAAGGGGACAGTTTGGGAGCTGGAGAGTAACATAGGCTACTTATTTAGCTTTTATTAATTCCGGAAAATTGTTATCACGCGTCACGCACCTGATCGCGGATTGAAAAACGAATGTACAGTCGGGGACAAATTCGGTGAACCACATCTTACTTCTTTTCGTGTGGCTGGCGTCTCGCCGTTCAGTTGCAGTCCCTATCCGTAATTGCTTATGCATTATACTACGCTAGTTTAATACATAAAAAAATAGTAAAAGGGTCTGCGCGTGAATGACGAGGCACCAGCCACGTGAAAAAAAGAAAGCGGTGGTTCACCGAATTTGACCTCGAGTGTACCTACGTGTAATTGGCCGAGGGCCCTCGTGGTGGTTCTATTTCAGGAGTGTTACGTGGCGATACTAGTCTTCAAAACAAACTAGACTAGACCGACTTAACAGTACCCGCCTACGAACCACAAACGTTGCCACTTGAAGCTAGAAGAAGAAACAAGTAATGACTACGGACGTAACCATCATGAACATGAGATTTGGAGGCTCATCCGTTCCCCAAATTGTTCCAATTAACGCAGTTATGTCAATCGTTGTTATCACGCGTCACGCATCTGATCGCGGATTGGAAAACGAATATACGTGTAATTGGCCGAGGGCCCTCGTAGCGGTTCTATTTCAGGAGTGTTACGTGGCGATATAGCCATGTTCACACGTGAAGTTCAATAGTCTTCAAAACAAACTAGACTAGACTGACTTAACCGTCCCCGCATACGAGCCACAAACGCCGCCACTTGAAGCTAGAAGAAGAAACAAGTGACGACTACCGGCGCCGTCGGGGCGTTCATACAAAAGAGGTTGATGACAGCGTTTTTCAGTGACGTTTATTTGTTACTGTCCTGGTTTTAACTAATGCTGCCTTACACAAATGTCATCGGTCAAATCATCCATACTAATATTATAAATGTGAAAGTGTGTTTGTTTGTTTGTTTATTTGTTTGTTTGTTTGTTTGTCCTTCTTTCACGTCAAAACGGAGCAACGGATTGACGTGATATTTGGTAAGGGGACAGTTTGGGAGCTGGAGAGTAACATAGGCTACTTATGTAGCTTTTATTAATTCCGGAAAATTGTTATCACGCGTCACGCATCTGATCGCGGATTGAAAAACGAATGTACAGTCGGGGACAAATTCGGTGAACCACATCTTACTTCTTTTCGTGTGGCTGGCGTCTCGCCGTTCAGTTGCAGTCCCTATCCGTAATTGCTTATGCATTATACTACGCTAGTTTAATACATAAAAAAATAGTAAAAGGGTCTGCGCGTGAATGACGAGGCACCAGCCACGTGAAAAGAAGAAAGCGGTGGTTCACCGAATTTGACCTCGAGTGTACCTACGTGTAATTGGCCGAGGGCCCTCGTAGTGGTTCTATTTCAGGAGTGTTACGTGGCGATACGAGCCATGTTCACACGTGAAGTTCAATAGTCTTTAAAACAAACTAGACTAGACCGACTTAACAGTACCCGCCCACGAACCACAAACGTTGCCACTTGAAGCTAGAAGAAGAAACAAGTGACGACTACCGACGTGAACCATCATGAACATGAGATTTGGAGGCTCATCCATTCCCCAAATTGTTCCAATTAACGGAGTTATGTCAATCGTTGTTATCACGCGTCACGCACCTGATCGCGGATTGGAAAACGAATATACATAAGTAAGTAATTGGCCGAGGGCTCTCCTAGCGGTTCTATTTCAGGAGTGTTACGTGGCGATACGAGCTATGTTCACACGTGAAGTTCAATAGTCTTTAAAACACACTAGACTAGACCGACTTAACAGTACCCGCCCACGAACAACAAACGTTGCCACTTGAAGCTAGAAGAAGAAACAAGTGACGACTACCGACGTTAACCATCATGAACATGAGATTTGGAGGCTCATCCGTTTCCCAAATTGTTCCAATTAACGTTGTTATGTCAATCGTTGTTATCACGCGTCACGCACCTGATCGCGGATTGGAAAACAAATATACGTGTGAATGGCCGAGGGCTCTCGTAGCGGTTCTATTTCAGGAGTGTTACGTGGCGATACGAGCTATGTTCACACGTGAAGTTCAATATTCTTCAAAACAAACTAGACTAGACTGACTTAACCGTCCCCGCATACGAGCCACAAACGCCGCCACTTGAAGCTAGAAGAAGAAACAAGTGACGACTACCGGCGCCGTCGGGGCGTTCATACAAAAGAGGTTGATGACAGCGTTTTTCAGTGACGTTTATTTGTTACTGTCCTGGTTTTAACTAATGCTGCCTTACACAAATGTCATCGGTCAAATCATCCATACTAATATTATAAATGTGAAAGTGTGTTTGTTTGTTTGTTTATTTGTTTGTTTGTTTGTTTGTCCTTCTTTCACGTCAAAACGGAGCAACGGATTGACGTGATATTTGGTAAGGGGACAGTTTGGGAGCTGGAGAGTAACATAGGCTACTTATGTAGCTTTTATTAATTCCGGAAAATTGTTATCACGCGTCACGCATCTGATCGCGGATTGAAAAACGAATGTACAGTCGGGGACAAATTCGGTGAACCACATCTTACTTCTTTTCGTGTGGCTGGCGTCTCGCCGTTCAGTTGCAGTCCCTATCCGTAATTGCTTATGCATTATACTACGCTAGTTTAATACATAAAAAAATAGTAAAAGGGTCTGCGCGTGAATGACGAGGCACCAGCCACGTGAAAAAAAGAAAGCGGTGGTTCACCGAATTTGACCTCGAGTGTACCTACGTGTAATTGGCCGAGGGCCCTCGTGGTGGTTCTATTTCAGGAGTGTTACGTGGCGATACGAGCCATGTTCACACGTGAAGTTCAATAGTCTTTAAAACAAACTAGACTAGACCGACTTAACAGTACCCGCCCACGAACCACAAACGTTGCCACTTGAAGCTAGAAGAAGAAACAAGTGACGACTACCGACGTGAACCATCATGAACATGAGATTTGGAGGCTCATCCGTTCCCCAAACTGTTCCAATTAACGCAGTTATGTCAATCATTGTTATCACGCGTCACGCACCTGATCGCGGATTGGAAAACGAATATACATAAGTAAGTAATTGGCCGAGGCATGAGGGCTCTCCTAGCGGTTCTATTTCAGGAGTGTTACGTGGCGATACGAGCTATGTTCACACGTGAAGTTCAATAGTCTTCAAAACAAACCGTCTCCGCACACGAGCCACAAATGCCGCCACTTGAAGCTAGAAGAAGAAACAAGTGACGACTACCGGCGTCGGCGTTCATGAAAAATGTATGAAAACTACAGGAATGAGGTCCGTGGCGGCGTTTTTCAGTGGCCCGCGTGGCGACGCTTATCCACAGGGTAAAAAAAACTGTGGCTTAGCGGCCCCGATGGAAATGTGATGGGTCATACTACTCTATGTCTACTCAGTCAGCGTTTGTTACGTAGTAGTATTTTTTTTCCTCTGTGGTTTGGGGCTTCGTTTGTGTTGAAGAATATCCCTTTTTTCGAGTACCTACGTTATATCGATAATGATTTTCATAAAAAAATTACAATATCTCAAAAACGGTGCGTCATACCGTCATACATAGCTAAAATGAAACGAATTTTTTGTTACTTTTAAGAACCAGGAGGTAGATGAGAGGTATCTGATAGACTTCATATTATGTGAAATTAACCGAATTTTCGTTTTACATCTATATTAAATGTCAAAGGTGTGAAAGAGACGCCATGATTTTTAAGAGGCCCTTAAAGTTGAGCAACGTTCGAATATTCGAACGTAAGGCCCTTAGAATCAACTAATAATATTACCCCATTCATTCAAACATTATTTTTAACGAACGAATATTCGAACGTAAGGCCCTTAGAATCAACTAATAATATTACCCCATTCATTCAAATATTAACACTAACGATCACCGAATTACTGACAAGAACATTATTAAGCAATTTAGATTTCATTTTGACTGAAAATAAATAAACTTTAACCACTTGTGTACATAAAGAGATTTATCATCTTAAAGAGGAACGTGATCAGTGTTAAGCATTCGCGTCATTTACGAGTCATTTAAGTCACGCGTAAAATTGGACACGGCTTACCTCTGTGTAGAGAGGATGTCCAATTGTCCATTGACTAAACTCGCCAATCACTAATTCACTATGACCAAACAATGGTGTTTTCTGATTGGTATTTGTAAATCGATATGTTTCTGGTTGTGTCGCGCGAATAGATAGATCGAACGTGTTATGTCATTCGTATTCGTTATGCAATATAAAGAATCGTAAATATGAGGTAGACTCACTGAAATGAGAGAAGAATGAATTCGCTACTATCATAATAATAGGTCTTTACATATGAAATTGCCGTTTTTTTCTTTTGTACATATAACTTAACAACTTTTATAATATTAGAAATATATAATTTCTTTAATATTGCGTTACATTAAGACCGTATCGAGCAACTTTTGACAATTTAATAACCACGATATTTGATTATTTACATAGAAAAAACTTATTCCGAAAGTTACGACTTTTTTTGTTTCCAGAATTTCGTACTTTATTAGTTGTAACTTAGTGAAAAAAAATTTTTTTTCTCTTAACGAATGTGTCATTTAGTAGTTAAAATATCCATAAATACGTGTGTAAAATTTTCTAAATTTACATAATATTAGTCGTTAAATAATAACAAAAACGTTAGTATGGAAAAAAAATAATTACAGAAATCTCCATACAAAACGGCAATTTCATAGGTAAAGACCTATTATATTCTGTGGCTACGCACATAAATCGAGCTAGGTACATCGTTAAATTCGCAATGTAAGTGCGAGTCAAAATTTTGAAAAGGCTGACATCAAACTTTGCATTATTCTTAGTCTGGTCTGTTCTTAAACTTAAGGACCAGTAGGAAAACCAAGTGTGTTTGTCAATTTGCAAATGTTACTATCGCGTTGAGATAGATCGTAATTTGTAATGTAATTACATAAGATCTAAAATATAATTATTAACGCGAACGCGATAGTAACAAATTGCTCATTGACACTAGAGATACCGTTGGACTTGAAACTGCTGTAACACTCAACAAAATTTTTGTTCAAGTCATATTTTAAGATACTGGATGAATTCAGTCCTGAGAACCCTCGACTCATAATAAAGATCGGTGTTGTCACAATGGTTACAGTTTCTACCCTATTTTAATATTGGGAAATCCTGAGTGTTATAGGTTAGTGGTATTCTTCCTTGTGAAATCAAGAGGAAAAACTGTATGTCTGGTGAGTCTTCACAGCAACAGTCTGATCTGATGTCGCAAAGCTACTGAGTAATAAGACTACGCCTTTGTGCAATCTTACTACTAATCTTACTGGAGGAGGAAGTGGTGGTCGATGTTTGTTACTAAATCACAGCATAACGGCAGAACAGAACTAGATATAATTCAGCACCGAGATAGATTAAGATCTGAAATAGCGAATAGGCCACTTTTACCCGGGGAAAATATCTCATTCCTATAGGACAACAACATTGCGTCTAGCTCACGCGGTGTTCTATAATAGGGTAAACCAGGCATACGGGGCACGTATGCCTGGTTTACCCTAAGGAATCTTGGACCTTTCCTATATGGAGATATAGATTTATTCAAGTAGCAGCGTTTGTGGCTCTGTGACTTGAAGCTAGACGAAGAAACAAGTGACGACTATCGGCGGCGGCGGGCGACAACTGTGGCGAGTTCACAGGGCCCCGATCGAGGTAATTCTATGACGCATTAGTCAAGTGTACGTGCAGTTGAAGTGCAGTTGCCGTGCAAAACCGTTATTGATAACGCGCGGCTTTGACAGTGCGACAACGTTTACTGTTCCGGTGATAATCTTTGGAACTAAAACAGTTTTCGTACGACAGTCTATTTTGACAGCTAATTTCGTATTGCAAGTGGTTCCTCTGTCACGGATGTCACCGGATCAGACAGGATTGTAGGACTAGGTTTGCGTGACGTGCGCGTCGTTATGTCATTACGGCATTACGAAGTCAAACGTCAAGACCCAAACGCGATGAAGACGCGCTGCATAGAATTACGGCGATTGGCCCGCTGATCACCTGTAGTAGCAAGTCGGCGTGTTCCTATAATATGTGTGAAAACTACAGGAAATATGTAGGTCGGTGGCGGCGTTTTTAGGTTGTGGTCGATCGGTAGCCCGTGTGCGGCCAGGCTAAAGGAATATAGCGTTTGTTTATTTTATTTATTTATTTATTCTTTGGAAGATTTATAGACAAACATACAATTATTATATTAAAATAAGTAGTTGAAAACAATGCCATTTACAAAGTCTTCACCAATAGGAAATTTATACTTCAAATTAAACCAGAGACCATTTAACCGATCATAAAGACTGCATGTTGGAGGTAGGTATTATTCTATTTAGCGAAACTCTTCTTATTTCAGTGTTAAGTAACTCATTCATCCCTTATACTTATCTATATATATAAAAATGAATCCCTATTTCCCACGACATCACGCGTGAACGGCTGGACCGATTTGGCTAATTTTGGTCTTGAAATGTTCGTGGAAGTCCAAGGAAGGATATAGGGGTAGGGTAGGGTAGGGGTAGGGTAGGGGTAGGGTTGGGGTAGGGTAGGGGTAGGGTAGGGGTAGGGTAGGGGTAGGGTAGGGGTAGGGTAGGGGTAGGGTAGGGGTAGGGTAGGGGTAGGGTAGGGGTAGGGTAGGGGTAGGGTAGGGGTAGGGTAGGGGTAGGGTAGGGGTAGGGTAGGGTAGGGTAGGGGTAGGGTAGGGGTAGGGTAGGGGTAGGGTAGGGGTAGGGTAGGGGTAGGGTAGGGGTAGGGTAGGGGTAGGGGTAGGGTAGGGGTAGGGTAGGGGCAGGGTAGGGGTAGGGTAGGGTTTTTTTTTTTTTTAAACTTTTGGTAGACGTAAAGGGCAATCCATATGGATTTTATACGGAATGGGTAAATGAGTAATTGGGAAAGATAAAAAGTTGTGAGGGAGTGGACACGGCACTATGAGCTCATCCCATGGTCAGGCTTGTTGCCCACCAGTGCCGCGCTCCGGGGGTAAGAAAAAGGGGTAGAAAGAAAGAGGAGGATAGGGGGACACAACAGAACGAGGATAGAAGAAAGAAAGTAGAAGATGTTGGGATAGGAAGAGAAGAAGGGCATCAATATAATAATATACTTATACATAATAAACTAATAAACACGATAACAATAGGACTGCCACGGGGACAGCCCACCACTAAATTTTTTCGCGCGTGGGACCCGAGCGGGTCAGACCCTCCCCTGGGGCGGCACGTCGATTTGTGCCCCCCGCCACATATGCCCCCGTGGTAGAGAGCCGACAAGGCGACCTAGCCGTGCAGCCCGAGGGGCCGCAGGGGCCAGCCCGGTAGGCCCTGCCTCACCCGAGGAAAAGGTTGTTGAGGCGCAAGATGATGGGTGGGGTGTCCCGGTGGCAGTTGACAATAACACACAAGCTGAATTAGGAAAAAAGTGTATGGGTGATAAAATAAGTAAAGATAAACCTTCATCCCGTGAGGGCAGTGTGACAAGGCAGAACGGGCGCGCCCGCGCGACCAGTCGTGGCCGCGCGGGCACGCCCGCCCAGATGCAGTTAAAGCTAATACAAAGTGGCATGTGGGTCGGGTCGGGCGGGCGCGACCCCCCGGCCGGAGGCCGGTGTTAGTCGCGAGGGCACGCCCGCCCGGCCAGACCCACGGCATAGTAACAATACGTGGTAAGATTAGGTTGAGCGGGCGCGCCCGCGCGGCCAGCGGTGGTCGCACGGGCGCGCCCGCTCAGGTACAGTTAGTATTAGCATAAAAAAAAATTGTTTTCTTCGTGGCTAGACGAGTCCGCAGCCGGACCGCTCACAGCGGCCCCTCTCCACCGCCTTCTCCACGCCGTTCGCGCAGACAGCCGGGTGGGGAGATCGGCTCAGCCCCCGACTCCGCCGCCGGCGCCGCCCCCCCCCAACACCGCAGGCGCGGCCACCGCCGCCGCACACCACGGCCGCGCTCCCCCGCCCGGGCAACCGCCGAACAGGCGCCCCGCGCCGAAGACCGGCTCCCGCGGCCCGCAATCACCCAGGGCAGACCCGCCCGCGCCCCGGGCAGCAGACGCACCGCATAAACTGCGGGAAACTTCCTCCCAGTGTGCGCCCGAAAGCGGCCAACCCTTGACCCATGTGCACAAAGTTGGGGACCACTGCCGCGCGCACTTCGGAGGACCCCCACGGCCCATGCGGCACCCCGCACCACCCGGAGCCCAGACGCCCCCGCCCCGAGCACTCGCGGACCGCCGGCGCCCATCCTCGCAAAAGTGAGAGGCGTCCATTCAGCGACCATCCAGGCCGGGAAAACGCAGCCGCGATGCGCCGCGGCGACGACCGCACCCACGACGCGTGAGGCGCAACACCAACAGCGGCGCCGGGCATCCTGCCGACCCCCCACGCCGTCACCGAGGAGGCACGCAGTGGGCCGCGCAGCGGAGACAAGAGGTGTAGCGGAGTAGTGGCGTTTATTTATAGGCATATTGTTTTTTTTTTTGTTTTTTTATTTTTTTTAAGTAATGGTATTTATAGGCATATTGGTGGGTTATATTTTTTTTTTTTGTTTTTTTTTTTTTTTTTTAAGTAATGGTATTTATAGGCATATTGGTGGGTTATATTTTTTTTTTCCCTTTTTTTTTTTTTTTTTTTAAATAACTACAAAGCAAATGGTTCACATATAATGACTACAATACGTAACATGGGCCGGGTCGGGCGGGCGCGGTACCGGTGCCCAGGTAGGGTAGGGTTGGGTACGGGTAGAGTAGGGGTAGGGTAGGGGTAGCGTAGGGGTAGGGTAGGGTAGGGGTAGGGTAGGGGTAGAGTACGGGTAGGGTAGGGTGGAGTAGGGGGAAGGGCCACGGGAACGAAGTCGCGCTGGGTCAGCTAGTATAAAATAATTATCACTGCAGTGACAAAATGAAAGGTTTTGGAAAATTCGCCATATACGTAATTTTTATTATAAAAGCTATGAAAGAATCGTATATAATTGTTAGTTGTTAGACTTGAGTATAATTCACTATTGAAAGGATTCAATCATTATTATTAATGAGAAGTAGAATAACAATAATTATTTACAGCGTCTGAATTGTTCACCAACCTATTGATTATTTACTAAACATTAAGCAATTTCATATATAAATAGAAGATTAAACGCTATTGTTCAAACTTATATTAACAATACGTAAGTAATTTATTTATTTACCCTCAAAATATAGAGTTCCAAGTAGGTGTAGTGATATTTTCATTATTCGGTTAAGTACCTACTAGATTAAAAAACAAATAGATTAACGAATTTTCGGCAAGCTTTTTGTGAAAAATAGCAGTTTTCAGGCTATGCTTTTGCTAACTCTCAAGAGATGGCGCTAGCAGATTTTGAGAAATAGCTATTTAAAGAACTACTAATATACTTAGCTGATATACATTTTGATATACTTAATTCTGCTTTGTAGAAACGTTTTTATAGAAATTTAACCGGCAATTTATAGCAATGATTATCAAAAAGGTATAAAACAACGCTAATATAAATCAGACGCTCTATTTTATTCGTAATATCAAAGCGTTATTTCCCAAAAATAAAGCAATCAATGCATTATTTCATACCACACTGTACTGTTTCTCAAATTCTAGTAACGCCATTTCGAGCTTAATGAAAAATGTTAATGTCGTCAGATCAGAACTGTCATATGAAAACTGCTCATTGATTTGTGAATAATGTGTTGTATTTGGATAATGTGATGTTTTGTTGGTATTGGTACGCCTACGATATGTAAATCAATTTTATTATAAAATACTCACATAATCTACCGAAGCTAAGGGACAGGCGCTTTCTAAGCTTTTGCATTTTGCTCATAGCGCCGCCCCTTTTTTCTCTCATTGTCACGCCTGAAACAAAAGAACAAGGGTATTAAACATAATATATAACAAATATTTGTAAATACCATAACCTAATTACCTACTATGTGTATATACATTTACCTACAGAAGTAAGCGTACTTCAATATTTTTCAAGAGCGCGCTCGTAATCATGTATGTACTTAAAAACACCTTTAAAAATCTCTAAATCATAGTATGATGGTACCTAAGCCAATCCCTGTGACTTATAAATTAGATAGAGCAACTGAAAATCCTTACTTATATTATAAATGCGTCTCTGTCTGTCTGTGTGTTACACAATCACACCTAAACTACTGAACCGATTTGAATGAATTTTGGTACAGAGATAGTCTAGAGCCTGAGAAAGGACATAAGCTACTTTTTATTCCTAAAAAATATCACCTTCCCGCGGGATAAAGTCGTGTATTACACGCGGGCGAAGCCGCGGGCGGAAGGCTAGTAAGTATAATAAAGACTTCTTTAAAATAACAAAACAAAAATAATGTTTACAAAAGTGATAAATAAATATTAAGTAACCTTTTTAATAATAGCAAAGTAGGTAGCAATACCAATAACTAACATGAAACAAGTTCCAAACTATGAATGTAATACAGTTGCCTAATAATAATCGTTACGATGTGGGATTAATTAATTAGGACGAGTTATAAGGTGCAGTCACGCTCACGCTAGACTCGCCTCCCCACTCGCTGTAATGACTTCGGAAATGTTGAATACAGTAGCAATTGAGCATTTACCGAGATTATTTTTAATATCTCAGTATCAAAACAATATAAAACAAATTACGAATGTAATAAAGTTGCCTAATAATTGTTACGGTGTGGGATTAATTAATTAGGACGAGTTATAAGGTGCAATCACGCTAGTCTCGTTGTTCAGAAATGTTGGATACAGTAGCAATTGAGCATTTACCGAGAATATTTTTAATATCACAGTAGCAAAACAAATATGAAATAAATTATGAATGTAATACAGTTGCCTAATAATTGTTACGATGTGTGATTAATTAAATAGAACTAGTTATAAGGTGCAATCACGCTAGCTAGACTCGCCTCCCCCAATCGCCAATGAGTTGTTCGGAAATGTTGATATAAAAAACCAGTTTAGCATTTACCGAGGAACACATATTTATGTTAGATTGCGGGCGTTAAATTTTCGATACAAATAATCAAAATAACTAAGTTAGAGCTACATATTATGAAATTACTCGACTGTTCTAATTCGTACTATTGAGCGCTCTCTTGTTTAACATATAGACACAAGGGTCAAAGACAAATTATAATTTCGTCGGTTCGTCGTTCTTTTACAAACACTTCATTAACCAGCGTAATCCGTGACAATGTCGAGATGTTTTGTCTACGACGAGTCTCTATTATGACATTTTGTAGGGGGAAAACCTTTAGTGCAGCCGTCTTAAGTGTCAAATCGAAGAAGGCAAAACTTTCCTCGGGTTCGTTTGAACGTGTAAACAAACGTGTTAAAAATTGAATGCAAAATTCCGTTAGCCGGCGCTATTCCGAACATACCTCGAGTTTGTTATGCTCATATTGCATGGCTTAACAGGTGATCGCGTGCGAAAACTCAGCTCTTTAATTAACTTAGTGGGGATAATGTTTAATAATAGGAAAACGTACGCTCCCGATCCCGATAGAAGTCGTGATCGTACGCTAATACGAAAGTGTTAATTTGTGTACAATGTTGTTGATTTGTTGCACGTTAATAGCGAGTTGTGTAATGCACATACAAAATTATGTTTGTTATATAGCTACGCATGGGGAAGTGGTGTTATTAACGAGAATTTAGTAAATGAAACTGAAAACATTTGTTTAAAGTTGTCCTATTACATTTTCATAGCACAATTTCAGTTCTGAAATGTTCTAAAGCTGTCTGTCGGTACCAAGGTCTATAGAAAGTCAGAAAAAGTTTTGACACTCTCTGTTATTAGAAGTATCATACATGTCGTTTCTTTGTTCTTTGTAGGCTAACTGACTATTAAGTCGGCGGTCAAAAGAACAGCGTCCCATGTAGACTAAACATTTTCGCGATCGACATGCTACGTCTGCAGGTACAACGAAAAAGGTCACAGGGTCGACAGGTCGACGAAACCATTTAAGCCTCTTTTGTTATCTGGACTCCGAGCCTGCTTGAGAAATACTATACCTATTGAATAAAGTATAAAAATACAGCATCCAATTACGAAAATACGAAGACAATTAAGTACTTACATAAAGTTCGGAAATAAACTAAAGGGAAAATAAATCACGCGTTAACCTTAAATTTGTCCAACTGCCAGATTTTCAGGGTTCGCCGCGGAACCAAACCAAATATGAAGTCATTAAAAGGCCAAGCGTGCCGAGCTGTCACGGTTCCGTCGTATGTAAACATGTAACTGGGCGTAAACATTTCGGGAATTCGCTGGATGTTTGCGGGAATCGACGCTTGCCAAATATTCAAATGAAACATGCATAACGATGTTGTACTCGTAATACCACGCGGTTTAACGTCTTCACGTTGTTGGGACTTTATTTTCGTTTTCTGAAGCTACCACTTAACGCTGTTGCTTTCTTAACAAAAATATACTTAAATACAGTAGTTGTGTACCTATTTCTTCGGCGTGTCTTTAAATCTTGTATCACATAATTTTAAAATACCTAAGCACCTACATGTTTGCATATATGGAAAATCTTAAAGTACTTAAGTACTCTTTATTTCCAAAACACAGCCACATAAAAACAAAAAATTCTCACAAAGCAAAAGTTACCAATCGTTTCATTGTGCTCAAACACCATTCCATTAGAATATTTTGCAAAGCGTTATCAAAAACTTCCCGTCATACACACCGCGACTTAATAGACCAATAATTCGCTTGAACTACCCATTTCGTGAAGCAAACCCCATGAAACTGTTAGAGTAAACATGTGAATACGTTCAATGCACTTGCTTTGATGCTGTCGCGGTCGTTTCGGCTCTACACTGAAATAAGTTTAGTTTCAAAGCAACATCACATACATTGACCTGATACAAGAAAAATGATTTTTTAGTTAATTAAAGTGCTGTAGATCGATTCACTAAAATTCGATCACCAACTAGCATAATTATGACTTCTCTCTTCATTTTTGGCTTGACTTTCACTTGTTTGATAATTATGATTTGACCTTCGTGTTCGAATTCGAATGCAAAGAGAAGGTGAAGTGAAGACAGAATATTCTTATAGAATAGCATCCGTGCAATATCAAAAGCAACGAAATTGTTCAGCATCAGTAGTTAGGTTTAGGTACAGAATTTACTATATTGCTATATTGAATACGTCTTTGAATCGAAGAAACTGACCACCTTGTTTGCGTTTTGCTTTTTACAAGCTTTTTATTAATTTGCCATGTTAGTTAGTTAGTTAGTGGGGGACAAAACTTGCAAGCTTAATTTAACCCACTTCCCAGTGTCCGATGGAGCTTAAATGTTGTATACAGGTTTGGTTTAGATGACAGACAATACAATATTAAAGTACAGTGCGCAAAAAAGCTTGTCATAAAAATGCGTTTTTTTACTAACAACTTATTGTAGCTCTGAGATTTTTTTTTGTCGCGCAACTCAATCCTCAGACCTCCTAGAGACATCGCATCTGACGCCTCATAAGGTATGCCTCCAAAGACGTATTGAAACGCCACATGAAGTGCTGCCAAATGGACCCGCTAAACTGGGAAGAATGTGCCGCGAACCGCCCCGAATGGAGTCGCTTGGTGCAGTCGAAGGTGCAAGACTTAGAAGTAGCAAGAAGGGCAGACCACGATGCCAAGCGCAACAAGTTGAAGGCTATACCACCAAGAGCCATATATTACAACGTCTGTGTCCCCGTGTACTCCAAAATAAAATTGGCTACTGCAGCCATATGAAAGCGCACGATAGGGCCGTCAATTAGCGAACAGAATGATGCAGTCACCGTGGCCGAAATCAATAAAGAGCATCATCGACATCATCATCATAATATTAAATAGCATCGCGCCGATGATTAATTTGCGCAAAGTCGAGTTTCAAGCAGAGTTTATTGGTTGGTAATAGGTAGGTATCGAAAATAAACTCAACTTGGTTGTACACCTGTTAATGTTGCTTTATAGAACCTCGCCTTTTTCTCAAACAAACATTAGGTTTATAAAGTACTTGAAGAATGAACTTTACTATGAATAGCTAGTCTAGCTTAAAATCTGATAAAACTTTTCAATTTTCCGCAATAACTTGGCAATTCGCCCAATGTATGTTATTCATGACTGCGTCAAAACTGACATTGGAAGCACAACCATAAAAGCGTATAGCACTGCATTGTACGAGAAAGTATTCATAATATTTTGACACAAATCAGTTTAGACATGAAAGAAAACTAGACAATTATAAAAAAATAAAACCGCCTTCAAAAAAACCACATCAAAAAAGGAAGAAATAATTCCTCACCAAAAAAATAACGTAAGTACTTTGAAGTCGGGCGTGAAACATGGACAATTTTTTGTTGTTTTTGTTAAAACCCGCCTGACTTCAAAGTACTTACGTTATTTATTTGGTGAGGAATTATTTCTTACTTTTTTGATGTGGTTTTTTTGAAGGCGGTTTTATTTTTTTATAAAAATAATTTATATTTCACTCTTTTTAGTGCATCGTGCAGGCAATTTACGTGTTTTCTGGTAAATAGGTATGTGATCAAACTGAAAATCTCTTTTTCGAAGTCGGTTAAAATACCTTGAGGTATCCCCTTTTTAACAAAACAAGAATCATCTAAATCGGTTTATAAACAAAGGAGTTATGCCTAAAGATACGTATTACATTCACATAAAGTGGCAACGAAAACGACAGTATTTTCAAGATTTCCTGAGAACCTCCTCCTTTTTGATTTAGAAGTCGGTTAAAAACGATTTCACTTGGTTTCTCGCAGATTAAACGACATGATAGAATTTGAGGAACCACGAGAATTTACCTACTGTTAGATTAAGATGTGTACCTATTTATTTATTACACGGCTCAGTCATAAACTAACTTACTTCTGATTATGGCGTTTTTCTAGTCTAGTCATCAACATCATCATCAACCATTATTCATTCATTCATCAACCATTAACAACACAAAAACGATTTAACTTGGTTTCTCGCAGATTAAACGACATTATAGAATTTGAGGAACCAAGAGATAGTTACCTACTGTTAGATTTAGATATGTATGTACCTATTTATTTATTACACGGCTCAGTCATAGACTAACTTACTTCTGATTATGGCGTTTTTCGAGTCTAGTCATCATCATCATCATCAACCATTATAAGTCCCCACTGCTGGAGCACTGCTGGCCTATCTTATAGATGGGTAAGGAGAACGGGTGATCCACCACGCGGGCTCAATGCAGATTGGTGGGTATTAACGACTGCAAACGCAACCGGGACCAACGGCTTAACGTGCCTTCCGAAGCACGGAGAAACTCAAGATAATAAATTTTTGGTCACCCATCCCGTGACCGACCATTGCGAAAGCTGCCCAACTTCAACGACCGCAGGCAGAGCGCGATAACCACTGCGCCATACGGGCTCCTCTCCGTCTAGTCTAGTGCAGCCCCCCTAGACAAGTGGCTTGCTATTATCGAATTCGCCAGTAGAATAGAAAGAAAATGTATGAGATTGACATTAGCGGGCACGTGACATTTCGATCGCTAATGTCAATCCCATACATTTTCTTTCTATTCTACTGGCGATATCGATAGTAGAAAGCCACTTGTCTACAGGGGCTGGAGTGTAAAACCAATTGTGAAATAATGTAGAGCATGAGCGACGATATCTTCTAGCCAACAATACCGTATATTTTTCACAAGAACTAGATTCATTATCGCAGTGCTTTGCTTCACAGTTCCAATCAAAACCCTTAGGCTGTTCAAACATGACCACCATAGATAAACATCCACTGACGAGGCTATCTAATCTGGGAAGCGACAGGGACGTCGAGCCTCACACTACATACATATTTAGATTGATGACATTCCCCGCTGTTACCATAGCGTGTGTACACAAAGTCAGAGAAACGCAGAGATAAACCGTTATCAAGTTTTCTTGAAATCGTAATTAGAGTTACCTAACAGTGGTGTAATTAAGATAACATGCATTTGTAAATGAAGTGTCAAGATTTTAAATTACGAGTAACCTTTCTTTTATCAATGATGGATTGTTGATAATTACGATGATTATTTTCCTTATTATGAACGAGTTTTGTATCAAGGGAATATATTTCACATTTCGAATTTTTATTTCTCTTCGAATCATATTCTGCAAACAAGATGTTGAGTTGAGAAATATCGTGAGCGGAATTGAGCCTGGTAGGTATATCGATAGATACAGTTGCGTTTACCGTCATAGCCACTACACATGTCATCCTTATTACATCAATACCCGACTTATTTGCATAGGACGCTCGTAAAATTTCTGTTTTGATCGTAAATAAAGTTTATGTTTCCGAAGAAATCGATCATATTACGAAACCATCTGCAATATGCTATTCGGGAATTTTCTGCGAAGGAACATTCGACTGAAGCCACTTACGCAAATTACACATAAACAATTAATTCTATACGCACCAAACATTACCCTACCTTCTAGAGAGCGCCGTCTCTCCGTCGTTATTGCTATAATTACATCAATTAGTGCCATTAGTTGCGTTACGCTACTATTGTCACTTACACATCTCCTCTAATTTCCATTTCAGTTTCGTCCTTTAATTTCCCATATTAAAGGACGAAGGCCGTTCAATCATTGAGGTCCAACCACTTAAGATACTCTCATGTTTAAAGGGGTTACTTACATTAGCTTTGATTTGCACTCTTACTTTTCTTTACAGGACTGCAACAATACTCGTAGTTGTCATGATAAATATGTGTCGTGTTATTTCGAACAAACTGGAGTGTCAGTAAACAGATGAGCCGTGTTCTAGAGTTCCGCATGCCACGTTTATGCGACCAACTGGCACCCACGCAACGTGCTGCGACAAAATGTCACAAACGCTAGAATAGCTCCAGACAATAAATTGTTCCGAGATGTGGGAGAACACGGGAATAACAATAAACTTGATAATTTAGTTACAAAAGCGTGCCGAAAGAAACATTTATCATAATTTTGATCTTTTATTGCGGAACCTTCATCGTTCATTTCAAATCGTGTTCTGATAAAACAATATTAAACTGAAAACACTGGGGGCTACCGACTAAAAAATATAGATATGGGCATGGGCTCTATTTGACATTTGAAGCCAATATTATGTCCATTTATAGACAAAGTATGGATTTCAAAAGTCAAATGAAACCCATTATACTCTATTTTATGGTTCAATTCAAAATACTAATACATAGGTGCGTGCTGTAGAAGAATATCCTACTAAGATCAAATAATGCATTTGGTTTAAGACTTCTAAAACATTTGAGTTTCATTTAATGACGATAAGAGCCGATGCACATTAAATTTATTGTAAGAGATTCCATATATCAATAAATGTTTACATGGCAACACGATTCCCGCATAAGGAAAGTAATAAACATCAGCATTTATCAAAACACGAGTGTGGCAACATCCGTTATCATTCCGAAACCATAACCAGCCTTGGATGACCATAAAGGTCCAAGCCATGACACATCTTGGCGCAACGCAAAATTCTCGTGGGTGACACGACTCGATAACCGCCTACGTGCGACTACCGCTAATACGTTGAAAAATCACATACAACTGTGAAATTAAGTTAAAATTCCCGTTAAATTGACAAGACCGGTGTCTTTCATTTTATTTTTACATTTATTAAGGGGCTTTAATAATACGAATGGATTCTGCCAACCCTATCATAACCTTACTTACAATATCATTAGATGTTCGCTCTACTAGCGGACTCTCTAAAACTACATTAAAAAGTATTCTGGCTTCCCCAAATGTGGCGCAGGACAGAATTCTATGAGATAGCTTGTGTTTGAAGATGAAGAGATTAATGAAGAGGAGAAGAGGAGTTAAACCTTACTAATATTATAAATGCGAATGCATATAGATCATGCATGGTCTAGCTATCATATAGTCTACCGCGACCCGTAAGCTAGTAATTCATAACAACAAAAATTTTGTTGACATCCTAGATAGAACAACTATTTTTTAAAGCGAACGGTGTGGCAAGCATGGCTTTGTCTTGTCAAATTTATGTTTGGTGGTAGGACTTGGAATCAGTCCTTGAACCTCTACGTGAACATGTGAACTAGGCCATAGGATCGAAAGTGTTATGATTGCGTAACTTAAAAACACAAAGACTACGCTTAGTTAAATGTAATGTGGAAATTGCATGCTAACACAGGCAATCCATAAACAGCATCATGCAAACATGATCACGCGCATACTGTGTCAAATTACAGAAACGTGTTGCATTTGTAAATACCAAAATACCAATAAATTTGGTGTGTGCGTTCGTGCCTTGTTAATACATTTCTGAAACATGAATTGACGCTATTTAGGACGTAACACTACATTGATGCATCAAACCAGTTGAATAAAGGAATATCTGTCACTAGCGGCCGCCCGCGGTTTCACCCGCGTGGTTCCCGTTCCCGTGGGAATATCGGGATAAAAAGTACATATAAACCTTCCTCTTGAATCACTCTATCTATTAAAAAAAAACGCATCAAAATCCGTTGCGTAGTTTCAAAGATTTAAGCATACAAAGGGACATAGGGACAGAGAAAGCGACTTTGTTTTATACTATGTAGTGATAGTGATAAACTATTGGTTTCTGGGAAATATGGGACCATATCCTCCTAAGGTCCTGAATATGATCTTGCTAATGAGATGATCACCAGGACAGATCTTGGTTAAATTCTCAACAAGCATTATGACAAAGTCAATTTCAATTCGACTTAAAGGTTGGTGATTTAAGACTATCCAAAGTTCAAACAGTCGTCTAAGCAACGATTGTGACCAAACCGGGTCCGAACAGGGTATCGGGTAGGTATAGAACGTGCGAAAGTCGTTCGTCGACCTTGCTGTGAGCGTCGCGTCGCCTGCGCCCGCGCCGGCCGCGTGCCATTCCACCCACTGCACACGATTGCACAGAACGTGCGCGAACTGGTGCATTTATTCTATAAGTGTAGCTGACATGATGTCTGGAGCGATAAATCAAATAATATCGGATAACATCATAGACATTGCTGTGATTTCGAGATAAGTAGCTTAAGCTCATGGAACTATAAGTATATAATACGCCCAACAAACATAAATGTATGTCACAACAATGTTTATCCTAGGTGGGGTCCGAAGTCACGACCCCTATATAGCTCATCAGGGACTACACCATTAGGCCCGTCATTATCCTTCTTTTACAACCTTTATTTAACTTGCAGAAGTTGCAAAGTGTGTAACAAGCTAAATTGACCCAGTGTCCGATTGAGCTGAAATTTTGCATACCTACAAGTTTAGTTTGGATGTCAATACAGTTTGTCAAAAAAATATTTTATATTTTAAAAAAAACTTATTTTGTGACAAGTAGCTTACTTACCCGATTGTGTTTTGTGTTAACAACAAAATTCACCTACGTAAGAGGCCGAACAAAATATGTCCTAAGAAAATAAATGAGAACTACTTTTTGTTCTGTATTCTGTAATACTAGTGGATGTAAAAACAACATCGCTGTACATTTTAAAATGCTTCAACCAGCAAAAACTCAAGCGATGTAGTTGTAAAACAACGTTGCGCTGCAGCATCTGACGCAAGAAAGTTAAAAGAAAGTGATAAATATGAGCGCTACTAAAGTTATTTTAGTAACCACCTCATCAGAGTAAAATAATATCTTAATATTAGCAGAATACTCCCTATTTCCAGGATAGTTGAGGAGGAGTTATTTGACAAAAGGAGGTCGGTGTAAATGTCAAAGCTAATGGCGTGAGGCAGTAGCCGTGATGACAGAATTGACGTCCGGCTTTTAATGCAGCGATGCTGTTGAAACCTAGCCAACTATCAAAAATGTAATTAAACTGTTTATCTTCATTTGGGCGATGATTGGAGGGAAAGGTGTTTTTTTTTTTATATTTCATTATTAGCAGACTCGACAGACATTGTTCTGTTTTAATTAATAAAAAAGTAGCCCAAAAACGTAGTGATTATTCTTCTAATACTTTGAATTTCTTCGATAAAATTGCAAATCAGCATTCGATGTTTTAAGTCGCTTCTGATGTACCTATTACATCTTCGATCGACCATGTGATCTTTATATTTGTTTGATAAATCAATGCGTTAAAAGTTATGGAAAACAATATTCGTATTTGTTTAGCATTTGACGAAATCACAGCATCTTCGAGTGTGGTCCCATGAGTGTCATTGTCTTGAATGATGTAGAGCCTCGAAAATTGAGCCCTCAGACGCCAGAGGTCTACTTTTCAAATAGCCCATTTCTCATTTTGACTTTTCTCATGTGACTACATCGCTATCGGCCCACTTGGGCAAACAAACAGATTAAACGCAAATAAAGCACTCATCTTGGCTGGGAATGGGATGGTCTGTGTAAAGACGTCCTAGTCTATTCGTTCTTTTTGTTTTTGTCGTCGAATTTTCTTTCACGATTGATTCTAGGCTATAACCGAAAAGAGCAAACACTTCTCCTCAAAATTTCATTGTAAGAATTTTCATTATCCGATTGCTCTAAGAAATGTTTTCTTTTTTCAACTGATGAATCTGATAAGAGATGCGCTGCAAATGTCGTTTACATTTGAAACGCGAAACCAGTTACGAAAAACGACATAAGCAAACATAAGTTTTCATCCATTTCACCCATCTCATGATCAACCTGAGCAAAAGTAGTTGATCATGCGCCAGCCCAGCTCTTTCCCTTCTTTTAAAAAGTATTGCTTATTTTACAGACTTTTGGCGCTACTTCGCCAATTTATAATATGAAACGTAGCGTTTAAATGTAGATAAGAAGTAAAAAAAACATTTAAAATCCAAATAGAACTCACTTCAATTCCTTTCATTTGCAAATTACTATTTCTAATGCATACAAACACAATACACTTTTAAGATTTCACGCATAGGAAATACCATTGTTATTCTATTACACTAGATATTGCGGAAAACAAACTTCAGGAAAATACTTTTCAGACAAGACTAGAATTTAATTGCCGTGACAAACAAAAGCGGTTTTTGTCGTAAAAGGTGACGGTGAGGTGATTTACAAAGCTTACGTAATTGAATGAATGAAACTGACGTAACAATACAGGTGCAAAAAAAGTATTATGGACCCTTATAGGATATAACAACAAAGATAACAACATTATTTTAAAATAAATACTTAATAAAAAAGATAAATGCCTATGTATGTATAAACTCAAAACAAGATATAAATATCTAAATTAAATGGTCATGAAATAATTCGTTTCTGAAACATACTGATTGTAGGTAAGTACCTACCTACTTGAATGACAAATATTTTATTTGTCATTTATATTCGACTCAAACTACTTACTACTTATTACCGATCATGAACAATAGCTTTTATGATTGATCATGAGCACGTGAGTCACAAGCAATTATTTGATCATTAATGGTTTATTTATACCACTGAAGGAAGCCATCGGTCTTGTACTAATAGATACACTATTCACCTTTTGCAGAATGATTGGTCCTGGATCTTTATTTAAGTTTGTTTAATTTTTCTGTAACCTAGCTGTTATTAGCTTCCGGAAAAGTTGTAAAATCTAAAATCTAGAATCAGAATATGTTTATAATTTTCTTTTTCTGTTGCACTTTGTGTCACTCTTTTTACGATTTTCTCAACAACATTTAGGTTGACTGGAAGAGATCTCTTTCAGGGATAAGTCCACCTTTGCCGAACATACTTGTACATTGTAAACTGTCATATATAATTTGTGCAATAAAGAATATAATAATAAAATAAAATAAATAATAACTATTCATATTCGACTAAAATTGTGGCACTATCATTATTTGCTATTTATCAACTCATAAGGACGAGATGTTACTATCTTAAATCCAATAACAACAACCAAACCAGAACACTTATCACACGAAGGTTTATTTAAATTTGCTTTGAAAGCGAAACTAATGCAGTGGAATTTAATTATCTTTTATTTATTTATACTCGCTATCTCTTTCCATGAAGACTATTGTGATTCTTAATGAAGATCACACAATAAACCGAAATGTGAAAAGTTCTTATAAAAATTAAACCGCCTTCAAAAAAGTAAGTAAGAAATAATTCCTCACCAAATAAATAACGTAAGTACTTTGAAGTCGGGCGTGAAACATGTACGATTTTTTATTGTTTTTGTTAAAACCCGCCCGACTTCAAAGTACTTACGTTATTTATTTGGTGAGGAATTATTTCTTACTTTTTTGATGTGATTTTTTTGAAGGAGGTTTAATTTTTTTATAAAAATAGTTTTTATTTCACTCTTTTTAGTGCATCGTGCATGCAATTTACTTGTATTCTGGTAAATAGGTATGTGATCAAATTGAAAACCTCCTTTTTTTAAGTCGGTTAAAATACCTTGAGGTATCCCCTTTTTAACAAAACAAGAATCATCTAAATCGGTTCATAAACAAAGGAGTTATGCCTAAAGATACGTATTAAATTCACATAAAGTGGTAACGAAAACGACAGTATTTACAAGATTTCCTGAAAACTACTGAACCGATTTCAAAATTTCAGAAAATGGGACCAACTTGGAAACCAACCTGATGTAATAACGTTTTAATCATTTTAATCGGTCCATCCGTCTTCGAGTAATCGGTGGACTGGACATACACAAAAAAAAAACATACATACAGACGAATAGAGAACCTCCTCCTTTTTGATTTAGAAGTCGGTTAAAAATGGTTTTCATCCCATTAAGACACTGAATAAATAATATTCTTGTGGCATACAACACTTTTAAAATTTTAATTCAGATCTTGAACTAAGTACCTAGTTGACTCATTCACTCAACGAGATATTTATTTTATTTTGTTTTTAGTATTTGTTGCTATAGAAGCAACAGAAATACATCATCTATGAACATTTCAACTGTTTAGCTATCACGGTTCATGAGATACAGCCTGGTGACAGACAGACGGACAGCGGAGTCTCAGTAATAGGGTCCCGTTTTTACCCTTTGGGTACGGAACCCTAACAGAACCTAACAGACGGACAGCGGAGTCTCAGTAATAGGGTCCCGTTTTTACCCTTTGGATACGGAACCCTAACAGAACCTAACAGACGGACAGCGGAGTCTCAGTAATAGGGTCCCGTTTTTACCCTTTGGGTACGGAACCCTAAAAAGCAAATTTCATCGTGGAGTAAAGACCGTCTAGTCTGGCTGAAAACGCAAATGAAATGTTAATGACATTAAATTTCTGATTGCGCCGCGCAGATGTTTCGATCACGCCTTCCATTTCATTTAAATCGGCTACAGTCACAGCAGAATGCGGTGCGAATAAGAATGATATGTTAATGTCTTCATTAGTCAATGTTAAATATCTCAGTTGAACGACCGTGGACATCGAAACTTCCTCATTTAAAGGGATTAAAAATGACATAGTTGACACGAGAGCGCAGCAAAAGTAAATAACGCGACGAAAGAGCTCGTTGATGCAAGAGAACTGAGTGCACGCGACTCGTGACCTCGAACCTGTGACCCTGCCCACAATGCGAACAATTGTAATGTAAATGCGGACTTAAGCCGCTGTGCCAGTCATACCGTGGTACCGTTTATTATTGCAACGGAAGGCAAATACCTACTCATTACTCATATGTTTTTTAGGAATCGTAACGCAACGAACATGTTAGCCAACACAGATACATTTGAAGAATTAAGATTAGAGGCAGAAACCGTTATTGATTGTAATCGCAATCATAAGCGTGTTACAGATAAAGCAATAAAAGACGATTCATGAGAAGAAAGCGAATCCACGCACAGTAATAAACAGCGTTATATCTTCTTCAAGATTTCCTTAATTTGCTGTCTCACAATATTTATACAAAACATCAAATTCAAGTCAGTTTATAAGTTTTAATAATACCTAAAACTATTGTTACGTTTCAAAATGTATCTGTTTTATCCGCTTTTAATAATTTACGATAGCAGAATGATAATAAACAATGCACAACGCATGGATACGTTTATATCACGTCCTCCGGACACTGCGTGGCGCATACTTGTTGTGTGAGCACTAAAACGCGATGTTGCATTCTTCATTTCCATGCACGAGATAACTAGGGGCATTAATGCAAGTGGTACAATAGTTTCCATATCGGAGTCGCCCGCAGCTAGGGTTACCAGATGAAAAAAACAAAAGTCCTGAGAATAGGCCTGATTTCCATTGAAAAAGCCTGAGTTTGAGCCTGAGAGCGGGGGGGGAGGGTTTGCAATAAATCAATAATTAAAGAAAAAACCTTACTTAAAAAGTTATGTATCTACTAATAAGATAAATTAGTACTTACTTATTAATTAATTATAACCAAGATCTATAAAGATCTTTTAATCTAAGCATTTATTTTACTATTTCTTTTGTATTTTATTGGAAATTCTAAAAAACCTGAGATTTCATGAGTTTTGCAAAATCCGGCCGCAATCCTGAGATGAGTCTAAAAATCCTGAGATCTCAGGCCAAATCCTGAGATATGGTAACCCTACCCGCAGCTCATCGAGGCGTGGTCAAGAAGCGTGCTCACCCGACCGTCCCGTTCTCTCCCTACGGGTTCCGGTATTGTAAAGGATTAATACATTTAGAGCTCGCTGGGGAAATATTTTAAAACCTTTTAATTTCCATCTATGCAATAGAATTAAAATCTTACAACTTAAATAATTTTCCCGAGTCAAAGGAGACAATTACTAACGAGTAGGAAGTCTTTTCCTACATTCTATTATCAGTTGCCTTGTCTAGTTCAGCTAACTAACATGAATAACGGAATAAACATGAGAGTAATTTTAAATAAATATCTTTTAGAGCGAACGCGCACTTGTGATTTTTAATCGGGCGATAGTTCTCGTTCGTTCTCGGATTCAGTATAGAGTTGTATGGCAGAGCGCGCACTGACGATTAAACTATCGACCGATCAAACTATCGAAAGTGACTGGCCGATAGTTGTACGGTCAAACTATCGCACAACTATCGGCCGGGCGGTAATGTGCATGAAGGACTATGTGAGCGCGCGCACTGCATTCAACTAAACTATCGCCCAACTATCGGTAGACTACGCATTCAGTATCGAACTATCGAAAATGACTGGCCAATAGTTGTACAACTATCGGACAACTATCGCACAACTATCGGACAACTATCGGCCTGTGCATGAAGGACTATGTGAGCGCGCGCCCGGATTCAACTAAACTATCGACCAACTATCGGTCGACTAAAAATCACAAGTACGCGCAGGCTCTCAAAACCAAACTAACAACCGACAGTTTGATCACGATCGTTTTACGATTCCGACTAAACTATCGCCCGATTAAAAATCACAAGTGCGCGTTGGCTCTTAACGTCCAACTCTAAAGTGAACAGTACTATCGCATTTGTACATAGCAAGCTGATTTGCGTCTTTTTTGTCCCTTCTAAAATTACCTATAATTATGATCAACAACTTCCTCGAGCTAGCTAACGCGTGTCATTGACTGGCACATCGGCAGCCATTAAGATGTGGCCTTCCAAGGTCTGGTGTAATTGTACCTCATACCTGGTCTACCCGGCAATGATCGATTACAAACGTCGACTAATTAACAACAAGCAAGAACTTCAGACAGATAAACTTATGTCTATTGTGCGATATAATAAGTTTTAAGTAAAAATTTAATTTTTATGACAAGCTTTTTTGCCGACTGTACTTTAATATTCTATTGTCATCTGAACCAAACCTGTATACAAAATTTCAGCTCCATCGGACACTGGGAAGTGGGTAAAATTAAGCTTGCAAGATTTGTCCCTCACTAACTAAAACTAACTACTTAACATACAAACTAACATGGCAAGTTAATAAAAAGCTTGTAAAAAAGGAGTAAAACCACTCGCAAATAAAACGACTTTATAATAGCAAAAGAATTCCTGATGACGCTGGTTTGATCAAAGAAAAAACTACTGACATTAAGCAAATCTATGCGCATGCACAGGTGTTCAATTCAATGACGTGAGTTATCTTTTGTAATGCACTATTTCCTTATTATTTATTAAAACGTACGAGTATGCAATGTAGGTAGACCTGAAGCCATCCAATTGAAGTAGAATGCAACTATTCAACTTCTTGTAACCGACTTGAAATCGTTAAGGTTGCAAAAACTAGTAAAGAACCGAGAACCCGTCGTCGTCGCTAGATATACAACAACTAGAAACGGTACGCTACAAACTGTAAGCGACAATATTGCATTTGCAATAGATTTTGCAATCATATTTTTTTTTTGATAAACGGGTTATAATTTGAAGTACCTAGGCTTTAGTAGGTTAAAAAGACTACGAAAAATCTCTTTGTTACGTAAAAACACATAATATATTATAAAAAAATACATGGTAAACGTCAACTATAAAGATAAAGAAAGAAGACAACTAAAGTTGTGTATACTAGTGTTTTATTCTTAAGAAAAAGCGTTTTGGTTTCAAAGACCTTAATTCTAGGCTGTATTTCCTGTTATTCACCTCACGATTTGAGTCCATTAGCTTTGGACATATGAACCAAGCCTTCACTAATTTGACCAAGCAGATTCACGCCGCGTATCAAAATATGTTCTGTATACGTCTACTGGTAAAAGGAATTAATCGTGGGTCATCGAACCTGGCGCCGACGCACCTGCTCCTGCGCAGCCTGAGCCGAATGTCAACCGAATCGGCGAAACGGACGGATACTCTCAAGGTCGGTTGGCCGCTTCCATTGTTCATAGAGGCAGTTGAACGAATATTATATGATTTGAAATTCAATATATTCTGACTTCAGCTCAGCCTTCTGTTGATAAAGTAAGCACAAAAGGCTAACTTAGGCAAGCTGAAGGCAGTGTTAGTGTTAAAAATAGCAGCAAAACGGATAATATTGTCAGCACTTAACATGTTCTGGGTAAATTTTAACAAAAAAAAAATAACGGACTGTGCGAAATATCAGGTATAAAGAAATCATGTATTTAGAGTTAATACACGACGAAGATGGCATTATAGAATAAAGCTAATGTGCAACAATAATAAAGATAAGTTATTTTTATAATGAAAACAGAGAGAAAATCAGACAGTGGTTAATAACAAAGTTTGCAAGAAAGAAAGTAAACTTTCACAGGGAATCTGAATAACTAATATCATCAGGTGGCTAGCAAATACGACTGGTAAATTTGCATGAGCTAAAAACAATTCTAAAGACACAATGACTAATTCGTAAGTCTGAGAATCGAACAAAGACTAAGCTAAGCAATCGATTTAATAGAACAAATAGCTAAATTTTGCTATTCAACTTATATCACCCATGTAAATCAAGTTCATTATATAAATGTCCATACACTGATACATGCATGTGCATTTGAATGCATAGTAGACGCTTTGAAACGTAATACGTGTAATAAGATAAAACGTACATTGATTAGAATCACTTTAAGTGCAGAAGATGACTCAGTCACCTTACTCTGTAGAGTTGAATTGCTATGTTGAAAAACATTTAGATTCGTTGTTTTACAATAGCTTGAAATTGTAATTGCTACTAAGGTATACTTGACATATTATGAAACAAGAATCAGGCGTCATTAGAATCGTGTTATTATGTTTTACCTTCAGAAATCGTGGGCAGCACGTTGACGAAGTTGACAATACCGACGCCTGCTAACTGACTCATTCACCAAAACATATGCAGGGGACTGTTACCAAAAACCGTTTAACAAGGAGGATATCCTTGTACGTACCAATATAAAAAAACAATACTGTAACACTTGACACTTATCACGGCATAGATAAAACTGTCGAAATTAAGTTTAGGCACTCCAGATTTGGTAAAGTAGGTGGAACACACAAAGAGGTCGGTGTACGGAATGGTCACTGAGTCACTGTGTCTAATAAGCACTCGTTTTCCATAATAAGTGAGGGAAATAGAGACCACGAGCGTTCTACATAAGGTTGCGTGCGCAACGTTAGTGACATGCGTCCGCGCCGAGTCACCAGAGCTTACTGGCCAGACAGACATGGCAGTGCCAACGCCCGTTCACCAGTTCACCTACTCTTATCTTCCGATGACGGCGCTACTCGCAAGCTGTGCTTGCCTAACTGGTTAGACGCGAGTGCACTGCCAGTACTCGTAATTACAATAATGTGAGGATTGTGAGGTGTTCTGCAGACTTGAAACTGATTTGATCAAGCAATTCTTTGAAATTTGCATTCGAGCGCAATACGAAACTGATATCTACTTACTAATCAATGGTTGTACAACAGACTGCGGATGTTATTGTTAACCGAGGGATCAAATAACGTAGGTAGGTGTCAAAAAAGATACAAAACATTGTCTGTTCAGTAGCTTAGCTTGACAATGATAGAAGACTAGATATTATTATGTATTAGGTGATATAACGCTTCTGTGAAATTTGAGATTAAAATAAATTTCAAGCTGAGAAACAAGAAACTTAGGAGAGGCTTTAAGGAAAAATTAGAAGACCACTGAAGATGCAGTTTATGTAAAACAAAATTGAACACATAAATTAATAGCTGCGTCATTTTTGTTCTACGAAGTGGAATGGCTAAAAAAGTATAAAGATTGCTTTATTATATTAATAGACTGCTATTAGGTTTTAATGGCTTCAATGTGTTTATCCTCGTCAATATTGACCACGCAAACAATCAAAACGGACAATTTATGACTATAGGAATATCATAAATTTATTTAATTCATCAAAAAAATCTATCACACGCACAGACACCGACACCGACGAAAATTTTTCTTCATCTTAGCTAGCATTCATCATCATCATCACGCACGGCTGCATTATCAATGTTTTAAAACAGCCTTTGAGATAACATAGAGTCTATTACTTTGACGTCGAATGTTTAAATCGATACGATAAGCATGTCACAAGGGTCACATTAATTATTTATAGACCATTGTGCTATCTAAGTTGAATTTACAGCTTGATGCAGAAATATAATGGAAAAGACAGTGATACTACTGCTCAATGAACAGTTCATTATTACTTTAAAGTTGATGGTACAAACTATTATAAAAATTGTTGATTGTTTACAACAAATGAAACGAAAAATAAATAACAAATTGCTGGTATACCTTACAACTCTGTTGGGGGATATATCTGACTCCCGACTCCAACTACGTTACCAAAAATTAGCGACTCCAGCTAAGGGACGTCTCAATATTCGTTCAAATATAGGTGATGTTCTAGATTCTAGTCTTTAGCATCATCCTGATATTCTAGAGTCTAAAAGACAAAGTGAATGGAAAAATATGAATTTTACGTATTATTTCGCACAAAATGGTAGCAAAACATGACTTTTTCATATGGTCATAACTTTTTACTGACAACAGCATATTTTTGGCTGGCGTCTAGCGTTTATTACTTAGTATTAAGCAACCTACTTCATCGGATATGGTTCTCTCTTTACATGGTCACTTACATTTTTGTCATTTTTAAAATAAGAAATGTACATTGTAAGATTGTTGGAGGAAAAATAATAAAAATCTATTAGGTATTAGACTATTTTATTACTGTTTCGTTTATTTGAGATGTTAGTATTTTTATGAAACTCACTTTTTCTTTATTGGTAAATAAAAACTGAACAAGTTAAAGCTAAGACTTACAAAATTTTAGGTTTTCTTTCTAAATCTGTAAGCTCAACGTGCTTGCGAAAACTATATTTTTTTAATACTGAATGGGCTTACTCTTGACCTCAATCTGGCCCAAGGGCGGAGATGAGGTCCATGATGGTTCACCCAGAACAAGCCTGTTCACTTGCACCTTGAAGATGTCTGGGTTTGTGCTCGGGAATATACACCGGCAGGGTATTCCACTCCCTGGCTATTCACATGATGAAGAAGGACTTAAAGCGGCGACTTTATACGGCACATTTTCCTTTTTACAGACCCTAGAACCTGTTTTAAACAAACGCTTCGGCGTCGGAAGCAACAAGAATCATTAAGGCAATTACTTCAAGTACTATGACTAGGGAACTTTTAATTGCTACTAACTGGAAGATTGGTACATCTGATGTACAACTTCCTTTATCAAGCTTTGAGTTTTTTTACAAGATAATGTGACGACTTCATCGGATCTATTGTATTGTAAGGTACCTATCTCATATTGTCCTCTACCATCATCATCCAGCCTGTATTCGTCCACTGCTGGGCACAGGCCCCCCCTCCCTTAAGGTTCTACTGGTTAGAATTTTTTATTGTAATCTACAGCTGATCGAAATTGACTAAATGAAATTATTTCATAGATACAATATTTCTCTTTATTTTATTAGTCTTCAACATTAGAGCTAATAATCATATCCTAAATATATTTGACACAGAAATTTCGAATTACTTAACTATAAATTAGTCAGATGAAATCACAAAAAGAAATCTTGATTATAAAATTTTATAATACCGAAATGAAAGAGAAAACTTAAAAGAAGGCAATATAAAAGAATATTTGCCGAGAATAGCACAACGGTCGGGCTACGATATCAAAAGAAATTAAGTAAGTAATACGAGTCTCTCTCAGTATTAATAGCGAATCGTTATAAAATTCTTTTCAAAGCGTAAAATTTTATTTCTTTGCTTATTATTACAGCTCGTGATCTTGACCAATGCAACACTAGCGACCGCCCCCTACCTCATCTGCGCGTTAGAACTGATTTCACACCATTGGGATAATGATTGTTCCACAACAAGGTATCAAAATAAATGTTAACCTCCTGATTAGGCAGATATTTCTTAACCAAAATTTCGTCCAACATCGTTCAGACATTTCTGCGTAAAAAGCCGAACTGGCCAGAAGATATACATTGCCTGAACAACATTTTTTTGTTGTTCATAACATATTCAAACTATAAAAAATCACAATCAGTTTGAGGAGCCCGTGGCGCAGTGGTTAGCGATCGTTGAGGTCAAGCAAATTTCGCAATGGTCAGTCATGGAATTGGTGACCAAATGAAAAAACACTTTTCATCTCAAGCTCCTCCGTGCTCCGGAAGGCACGTTAAGCTGCGTCCAGACTTGTGTCATGACATCGGACCGGACTCCGTGTCATCGTACAAGACTTGTTACGCTCAATGTGGACGGTCTAGGTTGTGCTGACACGGTCACAGACCATGTACGATGAAATGTTAAACACTCGTAACATTTTGGCGTGTCCGAACACCGTATCTTTATCATGCATCGCTAGTTTTGTTGGGCATGCGCTGTGGTAATACTGTATCAAAGCGACTATGTATTATAAAGACACGGTGTTCTGACACGCCAAAATGTTACAAGTGTAGACGCATGGTGTCAATCGAACAAGACTGCGTGGCAAGGCACCGAACTGCTGAGTTCAAAGATGGAATAAAAAATTTAATACCTCGAGCCCTCTTGGTGGGGGGGCTGCGGCCCCGTCCCCCTGCTCCTCTGTTTTCATCCATTTGAACTGAATTCAGAACTTATAAAGTTAAAAAAAAAAATTTTTTGAGTTAACAAATCTCAAAAAAAATTTATTTTTTTATTTTTTTTGAGTTAACAGATCTCAAAAAAAAATTTTTTTTTTACCATTCGATGTCTCTCAAATACCTCCGGGGTTGTTAAAAGGGTATCAAAAATTTCGATAGATTTTGGCTACGACGAACCGTTTTCGAGATATTGACATTTTTATAAAATAATCATCTTCTGTACTTGTATTTATTCTGTGATGCCGGCACATGTCACGACGTGATCCATTCCTATCCCGTGTCTGTATCTGTGTCATCTGGCGTACTTGTACGCGTGTCATAAACACAAGTGTGGACGTCTCCTTGACACGCGGACAATTGCGAAATCCTTTGATAAAAACCGACTCTCGATGGATCGGCTCGTAACACGTAACATCGATGCGTAACAGCACACAGACCAGCGTCCACACTGCACCTTCGTAACTCCGTACATTGTCCGTACATTTATCTGTGTCTAGCAGTTTCTTCCAGTGTTCGGAATGGATTTGAAGCTTGTAACATGTACGCGAACTTGTTCGCGTGTCAAAAGACGTCCACATTATCCGTTCTGACACGGTACGGGGTAATGTTCGGTGAAATGTTACAAGTCTGGACGCAGCTTTAAGCCGTTGGTCCCGGCTGCATTTACAGTCGTTAATACCCACCAACCCACATGGGTCCGCGTGGTGGGTCATGGCATGGCCCACTCTCCTTATCCATCTATAAAGAAGGCCAGTGCCCCAGCAGTGGGGACATCAAATGGCTGATGATGATGATGATATATTCAACACAGAAACGTACTAGTAATTGGGTTTTCAAAATACTTGACGTACCTACATACAACACTTCGTTAGTATTTTATTACACACTAGCTTTCCGCCCGCGGCTTCGCCCGCGTGGACTACACGACGTTATCCCGCCGGAATTTGATACTTTTCCGGGATAAAAAGAAGCCTATGTTCCTCTCCAGGCTACAAAGTATCTATGTCTCAAATTTCAGCCAAATCCGTTCAGCCGTTTTGGCGTGATTGAGTAACAAACATCCAAACATCTAAACATCCAAACATCTAAACTTTCACATTTATAATATTAGTAGGATATCTGCAGTAGATTATTACATAATGCATTGTAAATGTGCGAGTGTACACGACAGTAGGTATTTATCGATTGAAGGTGTTCTATGTTGGCGGTAAAGGTGTTCTCAGCTCACGATATGTGGACCTTTTTGTAACAAATCGTGAGGCACCTTGTCTCTACACAAGATTCCAAAACAATGTGTTATTGAGCTCTGTTTATTATTAACAAAAGAACCGTTGCGAGCGGCACTAATTAAACAAAACAAAGTCCTATACGAAATTGTATAGCAATTTCGTAAAGTAACTAGGTGAGCTCATCGATGAGAAATAACATTTGACAAACATCCTTCATCAATTACTGACAAATACATTTCCGTAATGAGTTCAGTGTAAGTAAAATATTCGCAGTATCAAGCTTATCCGAAACTTGATAAGCTTCATGATTAATGGATTACATGAGACTAATCGATTTTGATGAAATCCTTCTCCTTATCATTGATATGTTTCGTCTTATCCTTTTTATTCGACGTCAAGAGAGTCTTAACATTTTGACGCTAGAAAAGAAAATATATAAACATCCAAGAATTTCGCTGAATTGTCCGCATCTTTCTTACTTTCATACTCCGATTAGAAATCATGTTATGAGTGCTAACTAAACATTAAAAATGCAATAAAAACTTACTTCTCTTAGTTGTGCCGTAGCCATCATCGTGGCCATTATACATTCTATCTTCATCGTACTCGTAAACCTTGAAACTTTCGAAGGAATACAGCTTGGCGGCTTTAAAGTCCGGTTTTTTAAACTGAGCTACGCGATAGCTTCTGTTCTAAAACAATTGCAGGAATCCGAGGTGTCTGCGTCACTTCCTATGGCAGTATTGAATATCGAAAGATCGTCACTGTCCACAATTGCGCGAAACAAACTTTCGTCGGATACAATCTCAAGTGTTTACAATCACTCACTATTAACACGGAGGCGGGATTACGCACATCGCTGTTGCGATTCGAACAATACCTACGAGCTATGGATCGAGAGATAGCTTCAGTTGAAAGTTGTGGTGTCGATGTCGTAAGCAAGTTCGCGATGTATGGGATGCGCCGCAAGGGAGCGAGGTAGCGTCCTTGGCGGCGTCCGCGAGTCGTCTGGCTGGGTTGCAGCGAGGGTCCGCCGCGCCGGCGCCCGGAACTGTGTCAGCCAGGGTGCGAGCACCGAATACTAAACTTCAGAAGGTGTGCTTTTATTCAATACGATGTCAAACACTTTGGCTCAGATTGCTAGGGTCACTTCATTACCAAGGTTTTTCGCTGCAAACGTAAATTGAAGCGTTGTATTCTTCTAACATAATTGGTAAGTGCGATTGTAAGGTAAAGAGGAGTCCTTCTGTTACTCGTTATTTGTCGGATCACGGCGCCCGCCATCCTAGCACCCCGACCTTTCATGAACACACCTCGCGCTACGACCTACGTGTAAATACCTCGGACGCATCAATACGGACCGTGCGCTTTGCACGCACAGAATTGCCCACTGTACGAGCCCAGACATTCCGACGAGTGGAAACGCTAAATTGCCGAGGCCGCCACAGCTGAAAGACTGCCTATATATCCCAATGGACGACTAATTGCAGTATTGTCTGCTAACAAACGATCGGTCATTGTTCGTGATGAAGAAAACAATACGTAGTAACTAACTAATCTGGATTACTTCCAATTGTTATGCTAAAAAGATTCAAAACTACAATTAGTATGATGAATGCCTTGAGATATGTTTTACTACAGATTTTAACGATTTCGAAATGTTGGGACAATAGCGCAATATTTTCTCCAATAAAGTGGGCCCATTTACCGCTTAAGCGCTGAGAGAGAAACCGATTCCATTGATCGGGAGGCTCCGTGTTAGAGCTAAATTGGGAGCCTTTCACGGCAATCTCTCTCTCTCTTATTCTATTTTTAGAAACCTTTCCTAAGAATAAGCTAGGCTAACACTTTAACTTTCAGGATTGGCTGGTTGGAATAAGACTTGTTATGATAAATAATGATAAATATCGGAATATAAGCGGTGTTGATGAGGTATAATACAGGGTCTATCAATAAGAAGTTTCATTTTGATATGTAAAAAAACGAGTATTTTAAGCAAAATGTGTGCCATTAATAATGGAAAGCAATATCAGCCAAATGGCCGCCATGGCACTTGCAGGACTATACATTCTTTTCATGAGATTTTCCATCACCTATCGCAAAAATCATCAGAATGTTTCCTTTATAAGACTGTAAGGCATTCATAAACATTTTGTGAAACCAAAAAAAAATTTGCTAGCCATCTCCCAGCAGTATCATTTTCTTTTAATGGGCCGAATTATTCAATCAAGTGGCCAATTAAGGAATATCGGCAATGAAGTCGCAATATCAACGAGATGGCAACATTTACCCCGTTATCGGTTTCGCGGTGACCCTTGACATTTGGTTCGCTGCAGTGCCGTGAAACTAGGAAACGGTAGGAAATAGGACAATCATTACACACAGGTTGTCTCATAACGGTCATGTTTCTACAGCGCGGTAGTTTAATTCGTCGTTTTTATTCGACCTTACACCTTCAGCCTTATCACCACTTATCATCAGGTGTGATGAAGGCTAAGTGCTACCCCGTTGTGGAAAAAAAAAAAAGAAATCGACACTGATGCTTTAAAAGCGAATCGACGCTGTGTAATGCCTATACAGGGCGTCCCAAAACTATGCCACATTAATGGAAAGTACCTTAAATACTGAAGATATAAAACTTTACTGAAAGGAGACTTCGTTCTTATTTTTAAAAGAAAACGAACTGCATTCACAGAATTTTGAATAATCACCTGTCTGAACTGGGAATCGAACCCGGGGGGCTACCGCGTAACTTTATAGGTATGAACTTCATACGTTTTTGGGAACTTTAAGTAAATTTTATAAAGAAAATAGCCGCTATCAGTTCCTTGTTTTGTGACGTCTGGTATAACGATTACTAGCTAGCAACGTTCAATAGAACAAAGCAGCAAAAATCTATCAAAATAAGGAATTCAAATGACAGTTGAAACCCATACCCATATTCATATTTCTTAGCCGGTAGCCCGTCCGCTGAATGTAAAAACAAAAATATTTCTTTTATTTTATTATACCGATCGAAAGGCTCGATTATACCTAAGCATTTTTTCTAAGTGGCATAGCATCTAAAATAAAAGGAAGACTACGAAATTTAACATTTAATGTGAATAACAATTTTGTGCAGCGTTATGGATAGCCTTTTCTGTGACTGTCGTTGTTTTCAATTTCCATAATGCTAGTGCTTAAGCTACTTTGGTATTGGAACAATGTGTGGTATGGTCCTATATTTATTGATTTTATTTTTATTACTTATATGTTAAAATTTGAAAAGATTCATCTATTAGTACTATAATATTATAAAGAGGAAAGATTTGATTGTTTGGTTATTTGCATCGAATAGGGTCCGAAACCACTGGACCGATTTAGAAAATTCTTTGACCATTAGAAAGCTATATTCTTCCCGAGTGACATATTCTAATATTTTATCCCGATATTCAAACGGGAACGGGTGCCACGCGGGTGAAACCGCGAGGAACCGCTAGTACGATATAATCGAATTCGCGGGCAGAAGACTGATCTTTCAGTAGATCAATGCAGTAGACATAAATATAGATTGTAAAGCTTTTATTTGATTTTCAATCAGTAAGCTTTGTTTTATTGTTTCAGTCGCCAGTCTCGATTCATAAGTCAATAATTGATGGATTGCCCGATTGTTTCTATCTTTCTCAAGCGATATTGTGTCGACAAACCACAAAGTATCTGATTCACAAATGACAGCGACAATCAAACGGACAAAGATCAAACAGTATTGCGTCACGCACGTCATACCACAATTGAATTTATTTAGAACATTGATATAGGAATTTGTTTGTTTTATTGGGTACTAGAGGCTCCGCGCAGTTTTACCCGCGTAGTACCCATTCCCGGGGGAATATTAGGATTAAATATAGCCTATGTCACACAGACAGAAAGTAGCTTATGGCGATTATCACAATGCTGCGGTTTCCGCTCCGGTGACGGAGATGCTGGAGATGCGGCGTGAGTTTGTTTTACACTGCGGGTTTTGTATGCACAACAAGATTATACAGCCATAGTTAAGAAGCGCACTACCACAAACCGGAGCGGTGTGCGGTGCAGTGTGAGAACCGCCTTTTAATAGTGAAAGAATTCTTAAAATCGATTTTTAAGTTCATCCATTACACACAAACAAAACATCAAATCTTTATAATATTACTCGTTGTATATTATATTTAATAAACAAAAACAAATGAACAATTCGAGTTGAATCCAAGTTGAATCAGTTATTTTTTTATCGTAACGTTCGATTTGCTTATTACTCATGTGTTTTGTAATCAGAATTTTCCTTTTGTGCAGAAAAATCGGCGATATTTTATTCGCGATAACAAATGACAGGGCGCGGGTCCGTTAAGGCGCGTGATAATATTCACAAAAAATCGGTACTGAGATATCGTGGAATCTATAACTTTCGCGTACCAAATTCCCTGCAGGAATCGATAAAATGGCACGCAGTCTCACGCGAGACACGAATGGAACATCGAAATGAACCTTGACCCAGTCCCGGCTAAATGGTCTATCTTACCTTCCGTCGCCTTGGTACGATTTGATTACCATTGAATGTACTGATTTGTGGGGGTATATCTTCTTTTGCATCTTTGATGATTTCAAGTGCTTAAGGGCAGGATCTTCCAAAAACTCTGTCTTTGTCAATTGCTTTAAGTGTGAAGAGTAATGAAAATAACCTCACTTTTTCATTTTTCAATGTTTTTGATATTATTTTGAGCATAAAATCACTTTTCGAAAAAGTACATAGTCTGAGAATAATCTTCTATCTTACTTATATGTCATAACTTACTTTTTTTGCTTTGTAGCTTGTTAAAAACTCATAATATCTATTTTAGTGATCAGTCTGCAAACTTAATATTATTCTATTATTAGATCATCTCTTAGATTACCGATGATGTACTTTAACAAAAAGGAAACCATTCGAGTTACCTACACCCTACTAGGGATCATTATATTGTGATATTTAAATGTAATGTCTATTCATAAGCTTTGTTTAAGGTTTATCAAACATTACACTTTGTTACTATTGACATAACCATGATTAATATACATAATATAATTAATACTGATCAGCCGGCCTAGCATGAGTGGCTTTTATCGCGCGATATCATATGGTACGGCAAGTTGTCTTGCTTACCCCACTAAAGTGTAAAGTGTGTAAATATCACAATAGAATACCGCAAAAATTCCGATTTTTTTATTTTTGCGGTCATGACGGACTCAGAAGTCAGTATTTAATTATTTAAATAAAAAATAAAATATAAATAAAATTAAAAAAATTAAAAACTAACTAAAAAATGATTAAATAAGAAAATGGCTGTTTTGCACCTAAGATCTTTATTTGAGATCTGGCTAGTTATTAAAATACAAAATAAAGCGAATATTAGCAATAAAAACCACAATTAAGTTAAAGTTAAGTTTTAAAATTTTTTATTAAACATTTAAAACTAATTAAAAAATGATTACTTAAATGCGAAAGAGCCAATAAAATTTCTTGGCTGTTTCGTACCTTAGATCTTTATATGCGATTAAAGAGAAAATTAATTATCATCTGAGAAGGTACGGCCTGGATGACCGCAAAAATTCCGATCCCTGATGATGATGAACTATAATTAACCCATAATAATTTTTATGTTTTGCATAAAATCAATTTAAGTAAATGATTTCATTAAATGTCTAGAAATTAACCTGTATGCTTGCGATACCTGGAAATCAATAGTAAAAATAATAGTGCTTCAATATTTTCCAGTTAATTTTAAGTCAGCAGCCTTCAGCAACTGAAGATTAAGAAAAATCATTATTTAAATTTTAAACTTACAGAAAAGTAAGTAGGTAACAATGTCAAACAAGTATCTCCGCTACAAATACTAATTAACTGATGAGTGGATTAATGTTTTTCACAAAGAAAAAGAGTGATATTTTCCATTTCTGAAAGGCAATTTAGTTATTAAGGAAAGGATTTACATGCTTTCTGTTATTGCACGCCTGGGAGAGGTAGTGCTGTACTCTCAACATGTCAATGACACTGACAAGAATTTTTCTGGACTTTAACTGTCTCTATTATATTCAAAATGCACTAATACAATATTATAAGTACATAAATATGAAGAACAAGAATATATATAAACACATTTTCTTGAAACTGCCATGCCACTAATATAAAACTTTAAAAAATAGGTATTAGCTGTTTTGTTTCAGAGTCAGACATTTTAAGTAGATGGGGAATAATATAGATAGATCTTTAGTGGTCTAGTACAGAGTTTCTAAAAATACAGTAGTTTTTTAAATACTTTACTTACCTAGTCCGAAAAATAATAGCCAACAACAGCAATATGACCTACTTACCCAAAAAGTGACTCAAAATTATTGCCAAAAATATTTTGCATACTAGAAATTTTTAATGTAAGTAGACTTGTGTCGTTGATCCTGCTTCATTTTAGCTATTATATTTGCCTTCAGAACAGCCTTTCGCAGTAAAAAAGTACGGCACAAAGTTAAAAGTAACTTAGAAAGTACATTTCAACTTCGTGAGAAAGAACGTCACTTATTAGGTTATGTATTGTTTATGTAGGAAATTCGATTATATATACGTTTATAGGGTTAGTTATTCGATTAATTTATGCAAGTCGTCAGAAACTTACTAATAATTGCCAAGCGATTTACTGACAAGAACAAACTTACCATCTTTGACATTTTTCGATGACTGTGATGATGACACTCCGGGTATAGTTTTATCACTAGCACAATACATCGTAAAATAAACTGCAGCCGGGTGCTAAGAATTCAATCTCATCTAACAAAACAGTTCATATTATTATAAAATACACTTGATAGTCCAATACAATCGCCAGTAACGCAACACACACACGGCGGCCATTCCACATTCCGGTTGTAAATATCGAGCCATAGACAAAATCCAAAATCACAGGCTAAAGTTACACGCAAAACTGTCAAATAAAATAATTATTTTGCGGCTACATTATTGTTCTGAGGGCTACATTAAGCCCCCAGTACACGATCATGGTCGGCGACCATGACCAATACATCGTACATTGACACTTTTGAAAGAACCTTTTTAAACTTGTTCGTTCAAAAGTGTCAATGTACGATGTATTGGTCATGGTCGCCGACCGGGGGTCTACCGTCTAAGAAATATGGATATGGGTATGGGTTTCAACTGTCATTTGAATTCCTTATTTTGATAGATTTTTGCTGCTTTGTTTTGTTGAACGTTGCTAGCTAGTTATCGTTAAGCCCCCAGTACACGATGGCCGATCATGGTCGGCGACCATGACCAATTCATCGTACATTGACACTTTTGAACGAACAAGTTTAAAAAGGTTCTTTCAAAAGTGTCAATGTACGATGTATTGGTCATGGTCGCCGACCATGATCGGCCATCGTGTAAAGGGCCGGTTATACCCGACGTCACAAAACAAGGAACTAATAGCGCCTATTTTCTTTGAAAAATTGACTTAAAGTTCCCAAAAACGTATGAAGTTCATACCCATAAAGTTACGCGGTAGACCCCCTGTACTGGGGTCTTTAGCGGGCTACGGCGATGATTGTGAACCATGAAGCTCGACTTAATACTGAGGTAACTGGAGAGTGCAGTACTAACACTTTTTTGGTACTAAAAATTACACAGTGGCTGTCTTCCGTCTCACCTACACTTTAAGAAAATACGTATGGTCATATGAGACAACTGACAGCCACTAGTCACTACATACATAAATGTCAAATTTGCTGGGTACACTTTTTTATTCAGGGTGAGAACTCCAGGGGGGCTACCGCGTAACTTTATGGGTATGAACTTCATACGTTTTTGGGAACTTTAAGGCTTTATAATGACTTCATCTATCATTTGAATTTCTTATTTTGATAGATATTTGCTGCTTTGCACTGTTGAACGTTGCTAGCTAGCTATTATTATACCCGAAGTCACTAAACAGGGATCTGATAGCGGCTATTTTTTATAAAATGGGCTTAAAGTTCCGAATAACGTATGAAGTTCATATCCATTTAGTTACGCGGTAGCCCCTCCGGTTTATGGTTGTGCTGTTTGTTATATTATTCTTGTCTGTGTTTGTCATGTCAAGTGTCAAGTTAAAAGCCAGTCTGTGGTTGTCACTGTCAGTGTCAGTGTCAGTCGGTACTCTCACTACTTGGAGAAAAAATTTCAAATTTACTAAAAATCTAAAAATATTCCTCGCAAAGTTTAAAACGATTAGCATTACTTTAATTTATTGTGTAAAATATGATGCATCATCAGTACTGGGTAACTAAAAAGACTGTACTGAAAAAATTAGGAACCAAAGAAGATGAGTGTATTGTTTCATCAGACGCCGAACTCGACGCAAAGCTGGAATTATTCCGATCAATATCGGAAAGTTGCTTGCAACTACAACGCGTTTTAGATCAATATCAAGAAAGATTGTGTATTTTGGCTCAAGAAGAAAATTCGTTAGGTAAATTCCTACGTGATGCTGGTAAAGATCCCAATCCGTCGGGCAAGCATATGGTATCGGCGGGGAAGGCTATTTCGTATTCAGGACAACAACGGTTATCGGTGAGAGGGCCATTATTGAGGCTTTATCATGAAGTGGAAACGTTTAGAGGTCGTGCTGTTAGCGATATGCGTTCCACCGTATCAGCAATGGAGAAAGCTCGTATTGAATATAGGGCTGCATTGAGTTGGATGAAGTCTACGAGCGTTCAGCTGGACCCAGACACGGGACGCGGTCTTGACAATTTTCGGAAAGCTCAGCGACAAGTGCGCGAAAGTAAAAAGCTTTTTGATAAACTGACACTTGATGTTTTGCAAAAGGTATGTATTTACAAAAATTACTTACTTAATTGCATTCCAGTAAAATAATACACCATAGAAATCAACTAGGAATTCTGTTCAAAATGCATTCCACTAAGTACCTACATCACTTAAAATTTGATTAAGTATTTATTGACAGAGTCTCCGAAAAGAATAACATGAAACTAAAGGCATTATTAACATTTTGGTGTTTTACAGATTGATTTGTTAGCTGCAGCTCGATGTAATATGTTTTCACATGTTCTTTCAAACTATCAAAGCTCCTTCCTGACTTTCACAACCAAAGTTGCTCAAACCCTGTCTGCCACAGCTGAGACCATGAATGCCACACCTCAGTATGAGTTCAGTATTCTGAAAGAGCTGTCACAGAGCTTGGAAGGAGAGACCAAACAGGAAGGTGTTACACCTCAAGATAAGGATCAAATGCTGTTCTTCCAGGTATGCAAAATCCTATAAAATATACTTCTGCTGAAGTTAGTAACTTAATAATAACTAATTTGTCAGATCCATTCCGGATCTAGAAGAAAAAGTTTGTATTTCTCCTTTTATTTGTTATTCTTCCTTTTCTAACTTTCATTTTGGATTTCAGGATGAGTATAAAGACGAACAACAAGACAAGGACAAACAAACCAAAAGTAGTGACAAAAATGATAACAAAGAAAAGCAGCTTCCCTCCACTGACAAACCTGATAATCCTTCTACATCCATCAACCTAATTGACACCAGTTGTCTGGAATCTGAACCTGCTGGAGAGAGTTCCAGTGGGCTCAATGACTTGGCTGGACTTCAGCTAGAGGGGGGTGATCTTCCTGCCCATTTTGGATCGTTTCTGCCTTCTCAACTACTACAGGTATTAAATAAAACTAATATCCTTCTGTGTTAATATTGCCTTAAGTTATTAATTCACACTTTGGTAAGCTTTCTAAAGTTCCGTGGTAACAATCAATCGTCATTCGTCCATTGTTACATGATTGACCGTTTCAATTGAAGGTGCGAATGACGGAGCTTCATACAATGCGTCAATTGCTCGCACCAGTTTCTCGACTAGTGAGCGAACAAATCACCAAAAATCTGTCAATTGCACAACAAGACGTTCAATTGGTAGCGTCATTCGCGATTGTCAATGGGCTTTCCATCATTCGCATCCCTCACGTAGTTTAGAATGACAATAGCTTCAATTGCCTCTGTAGACAATCATTTGGTCCTTCAATGACGTAAACATTGTCAATTGCGAATGATCATTACCGGGGCACTTAAGGCTTGGTGATTTTCAAGTAGTCTAGCTATTAGTGCATAATTATTTGCTTCTAAATAAGTTCACTGGTACCACACTGGCTGATATTAAGTAATGTTCACCACCCTTTGTACATTATAATTGCAATAAATATTGAGTATTCAACATTACCCTAATATACATTATTTTAATTCCAGGATTTAACATCACCAAACCTTCTAGAAGGACCACTGACACCTGTCAGCTCCAATAATAATAATAATAATAAGCCACACAAATCTCCCAAAGAGAAAAAATCTATAATGCCACCAAAGAAAGAAGACAAAGCTGCTTGGTTCAAACTCTTTGCTGAACTAGACCCTCTTGCCAATCCGGACAGCTTAACTGGCTCCAATCCAAACCATAGTCATGCAGCCTAAAATATAAAAAGTAGCTGTTTCTACTTATATAAATTATACATACTATGTTATACAAACATTGATGGCTTTAAGGGTTAAATGAGAGTCAGTCTTTCTAGAAAATATACACACAAACCTAGATAAATGTTTACTTATAAAACAGCTACACTTCATAAGGTGTCTTGCACATAGTGGTACATTTTACAATAAAACTTTTCTTAGAACTTGTGTGCATGAGACATCTCAATTCAAATTACAAAATTGTATTACCTACGCTATACTAATATTAGTATATAGGTACAAGGAGTTATTTGTGTTTCATTATCATTATTGAAGAACACCACATTATTTGCATTTACTTGGAAAATAGACTTCGGACCTTATGCCAATATGTTTAGGTTCAAAGTTCGAAGCAAAAAGTTCCACAGTTTGAAGCTGAAAAAATATTAACTCTGAAGGCTTGAATGGCTTTAGGTAGTATCTAATACTAAATACATGACTGTATTTGATATGTTATGTGAAAGATATAGAATTTATATCCATACTTTTCTGCTAAGTACCTACACCAACATAGGAAATATTTAGTTGGATAGTTATTATAATTAAACATAGTGCTATTTTTCTTTTTATATTTTAAAGAGGATTATTTACAAGAGTATTAGAAAAATATTTATGATTTATTAAGTATTATAAAATTCGCTTAAATTGATGTAAGTACTTAATATTTTTTTCATTATTTACAATGTATTAAATTGGTGAACTTGATAGTATTCCTTCTAAGTACCTACTTATGTGATGTGCTACTGTGCTAGTCCAAAAGATCTGAAAAAAGTTAGATATTTTTTTTTTTTTAATAAATTTTACTTTTTTGCATCAATGCAATTCTTATTATTGAAAATGAAGTATTAGAAAAAGTCTATCTGTCTCACATCTAACTCTGATAAAGGACTTGAACCCCATCCCATCGGAGTTAGCTGTGGTAAAACAAAATACTTCATTTTCAATAAGTATATTTCTTTTACATAAGTATTTTATTACAGTTTTGTTTACATACTTTAAATTAGGCTAGTCTAGTTTAATTTATAGTCTTATTTGCTTTCGTTAGTTTAGTACCTATGCATTTAAGTAATATACCAAAGACTTTATGCTTTATCTTATTAAATATATGTATTACATTCAAATTTGTATCTTCTATTATTTGTGGAATAAATAAAATATTACTATTATATTTGGAATTTTCTTTTAGTTATAATAATTTTCCTATCCACTGAAACGTTAGGGGACACTTAAGTGTCTCAAAAGTTTTTTCCTCTGACGTCCGGGCACAGGGTAAAAAAACAGGTCCGGGACCGGGTACACGTACACATCATAGAGTAAAGTAATACACAAATGTCATTCTGCTGTCAAGTTGATGTCCAACCATAGCGCTGCTGGCGGCTGAAGTTCTTAGAAGTCAGGGCCGGTTAAATTGCTACAAAAAAAAAGAAAAACGTACGTAGCGCCACTGTCACCGGAACAGAAAAGGTTGTGGCAAGGAATTTATAAGTACTATGAGTACTACGTCAAAGCCATCTTCTATCTCACTCGTTGCACTTGTAACAAGCCATGCTCCTTGGAAAAGCGGCAACGTTGCAGTAGATGACGTCAACGTGTTCTGTTCCGGTTTCCGGTGGCCAAAACTGGAACTAACGTGTTTTGTTCATAATGTCATTTTACTGTCAAGTTGCACCTTCGAGCAACGCGGGCCTTTCCGGGACGGAAGACCCGCGTTGCTCGAAGAGTTGCACTGTCCAACCAGCGCTGCTGTCACCGGAACAGAAAAGATTGTTGATCTATACACTTTACTCTTTGTTCTATATAAATAAACAATCGTGTAGTGTTGCCAGGTTAGGCGATAACTCTCAAATTATGTGGAAGTAAAAATCAACGAACACTCGAAAAACAGTATAGAGGTAAATGCTTGGAACACAATTTTTGACTTTGTAACTTTGTTTGGGCTAATAAGGAGGTAAACATAGCAAAAGTCCCCGCCCGTAGCCCTTTCATCCGGGGGGAGGGGGCGGTTTGAAGGTCTAATTTTTTTTTTCATCCCTATTTTAGGACAAACTAGTTTTTCCTAGGCCAAACTAGTTCATCGCGTTGACATTTCAGAGAGCGACTTTGCCTCGGAAGACCTGTAGATGTAGAACATGACACAAAAAAAATAACCACCATTTTAACCAATCACGTGTTCTACAGGACTTCCGAGGCAAACTCGCTCTCTGAAATGTCAACGCGATGAAATATTTTGGCCTAGGAAAAACTAGTTTGTCCTGAAATCGGGTTTGGCCGGTAAAATATATACAGTATTTTACAAAACTTTTAGCCCAAACAAAGTTCCAAAGTCAAAAATTGTGTTCCAAACATTTCCCTCTATATCTCTTCGTTGACTAGGCTAAACTTGATATAATATAATAAAAAAAAATAACTTTCGCCGTAATTCAATTCACATCTTAGATTTCTGCTATTCATTTAAATAAAACACTTTCTCGGATTTTGCACGCATTTATTTAACAACTTGGTTAAATTTGCTTGTTACAAAATAAAAAGAAAATCTATTATTTTTGCACATTTTGGATAATTTTTTTATCTGGATGTGGCAAGTCGGAATACTCTTTGGTCATGTCAAGAAACGTTGCTGTTTAATTTTCTTGATTGCTTTGTGGGTGTTTTAATACAATATTTATTGTATAATTAGTGCATATAAATACGTGATCATTGTTGGAAATTACTTATGAAACCTTGGATCTCGAAAGATTTGGATTCCCGAAGGAGGAACACTGCGTCAGCGATGGATTCGTGCGATACCTCGAGCCGACTGGGAGCTTAGAACATCAGTAGGAGTGTTTAATAAACATTTTCGTGACTGTGATATAGTTAAAATAAAACAACCCTTAGTTATGTACGCGTATTATTTGATTTTAAGACGCTATAATCAGGAATTCATCTCATCTCATGCATACAAGAAATTAGGATTAGTAGACGACATTGACATTTATGACGTTGCCAATCCGAGCAGCATGGCCTGTAGGAGCGCAAGCAGCCGAGAAATAATAGCGGGCCATGACTACGTACAACACATAAAGTTAATATACCTTAGCGGAATAGAGAAACAAAGGGCTGAGCGAGCGGGATGTCACTAGCAACAACACTGTGAGATAAAAGGAGATGCGTGATGCAACGTAACAGAACCGTTTTTGCTACTGTTTGACATTTCGTCAGCACTTATCAGCACGCTGAGAATTTAGGTATTTTAATTTTTTCGGATTTTACGTGCAATCTTAGATATTTTTAGCCAATATTGGTATGGAAACATGGTGACTTGCTCAGTTATTGATTGTTGTACAACACAATGAAATAATCCCGCAAAATGTTCAGTTCACAGGTAAATTATTCCATACCGACACCTCCCTTCCTAAGGTTTATTTTTGCCAATGCGCTTCGAATTTGAAGCAAGAAATGTGATAATGCTCTTCAACAAACATTTATTTATGTAACAAGCAAATATTGATTACACATAATGCAGAATTTACGAATATTTTGTGTAAAGAAATAATTTTCGTTTTACACTAGGGCTGCATCAAGTTATCGATATTTCGTGTCCACTGTCTATCACGCGGTAAAAAATGAATATGTATTAGGTACTGTAATTAAAGTACCTGTAAGACGTTTAGATATGAATTACCTGGGAATGTAATTCCATTTAAGATACTTAACTGATCCATAGGTATCAGTTTTTGACTGTTAGAATAGGTACCTACATATACTATCATTAGTAATATAATTATCTTTCAGATTACATACTAACTTGGATACCAGAAACTAACTGGACTAAATTGATTATTAGGCAGTAAGCATTTTGATGAAAAATATTTTCAAACGCGAGAAGTGAAACGTACTATCACTGTGGAAGCACCAACAAATTGTTCAAAGGATTGTGCGAAGCATGGCCGGGTCGCTAGTGTATAATAAATGATTTAAAATCTCTGGGAGTTTTTCTTAAATATGCATACTTCACCGCAGAATCGTAGTTTTAGCCATGCAAAATCCCTTCCCAAGATGGGAATTTTAGTTATATTAATAATATTACTATATATTAATATATTATTACTAGCTGACCCAGCGCGACTTCGTTCCCGTGGCCCTACCCCCTACTCCACCCTACCCGTACTCTACCCCTACCCGCACCAACAAATTGTTCAAAGGATTGTGCGAAGCATGGCCGGGTCGCTAGTGTATAATAAATGATTTAAAATCTCTGGGAGTTTTTCTTAAATATGCATACTTCACCGCAGAATCGTAGTTTTAGCCATGCAAAATCCCTTCCCAAGATGGGAATTTTAGTTATATTAATAATATTACTATATATTAATATATTATTGCTAGCTGACCCAGCGCGACTTCGTTCCCGTGGCCCTACCCCCTACTCCACCCTACCCGTACTCTACCCCTACCCTACCCCTACCCTTCCCTACCCCTACCCTACTTCGACTCTACCCCTACTTACCCCTCCTTCCCCTATTTTCTCACCGTTAAAACCATCCTTGGACTTCCACGAACATTTCAAGACCAAAATTAGCCAAATCGGTCCAGCCGTTCACGCGTGATGTCGTGACCAAGGGAAATAGGGATTCATTTTTATATATATAGATTAGACGACCTCCGTGGCCGAGTGGTGTACGCACCGGTTTCAAGGTGCCGCTATCTCTAGAGGTCCCGGGTTCGATCCCTGGGGGGTACCGCGTAACATTATAGATATGAACTTCATACGTTTTTTGAAATTTTAAGTCAATTTTATAAAGAAAATAGCTACTATCAGTTCCTTATTTTGTGACGTCGCTCGGGTATAACGATAGCTAGCTAGCAGTGGTGTGAATTGCTTAAAGGCATTTAAGCAGTGCCTACCTCGCAAAATCGAAAAAATTACCATTAAATTTTGGTATCCGTGCTCCCCAATTATTATTGGTTGAGCTTACTAAATTATGATACTTACCTAATTTTTATTACTTATAACCACTGACCTCTATTTATTCGTGCTTATAACAAAAAACTTCCTTCATAAAAAACGCGCAGTGCGCGACAGTAGGCAGTCGCCCGGCTGCCTACTTGAATCCTATACAATTTACTATCACTGGCATTAATATTTTTTATTTAAATGAATACGACGAAATAAAAATGTCGTACTTCCCACGCGTAATACACTGACGTTCAACCTTCGCAATTTATCACCCTTATGTAGGCATACCTACAAAAGCACCGGCGGTGTTAATATTTAGTTTTGTTTTTGTCCAAAGATGGCTCTTTACGTTTCTACATGGCGGTGATACTTTGTTTACTCTATTTACATATTTTGCTAGACCTACCTCCTGTTGTCCTTAATTTAATTGTTGTACAGTATACATTGCCGTTATACTTCGTTGGAATCGTTAGTGGTTTTATACACTGACTAAGGCACACGCCACATCACATAGTTCGTGAGAAAATTCTTTGAAATTTTGAATATTCAAAAATTTTTTTTTTACATTTCTGCCTTGCCTATAGGTTAGACACCACGCGGCGTATAGTGCCTACCTATTCTGAAAAGCAATGCACGCCACTGCTAGCTAGCAACGTTCAACAGAACAAAGCCGCAAAAATCTATCAAAATAAGAAATTCAAATGACAGTTAAATGAAACTCATGTCCATATCCATATTTTTTAGCCGGTAGCCCCCCAAGGGGGCTACAGCATAATTTTATGGATATGAACTTCATACGTTGAACTTTAAGTCAATTTTATAAAAAAAATAGCAACTATAAGTTATTTGTTTTGTGACTTCGGGTATAATGATAGCTAGCTAGCAACGTTCAACAGAACAAAGCAGCAAAAATCTATCAAAATAAGGAATTCAAGTGACAGTTGAAGCCGATACCCATACCCATATTTTTTTGCCGGTAGGCCCCGCAGGTCGGGTAAATGTTGAAAACTAATTTTTCAATATTGCCTCGGGTCTGGGTGTATGTGGTCCCGTTGTTGTTTCTAATTTCCATAATACTAGTGCTTAAGCTACTATACCTTGGTATTGGAACAATGAATGTGATCGTGTCCAATATATATTTATTTATTACTGTAACTATTTAGTATTGTCGATATCGATATTAATCTGAAAAGCGACATGACGTACATCACTGACACGCATACATAAACAATTTTACACACACAAATGCGATCCAATTTCGGTTTCGTTTGACAGCTCGTGGTTGTTTCTCTATTCCGATAGGTATATTAACTTTATGGTACAACAGGAAAGTGCACTGCTGCTAAAAAACGGTCCTCATGAGATAGTAAGAACGAGGTCAGTTTATCTCACTCCATTCCATTACGGCCTGGCCACGAACATGCACGACGGGCGGCGGGCGGCGACGAGAGAATTGCGGAATCATTGCGCGCTCGCGACAGATGTCTAATCAATTAAGTCAATGAGACGCACCAACTGATGCGCAATTCGCTCGTCGCCACCACGCCGTCATAGTAAAACAATATAAGTACGTTGACTGCCTGGACAGGCACCCCAAACGGTTTGTATGCGAGCGCGCCCGTACGTATGCGTCGTCATGCGTCGTCGCACGCACAAACTCACAAAATTTATCGGTGATAACGGGGCGACAGTCATGCGTGGCAGCGCCCGCCGCCCGCGCGGCGCCGCCGCCGGCCGGTCGCCCGCGACCGCGCATAGGTAAAACTGTCCGTGCCCACCACACGCACGCTCCGCGCCGCTGCGCTGCCTCCCTCTAATAATTTTGTATTTGTATTTGTAATAATTCGTGCGTGTACCTACGATGGCTAAAAATTCGAGTAGAAGTAAGAAATATTGTAGTGTATACGGATGTCTCAGTAGCGGGTTGTCTAATCCAGAACTATCTTTCTTCGCATTACCTAGCGAACAAGAACGGTAAGTACAATCTACCTACTATAATTATCATACGTAGATACGTACATAATATTTTGTATAGCTGCTTACCTACCTAAATAGTTCTGCTTCCGATTTCGTTGACCAGTGGCCCGATTCTCCTAACGTTTAGTCATAATCGTGTCTCAATCGTGTTTCAATCGTTGTGCTTTTTTACACACTAGTTACAAGATATGTGAACTTTTTTCACGATACTACTGATGGTCACACCACACACTACATTCACATCACATCATACTTTCATAATTCTTGTAACTAACTAGTGTCTAAAAAAGCACAACAATTGAAACACGATTGAGACACGATTACGACTTAACGTTAGCAGAATCGGGCCACAGATACCAATTTGTAGTTTAATTTTCAAATAGAAAGAAAGAAGAAAGAAAAACATTTATAATAACAAATTATTGTAACTTGTAATCCTATGTGTAGGTAGGTATGTGATTAGATTAATAAACGTGTAAATGTGAGGAGCATAATATAAATTTTTAGTCGCCTCTGCGGTCTAGTGATTCACACCACCGATTTCAGACCCAGAGGCCCCGGGTTCGATTCGCAGTGGGCGTAGGTACATATTGTATTCGGTTTTTGACAACCGATTTGGCGCAGGGGTAGGCTACCCATCTTCTGCGCCAGTGGTCTCGGGTTCGATTCCCGAACAAGACAAATATTTGTGTGCATGAACATGTCTATTTGTCTTGGTCTTGGTGTTGTTGTAAAGCCACGTTTTAATTTATCCTATTTCGACCGTAATTTTTCAAACCACTAAACAGATAACATGACGTAGGTTATGAAAAATTTTAGTCAGCCCCTGGTCTATGTACAAAAATAAATAAAAAACTTTGTATTATAGATTCCTGACGCCCACCCTACAGGGAAAAACTGTTTTGTATAGAGATTGACTATGCATTTTTGACGATTGAATAAACTCTAAGCGACAGCCCTACGTGTTTAGCCTATTATCGCTCGCTCAGGGCTCCAGTCCGCTTACTTATATTGTTTTACTATGACGCCGTCGCGCATGTTCGTGGCTAGGCCGTTAGGGTGACCATAAGTTTTAAAAGAAAAGACTTGTTATTTTTACAATTTGTTATAATTGGTTAAAATTATAAATGCGAAAGTGGTTTTCGGTTGTGCTTTCACGCTTCGTGTAGTGAACCGATTTTGATGAAATTTGATCCATGAATAAATTGTCATAAGATTGAATATAGGATATTTTATTTTTAAAATACGATAGCATTCGAATATTTACGTAATACGGATATATTAAACAACACACTTGATTAACAATACTAACAACTTGTATGTTCGTGGCATCACGTAAGGGCCCGTGCAGCGTATACGGTCGCACCGACTCGCAGCGACATGCGGCGTGCCCGCGACTGGTGACCTCTGATAAACAGTCAGTGCCACCGACGCCGACGTCGATAATAATTATTCTCTACTTATATTACCTAATTCTACGGCCCCATTTGGCCATTCCCACTGGCAGCACTCATTCACGAGCATGACGCATGAGCCAGCCATCGCTTCGCTTAACCATATTTTAGGGAACGTAACGACCCGCCCACCACCGCATTAGAAATAAAAACAAAAAAAAAACACATTTAAGGCAAGCAGAGAAGAGCAGACCCGGCCATCGCTTCGCCGTTTTTTGGGCTGAATTCAATTTAAAAATTAAAAGGAAAAGTTTGCCCTACAGCGCTCTTTTATTGATTTTTTAAAAAACAGCTAGGTAACTTAATAATTTTTGTACTCTTTTGGAAAGCTTATGGTAATTTTACTTATTTGTACGCCAACTTTCATACAGTTTTTAGGGTTCCGTAGCCAAAAGGCCAAAAAACGGCAAATGGCAAAAAACGGAACCCTTATAGATTCGTCATGTCTGTCTGTCTATCTGTCTGTCCGTCCGTATGTCACAGCCACTTTATTCCAAAACTACACAGTTGGAACTTGGTAAGCAGATGTATTCTATGAACTGCTTTACGATTATAATACAAAAATATATAAAAATTAAGTCTCCCCATGAAACTAAAACAAAAAAAAATAAAAAATTATTCAAATATATTCGTGTGGCGTATCTATAGATAGGTCTTCAAAATTACATGAAGGTATCACAAACCATTTTTTCTTAAAGTCGATATTTCGAAAGATAGAGCCTTCCAAAGTGGTAAAATGTGTGTGTCCCCCCCTCCCCTCATCTAACTTTTCCAATAAAAGAGTGAAAAGTCTAGAAAAAATATATGCTGTAGATCTCAATAAAAACTTTCAACGAAAAAAACGAGATATAGTAAGCACTTTTTGAGATAGTAAGGAAGTGATCAGAAAATGGTAAAGACATCAGCTTAAGATGTGTACCGTATTTTTTGATATTGACATCGGTAGATATGTACAATTTGATGATGATGATGTATGTGCGTGCTATGTCTGTTTGTTACCCTCTGTGTCCCGCAAAATATACTGAACAACACAAATCTAGCTGATCAGCTTGTGTTGTTCAGTATATTTTGCGGGACACAGAGGGTAACAAACAGACATAGCACGCACATGTGCGTGCTATGTCTGTTTGTTACGTACATCGGAATAACACATAGCCTACTACAATTTATAAAGATTTTGTGTAATTATCATTCAAATGAATAACTTAGAAGTTACCGCAAAAAATAACTTGGTCTCCAACAAAAAAGGGGCAGTTAAAAAAAGAGAAACGGGATGCCGATTTTAGTGTTCGGTGTTTTAGAAGTGTGCCACATGTTGAAATGGCTGTCAATTGGAATTGATATTGACCTTAAAACAATAAAACATAAAAACCTTTGTGTTATGTTGAGATCTTGGGTAGCCACCGTTTATTATTTTTCATTTGTTTCGATGTCTTTTCACGTTGTTATTATTTTTAAGTTAAATATAGAAGTCAAATGTAAAAGGCAGTGAAATAATCTGAAACGTTATTATTTGAATTTTATCAGAAGTAAACGTTATTAGTCATTAGTTTTGATTTCTTTTTACATCCTGAACAGTTTTAAAGTTAAATGATAAAGGTGGCATTTTTATATATTTATTAGTTTCGTGTTATCAACGACTGAAAGGTAAGTAGGTACCTATATGCATTCTTTTTGGGTGCTGTTGGAAGGTTGCAATTGTGTTGGTTTGGTATTTTATACCTATGTAGCTAGTAAAATAGTCATCAAGGTCTACAAGTAATTTGATATGATAATAAGTACCGACAAATAGTTTAAAAGCGTCATAGACACTTTGTGTACGCGGGGAACCAAAAAAAATATTCTGAATATTGTAGAAATATATTATTCGTTTGGCTGACATGATGATGATGATTGTAGAACCGTAATTTTTACCGTCTAGACATTATTATTAAGTAGGTACTTATAATATGTTATAATATTTACGCATAACCAACTTGACACAACGAAGACGGAAGACCACATAGCGGAAGACGTCATTCAGCTTGTCATATTGCCACTTTAACATTCTGAAATCTATCATAAAAAAAATTTCTAGGATAAGCCGTAAAACACTTGAACGGCCTGATCCATTTTTATGCTTGCTTTTTTATGCATTTTTATTTTTACGCTAATACCTAAATTAATATACGATGTTTTCTATTGACTAAAAATAATACGAAGCGAAAATTTTACGAAATTTTATTTTCATAACGAAAGTTGTGTACCATAAATCTACTAAACCTGTTATTTAAGAGTGCTGGCAATTTGAAAGAAAGGGACACCCTCACCTCCTTCTTGCGGTCTCAGCTGGACTGTTGACATTTTGTATTGAAATATAAACCTTATCTTTTAAAGTTAAAGTGTATTTTTAAATACACAAAAATACGGAGTGCACCTTCCTGTTGTAATATAAATTCCTTGGGTTGTGGCATGGCCCGCTATTATTTCTCGGCTGTTTGCTCCTTGGGTTGTGGCATGGCCCGCTATTATTTCTCGGCTGCTTGCGCTCCTCAACGAGTGAGATAGAAGATGGCTTTGGTTGTGGCCAAGGAATTTATAAGTACCTACTAGTTGTAATATAAATTCCTTGGTTGTGGCACTCATAGATGTATTATTAAATTGTTATTATTATGTTACAATTTACATCAATCTAAACAAAGAAAACTGTAATTAAGGAATCCATATATTATATTAATGAGAAGTGTCACTGTGCGGTTGGTCGTCTGCCAATATTTGTGTCATAAATTGGTCGCCGACCATGACCCACCATGACCAATACATGAACATGAACTGGGGGCTTGAGATGACATTTGTTTTCGGTGTGGTTTTCGGTGGTCGTTCGTTGATGATCGTTGTCAGTGTTGCCAACTTAGCACTTTCGGTGCTAGATTTAGCACTATTTTCATAAGTCCAGCACGAAACAACGGCATATAGCACCTAGCACCAAATCTAGCACTAAATAGTAGGTACCTACTCATGCTGATTATTTTCTGGTTACCGCAGAACAAAAGGCAGTCACGGGGTCAGTAACAAAATGCTGTATCCAACGGCAATCTGATATAATTTGACCTGCCTGAGTTAGTTAAGTCTTTCTTTGTCTTGTTTGTTGATTTATGATTTGCTTCTTTAAAATGGATCTCGTGGTGAGTTACGAAAATAGATATTCCTTTAAGCAAAAAGTCAGGAAAGTATGCTCAAAGTTTCAGAAAAAAATGGGATCGGAATATCGGATCGTTCGATCCGAAATACAAGAAATGGCTTAGATCAACCACTCGGTAATAGCTTGAAAGCAATGAGAGATTTTCTGCCAGCAAATAAAAAAAAAAAGTTTATTTATTAGCTCGATAGATGGCGCTGACCTGACATGAATCCACTCACCTCTATTGTTTATTACCACACAGAGATGGGCCTATTTCTCGAAAGATACAAGTTTACAAGTTCACAAGCTTCGAAATGTAACATGGACTTGTAAATTCTGTTTCACGAAGTAGGTAAATAACAAGTGTTTTTTACGGTAACAAAAAAGAGTGTCATTGGAATACCTAATGACATATAAATGCATTGGCTGATAAATATTTTTCATCTCTCATATTCGAAAAGTGATGTATATTTAAGGCCTAATCAGACGAAGGACTTTTGTCCCCGTGGGACAAAAAGTTCCTGTACGTCCAAAATATTTCCTCCGGGTACTTGTCGCGGACTCAACGCATATAGTGTGCGGTCATTTGTTGCCCGAAGACGTACTTCACTATCGGGCGCTCAATGCAGACTAAAGTTCGTTGTGTGCGTTGTTACGCCTATTTACGTTTGTTCTATTTTTTTCGGGGACTACCGCGAACTTTTGTCCAGTCCAGTCTCTCGGTGTCCGCCGTACTTTCGGAGACTTTTTGTCCGCGGTACTTTTAGTTCCTTGTGTGCGTTATTCGATACAATTTATAAGAGATCTATATCGATGGACAAAAAAGTACTCGGCGGACAGTCCCTCGTCTGATCAGGCCTTTAAACTGAGCAGCGGGTTCAAAACTCTGCGTTGCACTCTAGGGTGTAAAAGTATTTTTAAAAATAGAACTGAATTTGGTTACAGTAAACCATAGAGTTATCTCATCGGCAATGAAAAAGTTTTCTACTGATGTTTTATGGAGATGGAGTGGGGGGGCCGGAACTGTTTCAAAAATGAATTTTATAAAAATGAGAATATCTCAAAAACGGTGCGTCGAAGCTAAAATCTAACAAAATTTTCAACCCCCTATGGTACCCCGGAGATACATAGGAGGCATCCGATGGACATATATTTTTTTTATTTTTTGTTTAATTGAACTTCAAATTTTTTCAATATAATAGAAAAAATAGAGAAGGCAATGCCACCCGCCACCATTCTTTTATTTTTCTAGGTAGTTTTAGTTGTTTTTGTTGCTTTTCTTATATAGGGGGATGAAAAGCAAAGTGTATTTACTTTCCATAAATTCGAAATGAAAGTAGAGTGTATTACTCGGCCGCAAAATTATTTTCACCTCGGGCGACGTATATTGATATATTTCTACAGGCGGGCTCACCCTGTGTCAGAACTTTACAATTGTTTGCACCAGCCGAATAAGTAAAGAAATTAAATTGTTATTGACATAAAAATGCTTCTAGCTACTAGTAGTGAAAGAATTGTATTATTATTATAGTTTTCCATGACTTTCTTTTTAGTTAAAACAGCAGTAGGTACTTACCTAAAGTACTCTTCAAACAAAATTTTAAATAAATACTTTTATTAGAAAAAAACAGAGTAGCAAGTGGTGCAGTGGTAATTCAGCCTACAATCGTTGAAGTTAAGCAACTTTCGCTATGGTTGGTTCGCTATTTATGTCGCACGGGATGGGTGACCAAAATTTTATTATCTCAAGCTCCTCCGTACTTCTGAGGCACTTTAAGCCGTTAGTCCCGGCTGCGTTTGCCGTCGTTAATACCCATCAACCCGCTTTGGGCCCGCGTGGTGGGTCATGGCCCATTCTCCATATCCATCTATAAGGAAGGTCCATCACTTATTACTTACGGGACTTATAATGGCTGATGATGATTAAAATTCTATTGTTTTTAATCTACCATCTTCAAAAATTTACAACTTGTAAATTGTATTTTACAACTAAAAATATGTAAATACAAATATGTAAATTGTAATCTACACTATCTACAGGCGTTTTCTACTACAATTGTAGACGTTGGTTAAACAGCATTAGACTTTACAAATATGTAGGATTTTTAGTTGTAGAATTCTTACATATTTGTAATGTTGGTTAAACAGCACTTGTATTACAAGTCTACAAAGGGAATTGTCCAATTTTGGCCTGGAGCGAACATGACGCTCAGAATAAAATAATATTTTTATTAATTGTTTTATTATTTAAGTTATCATTTCTGGTATTTAATTTTGTATCAATTGGTTTTATTGAAATTAAAACTTTTATAAATACTTTTATGACTATTGTTAATAACAAATGGTTTCCGTTCCGACTCGTAGACCAAAGAGTATGTAATCATTACATAGCAGTAAAAAAGTTCGTCCTTATGGACAGGCGAAGACATTAAGCCATACTGCCAATTCTTGAGTATTATGTATATTATTATAGTTTCATATGTTTTCATCAGAATGTAGCTGTGTGTTACATTCCAATGCTTCTTGGATTATTTGGCGTCAAGTATGTCGAGTCGGTCTTCTCGGTAATTCTTGCTGAGGTGGTCACCAGCACCACTACAATAAAACACTCGGCATCACGTTACCGAGATAGCGCACATTTTAATCACTCCACACATCGTCCAGTTGCGTAGATCAAGTTCATAAATAAGGTATAATTTATGTTAGCTACTTGTTGAAAAAAATACATATTCAAAGGTTTTGATACAAAACTAATTTCTTAATATTAATTTTAGCATCGTGAACTAATAAAATAACTAAGAAATAAATGTTAAAATTTCTGTTCACACCAGGCCAAAGTCACCATACAAATTGGACAATTCCCTTTGTAGCTTTCTTACATAATTGTAGACTTGTAAAAATGGTTAAACAGGGCCCTTGCCAGCCAATTTAAAAAAAGCAAACCCATGTCTGATGAACGCCATCTGTTGAGTTTTTTGGAACTAACTTTTTTCTTTTTTAATCATCTGTCAGAAAATCCCTCATCCTACTAATATTATAAATGTGAAAGTTTAGATGTTTGGATGTTTGTTACTCAATCACGCTAAAACGGCTGAACGGATTTGGCTGAAATTCGGGACACAGATACTTTGAAGCCTGGAGAGGAACATAGGCTACTTTTTATCCCGGAAAAATATCACAACCCCGCGGGATAACGTCGTGTAGTCCGCGCGGGCGAAGCCGCGGGCGGATAGCTAGTTGTATATAAACAGAAATGAATGCAAAAATAATCGAAATAAGCGTCATTCACAATCAAAAAAATTTAGAAAAAAAATAATTTATGATTTTTTATTTATCTAGCACTATTTTTGGAAATCCATTAGCACTATTTTAGATGACGTTTAGCACCAATTTGTGGTATTGAGCTGGCAACCCTGATCGTTGTTGCTTATTTTCACCCAGTGCCGTAAAGCACATTAAAAAAAAAAATTGCTTATTTTCCTGTTCTGTGGTGGTTCTGTGGTGGTCAGTGTTGCCAACTTAGCACTTTCGGTGCTAGATTAAGCACTATTTTCATAAGTCCAGCACTAAAACAACGGCATATAGCACCTAGCACCAAATCTAGCACTAAATAGTATCTACTCATGCTGTTTTTTTTCTGGTTACCGCAGAACAAAAGGCAGTCACGCGGCTGACCGCGTGACTGCCTTTTGTTGAGTAACAAAACGCTTTATGGAACGGCAATCTGATATAATTTGACCTGCCTGACTAGATCTTCTTTTAAGCCCCCAGTACAGGATGGCCGACCATGGTCGGCGACCATGACCAATACATCGTACATTGACACTTTTGAACGAACAAGTTTAAAAAGGTTCTTTCAAAAGTGTCAATGTACGATGTATTGGTCATGGTCGCCGACCATGATCGGCCAACGTGTACTGGGGGCTTTAAGATAGTTAAGTCTTTCTTTGTCTTGTTTGTTGATTGATGATTTGCTTCTTTAAAACGGACGAAAAAGCTTAGTGCGTGGTGAGTTACGAAAATGGATATTACTTTAACAAAAAGTCAGTATGCTCAAAGTTTCAGAAAGAAGTGGGATCGGATCGTTCGATCCTGAACGAAATACAAGAAATGGCTTAGATAGACCACTCGGTAATTGCTTGAAAGCAATGTGTATATTTTGCAAAACAGAAATGAATGCAAAAATAATCAAAATAAAAGTCATTCACAATTAAAAAAAATTTTTTTAATATATTTTATGATTTTTAAAAATAATCTAGCACTATTTTTGGAAATCCATACTTATCTAGCACTATTTTAGATGACGTTTAGCACCAATTTGTGGTATTGAGTTGGCAACCCTGGTGGTGGTTCATGTCATTTTACATTTTCGTTTTGCAAATATAAAATTAAAATAAAATATTATTATTTTGTCGTGTTTCGAGGAGTTGGGAATATCTTAAATATTGTACAGACAGACAGCTTATTCTGAGTAATAAACGTAGCAGAAGACACTAGTTATATCTAAGAAATATCCGAGAAAAATGTTGAACTCTTGTAAGTATTTTTTTTTGTAAGTTTTTTTATTATTGTAGTTCTCGAGTTCTTGTTAACTCGTCTATTTGAATTCTAGTTTTCCGCGGTCTTCTTGGGACGGAAGATTCCCCGACCAAAGTCCTCGAGGTTAGATCAGATAACTACATTTCAAGGCCGGTGCGATACAGGGAGGATTCTATGATATTGTACGCGCCGAAAATACCACCGGATAACAAAAACTCCAAGGAGAGATTCTTCGAAATAATATTGCACAAGCCTTTCACTGAAAGCTTTCATCATATGTACAGGTTAGTCTTATTGAGAGCGATGTACATTTGTATTGATTCTTTAAATGTACATGCATTTATTTACTGTCTGGCTGCCAAGCTCAGTTCTAACACTTTGTTATTGTTAGAATTAGTTTTCACTACAAATTGGTATTTATTGTGAGAACATTTATACTGCTGTCTTGGTTTATTTAAATTGGAGAAAGTTTAATGTGTTTATTATTTACTATTTCTTTGTGACTAGTAAATAAATAAATTACATGAATAATTTATATGGGGAGAGGGAGGCCAAACAAAAGGTGTAAAGATTGAAAGAAAGAAAGACATTTATTGGCACATCACATCACATCACTAGTTCACACTACAATGAAATACAAAAAAAAAAATTTACAAAACACATACAGATATAAAAATAAAAACAACTAACTTCGTGATAGGCCAATCAGGACCCTGCCTCAGCATATGTTGTTGTCGGGTGACAAATGATCACCCTACAACAATGCTGGTATTCTGGCAGGGCCTGTGCGAGTAACCCAAGACACCACCAAAAGACGAAAACAAACATTATAATTATAACAATTTTTAACTTAACACTAACACTCAACAAAAAATAAAACTGAAACTGTGTGGCAGTACAGCTCCATGCTTTTGTCTGTCCTACAGAAACTTCACTGCACAAAACATATTGAAACTCCCTAAGTTCCCTGTAAGCGAGCCATTAGATAGTAGGTTTTGCTGTCAGTTTGCTTTAAGTCACAATTCTTTTAGCCAATCAAAATTGCATTAAGGATGCTATGTTGCTAGTGCAAAAAAGGGTGACTGCCGAGGTGATGGCTGATAGAGGTGAATGGAGGAAAACCAAAAGACATGCTGACCCCAAATAAGTGGGATAAGGGCAGGAGAATGTAGTTAATCAAATTATATATTTTTGTAATATCTGGTCATTAAGGGTGTGCAACTGCGCATACTGAAAAGTCTTAGTTAGGAATTTTGCTCGCTTTGTTCGTTTGGCTCGCACTTTATTTTCACAGTTCTAACCTAACTTAACCGAATAAGTATTACATTCACTTGTAATTACTAAAAAGTCCTTGCCCACCCTTTCGGTCACTCCAACCCATTATTTTTACTAGTACCACTATTTTTAAACTGTAAGGTCCACTTGTAGAAAATTTGCTAAATCTTGATTCAACCAAAACTAGATAAACCATACAAAAATGTCAAATTTAAATTTAGATTAAAAAAAATTACATTCCTGTATGGGGCCATTCCATAATAAACGTTATCAAGGGTGAAAAAATAAATATTTTCTTATAGCATTAAATCTAATGAATTTTGAAAGAAAACATTCCAAATTATAATGTGCGACAAAAAAAACTAAAAGAAACGCGTAATTTTTAAGTTAATCGCCTTCAAAATCTGTACTCAAGTGAACTGGCTCAATGACCCATTGTGCCTGTAACTATTGGAAATACAAATAAAAAATATCTATCAATCTGGTGACCGTTTTGCCATGTTGTGATGTGAGGTTATTTATCATAATATTGATGGATTGCGTCACAGTCCCAAAAACATTGATAATTATTAAGTTACAAGTGTGTTTCCTTGTTACTTTGGAACTGTAACACCCGAAACGAAAAATCTGGTAATTGTTTTATTATTATACCTTACAGATTGATTGGTGTAATAATATTTAATAAAAGTAAGGTTATGGTGGTAATAGTTTAAAATACTAACTAATATCTGAGCTTGAGACTAATTTGATGTGTTTTTTGCATGATTAAAAACTGTAACACCCGAAACGTTTCGGGTGTTACAACTTTTTGTATGTCGATATATTGTGTGTGTATTGCTTGAAGAATGCAATTAGTATTATTTTAAAGCTCTTTCGACGGCCCACCTAGCGCCGCCATCGAAAAAGCAGTAACATTTATTTATTTAGGACATTGATTGAAATGTCAAAAACAGAAATAAAACTTTATTAATATTAAGGTATTGCCACAAAGTAACTATGCGGGCGGGCGGTCGCCCTAGCAGAGAGTCCGCTTAGAACAAAGTGCCATTTTCGTCACGCACACATAGACGTCACATATACAGGCAAAATGGGGCAGTATGGGACAGTACTCAGTCGCGAGTATCGCAAAGAGGTCAGTGATCGCAAGTTCCAAAGAGCATTTAATTGATCACTTCACGTCCGCGCCGCTACGTGTCACTGTGACACTTATATACCTATTTTACCATTAATTAACAAAAATTAATAACCAATATTATTACAGTTGCAGTGTATTTGGTTGTCTAAATACGACTAAAAACTGTGCATACACGTTCTTTAAATTTCCAAACGATATTGAAAGGTAAGTTATGTCAAACTGTTTTCTCTTGTTGCTAGGTGAGTATACCTAGGTACTTTTGAGACTAGCCGCTTTGATAACGACGATGAACCATACACATTCATCTTATAGTTAGCTGGTTGTGGTAAAACGCCAGTAATTGGGTTCTATGGTCCTTATTTAGATGTTATAGTATTCTCAAAACTTCTTGGCGGTTCAGCGAACACAGCCACAAGTCATGTTGACGAATTTTCAAGTAAAAGTTGTCGTTGCATTTTCTTTTATTTTAGCAGTGTTAAGAAATCCTCCTTACATTTTAGAGACTTCAGTCATTAAACCACAAATAACATTTTACTTGCAGTATTTTTTTTCATCTAAGCGCACGGCAGTGTGCCAGCCAAGTTCAGGAAAGGACGCCAATCAATAAATCCCAAATAACATTTCACTTGCAGTAAAGTTTTCTTTATCTAGGCGCACGGCCGGCAGTGTGCCAGCCAAGTTCAGGAGAGAACGCCAATCATTAAATCCCAAATAAGATTTCACTTGCAGTAAAGTTTTCTTTATCTAGGCGCACGGCAGTGTGCCTGCCAAGTTTGGGAGAGAACGCCAGTCATTATACTTAGGTACCCCAAATGACATTTTACTTGCAGTAAAGTTTTTTTTTGACGCACGGCAGTGTGTCAGCCAAGTTCAGGAGAAAACGAACCACGCACGTTTATGCGTATACCTATTTATTTTAACGTCTTAATCGTAGGAGTGCCATAAGCTATTTTCATTGCAAAACTAACTAGTTCATTTTAAAAATCAAATGATTTTTTTTCAGACGAACCTTATGGTTAAGTTTAATTGATCGAGAAGATGTACGCAACAAATGGTCAACATATCTTCGAGTTCGTGAGGCCCATTTCGAAACCAATTCTATAATCAAGACATCGAACCGAACTGTCCTGAAAAAGGCACTAATCCCAAACTTTTGCTACCTGTCAAAAAAAAAAAGAAGAATCGCAAGCAACTGTGGAGACAAATGAATCTTGTACACAATATGAAAAAGTTAAATGTGACTCAAATTCACAAATAGCAACTCACGTTTCTGCAAATTCTCCCAGAAAAAGAAAGCTGAAAAACGATATTGTTGGGTGCAAGAAAAGACTATGAAGAACAGCTGCGCCAGACACAAATATGAACCTGTTTACATCTTGATAGCGTAGCTTCTATGACGTTCACAAGTATTGTAAAAACCAATCTAAATTGAATAAACAAATTTGACTTTGACTATTAAACTACTTATATTTTTTTATTTACCTACATACGATAAAAACACAACATAGGTATTCAAATACACTTTCTTGTTTTCAAAATAATTACCACTATTGCTTGATACAGTTCTTGCGTTATAAAGGTTTTTCAATTTTTGAAGATGACAAGTTATAAATTCAACATTTAAGAAAATATTAATTATTTGAAGTTCTTGAACGAAAAAATTTATGGAACTTGTAACTCATTTAGATTTCAACTATTTTTCGCTGAACTTGGCACCTTTTTTACCTTTATGTTTTCGTCGAACTTACTTAGTGCCTTTTTCACGTTTATGTTTTTAGTGGGATAACTATCACACCATATTTATATCTTGTTCATAGAGTACATTATAACATAATTATAGGAATGGAATACATTACAACATAATAGGTACGGTATAGGTACAATAGGATCTTGTCTTCGTCGTGTGTGGCGTCGGGACTTTAAATGGATATTAGATGCTCTGTTTACCATCTAAGCAGCATCTAAGGCATGTAAACTTGTTACGATGTATGTATAAACGAATTTATTTATGTATGATTGTTAACTTATACTACTTACTCCTTTTTAAATTCAGAATCAATACAGAAGCATATTATTCTGTGACAGAAGCAACCCTAGTGAGTCAGACAAGGATAGGTATAGATTTTCAAAAATGGTGGGAGCGGTCCTTCTGTAAACTCTTTATTTTGTGGTATTGCGGTCAAATCTGGATGCTTACGTAGAGAATAAAGCACTTAAATTGCTAAAATATTATTTCAAAATACACAAAAAATTAGACTTTGGTTGAACAAATGTAACACCCGAAACGATTAGATATATTTGAAAAATAGCTATTTTATGCTTTAAATGTTTGTGTTTATAATTCTAATTCTGCAAAGCTTCATTAAGTTCTCTAATAATTTTAATAAAAGACAAAATAAATACATATAAATGGTCTATTATTTTAGGTAAATGTGTTTCAATTTCGTACTCGTAACACCCGAAACAAACCCTCTGTAACACCCGAAACAGACGATAACATTAATAAAAAAATAACTACTACAAATATTTCGGATTTTCTATTGTATTAATGTACCAGATTTCATCCTTTATGACTGTTGTTTTTATAGTATAAGTTATCTAAGTAATTTCGCTAAATTTGGAATGTATGCAACATTGATCAGAAAGTGGAGGCAAAATCGCGTAACGCCCGAAACGCTATTTTTTCCTTTGTAACTGAAGTTTAAATAAGAATTTAGTCTTAAATTCATATACCACACGAAAATAGAACTTAATACTCTTAGTTTAACACACAGATATAAACGAAAACGTTATCAGAATAAATAAAAACAACCCATTTAATAAGTTGAAGTGTAACACCCGAAACGATGGAATGGCCCTATGGGCAATCTAGTTTTAGTAAAACCGAGATTAAGCAAATTTGCTGCAAGTAAACCTAACTTACAAGTTATAATAATGCACTGCATAGTAGGAGTTCTAGAATTAAGTTTTGTTATTTACTTAACCATTGCTTTCACATGATTTGTTATTTGCAGCTTATTTCGGTCAGAAAGCCAAGAAGTAGCAGAAGAAAGATTTATCGTATATAAGGAGAGGTTACCATTGTACATTAAAGTTACCAAAGAAGTAAGTTCGATACAATCTTTGCACGGCCTACGTGGCTGAGTGGTGTATGCACCAGTTATCAAGGTGCCGCTATCTGCAAGGAGGGGGTGGCTTAAAAATATGGATATGAGCATAGGCTTCATTTGACATTTGGAAGTCCATATTATGTCTTTATATGGGCATAATATGGTCATGTCAAAAAATCTAATCAAAGGTCAAAGAATTTTCTAAATCTAAATTTTCGTATTCAATTCAAACAGCATGGGCTTCATTTGACATTTGGAAGTCCATATTATGTCCTTATGTATGCATAATATGGTCATGTCAAAAAATGTCTAATCAAAGGTCAAAGAATTTTCTAAATCTAAATTTTCTTATTCAATTCAAACAATCAAAATGTTTCCTCTTTATAATATTAGTATAGATATTATAGTTGTTATCACTGTGTCTTTTGATTTTATATTCCAGTGCACAGTAGCTGGACTACAAAAGCTATGTGACACGTTATCAGAGCACAGGTCGTGGACAATAGCACATTTAGTTGCCCATATGGGGTCATATGAATTGTTCAACAACCCTGAGGTGCAATGCCACTTAGATGAAACAGATCCTTTAACGGGTACAACACCTGTAATGGTTAGTATTTGTGATTGGTATAATATTTTTATAATGGTTTTCTAATGGGAGCCTTTTTTGCACGTACATTTAAATACAATTTAATCCATAATTTAGTTAAAAACAAATTATGCACTTTTAATCATATTAATAAAGGTGGAACCACAATTTTGTGGTGTGGTGTGTTGTGACGCGATCGGTTTCATACATTTTGTATGGACACGACAGAGACAGAGAGAGTCGCGCCACACTACATAACAGTGTTTCTAATCATACTAAATGGCGTCACAACACACCACACCACAAAAATTTGAAATCAAATTTTTGTGTATATAATGAGCACAAATAGTGTGACTCATTTAATATCTTTGTATTGAGTACCTACACATTTGGTTGTATGTTTACTCGTCTTAAGGGTAGGGACATGCCTATGCTATGATAGATAAGTTTATACTTAGCAGAATATATCATATGCTTGAGTCTTAATTACAAAACACAGATTTTCATTGCTGCTATACAGGCCAACCTCTGGGTGAAATGGTCCCGACCTTGGTGACTGATCACCCGTCCGGCTTTGCTGGCATCCTCCTATAAATAATACAGGCCAACCTCTGTATCTAAATTCTATCGTCTTTTTCACAGTCATCTTGGTGTTATAAACTACATGTTCATTATACTTCCCACTTCATCAACAGAATAACTACATCACGTGGCACGTAATAAGTTCAAAAATTTGTCTTGCAGGTGGCAGTGAAGAGTTGCAACTTGCGTATGGTGCAAAGCTTGGTGTCATTAAACTGTTCTTTAGATGTTGTGGATAGCGATGGCAACACTGTGTTCCATTACGCGGCCGCGAGTAATAAAGAAATTATCAATGTAAGTGTGACATTGGGGAATAGAAAGTCGATCTTCTTTATATCTAACTAGCTTCCCGCGCGGGAACCAAGACCCGTGCCCAGCAGTGGGATAAACAGCTATAGCCTATGTCACTCAAGGATAACGTAGCATTCTAATGGTAAAATATTTTTTGTAATCGGTTCAGTAGTTTCGAAGATTACCCCCTACAACACACAAACCTTACCTCTTTATACTATTAGTATAGTATGTAGAAGAACAGTAGAGAATTAAAAAAGAAATATTAGAAAAAACAACTCGTACCTACTCCAAGTAGCTCCGCCGGGAATCGAATAAAAATTGCAAAATACTAAATCTTTATTTTTGACATTTTTCATTGTACCAAATATAGGTGCTAGCAGGCAAGGCCGCATCGTCGCTCAATGTGTACAATAAGCAGGGTTACACGCCTCTACACATGGCGTGTCTGGCGAATGCTCCAGATTGTGTCCGCTCGTTACTGCTAGCTGGAGCTGACGTCAACTTGAGTGCTGCGAAGAAAGCTACTACCAGTTTACCAGGTATGGTCAATTGTAATAATATAATATGCGAGCTAATGTAGATAGTAAGTAGGTGTTCACGCCTCTACACATAGCGTGTCTGGCGAATGCTCCAGATTGTGTCCGCTCGTTACTGAAGAAAGAAGAAAGAAAGAAAACACATTTATTTGCACATCACAAGTTCACATTACAAAAGAATACAGATAACAAAGAACACAATTAACAAACAACTAAGTACATAAAAGAAAATAAAAAATAAAATATCTATGTGATGCGCCAATCAGGACCCTGCCTCAGCATATGTTGTTGCTGGGTGTCAAAAATGACACCCTACAACAACGCTGGTATTCTGGCAGGGCCTGTGCGAGCAACACCAGACGCCACCAAGAAGTCAAAACTGGTACTGCTAGCTGGAGCTGACGTCAACTTAAGTGCTGCGAAGAAAGCTACTACCAGTTTACCAGGTATGGTCAATTTTAATAATACACGGTAATTTTTTATCATCCCAGATAATTTCGGTGATTATTCTACACATGAAAACAAACAACTTTTAATACAGGACCAAAACTGAAATCGCGAAAAAAAGCAGCTGTTAAGTACATTATGATTAAATATTTTTGCACTTTTGAAATTATACGGGATGATAAAAAAATTACCGTGTATATGTGAGTTCATGTAGACAGTATAGTACCATAGACCACATAAATACGCTGCGGCAAGTTATACAGAAGACGAAAGAGTACAACTTGCCACTTTGCTTGGCGTCCGTGGACTTTGAGAAAGCCATTGATTCGATTGAGACCTGGGCGGTGCTGCAGTCTCTAGAGGTGCCAAATAGACTACAGGTATATCGAGGTGCTGAGGTACTTATACCAAAACGCCACCATGTCGGTCCGATTACAGAACCAGAGCTCTAATCCTATCCAACTACAGCGAGGTGTGAGACAGCGAGACGTCATCTCTCCGAAACTGCTCACAGCTGCTTTGGAGAATATTTTTAAGCTTCTGAACTGGAAATAATGCGGCATCAACATCAATAGCGAGTACCTAAGACACCTACGGTTTGCAGATGATGTAGTTCTTATGGCTGAGACCTTGGAAGACCTGAACACAAAGCATTGTGTTGCAAGCATTTCGAGCACGAAGATCTCAGTTCCATAAATTAGTGTCGGCACCAGCACTCTGTTATGAATAGGCATTCGAGCCTTTTCAGATACGATTTAGCTACTCGTAACCGAGTGTATAGTGCGAGTATTCACTGAATTCCCTTACTTCACTCGTCTTTCTATGTCTTCACACTTTCCATCCCTTGTGAATACACTCCCCAAATATACAAGTTTTGTGTTTATACAAGCAGTTTTGTGTGGGCGCCCTAAACTAATTTCAACTATGATAGATGCTTAAGTTTTATTTCACTCCCACTATTTCTCCACAGGAATAGTCGGCGATTTACTCCAAGACAACCAACCAAAATTGTACCAACAAGACATGAAGCACGGAGGTACACCTTTACACTGGGCGATATCCCGAGAAGTGATCGAAGCTCTAGTCGACAAGAATTGTGATATTAACGCGTTCAACTTTGACGGACGAACCGCTTTACACATAATGGTCGTACGAGGCAGACTTGAATGTGCAATAGCCCTGCTTTCCCGAGGCGCGGAGCATTCTATAGGAGACAAATATGGGGATACACCCCTACATTTAGCGGTCAAACAAACAAATATTCCTATTGTTCAAGCGCTTTTAGTGTTTGGAGCTGATTTGGAAGCGAAGAACAATGAAGGACATACGGCGAGGCATTGTGTTCCGACAGAAATGTCGAACAGTGTTTATGACAAGATTTTGTATGTATTACATGCGGTGGGAGCTAACAGGTTGGTTTAGTTATCATTTATTTTTTAACTATTTTTACCTATTTACGTAGAACCTAGGTATTTCGTCTATTCATAAATATTTTCTTTGTTAGCCAACATTTGGTAGGTGAAATGATCTTGAAATGGAAGTATACTAGTCATAATAATAATGAAATTATCCATACGGTAATAACAGTTTTGTTTCTTTGAGTAACTTCTTTTGTCTAAAACTTGTAATTTTTTTCTAGGTAACTGGTAAATCCAAGGCCAAAGGGTTCAGAGGTCTCAAATAAGTAATTCTGTTTGATTTTTGTTTGTTGTTCATTATGACTTGAATATTAAAACAGATTAAACAATAGGTAGACTCGGCTCGCCTACAAAGGTAGATGCTTTGAGTATAATATCGAGCAGAGCTCGGAAACTTGGTTAAAACTCGCGAACGGTTCGCAAGAAACTCCATACATTATCAAAAGTGCGTTTTCATTTTGGTATCGCACGCTCAGAATCGAAATTATTTCAGATCCAATCAAATATAAAAAACAGTTCCTGCTCGAAATACCGGTTAATTTCGCTCGCTTATTTCGGTTGGCCAATCAGACGCAAGCCTTGTGAGAGTATGACAGAGACGGCAGATGTTACGGCACCCCGACGCCCCGCCCATTTCGCTTAACCAGACTCGCAGCAACTATATAACGCTCGTGAACAGTTTCCGCTCCAAGAGAGCCGTTTTTAAAAAACGTGGTTAAGACCTTTAATAAGCGAAAGTAGTCAACGATTTCCCCTCTCTCTCTCGTATAACTGCTAATCTGATAGTTTCCCAATCAGTCTTAAAATTAGAAAATAAAACCTTGTTCACCTAGGACGGAAATCATGGACTCTCTTCTATACTAATAAGGAACTAAGAGGAAAGATTTGATTGTTTGTTTGTTTACATCGAATAGTCTCCGAAACTACTGGACCGATTTGGAAAATTCTTTGACCATTAGAAAGCTACATTCTTCCCGAGTGACATAGGCTATATTTTATCCCGATATTCCCACGGGAACGGGTACCACACAGGTAAAACCGCGAGGATCCGCTTGTACTCTCATATTCTTTTGCTCTGATAGATGTTCAGGTGACAAGTCCGGTTGCCGCGCCGGCTGTGCGTTACGCGGGGAGTATAACGGAGTACCGCCGCCGCCTGTGGCGCGAGCGGCCGCTAGAAAAGTCGTCAACGATATGTTGACCGTTGCTGGCATAGAGAAGGCTTCCGCTCTCAGCGATGAGCAGAAAACCGGCAGGTATGTGTTTCATATAATATTGCTCTACTCAAGTTACAAAGCAAGTTTTGGCTGAATCACTTTATTGTTTAATTCTTATTTTGTTATATTTAATTTAAAAAAATAAGAAATTTTTTGTCGCTTGTAAATTGGGCAAAACCAACGAAATGTGTTGTGACTGTTCGTTATCAAGTTTTCCATCACAGTTCTGTTAATGAAATTTACATGGCGTTAAAAAATTGGATATTTAGGAAATTAGAAAGCCGGGTTTTTTCCATGTAGGAAACGGGGTACTTACCCATGTTTCTTGTGTAGGTGCCATATTTGCTTTGTGTAGTTCGTGGGGCGTAATCTAGTGGTTGATGATTGAAGGCTCAAACCTGTACCATGTGTACCATATTGAATTTCCTCAAGGAGTGCTGGCATCTAGCTTGTTAGATTTAGGCTTCATTCTGTACAAATGCGTCATAATGATCCTTTTAACGTCTTGTTTTCTGTGGGCACGATGTCTTGTAATACAATTTTGCACTTTATGACATTACTAATAAACTCTATTTTCCTATGTTAGTGTAAACTAATATTATAGAGGAAGGATTTGATTTTTTATTGTTATGGATAAATTAAAATACTGCGGGACCGATTTTAAAAAATCTTTCACCAGTTGAAATCTACATTATTCACGCACGAGTAACATGCTATATTTTATCCCTCTAATCCAACGTTAACGTGAACCACGCGGGTAAAACCGGGGGAGCCACTAGTACTAAATACTCTGGAGGTATACCTCCTAGTAATATAATACCTATGTATATTAAAGTTTAACTTTTTGCATTTGTCAATACCAATAGTGTAATAGTGAAAATAATTATTTCTTATCACATCAGGTTGCTTTGCCTCGACGGCGGCGGCATCCGAGGTCTAGTGCTCGTCCAAGTTCTGATCACCCTCGAAGAAGCCCTCGGCAAGCCCATAATCTCCTGTTTCGACTGGGTCGCTGGTACAAGTACTGGTGGTATACTGGCCTTGGCACTGGCCTGCGGCAAGTCGCTAAGGGATTGCCAGAGACTGTACTTCAGATTGAAAGAGGTCGCCTTTGTTGGAATGAGGCCGTATCCTTCGGATCCTTTGGAAAACATATTGAAGGAGAATTTAGGTGAATTAAGTTGATTTTTCTTTATTTTGTTATATTTGGATATATTATTATCTCCTAGGTCGCTGGCACCAGTACTAGGGCATTCTGACGTTGGTCCGGCCTGTTTTGCGTGCGAAACGCGTCGTAATGAAATGACTCTCGAAAACAACTTGTAGATATCTCAGAAGCGAGATGGGTCTGTAGGTCTTCAAGAGTCATATTTTAATACTCTTTTTTAAGAAAACATCACGTCGCTTCTGCCCGGCCTTGCCTTGCCTTTGGCATTTTGCCTTCGAGAATGACGGAATTGAAAAGCTTCTGGAGAACCTCAAGTATCAGCTTTCCGCTTGCTCTCAGATATTCTGGTGTTTTTACACATAAGTTGCTAAAAAGCAATGTAAAGCCTGACCAGTCAAATAAAAAACCTCGCCATGTTGCGGAAATGTGGCCAACTAAATTTTTCTATAGAATTTGACATTTGTAACAATGAAGAGGCAAAAGTGGCGCCTCATGCCAGCTTTTTTATTTTTTGGTCAGGATTTAACTTACAAACTCATTTACCACAGGCACGGAGACCGTGATGTCAGACATAAAGCACCCCAAGCTGATGATCCTAGCTGTCCTGGCGGACAGGAAGCCAGTTGACCTCCACATATTCAGGAACTACCAGTCTGCGCAGGAGATCCTCGACGCTTATAACGGGACTGCCAGTAAGTTGTTTGGTTAATTATACATAGACCGTAATGTCAGACATAAAGCGTTCCAAGCTGATGATCCTAGGTGTCGTGGCGGACAGGAAGCCAGTCGACCTCCACACATTCAGGAACTACCAGTCGGCGCAGCAGATCCTCGACGCTTATAACGGGACTGCCAGTAAGTTGTTTGTGTAATTATACTTAGACCGTAATGTAAGACATATTGCACCCCAAGCTGATGATCCTAGGTGTCCTGGTGGACAGGAAGCCAGTCGACCTCCAACTATTCAGGAACTACCAGTCTGCCCAGGAGATCTTCGACGCTTATAACGGGACTGCCAGTAAGTGGTTCGGTTAATTCTATACATACCTTCAGTTACGCTTGGAGGAGCTGGCAGAGAACAGTTCTTTCCACTTGCTTCGATCCTTAAATTCTGAAAAGAATCCTTTTCTCTCTCACACCTTCCTCATAAATGGTTGGGGTCCAGTAGTATGATAAAAAATAAATAGTCCGACTTACAGTTTTGATGTGTAATATCCAAACACAAGTTATATATACAAACGAAGCACAGAAGGAGAATAGGATCACAAGCACAAAGCACAGTTTATATTAGAGCAGAAGGAACAGTGAAGAAAGTGAATATAAAATGATAAACATAAAGCGAGAAGTATAAGCGTATGCGTAAGGTCAATCGACAAAGGCGCGGCGGATACAAGAGAGGCATGCGTTTCGCGTTGAGTTAGTGTCTTGACTAGCGGGCGTACGTGCGCGGCTGCGCGCGCGCCCCGGCCGCCGGGTGGGGCCGGTTAGTAGAAACAATAGCATTCCGTAAAGACGCGCGTTCCCACACCACGACGGCGACGCTCGTATTGTCGTCCGTCTGGTATACGGCTTTTAGATTATTTGATATTAATATAAATAGTGATTAAGAATTTTGAATATTACTTATTTAAGTTTTAGTTTTAAGTAGATTTTAGATTTAGATTTAAGTAAGATTATGTTTAAGTTTTAATTTAGTTTAGGATGTAAGTATATACTTATTTAATATATACGAAATATTTTAACCGTGTGAATTTTAATAATAGTATGAGTAGGTGCCCACATCACTCCCCTCCAGAGACCGTCACTACGGGCGATAATAATCAGGGAATCTGACACGTCTGCCCGAACGGGTTGTTTTGTTTTTCACCTCTTCTGGTTTGGTGTTATCCATGGCACTTGGTAGGTTACTAGTACTATCTGTGGCGGTTTCAGTAAATATATATGCCGGTTTAAGACGGTCAATTGAGACTGAAACGGTTTTGCCTTTAACTATAATTTTAAATACCTTGTCCCCCCGTTCTACAACTGGGAAGGGACCAGTATACGCAGGAGTTAATGAGGCTCTTAGTAAGTCTTCCCTTAGGAATACATGACTAGAGGAATTGAGGTCCTTAAAAATGAAAACTTTGTTATTACTATGGCGAGAGGCGGGAGATGGTTGTAATTTCTCTGCAAACGACCGAACACGCGCGGCAAAATCAGTGACGTCGGTAGTTGTCTTCACCTCGTTTTGGAAGAATTCTCCAGGCAGGCGTAGGGGCTCGCCGTAAAGCAGCTCAGCGGAAGAGGCTTGTAAATCCTTTTTAAATGCTGAACGGATACCGAGTAAGACCCACGGCAAAGAATCAGCCCAGTTGCTGTCGGCGTGACATACTATGGCAGCTTTTAGTTGTCGGTGGAAACGCTCGACCAAGCCATTGCATGCAGGATGGTAGGCCGTGGTTCGACGATGTTTGAAGCCTGCTATTTTGGCCAAGAATGCAAATAAATTGGACTCGAATTGACGCCCACGGTCAGTAATTATATCGGTTGGGCATCCGAAACGTGAGATCCAGCCCGATAATAGCGCTCGTCCTACCGTTTCTGCCGTTATGTCTGAAATAGGTATAACCTCCGGCCATCGTGTGAAGCGATCCACGCAAGTAAGGCAGTATCGGTAGCCTTGCGATGGCGGTAGAGGGCCTATTAGGTCGATGTGCACTATCGAAAACCTAGACCGAGGCAATAAAAATGTGCCCAACGGGGCGGACACATGACGACTTACCTTAGCGCGTTGGCAAGCTAGGCAGCATTGTGCCCATTCGCGACAGTCTTTGCGAATGCCTGGCCATACGTATCGCTCTGCAACCAACTGAGCAGTTGCGTTTGGACCGGGGTGACTAAGGCTATGTAAACAGTCGAAAACTTGCTTTCGCAATGGCTTGGTAACGAACGGCCTTGGTGGCATTTTGCTTACATCGCAGTATATTTCCTGGCCATTGCCTGCCATTGGGAGCTTTTTGAGGCGCAACGACGTTTGTTCATGGAGAAGGTTGGCAAGCTCAGTATCTGAAGTTTGAGATTTTGCCAACACTTCGTAGTCGATAGCTGGTTGGATCTCCTCGATACGAGACAACGTATCTGCAACCACGTTATCGCGACCAGATATGTGTCGGATGTCTGTCGTAAATTGTGACACATAATCGAGATGACGATACTGACGGGGCGAGCAATTACTTTTCCGGTCACTGAATGCATAGCTAAGCGGCTTATGGTCAGTGAATACGGTAAAGTGTCTAGCTTCCAGCATGTGGCGAAAGTATCTGATGCCTTCATAAATCGCGAGGAGTTCCCGGTCATAAGGCGAATACTTACGCTGGGCTGGGCTAAGCTTCCGTGAGAAAAACGCGAGAGGCTGCCAGACGTTGTCTTTCAGCTGTTGTAATACAGCTCCTAGTGCTACGTCTGAAGCGTCCGTGATAAGGGCGAGTTGCGCATCGCAGTCAGGATGAGACAGCAGCGCTGCATTGCAGAGATCCTGCTTGCATTGCTCAAATGCTGCCAGTGCTGGGCCCGTGATGTCTACTGGGTGCGATGCCTTTACCGAGCCCGTTAGGAGAGCATTAAGGGGTGCTTGACTTTGCGCGGCGTTGGGTAGGAATCGCCGATAAAAATTGAGCATCCCCAGAAATCTCCTAAGTTCCCTGACGGTTTTAGGAGGTGGGCAGTCCTTGATAGCCTGTACCTTGGTTTCCTGAGGCTTGGTTCCTTCCGGTGAGATATGATAACCAAGAAAAGAGACTTCACTTGCCCCAAACACGCACTTAGAAGTGTTGACCAAGATGCCGTACTGACTCATTCGCTCGAAAAGTTGCCGAAGGTGGTCCTCATGCTGGGCCTGATCCCGGGAAAATACCAGGAAATCATCCAGGTAGGAATAACAGAAATCCAGCCCTCTAGTCATTTCGTCAACGAACCTTTGAAAAGTTTGGCCTGCGTTCCTTAGACCGAAGGTCATAAAGGGGAACTCGAACAGGCCAAACGGGGTTGTGATGGCGGTCTTCTGAATATCCTCCTCGAAGACCGGGATCTGGTTATAAGCCTTTACCAGATCGATTGTGGAAAACACCTTGCAACCCGCGATACTGTGGGCGAAGTCATGGATATGACGGATCGGGTACCTGTCGGGTATGGTGCGTGCGTTCAACGCACGGTAATCTCCGCAGGGTCGCCAGCCATTGTCCTTCTTGGGTGCTAGGTGTAGTGCTGATGCCCAAGGGCTCTCTGATGGACGTGCTGTGCCGTTGTCTAACATAAGCTGGAACTCATTGCGAGCAATCTTGAGCTTATCGGGAGCTAACCTGCGAGGGGTACAGTAGACAGGGGGACCTGGAATGGTGCGGATGTGGTGCACTGTGTTGTGTCGAGTAATGCGCGGTGTACCAGACGGGCGAGTGATGTCAGGAAATTCTTTTAAGATCGCATGATATCGCGAATCGCCTGTCAAGACCTTAACTGACAACACAGAGCTTAAAGCATTATTTACATTGTCTACTACAGTACGAAGCGAGGTTGTATTATCAATTAAGCGGTGGTTACGTACATCTACAATTAAATTATAGTACTTTAAAAAATCTACGCCAATAATGGCTTTGGTTACATTAGCTACAACAAAATTCCAAGTAAAGTTGCGTCTAAGGCCTAGATCTAAGTTTAATTGGAGAAAACCATACGTGTCGATGATACTTCCGTTAGCCGCTGATAGTTGGTAAGTGGTCTTCGGTCGTCGCTCGCGTAGTGCAGATCGTGGGAACACGCAGAGGTCGCTTCCAGTATCCACTAAAAACTGCATTTTCGACTTACGGTCTGTGACGAAAAGGCGACCACTACTGGAGGAAAGGCAGTCGTTCGTCGCCATTACCGACTGCCTTGAGCATTTCCCGACTTCGTGTAGTCGCAGGGCTTTATGCACTTCGCCGCCTTTGAACCAAATTTGTAGTGGTACCAGCACAACGGAAACTTCCTGTAACTGGAACTGGATCGGGATGATGAGCGGCTTCGCTGGTAGTCCCTCGATCGAGTGCGTGGTCTGGACTCTCTCTCTCGGCGATTAAGCTGGACTGTTAAGTTCTTCACAGCTTGCTTTAACTCCGCTATCTCCAATGCCATGGTCTCCGTAGCGTTCGACGGTCCGGCGAGTGTGGATGATTGTGACGTGGCAGCGACTTGACGCATAGGTGACACGATGTCCTGTACTCTGTCGGCTAAGTCTGCAAGCGCTTCCAAGGAAGTACTGGGTTGGGATGCGATCAGTGCCTGGATGTTGCTGGGTAGACGGCTGCTCCAAATCGTGCGGATAAAATCATGCGGTACTTCTGAGCCAGCCAAACTTTGCAGGTGTCTCAGGAATTGTGATGGTCTCCTATCACCCAGCTCTTCGTGCATAAGAAGTTGTTGCACTTTCTTTTCCTTAGATGCGGTCAGGCGCTTGATAAGCTCGAACTTAAGTTTTTCATACTTATTTTCCGTTGGTGGAGCCACAATAATGTCCTTGACTTCTTTTGAAAACTGCGGTTCCAAGTGGCTGATCACGTAGTTAAATCGGGTCGCGTCTGATGTAATTCCCGAAATAGCGAATTGGCCTTCAACCTGCGCAAACCATATCTCGGGTTCTTCAGGCCAAAACGGTGGGATCCGTACGCTAACACGATAAAGTTCGGATGGTGGAGTGGAAACGGGCTCTCTGTGGCGACGCTGGCCGCGACGCTGGTCGGTTTGAGGGACCGTTGTTTTCGCCGTATCACTACTGTCGCTCATTATTTTGCTTTCTATTCTTCTTTAGGTGTTCAAAAGGGGTCACCAGTTTGGGGTCCAGTAGTATGATAAAAAATAAATAGTCCGACTTACAGTTTTGATGTGTAATATCCAAACACAAGTTATATATACAAACGAAGCACAGAAGGAGAATAGGATCACAAGCACAAAGCACAGTTTATATTAGAGCAGAAGGAACAGTGAAGAAAGTGAATATAAAATGATAAACATAAAGCGAGAAGTATAAGCGTATGCGTAAGGTCAATCGACAAAGGCGCGGCGGATACAAGAGAGGCATGCGTTTCGCGTTGAGTTAGTGTCTTGACTAGCGGGCGTACGTGCGCGGCTGCGCGCGCGCCCCGGCCGCCGGGTGGGGCCGGTTAGTAGAAACAATAGCATTCCGTAAAGACGCGCGTTCCCACACCACGACGGCGACGCTCGTATTGTCGTCCGTCTGGTATACGGCTTTTAGATTATTTGATATTAATATAAATAGTGATTAAGAATTTTGAATATTACTTATTTAAGTTTTAGTTTTAAGTAGATTTTAGATTTAGATTTAAGTAAGATTATGTTTAAGTTTTAATTTAGTTTAGGATGTAAGTATATACTTATTTAATATATACGAAATATTTTAACCGTGTGAATTTTAATAATAGTATGAGTAGGTGCCCACAAATGTATATTATCCGTCATCTTATTTGTCTTCCATTCCTCTTCTAACATTCAAAGCACCAAAGCGGCTCTCCACCACTTTCCTTCCCTGTGACGGTAGTGACGCGAACTACATCGTCATTATTTTATGATTTATGCAGATAGACTCGTTTTTCTCGTTTAACGAAAAATAAACATTCTGGCTATCAAAATGATTTTGTCCCGTTCACATATCACAAATATAAGCGAGACAGCAATACACGCTGTCGTAGATGATAGACGACAAAAGTATATCTAGTGATAGGCTATTGTCCCGCATGTCAGCCTGCCTATCATGACCACCATTATATCACGCGATATTACACCTTAGTGGGGTAAGCGAGACAGCATGACGTGCTATATCATATTGCGTGATAAAAGCCGCTCACGCTAGGCCGGCAGGTTAAGATTTGTTATTGTTTATTGAAATAGATCCACACAACAACATATCATTACACAATTAATAGATATACCTTTAGAAGACTTACCTTTTTCTGGACTCACTACCTCTCAGAAGCACTCTTGTGACTACTAATCTTTTATCTTACGAAGGCCCCAACGCTCCTAAAGCCCCGAAACCCTAAATTTACGTGCCATCGAGAGCTGCTTGCACTATACTTCATTGTTTGTTTATTTTATTTATTTATTCACAACGGGGTAGCACTTAGCCTTCATCACACCTGAAGATAAGTGGTGATAAGGCTGAAGGTGGAAGCGCACTACTCCCGGAATCCTCAATAACTGAGGAACTGGCTATCTTATCTCTAACTGCCGGAACACAAGTCCGTGGCGGACTAAGAACAAGTCCTACCACCAACCAAACCGAATACAATATGTACCCCCACTGGGAATCGAACCCGGGACCTCTGGGTCTAAAATCGGTGGTATGAACCACTAGACCACAGAGGCGGTTAAATTGCGGTTAGGCGGTTGTATTTTAATGTTCCCATAATGTTTCGGTTAGGTCCCCGGGCGGAGGCGGGCGACCATGTATCAGTAGTGTCGTTGCCAGCGACGCCGCCCCCGTCGCAGCAGCTCGTGTGGCAGGCCGCCAGGGCTTCGGGCGCTGCGCCCTCTTATTTCAGGGCTTCGGGCAGGTGAGATACTTTATTCTTTATTTTTATTTATTTTTTAAGGCTTACCAAACAAGTTACAATCATAAATGTATGCTTAAGTGCAGGATCTTCCAAAAACTCTGTGTTTGTCTTTCTTTTATGTCTGAAGCGAAAGAGTAATGAAAATAACCTCACTTTTTCATTTTTTCAATGTTTTTGTTGTTATTTTGAGCATAAATTCACTTTTTGAAAACGTGGCATGAGAATAACCTTCTATACTTATGTCATTACCTATTTTTCTATATATTATTCGTGAATTAGAGATTATCTAAGTATTTATCCAAAAAAAAAATGTAAATTTTCTTTGTTTTTGGAATTTTTTATAGTCGAGTGAAGATACGAATATCGTGTTTTTAGCCACAAAATAATCAAGATCGTTTATAAAACTTCAACATATTTTTATCTGCTCAAAATAAAGAATATTTGATTGTTTACTTTTGAATCAAAAATAGGTTAATTTCGATAATTTCGAAGATCCTGCCCTTAAGTTTATAAATTCATAAAATTTGGTACTAGACCATAACTATCTAGATGTAGGCACAGTATTAAATATTTTTTTAGTAAATTACAGAGGGTTATACACTTAGGGTAATTTATAATCTAGAACACAATAACATTATACAGAAAATAAATACGAAAAAAAAAACACCAAACATTAAGTTAGCTTTAAGCGTCATACGGACATTGGGCAGTCAGAATTTCCCCCCTAAATTTATAATAACTATTATTAAAAATGTCCAATAAAGAAGACTAGACAAATCCCATTGTATAAGCGACACATTCTAGTAACAGGGTTGTAAAACGATGTATTATTTTTATAAACTTGAAGGCAGAATAATTTATGTGCAGAACTATGGGATTTATATCTAGTATTGAAGGCAAGCTGGGATAAAAGAGGAGGTGAATCAATATATGAATGTATTAATTTGTACAGACATAGATACAGGAGCATTCCACCAAAATGCTCCACAGGACAGGCGATGCTTTAGTATACTTCTGATTAGCTTAAAGGACTGCTATTGATATCAGCATATTTAATTTCGGTTTACATTCCATCAGTATCTTTTTCCACTGTTTTCAAAATATCCTTCTTGCGTGCGGGACAAAAATTGATGTTTTCATGGATTGCTCCTACATCATGTTTTACTAGTTATTATTCCAATAAGATAAATAATACTAGAAAAAAATACAATTAGTCCCCAAGTACCCCAGATGGGATAGTAGGGTAGTTGATTTTCTAGTATCTTTTCACTCATCAAGGTGCGCTTACACGGGCAACTAAAATTGTTCAATTCCTGTCAACACTCGTCAGCTATGAAGTCACGACCACTATGGCAAGATGTAGCAACCTGCTGCTAAGAAGCGGCCACACAATAGCATGAAATATGGAGTAACTTTTTAAAATTAGGCAGTACAAGTAAACGACCGCCAATAAGATTGAATCGCACTGTACAAAAAACTATACTGCTTATTTCAAGGTTATAAGGTCCAAAATCTCACAAGCGTTCTTTCCTCCGTACAGATATTTAGACGGTGGGCTAATAGGCAACAACCCCACTTTGGACGCGATCACTGAGCTCACTGAGCTGCGGCTGGCGCTGAACGGAGTTGGGGAACTCGAGGAGGCGAAAAAGACCAACCTGAAGGTGGTTGTGTCTTGTGGGACAGGTATGGTAGTCTACACACAGAGAGACACGCGCTGCAGCAGAACACACTGCATTAATGTGCTTCTTACTATACTAAAAGCCGATTCACACATATCAGTGAAGTCACAGTTCCGACACAGTACCGGCACGGCGAAATATTATTTCATACATCTATGCTAATATTATAAAGAAGGAAGATTTGTTTGTATGTTTGTTTGCATCGAATAGGCTCCGAAACTACTGGACCGATTTAGAAAATTCTTTGACCATTAGAAAGCTACATTCTTACCGAGTAACATAGGCTATATTTTATCTCGATATTCCCACGGGAACGGGTACCACGCGGGTAAAACCGCGAGGATCCGCTTTTCTATGAACGCATCCCCACTTGTCAGTGACAGTGACGACACAGTGCTCTCAGTGTCAGTGCCGACACCGCCATCAAAAACAAAATGGAGGACGAGCAACTAATAGAATTGGTGCGTGAAAATAGCGTTATGTAAGATTTGTCTCATGCAATTTGTGGAATGTTCATGTACCCATTTTCTCTTTTTTCTTTTTATGCTGCTCTTCTTCTTCGTCTGAAGCAATAGATATTATTGCTCTGTAGTATTGAACAGAGCCATAGCAACAATCACGATACTTGACAACGGACACGTTTTCACTGAAGCTCCGTGAACTGAGTACTGACATCTGTGAATGGAATCACTGACACAACACTGTAACACTGATACTGAACTGAGCGAACACGTTGACGGAGTTGTGGCTTCACTGAGTTGTGTGAATCGGCCTTACATGTATAAAACCGATTCGCGCCTGAACGCGTGTCAACACCCTCCGACACACAAGTAAATAAATAAATAAATAACTTCTAACATTCACACCAATTATCTAAGCCCATGTTAATTTCACTAAGAAACTGTATCATAGAAAACTTGTTAACGGATAAATATATACTTAAATACTTTTTGTTTGTAAATACATACTTAATATACATAGAAAACACCCAGACCAAGACAAATAGTCGGTCGTCAAATTTGAAATACAAGTATGTTTTCTACTTTATATTTCCTAGGAAATAATCTCTGAAACTACTGAAGCAATACTGAAAGTTCTGTCACTAGAAATACCTAAGCTATATTATTCCTGAGTGACATTGACTAGAAAATATGTTTAAATAGCTGTCAAAGTTTTTTCTCTCTTTTCCAGGTTTAATACCAGTGACAAAAATGAAAGACATAGATGTATTTAAACCCGAAAGTTTATGGGATACGGCGCGACTGGCGTGGGGCTTATCAGCTATTGGTGGGCTCCTGGTTGATCAGGTATGTCAGAAGTTTGAAAGACGCGAATTTATTGGTTTTGCACACATAACACAATAAAGGCGCTGGAAATATTATTTTTTACTAAACCCTATGCTGAAAACAGCAGATCTTCCATTTATTTTACCGCCATTTTGAATTTCTTCTAGATTCGTCATGGCAACTAAAGAGGGGCACGAGTCACGAAAAATCTCATACAGGGACCTGTTATTACCTGGAGGCTTACCACAAGCTCATAGCCAACAGAACAAATGCAGGGCAGTTTTTTTGCAAGGTTTAAAATAAACTCCTTGCTAGTCTAACCATTTTCCAAAAGTAGCAGGTCTGCTGCACTGCTGCTGCTGTTGTATGAATGAGTGAATGTATTCTCTGGCCTATCAAGCTAAAATGTTGTTTGCGTGCAAAAACTTATTACGATTTTTTACCGGTAAATACCGTTTCGTATTAAACTAACATTTAAAATTGCAAAGAAAACCTAAAACAAGATGTTTTATGGAAATAAAATTGAACGGCAGTGTCTTTCTATTGCGGAAAGCATAATCGTCCTTCAAAAACCACAGAATTTCTTGATTACTCATTTTAACGAATAAAATTATCTTAGCAGGTTTTATAAAGCTGCTAGAGACCAACTTTTTTAAAACTGCTAAATATGACAGTTAAGCAAGCCTGCTGGCGCTCTAAAGTGAGCTCATGGTACGTTTAGCAACGCTGTTTGAACGATGAACGTCTAGAACGAACAGCGCTGCTATAGTTATGGTTCATGGTACCGATAAGCAGGGCCGTTTTCTTTTTAAGGTTCAGACCAAATAAAAAAGTAAGACGGAACGTTCAGAACTAAAAAGTGACGCCAACAAAACTACACCCAACCGCGTACATACACAGTTACACGCACAACGCACATGTAACGAAAATACACCCATAACTAACACACTAAAAGCATTATAAAAGCGACTCACGCACACGCACACGGCCTCCGCACGCACACGTACATAAAAAAGTGGCTTCACTTTTTAGTTCGGGGCGTTCCGTCTTACTTTTATATTTGGTCTGAGCTTTAAGGCTTAAAAATAACTGCTATTCTAGCTTGTGGTAAGCCTCCTGTCCCTGTCATTCCCGCGTAAATATGGTATATGCTCGCACAGATGCGATGACCGCCGTTTCAAAGCATCTGTGCAAGCGTGATGCACTTATATTTACGCGGGAGCGACAGGGACAGGTAATAACAGGTCATTGTACGGAATTCTTCGTACTCCGCGACCGTACTTGTTTTTGATTCACGGTTAGTTTAGTACAAAACGCATGACACGCTCTTTCTTACCTTTTTTTTGCGTTATGACACATGCACAGATAATCACTTATCATGTGTATCTTGTCCAACAGGCGACACAATCTGACGGGCGGGTAGTAGAAAGAGCGCGAGCTTGGTGCAGCGCTCTCGGCGTTCCCTACTTCAGGTGGGTAATTGTTTTATTCAACATTGTGAAAAATAAATATATGTAGCTTTCTTCCGCAAATAATCACTAAAACTGCACTTTCACCGATCACACTACTATTGCCAAAAAGTTACCCGTGTACGCGCGTCTTTAAATTCCTTGATAGACGGCTATTGCTGCACAAAAATAAATATTTTTATCAATCGTCTTCAATAACTGATGGATGTTTTTAGGTTCTCTCCGCACATGTCGGCGGATGTGGCCATGGACGAGCGCGGGGACGACCGGCTGGTGACGATGCTATGGGAGGCGCACGCCTACATGCGCGAGCACCGGGACGAGGTCAACGACCTCGCGGCGCTGCTGCGCGACTGAGGTATGTACTGTACATGGGCGAGCGCGGACGGCCGGCTGGGGACGATACATGCGCGAGCACCGGGACGAGGTCAACGACCTCGCGGCGCTGCTGCGCGACTGAGGTATGTACTGTACATGGGCGAGCGCGGACGGCCGGCTGGGGACGATACATGCGCGAGCACCGGGACGAGGTCAACGACCTCGCGGCGCTGCTGCGCGACTGAGGTATGTACTGTACATGGGCGAGCGCGGACGGCCGGCTGGGGACGATACATGCGCGAGCACCGGGACGAGGTCAACGACCTCGCGGCGCTGCTGCGCGACTGAGGTATGTACTGTACATGGGCGAGCGCGGACGGCCGGCTGGGGACGATACATGCGCGAGCACCGGGACGAGGTCAACGACCTCGCGGCGCTGCTGCGCGACTGAGGTATGTACTGTACATGGGCGAGCGCGGACGGCCGGCTGGGGACGATACATGCGCGAGCACCGGGACGAGGTCAACGACCTCGCGGCGCTGCTGCGCGACTGAGGTATGTACTGTACATGGGCGAGCGCGGACGGCCGGCTGGGGACGATACATGCGCGAGCACCGGGACGAGGTCAACGACCTCGCGGCGCTGCTGCGCGACTGAGGTATGTACTGTACATGGGCGAGCGCGGACGGCCGGCTGGGGACGATACATGCGCGAGCACCGGGACGAGGTCAACGACCTCGCGGCGCTGCTGCGCGACTGAGGTATGTACTGTACATGGGCGAGCGCGGACGGCCGGCTGGGGACGATACATGCGCGAGCACCGGGACGAGGTCAACGACCTCGCGGCGCTGCTGCGCGACTGAGGTATGTACTGTACATGGGCGAGCGCGGACGGCCGGCTGGGGACGATACATGCGCGAGCACCGGGACGAGGTCAACGACCTCGCGGCGCTGCTGCGCGACTGAGGTATGTACTGTACATGGGCGAGCGCGGACGGCCGGCTGGGGACGATACATGCGCGAGCACCGGGACGAGGTCAACGACCTCGCGGCGCTGCTGCGCGACTGAGGTATGTACTGTACATGGGCGAGCGCGGACGGCCGGCTGGGGACGATACATGCGCGAGCACCGGGACGAGGTCAACGACCTCGCGGCGCTGCTGCGCGACTGAGGTATGTACTGTACATGGGCGAGCGCGGACGGCCGGCTGGGGACGATACATGCGCGAGCACCGGGACGAGGTCAACGACCTCGCGGCGCTGCTGCGCGACTGAGGTGTGTACGCGTCTTATAATGCGGCCACAATATGCTCCTCGCCTTGCCACAAATGTCAGCTCACTCGCTCACTCTAAAGCTGCGTACGGCACAGAATAAATAATAGTGCTAAGGCACAGAAGACTCACTCTGCAAGCTCACTCAAATAAAAATAAATCTTTCTGCGTGGAAATAAAGTCCAATTCCGGTTGCTTTGTCATCGCTTGCCTATTGTTATAATAACCTAGAGTTCGCGCATGCAAGCAAAACTGTACCCAATATCTACGCGCGAGCGTTTCTATTTCTATGAATGTCTCAAACAGCTCGCTCGCTGGTTAGGGTTGCGAGCGACTTGCGAGTTCGTTTTTGTTGTTTCTTTTGTTATTTCTTTTATTTAGACACCCGTAAACACAACAGTATCTTATATACGGATTATAAGAATGTTTAGTAGTTGTTCGGTGCACAAAAATCACAGAAATGATCGATCGTTCTACGCGCGAACGTGGAGCGTACGAGCCGAGCGGCATCCTTCTGGCATACGCCTGCCCGGCAGGCGCGCCGGCCGAACGTACCTAAACTGCGGCGTGACACCCCCCTGCGTACGGATAGCGCGTACATTGGTACGCGTAGTCGGTTACACGTGTCCTGGAACGCCATGTCCATACTTGCAGCTACGCGTGCACTCTTGGGGAATGCGTGCCGCTCAAGCTAGCTCGCAGTCGAGCCGCCGTTGAGTCAGTTTTTGGTCGCGCGTCAAAGGGGACGCGCACGCCCGGGTACGCTATATTTGGACGGAGAAATGGACAGCCACGCGTGTTCATCAAGTTTCAATCATGAAAATAAAAAAATATATGGCTGGCGGGGCTTGCGTAGCGCTGTAGATCGATTGACCTCGCGTTCAGGGACCGTACTCTGAGGGCCTACTCTGAAACGCAAAACCTGAAGATTCGGTATACCCGTCCCTCTCACTCTCTAGTCGGGACAGAATCGAGTGAAAGGGGCGGGGCTAGCCGAAGTTTCGGATTAGCGTTTCAGAGTACGGTCCCTGAAACGCTAATCCGAAACTTCGGTTAGCCCCGCTCCTTTCACTCGATTCTGTCCCAACTAGAGCGTGAGAGGGACGGGTATACCGAAGTTTCGGGTTTTGCGTTTCAGAGTAGGCCCTCACTCTGAAACGCTAATCCGAAACTTCGGTTAGCCCCGCCCCTTTCACTCGATTCTGTCCCAACTAGAGCGTGAGAGGGACGGGTATACCGAAGTTTCGGGTTTTGCGTTTCAGAGTAGGCCCTCACTCTGAAACGCTAATCCGAAACTTCGGTTAGCCCCGCTCCTTTCACTCGATTCTGTCCCAACTAGAGCGTGAGAGGGACGGGTATACCGAAGTTTCGGGTTTTGCGTTTCAGAGTAGGCCCTCACTCTGAAACGCTAATCCGAAACTTCGGTTAGCCCCGCTCCTTTCACTCGATTCTGTCCCAACTAGAGCGTGAGAGGGACGGGTATACCGAAGTTTCGGGTTTTGCGTTTCAGAGTAGGCCCTCACTCTGAAACGCTAATCCGAAACTTCGGTTAGCCCCGCTCCTTTCACTCGATTCTGTCCCAACTAGAGCGTGAGAGGGACGGGTATACCGAAGTTTCGGGTTTTGCGTTTCAGAGTAGGCCCTCACTCTGAAACGCTAATCCGAAACTTCGGTTAGCCCCGCCCCTTTCACTCGATTCTGTCCCAACTAGAGCGTGAGAGGGACGGGTATACCGAAGTTTCGGGTTTTGCGTTTCAGAGTAGGCCCTCACTCTGAAACGCTAATCCGAAACTTCGGTTAGCCCCGCCCCTTTCACTCGATTCTGTCCCAACTAGAGCGTGAGAGGGACGGGTATACCGAAGTTTCGGGTTTTGCGTTTCAGAGTAGGCCCTCACTCTGAAACGCTAATCCGAAACTTCGGTTAGCCCCGCCCCTTTCACTCGATTCTGTCCCAACTAGAGCGTGAGAGGGACGGGTATACCGAAGTTTCGGGTTTTGCGTTTCAGAGTAGGCCCTCAGGTTCGTGGCGGTCCGTACAGGAGCTGGTACGCGTATGCACCGTATCCCGACTAGGAAAGAAATAACTAGGAACGCGCTATCCTTACGCAGCTGCACGCAGCTTAAGGGCCAATTCAGACCGGAATGGCAGCGGCCAAAAGGGGCCGCGGGCTGCCACGAGCGGCCGCGGGTGGTCTGCCAGACTAACGCGCCTAGTCTAGCCGTGCGGATACCAGCAGTGACTTGGCGGCATCGCATTATTTTTTAACTATTCAAGCGATTCTGGTATTTTAAGTATGAAGATAAAGTTTAAAATTATTTAACACTGAAAGTGCTCGAAAATGATGTGATCCGAAGGAGAATTAAAACAACCGACATCGCTCGAACGATTGCATCGCTGAAGTGGCGGTGGGCGGGATACATAGCACGGAAAAGCGATGGTCGTTGGGGCAGAAAGGTTCTCGAATGGCGACCGCGTACCGGACGACGTTCCGTGGGCAGCAACAACATCTGTAGTGCTAGCACAACTTAGTTCGACTCTTTGTCGCGCTCCTTCCAACCAATCCAATTATCCTTCGTGGTATACTCCGACATTGATAAGTTGTTTGAAAGAAAAGAACAAGTACCACCGCCGCTTTAAACTTTATCAAAACCCTAGAGATTATGATACTTTTTCTTTGCTACGCGCGAGATGTCAAAGACTAACACAGTTGGCATATAAGGCTTTCTTAACCTTTATTGAAGATGATCTAAGCGATAACCCAAAGGCTTTCTGGCATTTTATAAACAGTAAAAGAGGCAGTTCAAATGTGCCCCAAACAATTACTCTTCTAGATACAGAAACCTCGTCTGATGCACAAGGCACATGTGAACTTTTTTCTAAATACTTTGGTTCGGTCTTTGTGGATTCTGCTAGCCAGAATAATATATTGGATTCTGATGCTGGTCATGACGTCAATTAGCAGTTATAACATAAATAGTATAATAATAAGTAATGATACTGTTTTTGAGACATTGAAAAAATTAGATTCACGTAAAGGGGCTGGCTATGATAGAATACCTGCAATGTTTCTTTTGAATTGTGCAAGAGAGTTGAGCGAACCATTGGCATTGCTATTTAATAAGTCCTTGCAATTAGGGTTATTTCCCTCTGTCTGGAAAATAGCTCATATACTGCCCATACACAATCTGGAAGCAAATCAATTTGTGAAAATTACAGGCCGATCAGTATTCTTAGTTGTGCTGCCAAAGTTTTTGAATCTATTGTTTATGATTATATATATTCTCAGGTAGAACCGTTCATCTCTTTTAAGCAACATGGTTTCGTAAAAAATAGGTCCACTGTAACAAATCTTTTAGAGTATAAGAACCATTTGTGTGAGGTGTTTGCTACTGGTGGTCAAGTCGACGCAATATACACCGACTTCACAAAAGCATTTGACAAAGTAAATCATTATCTATTATGTGAAAAGTTGAAGGCATTTGGGATTCATGGCAGTCTTCTACGCTGGGTTTGTTCATATCTTAATAACAGAAGTCAGCTTGTATCTCTCAAAGGTTTTAAGTCATCCCCTGTGTCAATCAAGTCGGGTGTACCTCAGGGATCGCATCTTGGACCCTTGTTTTTTATTATTTTCATAAATGATTTAGTAAATCAAATGTCTAGTCCATGCCTTTTGTATGCAGTTTTATTATTTTCATAAATGATTTAGTAAATCGAATGTCTAGTCCATGCCTTTTGTATGCAGATGACTTAAAACTATACAGAGCGATAAATAGTCCTTTAGATTGCCTGGCATTGCAAGCCGATATTGACGCGGTTTCCAAATGGTGTCAGCGGAACCTCATGAACCTATATGCTAGTAAATGTGCTGTGATAACTTTTACAAATAAAAGGTATAAGCATATCCACAATTACAAATTAAATGAACATGAGTTGGAAAGAAAAAATGTGGTGAAAGATCTGGGAGTACTGTTTGACAGTAAACTTACTTTCCATAATCATTATGACTTCATTAAAAACAAAGGTCTGCAATTGGTAGGATTTATATGTAGAAGTGTGAAAGGATTTAAAAAGCCTCGTAGTTTCTTGACACTCTATTACACTCTTATTCGAAGCACTCTGGAATACGCCTGTGTAGTTTGGTCGCCATATATATAGCGTGCACTGTGACAAAATTGAGAGTGTTCAAAGAAGAGCTCTCAGAATACTAAGTTTCAGATGTGGACTTGGCAGAAGCTTAGTTGGTTAAATTCGGTTTGTTTAAATCTCTTTTAAACGAAAAATTTGTTGATCAATAGATAAAGTATTATTTACCCTGTTTTCTAATTATTTTGTCCATCATTTTCTAAATGTTTTGCTTATTTATAAGTTCCGTTAAATGATTTCTTTCTTTAGCATGTAAGTCTTTACTATAAACTTTTACAATGATGTGTCAACATGTAGGATTACAATCTAGTACAGATCTAGCTATACTTTAAGTTGATATTGTTATATTGATTGTTATCTGTTTTGTAGACCACATAAATAAATAAAATAAAATAAAATCAGCACGTCGCCTTAAGTCACGCGCGCTGTCTACGAGCGATCTGATTGGTCGAAAGTGCCCGCGACTCTTTCTCACTCTAGTCGCGCGCAAGTGTTGCTAGCACTACTGCAGCTACTTAAGGCTTTCGCACTTTTCAATTCCGATGTATGTCAACATTTTATAAATACCTAGTTATGACCTCCATTCACCATCTAACTTCCATGGATGTCCATGACTCGAATTAAGGCAGAGCTACATTTGTCTAGCGCAGTGTGTTGACGCGCCGTACCACGCGTATCGGTTTTATACGCTTAGTATGGTTAGAAACACACTTATGCAATGTGGCTCGACTCTCTCTGTCTCTGTCGTGTCCGTTATAATTGTGTGAAACAGATATTCTGGCGTCGCGCCACACCACATAAGTGTGTCTCCGGCGTTATTCGTTTCATATTTGAGACTGACGTGTACGTGACATAGACGTGTGTCTACTGTGTCTCGGTCGCAGTTTAATTTAACCATAAATTTTCCTATTGTTACAGATAAGTAAGGAATAATACTTAGTGAATTCAACCGCACACAACAGCAGACTTATCAGTAATTAAGTATTAGTATTTTTCAATGTAACGAATTACCTATAAGGTTAATTATTGGTTATACCTTCCTTACCGTCTTCGCAGACGAGCCACAAACGACGCCACTTGAAGCTAGAAGAAGAAACAAGTGACGACTAACGAAGTGTGCATTGTGCCGGTGTGTCCTGTGTGCCGGTATACTTCTTTCTGTAGTTTTCATACATCATAAATGTATGAAAACTACAGAAAGAGGACCGTGGAGGCGTTTTCCAGTGGCCCCTGTGCGGCGGCGCTTAGCTAGCTTAGCTAGACGACATTCAATCTCTGTAAAAAGTGTAAAAACTATATTGAAAAATTTAATGTACTAAGCAACAGTATGTTTTTCTTTTTATACTATTTCTGAATCCAATGGGGAGGAAAACTAACTTTTTATCACGACAGAGAGCGTAGGTGATATTGGAGTGCTGTTTTGTTGATTGGTTGTTATTGTAACCTAACATCATAATAACAACCAATCATAACAGCTGTCAAAATCGATGAAATTTTTAACCAATCATCGACCAAAGAGAACATTATTATCCCACGGAATTAGGTTGAAAGTGGACTCGAATCACAAGCGCCATCCACAAAAAACTGCCTGTTTCTCCCCATTGCGTTGTCAAGTTTTGATTATGTTACAAACATACAAAATTTTGAAACAACAATAAAACGAGGACTGAAACAAAATGTAGTTTTTACAAGTAGTTTTTGTGCATGACTTTTGTATACCCGTTTGTATACAATGATTTAGAGTAACATAAAATAAGACGTAGGTAATCGGGTAGTAGAATGTCTTCGGGTGATATAGCTTTTATTATATTTATATTATTTATGATCACACTAATTAATAATCATACTTTCCATAAATAGTTAGACCAAAAATATATACAAGGTATATAATGACAATGTTTGTTATAATGAACTTTATTCACTATGCATGCATACGATTTAGTGTCGATAAACTAAATTTGTAAATGTGTTGTATTGTAGTGGTGTGTATACAGGGTGTGTACAATACTAGAACTAAACAAGTTTATCTGAACACACCTTAGCTTTGGACGTATAATAAATAGCATATTTAGCTCGTTTCCGTAAATTTTCGGAAGTTATAGCTTTCGAATCAATAGACACTATATCAGCAGTCTATACTATATTTTGAAGAGCTTGCATCTTCAGTCTTGTGCAATAGTTTATAATAATTAAGAGTTTGACTTTATATAAATAAAAGAACGGTGTTGTTATTCGTTATAATATAATATTTATAAAAATACGTTTGACGTTTTAAGTTTCTTGTGGATATGTTTCCACATTTTAATTTACTGTGAAATGTAATTTTACCTTGTAATCTACTCGTATTGTTAATTAATTAAGTTTAACTTTTACATATCTACACTGTTATATTGTAAAAGGCTGGAAGACATAATACCATCTATGATCTCTTATATAAAGTTTAACACGTTGTCATAGGTGGGCGACGCGACGCGATGTGACCAATAGATGCGCACTGACAGATTAACTATATTTTCGCGTTGCTTTGCCGCGTTGTTCGTTCACCTAAGACAATGGGCGAGGCCTGTTTACGTTTATAAAACACAATAATAACCGGGGTTTGGACAAGTGCATTCGAAATATCATTGTCAGATAAGTAGTCAAAAACGAATGCAGAATAAAAAAATGAGATTTTAAATTATTTTTATGCATTCACAATGCAATTTTGTAAGTATAGGAAAAATGTGATAGTAAAAAACCACGAGCCCTATAAGTAGCTTCCCAGATTCTGAATCCCGCCTCAAAGCTACTTATACGGCTCGTGGTTTTTTACTATCACATTTTTCTTATAAAAAAATATAAATGTGTATAATGTAGCATGGGTCCTATGACAGCATATTTTCGTACAAAGCAAAATGTTGCTAGCATAAGCTGCATTCAAGAATTTCTAATGCTGTCTTTCTTGAGTTTTATGCCAATTATACGTAAAGTGTTTGTGTGGTCACAATAGCATCTTAGTACATATAAGTATAACATGTTACTTATAATAAATTGTTGAACGGGTTTAGTAAGTCCAGTAGTTTGGTCTCTTCGGGGGTATTATTCTTTATTTTTGTAAGCAGGTGGGTTTAATTATACCTGCATAAATCAGTGGGTAGAATAGGTTTATTTTTTTCTTAAATACGTTAGTGACTGCTAGATAAGTTTGCGCGCGGTCGAAATCGGAACTAATCTTTTACAATAACCTTAAAACAAAATATGTACTGTAACTAGCGCCCATGAGCGCCCCAGTCGCGAGCATTCTTATCTGGCACGCACTCTACGCCTTCAGAGCAGCAATACCACTGTCTAGAGATGCTTGAGACTTCCAAAAGTGACAATAAGCGCACAATAAAGGTATTATTGAGCTTGTACTTTTCTAATAATACTAGGAATACTAAGAATTCCGATTGAATTAAATTCAAATTAGTTTATTGTGCGACGATTGGTCCTGCTAGGTTGACGATACTATTTATGTATGTAGACAAGAGCCACTAGTCAAATTCGAAGTAATAAAGGGCGTTTCGAAGTTAAATTCGATGTTTTATAAAAAATAATATAACTTTACCCCTAAAATCTAGAGTAGGGGCTCTCTTCCATTAGGCTGCCAGCGGCCAGAGCATGTCAAATAGTTTTAATACAATATTTAATTTAATTCATATATAATAGTGACATTTAAAATATAACATTGAAGTATAACAAATATGTAAAAGAAATCAATTTATTTAATACCAAGCAAGTGAGCTGGATGCGGGCAGCGCAGGACCGATCGTTGTGGAGATCCTTGTGAGAGGCCTATGTCCAGCAGTGGGCGTCGTTCGGCTGACATGATGATGATGATGATGAAGTGAGCTGCTGAATTATGACAAACTGTCACACTAGCTATCTCTTTCTAAAGCGAAATTTATATAGCGGGAGTATGGCTCTACCCACTTGTGACGTCAAAAGTGGCTAGCGCTGTCCTTGTTTAATAAGAAAGTTTGACAGTCTATATCTCTGAAAATACGATAATATTGAAAATAAATACCTGTGTTGTGTCGCTGATATTTATAAAAACATAAATAACAAAAAAAAAACAACAGTCTGGGCCCCCTATTCCTAGCCCTACCCCACTTGCCGGGTTGAAAAGTTCCTACTAGGTTGTCGTAGAATAGGTACACTCAGGTAAAGTCCATTCGCTTAGATAGTGTCGCCCTTTCATCGCGCCGCCTTGGCACGTGCCGCTTCTTGTCAAAGGATGCCGCCGCATAAACAAAAGAAGCCGCGTGCGGCGTACACCCGCAAATGGAATGGATTTTGGGATACGGCATTTATTAAATTATATTTTCTTAAATAATCTATGTTTATTATAAAAACAGGTGGTAACGACAGTTGTGACTTGTGACAATTCGAGCAATGATGAGTAATCATAATAGTCAGATAAAAAAATAATTATTAAAATTATTATTTGTAAATCACTTATTTAACTTCCTTTTATATATTAATATCCAAATTTTCATTAAAATTGACTTTGGTACCCAACTTGAGTGTATTATTTTATATCTGCATTTTATAGCAAGAGCCACAATGCCGTGAGGGTGTACCGACACTATCTAACCGAACGGACTTTACAGTCACGAGCAATAATATGTAAACAACGTAGAACACCGTCACATTGAAGCGTTCCGAAAGAAAACTATTTGTGCCACAGACAGAAGTCATTCAATATTGTAATAAATAAATAAATAAATAAATATAATTATAAATATTGGACAACATCACATGTTCCAATACCAAAGTATAGTAGCTTATGCACTAGTATTATGGAAATTTGAAACAACGACGGGTATTACCACATACACCCAGACTCGAGGAAATATTGAAAAGTTCGATTTTAATATTTACCCGACCGGGATCGACCCCGGGAGATAGAGATAGCGGCACCATGAAACCCGTTACAGATATTGTAATCTGAGTCCTATATTGTTTACATATTATTTCTCGTGATTGTACCTTTTTTGTTATACAAAAACAAAATAGGGAACAAAATATTTGTTATATTTTACAGCTTAGGGCTCCAAATGATTTGGCGAACTGCGAACATGCAGTGATTGCTAGATGCTGTACTTTCCTAACATGCTTAAAAACCAAAAAAATATTTTAAGATTTATTCTTATGTACTTATACTGTGAGTTTTTATTCATTTCTTAGAGCCTTAGTTTGAGGTGACCTTACTTTTAGGGTGTATTTGAGTACCATCCTGTGTACTACGGATGACTGAAAAGATGTAAATGTGATAATATAAAACAAACATTGGGTTAAATTGAGTTATTATATGTATGTAAAGAAACAATATAGGTACTAAAGCAAGATGTATTTTGTCGTACCGACTTTGGGTTGCTGCGCCACCATAGTAAGTAAGTACGTCTTGTGTGTGTCAGCAGGTGTCGTAGAGATATTCCTTGTTTCTTCATTGCGTTTTATTTGATGTTAATATAGATGATATTCTTTTTAATTCTCGCATGGCGACCACGTACCGGACGACGCTCCGTGGGCAGGCCCCCTACAGTATGGACCGACGATCTGGTCAAGGTCGCGGGAAGCCGCTGGATGCGGGCAGCGCAGGACCGATCGTTGTGGAGATCCTTGGGGGAGACCTATGCCCAGCTGTGGGTCGTTCGACTGACATGATATGAAATTCTATATGCGCTTTTTGACGTAAAATATAGCATTTAGCTTTAATACCTTTAATATCCGTTATAAAAGCTGTTTACCTCTTTCTGTAATAAAATCAACATCACAAATAAAACGATTAATGAAATTCAAGGAGTTTTATTCAAACACGGTAATCATTTTGAAAAGCTCTTTATTTTTTATATTAAATCATATTTTTCTTCTATAATTAATGCTTATACAAAGACTCAATAATATCACATTTCTGATGTGGATATTATCAATCCACGAACTAAGCTAATACTAAAATATCTATTACTAAATTTTCTAGTTCTAAGTACCACCAAAGTTGACCAACGAATAAGACTACAGTAAAATTATCAGCCAAATTCAATTAAGTCGCTAAAAAATAAATTTACTCGGTGATTTATTAATAAGTGCCTCTTGGAGTGCAATGCTTTAACAACTAAAATTAACTAGGTAACTAATTTAAATGATTTGGTCTAAAGGAAGCAAAATTTTGAAGAAATGAGATTCTTACACATTTTGTTAGAACCAACATCGAATACGAAATTGATTGGTTTTTAGTTGTTATACATATTTGATTTTATTTGTTTGTATTCTCTAACTTAAGGTAGGTAGTTGTTCCTTGAAAGAAGTTATTTGTTATTAAAATAAATAAAAAACTTATGTATGCAATAAGTCAGTAAGCACATTGTACGAGGTACTACATAAGTTTATAATATTATAGGAACGTAAAAAATCTTATTCTATAACCGAAAGAAGCACTAATTATTTGATACTCTGACTAAGGTAGTCGAGACACGAGGCACCGAGTTGACCTAAATACTAAACAAATCACACGTCACTGAGGTTTTTATACTGTTCAAATTACAACCATATATTTTAATTAATAAATTTCTTTAATTTATCCCACGGAACACTAAAAAGACGTTAGCAGAAAAATCTTTTCTCAAAACGGCCAATCTCCATACATTTTACTTGTTTTTGAGTTTGAATTTCTTAAACTTGACATGGTAACTACAGTGTGTAAAATTGAGCATGATTAAAATGACATCTCATTTGTGCAAAGCAAAACGTTGCTTCTGATCAAGAAATAGGGTATAATTTTCTAGCTTAAGCTACATAAAAAAATGTCTGATGCTGTGTTTCTTGAGCTTTATTCCAAAAGCATAAAGAACTTTTTGCTTTGCATGAACAAGCTCCATTTTTAATTATGCTATATTTTACAGACTGTAGCTTGTTTTCGCTTCAACGCTTCATTCAGTATTGATGTAAAGTCATCCTTTATGTTCTATGGTTTAACCAGTTTCATAAGTATAACCGTTGCCGTACACGAGCCACAAGCGCCGCTACTAGAAGCTAGAAGAAGAAACAAGTGAGGACTAGTAGAGTTCATATAAAATGTATTTAAACTACAGAAAAGAGGTCGGTGGCTGCGCGTTTTGTGGTTGTGGTGGGTGGCCCGTGTGCGAAAAACTGCTAATTCACATCGCATCGCAAGAATCTGCAACGCGTGTCAAGTATTTGGCGGGCAATAAGGTTTCTAATAGCATGACACACTGCATATTTTTGCGATGCGACGACGCATGCGACGAAGCTTGTCAAATTATACATGTTTTAATAGTGTATTGGAAAGCTTGATGACTTGGCTAATGTAACGTTAAACATATTGCAAAATATTTTTAAAGTGCTACTCCATATTGGAAGCACGTACAATTTAACAACTTGCGCCAAAAATAGTACCTATGCTATACTTTGTAAAATGTAGCTAGGGTCCTATGACAACTCATTCGTGCAAAGCAAAAAGTTCTTTAAGCTATTGGAACAATTCTCAAGAAAATTAGACCTTATTCTTTGTGCAGAAGTAACGTTTTGCTTTGCACGAAAATAAGATGTGAATGTCGCATAGACATCTTAATAAGTTTTGTATATCTTTTATTTAAGTACCTACTGTTACGGGGGGTACACATTAATCTTTCTTACAAAATTTCATACAAAAGGTTACTATGAAACACTGGAAACTTTGTGCTCACCTGTTCTACGCGCGCCAGCTGTTTTTTTAGACAAAATAACTTGAGATATTCTTTATAGTGTAATTAGAAAAGATAGCAACGAAAAATGTAATAACATTGAATTTAAGTTCTCCGAATTACCTATTTAACGTGTTACTTAAATTCAACAAAAATTGGATAAAGTATCCACTGCTTCACTCGCCTCCTAAATAAGTAAGTACTTTATTAAGTACCTTACAATATTGATCCATACAAATTCTCATTCTTAACAATTATAAATAGTCAACAAGTCGATTCCATAAAAAATTGGAAGAACTATTGAGAAACAAGCGTGAACACAATCATGGAACATTTATATTTTTGATTGATAAAAAAACACTAAGAAGTGCCAAATAAAATTGATTTATAACTAATGAAATTTATAATAATTTAGTACAGTTTACTAAATAAATTATTATTTTTGCAGCTTATTTAATAAATTTGGTAATCTTTGTCGTAACTATGTATAACATAAATAATTTTAGGGGTTATTGTAAATGCCATTTATGAACGTTGGACATATTTTCGTTATTATACGAATTGAAAAGAATTCTATTGTATAAGCGTTAAGGTCGAAAATATTCAGTCCATGTAATTTACTTATTTGAAACCCTATAATAACGAAAACGTCTGATTTTTTTTTTAATCAACATGGATTGGCATGCTTTTTAATGTTTACTTAGATAATTTTTTAGCACTTATCCTTATTTAGAAAGAAAAAGTGAATTACATATTTTTTAAAAAGCTTTTTGCTTATTGCATTTACATAAAAGGCACATTGTTTATTATGCCATCCCATGAAAATTTTCAGTTACGCGATATGCCTACTAAACAAACCGATTTTATTGTCTAAAATCTAGTTACCTTGCACTCAGATTTTAGCAGCCAATAAATACACAGCCTAGCGACATTAGTTTCTCGAAATTGTCGCGAATTAATATCACATTTTGGTTACATTTGGCGCATTGTTTAACGAAGAATAGAACTAACTCCATATTTCATATTAACTGAATTAATTATGAAATTAAATTATGATGCTATAGTGAAAATTTTAACTGAAATGAGGATGTGTTTTTTACAAATTATATGGAAGCTGATACTCATAAGCAACATTTTTGAACGTGAAACTAAGTATACTTTATTTTTAGGATTCATAAAGTTGTTGTCTGTCGGTCTTTCCGTCTTGTCAAATTATATATTAAACTAAAATACAAGTACAAATAACGAGTCAGAGATTTCGGTAACAGCCAACAATACGTCGCATATTTCGATCTCGAAAACCTTTTCTATATTATTTTGAGAAAATACCAAAAAAATTAATGGTAATTTTGTGGAACATTAAGTTCTACTTGTTTGTTTTGTAGTAAAGATCGTATAAAAACAGTACGTTTACTATATTGGAGTCAGTCTATTCTGCGATTATACCACCTTGTATTGTCTCATTAAGGTGTGTTAGTACTCTTCAGGGTATTCCATGTTGGCGATGAGGTTCCTCTTCTCTTCTTTGCCAGGTTTTGCGTCGCCCAACGTTGGTCGGATGGTTGATCTGGGCTCGAAACATGGCTGTAACAATATTTTTCTTTTAGTTTTTCTGTTAGGCGTTGAAGAGACACTTTAAGAAGAAAAGAAAAGAAAACCTAACATCTTCTTTTTCTTCAACGTGTCAATGATAAGTACTAAATCATATGTTGTTGGCCCAAAACTGTGCTACACTCACGGCGTTATCTGCAGCCAACATGAGGTCCTCTCGCGTGCAGGTGTCCGGGCATTCAGAGCAATCAATTAGGTGGGCCATGGTCTGTGGACTGAAACCACACCTGCACGCGAGATCCGTGTTACTAACTACTTTATGGACAAACTGTTTTCATGTTGCTCAAAATTTAAACATTTAAAATGTAATTGTTTTGAATTTCTCAATTAAGTAAACGCTGTTTCTATTGATTTGAAATATTACATAATTTTTTTAGCTACACTGTAAACATTGTCAGCCTTATCACCGTATAATATTGATTTTTCATGATGTTGCTGATACTGTAATACCTAGTAATCGGTTTGATATCGTAATTACATTGCAAAAGGCCTCTAATTTTTTTCATGGCAGGTTTTGTATATAAAATAAAAGGTCACCTACTACGTTTCCAAATCTCTCAATCCCACTCCTTCCATAATGGAACTACTAAGATGGGTTTTTGGAGCGTGCTCTAATTATGCATGCTCATTACTAGCACTAGGAAGGACACACATGCCACTAGTGAACACTTGTTCGTGTTAGTAGTGAGCAGTGTGTACGATTATGCAATAACTTCACCCATTTCAAATTAATAAACAACACATTACTTAATAGTTTATAGTTAGAGTGGTGTTAAGAAGACTTTGATCAACATTAAACACGTCTACCTATTGCGTTGTTAGATAGTTAGGTAGGTACCCACGAAATTAACATACAACTCAAGGCTGTAATTATCAAGTGATTAAAAGTATTAAATACTCAACGTATCTTAAATACGTAGCTAAGTATCATTAATATTCAACACTTTAATTTGTATTTGTCAGTTGTATCAGCTGCTTTGTACAAAAAAGAATTGTAACAACTTTTGATAAGGTATCAAAAATGTATTTATGATTATTTAAATTTTTAGTTTTTTGCATTCACAATGCAATTTTTATTACTAAAAAATGGAAAATGAAGTATTTAGAAAATAAAAATATTGACCCGTCTCACAATCAGCTCTGATGGGAGCTGATTGTGAGAGGGGTAGATTTTTTCTAAATACTTCATTTTCCATTTTTCATGTATTTATGATATTATGTCTGTTGTAGGTAAGTATATTATATTTATTTAAGGCTATATTTTTGGTATGTTCCATGTAGGTATGTTTAAATTTATTTTTATTTGTACCGCTTTTGAGCTTTCTCTGTTTTCCCGAAGGTTGGCTGGTAGAGAATGCTTTTAGCGTTAAGCCCGGCTTTTTTACCTTACTTTGTACTTTGTACAATAAAGCAATAAATAAATGAATAAGAATATCTAGATTTAGAAGAATGGCAAACAAAAACAAAAGAATAAAAAAGGGAGTAGGTAATTTGTATTTAACGATATTATTTTCTCGTAAATGTTCTTAAGTCGTAAACACCAAAACGGATGAGCTGTCGAAGATTATGCTTATGTTTATCTCTTCTTCTGTCAAACGGGCCCTACAGACTTATCAGTCCGCCAACAGGCAACGGCCTATCAGTTGGCCAGGATATTCGGTTTTTGTATGTAAAGCCAGATTTACATTGATCCAGTAGCTCGATCCAGTGTCGGCACTGGATCAATGTAAACATGTTTCAATCCAGTACAGCGTCCAGTAAAACATGTTTACATTGATCCAGTGCCAATCCAGCGCCTCAATCCAGTGACACTGGATCGAGCTACTGGGGGCCAAGCCTGCTAACGTTAAGTCATAATCGTGTTTCAATTATAGTTCAATTGTAGTGCTTTTTTACACACTAGTTACAAGAATTATGACATTATGATGTGATGTAAATTTAGTGTGTGGTGTGAACATCAGTAGTATGGTGAAAAAAGTACACATTTTTCACACTTCAATTGAACTACAATTGAAAGACGATTGAGACACGATTATGACTTAACGTTAGCAGAATTGGCCCCCTGGATCAATGTAAATCTGGCTTAAAACTGTAAGTGTGTAGCCGATTGCGGCCAACTGAAAAATGCTGGCGCATGGCGGACTGACAGTCTGTGGGGCCCTTAATGTTTTATTTTCTATCATATTTAGCTATAGGACATAGGTACAAACTAATAGTTTTCTATAAGTAATCAAATTCTAATCAAAACATTAACGATTTAGTTTTGTACTGATTTAGATCTGTAATGTGATTCAGAAGGACTCCAAATAGAGTATTGCGTTGTGGTGTGTGGTCGAAACATTTAAAGAAGTCATCAGTTTTATGATCTTTTGTTTAGAAATATGATACTTATTATGGTATGACTTCTGGAGACTTTATAATGGAAATTAGATAGGTTGCATTGAGTTATGTATTTTATAAAGAATAAAAAATATGCTTTGATCTAAAGTCACGCTGTCGTTTTTAGTGTTCCGAACCAAAATGGTAAAAAGTCTTAAAAATTCGAAGCGGGGCAAAAGTGGTATCATGTAAAAGAGTACCTACTTGCACATTCTTAAACATTGATTTTTTTTAGGCCGCATAGCTTTCGACTTTTGATGAAAATGTAAAAAAATACCGTCCCCCAATCAATAACTAATATTATAAAAAGGTAATGTTTGTGAGGTTGTAGGGGGTAATCTTCGGAACACGTTTAATAGCTACTTGGAAAAATCAGAGGGGATGAGTGTAGTGCCTGTACCTACACTGCGTTTTTACTACGCGCCGTCGATGCGCCCTTATATCAATACAGATGAGATACGTCTGCGAGTCTGTACCCCGAGTGTAAGTTTTTATGTCAAGCAAACGCAAACTATTTCGAGTACGTATTTATGTCAATTTGTATGAAAACTGCATAAGCGCGCTACTCGCCGCTAGAGGCGCTGATACAGTTTTCATACAAATTGACATAAATACGCACTCACGATAGTTTGCGTTTTTTGACATAAAAACTTACACTAGGGGTACTGATGTAGCTTGTAGAACTTTCCAATATTTGCTTGTCAAACTCGTCTGTATCGAAACAAATGCACATCGCCACGGGCGGCGCGTGACGAAAACGTGGTCCTCATAGGCTCTAAGTAAGTGGGTAAATTTAAGTATGTGCAAACGTTACTATAGTATAGTGTATTAGCGCGAACGCGATAGTAAAGATTGCAGATTTACAATCTTACACTAGGGGTAGACAGTGAGATTGATATGAATTCTCACCGTTTCACAGATGTTCATGTTGCAACAGTTTTCTATGGTGATCTCGCATTGGTCGGGCCGCGCCGTCATCGGTGTCACATTCTTATTCACTATGATACGCTTCTTTATTCTGGAAACAAAATATAGATTTTTTTAGAAGAAGCCTCAATTTGAATGAGTTCTAATTTTAACAAAAAATGGTACACATTAATTATTCCAAATTAAATGTAGAAGTTCTTCCCCTCCAGCTTAATTTTTAGCATTACGATATGTAGCAATTTCCTTCCTTGTCGTGATAATGCCACAAAATAATTTAATTAACCATGAGTCGATTACTACCTACCTAGTAGAGTAGGTATGGATCTACCTACATTTTGGCTTCCCTTAATCGCCCGAAATAGCAGGCGGTTTGACGACATGTCTTCGCAAATCTATCCCTTCAAGATCCCACCACTCATCTAGATCTAGACATTTCTGCTCAATTTTCAACAAAAAACAATAACTATGTGGGTTCCTTCCACGCCCATTATGATTGATAAATAATAGGCCGTCACTGACTCGGCAGGGCATGTAATAAAGATTTTGACTACTACTTTACCAGCAAAACTTACATCTTATACGAGCTTACTAAAGAAATATCAAAGTTCTAGAGGGTAACATACCTTGGCCGCTTCTTCAGTTGCAACACCTTAGTGACGAGGTAAGTGCAGGCAACACACAGCAGTCCACTCAGAACTCCCAGCACCACAATGACAGGGTCCCTCACATTGTCCCAGTCTGATTGGTCACACGATGATACCACAAAGTCTTCTGTCTTAGCACTGTTCGTTGGCTCTGGTAACTGTTGATGCTGGACTGTGCAACTGGAGATATAGATGATATTCTTAGTCGCAATTAGAATGGAAACAAATAACACTACACTCTAAAATAACTCTTACAAGTAGATTTCGGACGAGGCATTATTATTTTTATCTAGAAATGTACTGTTTTTTTTATTAAACGTTTATTAATAAGTATTTGTATCGCTCAGGTGGTAGGAAAATATTGACGATTCATAAGTACATATTTATTATGTCTAAGTGAATAAAGAATATTTTTATCTTATCTTATCTTATCTCAATTCAGCTCATTGCGGGAGGCCTATGCCCAGCTGTGGGCGTCGTCGTACGGCTGATGATGTAAGACAGCGGTCTTACATCAATAGTCCTAGCGGTACACCCCGAAATTCAGTAAAATGCTGCAAATGGTGTTAAAGGCATGAAAATCGGAACGATTGATCTTTAGGCCATAAGAATCAATTTGACCCGTAGCATAAAAAAAAACGAAAAAGGAAAGGAGTTATGACGTCATCTTTTATTTGTATGGGTATTTTTTTTGTTCTGAAACCTATCGTGTGAGGTATCTGATGAAAGGGCTTACTAAGCCGATTCAAAAAATGTATCATATCATTATATTTCAGTCACTTGTTTTAAATTAAAGTAAAAATCATTTTCAAAACATACCAAGTATGGGCTCCTACAGATATGATACGGTTGAATCGTTATTGTAAAATATACCTTAAATGATAGCCTCATATCCAACCATGAATAAGCAATTTTAAAAATATGTACATTTAGTATTTTTTTTTAATTTTTAAAAATTACAAAATTTGATAAAATCACAATTAGTTGGAACATGTATAAAAGTTCAATTTTAGACACTGAAGATGATAAAAACTAATGCGAGAGGAGTTTTCAATCATTTTATCATCCACCTACCTTTCAAAGTATCATTGATATTAGGAGTGGAAGTCTCGACAGGTTCTATCTTAAACTCCTCGTTCTCCTCGTGGAGACAAATGTCAGCAGGCGTCTTCTCAGTGATAAAATTATTGAAAACTTTTCTCGCATAAGTATGTATCATCCTCAGTGTCTAAAATTAAACTTTTCATACATGTTGCAACTAATTGTGATATTATCACATTTGTAACTTATAAAAATTATAAAAAAATACTAAATGTAAATATTTTTAAAATTGTTTTTTTGTGGTTGGATATGAGGCTATTACCTATCATTTAAGGTATAGTTTACAAATAATGATTCAACCGTATCATATCTGGAGGAGCCCAAACTTGCTATGTTTTGAAAATGATTGTTATTTTAATTTAAAACAAGTAAATGAAATATATTGTGATACATTTTTAGAATCGGCTTAGTAAGCCCTTTCATTAGATACCTCACATGATAGGTTTCAGAACAAAAACATTTTTTCCATACAAATAAAAGATGACGTCATAACTCCTCTTTCGTTTTTTTTTTCGTGCTACGGGTCAAATTGATTCTTATGGCCTAAAGATCAATTGTTCCGATTTTCATGCCTTTAACACCATTTGCAGCATTTTTTGGCGTACCGCTAGGACTACAAATAGTTATACTGTGCGCAGTATAACTACCTATTTGAGGACGCTCCCTGTTTTGGTGAAAAACGTATAGAGTAATTAGTAAATTAGGTGTCACTGTTTGGCACTTGTTTACGATGTATCTAAGCATATTATATTTTTGCGGAAGAAAACTATATTTTATATTCCAAATACATACTTGCACTCTTGTTTGATAGGCGCTTTTTGTTGGTCTTGCTCAGTTGGCGTTTCTTGTTGGTCTTGTTTAATTGGCGTGGCTTGTGAGGATGATGGTGGCACAACAGTGGTGGTGGTGAACACCTTGAGACTCTCACATCTGGAACCTTCGTAATCAGTGAGGCATTGGCAGGTGGGAGTCGTGTCATTCAAACTGCAGACACCATTGTTTAAACAGTAGCCATCACACGCGTTCACTTCACATCTTGATCCAGTAAAGCCATTTTTGCACCTGGAAATATTTTTTTTTCAATAAAAACAAAATTCACGAATATTCTATTATTGTCAGAGATTATAGTGTGTTAGCGCCTAGCGGCACCATTGCAAAAACTTTAACCATGGCTTCAGGCTATCATGCTGAACAACGCACAGCAAGATTTTTTGTCGGACATGAAAAAAATATTTCGACTTTCCATACAAAATGTCCCAATTAGTTGCTAAATTTGTATGAAAAGTCGTTTTTTTTATTTCCCGATAAGCCATGGTTAAAGTTTTTGCAACGGTGCCCCTAACACCCTGTATAAGTGTAAGAATATTATTGTCAGAGAACAATAAGATTTAAGGACACAGCACATTACATCAACTCGGAAAGGGATCGACACCGTATCGCCTTCGCCAGGCGTCAACCTAACGCAAGCACGTAACCAAACCGGATCAGCGTCGGTACGTCGTCGGCTCGGCTACGGCTAGGCGACGCCGCGCTTACGGCTAGGCGACGCCGCGCTTACGGCTAGGCGACGCCGCGCTAACGGCTCGCCGCACAGTGGTTCGATATCATAAAAAAAAGGATGAGAGAAAAAAAATAAAAAAATGAGAAAAAAAATATATAAAAAAAATTGATGTTCATTTTCATTTTCAGACCCCTGTGCGTAGAGCCGTAAGCTCGGGTACGGAGAGACGTGAGCGCGTGGACGACTAGCGGTAAGCGCGGGGATAGCAAGTTGAGCGACCCGCAAAGCGGTTCGTGAGCTGGTCCCGAGGCGAGGCGATTACGTTACGATTCCGATTAGTGTGCTTTGCAGTAGAGGGTTTCATACAAAGAATACTGAACCGCTCGAGTTGATACGTTTACGATCCCTTTCCGAGTTGATGTATGTGCTGTGACCTTTAGGGCCTGCTTCACAATGTCTAAGTAAGTTTTGATTAGCTGTTACTTGACAGATAGGCCATATAAAACTGTCAACCAAACAGGAAAGTATCTCCTATTCAGACATTGTGAAACAGGCACTTAATATCTTTAATTATCGTAGACTTATTTTTACCTGCACATCGGTGCACCTTCCGATGAAAGGGTACAATCTCCTTGCAAACAATAGTTTTGACAAACAGACATCTCACACCTTTCTCCTGTATATCCAGGACTACATTTACACTCCAATTTTCCATCAAGTTTGACACCATGAAGACAAAACAGCCCAATATCTTTAGGGATGTTGAAAGTGTCGTTGATCGCTGATTTATTTAGAGACAGTTTTCGTATTTCTGCGCATTCTTCAACACCTTCTAACTGATCAGAAATCTTATAGTTTGCGACAATACCGAAAGGTAGGTTGTTACTATATTTTAGAAAATCAGTCGGCTCTGTGTCTGGTGGTGCGTCTTTCGCGAGTTTCCAAATTGTTTTGTAATCCCAATCCACCCAATATATGAAATCTTTGGATATCGTTAAGGCGTTAGGCTTGTGATTTGTTCCTTTTAATAAAGTCTTTCTATCTTTCCCATTGAGGTCGGAACTTTCAATAGAATAATTTATCCCTTCTTTATCATCTGCCCAGTAAAGCCTTTTTGTTCTTTGATCTATCGCGATACTTGCTGGATAGAATATGTCAGTGTTAACAACTACTGTTCTGTCGGTTCCATTAAATCTGGCTCTCTCTATAGTTGGCTTGCTTGTATTTGTGTTAGTCCAATAAATGTATCTGGAAAAAACATAGGTTGAATTTTTTTTGTAACGTTGCTTGTATCATGCATCTTGATTGTGATTTAGCAAAGTTGCATAATGTCAATTTCGGAAGAAATTACTATAGAAACTTACCCTCTGCAGCTATCTATGGCAATAGCCCTTGGTAACTCATCATCCATTTTGATTAAAAGGTTTCCATAAAGATCATTTTTTGAACCTGGCTTCAACGACATGGAGAATATGCTTCTTTCAAAATGGTCAGTCCAGAAAAGCAAACTCGTCACAGGGTCAAATGCTAGCCCCTGTATGCTTTCAAATGATCTCCTCCTAACTAAGGATTGGTATTTCTTAGTTGCTAAGTGGTAACTAAATATAGAAGCGTTATCGTTCTGTCTGTCGACAAACAGAAGCATATTGTGTACTGCATCGTATGCTAAGGCTGTGAGGTCTCTGAAGCGCATTCCTTCATTGTTTGTTTTGGTTTGGTTTGTATAGAATTCTAATTGGTCCCCAGCTGTTATGGCGATATCTGCAACAATAAGAGAGTCAATTAGTATAACTAAACAAAACATTGTTACCTACGTTTTTACTTTTTAGCATTCACATGCAATTTTCATTATTGAAAATGAAGCATTAGAAAAATCGTGCCGTCTCACTACTAACTCTGATGGAGAGCATTCGCCCGGACAGTGTAATTGTGAGACAGTGAGACGGGTAATTTTTTTCTTACCCATACTTCATTTCCAATAGTTATAGTTAATACGTTCAATTGTATAAAAAATATGCTGCTATATTTTAGTCTTGTTACTTTTAGCACCTGTATAATAATCTTATTCTAATAATAGCTTTTGGCTTCGTTAACATTTCTAATAGGCGAATACGTAAAGAACACTTTGCGTTCGGTTACATAATGTGGCAGACAAAAGTCAATAGCGTGGCGTTGACCAACAAACTATATACTTATAGCAAGTGCAATATGTAAATTGGCACTGTTAATGTGTTGTTGCCAAGGCAAGGTGCGTTTGCATGCTCTTAGGCCACTTAGTAACACGGATTTTATGTATTAGTAAATAATGTTGTTTGATCTCATGCTAACTATAGTAATGGGTAGGTATTTTGTAGCTCTTTATTAATGAAATATTTGTCAAGTTTAAATTCGAGGGTCGTTTCTTCCGGAAGCTTCTAGAATGTTTGAGAAAGTGGATTATAGAAAGTGGATTATAAGATATTCATGGTTTTGATCGGGATAAGAATATTGAAATCCACATCAGCAAACAACTCCACAATTGTTTCAAAATACAAAATTTTTTTGTTAAATAATTCTGCTATTAAAAAAAGTAATAAAATTGTAAATATGTAGTAAGTACATAAAAGAAGATTGGAAAATGTTCCAATTTTCAATTGCCTGAAGGACATCGTTTATTCAATACATATTCAACGATGTAAAGTAACTATCTCATCAAAACATAAAATATGTGAAGTGAGAGCCAACTTCAATATTAGGAAATATGCCTTGGTTGTTGACTTCAACGACAAAAGATGTGAGATCTAAATGGGTGCCAAGTTTAACGGTCAGTCCTGAAAATTTAGTACTTACATAAAATGTTTTATAATAACAACTTAAAATATAATTTCTTCTTATAACTTAGGATAATATATTGAAGCCTAAGGTCTGACTTGGCTAGTTCTTGTATACGAATTATTATTAGGTACTTACTGAAACAGTCATGGAAGAGCCATATGTTCATCTCTAGTTTCTAGTCTACCAGCAAGCCAAATTTTCGGAAGAATACAATAAGAACTTCGGCTTTAGAGCTTGCGAAGGCTATAATATATATATATAATTCGTATATGAAAACTAGCCAAGTCAGACCTTAGGCTTCAATATATTATCCTAAGTTATAAGAAGAAATTATATTTTAAGTTGTTATTATAAAACATTTTATGTAAGTACTAAATTTTCAGGACTGACCGTTAAACTTGGCACCCATTTAGATATCACATCTTTTGTCGTTGAAGTCAACAACCAAGGCATATTTCCTAATATTGAAGTTGGCTCTCACTTCACATATTTTATGTTTTGATGAGATATCATTACTTTTTGTAGAGAAATTATTAGTAGGTACTTATTCATAATAAAATTAATACCAAATGTTTCAGTAGATTTTATTTGGTCAGTTATATTTACTTTGCCCTTGTGTATCAGCTACTGACAATGAAACTAATTTTATGCTCGTGTTTGGTGTGGACGTAGAAATATCATTTTTAACAGATTTTCCTATTTCCAACAGTTTCCTAGTCGTAATAGTTTATGGTGTTTTGCTCGACGAAGTTGCAGTAGGTATTTAATGTTCCTGAGCAGATATTGCATTTCCATTTGCGTTTTGATTCTGGTTTCATTAAGAGATAAAGCTTTCCGGACAAACTACGAAACTATGTAATTGCTAACGGAATTACGGATCTTTACGAAATAGCACATAGCAAATAACAAATTTAACAAACAAAAGTATAATTTAGATTATTTGACATTATTTTTCATAAGTACACTTTACTCTCTATAAAGTGTATACTCTTCCATCAAGTTTCAACAATATAGTATAGAAAAAAAGGATTTTTCTCTTGTTTTCTATACTGTGGGTGGGTGTATATGGAGTCATCTATCGTTGACTTTAGTGAACTATTTATGTGCAAAGTGTGCACCTACAGGGAGAACATAGCAACTTTCGCATTTTTTGGCTTCTCGTTAGTTCCCATTTGAATGTATGAAGATTGCGCCCCCTGGTGGTCGGGTTATAAGTACTATGCTCCGTTTTGACATGAAAGAAGGACAAACAAACAAACAAACACACTTTCACATTTATCATTACGACTACGTAGCTACTGAGCTACGTAGTCGTAATGATAGACCTTTCGCTTTCCGGGCGACTGCTCTAACCACTGGGTTAGAGCAGTCGCCCGGAAAGCGAAAGGTCGTGGGTTCGAGTCCCATCGGTGATGGTTGTGAGATGAAGGTCGGTTTTTTCTAAATACTTCATTTTCCATTTTTCAATAATAAAAATTGGACTGTGAATGCAAAAAAGTAAAAATTTTAATAGGTAACTTTATAATTTATATTAATATTAATAATTATTTTAAGTGAAAGGTCGTGGGTTCGAGTCCCATCGGAGCTGGTTGTGAGATGAGGGTCGATTTTATCTAAATTCTTCATTTTCCATTTTTCAATAATAAAAATTGGATTGTGAATGCAAAAAAGAAAAAATTTCAATAACTTTATAATTTATTTATTAATATTAATAATTAATAAATAATAATATGGATATCGTGCTAGATGACGCAAGCTTGTAATTTATTTAACGCGAGGACAAAAAAGTATTTGGGTAATCTGGTGTTCGAACTTGGTTCTCTCGAGTCCTCAATATTGAATGGCCACTACGCCGTCGGCGCTAGGTGAACTTCAAGAGGTATGACGAAGTATTGGTATATAACAGAATAAAAACTATTACAAACTTATATTTGTACTTCATCTTATACAGGATAAGTGCATAGGGAACGCAAATATAAGTTTGTCAACGTTTTATTTAAAAAAAATACTAGTTTCGGATTTTTTCCTTTGTATTCACCAGATTACCTGTCTACATGCCAAATTTCAGCTTTCTAGGTCATCTGGAAGTGGGTTAGAGTTTTGATTATAGGTGAGTCAGTGATAAAAATAACGATTTTTGGACGTAAATATCTAAATAACCGTTTGAGGTGTATATATAAAATTTGGAGCACATATTTATCTCGCTAGTCTCAATACATAAGCCAAATTTGACATGTTTCTGTGTAATAGTTTTTGAGTTATGAGGGGGTCAAAAGTGGCTCCAAATGGTTCGTGTTAAGATACACACGGTGCTGCTCGCCAGTTCTGTTTGCTTTTGAACTTGGCTGATACGCTGCCGCGTATCCAGATCAGAATCTAATTAACCTGGTATACGGGCGTTACTTAATTGTTATTTATCTATTATAACGCAACGTTTGATTATGTTTTTTTTTTTTTATTTGCTTTGATGATGTCCAAAGTTGCTCTTTACTTGCTTGGTTAACGGACGAGTGAATATCGATCGGACGGATCTTAGACTGTTTATTTACCTTTTCACGTCTAAATTAATTTTGTTGTAAGAATTTAATTTATTTGTAGTAAAAATTGGTTCATCGGATAGGAACCCTGATATAATCGAATATCGCGCATACGAAGTCGTGAGTAAGACGCAAATTATTGATAATGCAATTTTTCTGTATGAATGAAGGTACATATTGTTGCTTCCTACGTAGGTGTATTAAAATAACTGTTGAAGCCTCGTGACCAGATAATGTCTGACCCCAAGATCGCTAATTTGCAGAGATATACTCATTGAACTAGAATGTACTCGTTGTATGAATATGATGCCTACATACCTACTCAGTTATGAGTAGGTACTTACTTGCTGTATCAGGGTTAAGATCATTTCTATTTTTATTAATATTTTATTCAAGTTTAATTATTACAAAATAACAAGGTAATTGGGAGTCCACCGCAATGCTACTGAAATGACAATGGAGACTTATAAGCTAGATGATCTTTCATAATAATTAATATCGAATCGGCATATTTTTGCTTGATTTTGAATGAAGTCACTAGAATTTGTGCAAATTAAATAAGTTATTTGACATAACTTATTATAAGATAAGTAAGTAATGTTGAATTTACACGCCGGAACTTGAACCTTAGATGTAAGCGATTTTACATTTAATTGCGTGGTCATGTCAACAGAACCTATTGATAACCTAATCATGAGCTTCTTCCTTCCTTGAGAAAGTTCCTTGCTATGTCTGATCATCGATCGAACTACTGACCGAGTATACCTAACTATTGACTGAGTTTGAGTCGTTTGTTGGAAGTTGGAATATATATATTTACAATTTCTTTCTGAAGTGGTTTGAAAACATTCGAGTGGTCAACATAATTTTACGGTAGCAGTTAGTTTGTACAGACCTACATGTGGAGATATCAAATTATTAATTGCCCTTACGTCAAGTTTAGTACCTATCTCGATTTCAGAATTCTCATGTCTTATAAAGGTCTTTCACTCTTTTTTTTCATTTATTGGGTTCAAAAAAAACGTTTTCACAATATGTTAACACATTAAGAAGTATAGGTACATATTTAGCTCATTAAATAATTGTGAGACGAACACCGCTAACCACAAATCAAACTCTTAAGCCTTAACTCTTTAATTTAGGTACTCATCACAGCAGCTTAAGATTCAAGCTGCTTCTACTGTGATAATCGTATAGAAATTAACCTAATTTCTTTTTACCTACCCAGAGTGCCTACCATCAACTTTAAGACAGCGATTCAAAAATAGCGCGATGCAGAATAGGTTCCTAAAATGAATTGCTTTCTTTCGTACTATGACCTTCTAAAAACTGGATCGCAAATGAATTGCTAAATGTGAATGACCGAACGATTTGTGTCCTTATTTCTTCTACTCGTCTCTTTCACTCGATTCTATCATGCCCGGAGAGTGAAGGGGACGGGTATAACCTGCAGGTGTCAAATCAAATAAGAGTTGATGACAGCTCAGCGGCTGTGAAATGTCATTGAATGATCACTGAATCGCTGTCATTGTTATTAAGCTGTCGTGGTACGAATAAGCGAAGCAGTTCAGTTTAGGTCCTAAACAAAACCGCAATAAGAGTTGATGGTAGGCACCCAGGTACCTATAAGTAGATGTCTCTTCCTTTTTATAATAATCTGCATTCGGCTGATAAATATTTGACTTTATTTTATGAAGGTAGATCGATCGGACTTTCAGTTGTCTGGATCTAGAGCATTCTAGAGGTAGGTAATCACGCGTCACTTTTCCCCGAAAACCGCTCGCTGTCCGCGAAAGTCCTATCATAGAGTTTGAAATAATAGCGAATAGTGTTTATAAACTAAACATGCGAATAGTGTTTTTATAAACATTCGAATACGCCATTGTATTGTATTACGTAAACGTCGCCGAGCCTATAGTAATCCTTTATTTATATCACGACAAGATAAGACCTACGTGGTTCGCGTAGTTAATAAAAACAATCAATCGTGAATACATTCCGGAGTCATGTTTATCTGTTAACAGTAGGTACAGTCAAACCAATTGAATCATGACCCGTTTTGCTTAAAATTAGTTTGAAAACGTCAAAACGATAAAGGTCAGTGTTAATGTTAACAAGTTTGAATTTCGATTTTCTAACAGATATCTATATTGAATTTTATCATCTATACTCTATACTTATAATAAAACTGTAAACGATCCAATTCTGTACATTGAAAAGAAATAGAAAAAAATACCACCAGGGGTCTTCTTAAACGAAACAGATACCAAAAATATAGTTTTTGAATTTTTTGTCTGTCTGTCTGTCTGTTGTCCGCGTTTCACACAAAAACTACTGAACGGATTTTGATGAAACTTTTTTGTTATACAGCTATTGGCCCTTGCCAACATATAGGCTATAATTTATTTTGAAGATCGTAATAGGTATCTGATGTGGAACCATAGCAGTCCAGCCAAACTATGAGAGATATAAAAATATCGTCTTAAGGAAAGTTGTTAAACGTGATGGGCACTTTCTATTGACGTACAAAGTTTGAAGGTCTGGTTCACCTGATGTGGAACCCTAGCAGCCAGGATAAACTATATGAGATGCAAACATGGCGTCTTAAGAAAACTTGTTTCACGTAATGAACATTTTCTATTGACGGAAAAATATCGAAGGTCTGGCACACCTGATGTGGAACCTTAGCAGCCCAGCTAAACTATAAGAGATACAATCTATCTATCTATATCTATACTTATAATAAAACTGTAAACGATCCAATTCTGTACATTGAAAAGAAATAGAAAAAAATACCACCAGGGGTCTTCTTAAACGAAACAGATACCAAAAATATAGTTTTTGAATTTTTTGTCTGTCTGTCTGTCTGTCAGTTGTCCGCGTTTCACACAAAAACTACTGAACGGATTTTGATGAAACTTTTTTGTTATACAGCTATTGGCCCTTGCCAACATATAGGCTATAATTTATTTTGAAGATCGTAATATCTGATGTGGAACCATAGCAGTCCAGCCAAACTATGAGAGATATAAAAATATCGTCTTAAGGAAAGTTGTTAAACGTGATGGGCACTTTCTATTGACGTACAAAGTTTGAAGGTCTGGTTCACCTGATGTGGAACCCTAGCAGCCAGGATAAACTATATGAGATGCAAACATGGCGTCTTAAGAAAACTTGTTTCACGTAATGAACATTTTCTATTGACGGAAAAATATCGAAGGTCTGGCACACCTGATGTGGAACCCTAGCAGCCCAGCTAAACTATAAGAGATACAATCTATCTATCTATATCTATACTTATAATAAAACTGTAAACGATCCAATTCTGTACATTGAAAAGAAATAGAAAAAAATACCACCAGGGGTCTTCTTAAACGAAACAGATACCAAAAATATAGTTTTTGAATTTTTTGTCTGTCTGTCTGTCTGTTGTCCGCGTTTCACACAAAAACTACTGAACGGATTTTGATGAAACTTTTTTGTTATACAGCTATTGGCCCTTGCCAACATATAGGCTATAATTTATTTTGAAGATCGCAATATCTGATGTGGAACCATAGCAGTCCAGCCAAACTATGAGAGATATAAAAATATCGTCTTAAGGAAAGTTGTTATACGTGATGGGCACTTTCTATTGACGTACAAAGTTTGAAGGTCTGGTTCACCTGATGTGGAACCCTAGCAGCCAGGATAAACTATATGAGATACAAACATGGCGTCTTAAGAAAACTTGTTTCACGTAATGAACATTTTCTATTGACGGAAAAATATCGAAGGTCTGGCACACCTGATGTGGAACCCTAGCAGCCCTGCTAAACTATAAGAGATACAATCTATCTATCTATCTATCTATCTATATACTTATAATAAAACTGTAAACGATCCAATTCTGTACATTGAAAAGAAATAGAAAAAAATACCACTAGGGGTCTTTTTAAACGAAACAGATACCAAAAATATAGTTTTTGAATTTTTTGTCTGTCTGTCTGTCTGTTGTCCGCGTTTCACACAAAAACTACTGAACGGATTTTGATGAAACTTTTTTGTTATACAGCTATTGGCCCTTGCCAACATATAGGTTATAATTTATTTTGAAGATCGTAATATCTGATGTGGAACCATAGCAGTCCAGCCAAACTATGAGAGATATAAAAATATCGTCTTAAGGAAAGTTGTTAAACGTGATGGGCACTTTCTATTGACGTACAAAGTTTGAAGGTCTGGTTCACCTGATGTGGAACCCTAGCAGCCAGGATAAACTATATGAGATACAAACATGGCGTCTTAAGAAAACTTGTTTCACGTAATGAACATTTTCTATTGACGGAAAAATATCGAAGGTCTGGCACACCTGATGTGGAACCCTAGCAGCCCTGCTAAACTATAAGAGATACAATCTGTCTATCTATCTATCTATCTATCTATACTTATAATAAAACTGTAAACGATCCAATTCTGTACATTGAAAAGAAATAGAAAAAAATACCACCAGGGGTCTTCTTAAACGAAACAGATACCAAAAATATAGTTTTTGAATTTTTTGTCTGTCTGTCTGTCTGTTGTCCGCGTTTTACACAAAAACTAAAGAACGGATTTTGATGAAACTTTTTTTGTTATACAGCTATTGGCCCTCGCCAACATATAGGCTATAATTTATTTTGAAGATCGTAATATCTGATGTGGAACCATAGCAGTCCAGCCAAACTATGAGAGATATAAAAATATCGTCTTAAGGAAAATTGTTAAACGTGATGGGTCGGTCGGAAGGTCTGGCTTACCTGATGTGGAACCCAGCTAAACTATAAGAGATACAAATATAGCATCTTAAGAGAAGTTGTTCAGCGTTATAAGTATTTTCTTTTGACATACAGTCTATACTAATATTATAAATGTGAAAGTATGTTTGTTTGTATGTCCGTCTTTCAAATCAAAACGGAGCAACGAATTGACGTGTTTTTTAGTATGTGCGGGTAGTTTAGGAGCTAGAAAGTGATATAGACTAAAAATATCACTTTACCTCGGGATAACGTAGTGTAGTACATGCGGGCGAAACCGCGGTCGGAAGGCTATGTTATGTAAATTTTTAATGTGCTCATATGTATCATAGCATTCATAGCGCTGTACTAATATATATTAAACTAGCTTTCAGCCCGCGGCTTCGCCCGCGTAGACTTCCCGACCTTATCCCGCGGGAATGTGTCATTTTTCCGGGATAAAAATGCCTATGTTCCTCTCCAGGCTACAATGTATCTGTGTCCTAAATTTCAGCCATATCCGTTCAGCCATTTTGGCATGATTGAGTAACAAACATACAAACATCTAAACTTTCACATTTATAATATTACTAGCTTTCCGCCCGCAGCTTCGCCCGCGTGGACTACACGACCTTATCCCGCAGGAATGTGATGTTTTTCCGGGATAAAAAGTAGCCTATGTTCCTCTCCAGGCTACAAAGTATCTGTGTCCCATATTTCAGCCAAATCCGTTCAGCCGTTTTGGCGTGATTGAGTAACAAACATCCAAACATCTAAACATCCAAACATCTAAACTTTCACATTTATAATATTAGTAGGAAGTAGGATAAGTAGGATAAATAGATAAAAAAAACAAAATAGCTTATTAGCCTTAAAAATTAAAAATGCTGCCGAAAGTCACTATTCCACGCGGACGAAGTCGCGGGCACAGCTAGTCTTTTATAAAGTAAACTTATGGTGTCACGATTCAATTGGTTCGACAGTACCTACTGAAATGTTTTCAAAAGTAATAGAGATACCTACTTATATATTGTTTTTTTAAACTAATGTTATAAGTATAGAGAAAATATTTTATTTTATGTTTGTAATGGATAAACCCGAAAACTTATAAACCGTTTTTAAAATTCTTTCATCATTTGTAGCTTCATTCTTCATGAGTAGGTAACATATTATGCTAGCCGTTTTTATCCCGATATTCCCACGGGAATGGATACCACGGGGGCAAAACTGCACGCGACTTTGTTTGCAAAAGTAGGTACTTAAGTACCCTAGGAAAAAAAAAAATTATGATAATGTGCAAGCAGCGCTCTTTCATATTATTATGATACCCCATATGCCCTATAAAAATATAAATATTTTTATTTCTCTCTTATTTGCAAAATAGTAGGGCAAACGTCATCTAAAACTATTCAAAATTTCAAGTTAAGATAGCATTATAGTGCAGCAAGCTTTTCTGTTCCGGTGATTATCTTTGGAACTAAAACAGTTTTCATACGACAGTCCATTTTGACAGCTAATTTGGTATTGCAAGTGGCTCCTCTGTCACGGCTGTCACCGGAACAGGAAAGCTTGTGGCACTGTGAGTAGTTCTCGAGATGTCAATTTGTGACAGACAAAGTCTCAACATATGGGTTCCTTTTTACCGTTTCGGTTCGGAACCCTAAAAATTTTATTTATGTTTACAGTGCCACAAGCTTTCCTGTTCCGGTGACAGCCGTGACAGAGGAGCCACTTGCAATACCAAATTAGCTGTCAAAATGGACTGTCGTATGAAAACTGTTTTAGTTCCAAAGATAATCACCGGAACAGAAAAGCTTGCTGCACTATAGGTAAATGCATTTCATGTTATTTTTGTCACTGCGACCTTGGACTACAAATCATTACGACAAGAGTCTTAAAATGTATTTTATCATCGCCAATGTTTCCTCATTACTGCTCTACAATTTGGTATTAGGAAAATGTAAAACCCTCATAGCAAAAGCGATTACTTATACATAAGTAATATTGTGGTTCGGTGCCTTAATGTTAATTTATTCAAATAATCTTGACGTCACAAACATGCGCACACGCATTTACTACGTTTAAATACGGACATTTTGCTTGAGCGGGAATCCTGAAAATTTACTGACGTATTTGAGACTTTTTTACGTATACTTAGTTTGTGGGAAAACATTTACAAAATTAGTTAAGTGGTTTATATTCTTCCAGTACCTATGTATTTTTACATTTTTATTAGGTAAATTCACGAATTTACACGTACACGTACAAATAGGGTATTTTCGCACAGATAAGATAATAGCTGTATACTATGAGCTAGCACACATATATGTATTCTTATATCTAAAAGACTTAGAAATCTGTTTATACATTTAACTTTAATTCAGGTTTGAAATAAAGTTGTATTTTCGTACATATATTTGCAAAAGTAAAACGATATTCACAGATTAAATGTAACTTTACGACACTCCTATTTATGCGAGAAAGCAGAGAAAATACATGTCAATTTTATTTCGACCTACGAAGTGGTCTTCTTTATTTTTCTTAAATTTTTTGCATCCGCAGCAAAGATTAAGCAGCTTACATACAAAATATAGTTATAGTTTGTAGTTGGTCAGGTCATTGGCACCATGTGCTAAATATGTTTCCGCAGTCAGCAAGGTAAGCTTGTTTTATGGTAAATCAATGTTTTCGCATTGTACTGTAGTCTTTTTGGTTTGTAAAATGTAAGTAAGTACTATTATGTTAAATATAGTTAAGTAGGTACCGGATATATGATCTTATACTTTTCTACAACAGCAGACAAGTCTTCCAAAATAAGAAATTTACAAAAAAAACAGAAGATGTTTTCTTACCATGCTTAGTTGTCGAGACCCCAATATATCCCTTTTTTTTATAATAGTTACATATAGTTCCGATACTACCGCCTATTACTATAAATATAGACATATAAATAAATCATTTCAATTCGATGGATTTATACGGAGAAAGCTGATTCTTCTAACGTAATATTTGTATTAAGACCTATTCATAAAGAAAGTTGTTTACATACAACAAGTAGGACAAGCAGTTGTTTGTAATCATAATAAACGAATAGGTACAGTCGAACAAATTGAATCATGAACGATTTTGCTAATAATTTGTATGAAAGCGTCAAACTATAAAGGTCACTGTTTGAATTTCGACAAATGAATTTTAATCTCTATTAGAAAATAGCCTGAGGTGGGTTACGATTCAATTGGTTCGACCGTACAACAAATCACAATTTTATTGCTTTAGTTCCTTTGGAATATGTCAATCTCTACTGTATAACTTTTTCACAGACCGGATGTGAACCACTGACCTCTTGCAATTCAGGCAAGTGTTGTTACTGTAATCATTATTCGACCGTGACTTTGAACAACCTTGGTTTGGTTATTAATTGGGCCAATTTTTTACGTACCTAATATGAATTGCATTAAGAGATACAGTTACATCTACACCCATACTAATATTAGGAGAAAATTTGATTTATTGTAGGTATATTTGTTTGTATAATAACTACAGGGCCGAGTAAATAAAGATCACATTAGAAAAAGTTCCGTCATATTCATGCATAAGTACCTATTTATTGAATTATGATTGGTAAAAAAGGAACACCTTTTAAAGTATTAGAGTTATGATATGACTCTAGGGTTATTACTGTTATAAATAAAAAGAAATCAAAAAGCTGTTCCATACGAATCTCTCTTTTCACTAGCAAGTTTATATGGGAAAGCGAAAATAAAACACGTATGGTATATTTGTTTGTAATGGATAAACACAATAACTACAGGGCCGAGTAAATAAAGATCGCATTAGAAAAAGTTCCGTCATATTCATGCATAAGTACCTATTTATTGAATTATGATTGGTAAAAAAGGAACACCTTTTAAAGTATTAGAGTTATGATATGACTCTAGGGTTATTACTGTTATAAATAAAAAGAAATCAAAAAGCTGTTCCATACGAATCTCTCTTTTCACTAGCAGGTTTATATGGGAATGCGAAAATAAAACACGTATTTCCTAATTCCCATGTTCCCTTCCATTTTTGATGACAGAATAGTACCTACCTAGAGTTATGGGATATCCAAAGGAACACCAACACAACTGCATATAAATAGCATAAAAGAATTTCGTCATCTATTTGTAGGTAGGTAATCTTTTCACGGTTATAAATAAATAAAAATAGTTAATACCAAAACTTATTACGTAATAATTTATATCGTTAACCGTCGTTTGTTTGTCAAACAATGCTTCGTTAAGCTATCTAAATACGAGCCACTTGTAATATAAAACCGCATTGGAAAGGGGATTCGGAAATAATAGTTATTTTTCGCGACGAGCTCTTGGTCACGTAGTCCACCGTGGGTCAGCGAAGATAACAGCTAACCCACTGATAATGCCAGGATTACTAATAAATCAATCTTTTGATTCGCTCCTTTGATTCGTGAATGATACATTGTGTTGAATTTTGACTAAGGCTGATAGGAGAATTGATAAAATAATTTTATTTGCCTTTTTTATTAGGTACTAGCTTTCCGCCCGCGGCTTCGGCCGCGTGGATTACATGACGTTATCCCGCAGGAATTTGATATTTTTCCAGAATAAAAAATATTCTATGTTCCTCTCCAGGCCACAAAGTATCTGTGTCTTAAACAGCTAAATCAGTTCAGCCGTTTTGGCGTGATTGAGCAACAAACATCCAAACATCCTAACTTTCACATTTATAATATTAAATTATAGTAGACTAGCGGATCCTCGCGGTTTTACCCGCGTGGTACCCGTTCCCGTAGGAATATCGGGATAAAATATAGCCTATGTCACTCGGGAAGACTGTAGCTTTCTAACGGTGAAAGAATTTTCGAAATCGGTCCAGTACTTTTTGAGTTTATTCGTTACATACAAAAATACAAATCTTTCCTCTTTATAATATTAAGTATAGATAGTATTTAATTTTTGCTGATTATATGGAGAGTAGGATGAAATAGAATATAAATTGTGTAACCTATCCTAACCTAACTATTGCCATTTGCACCTTAGTTGCAGACGTTAAGCGTCTGTAATTTTACACCAACTTTTAAGCAGTATTATTTACCTAAAGTAAGTTAATAAAATCAGAATCGTCAAAAGGTGTACTATTGCTAAATAACTAATCAAACTTCACTAGGTACTATCGTGTAGCGACAGCGACACGGCAAAACGGAGCAACGGACCGACGTGATTTTTGATATGAGGATAGTTGAGCTAGAGAGGCTAATTTTAATCCCGGAAGGAAAATATCACATTCCCATGGGATAACGTCGTGTATACAGGGTGTTTGTTGAAAGATAGGACATACTTTAGGCGGTGGAAGTATCAATCAATACAAACAACTTTTACTATGGGACCAAGTGCCACATTGCGAAAAAAACTCAGCTGTTCCATACATTTGGCTCATTTGGTATTGCACTTTTGTATGAAACAGGCGATTTTTTTTCGCGATATCGCACTTTGTCCTATAATAGAAGTTATCTGTGGTCTGTGGTAAATGGGTACTTTCGCCCACTGATGTATGTCCCATCTTTAAACAAACCTCCTGTATAGTCCACGCGAGCAAAGCCGCGGGCTGAAGGCTAGTTCTTGATAAATATGGTTAAAGTGACTTATTTTTTTACTAATTTACCTTAATTAAACCAAAGATTATCTTACATTGTAATATCTAATGAATATTTTCAAACATGTTTTAAGTGAAAACATCATAGGTTAAATGACAAATAACCACATCCTGATGACAAATTAATAAATCATCAACTTACCTCACATACAAAATAAATAATCTATTCAGTGCTTAGTCCAGTTGGTACAATTTGACAAACAAAATTGTGTAGCGGCATTATATTAATTAATTCTTATACTCGCGTTGCAATCTTTTATTCTTCACTGCAATGCAGTTGCTTTGCACGCAATTTGATGCTTATAAGCTCCTTTGAGAGCTTAATCAAAAAGGTAAAGCTAAGCAAAAAGGTTTGCTTTTTTTTGCATTATTAAGATAATGCAAAAAATAAACAAACTTTTTCCGTTTTTCTTAGGGATATATAAGTATATCTCTAAGAAAAACGGTAAAGTTTGTTTGAATGTTTGAGGTAGATAATCTTTGGTAGTTTTGATGTTTTCAGCATTATTGTGTTCCGGCAGTTAGAGATAAGATAGCCAGTTCCTCAGTAATTGAGGATTTCAGGAGTAGTGCGCTTCCACCTTCAGCCTTATCACCTTGATGAAGGCTAAGTGCTACCCCGTTGTGGATATATAAAAAAAGTTTTTCGTGTAGCGTTTCATTTGCGCACACTCATGGAATCGAGTTCAATATCTAGAGATTGGTATCGTTGTAAGAACACAGGACAAAAATTAAGTCGACGATTTCCACAATATATCTTTTTACAAGCTTTCGTAATTTTTAGAGTTGGCAACTTTTTATTCATAAAAATAAGAAAGTATATGAATTAAAATAACCAGAGTTATTCCTATGTTTTCATCATTTCTCTGATTAACTACACAGTTGAACTAACTTCGAGAGGTTATCAACTTGGAGATAATAAATTAACCATAATCGCTCTGAGAAAAAAATAATTTAATATTACGTTTTTGTTAATTGTTTATGAAATTAAAAATACGCGCTACAACTTATCTTTTTTAATAAGTACGTAATATTTCAGCAACCTGAAATACCTACCATTTTTCAGGAATTTTTGAAAAACTCTTTGAATGTTCGTAGGAAAATGAGACAAAAGTTAGATAATAAACCAACATAAATCAATCAAAGATGTGCGAACCATACAATTTTACAGTAAATTTTTAAATAAACCTGACATTTCCGACTTGTAATTTGTATCTTTTTGTTTGCCTATGACGAAATTCCATTGGGAGTTATTAGCACACAATAACAACTTCTAGTGACAATTAAGTAAGTAATAATAAGTGTCGTAAATTGAATTCTAATTTTCCATTTTCAAGTATTCTACTTGAATTGATAAACACTTCAAGTAGAATTTTCTACTAAAGATAAAATTTAAATCGCTTAAATACTCGTTTCATTGAAGTACTATTATTTATTTAATAAAAAAACAAATAAAACCTTACCTAACCAATATTTTATCAATGCACTAGCAGATCCTCGCTGGTTTACCCGCGTGGTACCCGTTTCCGTGGGAATATCGGTATAAAATATAGCCTATGTCACTCGGGAAGAATGTAGCTTTCTAATGGTCAAAGAATTTTCTAAATCGGTCCAGTAGTTTCAGAGCCTATTCGATGCAAACAAACAAATAAACAAACAATCAAATCTTTCCTCTTTATAATATTAGTATAGATAATATTAATAGTTTTCCTCTAACGATTATAAATAGTTCGAGTAGGAAACTTGTGTATTTAAAAATACCCTTTTTAGTACCCTAAAGGATAAAATTTGCTGTAATAGTGAAACGTTGTTTTCTCGTATTTTTAATAGTAGTGTAGCGGCCACAAACAGCACGTTAGATGTCATTAGTGCGTCATGTGCGTCTATAGTATTGGGGTGGGGCGTTTCGTCTCGGCAGTAGGTACTTTATATTATCAACATTATTTTACTTGCATTGTATAGCTACCTATTTCTTCTCATAGCAAGGGAATAGGGAATTTAATATTGTACGATTGCTTCACGGATACACGGAACTTTTGGACATATTGAAGTAAAACCTTTATAGAATAACGTTTATAGAATAATTGTAGAACGTATACGGGTGTTTCTGAGCTACCGAACTCCCGGATCATTCTCCCTAGCTCTCGTATCATCAAAATGGTTCTAAGTTAAGACCGTAAAGTTACGTCAGCTAATATACGCCTATGGCTTTAAGACGGTTCTCACACTACACCGTACAACGCTCCGGTTTGTGGTAGTGCGCTTCTTAACTATGGCTGTAGAATCTTGATGTGCATACAAAACCCGCAGTGTATAACAAACTCACGCCGCATCTCCGTTTACCGGAGCGGAAACAGCATCAGTGAGAAGGACGCCTAAGCTCACCGAATCTTTCACTTTCTCCGACTCGACCGCTCTCCTGAGCCAACCCCCTACAGTCTGACTCCCAACGTGTGGATAAGATAGTAACCCCTGTTAATAAGCAACATTTTGTCGAATTTGTATTACTTTTTCTCATCCTGCTCTCATCGCATCCCGCTATCCCTAGAAATTTACAGTAGATATTTTTATTCACAAATTAATATCATCTCAATTCTATTTGGGGTCGTGGCAGTCGGTTCTTCTTTTCCACTCCACTTTATTACCCATCATCTCCTCATTCACTCCTTTCTCATTCAAATCATTACGCACACAATCTATCCATCTTTTAAGCGGTCTCCCACTACTTTTCCATCCACCCACATTCATGTCCATCACCTTTCTAGTAACATGCCTATCATCCCTTCTCATAACATGTCCATACCAAGTCAAACGGTTTCCTTTCAACTTTTCTGTCACTGGTACCACTTTCAATCTTCCTCTCACATACTCTTTCCCCCTTATTACAAAACGTGGACTAAAGTTAGACCTGGTTTAAAATTCATGCTAATTCTGTCGTTCAATTGGAAAATGAAAGTGACAGCACCAGTTTAGTACCAGTTTTTAACCAGGACTATTTTAGTCCACGTTTTGTAATAAGGGCGTTTAAGTTTATTCACGAAAAATATGAATACTCTTCGGTAATTAAAAAAAAACTGTTTTTCCTCACAAATAATTACACCTTATGTTCCGTGTTACAATGTATCCCCATTCTATAACCGCCCTTATAGATAAAAAGCAGGAAGGTAATCTGCATTTATAATGATTAAGATCCTTCTCCAATGACATCGCAGTGAGAATTACAGTAGCGTGCACTCAAATAAGGAATACCTCAATGGTTTACCCATCAGACAATTAGCTCTCACGCCCAGCTTTTCGTGGAAATGTCATTGTAATTGAATAACGTTTAGTCGCTAACCTCTTGATGCTTATTGTCATCATGACAATGATCGAAGACAATATTAGACGTAACTAGGGCACGGCCGATGCATTAAAATGTTGAAGAATTTTCTAATATATTCTAGTAATCAAGTGTACTTGTGCCAATTTTTTTGACGGCCTTAGCTTAGGTATGTTAACAAAACAAAGCACGATTTTTTTGGAAACCGCCAAGATATTATGTACTTATAACGGCCTTAGTTTAACAGTGGTCGTTTTGTTGTTATAAAATTTATTACAAACTTGCAAACCATTTCCTTTCGTCTGACTTTGATTGATATATGTATGAAGTGTTGTAATTACTAACGGAAGTTTTTATTAGATTTTATTTATATGTGTAATGAATTCTTGACAATTCTTAAGTAAAAGTAGTTAATATGTAATCATATAGATATCCTACTATATATTATTATTATTAAATATTATAAATGTGAAAGTTTAGATGTTTGGATGTTTAGATGTTTGGATGTTTGTTACTCAATCACGCCCAAACGGCTGAACGGATTTGGCTGAAATTTGGCACACAGATACTTTGTAGCCTGGAGAGGAACACTTTTTATCCCGAAAAAATATAACATTCCCGCGGGATAACGTCGTGTAGTCCACGCGGGCGAAGCCGCGAGCGGAAAGCTAGTGTTTAATATTATTAAAAATCCGCTTGCGTGTTTATTTATATTTCTTTCTCAGTTATATGGCGGTCAGGGATATCTTCAGGTTATGCAACAATTTACCCCATGTCTTTATCTAATCTAAAATATTATCCATCTCAACCCCAAAAATCACAATCGGTTCAGTGTTTTAGTCGTAAAAAGGGGACCGACACACAGGGTTACCTTATCTTTTTCTTATCATAATGGTTTTAAAATTTCTTTACTCTTCCGGTAAAGTAAAGACGTCTGTCTGTAGCGTACCTACTTTCTTTATCATAAAGATCTAGCTAGCTAGAAGCTAGTACAGCTTTTCGCCCGTGGCTTCGCCTGCGTGGACAACGCGACGTTATCCCGCGGAAACCTGATATTTTTTCGGGATGAAAACACTCTCCAGCTCCTCAGTTGCTCCGTTTTGACGTGAAAGACGGAGAAACGAACAAACACACTTTCACATTTATAATATTACTAGCGGCCGCCCGCGGTTTCACCCGCGTGGTTCCCGTTCCCGTGGGAATATCGGGATAAAAAGTACATATAAACCTTCCTCTTGAATCACTCTATCTATTAAAAAAAAACGCATCAAAATCCGTTGCCTAGTTTCAAAGATTTAAGCATACAAAGGGACATAGGGACAGAGAAAGCGACTTTGTTTTATACTAGGTATGTAGTGATAAAGTATTTTTCTTTTCATACTATCATGCAAGTTGTTGTTATTGAGATTTTATTGCAAGGTTGTTTTAAAATGCAGTCGTTGAACATTGTCACGTTATTAAACAATTACATAGTTTATATTATAAACCAGTGTTTATAAGAAATAATTAAGATTAGCTTGTAGTGTTAAATTCGTTACTCAACTATAGTTAGAAGTTATTGCTGCATAATAATAAAATTGTCTAATGGGGATGTGTTGACTGAGTAGTAAAATAACGAAATACTAATTAAAAACTATATTAAACGTTTAAACTCACGTGTAGACCTTTTGGTATAATATATTGCGTTTTATTAGTTTTATGAACATTTTAATTTGAGTGGGCAAGTCCATTTAAAAGTATAAAATTTAATAAAATGAACCTTTAAATAGTTCATACAATGTACAGCCAATTTGACATTAACAACATTTTGATAAACACAACATTTAAATTAGTTACCGAACAAAATTCTTACACATTGCATACAAACTAGCACTGTGTGACGTCACAACTTGGTAGCCGTTATTATGGAGCGTTTTGGGCGGGTCCCATTGGTGTGCATTTCAAACTGTGATATCTAGTTTTCATGCTAACCAAATAATTATTTTACCAATTTTTGAGAGTTCATTATATCCTACTAATATTATAAATGTGAAAGTTTGGATGTTTGGATGTTTGGATGTTTAGATGTTTGGATGTTTGTTACTCAATCACGCCAAAACGACTGAACGGATTTGGCTGAAATTTGAAACACAGATATTTTGTAGCCTGGAGAGGAACATAGGCTACTTTTTATCCCGGAAAAATATCACATTCCCGCGGGATAACGTCGTGTAGTCCACGCGGGCGAAGCCGCGGGCGGAAAGCTAGTATCACATAAAATAAAAATAAAATGTCAACATGCCTTTTACTATGTTTTAATTATTGTTGTTTGTTAAATCTATTGGCAGACGAAGTACACGTAAGTATGTATCGTAACAATTTATTGAAATAAAGGTACCTACATCCATTGAGTTAAAACTATGATTACCTACTTACCTACATTGTGTTTCGTTTTTACAAGCTTTTTATTAACTTGCCATGTTAGTTAGTTAGTTAGTGGGGGACAAATATTGCAAGCTTATTTTAGGTAAGTATATTATTGCATCATCATCATCATTTCAGCGGTTCGACGCCCACTGCTGGGCATATTATTGCATGTAAGTACTTAAGTAATTATTTTTTAGGTGAAACAACTACAGTGAGAAAACAAAACTAGTTAGGTAAGTGGTTTACATTCTTGAAAATCCAAACAAATGTGTAGGATAGGATAGGTAGGTATAGTCAGCGTCAAATTGATATAATCGTCTAGAGTAGTCAAAATGATCTGAAAAACATAGCAATTTGATCTACGCAGTTCGAATCATCATATTGCTGCAAGCCACGCAATGATTTTCTGCTATCTGTGCTATAAATAAGACAGTTTAATTCTAAAAGGAATTATTTTTAAATTTTAACCTTTAAAAATTTATAATTATACCTAATTAACTTAGGTACCTACTATTATTATTCAAACACCTTTAAACAAGTTCAGCTTGATTTTATTTAAATTGAATTGTCAATAATCCACACTAATATTATAAATATGAAAGTTTGTTTGTTTGTCCGTCTTTCTCGGCAAAACGGAGCAACGGACCGACGCACGTGATTTTTGGTATAGGGATAGTTTGGGAGCTGGAGAGTGACATAGACTAGGTACATTTTATTCCGAAAAATTATAAAATCAAAATGGTAATTTTAAAAGATTTTCCAATTTTCCACAGAATTACTAATTTTGTATGGAAAATTGGAAATTGTAACCATCGTACTTTACAAAACTGTCATTTCTTCTTTATGGCCGCTTCCAAAGAGAATCACTGACGTTTTAGCCGCTTTGGATTACCTACTTTTTTAATAAGTGACATTTGTGGCAGGCCGTGTATAACTTTTTCACGTTTATTTATTTTTATCTGTCTATCTTTATTAGATGTTGGTGATACGTTGTTCACTGGCAGGCTTATCAATCACGTAACTTGCAAAAGCCGAACGATAGCGAAAATTTTGCAATTATTGCTCTAAAATCGCAAATCGCAGCAAGTTTTTGCTGCTACCTAGTACGAATTTGTGATTTTAGAGCACTAATTACTTAACAATTTCTAAATCGTCCCTGTCGCTTGGCTTTTGCAAGTTAAGTGATTAGACTGCGGATCCACTATAATTTATATGGCAAAGAATACAGCGTTTGCCGGGTCAGCTTATTTAATTTATTAGTTACTAGCTTTCCGCCCGCGTCTTCGCCCGCGTGGACTACACGAATGCCGCGGGAATGTGATATGTTTCCGGGATAAGAAGTAGACTATGTTCCTCTCCAGGCTACAAAGTGTTGTGTGCCAAATTTAGCCAAATCCGTTCAGCCGTTTTGGCGTGATTGAGTAACAAACATACATACATCTAAACACTCTAATCACATCTAAACTTTCACATTTATAATATTAGTAGGACTAGCTTTCCGCCCGCGGCTTCGCCTGCGTGGACTACACGAATGCCGCTGGCATGCGACATGTTTCCGGGATAAGAAGTAGACTATGTTCCTCTCCAGGCTACAAAGTGTCTGTGTCCCAAATTTCAGCCAAATCCGTTCAGCCGTTTTGGCGTGATTGAGTAACAAATATACAAACATCTAAACACTCTAATAACATCTAAACTTTCACATTTATAATATTAGTAGGACTAGCTTTCCGCCCGCGGCTTCGCCCGCGTGGACTACACGAATGCCGCTGGAATGTGATATGTTTCCGGGATAAGAAGTAGACTATGTTCCTCTCCAGGCTACAAAGTGTCTGTGTCCCAAATTTCAGCCAAATCCGTTCTGCCGTTTTGGCGTGATTGAGTAACAAACATACAAACATCTAAACATCCTAACATCTAAACTTTCACATTTATAATATTAGTAGGATTATCGTTATATATACCTAGTATATACTTACACGGTACTTAATTTTTTTATCACCCCGGATAATTTCAGGGATTATTCTACTCATGACAACAAACAACTTTTTCTATAGGACCACGACTGAAATCGCGAAAAAAATCAGCTGTTCCATACATTTTGATTAAATATTATTGCACTTTTTTATGGAACAGCAAGGGAACCGCTTGTTTTTTTTTCACGATTTCAGTTTTGGTCCCATTATAAAAGTGGTTTGTTTTCATGAGTAGAATAATCCCTGAAACTATCCGGGATGATAAAAAAAATACCCTGTATGTATGTATACCAATACAATGTAAAGCGTTTTTTTCTTGCGGCCGAAGATGGCCGCGCTTTTTCAGAGAGTGCGGCTACCGGAAGTCTTAGTTTTATACATATTATAATAATATTCTGTATATTTGTTTTATAATGACTATTTATGTTATAATTAATTTAAGTAAACATTTTGGTAAGTAAATTAATAAACAATTAATTAATGTTATATCGATGTAAAATTCTGTTTACTTACCTATATAATATCAATTTAAAAGTACATACTTACCTATATACCTACTTGCGACATTTACAAGTTATAAGTCGTCAAACAATCTTTTAATATTGAAAATGTATAAAATGACAAAGTACAGCATTAGGTACTAAGAGTTATTTATTTAACATTTAGTGGCTCACCGCGGTTTCACACGTGTGGTACCCGTTCCCGCGTGGGGAATATCGGGACCAAATATATTTAAGGCAATATAGCCCATGTTACTTAGAAAAAATGTAGCTTTCTAATAGTGAAAGAATTTTTAAAATCGGTCCAGTAGTTTTTGAGTTTATTCGTTACAAGCAAAAATACTAATCTTTTCTCTTTATAATGTAAATCCAAAAATTAGTTCTGCAGCAAACTCCGAAATGGTACGAAGAACGCGTCCTATTACAAAATTTACGGATGTATCTAATTGGATACGGAGCGGAAGCAAGGGCAATGCAGCTCTCGTAGGACTGAGATGTAGATAAAAGATATTCAAGGAGGGATTTTCTGACAGATGATTAAAAAAGAAAAAAGTTAGTTCCAAAAAACTCAACAGATGGCGTTCATCAGACATGGGTCTGCTTTTTTATATTTTCTGGCAAGGAGTCTACGTTAAGACGGTCAATTAAAAAAAAAACACTTGCAGAAGGAAAAAAAACATTTGCAGGACTGAAAAGGCTTATCTACAACTCGCGGTATGATCGGTATGGTATTGCAACGCAAAACAAGAGGAATATATACTATACTATTTGACATTTCTTTTCTTCCGTCAACGTCAACTTTTTTTTGGCCTTGCACCTTTTTGCACAACTTTGAAATACAAGTGTAGGTCAGATCAGATGAGATACATGTCTGGTCAGCGCCATCTATCGAGCTAATAAATAAACATTTTTTTTTAACTTGCTGGCAGAAAATCTCTCATTGTATTTTTTTTTTTTGTGACTTGTGATGTGACTCGCCACCTAATTATGGTAGTTCCCTCCCACCAGTGATAATTTTCCCGTTTTTAACCGACTTCTAAATCAAAAAGGAGGAGGTTCTCTATTCGTCTGTATGTATGTTTTTTTTTTTTTTTTTTTTTTATGTATGTCCACCGATTACTCGAAGACGGCTGAACCGATTGAAATGGTTCAAACGTTATTACATCAGGTTGGTTTCCAAGTTGGTCCCATTTTTTGAAATTTTGAAATCGCTTCCAGTAATTTTCGGGAAATCTTGAAAATACTGTCGTTTTCGTTACCACTTTATGTGAATTTAATACGTATCTGTAGGCATAACTCCTTTGTTTATAAACCGATTTAGATGATTCTTGTTTTGTTAAAAATGGGATACCTCAAGGTATTTTAACCGACTTCGAAAAAGGAGGTTATGAGTTTGATCACATACCTATTTACCAGAAAACACGTAAATTGCCTGCACGATGCACTAAAAAGAGTGAAATAAAAATTATTTTTATAAAAAAATAAAACCGCCTTCAAAAAAACCACATCAAAAAAGTAAGAAATAATTCCTCACCAAATAAATAACGTAAGTACTTTGAAGTCGGGCGGGTTTTAACAAAAACAGCAAAAAAATTGTACATGTTTCACGCCCGACTTCAAAGTACTTACGTTATTTATTTGGTGAGGAATTATTTCTTACTTTTTTGATGTGGTTTTTTTGAAGGCGGTTTTATTTTTTTATAAAAATAATTTTACTTACTTAGGTACTTTAAGGAAAATTTTTTGTTTCATAGAAATTATAATAATTCATACAATATCACTGTAAATTATCTAGCTAGCCCGTTCTTTAAGAATTTCAACTGTTTACTTTATTAGAGAATTGACTGAAAATTGCTAACTTAACTATCTAATTTAATTTACATAAAGAAACTAAATAAGTAACGTAACACGAATTTCATCTACTTATTGATTCAAGTCAAGATTAAATACCTACCTACTTTACTGATAATGAAAAACTTACAAGCATCGAGATACACCTACGCATTAGAAAAAAGATTCTAAAGTTCCATGATCACTTTCACTATACCTAAATATTATGAAAAACGGGATTTTATCATGTTTTTATCCGTAACCCGTTGTCTGCCGGCCTCCCGTTTTTCATAAGTTAAACGCAATTTATATACTTAATTGTTGAAACAATTAGTTAACGGATGACATTTTAATTTATTCAAGTATACCTAAGTAGGTATACTTGATATACGTAAATTAGACGTAAGTAAGTACTTACGTCTAATTTACGTATATTTATATTCTCTAAATTGTCAAGTCAATTAAATATGAACAGCAGTAGGTATATTTTCAAAAGCAACATTTATAATAAAATTAACTATTTAGACCCAAGTTCACCAACATTCGGTTACCTACGCTAACCGTTGATTTGTTGGTTGGTTAACGCACGTAAAGAAATTGTGTGGGCATAAAGTATAAAAATATTATGTGTTAATTTGTTAAAGTATTTTTACTTTTTTGCATTCACAATGCAATTTTTATTATTGAAAATGAAATATTTTTTGTATTTTTCTAATACTGCATTTTCAATGTTAATTGGTTGTTAATAACCAAATTAATTGAGGTAAGTTAAGTACCTAATTACATCAATGCCAGTGTTAACAATTTAAAAATAAAAAAATGATTTACAATGCAAATAACAAAGTAATGATTATGTGTCTACTAGTTTTCAGTTAATTCAGTTAAGTACAATAAAATTTTGTCGTATTTTATTTTAGTAGCTCTAAACCTCATTCATACAAGTACTTACAGTTAACACTGCTGTTACGTCAAGTATTAATTAAAGCTATAATTAACTCTTTCAAGATATACGCCTTCAAGTCGAATACCAAAGTGTTCATACAGTAAACTATAGATTCAGATGCTTACTCTCAAAACATGCGCTTTTCCCGCAAAAGCCGCTATACACATTTTCCATATTTCAGGAACGTAACGCTGCTTATTTGTGTAGGTCGCTTGGCTAACAGCGGTTCTTCAACCCGAGTCTCAACTAAACTTGGTCGGTTGTTCAGAGTGGCCTACGTGACTCAGGGCTCCCGTGCAATGGCGCCGACTTGCCGAACAAATCGCGACCTTATTGACACCAACTGAATACCTATATGTTTCAATGAAAATTCCGGCATCTATGACCGAAAGTCATCTGATGTCGTCTATAATATAAGACAGACAATTACATAACTGTCTTTGAAAAAGCTAAAATAAATACCACGTGTTTTTTTTAAGTCAGCTGGCTATACTCACCCCACGAGTTCGCTAAGGGAATTGTGAGCGCGATCACCACGAGTAGACACTGAGTTTTGCACATTTTGTTTGATAATTTTATTGATAACACATGAGTGGTTCCGCGAGTTTCTGTTTGTATTTGGGGCGCGTACGACCGCGTCGCGCGCCGGTTTGGACGAAACTAGTCGCGTTCGCGTGTACGTTTTGACGCGGGCAAAATCTAAATAGGTCCATTGAGATATTTTGCGCATGCGCTATACCGTATCTTATCATTATCAGTTCGGAAATATAGTTTTTCGGCGTGACCTCGAGAGGTAATTAGCAATTTTGCGTGTTTGAAGTTACCTGTCTCGATTATATCACATTTTGTTTAAGTTAGTTAGTTCTGTAGGTTGAATGTGGCTATTGAGCGTTATCGTGAATAGGATGGGCTGATTGCTTGCGCGATAATATTCGCCTTTTTATAGCTCTAATGCAGAAAACTCAAAGGTTTTATATACGTTAACCAATTTTTTGGGACAATTTAAACCAATCCTTGTGATAACAGTAGTTTAAAATAAGTGTTTTAAATCGTATCCATAGAGCAAAGATATTTAAATTTCTAAAATAATAAACTGAAAGTAATTTAAGATCTTTTGAAATCTGTGCCAATACCTACTCATAACTTAATAAAATTTCATTGAAAAACTTTGATAGTTCTTACAAAAGATTTCAACGTCATACTTTTGAATTTTTGCCTATACTCATCTACTTGAAAGATGGAAAAATTTTGATGGTTCTTAGGGTTCTTACAAAAGATTTCAACGACATATTTTTGGATTTTTTGGCAATATTCATCCAGTTTAAAATTTGATGGAAAAAATTGATAGTTCTTACAAAAGATTTCAACGACATACTTTATAAAATTATTATGTAAGTAAGTTAGTTTGTTTCATGAAGACCACCATAATAAAATGCGTTCAATAGTTTCTAAATCAGTAAATCCACGTTTAAAACTTAATAAATTCAATAAATAGACGTTATTCATAAGATCTTGACCGATCCCTTTTTTTGGAAATTGGGCTTAGATAAAGGAAATAAATACCTATGTCAGTCTCTTAAGATAAATTAACTTTTAATTTTTGAATTGGTTATTTCGTAATTTGGAACGTCAACTGTACAGGAGATAGATTATTGTATAGGACATAAAAAAGTTGGTTCAAATTTTTAGTTATAATAATAATATTGCTTATTTGTAACAATTATATAAATTAATATAAACTGTCAGGCTTATTTAGAAGAACAACAATAAAATCGATTGGCGGCGCTAGTTGGCTCATGTCAGCCTCTTAATTCTAAATGTTTCAAAACACCGCAAAGGGGTCGAACGTGCCAAAACATTTTGCTTGCAAACAACCGTACGCGCGTTGCGGTTGTTGTCGATTTTTTTTCGTGCTCGAGAATTAATTAATAATACCTATTGTATTTTTTATCCGGCATGACTCGAGTCTTTATTTTATTTATTTTTAGAGCGAACGCATTAGTAATAAAGTAATTGCTATTTTTGTACAAACTTACTCCACTCTACTGCCCCATGCTAATTATCGTCTGTATTTTGTTCTTAAATTAACCTTACAAAAAATACATTCTTCTTCTCAGTCATTCATACGCGATACTCTATTTTTATATTTTGATTAATATTACTTACCTAATTTCCTCCTGCCTTCTAATATTATATATGCGAAAGTAACCCTGTATGGCTATTTGTTACGCCTTCACACGCCTAAAACACTTAGCCGATTTTGATAAAACTTGTGCAGAGATAGGACCTAAGGAAAGGACATACTTAGGCATTTTATCCCGGTAAAACATAATATTCCCGCGGGATATAACGACGTGTTGTACACGCGGGTGAAGACGCGGGCGGAAGGCTAGTCTTTTATATTGTTAAAAGCTGTTTTCAAATAACCGCACGCGCGTTTGTGGTTGCTGGTGGTTCTTTGGCCAAACAAGTTGTGAAATGAGTTAATGTTAAGTTTTGAAAATATTGCTGATGTTTCTTTAACACACGTGCTCGATTCTTCTTTGTAGTTTTCATGTAGACTTGAATAATATTAACATTTTTTTCCTATTTTATGTACTGAGTTTAATTTTTTCTCTTTTTTATTTCTGAAAGGATTTTTTTTTTGCATAAAAAGTGATATGAAAATATAATTTGAGATATAAATTTCTCATGTATTATCGAATATTAATATGACACGCTTAGGTATGCCATTATATGATTGATAGAAGCGCTACTGACGCGACATATTCATACCGACTGATGTTGATGTATGATGCACTATAGCATCACAAGACAAACTCGTTGTGTTTGACTGTTTGCTTGAGTCTATAATAAAAAAAAGTTATGTTGTTGTAGTAAAGTCTCAATTAGAAATGGCAAAAGTAAGTAAATAATAGAAAGTTAAGTGAAAGATAGCGTTTTGTGGATAGCGCGCTCGGCCTGCGATCGTTGAGGTTAAGCAACGTTCGCAATGGTCGGTCACGGGATGGGTGACCAAAAACTTTTCATCTCGAGCTCCTCCGTGCTTCGGAAGGCACGTTAAGCCGTTGGTCCCGGCTGCACTTGCAGTCGTTAATACCCACCAATCCGCACTGAGCCCGCGTGGTGGGTCATGGCTCATTCTCCTTATTCATCCATAAGGAAGGCCAGTGCCCCAGCAGTGGGGACATTAAATGGCTGATGATGGAAGTGAAAGATTCGATACCCGGTGGAGCTACTTAGAAGATGGGCTGATTTTATGTCTAATATCTATTTTAATAATAAAAATTACATTGTGAATGCAAAAAAAAAGTGAAAATATTGTTTGTATTCAGAACATATAAAGAAAACTATGAATTGTCCTTGCCCTACCCGTGCGATGCCCTTAGTCGTGGTGACTGAATATAACTCTTCTCCTTTAAAACTAGATAAAGTCAAAGTCAAATTTGTTTATTCAATTTAGATTGTTATTTACAATACTTGTGAACGTCATAGAAGCTACGCCATCGGTTCGCAAACCCTACAGCGGGAGGCTTTGGAGAAGAACCGGCAAGAAACTCCAACCCCCTTATTACAAAACGTGGACTTAAATAGTCCTGCCCCCCTAGCATGACCAACCAAAACACGATATGATATGATAAGTTATCCGGTTTAACTGTCAAAAGAGTATGGGTTTTGACGTTTGAATGTCGATAAATCGCTTTATCATTCGATACATATCGAGTTTTGGGTGGTCATGCTAGGCTTACTGGTTTAAAACTGTGCCCGTAGTGTAAGTTTTTATGTCAAAAAACGCAAACTATTTCGAATGCGTATTAATGTCAATTTGTATGAAAACTGTATTAGCGCCTCTAGCGGCGAGTAGCGCGCTTATATAGTTTTCATACAAATTGACATTAATACGCATTCGAAATAGTTTGCGTTTGCTTGACATAAAAACTTACACTCGGGGTACAGGTACTAAACTGGTGCTGTCACTTTCATTTTCCAAGTGAAAGACAGAATTAGCATGAATTTTAAAGTCCGCGTATTGTAATAAGGGTTGTATGGTCATATGTTTGAATGCCACATCTACTTCTGGACTTCAGTCGTGCGTTTGATTCTGTTACAAAAAACAAAATTAAGAATTACTGCTGGTTAAGCTTTAGTTCTTTGGGTCTAGTCAAGCTACCTGCAACTGGATTAACTCGTACTTCTCGAATCGTTTATACAAAGTACGATTGCTAACAGATGGCGGTACTACGGAGATCTCAACCTCGATATCTACCGCAAGGGGCGTGATTCAGGGTTCTATCCTGGGTCCTTTACTGTTCGCGTTATACACATCTAATATAACCCATATACTTGCGCTGCTACAGCAATACTTAAACTTTTGATTTGAAATTTTAAACTTTAAAGTTAAAATTCTAGAAATTTCAAAAGTCTGAGTCATTCAGAAAATTTTATTCAAAGAAAACAATGTCAGCAATAAACTCAAAGTGTTTTGGACTAGGGACTTATCATTTTTAATTATAATTTAATTTGATATGTACTTAAGTTATACGTTATCGCAGCGCCGGCGCACCGGTGATCTGCCATTGGCCTACTTTACTCTAGTTTGGAACTACACCGTGTGACGGACGAACGTAGGAAATAATTTGTAACTACGTTCATGGTGTGATATTTTTTTTTATTACTTCCTAGGGTAAAGAGTAAAGAACTGTGTCTCATTATAAAAAGGAACGATTTGATGTTTTGTATGGTTGTAATGGATAAACTCAAAAAATATTAAACGGATTTTAAAAATTATTTTATTATAGTAGAGTAGAGGGGTTGGATCTTAAAACAAGTCGCCTTCTTTGAGGTTAATTGAGGCTGTGGAGGTGTTTTTGGGCTTCGCCTAAAATGCTTTAAAGCAAATTTAGCTGCCGGAAATGAGTCATTTTTTATAAATATTTTTTTTTACGTGAAATGAAACGTTAATTAGGTACTGCATTTTATGAAATATGTTTTTTAACTTGAATTTTGCGTGAAACGAAACGTAAAACAAAAACCACCATTTTGATTAGTTGACTGACATAACATTAGACAGATTGCGTCATTCATTCCGTTGCTTCTTTCTTGGTGTGAATGTGCTAAGTAATCAAACTCGTGTTATTTTCATCGTGGTAATTTTAATTCTGCACCGAAGGGGGCAGGGGCTGGGATTTAGAAACCGTGACCGCAGGTCACGTGATAGGTGCGAGGAGCGTAGCGACAAGCGTGTTAGGTTGACATGAACGGCGAAGCGCCAGAAACGACATTATCTCGGAAACTTATAGGCGGCAGCGATTTTCATACTAAACTTCTATCGCTCATAACTCGAAAACTACGCAACTTCGGTAGGAGGGGTTTGAAGAGGAGGAGGAAAATCACCCCCCCCCCCCATCCTCATCCCTCCCAAAAAACTCCTATTGAGGCGACTTGTAACGATTTTCATACTAACTTCTATCGCTTATAACTCGAAAACTACGCATTTCCGGCTGGTGAAACTTGAAGAGGGGGGTCCCCTGACCCTCCCCTCCCCCACCCACCTCCTAAAAAAACCCTAGCAAGGCGACTTATTTTAAGATTTTTACCGAGTAGAGTATATCTGCAACTCTGCAGAATCTGCTGTTTCATACAAATTGTCAATATACCTTCTCGACCAAAATGTATCGAACAGCTGATTTCTTTTGTTGAGTTGCAGAGTTGGTCCCATAGTAAAAGTTGTTCATATTCATGAGCACAATCACTAGGTACCTAAGAGGTTTTGCGCTTATTCATTAACACGTTGTATAGTATAGTACCTATAGACATTTTAGGTATTTTATTAAAAGTTAAGACGTAGCAGGAAGTGATTTTCCATAAATAGAAATTTAATTGAGGAAAGTAGCAAAGATCAAGAAACTTATTTGTGATAGAAAATGCCGAGATGTTTATAGTTTATACTCGTCGAGTACCTACTTAAAAGATTGGAAAACAATAATTTGCACTTTAGCTGTATGATAATGTTATCTTAAAGGAAGTAATAGTACTACTTTGGTATATAAGTATCTTGCGTAATACAATAAATTACCGACCTTTAAATCCATTAATTGTGGGTGTACTTCCATGTAACCGGAGAAGCCCGGTTTGCCGAAATTCAACAAGTAACAACTGCAATTTGCACTCACAAAATTATATAAAAAAAACACTTGATTAAAACAACTTTTTTTACGGATTTGCTGATTGAAAGTTTTAAGAAGCACATCTTACATTTCTACGCAAACTATTAATTGAAATAACACAACTTACTTATATGGTTTTTTTAGCACGCGTATTTTGTTAAAAATATTCTAAGATCGCAATCTTAATGTTTTTTAATTTTTCGACTTTTCGGCACATTTCCAGAGGCTGTGGTCACGGATACTAAAAAACTTTAAAACCGCAATCCAAGAACCTACTACTTAAATAATTTACGTTGTTTTTCATAATATACCTACGTGTGTTAAAAAATCCGTAAAAAGTAGATATATTTCGATGAACAGTTCGCGTAGGAATCTAAAATGTAGGTACTTTTAAAAATTTTGAATTTTATTACAATTTACTAGCCTTCCGCCCGCGGCTTCGCTCCCGTGGCCCACACGACGTTGTTCCGCGGGAATGTGTTGTTTTTTTTTTCGGGATAAAAATAGCCAATGTCACCATCCATCTTCCAAACTATCTCCATACCAAAAATCACGTTTATCCGTTGCTCCGCTTTGAAGTGAAAGACCATTGATTTATTTATATTTACGTCAAATGTTTGACAGCTGGTTTGTATGGGAAAAGAAAAGTGTTGTTTTTAGTATTTTCCACGCAATTTTTATGTTTTTTCTCTCCATAAGTACTACTACTGTAACGATGTCGTTCGTTTCAGTCATTATGGATGGTTTAAAACTCCATAATGGCTGGAAACACCATAGTTCTACATACTGGCCATTAACTTTATCGAATCCTAACCTGTTCTTTCAATTTAAATTCAAAATCTTCGTTTCACGTGCCCTGTTCAGCATTTTTGATTCAGTTCTATCAAAACCACCAGAGCCGTACAGAACTCGCGGAGCATTACCAGTTTTTTATATCAGTTTAAATTGGTTGATTACAGTTATAATTAAGTGGAACCCTTGACCCTTGGAAGGGGTTTCTATTACTACTTTAACAAGTCAAGTCCCTATAAACATCTTTTTATTCATATCGCTGGCCCCGGGCAATAAAGCGGTAACTGACGGATACCACCTTTTTAATGTTATTTCATTTTTGGCTTCTCTGCCCCTCAATCTATGTCTCTTAATTTTTTCAGATTTTTTAGTTACTATTTGAATATATTAAGTGATATTAACAGCTTTATTGCGCGGTAAATTATCTTACGCTTGAGTATGTAACGGTTTCTTACTTTATGAAACATAAAACAAAAACCAGCGAACATCTTTACACTAGTTTTCGTAACAAAAAGAAACAATAAAACCTTTAACCGCCTTTTCCAAAATAAAAATGTAAAATAAACAAAATGTTAACGCTTAATACAAAGTAATCACCAGAAATTTTATTTTGTAAAATACTATTACGCCTTTTTTCTCGTAAATTTATTGTAGCTCTAGCGACGCACGGTGGCGCGAGAGAGGAAAAAGTCATTAACCGACTTCATTTTTTACGTAATTTTCTTCATGAAAATCTTTCATATAATCTTAAAACTGACACCTATAGAAAAGTTTTTTGATATAAGTTGAACGTATAACGTTTTTAGGTTCTAAATAACATTGACATTAAGAAACATGAAAAAAACGAATAGTTTTCAAGCAAAATATTCGTACGATTTTGAACGTGAAATACACAAAACAGTTGAAACTTTAAATTAATTTGGATATTTATTTTGAATATTTTATCTATAATAATAAAAAATCAATACAATTATATTTTTTTATTCAATTACTAATATATTGTTTTAAATTAACGATTTTATTCTTCAGTTTTTTAGTAATTTTGTGTCCAAAACTACCTTACCATCGCCGGCCCCGGTCTAATTTACCTATAATATTATAGAGATAACCCTCTAGAATAACTATTTATAGAAGTCAGCTGCCCGTTTTTGGCCGTTTTTGATAAAGTTCACATTTACTAGTTATGGGTAAAAACATAAAAAATTCGCAATATTTAAATATTATGTATTAAGTGTTATGTTATCTAGTTCTATGAGTGTATATGAAGTAATTTATGATGTGATTAGTATAATATTATAAGTTCATTCATGTAATTTGTACGTGAAATTCAATATACTCTGAAAAATTGTAGCTAATAGAAATGGAACAACACAATTTCTTTGTTTTAAAGGCGATGATGGACAAAAGATACTGGTTACGTGTAGACCAAACTAATAAAAAGGTAAAGGGACAAAGATTCACGAAATTAAAATTACTGAAGGTCATCCAGATGTTATCTATTTTAAGTATAACTTTGACGATGAGTATGTTTCATTGAATACTGCACCAAAAACTAGATCTTAAAGAGGAAGGGGTAAAAGGACACCAACACCTGATGTTTCATCAACTGAATTAACAAATCTTTACAGACAGCCAATTACCTTACCAAAACCGCTTTATGATGATTTGATGAGTCTCTCCAAAACTGAAGCAATCCCGAAACATTCATCACTTATTTTATAATAGTTTGCAGTGTGTTGGGGACACAGTACTTCACAGTAAAGAAAAGAGTTGTTTGGTTGAACGCGCAAATCTCAAGAACTACTGGACCGATTTAGGAAATTCTTTGACCATTAGAAAGCTACACTCTTCCTGAGTGACATAGGCTAATTTTATTCCGATATTTCCACGGGTATAGGTATCACGCGGGTAAACCCGCAAGGATCCGCTAGTTCTTACATAAGTGTTCTAAACTAAATTATTTATTAAGGTTAGGCCAAGAAAGCTATAATTTTAGGTAGGTAAGGACTTTAAATAAAATTTTAAATGTGTACATGAATGTGGTAGTTTGTTTGAACTCTTTATATTCTCTACTATACAGGGTGTACAAAAGAATGGGGTACCTGCTTTAGAGGGCTAGTATATCCCATATACCATACCTATAGTGTCCCAGTCTTTTGTACACCCTATATAGTAAAGTATATAACAATTCCGACATTTACCAAGTTTATTTTAACATTTAAAGTTTTATTTAAAGCCAATTATAGAATGTTGATGAATTCTCCCGATTTAAAATGCATTTAAACCAATCCGTATAATTATTTTAATCAAATCATGCTTTCAGAGCTAGTATTTAACTAGTATATAACTTTAGTACAAGTAATATTGCTAAAATAACAATAATAATAGTAAAATACTGTCTAAAGTAGGAAAAAATAAAAATATATTATATTTTCTGGTCAGTTTGTAATAACAGTTACATAAAAATGTGGTGCACTAATAGGATGCCGAAACAGCGTTTAGTAGATTATACATCTAACATAAAGTAACAAAATTTCCCTTGAAAAGGTGGTAATAGACTGATACGCTCGAGATTCGAAATGGAAATTGCGTTGTATTCTATACTTACATTCCAGAATATTACTGGAAGGTCTATTAATAAAGTTGTTAAATGATGTTGCAGTTAGAACGGAATCGTAAATAATTTGTATTATACATTTTTATCCTTATCTACTATATTATTTATGTTATATATAAAATTTGAAAAGGGTTTAATAGGTGAAAAAAATACCTTTCAATTGAGATATTGAACGCTTATTTCGAATAACTGTACGCTTAATTATAAATAAATTAGCTTCTTTTGCTTCCCCTGTAAAATTAGGTTTTTGAGATAACCGCTTTATTGCCCGGGGCCAGCGATATCTATTATCTACAAATTGAATACTGGGCGGTGACTTCCGACGTTCCGGCTAGCGTACCGCTAGCCGACGAGGACGTCCCGTCACACTACTACTAGGACTACTATGACTACTTCGACTACGAGGGAATGTAATGATACCGTCTAAAAATACTAGACTATGGGATATTATTCTGTGCTATGGGCCCTAAAAATTCATGTAAAGTTTTATTAAAATTGTGTAAGTATTAGATTATATTAAATAAAATTCACTGCGGCGGCGCCACTTTCGCCTAACCTATCGCCATGTCTTGTTAAAATAGTAGGTAATATTGTACGCGAGATGGCGTTATACCTACGCAGTGTATAGCTCCGTCCTGCAATCAAATCACATTGTTTGTGATGCCGGCTGTACACGTTGACCCATCCATTGGCCAACATCGTAATTGACACTTGAAAGAACCTTTTTAAACTTGTTTGTTCAGAAGTGTCAATGTACGATGCTTTGGCCAATGGTTGGGCCAACGTGCACAATCGGCATGACAGCTGGCGGTAAGGTCCCCTGCCTGCCCCCTGATTCACGAACCGTCGGAAACGCTCCCGACAGCGGAATGTATGCCCTGTCTCAGTCACTCACTATAGAAAAGACAAAGACAAAGCACAGAATTCGAATCCGATTCCTTTTCCGACGATTCGTGAATCAGGGGGCTGGTATACTAACGGCTGATATACTTGGGACGTGCGCACATTGGCCACTCAAACAATGAAATTCAATTGTTTTAAATTTCATTAATGACGCGAGCATTTTAGTTTTACTGCGATTTTAAACTTATACAATTTTAAACTAGAGCGAGTCGATATGTTACAATTGGGTTTGTTGTGACACCCACAACAATCAAAACATTTTCCAAACAATAGAATTGCCTCACTCTAAACTACGTTAGAAGTTTCATCACTTTTCTAGATCTATTCCATTATACTTATGACAACAATTTCGATGTAGTGCTTCAACTATTTAAATCCAGCTGCACTAAGCGGGCGGGACCTGGTCGCGGCGCCCGGAATATCATCATCATCAGCCATTTAATGTCCCCACTGTTGGGGCACTGGCCTTCCTTATAGATGGATAAGGAGAATGGGCCATGACCCACCACGCGGATCCAGCCCAATGCGGGTTGGTGGGTATTAACGACTGTAAATGCAGCCGGGCTTAACATGGCTTCCGAAGTACAGAGGAGCTCGAGAAAATACATTTTTAGTCACCCATCCCGTGACCGTCCATTGCGGATTTTGACGGCCACTACTATACCTATATGAGGACGGTTTTCCTAATAATACAGTTATTTTTCACGTTCCGTCGTTTGTACAAATACCATTTAAGTAACAGAGATAATTTAAACAGATTTTAACAACATAAATCGACCTAATAATTTTCAAGGATTTCATTACTGTGACTTAGTAACCGAATGGTTTATTTATTCAATGTATTACTTAACGTACCTATATAATATAATATAATAAAATAATAAGTAAAACGGTGTTGCAACAAACGTACTTCCGGTACTAGCAATCACTTCCCGTCTTACTTCCGAGTTACAGATTTATGAGAAACTATATTGATAATCTTATCGTGACAGCGGTCAGCAGATATAATCTGTAATTCTGTATTTATTCTGAACTTGTAGGTAGACAAGGAATTTAATAATTTGAATTTACCACTTAAATGTATAGTTTTACATGCATGCGTCATTAAAGAGTTATAGGTTTGATTAGTACTTTAGTGCTGCTTGTATTCGTTTAAAACAAAACACCGTTCTGGGCAGCTACCGGCTAAAAAATATGGATACGGACATGGGCTTCATTTGACTTTTGAAGCTAATGTCCAATATCCATATTTTTTACCCGATAGCCCCTCTGGTACAATGATAATAAAAATATAGGTAAGTACTTAAAACATAAAGCCAACAGAAGAATACAACTAGGCTGTGTAGCATACGGGAAGCTTCGTCGGGTGTTTACGTCGCCTATTCCACAAAGTCTAAAGACTAACTTCAGTGCGTCCTACCTGTTATGACATAAGGAGCCGAAACGTGGACACTCACGGCAGGGCTGGTTCACAAATTCAAGGTTGCTCAGTGAGTTATGGAAAGGGCTATGCTCGGAGTTTCTCTGAAGGATTGAATCCGGAACGTGGTAATTTTATTTTATTCATTTATTTATTCACAACGGGGTAGCACTTAGCCTTCATCACACCTGATGATAAGTGGTGATAAGGCTGAAGGTGGAAGCGCACTACTCCCGGAATCCTCAGTAACTGAGGAATGAGTAACTGGCTATCTTATCTCTAACTGCCGGAACACAATAATGCTGAAAACATCATTGTTATGGCGTCAGACTTAGATAAGATGGTGGTAGCTAGCCAGGCGGACTAAGAACAAGTCCTACCACCAACCAAACCGAATACAATATGTACCCCCACTGGGAATCGAACCCGGGACCTCTGGGTCTGAAATCGGTGGTATGAACCACTAGACCACAGAGGCGGTAATCCGACAGAGAACCAAAGAAATCGACATAGCGCACCGGATTAGCAAACTGAAGTGGCAGTGGGCCGGCCATATAAGCCGCAGAACTGATGACCGCTGGGGTAAACGAGTTCTAAAGTGGAGACCGCGTATCGGAAAACGTAGTATAGGACGCCCTCAGACTAGGTGGAGCGACGATCTTTGCAGAGTGGCTGGCAAGAACTGGATGAGAGCAGCCACTGATCGTGCTCGATGGCGTGCTTTTGGAGAGGCCTATGTCCAGCAGTGGACGTTAATAGGCTGATGATGATGATGATGATGCTGATGATGACTTAAAACATATTTATGTTGCAAATTTTAAATTAAATAAGTGGCTCCACGCGGTTTTACCTGCGCAGTTCCCGTTCCCGTGGCAATATCGGGATAAAATATAGCCTATGTCACTCGGGAATAATGTGGCTTTCTATTTGTAAAAGAATTTTTAAAATCGGTTCAGTACCTAGTTTTCGATTTTATTCATTACAAACATACAAACAAATAAACATAAAATCAAATCTTTCCTCGTTATAATATTAGTATAGATGTAGGTAGGTACGTAGGTAGTTAATATCTCTGATAGTTAATAAAAACAATAACTAAACTTACTGTATTAATTAGGCTAACACCACTTATTGTTAATTAACTAGTGCAAATATTTAATTCAGGTGATGATATTTTCGCGATTTCGTAGCTGGTATGGTATAAAATGTCGTATATATAGACACTTTCATCCCCTTAAATGATAATAAGTAATAAAAAAAGCGGTGAATAAAAGTATGCACCATAATATTTAATACCAACATTGTCCGTTATTATTCTCCTCCAAGTAAGACTGTTTAAGAGAATAGCCATTGCACCATGGGGAGACAGCCTGTCGGAGATCCGGGGCTGGAAAGCTGGACATAGAGGCTTACTCCCTGTCGAGCCAGCCAATAATGGGTACAAGAAAGTAGGTAACACAACCTCAAAAATGGAATAGAAAATAGAAAAAAAACATCTTTAGTTTTTTCTAATACTTACTTCATTTTCAATATTCTCAACTTTATTAACTTATAAGTAGGTTAGGTATATTATTTTATTACCGTAAGCGGATTGGATTCCGGATGGGATTACGACATTTTCCAAATAACTGACAATCCGGATGTGGAGTTCGATCGATTGTCAATCGATACACATTGCTTCCTATTACGAAAGACTAGCTTTTGCTCCGTTTGTGTCGTCGGCTGCTCAAGGTTATTTTTATACGAAAACCAGTTGGTGTACCTACCTAACCATATTATGGTTACACCAGTTCCCAACCCTGTTTCCTCCCTGGATAATGACAGTAGTGCAATTTTTTTCCCATAACATTTATAGTCCCTATGTTTTTTTAACATTTTTTTTATTAAAACAGATATGAACCTTCTAAATCCAAAAAAAACCCAAATTTGTCGCTGTGTTCAAACATCCAGAAAACTTTGACTTTAATTCATGAGAGAACTTATGAACTTTAATTATAAACAAAGGAAAACTAAGAAAAACAGTCAAGTTCTTTCTTAGCAGAAAAATAAATTAAATCATTAAGTTTTGGAAAAGAAAGCGTTGATTTTGTGAGCTTTTAGGTAAGCACTTATTTGCGGTTCAATCGAGCTGCAGTTGTCTACCGCGCTCTGTGGTAGCAATAGATAGAGTAAGAGAGCAATAGATTTTAGTGCAAATACCTAGTTATTACACGACTGCCCAGGAGTGTAATGTGTTTAGGGTTAATGTATGTATGTGTGTATGTAGATATGTGAATTTCTTTATTCCACCATAACTTAAATAAATAACTTCTTACAATCACACCAATTATCTAAGCCCATGTTAATTTCATTGAGAAACTGTATCATGGAAAACTTGATAACAGATAAATATATACTTAAATACTTTTTGTTTGTAAATACATACTTAACATACATAGTAAACACCCAGACCAAGACAAATAGACATGTTCATGCACACAAATAATTAATTGTCTTGTTCGTGAATCGAACCCGAGACCACTGGCGCAGAAGGAGGGTAGGGGGTAGCCTACCCCTGCGCCAAATCGGTCGTCAACCTTAAGTTATGGCATTCAAGCCTTAACGGATTTTATTGTTTGAGGTATCATTAGAAACGTTATAACATCCCGATTCCGAATAACACTGACTTATATATTTTTTTAAATATTAATTATGGTGGACGTGTCGCGTCATAACATTTTTTTTTCTTCAAACTTTGGTAGGTACCAATATGGGTATCAAATGAAAGACCTCGACGAGTACATTCCAAAAATATATAATCTGTGCACATAGGCACTAAACAGAATAAAATAAAAATAATTAATAAAAAAATTAAAAAACACGACTGTCAAAATTGAACCAAAAGTAAATAAAAACAAGCTCTCGATCTTTTAAATTTAAGTATTCCACAGTATGATACCTACATACCTCGACTCCAATGAGAGAGAGCATGTTTTTATTTACCTTATTTATGGTAAAATTTTGGAGTCGAGTTTTTTAATTTTTAAGTTAATGATTTTAACTCTCTTGGTCGTGAGGTTTCCTCTTAAGTTTGATGTGCTTTTTATGGAGGCTGTATTGTATCTTTTCTGATAGACAATGCGGACAGATTTGAGTGAAAGATACTTACGTTCCAAACATTCTGTTTTGCCCAAGCTATGTCTGGCCGTGGTGGTCTGGCCTCATAAGTGTTGAACACTTAAGTACTTTGTCACCGTTACTTTATTATTTCTGTACACACTTTTGTTAGTCCAACACACAACCTTCGAATTGCTAATTTCTTGAAAGCCTCTTAAAATAACTGCATTGCAAATATTGTTTTCTCAAGTAAGTTATTAATAAATGTCGAAGAGCTTTTGGCGCAGTTGTTAGCGCGGTCGGTCAGCGGTCTTTGAGGTTAAGCAACTTTCGTAATGGTCGGTCACGGGATGGGTGACCAAAAATATATTATCTTGAGCTCCTTCGTGTTTCGGAAGGAACGTTAAGCTACCAAGGCAGAACACCCACCAATCCGCATTTGACCTGCTTGGTGGATCATGCTCCATTCCCCTTATCCTACTAATATCTTAATGTGAAAGTTTAAATGTTTGGATGTTTAGATGTTTGGATGTTTGTATGTTTGTTACTCAATAACGCCAAAACGGCTGAACGGATTTGGCTGAAATTTGGGACACAGATACTTTGTAGCCTGGAGAGAAACATAGGCTACTTTTTATTCCGGAAAAATATCACATTCCCCCGGGATAACGTCGTGTAGTCCACGCGGTCGAAGCCGTGGGTGGAAAGCTAGTGTCTCTATCAATTTTAACACAGCTTTGACATAATAAATAAAAGTTACTTATCCTTTCAATAATCATTAATTATCCGAGTTTTGTATGTTTAGGAGAAGTAAAGTGCCCAAAAAGCATGTAAGTAGAGTTGTGGTTTTAATGAAAATCTTACGTAGAAAACTCAGGTAGATTTTCATTTTTCAGTCGTGATCTACTTTAATTGTTATTGTTATCAAATTCCCGCGGGATAACGTGGTGTAGTCCACGCGAGCGAAGCCGCGGGCGGAAAGCTAGTCTATCCATAAAGAAGTCCTGTGTTTAAGCAGTGCCAGTGGATACACAAAATGGCTGATGATGTCGCCGATTGGCATCGAACCCATTTGTCAGTAGGTAGTAAAGATCCTTACCCAATGCGTCATGGGGCGATCGATTTAGTTTCACATAAGAATAGTCAAGCTATTTTCTAGTCTATTTACTAAAAAAAAGTCTAATTATAGCATTCACACTGGAAAGGCCGCTGCGTATTTGCGTTTCGACAACTAACAACCTGTTTTCTGTGTTCGTGTGACAACACCATTAAATGCGTAGTACTTATTCCGCGAAAAAGCCCATACCTACGTAGATATTTATACCTATACAAATCGTGGGAACTATATCTGCAGAGCGCGTAGGATCCGTTCGGGTGCCCCTGGCGCATAATGAGGGGTTAGTGGGTATTCCCCCTTCAAAGATGGTCACGAAAATATTATACCTATTTATACTTAATATAATAAATGTGAAAGTATGTTTGTTTGTTTGTCCGTCTTTCACGTCAAAACGGAGCAAAGCTAGTGTCTCAATCAATTTTAACACAGCTTTGACATAATAAATAAAAGTTACTTATCCTTTCAATAATCATTTATCCGAGTTTTGTATGTTTGAGAGAAGTAAACTGCCCAAAAGCATGAAGAGCTGTGGTTTTAATGAAAATCTTACGTAGAAAACTCAGGTAAGTAGGTAGGTTTTCATTTTTCAGTCGTGATCTACTTTAATTGTTATGGTTGTTTTATTTAATATGAAAACTAATACTTACAATTTAAATTATTGAAGTGCTTTATTTTTTTATAACTCTTTTCAAACAATTATTCAAGTTTTCATTAAAAGAAGAGCTATCAAAAGGATATATTTTTGATAGTTGTTGTTTCCTATGAATCTTTGTTTATCCCATGATTTGGAACACAAAACTACTAAAGGAAACGGAGATAAATGCATTTAATCCTACTTATCCTACTAATATTATAAATGTGAAAGTTTGGATGTTTGGATGTTTGGATGTTTGGATGTTTGAATGTTTGGATGTTTGTTACTCAATCACGCCAAAACGGCTGAACGGATTTGGCTGAAATTTGGGACATTGATACTTTGTAGCCTGAAGAGGAACATAGGCTACTTTTTATCCCGGAAAAGTGTCACATTCCCGCGGGATAACGTCATGTAGTCCACGCGGGCGAAGCCGCGGGCGGAAAGCTAGTAAATATTATAAATGTGAAAGTTTAGATGTTTGGATGTTTGGATGTTTGTTACTCAATCACGCTAAAACGGCTGAACGGATTTGGCTGAAATTTGGGACACAGATACTTTGAAGCCTGGAGAGGAACATAGGCTACTTTTTATCCCGGAAAAATATCACAATCCCGCGGGATAACGTCGTGTAGTCCACGCGGGCGAAGCCGCGGGCGGATAGCTAGTCAGTCATAAAATAAGATATCTACTTAATTAAAGGTCAGAAAGAGGGGTTAATTAGTTTCTAATATGAGGAAAGTCCGATAATTTTCCCGTCAACAGCCAAGTCAGACCAAGTGATGGCAACCATGCTTATACTTAGGGTTGTCACCAAAAGATTTATTGAAGAAATATGTTATTTAACCAAAACATGGCAACAAAATTGTACTTACGGATTTTTAAATAGGCATTTAAAGCTGGGATTCCCCAAAATAGGGTATTTTAAATTATGGATTACTCGCAAATCACAAGTACTTACTTAAAATTTGCAAAAAATACTTACTTATTATGTTATTTTACAGTTATTTATCGAGTTTTTTCGATTGGTGATATTTTACTTTGTAAAATAAAATCCGAAACATCCGTCTAATCGTAATCCAAATATCCTATTACTTGCAGTACCTATAAGTACTTGGTTTTAGTTAATGAAAAATATACGAAAATAATTGTCTTTGAATAGCCGAGGGATTCCGGCCGTCATAAGTTTAATTTTTAAGTGATTTTTGATTCGCGGGGCGGTGTATCGCGCGCGGCCGAGCAAGCGTTAGCGTGCCTATTTCGGTCGGGAATCATCGCCTTAATTACAGGAATCAACGTCGTCAATTGAAACACTATTCATTCTAGTCACCCGATCAAAATCTAGTATTTTTCGTACTTTATTATTTATTATAATAAGTATTAGTTGCACCCCGAGCAGAGGCGTATTTACCTAAGGGCCAAAGGGGCCATGGCCCAGGGCGGGGCGGCAGGCTACGCTCAGCTTCGTGCGCCCAATTTTTATTATCTTTACCCATATTTTATTTCTTATATCTCATTGTCAACAAAGTTAAATTCTGCGATTCGTGTAGCTGAGATCTGGTCGGATACAAACAAACTAATAGCCTGTGTGACACGAGTCTTCGAATGGTCCAAAATGTTCCAGAATATTCCACCACTTTCGAGTGTTCTGGAACGTTCCACAATGATCTGGGATATTCCTGAACATTCCAGACTATTCCCGAACAATCCACAAAATTCCAGAATGTTCTAGAACGTTCGAACCCACGACAGATCTTGCTTTATATAGTTAGGTACTCCTATCAATACGTAACTTCACCCATAAAAAGAAGTCTTCGAATCGTCCACAATTTTCCAGAATATTTCACAACATTCGAGAATGTTCTTGAATATTCCACAGTGATCTGTGATGTTCCCGAACATTCCACATCATTCCAGAATGTTGCGAAGCGGAATGCTCTCAAATGTTCTGGACTGTTCTCGAAATTTCTAGAGGGCGAAACTTCCAGCTCTTATATCTTCGAAAGCATGCCCTTCAGGTAAAAAAGGGAACCTTCTTCATGGATGGGAGATAGAGGGCTACCACACCATATAACTCCATTCATCATACCGGGACTCATTTCTGAGTTTTAGCGGCACGCACTTTGTATACTTTCTTTTATAATTGAAAAGAATATAAAGTTTATTGATTTGTTGGTAGAATAAAAGATTACTTAATTGCTAAAAATAATAATATCCTACTTCCTAATCCTACTATATATATCCTACTAATATTATAAATGTGAAAGTTTAGATGTTCGGATGTTTAGATGTTTGGATGTTTGTATGTTTGTTAGAAAACGCCTGAACGGATTTGGCTGGAATTTGGGACACTGATACTTTGTAGCCTGGAGAGGAAAAGTATCACATTCCCGCGGGATAGCGTCGTGTGGTCCACGCGGGCAAAGCCGCGGGCGGAAAGCTAGTAATATTATAAATGTGAAAGTTTAGATGTTTGGATGTTTGGATGTTTGTATGTTTGGATGTTTGTATGTTTGTTACTCAATCACGCCAAAACGGCTGAACGGATTTGGTTGAAATTTGGGACACAGATACTTTGTAGCCTTTGTAGAGAGGAACATAGGCTACTTTTTATCCCAGAAAACTATCGCATTCCCGCAGGATAAAACGTCGTGAAGTCCACGCGGGTGAGGCCGCGGGCGGAAAGCTATTTTATAATAAACACTGTTTGGTTGATACCAGAGCGATCGCTTTGTCGAACGGGGCAGGACAAGTCCCGGGCAACAGCTACTTAGTTGTCAATAAAATCTAAAACTTATAGTTTACACTGTTTGGTTGATTACTAGGGCGATTGCTTTGTCGGACGGGCCAGGCCGGCTAAGGCCGCCCTATCAGTACGCAGTACCCTCGCCTTTTATCTTTCCTTGTATTTTATTTCTCATTTGTCACTCACATCACTTATCACTTTGTCGTGTTGTGCCCACGTCCCATCCCAACTTTGCAAACGTCGTCACTCTTTAGGAACTGGAACTTTTCGTCATTGGGTCGTTGTTCAAGTTTGGTGTTTGCAAATTGAAGAGCAGAACGTTTTCCGAGCTCAAAAAAAAGATAGATTAAGAATAAAATAAAGGAAAAACTATTAAGTAGGCAAAGTGCATTCACCAAGCAAAACATTGCGTAATGAATTATTCAGATAACTGAGAGTGACCTATTACGTGTGAATGTGCTTAAAAATTTCCTTGAATCTGCACTGACTTGACTAACTTAAATGAAAGTGAATACTTGCTTAAATCTAAAAAATTTTTTTGGATCAAGTCTGTTCATCCGTTAATAAGGCGTACAAATCGACATTAATTTGAAATTCTTTTGGTTTCCGCATTTGAGAACTAAAACTCTATTTAATTGCGTTTTCATGGAAAAGTCCTGAAATATGCTAGCTTTATCTTGCCGACTTCAAGCACAAATAGCCTTAAATTAAAGCCTATATTGTTATGAAAAAACTGGCCAAGTGCGAGTCGGACTCGCGCACAAAGGGTTCCGTACCAAAGCGAATATACCTACATACAGTTAAATATTATGTGAATATTTCAAGCGCATAGTTGTTGCCATTATTAATATCAAGCAATAAACGACAAGAAAAATGACGTAGGTATGTTGTATGGAAGCCCCCCTTAATTATTTATTTTTCACTTCTCATGCTCGTAAAGTTCGTGTTTATGTTGGGTATAGGCTGCATAAAATCGCTTTTTATGCTCTAGTGCATAAAGTAAAATATTCGTCCAAGTCTCCTCAGACTCTAAGACAAAGGTCGTCAGGTAAACAGTCACACTTGCAATTAAACTTCGTTAAATAAACTTTATTACGTTATTGCCTAACATATGTATTTCATTCTGTTTCTTAAATTTTGTACATAATCCATGTTTAATTACTAAATAAATTAAACTAGGCAAAATTAATGAGTTTTCTAAGAAAGAAGTATTTCAAGAGCAATATGGACTACGATCTATGCTAAAGTCACTGTGTTGCCACTGCTACGTATAAAAAAAAGAAAAAGAAAGTCTTCCCGCCAATATGGCGAAGTCTTTATTTTTTCTTTTTTGCAATATTGTTATTTATTTTCCTCACACTCGAAGTGAAAAGCAGAGTGTATAACTCGTACATAAAACCCATTTTACCCTCGAATTGACTATCCACCCTCGCCTACGGCTCGGATGGATATATACGTCTCGGGTAAAATGGTACGTTTTATGCACTTGTTGTACAATCTACTATTATTCTGTTTTTAGTATTTTGTTACAGCAATTTAAAGTATAGCTATTAATTATATAAATTACAGAGTTAGAATGTACAGTGTGGGGCAAACTTCTTGAACCATCGTGGTAGGGCGGCGACCAATCACAAAGTTACCTACTTCGTGATCATGGCGTGTGCAACTGCGCCGAAATATCGGGGACTCAACAACAAATCAGAACATGGTAAAAATCCCGTTTTTCGTAATATTTAGTCATGAAGTTTGACTTAATACTCTGAGGTAACTGGAGCTCTCACCCTGAATAAAAAAGTGTCGCCAGCAAATTTGACATTTATGTATGTAGTGGCTGTCAGCTGTCTCATATGACCATACGTATTTTTTTAAAGTGTAGGTGAGACGGAAGACAGCCACTGTGTTATTTGTGGTATTCAAAAAATTGTTCGTACTGCACTCTCCAGTTACCTCAGTATTTAGTCTAAGCTTTTTGTATTTAGTGTTAATGACCATGAAAGTTTAAAAAGTTATGACCAATAACAACTCGCTAAAACCCGTTTTTACGAGTTGTGATTGGTTGCTTGCCCGCCATAATGGTTCAAGAAGTTGCCTCGAGGTTTTAGTTTGATAGAGCCGATCATGGAGCTCGAACTCCATGATGGAGCCGATAGTAGTCCTGTCGACATTTTTTTTTTTAAATTTCCCTTTTTTTTCCTCTAGAGACATCTAGTGGTGAGTAGCAGAACTATGTTGACAGTAAATTCAACAGTCGTCATAGCCGCTACACACGTTCCGATCCGACTGCGCCGATTTGGTGCTGACGAACTTCGCTGCAAATCTGATCCGCGCCTACACACGTTCAAACCATATCTGCCGCACCAAATCTGGGCCCCAGATTCACAAACCGTCGGAAACGGAATCGGATTCGATTTCGATTTATGTGCTTTATGTTTGTCTATTCTATAGTGAGTGGCAGAGACAGTGCGTACATTCCGCCGTCGTCGGGAGCGTTTCCGACGGTTCGTGAATCAGGGGGCAGGTTGGCGCTACACACGGTCCGATTTGGTCTGGCCGCACCAAGCTGTAGTTGCAGGTGTTGCCAGCCACTGCTAATCTCCCAATCCGAATATTAATATAATTTATAAATACTGAAAACATCAATTTGCCTGCAATAGATAGATTAGTTAATTTAAAATGAAAAAAAAAAATATTGTTTTATAAATATAAATAACTCAATTTCATTATATTTTAATTTTTCTGATATTTTCATTAAAATTCTAAAACTTGCTTTTTACTCAAAGCAGCACTTATTGATGAGGTGTTATGCCTTCTGTATATAAATTCAGTTTTGCGACAAAATGCAAGTTATTAAATAAAATAAACGAAAAAAAATCTAGGTAATAGATAAAAGAATCTTAGCATAAATGACCAGAGCAAAAGTTATGAACGAGCATGAAATTGAATCTTCTGAAAATAACTCAAACGTCGTATTCTGTCTGCCTTAAAGATTTCCGTCTTTTCATATTTTCTTCCTAAATCTAAGGAAAATCTCCAAAATTGACAACACTGCCTGCCTAGTGGGTCCGGTCGTCGGGAGCCTACACATGTTCCGATTTAGTTTGACATGACGTGCGAACCAAATCCGGCCAGACCGCGTCAAACACGAATAATAATAATTATAGTGACGACCTCCGTGGCCGAGTGGTGTACGCACCGGTTTTCAAGGTGCCGCTATCTCTAGAGGTCCCGAGTTCGATCCCCGGTCGGGTAAATATTGGAAACGAACTTTTCAATATTTCCTAGGGTCTGGGTGTATGTGGTAATACCCGTTGTTGTTTCCAATTTCCATAATACTAGTGCATAATGTATGTGATGGTGTCCAATATTTATTAATTACTAGCGGCCGCCCGCGGTTTCACCCGCGTGGTTCCCGTTCCCGTGGGAATATCGGGATAAAAAGTACATATAAACCTTCCTCTTGAATCACTCTATCTATTTAAAAAAACGCATCAAAATCCGTTGCGTAGTTTCAAAGATTTAAGCATACAAAGGGACATAGGGACAGAGAAACCGACTTTGTTTTATACTATGTAGTGATTTATAGTCGGACGACTACGCTACACATGCCCAGATTTGGTTAGGAGCAGACGGTCGGATCGGAACGTGTATACTGGCGAAATGTTTGGAATATGATGATGCTTTTTATTAAATTTCAAGTTTGAGAACAACAAAAATAGATAGCGCTACATGATAAAAAATGTAAAGTATTTACAAAGTTTTTATAAAACAAAGTAAGCCTGTATCCCTACTAATATTATAAATGCGAATATGTGTATGATTGTCTGTATGTTCCGTTCTCACCTCAAAATGGCTGAACCGATTTTGATGAAATTTAAAATGGAGATGGTTTGAGGCCCTAGGAAGGCGAAGGACACAGGCCACTTTTTATTCCGGGAAAGCATCACATTGCCATGGGTTAACGTCGTTTAGTCCACGCGGGCGAAACCGCGGGCGGAAGGCTAGTAGGTATTTAAATATAAATTTAAATAAAATAAAATAATTTGTGGTTCTTTAAATAAAAAAAAAATCATTCTAGATCGAAAGCTTTTATTATTTTGTAACGAAATAAGCTTATTAAGTAGGTAATATTTATTCCTTTTCACAAATACATACCTACCACAGTGTTATACCTTCATAATAATTATGTATTATTCACAATACCTACTTGTATTTTATCTAGGACAAAATTAAGTACTTACTTAGGTACTTACGGTAGGTGGTGTATGCTGCTCCGCGCAGTTTTACCCGCGTGGTACCAAACAAAAATTAATATCTTCCCTCTGATAATAGTACTTCCCATTTGTATAGATTGATAATAGTATATTATGATACAAGTGAGCTAACGTTGCTCATTATACACGAGGCTGTGGGTTGCAGCCCGAGCCGCAGGCGAGGGCGTAAATCAGCCGAGTGTCTAGTGAGTAAGTTGCTCACGAGTTTCATACGCACTTTTTCAACACACTTGCGAGGAAAAACAAACATTTATTGCATTCATTCATAAATTAATTAACCTAATTAGCTAAGGGAAAAAGCGCGCAAGTTTTTTTTTGCACGCGCCAAATGTAAGGTCATTGATTACATACAGCCATACAGCCTACTTCAAAATAATTATATAATCACTACATAGTATAAAACAAAGTCGCTTTCTCTGTCCCTATGTCCCTTTGTATGCTTAAATCTTTGAAACTACGCAACGGATTTTGATGCGTTTTTTTTTAATAGATAGAGTGATTCAAGAGGAAGGTTTATATGTACTTTTTATCCCGATATTCCCACGGGAACGGGAACCACGCGGGTGAAACTGCGGGCGGCCGCTAGTAATAGTGATAAAACGCAAATGTTTTATAACAAATTATTGTGAATTATAAATAATTTGATAATAATATACTTAATTATGTTTTTTGTCTTAATTAGGGACACATTTATTTATTCTAAAAACGTAAATGGATTTCCAGCCGTATAAAACCTCTTTGTTGTTACAAAAAAAGAACTGTACGTATTACCCGGTAAAATTGAAAATGCTCTGCTTACTCTCATATAACTTGCAGTTAGGTACTAACTTAACTTTGTAGGGATACTGTATTACCCGGTTAAATTGAAAAGTCTCTGTTTACTCGCATATAATTTGCAGTTAGGTACTTACTTAACTTTGTAGGGATAATTCTATTACGCAACTAGTACTGTAATATTATTATGCACGCGTGTTTTATACTTCGGTTTATGGCCCTAAGATCGATGTAATAAGGCTCACTTTATGAGCAAGTGTGTTGAAAATGATAATTCCTTGTGCAAGAGCCGCTAGTATTTGAGCTGCTAGTGATTCAATATAAGTACCTAAGTACAAATTAATATTCAGTCATTAATCATTAATCATTTCATTATTCATAAACCATTAAATTGTTATTTGTTAAAAAAAGCAATTACAGCTGTCGGCAAACATCACACATGGATTATCGTTTGTCTCCCGGGACAAAAGTATTCACTCACTGAATACAGAGGTCTTACATGTTTTAGTTATAGTTCGTTACTGTAAAAAAACTAAAATAAAGATAGTGGCTGTTCAAAAATAATTAACAACCTAGCTGTTATTTTCTTTATTCACGTTTTCCTTGTAGCTTAGTTTTTAACCGATTTCAAGAAAGGAGGTTATCGGTCTTATTAAATTATGCTTAAAATCGTAAGTAGGTAGGTATAGGAAAAATTGTGAAAGAAAACAAGAAAGCTTGCAGGGCTGGTGTTTTTTTCTATCACAATTTTTTCAATATAATTATAAATTATTTATAAAAAAACATTCACAGCTGTCCATTGCGGCAAGGTTCACACATGGATCATCGTTTGACCCCCAGGGCAGCGCATTATAGAATATCGCATTAGCCGCACTCGCCCCCCGAGATACACGGTGGTAGGGTAGCCATGAAATAAAGAATACAGGACATACATTTAGAATTACTTATGGTGTTATTTCTCATCTGCCGTGTGAAATCATTGAGTGTTAAATGCGTAGGAAAATCTTAAAAGAGCTGGTAGAGACAAGATTTTATTTTTCAGTCCAGATGTATTCAACGACTAGTGTCTTCGCGTGGTACCCGTTCCCGTGGGAATATCGGGATAAAATATAGCATATGTCACTCGGAAATAATGTAAGGCCACCTGAGGAATATGCGTCACATTTTCCTTTGCCATTTTGATCGTCCAACAGAAATAAGATTATTAAGTTATTCTTGAAAATTTTATCATAAATCTTTGTCTTTACACTCTTGATCATTCATGTGTAAAATAAATAAAGTAACTTTTACCAGTATTTATATAAGTATAAAAGAAATATTGAAGTTGTTTATATGTATTTTACGCTTCTTGGGGAAAAAACGTCTTTAATGAATTACTCTAAAACTAGACAGTTCTTAAAGCACAATTTTTTTATTCCTCCATTTACATTGACACGTCTAATTTGAAATCGAGGAGGAGGAAATAGTCATAATGTAATAATGAGTCTACCAGAACGATTTAAACCTGTGTAGGGAAAATGCGTCACATTTCCAACTGACGCATTTTAACAAACAAACAAAAAGTCCTTGCATAATATAAGTTTTGTAACCGACTCTGTGATCTAGTAGTTCACACCACCAATATCAGACCCAGAGGTCGTTCGCTTCCCAGTGGGGGTACATATTGTATTCGGTTTGGTTGGTGGTAGGACTTTTTCTTAGTTCGCCTGGCTATATACCAACAAGTCATGGTACCCATCATCTCGTATGCCGCTGGTGTTTGGTCCAACGCACTAAACTACAAAATTGTCAAAAACGACTTCTCTCGTTTCAAAGGCTGATTGCCATAAAAATAATCCAAGGTTTTAGAACTGTAAGCACCGCTGCTGCAATCTCTATAGACCAACTCACTCCTCTACCTAGTCAAATCACAGCAATAGCCGACATAGAAAAAACAAAACTCACCAACATCTCACAATTTCCTCTCAGACATCCCTATCGAAACACCGGCTCCTCACCACTCTCTACCGCATCCATCTATCAGAATTAGTATCTCATTCAGTGAAGCCGCTGACACCAGTGAACTCAATAAAATAATAAATCCCGACTCATTACACATTTACACTGACGGCAGCCGACATGACGATAAGGTTGGCGCCGATTTCGTAATTTGCAAACCTGATGGTAAAGACATCGTCAAAAAACTTAAATTACATAAATTTTGTTCCGTATACCAAGCCGAACTATTAGCAATTCAACAGCCCACCGCTTATCTTTTACATCAGAAACTACAAACCGCCACCATCCTTTCAGACAGCAGATCATCCTTATTTATGGAATTACGCAACCCCAACACCACTCACCCTCTCGCTTCATCTATTCTAAATAATATCATACAACTAAAAACCAAAGGATTTACAATCGACTTTATCTGGATCAAAGGCTATGCTAACATTACGGGTAACGACACGCTGCAGACCAAGCAGCTAAGGCAGCAGCCGATATGCACTCCGTCCCTTCCTACCTACACACCCCTATCTCCTACTTTAAACATCAAAACTCCCTCCTCTCCCAAACTGCTGCTAATGACCTATTCAACACATGTACTCATACCAAAACTCTTTTCTCATCACTCACCGAACTTCATACATGTCTTAATATAATTCCACCTCGTTTTGCCATAACCCAAATCATCACTAATCATGGATATCACAAACAATATTTAAACAGATTCAACATCACGCCCGATAACCATTGTCTCTGTGATAACTTGACCCCTCAAACCCTAGAACATCTTCTCGAACATTGCCCAAGATTTGGCTCATTTAGGAATGATTACCTCATCACAACAAGTAATATCGCCGATCCATATAACTTAAACGAGGTTGCAAGTAAAAACCGATATGCAGAAGCATTCAAAAAGTACACTAGCATAATCATCAATAGTCCCAAAGAATTTAATAAAACTTAAATTAAAACATAAATACATAATAAAACAAATCATAAATCAATTTAAATCCTCCATAACGCAGAATACTCCAAGTGTATACCGAAAGCACAAAGAGTATTCTGAAGAAATGTATACAAACCATATTTTACAAAAACAACCACCATATTATCTTAGTCCACCTGGCTAGCTACCACCAACTTATCAAGTCTGACGCCATAGCAATGATATTTTCAGCATTATTGTGTTCCGGCAGTTACAGATAACATAGCCAGTTCCTTAGTGATTAAGGATTCCGGAAGTAGTGCATTTCCACCTTCAACCTTATCAGTGGCGTGCCTAGGGTCTGAGATCAGGGCAAGCCCGAAGACATAAAGCCAAAAAAGGCGTCCATTTTTTATAACGACTCCGTAGCTCAGTGGTTAGAGCAGTCGCCCGGAAAGCGAAAGGTCGTGGGTTCGTGTCCCATCGGAGCTGGTTGTGAGTTTTGTGAGACGGGTCGATTTTTTCAAAATACTTCATTTTCCATTTTTCAATAATAAAAATTGCATTGTGAATGCAAAAAAGTACTTAAATAAAGGCTTAATTAAAAAATAGTTTTTGATTTGGTAGTCGTAAACCAACGTAATTATAAATGGTTTCGAAAATCAGAAAAAACGGATTTGCAAATAAACTATTACATTTACAACCAAACAAACAGCTGAAAAAAATACCCGTGTTAGACATTTATTATGTCAAGAATTTTAGTTCTTGGAACTTTACACGATATAAAGATAAAAATAAATGTGATAAATTTTAAACTTGTCGTACTTTAGAGATCGAATACTCAGTTTCCATAACATTAAGACACATGACATATATTAAATGAATTTAAGTAATTCATGAACATTAGTTCCTGTTAATTTCAGCTTTCAATTCCAGCTATCATGAAAGATATATCAAAAACAAGATTAAGACAGCAATTCTTTAATAAGCCGCCCAAATTGTAGAGGTCACGTAATAGCGACCGCGCCATATATAATAGGGTGGATCGTTTTTTCGTTTTTATAGAATTTCAAAATCGCAGGGTGCGCGAAAGTTGCTTCATGTGATGAGGATCAAAACTTATTATGAGGACAACTTAATCAAATTAGTAGAAGTACTGCCCCCAAGGCCGTCAAAGTTTGAAAATCATGAAGTTTTCAAAGTTATAAAAAATTTAATATTAAATATCATAACTTAAATCATTAATAAAGAATTAGTTGTAAAATGAATAGAAAACCATAAATGACAATAAAAATAACATTTAACTTATACACGCCTCCAAAAGGGCAAGCCCGGCTTTTGGGCTTGTATGGAGGTACCGCCACTGAACCTTATCACTACTTAACATGAGATATGATGAAGGAAGGCTTAGTGCTACCCCGTTGCGGATAAAATAAAAAAGAAAATAAAAATAAGTGCAGATTAGTCTCCTGGTCAAAGTATATTTTCCAACCCTTAGTTAAATCTTTATAAAGTGGGGGAAATAAGCCCTTGCGTCGCTATAGAAATGTAAGAAAAAGTAAGCGGCGGGCGGTCAGTGATAAAAAAATATTAAGTTAGAGCACTTAAATACAACTGGTTTTTGCAACATTTAATAAGATTTTAAATTTCAGCTAGTATTTTCTGTAGCACACGGAGCACACTTATATCAAATGTTTAAGAAAAACAAAAAGAATAATAGTACATACAACAGTCATCGAATAAAAAACTAAGAGTCGGATTAGTTTCGGAGGAAACGCCAAAAGTCCGGATAAATCTGAACGCAAGGTCGCCCTACCCGGGGTGCAAATAGTGGGTACATATGGGCTACAAATCGTACATTTCTCACAACACATGTCCACAATTTCTCCTTTGTCATGATTCGGGATTATTGTAATGGAGAACGCTAATGCCGTGTGTCGCAAAAATGACAATGAATTGATAAATTTGTTTTAATTTATGGATTCAGGAGTAGTTTTTAAACTCAAGGGATATAAAGCAATTGGATTAATATTTGTATTTAGTTAATAGATTATTTTGTTACTAAAGAAGTGGCGTGCTTAGAACTTAGATAAAGGCAAGCACTGTTACATTCATTGATTTATTTATACAAAAATTAAAATACCTACGTACTACTTTTTTATAAAAAAATATGTGTATCGGCACGATCTACACAGATCCACTTCCAGTACCCCGAGTGTAAGTTTTTATGTCAAGCAAACGCAAACTATTTCGAATGCGTATTAATGTCAATTTGTATGAAAACTATATAAGCGCGCTACTCGCCGCTAGAGGCGCTAATACAGTTTTCATACAAATTGACATTAATACGCATTCGAAATAGTTTGCGTTTTTTGACATAAAAACTTACACTACGGGCACTGTAATATAAGTAACTAGCGGATCCTCGCGGTTTCACCCACGTGGTACCCGTTCCCGTGGGAATAACGGGATAAAACATAGCCTATTGTCACTCGGGTAGAATGTAGCTTTCTAATGGTCAAAGAGTTTTCTAAATCGGTCCAGTTGTTTCGGAGTCTATTTGATGCAAACAAACAAACAATCAATTCTTTCCTCTTTATAATATTAGTATAGATATACTTCCTTAAATAAGAACGTTAAGTTCGTTTTTAGGGTTCCCTAGCCAAATGGCAAAAAGTAAGCAAGGTAGGTATGCACTTTTATTCATGAAATTGACAAGCTCCTTCCCATCCTTCCAATTAGTGACGACGTCTGATAAAAAAACCGTTAATCCTATTGAAATCGAGAACATAACTGGTTGTTAACTAAATTCCCTCCGAGAGGGGCTGTAATCCTGTTTGATTGCATTACCGACTTGTTCATTTAGTTAAATGAAAGAAGGTAAGGAAGCCCTGCTTAAGAAACAGTATTGGAACTGGTGCTTAACCTACATTTCTAGCTATTGGCATTGCCCTGTTGGCTGTTAGGAAGTCGAATTTAACCTTTTTTTATAGGTACACAGCGGTGTAGCACTTAGCCTTCATCACACCTGATGTTAAGTGGTGATAAGGCTAAAGGTGGAAGCGCACTTCTCCCGGAATTCTCAATCACTGAGGAACTGGCTATCTTATCACTAACTGCCGCAACACAATAATGCTGCAAATATTATTATGATGGCGTTAGACTTAGATAAGATGGTGGTAGCTAGCCAGGTGGACTAAGAACAAAGTCCTACCACCAACTGAACCGAATACAATATTAACCCCCACTGGGAATCGAACCTAGGACCTCTGGCTCTGGGTCTGTAATTCACCACCGACTTCAGGCCCAGAAGTCCCGGGTTCGATTCCCAGCGGGGGTACATCTTAGTCCGCCTGGCTAGCTACCACCATCTTATTTAAGTCTGATGCCATAACAATCATGTTTTCAGCATTATTGTGTTCCGGCAGTTAAAGATAAGATAGCCAGTTCGTCAGTGAGGATTCCGGGAGTAGTGCGCTTCCACCTTCAGCCTTATCACCACTTAAAATCAGGTGGCCAATTCTGCTAACGCTAAGTCATAATCGTGTCTCAATCGTGTTTCAATTGTAGTGCTTTTTTACACACTAGTTACAAGAAATGTGTAGTTTTTTCACCATATTACTGATGGTCACACCACACACTACATTTACATCACATCATATTGTCATAATTCTTGTAACTAATGTGTAAAAAAAGCACTACAATTGAACTACAATTGAAACACGATTGAGACACGATTATGACTTAACGTTAGCAGGCTTGGCCCCCTGGTGTGATGAAGGCGGCAGGGGGGTATGCGATGGCATTTCGCCCGGGTCAAAAAAAAGGTGTGATGAAGGCTAAGTGCTACCCCGTAGTAGATACAATTAGTAAGATAATTGTTAAGCACTTCCCGTGCTTAACCATTATCTTACCAATGTCATCATTGTATGATTTAGACAAAATGGTTTGAACAACAAGTCCTACTAAGTACCAATCAAATCAATATGTAGGTTCGAATGTGTGCTCTTGGTTTGATACCGTTTTAGAATTATTATTTTTTTCATTATAGATATTTTTTCTATCTCAAGAACAAAAACACAGCATATTAAAATATTTTAGTATTCAACGAGCACGCAGACGAACCCGCTATCCAAAGCTGTATATTTCTCAATCCCTTTTCCTTCCGACCGCGAAATTTTACGAGCAAAGTTGGGAAAGAACGGTTGGAGACTGGAGTTCCGATGGACTGCCCTGCGCAAGACCTCACGTATAAGTCGTATAACCAACGAACTTTCCGACCGAAGACTTCACGGCGACCTTTGCTTGGGCTAAAATCCAAACGCGTGGTTTGATAGTAGTGTGCTCGTAGATTGTGTGCAAAGGAACATCGGCTAAAAGTGGTCGACTGAGTTCTTCGATTGTACAGAGCGTTTAAAAATTACTCCTATTTGCATATTAATACTGAAACTTTCCACCTGTCTTAGAATGTGTTTCGGAAAATGGTTTTTCATAAAGCCTACTCTTAAGATGTTTTTGAAGAGACCCTTGATCGAGAAGGGATGAAATGTAGAAACTCCGCAAGTCTTGACTTAAGTCTTGCTTCATCAGAAAAGAATAGTCAGGCTTTTTGATAGACTTTTCTCAGATGGTTTAATTTTTTATGGTTCGGTAGTAGCCGAATGGCAAAATTACGGAACCCTTATAGATTTGTCATGTTTGTCTGTCCGTCTATCTGTCTGTTCGTCCGTCCGTGTCACATCCACTTCATTCCAAAACTATTAAGACTTCAGATTTAAAACTTGGTTTAAGGTGTAAGCAAGACAGCATGACGTGCTATATCATATCGCGTGATATAATGATGGTCATGCTAGGCAGGCTGGAGTCATGTAACGAAGAAGTTAATTAGTTTTTATGACTTTGTGAGTGTGTATTTTAAGCTTTGTTATTGTTGATCGAAGATTTTAAGTCGCTTTCGCCCGTCACACTATCGTTGTTCTTAAGGAAAGAATGTTTGCTTTTAAGAATCATTAAGAAGACTTTACATTGAAATAAAAAAAATAAACATGTCGTCGCCTACTGTTTTTAAATTATTTCTGATTAAAAACTTAACGAAATTCGTATTTTCACGAAGAGTGGCATGACTTTAATAAGTAAGTAACATAGCTATGTCAAACTACTGCCAAGTGTTTCTGACTACACATACCTACGATTTCAGAAAAAAATACCTACTTCTTTTATGGATCGTTAAGCCGTTGGTCCCGGCTGCATTTGCAGTCGTTAATACCCGCCAATTCGCACTGTGCCCGCGTGGTGGATCCTGGCCTGTTCTCTTAATCCATCCATAAGGAAGGCCAATGCCCCAGCAGTGGGGATATTAAATGGCTGATGATGATGATGATGATTTCTTTTACTTTTTACAAATAAATAAAAAAACATCGCATATCTTCTATTACCAAATTGAATTTGGCAAGAATTTTTGACTCGAAGATCAAGCAACTTTACAATTAATCCTATTTCATCCTTCTAAAGATAATAGATATACTTACTAAACAAATAAATATAAAAAAAACATACTTATCGCATATCTATCTATTTACTCTATTACCAAATTGAATTTGGTGAGAATTTTTGTCTATGAAGATCAAGCAACTTTACAATTCCTATTTCATCCTTCTATAGATATACAAAGAGTACCTAGCAGAGTTATTTCCTCATTTATTATAACTATAAAATATTCGTTTTATTTTATTCAGACCTTTCCTCTGAATTTTCATATTCTGTATTCCCAATGTGCGAAGAATCCCATAGGAATGAGAACTATAGATAGACACAGGAAAAGTGATACCAAAGATAAATAAAAGTTTTCCTTACAAATCAAGTTTTAGTGAGGCTTCCGGGATATATTATTTATTATTTATTTATTTGGACCACCAGTGAAAATTACAATAAAGAAAAAACTTACAATTAATATTATACAATACAATAAATCAAATGTAAAATTCTGTTAAAGGTAGCCACATCTGACATCATGCATAAAAAATAAAACAGAACGGAATGTCAAAAAAAAAATTCAAATAAAATGTAAAAAAAAAAAAACATTACAATGAGTTAAAAAAGTACAAATACAATGTCAGACTAAAGTTAAATGTCAAAAATAAGAAAATGAAATAGAAAACGGAAAGTCAATTTAAACATACAATAAACATACACTTACATTAATTATTATTATTATTACATTATTAAATTAACAATAGATATGTAGGTAAGGATAATTTTCAATGGTTTACTTTAACTAACCATTAATTTAAGTAATTGCAACATACTCATATACCTATATGCAAACTGTTTATTACTCAGATCATATAATACTAGGTTTATTACCATTCTTATCGATCTTGATTTTCTAGTTGTTGGACTTTACGACGTTTTGGCTCTTTCACAGAAGCCGTTGTCGCAAGTTAGGTATTTGTTTGTACATAAGATCTATTCTGTGCCTAAGGGAAAATCGGTAGGTCCACGGGCCCGTTAGGCTATAGTCTGGTGTTGCAAGTAATGCTTAAACTTAGCCAGTTTACATATGAACAAAACACTCCCAAGCACTATTCCCTATTATTATGGATGATAAAGTAGCCCAGGATCTGAGTTCATCCCTGGGCCCCGGGAACATAATTAACCGCCTCCCGCGATTTTTGACGAGCAATTTTCCTCTTCATCATCATTATCCCACTGCTGAGCACAAGCCCCTTTTTCTTCACCCTACCATCTTGGTCCTGAGCGTAAACAAATTAAGTGCACTGAAAATCTTGTATTGTTATAAATGTCGCATAACATTTTGTATTACAAATAATCTGTACATTGCTCTTAATTTTCAAAACACTAAAGTCAAGTTAAAATAAAAAGCCAAAACAGCCCAGCCCTATTCCCTATTACTGTAGGTGATAAGTAAGCTCTAGGATCAAAGTTGACTCCTGGGCCCCGGGAGCATAACTGTCCGCCTACCGCGAATTTAAACGAGTTTCATCATCAGTAGCTCTGCCAACTCTAGAGCTCACGTGAGAAACAAAAATATGTAAACTGAAAGTGTTGCATCGCATTTTTGCTGCAAATAATCTATTCTCAGCAATAACTTAAAAAGATATAACGCTTATTTGGATAAGAAACCCAGAACACTCCCAGCACTATTCCCTATTATTATGGATGATAAGTAGCCCCAGGATCAGAGTTCACTCCTGGGCCCCGAGAGCATAAGTAACCGCCTCCCGCGAATTTAAACGAGCGATATTCCGATATATCGGAACAGTCCGTTATTCCAGGAAATATGTATTTACATTTCATCCCGCATGTGTTGCGGACTGTATTTGTTTTCTGTAAGCAAAATATTGAGTCTTGCAATATCCTGCCCTTCTAAAGTTTGGGCGGAAATTATAGGTTTTGTGGGTAAACTGGTTTATTGCGATACTAACAAATATAGTTTATTTGTTATTCTTTCATTCTTTGAATGCGAATAAAAATTGCGATTATAAATAGTTATAATCAGCTTACGATTTTACTCGATTTTTTTATGAATTTCTTTAGATTTTTCCGCTAAAAGGTGCGAATACTTACTATGAAACTAATATTGCTTTAACTACTTAATGATGTTTTGATATTTTTAATATAAATAGATAACCCGTTTTGATATTTTTAACCGCGACTTGTCCAATAAGATAAGATTTAGAGCACATGTTAATTTAATTTCGAAGAATGACCTTACACCTAAGCCTAAGTTACATGAATGCAATTTTTATTATTGAAAAATTGAAAATGAAGTATTAGAAAAAGTCGACCGGTCTCACAACGTGACATCTATCTAGACACTTCTACTCAACCCTGAAAAATGACTATTTCTGGTAACAAAAAGAAAAAATAAAAGTAAGCACTTAAGCATTATAGTTTGGCCCAGAATCGAGTGTTATCCCATTGGGAATAAGTACTTGTTGTTTGGAAGTGAAATTATTGCACGCTTCGGAGCCTGTATGGATATTGTTTTGCTCCCGGGGGATCCGGTCTGAGCTAGGATAAAAAGCTTCTCGATAACTTGCCTTTTAGAACAGGAGGATTATAAATACTTACTCCTAGGTATTATATGACAAGTGAGATCATTCAACAGGAAAGAACACCCTGTCTTTTTCTTCTTCTTAGCGTATCGATCAACTTTGCTGGCTGACCCTGTAATACCACATTATACTTACTGTCCAGCATAACGAATACCTAAACAAATGAAAAGTAATATCTATTACCAACGTAAAACTTTTTTTGAATTTGTTTATTTCAACTCTACGTCGAGGTTTTTAATGAATCCAACTCCTGTAATAAGCATATTTATCAAAATAAAACAACAAGTCCCTGGAATAAATAAATAAGAAAACCCAGGAAAGGAAAAGAGAGAAGTAAAAAAACCTATTTAAAAAGCCATGGCTGAAAGAGCATGGTTTGGCATCCTAATCCCAACACCATTTCAAGCTATAGCTAATTCGTAACAGTAACAGGTTTATTGTTACGAATTAGCTACCTTCCTTACGCAATAACGACCTACTTAGTTCCAAAGACCTCCGAGTAGTCGTATCAGTGGTCAGTCAGGCATCATCAGGTATATTTCTGGACGTATGGGTGCTACAGAAAGTTGCAAAGGTGCAAAAGAAAGAAACATGGCTACCTACAAACTATTTCCTTGGTTTGTAGTAACAATATCCCTGTTCCTTACGTAATATTTCCTAATTCCTAAGACCTTCAACACTTAAATATCAATAAGGTGTCAAAACATCATCGTCTATTCCTAGACGTATTGGCTTCTAATTTGTTAATACAAAAATTACATATAACGATTCAGAAAGGCAAGTACTGGTAACAATAAACCTGGTGTTCCTTACGCAATATGACCTACACTGAAAAAAAAAATGGTTAGTCAAACGAGAATTATCGTCGACTGTACTATTTTTATAGTGCTATATGTGACAACCCTGACGGTTAGTACGGTCTACTCCACAATTATCGTTAAATGCTATTGTTCTTGTTACGATAAAAATTGTATATTTAACAATTTATTATGGTATAGTACACTATAAATTTATGTTGTCTGCAACAAAAAATTTCGTTGTATTTACAGAACCTCCATTAGGCTCAACATGATTATATGGTAGCATTTATTAAGGTTTTTGTAACAATTACAAAATTATTTGTAAAATATCCATTGGCTTTAGTACTTGTTACCATAAAGATTTGTTGCGCCAACTACAGAAACGTTACAACTACTATGAAAATACGTTGCACCTACTATAAATATATGTTGTACCCACTATCAATAATGTAGCATTTACTATTCAGAATATGTTACACCTACTCTAGGTAGTGTTGGCAGATGGGGTTAAAACCATTGTTATCAGTATATACTGAAGGTAAAAAAATATGTGCCCATTTTTTTATGAATAATTTAATATAAAATAAGCACATAAATATTTAGTTACGTTCAGTATATACTGATAACAATGTCAAAGAGAATAAAAAGAACTATTTGATACCAATCATCTTCTTATTTATTATAATTTATATTAATAAATAATAATTATAATTTAAAAAAATAAAATATTCACAAAATTTTAAGAGAGTTCAAATCAATGGAACCTACTTCAGTACGTGAATAACTCAACCCATATTAACAACTTTTATTAAGGGGTCAAATACGAAATCGCGTAAAAATTATCAGCTGTTCTATACACTTTGGTTCAATAGGTATTGTACTTTTCTATGTATGGAACAGCTGAAAAATTTTCATGATTTCATAGTAAAAATTGCTTGTATTGAAAAGAGTATTTCATCTCCTGAAGTTTCTCGAGTAATAATTTTTTTTTTGTATGAAAGCTAGTTTCGAATCGTTAGAAAAAACTTTTACACTAAATGTATGGATCAGCTGATTTTTTTGAACGATTTCGGAAAAGAAGGTTTTATACAAAAAGTTGTTTGAATTTTACAAGTACTCTTACGGCCAATAAATACTCAAACGCCTCTTAACCAAAATTTTACACGAGGCTTCTTAACTTTAAGAAAGCTGTCAAATTCCATAGTAGTATGCAAGTAATATTATGTTGTTGAAACTTATTTCTCCGTCTTTCGATGGCAGTGAGTAGATCTGCTGGGGTACAGTAGACCAGATGAGAGTAATAAATCCCTCACTGGCTTCTTGTTTTGATGGTCAACAGCTAGATTTCCTTCCTTTTGCTCGTGGGTTTCCCAACTTTGGTTCAGTACCCCTTACATCATTGTTATCTGTAAACACAATAGATAACTTTGTAACAATATTTTTTGTTATGGTAAATTATAATGAAATGTTAAATAGTAGGACATATAATGAAATTTAATATATATGTAGATATAGTGTAGTTGTTTCTTCTTGACTGTTAAATATGAAAATACACCGCATTAAACAAATTATACATGTATGATTGTATGTTTCGAAAGAAACAAAACATATCTTTCGCAATTTTCAACGCTAGTAGACAAATATTATTCTGTGCTAGTAGGACCTACCTAAGCAGCAAACCTTCGAAACAATTGTACCTACTTACTTTTGCACTAAATAGGTAGGTATGATTTCACGTGTAATTTAATTCATGAGCTTATCATCAATTAAATTACACGTGAAATTTAATTAAGAAATACGCAAGTGTCTACAGAGTTATGAACCCAGGTACTTACCTACTTCGATGTATTCTGCCAGCGAGCGACCAATCCGTCAGGATTTTAGCGATGTCTTCGTTCATTTTATTCAAATTCACAACACAACAACAGACGACAGACAGTTTTAAATAATAGATCACTATTCTTTACCCACAATTTCCGCAGTAATGAAGATTTTCAAAGATTTTCTAAATTGTACGCTGCGTGATCGACTCCAACGCACGAATGAAAAAAACAAACATGGCCGATTTCCGCCCCACCCCCGGCTTTGTACTCGGAATACATCATTTTGTTTATGGTACTCAATTTATTGTTAAATTTAACTCAATGGGTATCTATTACTCCGCAAAGTTGTTAATGCAATATTTCACTTTGTTATGGTGACAAATCGCTCAGTTTAAAATGTATAAACAAAACAGTATGTTCCCACTGCACGAATTATTGTTACCGTTACAATATCACATTTACTATAATAGCGCCGTAAAGACTACGATATGAATTGTATTTACAAATAGTTTTAGAGCATACGTTACTGAAAAAACTGTTACAATCACTTAAATATTGTAATGAAGACAAAATAAAATCAACTATACGTTCTGGTAGTATTGTAGAATAGAATTTTTTTGAGTGTATTTCCAAAGACCTTCGAGTCTTCAATATCAGTGGCACTGGTGTCGAAGCATCATCAGGTGTATTTCTGGACGTCATTAGTGGCGGGCAGTGGCCGTGAAATGTTAAAATGTTTACGTTTGCTGCGCTATTCGGGCAGTTCCGCTTGTGAATGGCTCGGCAGGTGAAAATGGGAAAGACGTTACCTAGGTAGTGAATGTTAAAAAAGTTTTAGGGTTAAGAACCAGGGTTGATTTAAACAAGTTGTTTTAAAACACATGTTTTAACATACAGGCTGAATGTAAAGCGTTCAGTGTTAATAAGAGATACGCAACATAAAATAAATGTGTATCCATTTATAGTTTTTGTAAATATTTAATTTACTATGACGAATTTAAAAAGATCTAGTCTAGAAATGAAACATTAAAGATCGAATAAGGTAATTTGAAATAATGCCCTAAACTAAAAAAACACACTCGTTTTAAACAATTTAAACTGTTTGTTTTAAAAAATTCCTGTTAAGAACTAATGTTCCATCAAGCAACGGCTTTTACCCCAAGAGCTATCCGATATTTTTGTAAAAAATTCAATAACAGGCCAAATTTTTGTAAACGGCCCTTAAATATAATTTTAAGAGACTGTATTTTGGAATCCAACATAATATCGCATTGGAAGGTATAAAAAAAAAGTTATACCCCAAAAATGGTGCAATTCTTACAGCAAATATGCTATCACCAATTTTATCGTTAACATGTGTTTATGTTCACCATATCTAAGCACCAAAGTCGAAATCCATAAAGATATAAAACGGGAAACTAATACTTTAGGAAGAAGTCGGTTGTTTCTGATAGCATTTTTAACATAGGTGTAATGCCAATTTGAGTTTACGTAGAGAGTTTTTTTTAAAGTTTATTTGTTTTTCATTTACAAATATAGGGGGATTATATACTTTTACGAAAGATAATAATAAATGTATTCAAATGTAAAGTGAATAACACTTATACCATTTTTGCCTATTTTTTTTATAGATTTTTAAAGCTTTGTAAGTATTTGTTTTTTTTTATGTCGCTGTCATAAATATTGGTGGATTACTAATGAATTATTTATTAAACTAGATAATCTAATTTTCAATGTTAAGAAATTACTGATATAGAATTATTGTTGAGTCTCCATAGAGCGAATTAGTTTGGCTCTCGGGCTATTTGGAGAATTCATCAAAACAATATCACAGCGTAAGAAGGGAAATATATAGACTGTGATAATATATTGTACCTACGCATATTTTATTCCTAAAATTACTTTTGACGTTTAATGTTAAGAAACTTCTAGTGAATTTTGCTGTGATTTTCTATTCTAGTACCTATACAAAGTCATTTTGGCAAATTACCAATTTTTTTAACTTTTTTTTCATTCACAATGCAATTTCTGTTATTGAAAATAAAGTATTAGAAGGATAATGGTATTATTATTATTTTCAGTCTGGGTCGTCCCTCTGCAGGGCATAAGTCTCTCGCCTCTAGTTTCCTTCCAAACTAGAAATGGGTGTTTTTTTAACTTGAGTGACTAACTTGCACGTCACTACCACTTTTAAATACTGATAATGATACTTCGGCTGACATGAGATTAAAGACAAGTAGGCATTATCTTTGTCACATAACTATCATATCAGTATATTTGAAATTCATAAGAAAAATATTGAAATCTTACATCGTCATCATGTTACGACTTCTTTTGAAACGAAAGAATTTGAAGAAAGAATCCTTCTTCTTCTTCATCAGCCATTTATTGCCCCCATTGCTGGGGCACTGGCCTTCCTTATGGTGGAGAATGGGCCAAAACTAGGGTTGCCATAGCTTCTAGAAACCAATACGGAACATTTTCTCTTCCGATGCCCAAAACCCGACACGCGAACCATACACTATTTTTATTCAAATAAACTTTGAAGTAAACAAACTCCTTCAGTAGACTTAATTCACCCAGGTTAATTAAGTCTACCAAAAAGTATACTTAATTCACCTGCAAATGGGTAAATTAAGTCTACTGAAGGAAAATTTTAACCTTTAGTAGACTTAATTCACCTATGCCACTAAGTTCAAAAACAGTATTTTTTCGAATTGGTTAAATAGGGCCACAGTCTGTGCAATAACTATTTGTTTTGTTTGTATTAATATGTGTAATAGTGTTAATGTGTAACAGTTCGTTCAATTTCCGTAATTTGTCAAAATACGGAACAAATATGGGACGGAATGGTCAAATACGGTGACAGTCCCGTATATAGGTAAAACCCCAATGCGGGTTGGTGGGTATTAACGACTGCAAATGTCGATTTTTTATATTGCTATCCAACGCCACACTATGGGGCAGACAAGATAAAAATTACATCCCCACTTCAGTAGGGGAAGTAAATTAAAACATTTTTTTTTACAAAATGTAATGTCACCACGTTTTGTCGGCGTGATTAATATATAATATATATATTCATGCCAAATTACAGCCTTCTAGTTAGTACCTACTATACCTACTAAGAGTCTATGAGTTAGGCTGGCGAAGGACAGACGGACATGGCGAAATTACAACGGTTCCTTGTTAACTACGGAACCCTAAAAAGAGATTACTTACCTCAAACTTCCAAACAAACTTTACCTATCACTTTATAATATTACTGGACTAGCTGTTCTCCCGTGTCGTCTGCGTGACATTCGTTAAACAGAGAGACAGTAGAGATATAACAAGGCGGTCTAGTTACATTAGCATTCGAAATAATAGTAGGTATGTCATTACACTCTGATAAACAAAATGTTCTAGAATTCGGTGACATAATACCTAGTATTTCCTAAAATTACCAATCAAGCTCATTTACTGAATTCGTATATGATTTATTTGCTTGCGTCACCATTTTCTTAGTAAGACTATTGCATGATTTTTAGTACGGTTTTCCTTGATTATTTCCGAGTACTTGTTACAAAATTTTATACCTAAGTACTTACTTACATTTTATTTCCAATTTTAATAAAAGTTTTTTTTTGTTAGGTACCTAAATACCTACGTAGTAAAATAATGAAATCCCTGGTTCCGAGATCAAGAGAGTTTCAAACTTACGAGTATAATAAGAATAAAAAAACCGATAAATGATGGTTTGTTATGCAACTAGAAAGAGACAAATAAACTGTCATAAACAGATGATAAAACATAGACACATATTACTAAATAGACATAGACAAATATTGATGACATGAATTTTTGTCTCACCTGGGGAACGAACTCACGTCACGAACCCTGGCTCCACTTTGTTTCCAATTTTGTATTTCTTGAGCGCACTTACTTTTGGCAATGAAACGATTAGGTTACTATAAACACAACATCAATATGAGTTTTTCTGCATTAGCACTTCAATTGACAAGCAACGGTAGGGTACAGAGTGACCTTGATTGAATTCGAAAAAATCTACAGCTGTATTTTGTCGACTTTTAAACAGTTTCTTCATATATATTAACCTCCCAAATACTATCGAATTAAGTAAAAAATAACAAAATTTCTGAAAAAGCTAATGAGCGACTGTCAAAGTCAAAATGGCATCAAAGCGGCCGCATATAAACTTAATTTCTGATAGGTACCTATAGGTACTAGTTACAGATCATTTTTAAGATAAATAATATACAATACTAAGAGCACAATAAAATTATTAACACCTTCTGAGAACTAAATAATGTCCCCCTAACCTAAGTGCAACTTTTGTGTAATTGCAGTCTCAAAAAGTTTGTAACATCTTAACACATTGAACGCCCGCCGCCTGGTGGTGGTCACCGGTGTACACCACTTTGTATTCCAAACTTCAGCTATTATTTATTCTGTGCTTCCGCCAAGTGACGCCTGATTCAATCAAATACTTTGTATTTAGACTAAAAGATTTATATTAAATAAGAAATTCTCAATTTTCTCATATATTATTTTATTTAGCGTTCCTAGCAATTCGCATTGTTACTGTAATCATTACTTTATTATAAGTTCTGTAGTTATTTTATTGAAATCGTTTTTTTGAAGTAGGTACTTTGGCAAAGATTTAATTAAAGAAAATTCCTTATAACCCGTTAAACAACAAAGTCCAAAATGATAGAATGGGTAAAAACAAAATACTTATATTCTTGAAAAAACAATCGTGTTTTTTTTCTTTAATCATGAAGACTACTTTTGTGTTTTTAACTTCGATAAGTCAGTGGATGTCAAAATATTTTTACCGAAACAGTATACAGACAGAGTACCTTGTTCAGGCTAACATGCTAGTTGTACTAACAAAAAACTTAACACTACACAGAATGTAAACATGTTACGTTACTAATAACTCCCGTTAAGATTAATTTAGATTAAGCCCGTCGATCATTCAAAACAATTACACCGCTTGATACACGCGGTCATATCCCAAAATATAACCTTGGTTTAAAACGACACGGTTACAACACATCCGCTCTTAATCGTGCAGTTGAACTGGAAGTTAACTTTTAGAACTCTGTCACAATCGCCGGTTAGAATGCAAGTGCAATGAAATGCAGGTTGGAAGTTGTAGCTGGGGGAATGTAGCTGCCTTTGTCTGTTGTATGACGTTTGGTATTGCGTGAGCGAGAGAGCGTTATCAGGTGAACCACGCTCGCTTCGTAGCCCTCAGTTGGTGCAGTGTTGTGTGGCAAAGCAGAGGTGGTGCGCGTTTCGTTCTCAATACGAAAATACGTATTTACAAAACTTTGCCGTGTTTTGCTATGTATGTTGACAATATCCCGGTTGTTCTTAGAGGTCTTATTACAACAGCTGTAAGACTATTTTGCAATAGCTTCGAATATCGTGTTAAATTGATCTTTGTTTTAATTTACGGTGTTGGTTGGTGTTAACCTTGTGTTTGTTGATTGACGTGAGTTTTTTTCGGCGGGAGATTATTTTGGAGCGTATGATGTAAGCTGGAGGTCCCGGGTTTGAGTCCCAGGCTATGGGATTCGGTGTACGATGCATACTTCTATGATGATGGTAAGTTTTAAAACTTTAAACCAATAAGACATTTAAAAAAAATATTTTAGATTTAAAAGTATCGGTTTAGTTACGTACCTATATATTTTATTGTGATAAAGAATAATGTAATTCGATACCTACCAATCGTAGTCTGCAAAGTAGGTTATCGTAATTATGTAGGTGCCGAGCTATAGGTGCATAGCAGAACAGTGTTTTAGGGTTAGTTATAAGTACTTATTTGTAGAATATAAAGATAAGAATAAGATTTAAAAGTCATTAAATTGTAATTTTTAACCTAATCATAATTAGAGCTGAATGTTTTTTTTTCAGTTTCATTAGCTTGTTTTCAGGACAAAAGATTTTTAGTAAACAATATTAGTAGGTACTTAAACTAAGTAACCAGGCCGATTCTGGTCGGGTTAATAATGAAAAGGAACTTTTCAATGTTTCCTCGGGTCTGGGTGTATGTAGTAGCACCCGTCGTTGTTTCCAATTTCCATAACACTAGTGCTCAAGCTACTTAATCTTTTGGTATTGGAATAATGTATTTGATGGTATCCAATTCTTTACAAATTTATAAAAAAAAATAGATTTGACCTAGGTCAAATATAACATCACGACCTCTATGGCCGAGTGGTGTACGTACCGGTTTTCAAGGTGCCGCTATCTATAGAGGTCCCGGGTTCGATCCCCGGTCGGGTAAATATTGAAAACGAACTTTTCAATATTTCCTCGGGACTGGGTGTATGTGGTAATACCGGTCGTTGTTTCCAATTTCCATAATACCTACTAGTGCTTATGCTACTATACTTTGGTATTGGAACAATCTAAGTGATAGTGTCCAATATCTATTTTATTATTTATTTAACATCAGTTAAAATCAGTCGTAAACACCCAGTAAAACCCCAGTTTTCATTTCACTTTCGTTTTCACAAAGAAATTACTTAAGTGTAAGTAGCTTGCCCAATTATAAGTTTCATAGCAGTAAAAGTTAATAAATCGTGTTAGTTCACAAAACCACATGTGTAAACACTGCCTTAAATACACTTTTACAATGTGTAAGTATAAGTATAGAAAAAATGTTATAAGTACAACGAAATTACAATAACTTACTATCTAGTTCTTAAAATTACAAAACAACAAAAGTAGTTATTTCTTTAAGCAACGTGCCGTGGTTCTATAAATCTGTTGCAATTAGGGTTACCAAACAAATACAAAAAAATCTGATAACCATATACCTAGGTTCATGACATATTTTTCGTCTTTGACACTTTATAGTGATTCTGTGTTAATTTAAGGTTAAGTAATTTTTTTTATTTATATTTTACGTAACAGAAAACCGAGTTTTTACAGTATTTGCAATGTAGGTTCGAATTCCTTCTTGGGTAAATTAAAAGTAGTGTTTTTTCTCATATGAAACTTTCTCTTATAATTTTAAATGCATTGTGAACCATACCAAAAAAGTGAAAACAGACAAAACGAAAGTGTTATTTTTTCTTATTATTGTCTAAAATTGGCTAGAGTCCAATACGTTCATTTTAATATTAACAACCATTTGTATGTATTAAAGGTTACCATCTGTGGAATGTGTGGAATGAACGGTAGTAATCTCCTTAAAGTCGGAAGGTTCCATAAATCCTTTTTTTATTGCTTGTCTGTCTGTCACCCGCAGCTAATCGACTCCTGAGCTTTGGGGTTGGAATTTGACTAAAAAAAGAGCCGACGATAAAATAGAGGTATACCAAATTATTGAGGAAGAAGCAACGATATGTAGACTATGTTAAGCTAGCTTTTTAACAGACTAAAAAGAACCATAGGCCGTGAAGTCGAAAACAAGTCCTTACGTAGCATTGCAAGGCACGGCAGATACAACTAACACTTATGTTATAAGAGATACTAGCGGCCGCCCGCGGTTTCACCCGCGTGGTTCCCGTTCCCGTGGGAAAATCGGGATAAAAAGTACATATAAACCTTCCTCTTGAATCACTCTATCTATTAAAAAAAAACGCATCAAAATCCGTTGCGTAGTTTCAAAGATTTAAGCATACAAAGGGACATAGGGACAGAGAAAGCGACTTTGTTTTATACTATGTAGTGAAGATTTGTATTTTTGTGCTTTTGTTTGTAACGCATAAATTCAAAAACGAATAGACCGATTTTTTTTTATTCTTTCATTATTAGAAAACTACATTCTTCCTGAGTAACATTGGCTATACTTGGTAGCCCCCCTGTTCATTGCACAATACCGCCGGTATACCCTTAATGTGTCCCTTCAACAAGAACATTCGTCTGTAAGTAACGTTACAAATCAGACATCAGTGCATTACATCAGTGAAAGACAACCGAGCATTACAGTGGGCAACTTGGTGAAACAATGTGTAATATTTTGATACAACTTGTAACATTAACTAGTGTACCTACTTTGACTTTGTCTACTTTTTTGAGTAACGTTACAAATGAGAGCATTACATCAGTGAGGGAAGACAACCGAGCATTACAGTGGGCAACTTGATGAAACAATGTGTAATATTTTGATACGTAACTTGTAACATTGACTAGAGTACTTTGACTTTGACTACTTTTTTGAGCATACTGAATGTGAAATGTTACATTACCAGAGATCGGAGCAGGTAGAGCTATTTTGTGTACTTATATACTTGCTATAATTTTTATATGGACATTCCCAGAATTTAATTTGATGAAAAAAAAGTTCTGCGATTTGTTATAAAAGCTAGAAAGCCTTTCCATTGACGTGAAAATAATCGCAAAGATGCAAATAATTTCCCATCGATGAGACACTAAAGAGAGCAAGTTTGTATGGAAGTTGTGCGTCAGGTCAGCCAAGCCAACATTACAGAATAGTGGGGGGACGACGGGGTGCAGCCCAATACTTAAACAATTGAAGATTATTTATAAAAATAACCCCGAGATTCAGTCGGAATCTTGTAGAATGTCCATATTAATATATCGTTTGCAGTCAATGAACCTAAACAATTCTACCTAGGTATTCCGATCTCTGGACATTACAGATGAATAATCGTCACGTCAGAGAAGCAGGAGCCGTACTCTGAAACGCAAATCCGAAACTTCGGTTAGCCCCGTCCCTTTCATTCGATTCTGTCACACCTGAAAAGTGAGAGGGGCGGGTATAACGAAGTTTCGGGTTTTGCGTTTCAGAGTAGGCCCTCAGTATCGTAATGTAATAATACTTAAAATCGAATCTGAAATGTTATTTTATAGGCGAATGCTCCTGGCGACGAAGCATCTTTAAGGGTTACTCTAAAAACGCAAACCGCTCTAATTACGTACGTAATCAGCGTCAACCTCTAAAGTTTGATGTGCTTCGGACAGTACTTTCCTAATGACATTCATAATGTATCTCGTCTCCTGGGGCTGCGTGCTCATAACGCTGCGTGTCACGTCGCAAGCTCTTTGTATTAAGTGTGTATTAAGCGCTATAAATAGTTTATAAGTACTGGTGACATTGTAGCTGTCATTGAAGATTCCCACTGCTGGGATTTGGTATTACGACAGACGCGAGCGACAGAGACTCACAATTACATTATAAATGTAAGCACATCTTAGATTTCTGCGCGAACTGTTCATAATAAAACAACACGGATATTTTCACGCTTTATTTACTCATTTGGTGATTGGTTGAGTTATTTTAAAGGATTTTTTAGTTTTTTTCCGACGTTTCGGCACTTTTCCAGGGGCCGTGGTTACGGAAACTAATACCCACTATTTCTGATTTTAATAAAAGAATATACTTACCCACTTTAACTGTCTTTGTTTTTCACATTGTGTTGGTTTATTTCTTTCTTTGTTTGTCCGTCTTTCACATCAAAACTGAGCAACGGATCGACGTGATTTTTGGTATGGCGATAGTTTAGGAGCTGGAGAGTGACGTAGACTAGGTACTATTTATCCCGGAAAAATAACACGTTCCCGAAGGATAACGTCACGAACTTCACACGGGCGGTAGGCTAGTCATAAATATAATATAAGTACCTACTATTATCTTTAAAAACCTGAAATAACAACTCACTGTTCCTTATGTTAGTCGCTCAAATGTCAAAAAAACATTTTCTAATGTCAGATTTTTGTTAATAATTGACAAAAGAACGTGCATAAAAATTACGCTCATTTCAAAAGGTTGTCTTATGACCTCTTAAAATGGGAATTTTATTAAGTACTAGCGGCCGCCCGCGGTTTCACCCGCGTGGTTCCCGTTCCCGTGGGAATATCGGGATAAAAAGTACATATAAACCTTCCTCTTGAATCACTCTATCTATAAAAAAAAACGCACCAAAATCCGTTGCGTAGTTTCAAAGATTTAAGCATACAAAGGGACATAGGGACAGAGAAAGCGACTTTGTTTTATACTATGTAGTGATTATGATGTAGTAAAATTTGTCTAAGTCGTAAGGTATTTTTATGAACAATGTTTTTTTGGATCTTCTATTTAAGAAATATATAGAAGAAATTTTAGTTAAAGTTATATTCTTCTGGCGTTTATAATCTGACATTAGTATATACCTAATCAGGCATTTTCACGGCATTTTAAACTCGTCTGACATTTCTAGAACCTGACCGCTTTGCTCTGCACATTTTTAGCTGAGTTTTTAGCAGAGGGTTTAGCCCGAAATAAGTTTTCAAAAATTTTGATGTTGCAAATTGTATTGGGTAAGTTTTGTTAGCAGTAAACTTAAAATGACAAAGTCAATCCTAGTATGTAAAGACGAGGAATTAACCCTTTTTAGGTGTGTTAAGTTATTTTAGTCAAAGCATTCAAATGAGTGTCGACTGTAGCATCGATGTTAACGTAATGAAGTTGTCCTATACTCCGTCTATGTTGCTTACTGTCTATGCCATCTACTTATAAGTTACAACTCCTAGTTCCCATCTAACCTTATCGAATTGTGATAAGTGCTATTATCGCGTACGCGTCACGGTTGATATCATGGTGTTTTGTTTAATAATGTGTCGTTAACGCTTCAATGAGGTGCAAGGTTGTTCCCATGATGTACATGTTAATTGTGGATTAGGTCTCATTCACTCATAATTAATAATTGCTTTGCTAAAGTATGATACATCTTTGGACTTCTGCGTAGGCAGATCGTACTAATCATTATTTGCGTCTGTAACCATATTCTCGTAAAAGATTTTTTGTAAGTTTAATAGAATAGGATTGCTATGGGTTGAGTTTTTTTTGGTTGAGTCAGTAAATTTTTTCAGCTGAGTAAATTTTTTTTTTGCTTTACTACTGTCTTTTCAGTGCATATGTAGTTCATCACGACGAGGTGACCCGGCGGAGGGTGGACTACGGATCTTATAGTAAGTATCCGTGGTCCATCCAGGTGGACAACGGGTCCACGTCGGTATCCGTAGCTCACCAAGGTGGACCATGGGTCTGCGTCAGTGTCCGTAATCCACCCAGGTGTACCAAGGGTCAGAACAAGTGCTCGTAGTCCACCCAGGTGAACTTCTCAGGTGGACCACGGATCGGGAACGGTAATTTGATACATGGCTCTATTATTCTTATTTAAGTATACCTATGGGTAATCAAATCAGAAAAGACATACAATACAAAGCATTCTTAGCAAATTGGTATACTTCACATGCCGGACCCGTCAAGAGTCCCTTTATTATAAAGTAGCGCTCCGCTCGCGACTTCGTCTGCGTGGACCCCCATATAACCCCCTTAGAGGGGTTATTTCCAAAAAAACCTCTCTTAGTGCTCCCCTACACTCACCAAGGAACATACATGTCAAATTTCAGCTTCTTGCGCCCAGTAGTTTCGGCTGTGCGTTGTCTGTTAGACAGTCACTAACTAATGCAAAAGTTTTATCTAGATATGATAGCATTTTACTAAAGTCACATGTAACGTTAAGAACCCTTTTCCTATTTGTAATATTCCAGTTAACTTATCCGATCCGAACCAAACCATTCTTGGATAGAACTTCACAAACACCTTATGCCTCTACCAGAACCTGAATTGAAGTAATCTGGAGCTGTAACCGAGATCCAAGTTATTGTGTAATCGATCTTATTACTGAAACTGTTACGCTAATCAAATGTTAGTATCAAACAGCGTTAGCGTACATTAGATACTTCACGTAGACACAGAATAAATTCTACCAGTACTTCATCTTCATTATAAATGTCGAAATATACCACTAACTTCTAATTAGAAAAAAATAATTAGGGGATGAAAGTGTCCATCAATATAAAAAAAATAGTAGGGGTCAGCCACATAATCGCGAAAAAAATTATGGGTAGTATTTAACTGCTCACTAATCTAACTTAACCTACAAAAATATTGGAATGCACAGCAAAAAATACTTTAATGCAGATCAAAACTACCTGATTATGTACATTTCAGTATTTTAGATATGCAATTAAATAATTTTTGTGGTGCATTTTAATTTTCCCAAAAAACCAGCTGTTTCTGAATTTTGATTGAGTTCATGTAGTATTAGGTACTTGCATTATGCAACAGCTCTTTTTTTCGTGGCTGACCCCATATACATTGATGTACGTACACTATCATCTACGAAAATATTGGTTTTAATTAAAAATTAATGGTGTATAAAAGGTCGGAACGCGAGTTATACCTCATCAACTCAGAAGATCTGGGACACTCTCAGTAAAAAACGCATACCGAGATCATTCGAGATCATACCGAGATCGAGGCGATCCTACCTTTTGTATAAAGATGCAATACTGGTAGGTACTCTCCATTCAGCGAAGCAAAAGATTTTTAGTAACAATCTTGATATGTCACTTTATCTAAAAATGCATTTAAAAATAATAAAGATGTAGTTTTTTCATACATTATCCATTTTATTATAATTATGAAACATGAATTTAATTTGAATAAATAAGTGTTTCATATTTTTATAGACTCGTCAAGATTGTTTAGGTAAAATCTATTGCTCCACTGAATAGACTGTATTATTAATTCTGTGACGTAGAGTAACATAACAGCTGTGGTTGTGTAACACTTTTGCGCGCATTTCAAGGTCTTTTATACTCCAGCCACGATGAAAAGAATAGTCTAACTAACTAAACTCTAAACAATCCGACTACCGGTTCGTTATCAGCTATTGTTTTCACGGCGACCACGAAATAAAAAGCGGTAAAGTAATTTGAAGTCTTTCAAAGAAAGAAACGTTTTGTTTGTTTACTTCAAGCTAGGAACTAGATAAGGCGGTTAAGTAACTTTTGCTGTTGTCGGTAATGGATTGAGTGACCAAAACCCATTCCAAAACCTTGATGTTTGACTCGTCCTTCCCTTAAAAATCACGTGAAGCTTCACTTCCCATGTCAAATAAGTGGAATAAGAACAATCAAATATGTAGAAAGATCTTCTTCTTAATCTGCTTGCAAATTTCTAGCGATTAGATGAGAATTTTTCTCTACACAAAACTAAACAAACACATCGTAAGTAGAACAGTATGTAACAGGTTTCTCAACAAAAAAATATAAAACCATATCTTTAATCTTTTCGTATTTATGATAAATTTTCCAGTACCTATGACAAAATTTATCCAAAATTATAGGAAAAAAAAATTTTACTATCACATTTTTCCTATACTTACAAGAATTGCATTGTGAATGCATAAAAATAATTTAAAATCTTATTTAATGGCTGTTTCATCTTAATCGACTGTTAAACATTTGTAAAAATGTTTCTTTCGGATGCGAGGGTTTCCTCACATTGATGAAACAACGCTGGCCGACAGCGTAACAAGTGATAGCAAAATTCGACGAGTCGTGTAGGCCTTTCGGTAGCTTAGTTGGTCAGAGCATCGGGCCGGATTCCCGGAGGCGCGGGTTCGAATCCCGCCTGAAAGCTACTTATAGGGCTCGTGGTTTTTTACTATCACATTTTTCCTATACTTACAAGAATTGCATTGTGAATGCATAAAAATAATTTAAAATCTTATTTAATGGCTGTTTCATCTTAATCGACTGTTAAACATTTGTAAAAATGTTTCTTTCGGATGCGAGGGTTTCCTCACATTGATGAAACAACGCTGGCCGACAGCGTAACAAGTGATAGCAAAATTCGACGAGTCGTGTAGGCCTTTCGGTAGCTTAGTTGGTCAGAGCATCGGGCCGGATTCCCGGAGGCGCGGGTTCGAATCCCGCCTGAAAGCTACTTATAGGGCTCGTGGTTTTTTACTATCACATTTTTCCTATACTTACAAGAATTGCATTGTAAATGCATAAAAATAATTTAAAATCTTATTTAATGGCTGTTTCATCTTAATCGACTGTTAAACATTTGTAAAAATGTTTCTTTCGGATGCGAGGGTTTCCTCACATTGATGAAACAACGCTGGCCGACAGCGTAACAAGTGATAGCAAAATTCGACGAGTCGTGTAGGCCTTTCGGTAGCTTAGTTGGTCAGAGCATCGGGCCGGATTCCCGGAGGCGCGGGTTCGAATCCCGCCTGAAAGCTACTTATAGGGCTCGTGGTTTTTTACTATCACATTTTTCCTATACTTACAAGAATTGCATTGTGAATGCATAAAAATAATTTAAAATCTTATCCAAAATTGTTAATATCACAGATAACTGTTTAATGCTTCAAGCAATGTCTGCATCTTTATGATAAATGTCATTTTATCGGTTGTTCCATTTTCATGATAAATTTGCAAATCAATTTTAGCGATATGGTAAGGTAAACGTACTTTAAATTACGTTATCAAAATTAACCCCAATTGGGGACGTTGAAATATATCCCATATATTTATTAAAGTCGTTAAATCTATATTATCAATTATAAAATATAGAAGCTAAAGAGATTGATATGAATTTAGCGCTGTGGGAAATCAGAGCTTCGGATATGATCGAAGCTTCGGGAGAGGATTATTTCACAGATTACCTAGTTAACAAAATAGGCAGAGATGCGAACATAGGTAGTAGGGCAGGCGTACCAGTTTTGGCCACTGTACCGGTTTTGGTCACTTTTCACTTTAAAGTTATATAAATAGGAATTAAAAAACCATTGCTTATATTTATTAATGGCGAATAAAAGATTGGACTTTTACTTAATAATTACAGCACTTAGCTTTTTTTATGTAGTACGATACTTTAGAAATAAACACCATGTTATGTTTCAAAGTTAACATTTTGTAAAATTCTTAAGCAAAATGTTATGGGTAAAGGTTTTGAAAAATCATTTTTTTTTCTACAATAAAATTATTTTATGGTTATTTAATATTTTATATCACATTAGAATATGTTTCTTCCAGATGGATAAAGTGTTGTTTACTCACTGTTGTCACAAAAATTTGGAAAACAATAAGTGGCCAAAAGTGGGGCTGGAAATTTTAGCATTGTGCCACCTTTGGCCACTTTGTCCTTAGTAGGAAGTTCCCAACTTTTCATAAAGTTATTTTAACTCACTTTTAAATTACTTATGTTTAGGTTGTCCGCTGTCGCGGTAGCGGAGCGGAGCGAGTCAGCAATGCAGAGCGGACTGTTTCTGCTTCGGAATCAATAGTATTGGTTAGGGCCACTTTTTCACTTAAAAAGTTATAAGTATAAATCTCCGTGCTTTATAGTGAAACGGTAGAGGAAGTGAAGCGAGCAACTCGAGTGGAGAAGCGGAGTTAGAAAGCCGTGCTTGCTTGCCCCGCTTGGCTCTCTCTCTTCGCTTCTCTGCTCGGTTTCCTCACACCGCTCGTTTTTCATTCTTCTGTTTCTGTGTTTCATAAAACCCTTGTTTTGCTACCTCCTCCGCTCGGCTACCTCACTCCTTTTAACTCCGTAAGGCTGCCTGTCCGCTGAAGTAGAGGGAATTGGAGTGGAGTTGCGATTCCATACTTTTGAAAGTAGAACCTAACTCCACCTTGAAGTCAAATGTATGAAAACACAGCTCCGCTCCGCTTTATTATATGGAAAGTTACAAAATTTTGTATGTATGTGTACCTACTAGGTACACACGGCGGCATATCAGACTATACATGTTAACCTTGAGAACGCCTTTATGCCCTACGTAATAAAAGCTGTTATCGCATTTCAACTTGATGTGCTGTCGAGTGTACTTCGGAATGAGTGTATAAGAATAAGTTTAAGGTTCGTAGCGGACTCCTGGGAACTTTAAGTGTCTCTTAAAGTTAAGTAACACTTGAACTTGACGTCGATCGAATCGACGTGTTTCTGATATCAACGATAAAAAAAACCTCGTGGTTGAGTGCCCCTTAAAGCTGAGTATCCCTTGAAATTAAGTAACACTCAACTGAACGTGACATCGACGTGTTTCTGATATCAAAGATAGAAGACCCTATTATGTTTAAGTGTCATTTAAATTTAAGTGGCCCTTAAAGTTAAGTGATGTGACATTCATCATCATGTCACCCGAACGACGCCCACTGCCTGGGCGTTATTCATATTAACATGAAATCGGCGTGTTTTGATGTCAAAGATAGAAACCACCATAGTAGTTAAGTGGCCCTTAAAGTTAAGTGACACTCATATTTACGTGAAATCGGCGTGTTTTGATGCCAAAGATAGAAACCACCATAGTAGTTAAGTGTCCTTTAAAGTTAAATGCCCCTTAAAGTTAAGTGACACTCATATTAACATGAAATCGGCGTGATTTGATGTCAAAGGTGGAGGCACTATTGTTTTATTGCCCCATCTACCTAAATTAGCGGATGGAGGCTAGTACCTACACTAGCCTGCGCCAAGTCGGTCGTGCGTAGATTGATTTGATAGGTTGACTTTACAGTCATAATGTTTAAATGTCCCTTAAAGTTATGTGTCCCTTAAAGTTAAGTGACACTTATCTTATCCAAACATGACATCGACGTGTTTCTGATGTCAAAGGTGGAGGCACTATTGTTTTATTGCCCCATCTACCTAAATCAGCGGATGGAGGCTAGTGCCTACACTAGCCTATATCCGCTAATTTTCTTCTAATCAAATGATAAAGGTATAGGTACTTATAAAGTTGTGGTAAGAAGCTAGCTGGGATTGAAATACTGTTTCATGTAGTGTTTTAGTCCAGAACTCGGATAAGATAGCAATTAGGCTTAAACTCAAGTCATAAGTATGGTAATTTTATCAAAGTGGCCAAAACCAATGCAAACTGGGTGACCAAAACCAATGCAAAATGGCCAATACCGGTGTATTTGACCCCCTCCGAACATTTCGTTTTATGTAAAAAAACTATAATTTTTTTTAAACTTTGAAAGTTGTAACCTTAAAGTTCGATAAATTCTCTATAATTTTAGATATAAATTGTCTCTTAAATACTTAAGATCATTAAGCACTAAGCGTTTAAAAGTGAAAAAATCCTTAAAGTGGCCAAAACCGGTACGCCTGCCCTACTTACTAAATAAAATAAAAACCACTTGACACTTTTATTAATAAACCAATTAAGGCTAAGGCGGCTATTATAGAACTTCTTAATTTTTAATGTTGATTGAGCTTTTATTTGCGATTTTATGACATATAAAGTTAACTGATGGTGTTAGAGATACCAATAAACTTAATTACTTAACTGATATCAGTCACTTAAGTTAATAACTGAACTTTGTCTAAAATTTATTATGACTTTATTCACAAAAACACATTAAAACTTAAATTCATTCTATTAAACACTATTTAGGCCCCCTGAGTGCACTCTCGCTCAGCTGATTTACCGCCATTACAAAATACAATGAGGCGAGACCTTAATTTTAGGGTAACCCCACACCATATTCATATTCCGAATCGCACTGAATTTATGGAATGGCCTTCGTAACTCGTAGAGCTCAGTTCGTTGAGCAACTGGCTATAATTCAAAGGGGGCATTCGCACAATGAAATGCTTCCCTAGGGCCCTATATCATAGAAATAGGAAAGTGTCACAATCACAGAAAAAGTTGTGTTTAAGCATATTTTTTGACACAAAATTTTAACCTACGGAAAATAATTTAAACAATTTCTGCAGCCTTATATTATATCCTTATATAATTTTGTGTTTTCTTACACAATATATAACTCCTACAGCCCAACATTAACACTATGAAATGCTTCCCCGGGCCTTCCATATCTAGAAATAGAGAAAAAAAAATACCGATCATGAAAGAGCATGCTTCAGCATTTTATTTGGTTCAAATAATTACTTACGGAAAATAATAGAAACAGTATTGGAATCCAAGTTTCATTAGTTTTGTTATAATAGGTCTTTACCTATGAAATTGCCGTTTTGTATGGAGATTTCTGTAATTATTTTTTTTCCATACTAACGTTTTTGTTATTATTTAACGACTAATATTAAGTAAATTTACAAAATTTTACACACGTATTTATGAACATTTTAACTACTAAATGACACATTCGTTAAGAGAAAAAAAATTTTTTTCACTAAGTTACTACTAATAAAGTACGAAATTCTGGAAACAAAAATAGTCGTAACTTTCGGAATAAGTTTTTTCTATGTAAATAATCAAATATCGTGGTTATTAAATTATCAAAAGTTGCTCGATACGGTCTTAATGTAACGCAATATTAAAGAAATTATATATTTCTAATATTATAAAAGTTGTTAAGTTTTATGTACAAAAGAAAAAAACGGCAATTTCATATGTAAAGACCTATTATTATGTTGTCACCGTTAGAGTAAATCATAGAGCTTGCGTTCGTTGAGCAACTGCCTATAATTCAAAAGGGGCATTCGCACAATGAAATTCTACCCTGGGGTCCTCTATAATACAAACAAAGAAAAAGTTACGTCCTCAGCCATTTTTTGGCAGAGAAATATGTATAGTTTTTAACATACTCTTTGATAAGAGCTGGCACAAGGATTTTTAAGTTTTGCCGTAAGTATAGGAAGCAAAGGAAGTGATGTCGCTGCCAGATCCAAAAAATAAGCATTTTGATATTAAACAGTTTGGCTCAGATACAATACAAGTTAAGTCAGACAAAAACAGTAGGGCTATAGTCGGACGATTTAGATATACAAAAAGCAAAACAAGATCTTGTTTTCTTCATGGCATGATTATGTAGGTATGGTAGCTATATAATGCGTGGGTTATAAAAACTTTTTTGTTAGTTAACGTTACCCGCTCCATAGTTGGAGAACAGTTGATTCATTTGCTACTTTAACAAGGTCGTTGGATGAGCATAGTTGTTTGTTTATTACCTATAAATAGAACTGTGTTCAGTCATAACATTTTTTATACTATTTCCCTATTAAGTCTTTAGCAATGATTTTTTGGATACTTAATCGCCTACGCTTTGTAGGAGCAATTCTAGAAATATTTTCAGAAGGTATATCTTCGGAGTTAGAGATTAAATGAACATAAGTTTGAATATGGTACTATGTAGGTATTTGTTTTGCTCTTAAAAAACCCGAATACCTAAACATGATAAGTACTGGAACAAAACCAAATTGACCATTTTTGTGTGATGATAAAACACTGTGCTTTAAATAGGCTTCTTATTTATATCTTAAAATATGATAATATTAACATAAACATTAACACAACATACTTGTAGTACTTCAGACATTAGTTATTAATAATTTGAATATTTTGACACTTTACTCTACCCTATTAACTGTTTAATCACAAAATAAAGTATTTTTTGTCGGTCAAAAATTTATAGCGATCTCGTTTTAGACCTTCTTTTATTTAAAGGTAAATTTCTTCTATTCATCTTTCAAATGAGGTACAAGTTTTCATTTGTTTTCTAGCTTAACACCTTAACTGCCACATACAAATATATTTTTTATAATTTATGAATGAAACACTAAAAATAAATGAACAATTAGAAAAACGTTTGTAGAAAATTTCAGATACAATATCACTTCTTCCATTCAGCTTCCTTCTGGAAAAAATAATAATTACAAACTAATTTTTAAACTCCGGTCACCGGTGACCTACGCGGCAGTTAAGGTGTTAAGTAAATACTTTTTTCTCGTCATCGCAAGCAAATAGTAAACCCATGTTCTACTGCACCCTTTCCGTATAAATTAGAACCACTTCAATTATTTCTAACCCTTTCACAAGACGCCTGTGGGAACATTAGTGTAAGGAGTTTGCTACAAGTTAATGCTCAATTTAACAGACGCAGACGCTAGACGGTACAATTTAGGTACATCGAGTTTCCATTTGGTGGGAATCATTGAGCCGTAACCACAGAGTGAATGTGTTGAAAGCGGCTAAAACAATATGCTATTATGGATGTTTCGATCATATAAACATAGTCGAAGTATGGATATATGGATAGTATAGGTGAGACGTCGTCTGTATAGGCTAAACTACATATTGCTATTCGTTCGCGACTTTGCCGGAGTGAAGTACATAATGTTTTCCCGTGGGAATAAGACTTTGTTCCGGGGTAAGAAGTAGCCTTGTAAGCTTGTACAGTCTATCTCTGTGCCAAATTACATCCAGATCCGTACAACTGATTGAGCATAATTTTAAGTAAGACATGTGCTGTTTTATCGATGTGATTAGATTAATATATATAAATTAAAATGAATGTTGCTAAGCGCAAAACTCAAGAACGGCTATTTTTTTCATATTTTCAAAAGCTGTAAAAGTGCTGCTGTCAAAATGTATTGAATTTCAGTTCCTTATAAGACCGAAAGAGGCGCTGCTCTGGTTTTCATACCAAATACTTAATACGATCATGATGACGTTTATTACCTTAGCATGTTTTTCGTGCTAGGGCTACAGCTGTCAAATAGTTATCTAGGTAACTATTACAAGAAATATCAAAATCAACAAAGACTTTTTGTGTAAACGTCTAGCGTTTCGAAGGTCCATGATTATGAACCGTGAAGAAAGGAAGGCCCATCCCGTGGGAGGCAGCCCTATCAATATTGTTCCGCCCACGCGTGCGTTTGAGGCACTTTCTCTGAGTACCACGACTTATAATAAGCTTCTTGAATCTCGTATTTTGGATACTTGATTTCTTAACCTGTGATATAAAAAGTTTGTTCATTGATATACACTCGCCGGTCGACAGCGAACCTCGGCCGATGGAAATTTTTAACCCATTCTTGCTCGCTGTGCCAATTTGGGAACACCTAGTTTTCTAGAGTTTCAAGAATGGGTACGAACGTGCCCAATTTAGCGTCTAACAGATGAAAAATTATTAGCATATTAGCAATGATTTTTACGTCAACGGGGAGGCCAAACTCTCATTTATCGACGTGCTTACTTTAGCGTCTCACAGATGGAAAAATAATTTGCATCTGAGCTATGATTTTTACTTCAACGGAGACACCAAACACTCATTTATCGAATATACTATTCAAAAAACTTAATTTTCTCAAAAATGAAAGACAAAAGTCAAAATGCAATAACTTTGATTCTATTTTATTGAGCCCTCGACCTCACTACTTATTGACGTAAAAATCATTGCAGTAATGCAAATATTTTAGATACCATCTATGAGACGCTGATGTGAGCACGTTTTTATGAAAATTTTACGTTGGCCAAGTTTCGGTGCCGGTTGTCTTTGGTTCGATAATATGCAGTATGTTCTCTCCCTAAACACCCTGAATAAGTTTCTGGAGAAATCGCTTAGGTTCCCGCTGACGCACTCTATGTATGTATACCCTCCTTTGAGTACCTGTAGTAGTGAGTGACGTTCTAGTAAGTATAAAAATGAACTTTTTGAATAAAATTGCCCATGGCCATCTTAAGAGACAGTTTACTCATAAAAAAATGGTTAGAATTTAAGTAATTCAATTAGTTTTTTTATATTTTCATCAACTTAGGTATGTTAAACTTTTAGATAAGGATCAGCCCGCTGCACTATTACTTACTCTATTCTTTCTCTTCATCTAGGCATTCTTTATAATACTTTTCAAGGAAATGTGACATTAATTTGTATAAATACCGAACAAAACATTATTTTCTATAAAGTTTACGTAAATGCAAGTCCATTGTAAAAGTGTTTGTATGTAGAAGTCTGTGTCCACAAACGTCTGGTTATTAAACCCTGAATCAATAACATTCCGTCATGTATTGTATTTTTAATCGGCGGGCAGACGCCAGACGCTCCAGTTCACAAGCTGACATTATTTTAAATACCTACTTAGGATATTTTACTGTTATTGAAGTATAGATATTTAACGATGAAGTTAAAAATATAACATTTAGGAATACCAAATGTGAAAAAATCATTTGAATCTGTTTTAACAAGCGAATTATAAGCAGTTTAACTTTGACTATGGCTGTCTCTATCTAAAAACGAAAGCTTCTATGACGTCACAAATATAATCGTTCTCTCCTTGTCTATCTAGAAAATTGATGTCCTACAACTTTGAAAATAATCTTTTCACTTCTCATGCTCGTAAATTTCGTGTTTATGTTGGGTATAGGCTGCATAAAATCGCTTTTTATGCTCTGGTGCATAAAGTAAAATCTTCGTCTAACTCTCAGACTCTAAGACAAAGGTCGTCAGGTAAACAGTCACACACGAAATTAAACTTCGTTAAATAAACTTGTTATTTCATTCTGTTTCTTTAATTTTATACACAATCCATGTTAAATTACTAGATTAATAAAACTAGGCAAAATTAATGAGTTTTGTAAGAAATAAGTATTTCGAGAGCATTATGGACTACAATCTATGCTAAAGTCACTGTGCTGCCGCTGCCTCGTATAAAAAAAAGAAAAAGTAAGTCTTCCCGCCAATATGGCGAAGTCTTTAGTTTTTATTTTTTGCTATATTGTTATTTATTTTTCTCACACTCGAAGTGAAAAGCAGAGTGTATAACTCGTACATAAAACCCATTTTACCCTCGAATTGCCTATCCACCCTCGCCTACGGCTCGGATATATATATGCGTCTCGGGTAAAATGGTACGTTTTATGCACTTGTTGTACAATCTACTATATTTGTGTAGCATGCACTTCGAAAAAAGTAAAATTTTAAATTAAAAAAAAACAGCTATTTATGTCCACAGCTTCGCTCGCGTTAATGATTATTCGGGATGACGTAGGTAGTTGACCCCATCTCTTACCCTTAGGGGGTTAATATTGGAAAATCCTAACTAAGCGGTTGCTTACATTAGAATAACTACCTGATTACCAGCGTGCTAAAATACCTGACTTTTTTTGTGATTTCGGATCTGGATAAATAACTTTTACATTCATAAATAAGGACCCAGACCCCTTTCATCCCCTGAAAGTTTTGTATTGTATTCATGATAATTTAAAACTGTATAAAAGGGTTACTTACTGATCTATCAAGACACACAGTCAAACCTATGAACGGATTGCGCTGAAAAATAAAATTCATACAATATAATGGGTTTACACTATATAAAGATATACGCATTACTTATCGAATATATTATGTGAATTATTATCGGTTTGGTATCTAAATAGGTGCGAGTGTGTACCTTTGCGTTATCAGTAAGTAGATAATTTTGGCTTGAGCTCTCACGTGACGAGGTTCTTATAGCTGACAATAATTTACGAGCTTTTATTTAACTTGCAGTGTATAAAAGCCTATCAGGTCAAAACTTGCAAGCTAGACAACCCGATTGAGCGTCAAATCTTGCAAAGACAATGTCTGTTTGAGCTTTTTGCATTGGTTTGGTTTGAATGACACAACAATTTTAAACACACACAGCACAGTAAACACAGAACAGTCAGCAAAAAAGGTTGCCACAAAAATAAAATCTTGTGAGATCTAGTTTTGTATTCCTATAATATGTAGTTCATGATGGCAAGCCATCCAGCTTTTTAGGGTTCCGTAGCCGAATGGCAAAAAACGGAACTCTTATAGATTCGTCATGTCTGTCTGTCCGTACGTCCGTCCGTCCGTATGTCAAAGGTCACTTTATTCCAATTGAAACTTGGTAAGTAGATGTATTCTGTAAGCCGCTTTACGATTTTTATACGAAAATAAAAAAAATAAAAAGTTTCACAGTGATTGAGGGTTCTGGGAGTAGCGCGCTTCCACCTTCATTCAGCCATGACATTTTATCATCACATCACTTAACATCAGGTGTGATTAAGGCTAAGTGCTACCCCGTTGTGGATTAAAAAAATTAAGGGGGCTCCCCATACATGTAACTGAAACATAGTATTATATTATCTGTGCTGAAACTATTTTTTTTTAATTATTTCTAGTCGTGTAGGTTGTCTATAGATAGGTCTTTAAAAATGATATTAAAGATTTTTTTCAATGTCAATATTTTGAAAGATAAGCACTTCCAAAGTAGTAAATGTGTGCCTCCCCCTTCTGTCTTTTAAAGTAAGAGAGTGAAAAATAAAAAAAATAAATATTATGCTGTCCTTACATCTCAATAACAACTTTCAACGAAAATTGGTTCGAATCTAACACATTTTCATGAACCGCAAATAAATCTTTGTGCAAAATAACTTTTAATAAGATCATAATTTTCTTTAAATGGATTTCTCTTAATCTATCTATATATATAAAATTCAAAGTCCTGACTGACTGACTGACTGACTGACTGACTGAGATATCAACGCACAGCCCAAACCGCTGAACCTAGAGACTTCAAATTTTGCACATAGATACGTTATACAGTGTAGACATCCACTAAGAAAGGATTTTTGGAAATTCCACCCCTAAGGGGGTGAAATAGAGGATGAATGTTTGTATGAAAGTCCGTCAGTTTTGAAGTTAGGATCTTCAAACATTTTATTTAGGCTGGCAATTGAAAATTAATATATACATGTGTCAGCGTTTTTGACAATTCCACCCCCGAAGGGGTGAAAAGGGGGATGAAATGTTGTATCTGGAAAGTCCTTCATTTAATTTATTATTTAGGCTTATGGTCGGAAAGTAAAACAAATAAGCAAAAACATGTTTCATATTTTTTCGAAAATCAACCCCTTAGAGGTTAAATGGGATAAATAAACCTAAAAATCTATATGGATGTCGTTATTGTGGTTTTATGAGATGACGATTGCAAAAATGGCATTTATTTTGATGTTTAACACGCTGAACATAATTCAACCCCTAAAAGGTTGCAATAGGGGTGAAATTTTGAATGAAAAATCAGGGGTAAAATAGACATTTCAACTTGAAACTTTGAAGGCTTACTTCTTAAAACAAATAGGCAACCTATTTCGTAGTTTTCCCAAAATGAAACCCAGGGGGTAAAATAGGGGATGAATATGTGTATAAAAGTCCGTCAGTTTTGAAGTTATGATCTTCAAATTTTGTATTTAGGCTGGCAATTGAAAATTAATATTTTCCTGTGTCAGCGTTTTTGACAATTCCACCCCCGAAGGGGTGAAAAAGGGGATGAAATGTTGTATCTGGAAAATCCTTCATTAAATTTGTTATTTAGGCTTATGGTCGGAAAGTAAAACAAATAAGCAAACACATATTTCGTATTTTTTCGAAAATCAACCCCTTAGAGGTAAAATAGGATAAATAAACCTAAAAATCGATATGGATGTCGTTATTGAGGTTTTATGGGATGACGATTGCAAAAATTGCATTTATTTTGATGTTTAACACGCTGAACATGATTCAACCCTTAAAAGGTTACAAAAGAGGTGAAATTTTCAATGAAAAATCAGGGGTAAAATAGACATTTCAACTTGAAACTTTGTAGGCTTACTTCTTAAAACAAATAGGCAACCCATTTCGTAGTTTTCCGAAAATCAAACCCAGGGGGTAATAGGGTATAGAAACCTAAATCATCTTAAGTACCCTAAAAGTTCTTGGTACCTAAGCTACTCAGAACAAGTTTTTTGATTGTGAAACAGACACTTATTATTTACTAGCTTCCGCCCGCGACTTCGTCCGCGTGGACATTCGTTTTTATCCTGGTTATTGGTCCCCTAAGTATTTTCTCGAATGTCCACGCGGACGAAGTCGCGGGCGGAAGCTAGTGTTTACTATACCCACACAAACTTAGTTAAATATACTAAAGTTTATTTTCAATATTTGATGGTATGTAAAGACATCTTTAAACAGTTCCACAGAATTGCATTGGTCTTGTACGTTCTGAGCTGAACAATCAATGTCATGGTTTTCTGGGAAATGACTAAAGGATTATGCAACTCAAGAATAACTGCTTGTAAGGAAAGAAATACTTACTGAAAAAGTCGATGTTATTTATCATTTTAACGTATCATAAAATTTAAATTGATTGACAATTTAATATCTGGCATAATTTATTGTGAATGATAAGTAAGTATTCATTTTATCGTTAAAATTACAACAAAAAACATATTTGTTAGCTTCTTGATTATAACATAAGACAAGTTATAATAAATAACTTTTTTTATGGATAAGTAGGGCAGGCGTACCGATTTTGGCCACTTTAAGGATTTTTTCACTTTTGACCGCTTAGTGCTTAATGATCTTAAGTATTTTAGAGAAAATGTATAATGTAGAGTTATAGATAATTTATCGACCTTTAAGGGTCCAATCTACAAAGTAAAGAAAAAACAATAGTTTTTTTTATTTAGAACAAATTCTGCGGAGGGGGCCAAATACACCGTTTGCATTGGTTTTGGCCACTTTCATAGAATTACTATATTTATAAGTTGAGTTTATGCTTAATTGATGTCTTATTAGAGTTCTGGACTAAAACAATACATGAAATAGTATTTCAATCACAGCTAGCTCCTTACTACAATTTTATAAGTATACCTTTATCACTTGATTAAAAGAAAATTAGCGGATCGAGTCTAGTGTAGGCTAGTGCCTACACTAGCCTCAATCCGCTAATTTTCTAGTACGTTAGCTAACAAAAGTGAGTTGTGAGTCTTTTAAAATAAATAAACTTTATGATAGGTTGGAAACTTTCTACTAATGCCCAAATGGCCAAAGGTGGCACAATGCTAAAATTTCTAGCCCCACTTTTGCCCACTTATTGTTTCCCAACTTTTTGTAATAACAGTGAAAAAACAACACTTAATCCAGCTAGAAGAAACATATTCCAATAAGATATAAAATATTAAATAACCATAAAATAATTTTATTGTAGAAAAAAAATGATTTTACAAAACCTTTACCCTTCACATTTTGCTTAAGAATTTTACAAAATGTTAACTTTGAAACATAACACGTGTTTATTTCTAAAATATCGTACTACATAAAAAAAGCTAAGTGCTGTAATTATTAACTAAAAGTCCAATCTTTTATTCGCCATTAATAAATATAAGCAATAATTATTTAATTCTTATTTATATAACTTTAAAGTGAAAAGTGACCAAAACCGGTACAGTGGCCAAAACCGGTACGCCTGCCCTATATAATAATTAAGCCGTTGAAAAACAATATACATAATAGTGGAAAGAATTTAGTTCTGAACCTGGTGCTCTCCTACTGGCAAATCACATCACCAACCTCGTACCATCCACGTACCATTAATAAGTGTCTTTCTTTATGTATGTTAAAAGTATTTCTCAAAGTGTAAAAACATTATCAACTAGGCCACCGATAACCGTGCTATGTAGAAATGCATTTAAAGTCAACAGACACCTCAGTGGTAGAACACTTCGTCTTATCGGGTTTATCTTGACGATAGTGTTGTTGTCGAGTGCTGGATAAGCTTAACAAATATAAGGTCTTCAAGGCCAGATTACCTATTGGAAATATTGAACATTTCCATCGATTATTTTATTGCTTGATGACATTTTTTTTTTTTTTTTTTTTTTTTATTATTTCGCTATCTGCAATCAGCAATATTGCTATAAGCAGGTGAGGGGAAAAGATATAAACGTGAGAAGACCTCATTCAATAATGAGGTTCCTAAATGAGGCTTTCAGATCGAATATCGTCAAGCTCTATGATGCGGCTCCTTTTTAGGCGTTTGGGAGGGTTGGTAGAGATTAGGGTCTGGATTAGCTTGTTAGGGTGGACTTTCAGACGTGATTTATAATTAAAGCATGCCTCGGTGATTTCCTCCTTTATTGTAGGAATATTCGCAAACTGGTGAACCTCAGCATTGGTGATAAACCAGGGGGCCTTCATAACTGTCTTCAGTATTGAATTTTGCAGGCTTGATGACATGATTGAATTTTATTCGCTGTAGATTCGTTCCATGGTCATTTTTCAATCTTTTTCTAAGCGTATCCATAATGTTGGTTTGAAGTCTTAACGCTACTTACAGTGCCACAATCTTTTCTGTTCCGGTGGCCAAAATGTGAAACAAACGTGTTTTTTTAATGTCACTTTGCTGTCAAGTTGATGTCCAACCATAGCGCTGCTGGTGGCTGAAGTTCTTAGAAGTCAGGGCCCGTTAAATTGCTATAAAAAAAGAAAAACGTACGTAGCGCCGCTGTCACCGGAACAGAAAAGGTTGTGGCACTGTACTATCCCGTATCCCGTATTTTGGACGCGACTTTAACCCATCCAACCCAACCCAACTCTCTCGGTAGGTCAATTGGGTATTCGGTAGTTCAAAAATATTACACCTAATGCGCTTTTACACGCGGAAAGCTGACCCGGCAAACGTTGTTTTGCCAATTATAATAGTGGACCCGGTCACCAACATCTTGTGTGTGTGTTTATACACCAAATTGGCCTACACCAGACAACAGATAGCGCTAGTTACACACTACCAATAAAGGGGCCCAAACTTGGTCTCTATTTCCTACATTAAAAAAATTACTCTGTGAAGTAAGTAGAGTGAGTGTCAAATAACTCTGCGCGCATGCGCGACTGGGGCATTTTTGCGCTAGTTACAGTACATTATTTTATTCTAAGCTTATGGAAAAGATTAGTATTCGATTTTGACTGCGCAGACGTCAGTGATAACATACTCTTTGGAAACGGCAATGAAAGAAATGACAGATTTGTACCGAAGGTACGACAGTTAAATGATTTTTCATAGAAAATCAAAATTTTTACTCAATTTTCCGGAATAATAAGTAGCCTATGTTACTCTCCAGCTTCCAAACTATCCCCATACGAAATATCACGTCGATCCGTTGTTCCGTTTTGACGTGAAAGAAGGACAAACAAACAAACAAACACACTTTCACATTTATAATATTACTAGCTGACCCGGCAAACGTTGTTTTGCCATATGAATTATAGTGGACCCGGTAAACTTCGTATCACCAACATCTATTATAGATAGACAGATGAAAATAAATGATCGCGAAGAAGTTTTATACACTGCCTGCAACAAATGTCACTTATTAAAAAGTAGGTAATCCAAAGCGGCTAAAACGTCAGTGATTACAATACTCTTTGACATACCTCTTTGGACGCGGCTATGAAAGAAATGTCAGTTTTGTATAGTACGACAGTTTATCGATTTTCTGTACAAAATAATCATTTTTATTTTATAATTTTCCGGAATAAAAAGTAGCCTATATTACTCTCCAGCTCCCAAACTATCCCCATACCAAAAATCGAGTCGATCCGTTGCTCCGTTTTGACGTGAAAGACGGACAAACAAACAAACAAACAAACAAACAAACAAACAAACAAACACACTTTCACATTTATAATATTAGTATGGATATATAAATATATAATATATAATATATATAGTATATATAGTATAGTATATAGTATATATAGTATAGTATATAGTATATAGTATATATAGTATAGTATATAGTATATAGTATATATAGTATATAGTATTATATATAGTATAGTATATAGTATGGATAGTATGGATAAGAATGCGCGAAAACTTAAGATGTGCAAGAGACGACGACAGTCTTAAGCCGGTTGCAGACCAAGAGCTAAGCTTACTTTTAAGCTAAGCTCGCGTAGCTGACTCAGTTTTTCATTACTGTTCCCTAAACCACAGAATAAATAATAGACACAACTATGAAAAACTGTGTTAGCTATGCGAGCTAAGCTAAACTAACTTAGCTTAAGGCGAGGAATCCCGACCGAAAAAGGCACGCTAACGCTTGCTCGGCCGCGCTCTATACACTTCGCGAGGACCCAGCGACAGCCGGCAGTGAACTGTGAACTCGCGAGCGCGCGCGAATCGAAAATTACTTAAAATTCAATAAAAATTAAATAATAAGAAAATTTAATTTATGACGGCCGGAATCCCTCGGCTATTCAAAGACAACAACATTATATATATATATATATATATATATATGTATCCCGCAAACAAACAGCCGTCCCCTGAAGGCGAAAGTGCATTTAAACTGGCGTCCACCTGCTTTTGGCGTCCGCATACCGGACGCCACTTTATGAACCGGTGGCAATTAGGTCCTATCGATCCTAGCTAGCCGTAGTACAAAATTCGACGGAAGCCAAAATTCGGCTAAATGGCTGCAAAAAAATATTGAAAAGTTCCCGAAGAAATCTCGGCGCCAGGTGAGGCGCTGCTGCATCGCGTATATCCGCACTGTATATCTAGAAGAATTCTTGACTACGGGTTCGCCTATTTGGCGTCCACTATGCGACGTTGCCAGTTCGCTCATGAGATCTGCGGCAATAGCTCAAATAATTGTCTACCGCAATCAAAACAATATATCGCCTCAGAACACGTACGCTTTGCGTTATATTCGGCGCCCGATTTATATTTTGGAGTGAAACTTAGAAATAAACCTGCACCTTATTAATTATCCAATTAATTTTGTTAAAAGTCTGTTGTTTTTGAATGAGCATAGAATGGTTAATGTATGTCCGTCTTTCACGCAACACATACTATTTGAGGCGGTACTATGTGGATGCAAACTACCATTTTATTATAAAGTATGATAAAATCAAAAAATGGGAACAGTGCTTTCATCTTACAGTTGGTAGCTTGCAGCCACTTAATACCGCTTCGAATAGTACCGTACGTATTTCTGCAATTAAGATCTTCAGGCTATGAACGTCCGTATATGGCTATTGAACGTCCGTATACAGCTATTGGGCGTCCGTATATGGCTATTGGGCGTCCGTATATAGCTATTGGGCGACCAGGCCTGTAGCCATGGATCACGGTATCAGATTGAATTAGCCACGGATCACGGCGAGTTGTATATGTCGCAGCCAACTGGTTGAATCCGCCAAAAAAATCATCATTTTTTCCGTAAGTTATTTTATCTTCCCATAAGTTGACGGAGTCACAAAAAAAATAACCACGAAATTTAAGACAATCGCTTCGCTGCGCTTCCCGATCGCCTTAAATTTCTAGCCTATCACGTGTTCTACAGGACTTCCGAGGGGTACATACTGCCATACTTAACCATCCGCCGGATTCAACCATCCGCCTGCGACATATCCACCGATACCGTGATCCGTTTCCAATAAAAAAAAGATTAATATTATGTACCTACAGATCACGGTATCCGTAGCTACAAGAAATAAATTATATTAGTTTTGGAAACTGATCACAGTGCACAGATAAAAGAAATAAATATAATAACATACGTGATGATTTTAAAATGTTATCTGATGATTTCTAGGGATGTGACAACTGTTCTAAAATAGTAGATTGTACGACAAGTGCTTAAAACGTACCATTTTACCCGAGACGTATATATGAATGTTTGGCGGGAGTTTGTTCCAGAGCAGTGTAGCTCTAACGGAAAAGGAATTATAGAGAAAGTTGGTAATGCTTCTACCTAGAAGCTCAAGCATCTTCGTGGTACAAGGCCGCCTGTAAGGAGGAATCATTTGGGAGCGGGAAACAAGTTACTGGGGCGAGTTCGGGTCATTGAAGATATTATATAGGGTGCTAAGGATGTGCATATCACGGCGAAGTCGAACTGGAAGCCACTTGAGTTGATGACGAAATGATGACACAGCGTCATATTTTCGTAATCTAAAAATAAATCGTATTGCCAGATTTTGAAGGCGCTCCCACTTGTTCAGCTGTTCTTCTGTCACGTCCAGAATCCAGATAGCAAACATCGGCGTAGTCGAGAAGTGGAAGGAGGAAAGATTGCGCCAGCAGCAATTTTGTTTTGAAAGGAAGGAAGTATTGAAGACGCTTGAGAGAGTGAAAAGTATAGTAAATGCGTTTACTTATATTATTTTTTTTAATTTACAACTTATTTTAATTTGGGAAATGAAATATAAATAATATCAGTTTTTAAAAATAAAATACTTTATTACTTGTCTCTGAACACTGTGATCTGTTTCCAAAATTAATATAATTTATTTCTTGTAGCTACTGTACTGATACCGTGATCTGTGGGTAAAAATATTAATATTTTTCTTGTTGGAAACGGATCACGGTATCGGTGGATACAACTCGCCGTGATCCGTGGCTAATTCAATCTGATACCGTGATCCGTGGCTACAGACCCGGGCGACCGACGGAACCAAATTTCATATTTATAATAAAAAAACTGATGTAAAGCTTTGTACTTTGTACGGATGCCCAATAGCTGTATACGGACGTTCAATAGCCATATACGGACGCCCAATAGCTGTATACGGTCGTTCAATAGCTATATACGGACGTTCAATAGCCTGGCGATTTTTATTGCAAGAATACGGTACTATACGAGGCGGTACTATGTGGCTACAAACTACCATTTAATTATAAAGTACTTTTAATAAAATGAAAAAATGGGAACAGTGCTATCATCTTAAAGTTGATAGCTTGCAGCCACATAATACCGCTTTGAATAGTACCGTATATGACTATTGAACGTCCGTATACATATATTGGGCGTCCGTATATGGCTATTAGGCGTCCGTATATAGCTATTGGGCGACCGAGACAGAACCAAATTTCATATTTATAATAAAAAACTGATGTAAAGCTTTGTACTTTGTACTGACGCCTAATAGCTGTATACGGACGTTCAATAACCATATACGGACGCCCAATATCTGTATACGGACGTTCAATAGCCATATACGGACGTTCAATAGCCTGGCGATCTTGATTGCAGGAATTCGGTACTATTCAAAGCGGTATTATGTGGGTTGCACTTTTATAAAACTTTAGTTATAGATAATTTCATTTATTGTAATATTTTTTTAGTGATAACTGTTTGATATCCCAAATAAAGAAATAAAATAAAATATACCGACGCCCAAAAGCTATATACGGACGCCCAATAGCCATATACGGACGCCCAATAGCTGTATACGGACGTTCAATAGCCATATACGGACGTTCAATATCCTGGCGATCTTGATTGCAGGAATACGGTACTATGTGGCTGCAAGCTACCAACTGTAAGATGAAAGCACTATTCCCAGTTTTTTCATTTTCTTATACTTTATAATAAAATGGTAGTTGGCAGCCACATAATACCGCCTCAAATAGTAAGTGTTGCGTAAAAGATGGACATATTTTACCATTCTATCCATTCATCTATGCTCATTCAAAAACAACAGACTTTTAACAAAAATAATTGGATAATAATAAAGTAGACTTGTAAATTCATATTATAACATATGGGGCATCCGTATATGCATAGAGCTTACGAATATTGAATCAAATTAAATTTTAAAACTGTGTACTACAGACAAGCGATAGGAAAAGAAAGAGATAAAAACCCAAAGCTGGCAACGTCGCATTCCCAAATACCGTGCATCCTGTGAGGACGTTAAATAATCGATGACATAGGTAAATTACGATCAATATATCTGGGATGCCAATAATGTCTCACCATGGTTCGGAGTTCAAAATGTTGGTGCATGACTGCAAGACGAATATGGCGAAAAATAAAATTATCGGATAATGACGTATCCCACTGAGCTGGAAATCAAAAAACTAAGCAATATTCATTAAGACATGTTAAAAAAGGTAAGGGGAACTGGGGGACGTCGTAATGATGCACGACGTGCATGATGCCAAAAAGATTGTAGGATGTAATATATATATATATATATATATATATATATATATATATATATATATATAATTATTTTCATATGTTACTAAAACCAATTATACTGCAAGTAATATGATATTTGAATTATAATTAGACGGATGTTTGGGATTTTATTTGACACAGTAAAATATCACCAATCGAAAAAAAACGGCCGAAAGCACTAGATAAATAACTGTAAAATAACATATATTTTTTCCAAATTTTAAGTACTTGTGATTTGCGAGTAATCCATAATTTAAAATACTCTGTTTTGGGGAATGGGCGCCTTAACTATTGGTCTACAACTGGCATTATTATGAGATCCTCATGGCATTAACTCGTTAAGAATTACGAAGCCTTATCATTTCACTTTCATTATGATTTATGGCCAATCCTCTGCTCCAACTCCAAACAAAGAAACTTCATAAATATCTCCACAGTAACAGTATAGATATAGTCCTCGGCGGAAACCGCAACGCGTGTTAGTGTCTATAATTAACACGTTACACGTAAAAAGCGCAGCTTGTGTTATAAACAGTTTACCGTTTACCCTACTGCTGACGGGAAATGAATTTTAATAAGTTTACCTTTGAAGGTTAGTTAAATTTGGGACTTTTTGTTGACAACTACTGAACTTGTATGGAATTATGGAGCTAGTAAGAGCTACGTAGGTACTGTTTGTATTACAATTAAGCTGTTGGGAAACTTTCTTTTTATGGAGATGTAGCAACTAAAAATAATCAAGTTTATTCCTTAACTAGTGGCTCCAAGCGGTTTCACTTGCGTGGTTCCCATTCACGTGGGAATATCGGGATAAAATAACACCTATCACTCAGGAATAATGTACCTACCTACCTACCTAGGTTTCTAATGGTGAAATAATTTTAAAATTCGATCAGTAGTTTTTGAGTTTATGCATAACAAACATATAAACAAACAAAAAATCTAATCTTCTCCTTACCGATAATATTATTAGTATGAATTGCTGTTCGTTAGTCTTGCTAAAAATCAGAATCAGCTTAACCGGTTAAAACTTTTTTGTTTTGTTCGCTGTAATTCAGGTGTGGTGTGTATAAAAAAAAAGACGAAAATCCTAAAGAAAATCTAAAAAAAACCCGACTGGCAAAAATTAACGACTAAAAGGGAAAAACAAGCTTTTTAATTTCTCATTGCAGTCAGAGGACCGTATATTTTCAAAGTAATGACATACTAAGCTGCCTGCATGCCGACAGTGGACAGAGCGAAATCTAAAAAAAAAAAAAATGCTTTTGCTGAACTGTTTATTTAAATATTTTAAAAATTTCATAGAGCTTATCATACTCCCGAAGCACGGTGAAGTTTGAGACAAGTAAAAAATTTTTTGTCACCCATTCAAGGACTGACCAAAGTAAACGACAATCGCAGACAGAACGCCATTTCGTTCTTCAGCCGCTTTTTACATTATAAAGCACACTACACCAATAAATTTTAAGTACTACAAAGATTTTTAGGGGATCATAGTATTCATCAATACGAAGAATTTTTACTACGGGGCCAACCGCGGAACCGCGAAAAAAAATCAGCTGTTCCATACAAAAGTATGTAAATACAACATCGACTCGACTGAAATTTATTGGAACAGCTCATTATTTTTCGCGATTCCGTCGTAGGCCCCACGATTGTTCGTATTATTTTTTATTTTTTTTATTTTTTTATCCACAACGGGGTAGCACTTAGCCTTCATCACACCTGATGTTAAGTCGTGATAAGGCTGAAGATGGCAGCGCACTACTCCCGGAATCCTCAATCACTGAGGAACTGGCTATCTTATCTCTAACTGCCGGAACACAATAATGCTGAAAACATCATTGTTATGGCGTCAGACTTAGATAAGATGGTGGTAGCTAGCCAGGCGGACTAAGAACAAGTTCTACCACCAACCAAACCGAATACAATATGTACCCCCGCTGGGAATCGAACCCCGGACCTCTTGGTCTGAAATCGGTGGTGTGAACCACTAGACCACAGAGGCGGTTAATGGACACTATCATCACCTGAAATCTTTGTACTAAAAAAAATTTTGAGGTGCGTTATCAGTATCTATTAATACAAGCTTGACACTTTTTTCTCGCAACCCTACGCTTCGGATTCCTCAAAGCGATTTCTCATAGTTTTAATTGCAGATGCGTTTCGCAATAAACATTCCAGCGTGTTGTGATATGAAGAACGCTTATGGCTCAGTTGTTTTATCACCGGCTGCTAGGAATGTGTACGGCTTCCGTCGTCGGGCTGACGAGCTGACTTCTTAATCAGAGGAAGATATATAATTGTGTACAATCGAACTAATTGCAACATGGCCCATTTTGCTAATTATTTGTTTAAAGCGTCGAAACTTCAGGATCAGTTTTTAAACACTGCACATATTTTTAAGATCGACTCAGAATCGGCAAGTGAACAACTTTCTCAAAGAAACATGGGTCGAAATCCTACTAATATAATAAATGTGAAAGTTTAAATCTTTGGATGTTTGGTTGTTTATATGTTTGTTAATCAATCACGCCAAAACGGCGTTTTTATTCCGGAAAATGTCACATTCCTGTAGGATAACGTCGTGTAGTCCACGCGGGCGAAGCCGCGGGCAGAAAGCTTGTATGACAATATTTTTTTGACTCTTCATACTACAAATCAGACTGATAAGGTGATCGATTTAGCATGGGAATTTTCGTCGTATTTCGACCCATGTTTCTAGAAGAAAGTTGTACACTTACCGATTCAGAGTCGATATTAAAAATTTGTGCAGTGTTTAAAAATTTATCCTGTACAAGGGTCAACTTCAGTTCAGTGTCAACATGTTTGTATTTCGACCTTAATTTTAAATAAACTTAGGGTCGGTCACGATTCAATTGGTTCGCCTGTACCTTTATTCTAAGCTTTATTAAACAAAGGCCATTGTCTGATTTTAATAAATAAAAGATAGGATGGAGTCTTATGCTTAATATCTCTTATAAGTGTAAAGGGCTTATTACACTTGGCTAAATTCAGCATCGAATTAAGCATACATTGCTTGCTTTGAGCTCATTTGTAGCAAGTGATGCAATCAAAACAAGCAATGTATGCTTAATTAGATGCTGAATTTAGCCAAGTGTAATAAGCTCTTAAGCTGGTAATAGGCCTTCTTGATTTAAGTTACCTAATAGATTTTGCAATCCTACCTAGATATAAACATTCCCTAAGATTAAAATAAAATTAAAATACGGTGTTTATATAAACCTTTTGCTTTTGTCTTTATTATCTACATTTTGACGAGTGGGCCCACTAAGCAATTTTGATAATTTATTATGCTTTACATTAGGTTAAAATGTGAAAAAATCTTGGAGGAGTTCATAGTTTAGTTTGTATGGGGAACCGGTAACATATTCTTGCAAAAACAGGCTTTTAGGGCTATTTTTCTCTGTTCTCAGTATTTCGGTACTTACTTAGTTGAAAAGTCCATAATATTACACTAGTACAAGTAATATTATAAATGTTAAATTGTGTTTTTCTGTTTGTTCGTCCTTCATGTCAAATAGGATGAAAGGATCCACGTGATTTTTGGTATGGAGATAGTTTGGGACCTAAAGAGTGATATAGAGTAGCCTATAACTATTATTATAATCAATAATAATAAAATAATTCTTAAAAAGTATTTTATCCCGGAAAAATATCACATACCCGCGGGATAGAGTCGTCGTCTCCTGTAGTCCAGGCTAATTTAAAGACAAAGAATAAAAATGTAATTACGTGTAAGTATATATTATTTCCATATAATTTTAACTTACCTACTTCACTGCTTACGAGAAAATATTTACAATTTCGATAATCTCCGCACTTTCGTAATTGTTTACCAGACTCGGGCGCCTCGTGTTATCTTTGTAACCGCCGTTAAATCTTTGTGAACGCAATAAAAAGGGTATTTCAGCGTTATGGTGGTTTCATGGACTGAATAAATACCACTTTTCACAACTGTACAGTACACTGATGCTTAGTTAGAAAAAAATATATTTGCAACTTGATATTGAAGAAAAGTGTTTAAGCATGTTATTGAACACTAGCTTTCGCCCGCGACTTCGTCCGCGTGGACATTCGAGAAAATAAACATTAAAATAAATGCCATTTTTGCAATCGTCATCCCATAAAACCTCAATAACCACATCCATATCGATTTTTAGGTTTATTTATCCCATTTAACCTCTAAAGGGGTTGATTTTCGAAAAAATGCGAAATATGTGTTTGCTTATTTTTTTTACTTTCCGACCATAAGCCTAAATAATAAATTTAATGAAGGACTTTCCAGATACAACATTTCATCCCCCTTTTCACCCCTTCGGGGGTGGAATTGTCAAAAACGCTGACACAGGTAAATATTAATTTTCAATTGCCAGCCTAAATACAAAATTTGAAGATCCTAACTTCAAAACTGACGGACTTTCATACAAATATTCATCCCCTATTTTACCCCTTTAGGGGTGGAATTTCCAAAAATCCTTTCTTAGTGGATGCCTACACTGTATAACGTATCTATGTGCAAAATTTGAAGTCTCTAGGTTCAGCGGTTTGGGCTGTGCGTTGATATCTTAGTCAGTCAGTCAGTCAGTCAGTCAGGACTTTGAATTTTATATATATAGATAATAGGTCGTTAATGTTGTTGTTATTGTTTGGTCATTATGTATTTATGTAATTTCAAATAATTTTACTTTTATTTACTTACTTCTATTTTCATACTAAGTTTTACACATTTTTTGCTTTCTTTATTCTCTTACACACATAATACAAACAACATACTAATAAAATAACCGCAGTCATTAATTGTGGTAAGTATTTATAAAAAAAAAACATGTTTAAGCATAGGTAATCAACGCCTTTGATTATATTCCAAATAAAATAACAACTGCACTATAATCTCAACATTATATAGAAAATGCTTATCTCTATTAATCGAGCGATACTTAATAAAAAAAATGTCTTGTGTTGGTGTGGTCCGTCACGGCAGAGCGGCGCGGGACCATTTCACTTGCGTTTCGATTTCACTGCATTCTCGCTGCGCGCGCAAAAACTGCATAAATAATCGACTATCAATTTGCATGATTTATAGTTCTTAGGTGCTTTCTTTGGTTAGGAGCTTGTTGAATTGAAAAAAAAGTATTTTGAGGCTTACGAAAGAGATTTAACCGTACTAGCACGAAAATCTATCGTTATGGTACTAAATCGAATAGTAAACTATACCGCCCATGAAAAGCTGATATCCGTGATAAGTACGGATATAATATGTTTTTAATGCATTGAGTAAATAAGGAAGGTATGTTTTCGGTTCCAAAAAAATCAATAAGAAGAAACACTACAATCATTAATCCAAGTTTTTTTAATTAAGTTCGTTAAGTGGTTATCTCATATATGGGAGGGCAGAACAGCAGCAAAAACTAAGACCTTTCGCGTTTATATGGTAAAAGCCTTTTAATGTATGTCAATGCAGTCTAGTTCGTTAACCACCCAGGGCTTGTCAACTTAGTCTTAACTTAAAGTACTCGGAAACTTAACTTACCGTAATGAACTTTATGTTTCTTTGATGGTTTTTAAATGAAGATGAATCGAGTAAATTGAATCTAAAACAAAGGTATTGTTACGAAATCATACAGCTAACTTTAAATAATCAAACAATAAAAAAAATAGATATTAGTACGATAAACTTATTTACCGGATAACATTGTAGACAGGTTTTTTTTCTATTTTAAGGGATAAACTGCTTCAATTACCATTCTCTCACTCACTTACTAACTTTTTCAAAATGTAGAGAAACTTAGCAAAACTTTGCTGCTCAATTGCAGCATAAGATGCACTTTCACTGCTCACTGCAGTCTCTCGAGTGCTCTGCCTCTCGCTGTTGATGGTTCAGCAAATTTAACGGCTGCTTAAGAATGTTCTGGAAAACTTTATTTACGTGGAGCATTCAACCTGGGGCATAGTGCTTTTAGACTTTTCCCAGAGAGTTGTAGAGTTGAGATAAAGTATTCTAGACTTTTCTTTTAGTCTTGGGGTTAAAAGTTTTCTTAAACTTTGCTTCTATAGTTTTTGAGTACTTACTTACTTACCCATATTTTTAAGAAAAGCCCGCCACAAATAATAAAAAACAACAAACATAAATCCAAAACAGCCATAGTGCGCGTTTATATCCATAAAAAGTTATTTAATTTCAACATTAAATATATTTTTTTAAAGTTGACGGGAAATGTACTTTTTCCTTAAGTTTGTTATTTTTGTGAAACGTTTTGGTTAAACTGCTTTATATTGAAATCTGTTTTGCTACAGAAATTTAAAAAATATGATACCTTTTCCAGAACTGAAATTGATTTAACATAGTGATTTTTTATAATATTCCGGATAATCACTGTAAAATTTGACTTAAAATAGCATTAGATAAGCGGTTTTTCATGTAGCAAAAAATGTTAATGAGGTAGAAAGTTTAATATCATGGGAACTTGTAAAAACATTGTTTTTATAATTTTTCGCCTGTCATCGTTTACCAATTTGCTTAATTTACATAAAATAATGCTACGTTGTGATTTTTTTAGATTAATGACCGGTAGTAAGAAATAGCTTATCGTATGTAATGTTTTTGCCATGTCATTTTTATAGTTAAGAAGAAAAAATATACATACTTAAGTAAGTACTTCAAACTTAATGCTAATAGTAGAACACAAACCCTAAGTAAATATATTATTTTATTACTTTTTAAAACTTCTTATTGAAAACGTCATCATGGACATTTTTCTACTTAAATATTAACAAACATTTTAGTTTTAATCAATTGAATTTAACGTCTTGTCCCCTTTCATGGTCCAATTTATCCATATTTATGCCAAAGTTATCAAAGTAAGTTCATGGGAAAGTACCGAATAGGTAGCTATTTTTACACCCAAAGGATTTTCGGTGTCTAAGAGGCTTATGATAAATCATATTTGATCATTTAATTATTTCAGGCTACACTTGCGATAACAAAACATTTAGAGATGTTAATGTGTACGATAAAGCTCGCAAGGTTCTCGACACAAGTTCATGACAAAGAAGTGTATGTCAAATGTCACCTAAAATCGCCTATGAGGTCTAGTGGTACATACAACCAGCATTAGACCCGGAGGTCCCGGGTTCAATTGCCAGTGGGGACCACATTTGCATCTTCAGCCTTTACATCACTTAACATAATTTGTGACGAAGGCTAAGTGTTAACCCCATGTGTAAAAAAAAGCGTTCGAATCTACGGCACCACACGTTGGTATTTGTTGGGATAAGTCCGAATTCTGGTATTAATCGAAGTCCAATGCTTAAATTCAGTATGTTCTTAATACTGGTTTATTATCAAGAAGGTAAAAGATGATGAATGATATAAATCACCAAGCTAAGTCCAAAATGTCTTTTAAATATTAAAATGGGATATTACAAAACTGAAGAACTTATTTCTTTATTCACAAAAGGGTAGCACTCGGTTTACATCACACCTGATTTATAAAGTATGAAAACGCACTACTCCCGGGATACTCTACCACAATGGAACTGGCTATCTTATCTCTAACTACCAGAAGACAACAATGCTTAAAAACATCTCAACATTTAGAGCTATGTTAATGTCTACGATAAAGCTCGCAAGGTTATCGACACAAGTTCATGACAAAGAATTGTATGCCCAACCAATGTCACCAAAAAGCGTGTCGAATCAACGACACACATTCCACATGGCTAATAGGGCTACCACACTTCTCAAGTTGTGCGGATAAATCCGATTTTTTGTTTTAGGTACAGACTTAGTTCAACTGCTTTCACAAACAATTAAATAAATGAATTTGTTGAATGTAACTAGTAAGTCACTCTTAGTCTTTTTCTAATATCTAGTTTTAAGTTTTTTATTGTAATAGTCCCAATGTCTAGTTGTTTATTGGCAACTATTGAATAACAAAATATATTTTGTCATGTATTCTATCGGTACGTTATTAATAAAAACTAAATACTATGAGCTTTTAAATCAAACTTCAAATTAGGGTATTTCAATAAGAATAAGCTAAAAAAACTTGTGAAGTTCTAACTGTTAACATTCTCGAGTCTATGCCAAAGACCTCTATCCTCATATTGTGCACGTAATAAAAACGATTTTCATAGTCAACAGGTTCATCTTGACTCTTGCTATACTCCCCACCGTCAGTACAAAATTAGACTGACTTAACTTACTTACTTAACTAGACTTTCACGGAAAAGTGATCAATTAACTTGTTAAGAACCGATATGATAGTCACCCTAATCGGAGTTAGCCATTAAAAAACGATGTTAACCTAAATACGACCAGTTATGTGATTAGTTCGACAGTTTAGGCCTACAACTTAACTCCATAGACCTCTATAGACCCTAAAGTGATTAGCATAAGACTCAAGTTACTACAACTAAACACAGCTTTGAGTTTAAGCCAAATAGTTTCATTATCTACGTGTTTATGAAACTGATAGTGGTGGCTGATGTTTCTGCCGGAAATGGGTGGCTTTGCGAAATTTATGTCTTTTTAAGTACACTCGACAGTACAACAGGCTTAACATTTTTACTTTGAGTACTTACGCCTTTTTCTAGCTCGTTATTAGAAAGACTTTTGTAGTGTAGGATAGAAGACCTGGTTGCGGACATGTTAACAGAACATTCCGCAATCCTCCGTTACCTACTGTACTGTTAAAAAAACAATTTTAAAAAATGTTTGAAGGGTGCCCCGGTTTTGGTCGCATTTATTTAAACAGCTTTCTGAAAAATATAATGAACTAGCTTTCCGCCCGCGGCTTCGCCCGCGTGGACTACACGACGTTATCCCGCGGGAATGTGATATTTTTCCGGGATAAAAAGTAGCCTATGTTCCTCTCCAGGCTACAAAGTATCTCTGTGCCAAATTTCAGCCAAATCCGTTCAGCCGTTTTGGCGTGATTGAGTAACAAACATCCAAACATCCAAACATCCAAACATCTAAACTTTCACATTTATAATATTAGTAGGATTACCTAATTTTAATAAAGAAAAATATTAATTGAAGAATATAACATTTTAAGTCAATAATATACTGGCCACAACCGGGTGAAGTCTTACGTAGCATTTACATGGAGCAAATACCTGAGACAATCCACTAAGTCAGTCCACTAATGGCCAGAATTAATAATCTATCCACAGATAGGGATAGGCATGATCCAGATCAGCTGCTAGGCAACACCTAGCAACACCCATGCAACTCTATGTTAATATTAAACGGTGCATAGCAACTAATCTGGATCATGCCTATCCCTATCTGTGGATTGATTTATTAATTCTGACCGTTAGACAATAGATACCTATAACTATAGTGCGACAACGTTTTCTGTTCCGGTGCCCAAAACTGGAACTAACGTGTTTTCTTTTTAATGTAATTTTGCTGTCAAGTTGCTGTCCAACCATAGCGCCGCTGTCACCGGAACAGAAAAGATTGTCGATCTGTATTGATCACCGGCTTGCAGACAATAATAAATAATAATAATAAAATAATAAAAAATTATTTCAACATAAACAATAACATTAACAGGCAAAACTTAAGTGTACAATATTAGTTATACATTTGCGTTTACAAATCATCCCCGAACTCCCAAACTAGAACGTATCCTGTATCCTAGGAGATACAATCGAATGTAGTCGACTGTCTCTATTTATACGATGCCAATAATGGACTGGTTTCTTGGATGTCTCGAGTATTGGTTCTGTGTAATTGCTGCATTATGGGTAAAGCATGGTGTACCGCGGACTGTAGATTTGGGTTAAGCTATAGTGGGTTACCGTAGTGGGTGCTATCAACGGTGTACCACAAAAGGTACCCTTATTTATTACCCTGTGATAAATGTAACAATGTAACGACTTAATGAAAAGGGAATGGCATATAAGGCGCTGAGGAATATTTGTTAATTACAAATTGCAGTAATTTACTTAAAAAATTCTGTGTTTTTTATTGGCAACATCTTTAGGTTTCCGTTTGCAAAACTATACAAATTCCTGTGTGACGCACACTGCGTTCAACATTTCTTTCTAAGAATTGCAAAGGAAAGTGGCAGAAATTAGATAAGCCACGGCAAACCACAAAATTGCAAAAGGAATTGGCAAAGGAGTTTGAAAACGCCATAGTTAAACAACTTTCACTATAAGTAGTCAATAACGGGATAGGTAACAAAAAAATTACAATCGTAACTTCCCATATTTCAGTAAACCTACCGCGTCTTCCGGTTCCTGTTGGCAATCGTTAACACTCACCAATTCGAGATTATAAATTATTTTTATGCATTCACAATCCAATTCTGTAAGTATAGGAAAAATTGTGATAGTAAAAAACCACAAGCCCTGAGATGATAGATGTTGTACAACTATTGCTGGTTGCAGTAATATAAATATTTTTTTCAACAGAACTGAGTTAGACAATAAGTCCCCTGTTCAGAGTGGAGACGGACCCTGGGTAGTCAGATGTACGGACACATAGCTCTACTCCGCTCTACTCGGCAGAAGAGCGGACCGGAGCTGGGTTTCTATACATTTGACGGTTGAACGGACATCGTTGTGTCATAATTATGTGAAGACACAGCTCTGCTCTGTTCTTCTCCGCTCATTGGGTAGCAAGCGTACCGGTTTTGGCCACTGTACCGGTTTTGGTCACTTTTCACTTTAAAGTTATATAAATAGGAATTAAATAATTATTGCTTATATTTATTAATGGCGAATAAAAGTTTGGACTTTTAGTTAATAATTACAGCACTTAGCTTTTTTTATATAGTACGATATTTTAGAAATAAACACGTGTTATGTTTCAAAGTTAACATTTTGTAAAATTCTTAAGCAAAATGTTAAGGGTAAAGGTTTTGTAAAATCATTTTTTTTCTACAATAAAATTATTTTATGGTTATTTAATATTTTATATCATATTGGAATGTGTTTCTTCTAGATGGATTAAGTGTTGTTTTTTCACTGTTCTTACAAAAAGTTGGGAAACAATAAGTGGCCAAAAGTGGCCACTTTGGCATTAGTAGAAAGTTTCCAACCTATCATAAAGTTCATTTATTTTAAAAGACTCACAACTCACTTTTGTTAGCTAACGTACTAGAAAATTAGCGGATTGAGGCTAGTGTAGGCACTAGCCTACACTAGCCTCAATCCTCTAATTTTCTTTTAATCAAGTGATAAAGGTATACTTATAAAATTGTAATAAGGAGCTAGCTGTGATTGCAATACTATTTCATGTAGTGTTTTAGTCCAGAACTCTAATAAGACATCAATTAAGCATAAACTCAACTTATAAATATATTAATTTTATGAAAGTGGCCAAAACCAATGCAAACGGTGTATTTGGCCCCCTCCGCAGAATTTGTTCTAAATAAAAAATACTATTGATTTTTTTTTTACTTTGTAGATTGTACCCTTAAAGGTCGATAAATTATCTATAACTGTACATTATAAATTTTCTCTAAAATACTTAAGATCATTAAGCACTAAGCGGTTAAAAGTGAAAAAATCCTTAAAGTGGCCAAAACCGGTACGCCTGCCCTACCTCGGAAGTATCCTTAAGTACTCCTCCATCTATAAGAAATGCTTGAACTTCAATAGTGAGGGCCATCAAATAATTGTAATGGTAATTAACTAAAATACGCAAAGTAACTGAGTATTTTTCACCAAAAAACAATCTTCGTTTAAAGTGCATCAAACTATTTAGCCAACAAACCCACCAGTTGCTGATAATTTTCCTGCATTACTAAACACACATTCTCCCAGCAACAAAGAAAACACAGAGGATTAATGAAGAAGTTTACGCTCCTAATTAGCGGGACTTTTAACGAAGTCATTCAATTTTAACTTTGAAGCTTGTTCGAGCTCGGTACTTTGTAAAGACGCGGTTGCAAATGTAGCGTTAAGCGGGTCTAATTTGTACAAACAAAAAAACGATACGAGTTCGATAAACTCTGTCTATTCGCTTAGATCTTTCGAAAATCGGATTTAAATGCAATTTCCACCAACATACAGAGTGATTGAAGAGGCCGTGACTATTTTCATTAAGGTTACTTTTTTCCTTAGAATTTAATATTTCATAAATCAATTTTTTGTGGCGACAAAAGTAATTTAATTGTCACACTAAAGAATGTACTTAATTAAAAGTTTAATCAAGCAAAATCGACGATATTGCAAATTGCGTCCTCGTGGATATCAAGAGTTCTTTCTACAAACTAAATTACAAATTAATTAGTTCAGTTCAGTCGGTCACTGGATGACCAAAAACTTACTCTCTCGACCTCATCCGTGCTGCAAAAGGCATGTTAAGCCGGAGGTCCCGGTTGCATTTGCAGTCGTTAAGGCGATGATTCCCGACCGAAATAGGCACGCTAACGCTTGCTCGGCCGCGCGCGATACACTTTACGCAGACGCAGCGGCAGCAGGCAGTGAACTGTGAACTCGCGAGCGCCCCGCGAATCGAAAATCACTTAAAATTCAAAAAAAAATTAAATAACAAAAAATGAAAACTTATGACGGCCGGAATCCCTCGGCTATTCAAAGACAATTAATTTCGTATCTTTTTCATTAACTAAAACCAAGTATACTGCAAGTAATAGGGTATTTGGATTACGATTAGACGGATGTTTGGGATTTTATTTGATACAGTAAAATATCACCAATCGAAAAAAAGGCCGGACCGTCGCGTCGTCGTCGTCCTTACCGTCACATACTTGCTACACATGTCGGTAAGATTACTAGCGTTGCAGGTGTCATAACCGCTTACCTCGCTTATCGCTATATACGTGCCCATAGCCTTATATAGTTACTCTGCGGTCGGTAAACTTACACGATTGACACACATACTCGCAGTTCGCCAAGGACCTTCGATAGAGGTCGGAAACCACTTCATAGCGTTGAATATTATCTGTATCGCTCTCGAGATAGCTTTGCATAAACCGATCCTTTTAGGGTTAGGGTATAAGGGACGGTAAGTTTATTTTTATGTTATGCTTTTACCAATTTGTGGTTGTGATTGTGACTTGTTAGATTATGTTTTGGGTTTTGTGTCGTGGGTGTTGAGCTAATTAGTCTGGTCAAATTAAACCAAAAAATGAGAGTGAAGGTACATTAGTTCGCAAGAAGCTGAAATTTGGTGAAATTGTTCAAAACATAATTATAAATTAAATTTAAAAAGTCCTCATCGATCCGGTACCTGGAAAAAAAATACTAAGTACGTAAGTAAGTACTACTAATACTAATGAAGTTAGTTAAATAATAATAAACTGAAACACGTTTTATAGTGTTGTAAAAATAGTATTTTTTTTAATAATAAATAATTAAACTATAAATAATGCAAGATTAGCGCATTCGCATTGCGAAATAGTTTTGAAAGTCGTAAAAAGTTTATGGTAGTTCAAAGCACTCCATTTGAAAATTATTGCTTCAGTCAGTTCTAATAAAAACATCTTGGTTATGTAGCGACTGCTTCTAAATAATACAATTGAGCACTCTTATTTCATACAGAGATTAAAGATATAAAACACTACCCTACTTCTTTTGATTCGGTAGTTTATAATTTACTCAAATATAAAAAAACGCTTACAGAACACATTATCACCCAGAAACGAAAAAACACGAATGTTAATGAACCATCCAGGTAGAGATTGAACTCACGATCACGACCCCTATACTTGAAGATAGAATCACTTCTCACTGTGCCATAGAATCAGTAAAAATACCGTTATATGCCGAAACTAATTAATAATTAAAAATAAATATTTTATTATTTCGTTCTTAAGACTCCGGGTTATTTCGTACCCTTTCCTTACAACCCTTTGTTGGTCCTAATGACCCTTATCGGCATCTTACTTAAGACAAAAGTTTGTCTACGAAACCCTAGCGACCGCCATTCTCTTTTCTCGATAAAATTCTTTAAAAGTATTTACAAAACCAGATAATATTAGGGGTTAAAGTTTAAAATTCAGATTGCCGTTTTGAATGACGATTATAATCTTACGATAAATTATCGTACATTTTTTTCCCCATACTAAAGTTTTTCTTAAAGACTATTTTATTGATGGACATTTTTTCTACTAAATGACACATTCGTTAAGAGCAAAAACAATAAATTTCTCTTTGTTACATACAGCTAATAAAGTTGTAACATAACGAAACAAAAATAGTCGTAACTTCCGAGATAAGTTTTTTCTATGTAAATAATCAAATATCGTGGTTATTAAATTATCAAAAGTGGCTCGATACGGTCTTAATGTAACGCAATGTTAAAAGAATTATATATATCTGATATTACAAAAGTTTATAAGTTGTAAAAAAGAAAAAAAAGACTATTTCATACTTAAACACCTTTTATTTAAAATATTTTAAGCAATTTATTGTTTTGACCTGCTTTTAAGAGATAGAAGAAAAGTAAATATTCCTGGTGTCCATTTCATTGCACATTACAATTTAATGCTTGTTTTATAAAAAAAATACTAAAAAAAACTTAATTTTAATCTCGAAACTTATTCTGTCTGAGTGTGTAAGTATAGTTTGTGCGAAAATTATTCCAACTAAATAAACTAACTAAATAATAAAAAAACTACAAATACTTTTTTCTGAGTCGTTTTGTTATTTAAGTTCGAATAGGTTAAGTTGACGTTTATAAAGAAGTATTCGACCCACACTAAACTGCAAATCGCATCGCTTGATAGACAACAAGGTTGATAATAGCATGGCGCGCCGCATATTTTTGCAATGCGACGTAGAATCGCAGTTTTGTGTGTGAGCCATAACTCACTTCAAACATCGATATAGGTACATAAAAATAAAGCTATATAGGTACCTACGAACTACAGTACACTAAACTTTATATAGGTATGTGTTTATTTCGGGAATTGTAAAGGTCTGTTACAAATACGTTTTCAAAACATTTCATTTATAGTTAGTACGAACTAGGAAAAAATATATTTTTGCAGATTTCTGTACTCGACCCCTTCAAAAACTCTTGGGGCCACAAATAATTACTCTACCGTTCCCGAAGAAATTCAGCAACTTTAATATGCAAACGAATTTCGATAAATATTCTTACACTTAACACATCACCCCAACCCCTATGGAAAGGGATTACACTTGCGAGCATTATAAAGGTATATTTCAATTTAGATTATAATAAAAATAAAAACACGATTTAACTAAAAAGTAAAAAAATAAGGTCTCATTGCAGTCAGGGTACCATACTGTGGAATACTTAAATTAGAAAAGGACCCCCGACTGCAATGAGAGCTTGTTTTTTATGTTTACTTTTTAGTTCAATTTTGTCAGTCGTGTTTTTAATTTTACATGAATAATTTTTATTTTATTTCTTTTAAGATATTATGTATACAAATCCTTACTTATATTATAAATGCGTCTCTGTCTGTCTGTGTGTTACACAATCACACCTAAACTACTGAACCGATTTGAATGAATTTTGGTACAGAGATAGTCTAGAGCCTGAGAAAGGACATAGGCTACTTTTTATTCCTGAAAAATATCACCTTCCCGCGGGATAACGTCGTGTAGTACACGCGGGCGAAGCCGCGGGCGGAAGGCTAGTGATATATATATTTGAAATGTACTCGTCGAGGTCTTTCATTTGATACCCATATTGGTATAATTATTAAGGGTTTAGTGTTTTTCTTATGGCCCGACCTTCATATTCAATATTAAAAAAATAGCCAGGTTTCTAATGATACCTCAAACATTAAAATCCGTTAATACATTCAAAAGTTATGGTGGAATAAAGAAACTTACAAAAATACATATACATACACCTCAGATCATATAATACTATACTAGATGATCTGAGACATACTTACACACATTAACTCTAAATAATAAATACATTACCTACAATTCCTGGGCAGTAGGAATCGTGTAAAAAGAACTATTTACCATCGGGTATGTAATAAGGACTTACATCACGTGTTTTTGTAAATTTATATTTAGAATTTTATTTTTATTAACTAGTTTCTTCCTCCGACTTCGTCCGCATAGGATTCGGTTATAACGCCCTACTTTAGTATCTCTAGGATTTTTAGGATCGCTTCCAATTTAAAGGCTTCGAGATAAAAGGTAGCCTATGTCCTTCTCCAAGGTTTAATCTATTTCTGTCAAATTTCATGCAAATTGGTTCTTCAAAAGGTGATAAAAACAGTTACTTACTTTGGTATTTATAGTTTTCAACCAATTGTTGTTGCCACCTTTTTTACAAGCTTTTTATTAACTTGCCATGTTAGTTAGTTAGTTAGTTAGTTAATATGTTAGTTAGTGGGGGACAAATCTTGCAAACTTAATTTGACCCACTTCTCAGTGTCCGATGGAGCTGAAATTTTGTATGCAGATTTGGTTCAGATGACAATACAATATTAAAGTACAGTCAGCAAAAAAGATTGTCATAAAAATGAAATTTTTACTAAAATCTTATTACTTTTCCAATGCAGGGTACTGTGGTATCATATTGTTAGGATATGATACCTCCTTGCATTGTCTATGGTTGATTTATGTTTAAATCAGTATTCAAAATATCGAATGGATTGTCATTACCTACGCGAGTAGGTTGTGAGAGTCCAGACGATTCCGCGGTCGCGTGTTATAGTAGATATAGAATATATCGGCCATGGTGCCGCAGTAAAGATTTATATCGAAATTACATTTATTATTTAATAGAATCCCAGTGTAGGGCTTCTTATGGTGGAGGCGCGAACGAATTACGTAGAACGCAATTATACGGTGTTTATGTGTTGCAGATTCCCAAGATAAACTAGGAGGACCATGGAGGTCTTATTGTTCGACGGCATCCAGGGGGATGTTGTAGCTTTTTTTCGGAGCTACGAAACGATGACGGCTCTGCAAGGCTACGAAGGCGAGGCCAAGAAAATCGTCGTCGGAGCTTTCTGCACGGGCGCAGCCCGATATTTCTACGATAAGATCGTCGATATGGTGAAAGACTACGACGAAATGAAGAAGGAGTTTATCAAGGAGTTTGGTTTTGTATCGGACCCACTTGAGTGCTTCGAGGAATGTGCCCCTAATATGTGTGATTCTAGCAGTGGTGATAAATCTGATCAATGTGTTTATTTTGTGCCGGAGTTAGAGAATGTGCCAACTCCCAATCAATGTGCCTCTCGCACGCCAAACGAAAAACCCCATGATTTGTATGATGCAAGTAAATTGAATGATTTTAGAGCTCAAGCCCCGATGATGCCCATCACGACATCATCTTGGAGGACGACTGAGACGTCCCCACAATCTAATAATAATATTGTTGTAAGTAGAGAAGAGGATTGTATGCAGCTGACGTTGGTGCAGGACAATCACAACACAAGTAAGCGTACGCCGTTTTTACCTATTGAGTGTCGTGGTCAGAAAATAGACGCCTTGGTGGACACCGGTGCGAGTGTGTCGGTAGTGTCACAGACGGTAGTAGACAGTCTAGGTCTCAGTGTGGACATGGTGAACGCTGAACTACGAAATGTGAGTGGTGGAAAACTTTCAATAGTAGGGAAAACTAATGTATGTTTCTTGATAGATAACGTGTTGTTTACACAGCGATTCGTTGTTGTAAGGGACATTGTACCAAACATAGTGTTGGGTTGTGATTTTATTAGCAGGAATAGCATAATTTTGAATTTTGAAAAATTTTGTATAATTTACAAAAAATTTAATTTTGAATTTAATGTTGACATGAATTTTATGTTGACATCGATTGACATTGATGACAATGAGTCACAACAGTCACAAATGTTAGATGTCTCGAATGACGGATGTCAAAGTAATTTTCGGAAAAGTAATATGTCAGAAAAAAGTTCGCATGTCATTCCTAGTTTAAAAAGTTTTTTTATGAATAAAAATAGGAATGACAGTAAAATGAAGAAAGGCGCGAAAAAGTTTGAAAAGTCGAATATGAATAGGATTTCGAAATCCAATATAAGTTCGTTAAGTAATATTAGTTCGTTACGAAATAAGAAACGATTGAAATTTGTAACATATAAAATTAAATGTAAAAATAAATTTTCTTTTATAGATTCATTTTATAATAGGGATAGAAATAGGATAGGATTTTAGGATGTTTTATAATAGTGATTGTTAGATAGTTGAAATGTATAATTGTGTGATTTGTATTAATATGTGTTTCTTTTTCATGTACGGAAATACTGCACCTGAAGCCCACGAAGTGTCCTGTGGTCCATTTATGATGTACTTATTTAATTTTTTTTTTAATGTTTAATTTAATAAAACAATTATTTTTTTGCATTTTTACTAATTAGTAGACATCGTGTCGTGTCTCTTTACCTTCATGGGATAGGGCAGGAGGATGACCTATTATCTAATTAGGTGTGAGAATCCTCTGACCTTAACTTATGTTGATATTGACATCACGTTTCGTTAATGATCTGGACCACAAAAGTAACACTTCTGTGTTTCATTTTATTTCCGTTTTAGTTAGTTTGTAAGTTTTTTCGATGTCACTTAAGGAACGAGGTGACGTCAACATTTGTTGGTGAGGGGGGAGGAAACCCTGATGGTCCAATAAGGACCAGGGTCATATCCTGTTTGTTGCAGGATCCCTCTAACCCTGATTGGCAATGTTGTCGACACCACGCTACATAAACTGTGGTAGCCCCTAGTAGACAGTCTGCTTGAGGTTACCACAGGTTTATGAAGTTCCAAGCTTGTTGTCGGGCACCTTTTGAGATGAGGGTTATTTTTGGGTAATTTCGTAGTCAATATATTATTGGTGCTTGTCCGACATGTTTGATCTTGGAATTTCGACTTAGTTAATGCTTAAATGAGCTAGGGTTAGCTTTGATTGTAACTACATATGATGTATTAAGGTTAGGTTTAAGGCTGGGCAGACCTTTTCCCTTGGTTTTGGTATGTCAAGCCAATGCAATGGTTGGTTTGTTTTGATTTCAAGAAATTAATAATTATATCGACCATTGTCCTGGCTGTCCGTTAGTGAGGACCAGTCTTATTGATGTGATATCGTTCCAAGGTAGGCAGGGCCTTCGCTTTAGGGTAATCCATGTAGGAAAAAACATTTCTTTAGTAAGAAAGGTTTTTTTTGTTGCGGCGGCGGCATGTGGTATCATATTGTTAGGATATGATACCTCCTTGCATTGTCTATGGTTGATTTATGTTTAAATCAGTATTCAAAATATCGAATGGATTGTCATTACCTACGCGAGTAGGTTGTGAGAGTCCAGACGATTCCGCGGTCGCGTGTTATAGTAGATATAGAATATATCGGCCATGGTGCCGCAGTAAAGATTTATATCGAAATTACATTTATTATTTAATAGAATCCCAGTGTAGGGCTTCTTAGTACCTAACACCGAAAGCTGATCCAGCTAATTCCCAGCTCGATAATCTTTATTTCCCGCGGCAGACGGCCGTAACCATCCCTTACCGAGATATGAGGCTCCCCGAGGACTCCGTTTCAGCTGTATCTTAGGAGCGGAACGGGAATGAGCCCTTAATTCGGAACAGAATGGGAACAACGCCTGGCGGTCTTAACGACGCGCGCTAAAGTAAAGAGGTACAGGCGACCGCATATATGTTGGTTGGTGGACACTTTGGAACTTTGACTTGCTTAAAACAATTATGATATCAATAAAAGGCATCATACAATGATAGACATATGTAAGATTTAATTTCCAACTGTTAGAGACTAGTAATTACTTTTAGTATTTTTTTTGGTTCATACTATAAGAAATATCTACTTACCACAAAACGAAGTCCTAATGTTAGCAAATTCAGCTAATTCCCAGCTTGATAATCTTTATTTGCCGCGGCAGACGGCCGTAACCATCCCTTACCGAGATATGAGGCTCCCCGAGGACTCCGCTCCAGCTGTATCTTAGGAGCGGAACGGGAATGAGCCCTTAATTCGGAACAGAATGGGAACAACGCCTGGCGGTCTTAACGACGCGCGGTAAAGTAAAGGGTATAGGCGACCGCAGATGCGTTTTGACGCTTTGGAACAATGTGAAGCTAGTCCATCTTTATATAATATTATATAGAGTATTGTATAAGTAGCAAGTTATTTCAAGTTTTTTATTAAACAGTCTGATGTACAATATAACCTGAGATGTATAATTTGGGCTAACAAGCCCTTATGTTACGACTTGACGAATCAACGAAGGTATTACAAATATAGATAATTTTTCTTATTAAATTGAAAAAATACAACTTTACAATTAGTTGAGATCGAAAGTACCTAATGCTATAGAAAGCACGTCCTTATTAGCAACTAGAGACTTTGAACATGAATGTGCTGTCGTTAGTACTGTAACCGAATTGCTAGGGATCGCATTTCTAGGTGCGTTAATTAGTGACACAACATTCAAGTTAATGTCAAATCTAATAAATAGGTCCTTGTAGTAGTTAGCGTACAAAATTAACGCTTATACCAGGTTAAATATTATTTACCTCATAAAATTGAGCTCGATAAAAACAAAATTGAAAGAGTGAATAGGAAAAAAGAAAAATATATAATTCAGTCCTAAATAAATATAAAAAGAAAAATATGTTTTTGACAGGAAAAACTATCACCTACCCTTTAATATTCATAGTGGATTTGAGAGACCCCTATACCAGGGGTCTGAGGCGGATGAAATTTTAATGGGATTACACCGTAAGACGCTGCTCCTCCAAACAACGTCTCTGGGGTACGCCTGACCCCCGTTATAGCTTCTTTACTGAGTAAAATACACTTGCGTGCAAAACATTCACGCATTCATTAATTTATTAAAATGACCTGTTTTACATATTTAAAAAGTATTTAAGTTTATATTAATTTATTAGTTACCAAATTTTCATGGCATAGTTTCATAATGAAATTTACATGGGCTTAGTAATAGGTGTGATTGTAAGAATTTACTTATATAAACCTTTTAGCTTTGATATTGACCGATAGAGTCTACAATAATGATTTCCTACAAATAAAATGGACCGTAATATCGGTTTTGGCATTAAATACAGATTTTGTTCTAGCTATTTGCGTTTTAATGTGTACACCTGGATATAATATTGTTTACCCCGTATCGGCCCTGGAACTGAAAAGGGTAAATATTATTATATCGTCGGAATATTGGGCTTTCATTTTAAAATTTGGAGTTTATTTACCCGGTGCGTAGGGTACACGAAACATTATTGTTGGCATAACAAATATACATTTAGCTGAGGTAATACAGAAAGTACAATACAGCAGATTTTTCGCATATTCTGCGTTTTTACTGAAGCCATAGATGGTTAACCTGTTAAGCGTCAGTCCGAATCAGAATTATCTGACAAGCTATATTTTATACTCAAGTTTAAGGGTGACTTTCACCACTGATATTTAAACGTGATTAATGCTTAACGTGTTTAAAACGTATTTCTGTCTCTGGCACCTTCAAACAGACGACAGAGACAGAACTATGTTTTAAACACGATTAGCGTTAATCACGTTTAAATATCAATGGTGAAAGTCACCCCAAGTTCCTAACCCTGTAATATCCATACTTTAATTCAATGTCATAAATGTGAAAGTGTGTTTGTTTGTTTGTGTTTTGTCAATCTTTCACGTCAAGTATAGTATTTATTAAAGAATAATAAAGAAAGATATTCAATTGGCATCAATAGTTAATTGGCATGATATGTCAGTATATATTTATTAGTTTTACAATTGGATACGGATTTACGCCAAACGACATTATATAAAACTAGCCTTCCGCCACAGCGGCTTCGCCCGCGTGGATTACACGACGTTATCCGACGGGAATGTGATAATTTTCCAGGATATAAAGTAGCCTATGTCACTCTTCAGCTCGCAAACTATCCCCATTACAAATTATGTAACTATATTAAAAAATCAAGTCGATCCGTAGCTTCGTTTTGACGTGGAAGACGGACAAACACACAAACAAAAACACGCTTTCTCATTTAAAATATTCGTATAGACTATGGATACTACGTATACTTAAACTTAATTTAAGTAGCAAACCAAAAATGCTAATTCTCCTTCCTATCAACCGCTTTATCTCTCGCCCAAAAAATTCCATTAGCGAATTGCCTATGGAGCGAATTAATTTTTTTCTAATAGAACTAATGCTACTTTATCAGAGTCCAATCAATATGACCTCGTGCGTCCACACAACGATCAATCACAATTTAATGTGGACCTTTTTGGCCCCTATTGGCCGAGTTACGGGCCAGAATAAAATGGTCCTTCGAGAAGTATAATTACTGCGGTTGGGCGCACAAATGAGGGGTCAATTTGAATTTGTGATAGAGTGGCTGGGTGATAAGAGTCCCTTTCAATTGAGAGTGTGGTTTTGACCCTATGGATTTCGTTCGACTCGAATTGCTTAAGGTTTTAGTTGGCCTTAATTGTGTGAGTTTGAGTGATCGCTCTCGGTAGAGCATTGTCCTTTTTACCCGACTGAAGGAGGGTTATATTTACTGTCTTTTATAATTGCTGTTGGCCTTAATTGATGGTCGGTCATACAAAAATATATTTTTATGTTAGGATTTTGATAAAAGTATATTTATTTTATGTCTACTTTTTGTTACAGGTATGTGCATTGCAGTTTCAATATTTCTGTCATCATGAGGTAACGAGAACTTAAAATTTTGTCACTTGATAAATTATATTTTTTGTAACTGTTAGTCAATTTCGGCGAGTGTGTATGAATCTATGATAAATGATAGTAGAAGAAGCCAGAGAGATGTGTTATGATCGTTGCAGGTGGAAAGAGTCATCTTTTCTACCTTTGCGCATGAAAGGCCTGATAATGGTGGAAGACCGCCTCTGTGGTCTAGTGGTGCACACCACCGGTTACAGACCCAGAGGTTCCGGGTTCGATTCCCGAGTCGAGTCGGGGAAGGGTTGTAGTAGAACTTGTTCTTACTCCGCCTGGCTAGCTACTACCATTTTATCTAAGCCTGACGCCATAACAATGATTTTTTTAGCATGATTGTCTTCCGGCGTTTCCCCAGTGATTGAGGATTCCGGGAGTAGTGCGTTTCCACCTTCAGGCTTATACTACTTAACACTACACTTCTTAACATCAGATGTGATGAAGGCTAAGTGCTACCCCGTTGTGTATAAAAAAAGACCTACATCATGTCAGCCGAACGACTCCCACTGCTGGGCATAGGCTGATTGTTCACCCTATTGCAAGATCGTTGTGGAGATCTCCGAGATCCTTGGGGGATCTCCACAACAATCTTACATTTAAGCAAAAAATACCTAATACTTACCTTCCAAAAGAAATTAAACCAAAAACCTAGACAAAGCGAGCAAACATCTAACGATAGGCACTTAGGTGTTACTTATCTAGGAGATCGTTAGCAACTTACAATACTACTCCGCACGAAGATTGTGAAAACATTTCCAGGGCGAGTGGCAATTACTTCTGTAACAAATACGAATTACGTTCAGGTGGAAATTTTCTCCACGAGCTTGTTCTGCCGATTTCACGCAATGTCTTTAAGATACCTAGTCTATAATTTGGATGGTTTAAGTCGTTAGGGGAGATCAGAGGCGAAATGGTTAGCGGACTGCGATTGTGGCGGTTAAGCCACTTTCGCAACGGTCAGTCACGGGATGGGTGACCAAATAAATTACAGCTCCTTCGGAAGGAGCATTAAGCAGTTATATCTGGCTGTCTGGCTACAACTGAAGTCGTGAACAGCAAAAGCAACCATTCGCGTTGGGCCCGCGTGAGTGGGTCAGGCAGGGCTCATTCTCCTTAATAAATGGGTGTTTCTCTGCTATTTGGAAACTCGTCCATACAGAGCTGTCCCAAGGAAATTTTTATTAAATCTTCAGAATGTTTGTTAAAAAAATAAATAAGAGTAAGTATAGTAAATTAAACATATATCTGAAAAAAGCCCACACAGTTATCTCTTGGTTTTTGAGTTACGGACGATTTTATTCAAAATCGTGACAGGGGACTGTTGTACCCATCCAGGGGAATGTTTATATAAAAAATAAACAAGTGTTATTGGTTATTACGAAAACGACAGAAAATCTGATAGCTGATTAGACCAGAGTTATTAGTATTAGAGGATGATGGGCCCTTTTATACGGGCGACTGGGCGTACCACCAACAGAAATTAAATCTATCGTAATACTACTTACTCAATAGTAAAATAACGTTTACATGATCTTCATTTTTATTATCACTTCGGTTTCAGAATAGTGAAGTTCTAAAGATGAGATATTGATTTTTGAATTTTGAAGTCTCTTATACGATAAAGCACTGTCTAGAATCTGTACTATGAAAATGGCAGGGGACTGTTGATCAGGGGACTGTCATTTTTACATGAATATTTAATAAAACAGAAATTATTTAAACATATCAAATTAACGAAACCGATGTAGCTACATACTAGATTAACAATTATTTTAAACAGATTGCCATAATTAAAACTCTTAAATTGGTCAAAAAAGACTTGCCAGTGGACTGTTGTACTAACAACAGAGACGCGTGGTTCACCAGTAAATGCGGTTGTAGCACTAAATAGAATAGCGGCTACCTGCTTAACTGAAAACCGAACAAAGTTCACACCGATTGCGTTCTGTTGCACAATCTAAATGTTACGCGCGAAAACAAATTTCGACTTTGGCGTGGTTTTAAACTTTAACAGGGGACTGTTTCAATAATTTGAGGACAGCATTTGAGCTCAGATATTTTTAATATAATACTATTATAAAATTATAATTGTTATATATAAAGATGCGTTCAGTCTTTTTTATGTGTTTGGATATTTTTTATTCAGTTATCAACGGCAAAAAATTTAATATAGGTAACAAGGGTTGTAATTCTGGAAATGGGACACACCAGGGGACTGTCTTTCCTGGTGTTTGAGTTCATTTAATCAAAATATACAATATTAAATAAGGTGTGGCGTGCCAAGAATACCTGATACATATCGACATCATCATCATCATATGCGACATATCGCTATTGATACAAAAAACTGAGAAATATTTAGTTTATTACCTAAAATTTGCTTGGGACAGTGATTTTCCATTTAGTGGAGAAATGCCCAAATACCTACCTACATAATGGTGGGCTGTGGCTCAGCACAGCACGAAGGACATAAAAATGGCTACTTATGATGACGATAGCAAATTACTTTCAGGTGGGAATTTCCTCGACGTAGTTATTCTGCCGAAATAGGTAAATAGGTAGTCTATAATTTGGATAGTTTGATCAAAATTTACTGTAACTTTAACTTTGTACACTGAGGAGAATCTTTACGCTTATCGGTCAAAACTGGCAAAAGGTGTTGATAGAAGTATTGCTCTTTCAATTGTGATAATAATTGGTTCGTTCTCACGTCAGTGTATTATACGGTTCTTCGTAGCCTAAACAACAACGAGGGAGGTATAGTAGTTCTGTTTACTAAGGCGGTATATTAGGTCCTAGGGCTCACTTAGACATTACTTATGTTCTGTGTAACAATATGTGGGAGGTAGAATAGTGTTCGTATTTACTTTGAACGTGTGGCTACTAACTCAGAAGCCCTACTCTAATTCAACAAAAAAGAAAACTTCGTTAGCTTCGCCGTGTTCACTCGATTCTGTCATGCCCGGAGAGTAAAGGTCACAGCACATTCATCAACTCAGAAAGGGATCGTAAACGTATCAACTCGGGCGGTTCAGTATTCTTTGTATGAAACCCCCTACTGCAAAGCACACTAATCGGAATCGAACCGCTAGTCGTCCACGCGCTCAAGTCTCTCCGTACCCGAGCTTACGGCTCTACGCACAGTGGTCTGAAAATGAAAATGAACATTTTATTTTATTTATCATTTTTTTCTCTCATTCTTTTTTTTTTATCTGGAACCACTGTGCGGCGAGCAGTAAGCGCGGCGTCGCCTAGCCGTAAGCGCGGCGTCGCCGAGCCGACATAGGGCGTTTGTGCACTACACTGACTTTTACCGATCCGGAAGAAAACGGATGCTTGTATTTTAATAATTTATTCATTTATAATAGTAAGAATTAATTTATTTCGTGTAGTTTCAATGTTTCGTACCCTAAACTACACGAAATAAATAAATTCTATGATTTATAATAATTAATTATTAAAATACAAGCATCCGTTTTTTTCCGGTTCGGTAAAATTCAGTGTAGTGCACAAACGCCCATACCGACGCTGATCCGGTTTGGTTACGTGCTTGCGTTAGGTTGACACCTGGTTGACGGCGAGGCGAAGGCGATACGGTGTCGATCCCTTTCCGAGTTGATGTAATGTGCTGTGTCCTTAAGAGTGACGGGTATAAAAGGTCTTTAGGTCCAATTTGCTGGTACGAGGTGCTAAAGGCACCTAAAAACTAGGGATGCCTCGATACGATACTGATACCGATGCTCTTATAAAAATATCGGCGATACCGATACCAATACGGTAAAATTAATAAAACACAAGTCAGGTAATTTTTCTAATTCATATAAAAAGAACAAATAACAGTGCAAGCTAAATAAAACCGTTTCTCAATTTCGCAATTTCGATTTCGATTTCGCAAATCTGTTTGAATAAGACTTGCGGTGGAAAATAGTCTCTCAGATGCGACAGAACTCATTTGGAAACTAAAGTAGGGCAGGCGTACCGGTTTTGGCCACTGTACCGGTTTTGGCCACTTTTTGCTCTAAAAGTTTTCTAAACAACTTTTAGCCATTTTTGATAAAGGCTATTAAAATAAGGTATTTTAAGGTAATAATAACAACCGTTAGAATTCCTTATGTCATAAGATTTTTTTTCAATAAATTCCATTTTCTGTTTGAAAAAATGTTTTGTATGAAAATTTTAAGAATTTTGTTTTGGATGAAATCACTACATAGTATAAAACAAAGCCGCTTTCTCTGTCCCTATGTCCCTTTGTATGCTTAAATCTTTGAAACTACGCAACGGATTTTGATGCGTTTTTTTTAATAGATAGAGTGATTCAAGAGGAAGGTTTATATGTACTTTTTATCCCGATATTCCCACGGGAACGGGAACCACGCGGGTGAAACCGCGGGCGGCCGCTAGTACTTTATAAACCTTAGTTTTTAACAATCAAATTGTTGTTTTGCAATTGACTGGTTTCTAGCGCATAAGAATATATTGATTTTACCTAGGTTTGGTTTTGATTTTTCGCAATACTTACAAAAGTTCTCTCACACTTGTGTGTAATATAAAAAAAACTATTTTACTTTTATAAATTTGAAAAATGTACCTTTAAAGGTAGATAAATTATCTATAAATTAAGATATAATTTGTGTCTTAAATACCTAAGACCATTAGTACTTAGTGCTTAAAAGTAAAAAAATCCTTAAAGTGGCCACAAAGGGTACCTCTGCCCTACTTCTGTGCCATTTTTTGCATACAGCTCGAAGTTTTTAAAGCCCGTAATTTAAAAAGTATTGTTGAATCGGCCATAAAAATTTCGCCGATGCCGATATATCGGCATACCCGAAGCATCGGCGATATATAGGTATCGGTATCGGATGCATCACTAATTCACTACTAAAATGATAACACAGTTTGCTTAAATGCTAAGCAGTGATGTTCCTATTTGTTGATAACAATGTTATGTTATAAATTCTCAACGCAGTGAAACAGAACAGATAATCTGATAAACTCGCGAGTTGACGAGTCAAATAAAATTTTCGTCTTCAAAACTGAAATATGAAATCTTTAAAAACAAAAAAAAACCTTTACGGATATAAAAACAAACAACTGTGTGTTTTAGTTTGGCTCAATGATTTTTTTAATTGCAAAATATAAACTGTATTAATCAATAATTAATGGATGTTATCGACTCGAACTAAATTACGAAGTATTACCATACAATCACTAGATTCAAAACATTATCGAGTAATACAACCGCAATAATTTATTGTAAATTCAATCTAAGCCCCTTTGCTTAAAGTTTAAATCTGGGCAACTTTGTTCGGCCTTAGTCAGGACTTTGTTTAGGGCTGCCTCAGCTTCTCTCATGTAGATGAGTTCAAGATGGAAGGGTGGGTCTTGAAAAGGGTTACCTTATCTGGATATAGAAATTTCCGGACAAGTTGTTGGTAATTTAATAGTATACAACAATTTTTTTTATTACTACAAACATTTTGGTGGACTAAACTGACCATCAATACGAACATTTTATGTTGTATTGTATGGAGCCAGGTAAGAAATCGAAAGAAAAACAGTTGTTCCATACATTTTTGTCCAGTCGAAGTTATTTTCTATGAAACAGCTGTCGTGGCTGGGCCCATGGAAAAATTGTTCGCATTTTTTTGGACAAATGTGGTGTATAAATGTTTCCTTATTATTCTCCGGATGGAATATCTTTATTCATCCATATGAAAGACCTCGAAAAATCTTTCTATGTTCTATGTGAAAGACCAAGTGCCACAGCAGTGTTGTTATATAAAATAATGATGATGATGATCTGCATTAAAAATTGGTTCGTGTTTCCAGGGCTCTCTGTAATTCATTTGAAGATTTAAAACCGAAAATATTATTCATTTCACTTTGGTCCTGAAGGGATGTCAGTCTGCTTGCAGGTAACGGCCTGTTAGCACAAAGTAACTACGCGGGCGGTCGCCCCTTTATTTTGTGCTGTTAGTTAGCCGCAACAGACCACACACTCACAGTTTATACAAAAACTGAAGGACAGGCGGCTTGTTCGATTGGGGACTGCAGGAAAACTGATAGCGTTTGGAACTCGTGTAAATAAAGTCCTCGGGAAACTAACAGAGAAATATATTGAATAAAACTCCTTTTTCTCGAGAATGGAAGGGAGTTTTAGCTTCTCTTAAACTTACAAACGCCAAACCTTGAAACCAGTCAGTCCAGAAAAGAGGCTAAAGGTCCAAACATATCTGGTAAAGTCTAAACGCATGGTCACCCTATTCTTGAATAATGTGGTGATCCGCTGAAAACTTTACCTGTAACCGGCTTGTTAACACGCTCTGATTTTCAGGGTTCTCCTGAAGATAAGAGTTAGGATAATCTGTTGGAAATTGGAATTTCGAGCTTATGCTTGTAAATGGTAAAGTTTATTAAGTTTATCGGAAATACACAGTAGTTATCCATGTATGGCTTGTACCTGATTACCATTCAAGTATTTATTCACATTGTTTTTTTGACAATTTTGTACAAAATATATATACTTATATATATAAAAATGTGTAAACATTTATTTACACTTGTAGCTGTAGAGCTATCCCCTGTGAGTATACAGTTCAAGTCAAGAGGTTATTTAATAAGCCTATGATATTTAATTCAAAAGAAAAATGTTTACAAATAATTCCAGAATCAGTTAAGAAATAATAGCAAAATAGGTGTTTATTTAAACTGTTATTTAGAAAGAGCATCAACATAATAAATATTTTTAATGTATTAAAATATTAAACCAACATAGAATATATCATATTAATGGAAGAACCTGTTTGATGATTAATCAAAAGCAAAAGTTTATTCATTGAGGATAAATTAAATGATATCTTTAAAAGGAAAAGGCAGTGAAAGTGTTGTGCCCATATTTTAATTAAACATGATCAAACCGGTAATAGCGGTTGCTTACAATAATATATTTCGGCAAAACGGCATTTTGTGTAAATAGCATTCCTTATTAGCCATCATAAAGAAGTATGAGACACGCCCGTTTTTACGTTTTTTCCTTAAACAGCTATTTTAAAAGCGATGCTAAAATATTTGATTGAAGTCTCTAACCTTGTGAAAAATTAAATTATGTAGCGCACTTACGTAAAAAACACAACATGCAAGGTGCACCGCCCGCTCGCCCGCCAAGAAATGCACATGCACACCACATAAAATATCAGTGCACAATACCTGCATTTAGCAAGACAGCAATACACCTTGCACCTTCACCAATTAGACTACTCTACACGTGTTTCGCCCTAACGGAGCATCATCAGTGGCCCTACCATGAGTTGATGCAAACTTTTTACGTTACCGTAAACTATGGGATATACTGCTTACAGTCAGTGCGAGTGACAGAGACAAAACGATAGTTTGGTAGGGCCACACGAGTTAGATCGTGCGTACACCACCACCGGATGGTGGTTCGGTAAGTACCTACTACTGGTTAACGCACGATTTTTTTTTTCACGCATCTAGCATGTTGTTGTTTTTTGCTTATGTAACTATGCTTCATATTTTTATTTTCCCAAGATGATTTTTATATAGTTTTTTTTGGTAGTTGCTTCATAAATGTAATGCCTGCCAAGACAACAGATTTTTACTACCTTTTGCATAACGTAACAACTAGTGACCACACGCGGCATCTTCCGCGTGTCGTTCCTGTACGAAAGTCTTGACAAAATATATATAATAACCAAACATATTATAGCCTGAAGGCGATACTCGGAAAAATCGTGCTGAAGCAATGAGAAAACGACGCGCCAATAAACCAATTTCCAATAGTATTTGTAACCCCATTTAAGAATAATCTTGAATTTTCGTTTTTTTAGAGGTCTTTTCGAAAATAAAAAGTGTCGAGGCAAAATCATAAAATCGTGTTTCTGAAACTATACGAATTTAGATAAAGGTATGAAGAAATATATATCTTATTACCATATAGAATAAAGAATCATTCATTCATTCATTCATTCATTTGTAACAACTCTAACCGTCCTATACTTTTATATCAAAGAGTCCATATTTTTTCGAGTAGCGCCTGAAGTCATGGCCTATGTATGTAAAACGTCATCCAAATTCGTTCAGAGATGACATCAACAGCAACACATTTAGCGGAACATTTTTAATTATTGTTTGTTTCATTCAATTGTTATTACATCTTTATAATTTAGTTTAAACAGCAAATTATTGGTGCTTTTGACACAATACTATAATAATTGATTGAAATAAATTATACAATTAATTATTCCATAACCAAACAGTCATGCAATCTGTTAAGTCAGTACTTACGAAGCAATGTTTTATGTTTTTTGTGCAAATTAAAACTGTTCCGTTTCTAAAGAATCTTTCCGCTTTCATTAATTTCTGAAGAGAGAAGAAATAGAATATTCGCTTCTCTGCAAATGTCTTTGATCAAATGGAATTTAATGTAAGTTGATTCACTATGATTAGACTCATGAATGGAATTATTGAATTATTCAGTAGATTTATGAATGTTTAATATTTTTGTATTAATTGGAAGAAAATGTACCGACTCAAATATTCAGTTAATTTTAGTAAGTAGATTTGCTTTGTATAACGTTTGTAAGGGTTAATATTTTACGGATTACTTCGCGTTTCGGTTAGTATCACAAATATGATTTGTCGTCATCATCATCATCATCTCAGCCTGTTGCAGTCCACTGCTCGTCATGGGCCTACCCCCAAGGAGCTCCACACTGCACGGTATGTCGCCTTTCTCATACAGGCACTGCCGGCTACCTTCTTAAGGTGGTCTCCATTAGAGAACACGACGTCCACTCCACCGTTGATTTCTTGTATTTTTATTTAATTCGGCCTTTGTTACGGAGTAGTAACGTTAGTGCGTTCAAAGTAACAAACTTTACAGTTTCAGTAAAAGTATTACTATAGTTTTGAGCCTTAATCAGCTGATGTATCTTCCCTAATAAAACAAAACCAAACTGATCAAATAACCGTTTCCACAATTTAATTTCCAACCCTTCATACCTTTACATACCGGGAGGCACAAAAGGCCCCAATCCAAAACAGTCATATTTTAAATTAGTTATTTTATCGCGGCAACTTTTTGATTTATTGCATCGAGTGTCACGGGTTCATTACTGTTGTTCTGTTGTACAAATGCTTTAAGCCTTTTGGGGGTAGATTTTAAACCGACTTTAAAAAGGTACCAAATCAAACATTTCGGTAGATACAGTTAACTTTAATGCCCGAGCTTCACCTGCTTATAATGCCATTAATTAGCGCGCTATTTGATATAATACGCAGGTGTAACCGGGTCTTAGTGCACTAATTTGATACAATTATCTCGCTAAGACGCGCATGCCGTTATTAACGCCGTTAGGCGTCACGCAGGTGAAGCCCCAGCATAAAAAATAATTAAAACTGAAGAATTTGGTAAGATCTAATACTTAAAATAATACTAAGACGTGGCGTCGCTATACGATAAGTCTTTAATTCAATCAACATTACACACGAAAATAAATTAAAGTATATATGTGATACTTACTTTAAAGCCAGCCATATAAAAAATCCAAAAGCCTGGGGTACACAGGTAGAGTAAACGGCATAGTTGCTAGGTAGTCTAGAGATGCTACAGACTTATCCCGTGCTAATACCTATACCGTTTACTGTACACCGAGTACTGTCTTACCCGTGTACAGCAGGCTTATAAAACAGCTTATCTCCCTTGTCTCGCTTTACAATATGAAGACACAACGCTAATCTCCACCGAAGTGAGGAGTAATGAGCTCGCATTGTTTTGTGAAGTTTGAATTTAATTTCGGTGCTCTCAAGTGTGGGATTTGGGGCCACATGGGACCAAACGCTAACTAATTAAACTTCCCATGTGACATTGAAGTGTTAAACTTTTGTATGACTACTCAATGGTATTCACTGTCAAAGTTAATCTAAAGGAATTTGTTAAGTTGGTATAAAAGAGTATGAACGTTATGGTAGAGGGGAGGATATAACATACTTATCAATTAAATTAAAAAGTTTAATGTTATGGAAATTAGACTGTGTCTGATGGTTTATTGAATTGCGAGCAATACGATACCGAATTTTGAGATTTGTAAAATAAGAAAGTAGTCTGCATTACATACACAAACGAATTTTTCTTATTTTTACACGACTATTCACGGACTGTATTGTGTTTAGGGTTATTGTATGTATTTGTCTATGTATGTGAGTTTCTTTATTCATGTCACCATAACTTTTGAATGTCTTAACAGATTTTTATGTATGAGGTATCATTAGAAACGTTATGTCACCCCGAGTAACGGGCTTTAGGTATATATTACGCCATAAAAAAATTAAAAGATTTTTTTCTTCAATTATAGCAATATGGGTATCAAATGAAAGGCATTGACGAGTACATTTCAAGAATATGAACTGAAGAGTATGAATATTGACGACCGATTTGGCGCAGGGGTAGGCTACCCACCTTCTGCGCCAGTGGTCTCGGGTTCGATTCCCGAACAAGACAAATATTTGTGTGCATGAACATGTCTATTTGTCTTGGTCTGGGTGTTATGTATGTATATTAAGTATGTATTTACAAAACAAAAGTATATAAGTATATATTTATCCGTTATCAAGTTTTCCATGATACAGTTTCTTAATGAAATTAAAATGGGTTTAGATAATTGGTGTGAATGTAAGAAGTTATTTAAGTTATTTATATGTATATACATACAAAACCACTAAAAGGAACAAAATAAAAAAATATAATTAAAAAAGCACGACTGCCAAAATAGAACTAAAAAGTAAAAAACCGCCTTCTAAAAAACCACATCAAAAAAGTAAGAAATAATTCCTTACCAAATAAATAACGTAAGTACTTTGAAGTCGGGCGGGTTTTAACAAAAACAACAAAAAATTGTACATGTCTCACGCCCGACTTCAAAGTACTTACGTTATTTATTTGGTAAGGAATTATTTCTTACTTTTTTGATGTGGATTTTTAGAAGGCGGTTTTATTTTTTTATAAAAAAAAAATTTTATATGTTATAAGCTTCTGTTTATATGGTTTCATAAAGTTAACCCATACCAATGAGGGTAGATCAAAAAGAAACAGTCAAAAATGTTCCTTATGAGACATTAAGTAAACAAAGCTTATTTTAATTACTAACTCCCGCACTCAGAGACGTCAATTAACTTTAATTGGCATTAAACTATCATTCCTACTTTATTAAATACTATACATAAAAAAGAGACAGATATAGATATAATTGTCATTAAAAGTTAATTGACGTCTCTGAGTACGGCAGTAAGTGTATAACAATGAGAGTAAGTAAGTAAGTACCTTGTAATTGTACGGGAAGTTATTGATAAATAATAATAATTATTTTTATAAAAAAATAAAACCGCCTTCAAAAAAAACCACATCAAAAAAGTAAGAAATAATTCCTCACCAAATAAATAACGTAAGTACTTTGAAGTCGGGCGTGAAACATGTACAATTTTTTGTTGTTTTTGTTAAAACCCGCCCGACTTCAAAGTACTTACGTTATTTATTTGGTGAGGAATTATTTCTTACTTTTTTGATGTGGTTTTTTTTGAAGGCGGTTTTATTTTTTTATAAAAATAATTTTTATTTCACCCTTTTTAGTGCATCGTGCAGGCAATTTACGTGTTTTCTGGTAAATAGGTATGTGATCAAACTGAAAACCTCCTTTTTTGAAGTCGGTTAAAATACCTTGAGGTGTCCCCTTTTTAACAAAACAAGAATCATCTAAATCGGTTTATAAACAAAGGAGTTATACCTAAAGATACGTATTGAATTCACATAAAGTTGTAACGAAAACGACAGTATTTTCAAGATTTCCTGAAAACTACTGAACCGATTTCAAAATTTCAAAAAATGGGACCAACTTGGAAACCAACCTGATGTAATAACGTTTGAACCATTTCAATCGGTTCAGCCGTCTTCGAGTAATCGGTGGACATACATAAAAAAAAAAAAAAAAAAAACATACATACAGACGAATAGAGAACCTCCTCCTTTTTGATTTAGAAGTCGGTTAAAAAACAAGCTCTCATTGCAGTCGGGGAGTATTCCACAGCATGATACCCGACTGCAATGAGAGCTTGTTTTTTTACGTTCTAAACCGAGTTTGACTGTCTGCTTTTTTAATTTTTAAATTATTCTTTTATCGATTGTTAACTACTGAATAGCTGAATGCTGACTTTTTTGTTAGTTACAAAAAATATATAAAATAACTAAACTAAACTTTTTGTTATTTTGTTTATCAGTTCACGGTCACGTCACATTACAAGATTTGCCATGGTATAGATAGACAGTCTATCTATAGATTACTTAGGTCAGTGCAAAAATACGAACAACTTTTTCGCTCGACTCTCACACAGCGAATTGCATAACCAGTAAGTAGGTTTATATGTGCCGCCCGTCATCTGCTGAGAAAGTGGTACTGCAACTTAATGACAGATGGCACAGTAATTGTGGATACAGTAGGTTTAACTGCTTCTGATGGCGGCACAGTGAACTGACGGTTTACGCTCGGTGCAAAAAGGGGCCACTGTCACCAGCCACCGGTGGACAGCGACAGACAATTGACACGATTTTTCACACACTTTCTAGGGACTCGCCATACGCGTGTCGACGTAGGCCGCTTGTTAACAGACCGTTTTTTTAACGGAAATCGGACCGACACGCGATATTGTTGTCTCTGTTTGACGTTGCCTCGATAATAAAGACAAATATATTATCGCGTCGGTCCGATGTCCGTTGAGGCCGTAGCGTCTACGCGTATCACCCTGTCTGCTACCCACCCTATAATCTATCTTGTGCCAAAAAGGCATGTTATAGAACAGCACATATACCCACTACTTTTATCCCGATATTCTCACAGGAATAAGAATCTCGTAGGTAAAACCGAGATGATGTTAGTTAATAAAAAGGTAGTAGCTAAAAGTAGGTAGCTAATTCAAAAATAATGTATTTTCATACGTAACCTACTCACTCCTCTCCTACTGTGTCAACCGGCTTCCCTTGTTACTGCTCATGACCCTTTAGCGGATTACATGAAATTGCATCGGCTAGAAACCATCGGGAATATGATTTCACTCGGTTCGTTTTCTTCCCGACATCCAGTTATGACATCCTACATAGAAACTCTATGGAAATATCGCGTTTCCCTTTATGTGAGCTCGTGAAACTAACAGCTTTCTGATTTTCCTTTCGCAAAGAGTGTTTTGACAGTGAAAATGTATGTTTATTTTAAATTGTTGTTGAATTTTACTAACTGTCTTGTATCAACAATAACTTAGTACTGTGCATAGTAAGACATTCTCGATGTTTGTTTTGTGTTTTTCTTGTAAATCAGACAAAAGATCTCTTGGAAATAAAAATAAGCATTTGCAAATTACGCCGGAAGTACATGCGTGTGTGTGTTCGGAAAAGATCGACGTTTCTGAACGCAACTCTAATGTCACGTCAAATTGACATTAGCTGTCACTTGAAGTTGACAGTGACTCTTGATTGAAATTCTTGTAGAAAATGTCGGAATAATTTTGCTGAATTTGTTTAAAAATCGCTCGCGTTGAATGTGCCTGGCATATCGAGTTTGAATACATCTTAAATTATCTATGTGATCCCGTTTTGTACGACCAAGGCTTTGATGCCATCTCTGGAGTGGCCGGTCGCGGATGCTTTGAAAGATAACCTTTTCTACCACACGCGCTTGTTGTCGAGACACTATATCGTAATAAAAAAAGCTCCCACGTGTGTGTCTTTGTGTATCTATTGTTGAAACGCCCAGTGTCTTGTGAACGCTGTTATTTGTGTTGTGAGTGAGGTCACTAATTGGTAAGGTCTGCAGAAGAAGAAGATACCTGGGGCGCGCGCCCCGTCTCGCCGCAGCCGAGGAGATTTTCGACACCACAGAACCGTATGTGAAATCACCTTACTTAACATTCTCTCCACTGTGTATCGCAGTCCTATTGTTCAGTTACATCCCGGCTGAAACCAAGATTTGTCCGGAGTCTATACTCATGATAGCCTTCCACTGCGCCAATGCTGACTCCGCGGTCTAGGCAGGGGTGTACTGAACATTTCTTGGTAGCAAGAGCGTAGCTTGAAGGCCTGAGAGGCCCACGCCAAAAGTTTGTCTATTAATCAGTGCCGTTTGATGACCATCTGGTCCGGACTAGATTAATTTGTACTTGTAAATGGTAATTAACTTGCATTTGAAAAGTAAAGGTTTGTTATTGGTTCCATGTCTTGTAATTAATTGTCATGTATTGAGGTTCCAAAATGTAAACAGATGCCTTTCTTTGTTCATAATAATTATTATTTAGTTTTGTCAGCAAATTTGAGTTGTGAATATTGACAAGTTTGTTGCTAAATAATAGCTAATAAAAGGTTAGCTAATAAGTTTGCACTCAATACTTAGTGAAACTTAAATGATTTAAGACATTGTTTACACATTGAAACTTATTGAAACTTGTGCTTTGAAATAATTAAAATCATCTTGTTGGATGTCGATATCCAAGTGAATTTCAATGGTCAGTGATTTGTTTGAACTGAATAACTTTTGACTTACAAAGTCAAAGTTAGTTTGTGTCTAAGTTATAACCTCTTGAGAGTTAGAGTTATAATTATATACTTGAGTTTTGTTGTTTTCTGATAACCTCCAGATATTTAAGAGTTTGTGTCATTATAAATACTTTGTTGTTGTAATATTGGAATTTTGTGGTTAGTAATAACCTCCAAATATTGGAGATTTTGTGTTATAGTGAATATTTTGAATTTGTTGTTTTTGTTGATAAATTTGGGACGTTACAATGACGGCCTCCTCGGCTAAAGCCAAAATACGTTCTGAGTTACGGTGGTTAGCTTCTGCGGTCGCATTATTGGATCGACCGGATAGAACGGAGGCCTTGTTGAACAGATACGTAGATCTGCCCGTACGTTTGGCTGTTGTTGATGAACAGTATGCCTTATTTTTGGAAAGGACTGTTGAGGCCGATGTGGAAATGCGACAAGAAGTCGATTTGGATGTGGACCAGTGTTATGATTTTGCGGACAGAATTACCCAGGTGGCTCGACCTTTGCAAGTGGCAAGAGAGAATGAACCGAGCCCGTCCCCGGTCACATCTAAGAGTATGCCCCCTCTCTTTGCTAGATTGGCCCCCTTAGACTTAAGGCGTTTTGCTGGTCGTCTAGAGGACTGGGAGGGCTTTATTAATATTTTTGATAGTCTGGTACATGCCCGGGATGATTTGACCCAGGGCCAGAAGTTGGCCTACCTGTTATCCGTGTTGGAAGGGGAGGCCCTTGAATCGGTTCAACATTTGGCCCCCTCGGATGAAAACTACCCTATTGCTAGGGATTTGATTGCCCGTCGGTACCAGAACGTACGACGTCTGGCGGACAACCATGTTGCCGCCATTTTGAATTTACCCCGCGTTGCCAGCGTGATGCACTTGAGAGTGGCTTTGTTGAATCCGCTGTTGGTTGCCTACAACGCATTGAAAAACTTAAAACTCCCAGTGGAGCAGTGGTCGTTTTTGTTACTGCACATTGTCCTGGGAAAGTTGCCGGACTCTGTTAAGGTCCGTTTTGAGCAGCAGTATGGTGGGGATAGTGCGACTTATCTGCCACCCTTCTCGGACCTCTTGACGTTCCTGGAAGGAGAAAGTAGACTGGCAGATAATTCCTCTCTGGCCGGTCCTATGGGACCCGAACGACCTGTGCCACAGAGTAGATCCCCCACCGGACCCCCCCGTAGGGGGCGGATGGCCCCTCGCGCGCCCGGCCGCTATGCCGCCGTCCAGGAGACCGCCCGCTGCTTGTACTGTCGGGAACCGGGTCACAGCACGACCCGTTGTGATAAGTTCCTCGACCAGCGCGTCCAAGGCCGTCGAGCGATCGCGCGACAACGGACATGGTGCTACTCGTGCTTGGGCCTGCACATGCAGCGCGAATGTACCCAAGCGCACCCATGCCGCTTTTGTAAGGGCAACCACCATCCCCTCCTCTGCATGAACAGCCCAGAGGGCGGCGGAGCGCCGCAGCGCGTCGCTGCAGGATCACCGCGTATGGGTGGGGGTCTCGGACCCCCCGCGGTGTTTGAATCCCGCAGCAGTTCTAGTGGCCACCAGAGTGGCCCCAGACGCTCTCCGCCACGTTTGGAGCCTCAAACGGGCGGGGGTCCCAGGGACCCCCCAATGGGAAACCGATCCCCAAGGATGGGGATGAGTTATGCGAGCGTTGCCGGAGGTCGTAGAGGCCCCCCGCGACGTTTTGAGCCTCGCACGGGCGGGGGTCCCAGGGACCCCCCAATGGGAAACCGATCCCCAAGGATGGGGATGAGTTATGCGGGCGTTGCCGGAGGTCGTAGAGGCCCCCCGCGACGTTTTGAGCCTCGCACGGGCGGGGGTCCCACGGACCCCCCCATGGGAAATCGGTCCCCAACTAGGGGGTTCGATTTTGCGAGCGTTGCGGGAGGTCGTAGAAGCCCCCCGCAACGTGTTGAGCCTCGCACAGCCGGGGGTCCCCGGGACCCCCCTTCTGAAAATCGGTCACCGTGCCCCCGCGACTATGGGGCGACGTACACGGTGGATGATAGGCACCGATTCTCGCCGCCGCTCGCCGAATACCCGCGTTTGGAGCGGCGCCCGCCCCGTCTTCAAGGGGCCGGGAGATATAACCCGCCTGATACCGGGCGAATTGGACGTAGGCAGTATGCGGGAGATTGGGACCCACTGGATCGCTATGAGCGACCCCCTTACCATGGGGGGACGTCTGGGGACCCCACATACTAGCAATCAACGTGTTTACGGTCGATTGTAGCCACCCCTCCAGAGACCGTTTTGTTGCCCACGGCCTCTGTGCTTGTCAGGGGATTGAATGGCGACCTTGTGGAAGTTCGCGCCTTGTTGGATTCCGGTGCTCAGGGGTGTGTTGTGTCATCTTGGTTAGTTAGGCGGTTGGGCCTCAAGGTGCACCCCCACACGGAAGGCGTGAGAGGTGTTGGCGATGTGAAAGTCCCCGGGTTGTTAGGGCATGTTGACTTCACATTTACATCACGTAATAAGTCCACGCCAGGCATTAAGACCTCGGCGATTGTGTTGGACACAGTTGTTGGCCGTCAACCTTCAGTTGACTTGGGACCGAGTATGTTGTCTTTGGTGTCTGATTCCCCACTCGCCGATCCAAATTTCTTCCGCCCAGGCCCGATTGATGCTCTCCTTGGAGCCGATGTCCTGGGGCGAGTTTTGTTGACGGGGAAGCGAGTTTTGCAGCCAGATGGCTTGGTAGCTCTGCAGACGACACTCGGTACAGTTGTGATGGGCCCTGCTCGCCGCGTTTTGGATTCCCTTGATGAGGATCGCGGTCTTGTTTTTAATGTGTCTCTCTCCGAAGTGGTGCAGAAGTTTTGGGAGGTTGAGGAACCTCCACCAGCCCCGCGGGTAGACCCAGTAGCGGATGAATGCGAGTTGTATTACCAGAATAACACTGGTCGCCTCCGCTCTGGTCGTTTGATCACCCGTCTCCCCTTTCGTGCCGGCCGACCTCCTCTGGGCGAATCCCGACCGCTAGCGGAACGTAGGCTAGTGGCGATGGAGCGTCGCATGAGCAAGGATCCGGTCTTCCGCCAGAAGTATGTTGAATTCATGCGGGAGTATGAGGAGTTAGGGCACATGTCCGTGAGCGATTTGGATTGGCGCTCCGTTGAGCACTTCTTTTTGCCGCACCACGCCGTTTTGAAATCCGGAAAGATTCGGGTGGTCTTTGACGGTTCGGCTCCCACCTCTACTGGAGCGTCCTTGAACCAGTGTCTGCATGTAGGTCCCAAGCTGCACACGGAGATCTCAGACATTTTGACCAACTTCCGGCGGCACCAAATTGTATTTATGACTGACATCCGGATGATGTTCAGACAAACGGTCATCCATCCAGAGGATAGGAGGTACCAATTGATCTTGTGGAGAGAGAGTCCTAGGGACCCCTTGTTGATTTATGAATTGAATACGAATACGTACGGTTTGGCTTCGAGCCCGTTTGTTGCGATTCGTTCTTTGTTGGAGTTGGCCGAGAAGGAGCGCTTGAGATACCCTCGCGCCTCCGCCATTTTGGCCAGTGACGTCTATGTGGATGACATTTGCACGGGCGCCTCATCTGTCTCAGAGGCGATTGTCCTGAGAGACGAACTCACCGCCCTTTTGAAGTCGGGAGGTTACGAGTTGAGGAAATGGATATCCAACTCGCCTGATGTACTGGTAGGTTTGCCCGAAGAGCACCAGCAGGACCCCCACCTATTCGAAAATGTTGATAATCCCCATGTGGTGACCGTCCTTGGCGTACAGTACAAACCGGTCTCTGACACGTTCACTTATTGTGTGGATTTACGACCACCGAAAGTCTGGACCAAGCGTTTAGTATTGTCTACTGTCGCACGTACCTTTGACCCCAATGGGTGGATTTGCCCCGTGCTGTTTATGGCCAAGTGTTTCTTGCAACGGTTATGGGCTTCGGGTGTGTCGTGGGATGAACCCCTCTCGGACGAGTTACTCCGAGATTGGTCGAGCTTCGTTTCATCCCTCCCCGAGATTAATGAAGTGCATTTGCCGAGGCTATTCCTCCCTTCTGAAAATTGTAAAGTTACTCTTCACGGCTTTTCCGATGCCTCCGAACGTGGATTTGCTGCGGCCGTGTACCTCCGCACCGTTACTGTTGACGGAGTTGTTGCTGTGCATCTGGTGATAGCGAAAAGCAAAGTCGCTCCCCTTCGGACTCGTCATACGATCGCGAGGTTGGAATTGTGTGGAGCTGCCCTCCTAATGCGTTTGTTGAACCACGTATGGCTCACATTAGGTCGATCTATTAAGATACAAGAGGTTTATGCTTGGACGGACAGTCAGGTCGTCCTTTGTTGGTTGAAGGCTCCGGCGCACACCTTGGACGTGTTTGTGGCCAATCGAGTGTCGCAGATTTGTAATTCCGACATCGAGTTGATTTGGAGACACGTGCCGGGAACCATGAATCCCGCGGATTGTGCGTCTCGGGGTTGTGTAGCCCCAACCCTAATTAACCACCCCCTCTGGTGGGGCCCACAGTGGTTGATGCGGCCTGAGTCGGAGTGGCCGCCCTCTCCAGCGTTGTCGAACGTAGCCGTTCCTGATATGCGGGCATGCGTCCTGGAGACTAACCCCGCCGGGGAAAAGGATTTGTTGTTGGATCGGTACAGCTCCTTACAGAAGCTGCTTGGTGTTACCGCTTGGATCAGACGTTTTGTGTACAATTGCAGAAACCCACGCGCGAGGCGTGATTCGTCGGTTCTCACTCCGGACGAGCGTAGGGACGCGCTCTTGTTTTGGGTCCGGAGAGTACAAGCTGATAGTTTTGAGTCCGAGATTGAAATTTTGCGTTTAGGCCGTCGCAAGTTGAAGGGCGCGGTATCGCGATTAAATCCCTTCCTGGACGAGAGTGGGCTTTTGCGAGTCGGCGGAAGACTTCGAAATGCGAACCTGCCGTATGGAGCTCGTCACCCCCTTTTGTTACCTAAAGCCGGACATTTGACTCAACTGATAATAACAGATCGCCATGTGAATGCACAACATGCTGGCTGTAATGCTTTGTTGGCCATTTTGCAGCGTGAATTTTGGATTTTGTCTGCTCGTCGAGCCATTCGCACTGTGGTTTTCCGTTGCCTGCCTTGTTATCGATTGAAGGCCGCGACCATGCAGCCCCAGATGGGTGATTTGCCTGCTGATCGCGTCACGGAATGTAGAGCTTTTGCCGGAGTCGCCACCGACTTCGCCGGTCCCTTTACTGTAAAGGCTTCGAGACTGCGTAATGCTAAAACCTATAAGGCGTACTTGTGCGTGTTTGTGTGTTTGTCCACCAAGGCTGTCCATTTGGAAATTGTCTCGGAATTGTCTACCGAAGCCTTTGTCGCCGCCTTGAGCAGATTTGTTTCCCGTAGAGGACTGCCGACATTGATACGTTCCGATTGTGGTACTAATTATAAGGGAACGTGTAATTATCTTAAGGAAGTAGTTAAGTTTTTTGTTGATAATAAAATAGACATTGGAACCACCCTCTCCCGGCGTGGGATAATCTGGAAGTTTAGCCCACCAGCTTGTCCGACCTGGGGAGGAATTTTTGAAGCTTGTGTAAAGGCTGCCAAGACACACTTGCGTCGCGTGATTGGAGAAACTATTCTCACGTTTGAGGAACTTGATACGGTATTTTGTAAAATTGAGGCCGTCCTCAACTCGCGACCCTTGTGCCCGTTGTCTTCGGACCCGAATGACCTGGAAGCGTTGACCCCAGGTCATTTCTTGATCGGACAGCCCCTTTTGGCGTTGCCTGAATATCCGATTCAGGATGTAGGATCCCATCGTTTGTCGCGATACCAACTTTTGAGACAGATGTCCCAAAACTTCTGGGCACGTTGGTCGATGGAGTATTTGCATATCCTACAACAGCGCGTGAAGTGGACAGATAAAACCACCCCACCCCAGACTGGCGACCTCGTGTTGATTAAGGATGCTAACCTGCCGCCCCTATGTTGGCGAAGGGGGCGCATTGTTAAACTCTACCCCGGAACTGACGGAGTTCCTCGTTTTGCTGAGGTTTTGGTTCGAGATTCGGTTTTGAAGAGAGCCGTTAGTGGGCTCTCCCGATTACCCGTAGATTGACGTACCGTTCTTAACGGTCCGGGGCGGGGGGATGTTCGGAAAAGATCGACGTTTCTGAACGCAACTCTAATGTCACGTCAAATTGACATTAGCTGTCACTTGAAGTTGACAGTGACTCTTGATTGAAATTCTTGTAGAAAATGTCGGAATAATTTTGCTGAATTTGTTTAAAAATCGCTCGCGTTGAATGTGCCTGGCATATCGAGTTTGAATACATCTTAAATTATCTATGTGATCCCGTTTTGTACGACCAAGGCTTTGATGCCATCTCTGGAGTGGCCGGTCGCGGATGCTTTGAAAGATAACCTTTTCTACCACACGCGCTTGTTGTCGAGACACTATATCGTAATAAAAAAAGCTCCCACGTGTGTGTCTTTGTGTATCTATTGTTGAAACGCCCAGTGTCTTGTGAACGCTGTTATTTGTGTTGTGAGTGAGGTCACTAATTGGTAAGGTCTGCAGAAGAAGAAGATACCTGGGGCGCGCGCCCCGTCTCGCCGCAGCCGAGGAGATTTTCGACACCACAGAACCGTATGTGAAATCACCTTACTTAACATTCTCTCCACTGTGTATCGCAGTCCTATTGTTCAGTTACATCCCGGCTGAAACCAAGATTTGTCCGGAGTCTATACTCATGATAGCCTTCCACTGCGCCAATGCTGACTCCGCGGTCTAGGCAGGGGTGTACTGAACAGTGTGTGTACATGACATCTACAATAAACCGTCTACCAACCACACAATCATTTATTTCCCCGCAGGTACACAAATCTAATATTTTTAGAATCAGATCCCATGTTCTGCGAAATATATTTGAATTCGATAGGGCGCTTATGCAGTAAATATTTTTCTAGGTTTTATGTATGAATTTTACGTTCAAGTTTATTTAGCACGAAACAGACCTTGCTTTCAAGTAAGTAATACTATTACCAAAATCGGAAATATTTTACACAAAATATAAATTATTACTTGTAGTTTCAAAATTTCTGTCTCTACATACACAACTAATCTTTATTCTCCAGATAATGAAACCATAAACCCTTCTAATAGTGCATTAGTATTAAGGCCCGGTTGCACCACGATTAAACAATGCCATCGATAACGGTTGCACGTTATCGGACATAGCCACGAGACAAGTTAGGCTTAGGCTCTTTGCTTTTATTGTACATCGCTTTTATTTATTACTAGCAGATCCTCGCGGTTTTACCCGCGTGGTACCCGTTCCCGTGGGGAATATCGGGATGAAATATAGCCTATGTCACTCGGGAAGAATGTAGCATTCTAATGGTGAAAGAATTTTCGAAATCGGTCCAGTAGTTAAGGAACCTATTCGATGCAAACAAACAAACAAACAATCAAATCTTTCCTCTTTATAATATTACTCTTTATAGTATAGAAGATTACAAATTAATCCTACTAAAACTTATAAATGCTCAAGTTTGTGAGGATATATTAGGTATGTATAAATGTTTGGTAATTGGTACTCTTTCTCGCAAAAACTACTAAATAGATTTACCTAAATGAAAATTTGCAGTAAAATAGCTTAATATACCAGAATAACACATAGGCTACTTGTTATCCCAATATTCTGACGGGAACGGGTACTACGCGGGTAAACCGCGCGGGACAGCTACATTTGACATTTATACTTTCATTTGCAAATCATAAAATATAAAGTGAATTTTGTAACTACTATGCTAAGCAGAAATTATACTTATTTCTACTTAGTATATCGACTACTATTACAATACAAGTATCCACAGATAATAAAATGGCTAAAAGTGCATAGCGTTAAGGCCCAGTTGCAGCACGGTTTAACAATTCCACTGATAACGGCCCGTTATCGTACATCGGCACGAGACAAATTAGGCTTCAACGCCCTTTGTATTTGTTGTACAGGCGACCGCACATCGCTTTACCGATGCCACTTTGTAAGTCGTTCTAATTTGCCAACGTGCGCGATAAGGACGCGCTTAGTCAGTAAAAAAGATGAACTTTATGAGTCACTTCATGTTAAATAACTTAAACGTGACTGTTTGAAATGACAATTAAAAAATACGATTGTAATGTCTAGGAATGAGCACTTTAGTGTCTTGTGTGGAATACAAGTTACAAGTGAATATGAAATCAGAAGAAGTAACTGGACACAAAATGTCAGCGCAGGGAGAGCTGATTTCATATTCACTGGTAAGATAGCTTCTACCCCACACAAGGCACAAAAGTATCTACGTTTGCGCAGTGCTTAAATGAAACTTGTGTTTAGAAGAAAAGTCTTTAAAAGTTGCCTTATTACAAATCCCAAAAAAGTTCCAAATGTTTCATTGACATACTTATTCAGAATCCAATTCAAAAGTACGTGGTTAATTAAAGCCGCGTCAAAAACATCATGTAGTATCGACGCAAAAACTGAAAGTAGGGCAGAGGTACCCTTTGTGGCCACTTTAAGGAATTTTTGACTTTTAAGCACTAAGTACTAAATGGTCTTAGGTATTTAAGACACAAATTGTATCTTAAATTATAGATAATTTATCTAGCTTTAAAGGTATATTTTTCAATTTTTTAATAGTTAAATAGTTTTTTGTAAATAATACAAAATGTGTGAGAGGTGCCAAATGTACCGGTTTTGGCCACTTACTGATAGTCAAACTTTTGTAAGTATTGCGAAAAATCAAAACCAAACCCAGATAAAATCAATATTCTATTGCGCTAGAAACCAGTCAATTGCAAAACAACAATTTAATTGCAAAAAACAAAGGTTTATAAAGTATTTCATCCAAAACAAATTTCTTAAAATTTTCATTATAACATTTTTCAACCAGAAAATGGAATTTATTGAAAAAAAATCTTATGACATAAGGAAATTTTAACGGTTGTTATTATTACCTTAAAATACCTTATTTTAATTGCCTTTATCAGAAATGGCTAAAAGTTGTTTAGAAAACTTTTAGAGCAAAAAGTGGCCAAAACCGGTACAGTGGCCAAAACCGGTACGCCTGCCCTACTCCCCAAAATTTATTAAAGAAGAACCACTCAAAGAAATAAATCTTTCAAGACAATTTTCTTAACGAAATGTGAAAACATTTTTAATCTCAACAATAACAGAACTCTGAGATGTCCAAACAACAAAATAAGACATAAATAAACATCAAAGATGAAAATTATTAACCGGCTTGGGGCTGACTGCAAATTGTGGAACACTGATTTGCATTCCCCTGATAAAATATACATTTGGCACAGTACATAGAAAAGCAAGAGGTGTGAAAACTTCTCTTATAGTGATAAAACCAAAGTGTCTTTATTTTATATTTGTATTTTGTAAAAAAAAGCTGGCTCTTGCAATTATTTTTCAAAATGTTTATGTTTTAATAAAAAAATACAAACACATTATTAATTAATATAATATTTTTCAAAGTAAGTGTATACTTATACATTATTTAACATAATATTTTTCAAAGTAAGTAAACATATACCTACTCAAAATTATCAAAAACAATACGCATTGGTGACTTTTACCAATTCGTGTGTTTGTTTTACGCAACCGATGTAGATTTTTTAAAATTTGACATCTGAATCAAGAACATAATCTTTAGGTTTATCTTTAGGTTTATCTTTAGGTTTATCTTTAGGTTTATCTTTAGGTAATTTTTATTATATTTTTAACTAGCGGCCGCCCGCGGTTTTACCCGCGTGGTTCCCGTTCCTCTAGGGAATATTGGGATAAACAGAATCCTTTGTTTTAATCCCGGCTATCTACTATCTGGTGCCAAATTTCAACCAAATCCGTTTAGTAGTTTTTGCGTGAAAGAGTAACAAACGTTCATATATACAAACTTTCTCGTTTATAATATACTAGCGGCCGCCCGCGGTTTCACCCGCGTGGTTCCCGTTCCCGTGGGAATATCGGGATAAAAAGTACATATAAACCTTCCTCTTGAATCATTCTATCTATTAAAAAAAATCGCATCAAAATCCGTTGCGTAGTTTCAAAGATTTAAGCATACAAAGGGACATAGGGAAAGAGAAAGCGACTTTGTTTTATACTATGTAGTGAAGTGTATTTGGAAAAAGAAATAACTATATTTACCTATAATATTTGATAAATTTTGTTTACCGAAACTAAAAGTGCAACCAAATAAAAAGCCCCTGATTCTTAGTTCGTCTACGTAACCTCTGTTTAGAGGTGTTGATATCCGTCGTACCTGCTAACTCATTCATGATGCGCCTGGAATACTGCCTCGAATCCTTGCCTCGGTGCCTTGGCCTCGGCCCCAAGTACATTTTACGGTGGCCTCGGTGTAAATTTTACGTTGGCCTTCGGTGTAATGGTGAAAGTTTGTGTTTTGATGCTGCGGAGTTCCGTGCGAAATGTATGAAAGTTGAGGCTATGGTTTTCGTGTGAATTTTATCCTTCCTACGTCGTAACACTTAAGATCAAAATTATTCGAAAAAGTATTACTCTCTACTATCTTTGTAAGAGTTAGAAGAAGTTAAGAAGGAGTTTCCATGAGATTAATACAAGCTGGGGCCCTACCGGCGAACTTTCCGAACATCGGAAATCTGCCGGACTTCAACTTAAAAAAATTATATCGCAGTACCTACGTAATTTCTTATTGTACTATTTGCCGTAGTTATTTGGAAGATATTGATGTTCTTGGGACATCATGAATCGTTGTTTGCCATTTTGGCCTGATTGGGGCTCGATTTATCTGTTTTAATTTGAAGCCCGGCAGATTTCCGAAGTTCGGAGCGTTCGCCGGTACGCCCCTGTTGTGAATACTTTCTTGAAGCTATTTTACTAAGCTAACAACGAAGTCATTTGTCTAGTTCCTTAGGGAACTTGCTCGCTCTTGAAGTTCAAATCCAAACCAGCGGTACTGAAGACTGGCATGAGATCATGTTTCTTTAAAACTCGTTCATCTGGATTAAACAATCAAGTGCGCGAAAGAATTAATCATTTACACCTCTATAAGAACAAGTGATGGAGTGGAGTCGAGAAGAAAGCTGCATTGCCCTGACCCGAAATAAAATTAGGATAAGGACTGGAACATGAAGATGAGTTAACTGTCTATAGAACACATTGAACAATAAGAGTAATAAACTGCGCGATATCCCTTAAAAGCTGCTCCTGTTTTCTAAGAAACAAGTCATGCAATTACTTACATTACACCTCATTATTAATACACATCTGTCACTGCTGCAAATTAGCCACTTAAATTCCTTCTTAAAAGCCTATCGCACGTTTAAATTTTCAGTCAAAAGGTTAAAAATTTTTCTATTTCATACACCATCTTCATGACCTTTATCGTAGAAGGTATTGTGCTTATAAAGGGCAGACTCAGACGCTGTTAAAAGCTAGTCGTTGCCATTCGAAGAGCAAGGTGCATTCCTGATGCATTCTATCGGAGTCGACACACGACGATATGTCATGGTCGTGTTTAGTTGGATTCGGAATAATTTGGGTATTTTGTTTTTATGTAGTGACGAATAAGTTACTTAAATTACTAATCTTTTAATTGAGATGCTTTTGTGCTTCCTTTAATGCTACTTATATGAAATGAAGATTTTTTGCTTCGTAATTTTTCATTTCTTCAGAAAAGAATGAAAACGTATCTAGTCTTTTGTTTTCTCATTGTAAGTAACAATAGATACAATAAAAATATTCTATAGGTACATTCTTTATTTTCACATACTTACACAGATTTTATTTTTATATAGGTACTTAATGAATACATGTTACTACTTGTACTCGTAATTCAAAAGCTTAATAGTATGATCGAATTTAGTAGTAATTCCATAACGACGGCCTAGCTATTTCACAATCTTATCAGTTCTACAATTAGCTAAAGTTTCTTAGTCTAGTCGAAATTACATTTTCTCTAGACTTGGAAATCGTGAAGTCATTAATGGGCCTAACTTCATGCTTATCGACTTAAAATAACTTATAATGTCTGTGTTTGAATGATTGGTCTCGTAATGAATATTATTATGTCTGTCTACTGACATCGATAATAAACATAATAACATATTTCCAGTGTATGTACTTAAGAGGATGACATTTAAATAATAATTTGTGAAGTAGTTCAAAAGCTTTTCAAGATTTTACACTATATAAGAACGCTTTTTTTTAAGTAAACAGTAACCTTCAGAACCGTGTCTTCAAAAATGTATATCATGAAGAGTACGATATGGTACCACTATAGTCGCTTCAAGAATTTAAGTCTTCAACAATATATACGATGGAGTGTACCTAAATAAGATCCAAATCTTACAAACTGAAGCTACAGTACAATAGCTACGATATCCAGACATGGTGGAATATTATGCTCCTGCTAAATATGATATGTCATACTTTAAGCGACTACTTTGCTATGTGAGAGGTGACATGTTACTAACTTCGTTGTTATGAATGGCTACGAGGAAGCTACTAACGAGACTCCGCTGTAACTCGATACGAGATTAAGGGTAGTCACACATGTCATGGCGACAACAAAATGCTAAAGACGTTACTGATAAAACATTGTAGTTTAATTATCTTTCATCATCATCATCATCAGCCATTTAATCTCTCCACTGCTGAGGACTGAGGAACCGATGGCTGTTGAGGCGGAAAGGTTCTCGAATGGCGACCGCGTACCGGACGACGTTCCGTGAGCAGGCCTCCTACAAGGTAGACCGATGATCTTGTCAAGGTCGAGGGAAGCCGCTGGACGCGGGCAGCGCAGGACCGATCGTTGTGGATATCCTTGGGGGAGGCCTATGCCCGGCAGTGGGCGTCGTTCGGCTGACATGATGATGATGATGATGATTGTTGAAGCGCATGCCTTTACGACTGGTTATGAAGAATTGGCCGTAACCCACCACGCGACCCCAATGCGGATTACGGTGGGTATCAACGACTACAAATGCAGCCAAGACCACGGCTTGATATGAATTCCGAAGCACGGAGGAGTTCGAGACAATAAATAAGTAACAACAAATAATAATTTACCTTGACGATCGCAGGCCGAGAGCGCTAACCACTGCACCAAGGGCTATTTAAGTTTACGTGAAATAAAATAATATCGGTTGCTCTACATATTTTATTTCAGGTTGAGTATTGTACATTGATGATACATATAGTCAGTGGCAGGAGCAGTAAAAAAAATAATAAGATTTACAATATGAAAAAAACAAAATAATATTAAATATCAAGTAGGTACTTAACCTATATCAAGATATAGATTTTACGGTTTACACTTCACAATCACTTCAAATCTGTCTAGGTCTACGCGACTGTGGCTGTGATTTCGTTTATTGTGAAAAATAAAATATATGTAGCTTTCTTCCGCAAAAAATTACAAAACTTGCACCTTTACCGATCACACTACTCTACACGTGTTTCGCTCCAACCCGGGGCATCCTCAGGAGATGTTTGACCGTATGCAATCCAGCACCGGCGAAACACGTGTAGAGTAGTGTGATCGGTGAAGGTGCAAGTTTTGTGATTATTTGCGGAAGAAAGCTACATATATTTTATTTTTCACAATGGTTAGGGACTTCCGCCAAGTGACGCCTGATTCAATCAAAGTGATTTCGTTTATCAGTGGTTCGTGTGAAAATACCTTTAGCATCCACATCTGCAAGAAAACATATGTATTCACTTATTCTGTGGCAAACTCACATGTCAACAGAACTTGCGTCTATTCTTTCAGCGGTTTCTGTGATGATGCTAACTAAATCGGAAATGTATAACGTGGCAAGTGATTGGTTACACATTGTTATGGTATGGTTGTAGTTACGCAAGCTTTTGGGTAGTCCCGATTGTTCGAATATGGGGCGCGACAGTTACAAGAGGAGGTGTTAGGTTAGAAGTGGCGGTACTTCAAATAAACTTTTTAAGAAAGGATTTTGTAAAAATCAACCTATAAGAAGATGAAACGAAGATATGCGTTCTCCGAAGGCGCGGGTACAAGTCGACAAAAAAGTGGACGTGTCTCTAATGGGGTAGACAACGGGGGAGACAAGTGCACGGACTGGTATATTTTGAGGAAAAACCAATTTGCGAAAAACTTTTCTTCACATTACCTCAGATTACTAAATAGTTAGACATTACTACCGTTATAGAAATATTCACGAAAGTTACATGAGACAAATCATTCTCATGTTTTTATTAATGAATTTGCAACTGGTGTCACTTGCATTTGGCTTGCACTTGCACTTGGCACTAAAATTTTTCCTTTTTTATTACTTTAAATTATTTTTATACATTCACAATGCAAATCTTTAAGTAGGTGTAGGTATAGTAAAAATTGTGATAGAAAACAGCCACGAGTCCTGTAAAAATCCCGTTTTTCATCTCTCAGATTCGGAAAGTGATGTATATTTAAACTGAGCAGCGGGTCCAAAACTATTCCTTTTCACCCTAGGGTGTAAATGAATTTTAAGAATAGAACTGAATTTGGTTACAGTCAACCATAGAGTTACCTAATCGGCAATGAAAAAGGTTTCAACTAATTTTGTATGGGGACGAGACTTGCAAAATTATAAAAAAAAAAGAATTTTATAAAAACGAGAATATCTCAAAAACGGTGCGTCTCGTAGCGTACCTAGCTAAAATCTATCAAAATTTTCAACCCCCTATGGAGATAGCTTTAGGAGGCATCCGATAGACAAATAAAAAAATTTTTTTTTTGTTTAAAAAAATTTTTTTTATTCAAGAAAATATTTTTTATTCAAAAATTTTTTTTTGTTCTAAAATTTATTTTTGTTTATAGAAAAAACAGAGAAAGCGAAGCCCCCGCCACCTTTTTATTTTTCTAGATATTTTTAGTTGTCTTTACTGCTTTTCTTATAGAGGGGGATGAAAAGCAGAGTGTATTTACGTTCCTTATATTCGAAATGAAAAGTAGAGTGTATTACTCGGCCGCAAAATTATTTTCATCTCGGGCGACGTATATTGAATCCTGCGCTGCGTTCAGGATTCTACTTTAGAATCCCTTGCTGTGCTCGGGATTCTACTCTAGAATCCTTCACTGCGCTCTGGATTCAAAATAGCGCCCTCGCCGTAAATATGTTATTTTGCTCCCTTGTAATACAATCTGGATACGCGGAAGCGTATCAGCCAAGTTCAAAAGAAAACAGAACTGGCGAGCAGCACCGTGTGTATCTTAACACGAACCATTTGGAGCCACTTTTGACTCCCTCATAACTCAAAAACTATTACACAGAAACATGTCAAATTTGGCTTATGTATTGAGACTAGCGAGATAAATATGTGCTCCAAATTTTATATACACACCTCAAACAGTTATTTAGATATTTACGTCCAAAAATCGTTATTTTTATCACTGACTCACCTATAATCAAAACTATAACCCACTTCCAGATGACCTAGAAAGCTGAAATTTGGCATGCAGACAGGTAATCTGGTGAATACAAAGGAAAAAATCCGAAACTAGTATTTTTTTAAAATAAAACGTTGACAAACTTATATTTGCGTTCCCTATGCACTTATCCTGTATAAGATCTTGTATTAGATGAAGTACAAATATAAGTTTGTAATAGTTTTTATTCTGTTATATACCAATAATTCGTCATACCTCTTGAAGTTCGGCTAGCGCCAACGGCGTAGTGGCCATTCAATATTGAGGACTCGAGAGAACCAAGTTCGAACCCCAGATTACCCAAATACTTTTTTGTCCTCGCGGTAAATTAATTACAAACTTGCACCATTTCTAGCACGATATCCATATTATTATTTATTAATTATTAATATAAATTATAAAGTTATTGAATTTTTTACTTTTGCATTCACAATCCAATTTTTATTATTGAAAAATGGAAAATGAAGTATTTAGACAAAATCGACCATCATCTCACAACCAGCTCCGATGGGACTCGAACCCACGACCTTTCGCTTAAATTAATTATTAATATTAATATAAATTATAAAGTTATTTAAATTTTTACTTTTTTGCATTCACAATCCAATTTTTATTATTGAAAAACGGAAAATGAAGTATTTAGAAAAAATCGACCATCATCTCACAACCATCTCCGATGGGACTCGAACCCACGACCTTTCGCTTTCCGGGCGACTGCTCTAACCACTGAGCTACGGAGTCGTAATGATAAATGTGAAAGTGTGTTTGTTTGTTTGTTTGTCCTTCTTTCACGTCATAACGGAGCATAGTACTTATAACCCGACCACCAGGGGGCGCAATCTTCATACATTCAAATGGGAACTAGAAGCCAAAAAATACGAAAGTTGCTATGTTCTCCCTGTAGGTGCACACTTTGCACATAAATAGTTCACTAAAGTAAAGTTCAAAAAACGATAGATGGCTCCAAGTTAATACACCCACCCACAGTTTAGAAAAGAAGAGAAAAATCCTTTATTTCTATACTATACTAGCGGCCGCCCGCGGTTTCACCCGCGTGGTTCCCGTTTCTGTGGGAATATCGGGATAAAAAGTACATATAAACCTTCCTCTTGAATCACTCTATCTATTTAAAAAAATCGCATCAGAATCCGTTGCGTAGTTTCAAAGATTTAAGCATACAAAGGGACATAGGGACAGAGAAAGCGACTTTGTTTTATACTATGTAGTGATTGTTGAAAGTTGATGGAAGAGTATAAAATTTATTGAGAGTAAAGTGTACTTATGGAAAATAATTTCAAATAATCTAAATTATACGTTTGTTTGTTAAATTTGTTATTTGCTATGTTCTGTTTCGTAAAGATCCGTAATTCCGTTAGCAATTACATAGTTTCGTTGCTCGGAGTACCGCTTTTTGAGAAAAAGACTCGTTGGTGTTGAGTGTGTATATAAAATTCTTTGGTGATGTGCTGTGTTTGAAAAAAGACTTCTTTGAACATTGTTAATGCCTTTAGTCATGCATATTTGTTGTTTTATTGTTAATAAAGGGTGCAGTGTTAACCTATGTTTCATTTACACTAAGTTTCCTTATAAATAAATAATATGTATACTATGCCTATGTGTGTGTCTGTGTTTATATGCCTTTGTAATTTGCATATGTGTGTGTTTATACACCAAATGGAGTGTGAGACTATAACTTCGATACAAAACTGCAAAACTGTCATCTCTTCCATGGCCGCTTCCAAAGAGTATGTAATCACTGACGTCTGCGCGCGGTCAAAATCGAATACTAATCTTTTCCATAAGCTTAGCATAAATAATGTACTGTAACTAGCGCTAAAAATGCACCAGTCGCACATGCGCGCAGAGTTATCTGACGCGCACTCTACAGAGTAATTTATATATGTAGGAAGTAGAGACCAAACTTGGCCCTTTTATTGGTAGTGTATACCTAACTAGCGCTATCTATCGTCTGGTGTAGGCAACTTTTGGTGTATAAACACACACATAAGACATAGTCTTCTTACGAGTATTATTTATTCTACTTTAGTCCACTATAATTTATATGACAAAACAACGTTTGCCGGGTCAGCTTAAGCTAGTTAGCAAATAAAGAATCAATAAGCAAGATTAGATGTCAACAAAAACGGCTAAATCCATAAATTGTCAAGAGATAGCGCTAAATGATAAATGTAAAAGACAAACTACTGCTATATACACTGATCTCTATTATTTACACACTGGACTGGCTGACATAAAATATTGTCGACTGCGGTAATTATTGTGTCAAAATTAGTTCTCGGGACACTCGTAGTGGCGGCGCTTTAAATTGCCACACACAATTAGCTGTAATTTGTATGGAGACAGCCTGTCCAGTGTATAAATAATAGAGGTCAGTGGCTACGTAGTAATAATTATATAGTATTCTTTGCTACTGCCAAGGATTCTATATTAGTGCATTGTGCGGCAAAAGATAAGAGTTTGTCCGGAAAGCTTTATCGCTTAATGAAACCAAACAAATAGAATCAAAACGCAAATGGAAATGCAATATCTGCTCAGGAACATTAAATACCTACTGCAACTTCGTCAAGAAAAACACCATACACTATTACGACTAGGAAAAAGAAGAAATAGGAAAATCTGTTAAAAATTATATTTCGACGTCCACACCAAACACGAGCATAAAATTAGTTTCATTGTCAGTAGCTGATACGCAAGGGCAAAGTAATATAACTGACCAAATAAAATATACTGAAACATTTGGTATGAATTTTATTATGAATAAGTACCTACTAATAATTTCTCTACAAAAAGTAATGATATCTCATCAAAAACATAAAATATGTGAAGTGAGAGCCAACTTCAATATTAGGAAATATGCCTTGGTTGTTGACTTCAACGACAAAAGATGTGAGATCTAAATGGGTGCCAATTTAACGGTCAGTCCTGAAAATTTAGTACTTACTGATGTAAATTCACCTATTGCAGAGTGGCAGTTTACCCAAATACTATCTAAATATATAAACAGCTTCTCAGTTCAGACAATATATTTTATGACAATCACATAAGTACTATACAAAAGACAAACAGTGACAGTGAGTAATGTGGCAGATTACATCAATGACTACACTTGCCAGCCAGTACTACTTATACTCCAACACGCACCCTTAATCTGACACATACATTCAACAAACCACGCACCCTTAAATTAAGATTACAACATTACATCAATGTATAAAAAATAATAATAAATAAGACTGAACATTAATAAAACTTCTAAACAATATACCTAACTAAAGCACAAATCATTCATTCACAATGATTCACCAATTATTCATTCACAATGATTCATCAATGATTCATCAATTACCCATTATCATAGGGTTGTATTCTGATGTCAAGCCGGCTAACAAAATGGAAATCATCCACTCGTCTGAAACTTTCGCGTCGATATCATTAAGTTGTTGAGCTATGGTCACCACCTTTGATACGTACTTATCCATACTTATAAAGTTTTCAAGTTTACATGACCATAATTGACGCTGAAGTGAAATGCGTCGTCCCCAGCCTTTGTCTTCGTATGCTCCGCACAAATTGTGCCACACTTCATGCGCTGTTTTCGCATTGTATACATGAGCAAAACATGATGGCTCTACGAGGAGACAAATCGTGGTGCGCGCTTTTCTATCTGCATCTTTTAGGGCTGCAGTGACTTCATAAGCTTCTACAGCTTCCCACCAATTTTTACATTCTAAATAGTTTTTTACTTGGAATTTCCAATTGGCGAAGTCATCAGCACCTTTCAGCTTCTTGATCCCGAATACGGATCCCGTAGATGAGTTTTCTTCATCTGTCATTTTCGATATTTTTGCGCACTCACTTTTAAAATTATTTACGTAGAAGTATTTAGGTATGGAATACTTTTACCCATAACCTGATGTAAATTCACCTATTGCAGAGTGGCAGTTTACCCAAATACTATCTAAATATATAAACAGCTTCTCAGTTCAGACAATATATTTTATGACAATCACATAAGTACTATACAAAAGACAAACAGTGACAGTGAGTAATGTGGCAGATTACATCAATGACTACACTTGCCAGCCAGTACTACTTATACTCCAACACTTACATAAAATGTTTCATAACAACTTAAAATATAATTTCTTCTTATAACTTTGGATAATATATTGAAGCCTAAGGTCTGACTTGGCTAGTTCTCGTATACGAATTATTATTAGGTCTTACTGAAACAGTCATGGAAGAGCCCTATGTTCATCTCTAGTTTCTAGTCTACCAGCAAGCCAAATTTTCGGAAGAATACAATAAGAACTTCGGCTTTAGAGCTTGCGAAGGCTATAATATATATATATAATTCGTATATGAAAACTAGCCAAGTCAGACCTTAGGCTTCAATATATTATCCAAAGTTATAAGAAGAAATTATATTTTAAGTTGTTATAAAACATTTTATGTACTAAATTTTCAGGACTGACCGTTAAATTGGCACCCATTTAGATCTCACATCTTTTGTCGTTGAAGTCAACAACCAAGGCATATTTCCTAATATTGAAGTTGGCTCTCACTTCACATATTTTATGTTTTTGATGAGATCTACTATTCCATAATTAGTTACATAAATAGTTTAGTAAAGAAAGTATACCTAGACAATCATACTTGTAGATTGGTTTGATAATAGCGGCGAATATGGTCTCCACTCCATACCCGAAGAATAATATGGAATTTGAATCATAAATAACCCCATCTCATCCATCTTTCAACATAATATTTTACACCCTAAATTAGGATTACGTAGGCATTGAAACCAAAAGTAAGACGTATCGCTCAGTCGATAATTTTATTCATGTCACGCGATCAAGAAAATTGGGGTGTGGTATTAAGCGGACCTGTTGTAAGATCGATTGTTAAAAATCCTGTTCAATCAAAACTGGTATTACTTTCGAATTGTCGACTCCGAAATTTTCGATTTACCCATTTGATTAATTAGGCACAAAGTTTTTATTGATCCGCCGATTTGTGGTTTAATTCCATTGGTATAAGATTGATTTTGGCTGGGTGTAGTGTAGATCTTCATTAATTTGTTGGATTACAATGTTGGATCGCTTGCGGCACGCAGAGTCGTAAAACGTGGGTTGCATAATGTGCATATCGTTTTGTTCCCTTGCACTTATGGACCATGGTGACTGCAGTTGTTAAAAGTGTCTATAAGAATGTATTTTCTTGTATATTTGTCAGCACATAAAGCTTATCATGTGTATTTTTACATACGAGGAGAAACAATAATCGCGGATTTCTTAAAAGTTATATTGAAAGAACAGTGGAGACCATTATAGTGTAAATTCTTATGTCTAGTACTATGAAAAACTGGATTTTTACCATGTTTAAAGTTTTTGAGTTTCCGAAATTTCTTTATATTATTTTTATAGTAATTGTACCTATAGTAATGTAAGTTTAAAATGTTAAATTTTTATGTGTCAACATGTAGGTAGAGCTTTCGACTGTAGGCACAACCATTAAATTAATTTATTGTGTTTTTTGCGGAAGGAAGCTACATATATTTCGATTTTCAAATTCGTTAGGGACTTCCGCCAAGTAATGCCTGATTCAATCAAATACAACCATTAAAAACAGTAAGGTACTTTTCACACTTATGCTCTGAAATGTTAATATTATATTTGAGAAAAGAATGCAGTACGTGGCACTTTTCTGAGGTAAACATTCTAAATTTGAAAATCACTGCAGTAATGAATTTCAGTACTTACTTACTACACTAAAATCAGTGCAGTAAGTAAGTACTGAAATTCATTACTGCAGTGATTTTCAAATTTAGAATGTTTACCTCGGAAAAGGTACTACCCAAAGATATTATTACCAAATTTTTTTCTTTATTTTTTCTTTCGTTATTCCTGTGTATAAAAACAGAAAAAGCAAAGGGACATTTGCACCATACAGCCACATTATTATTATTATTATATAGGTAATTGTTATATCATAATTAGGTTAACTTTTTTTTAAATACGGTGCGCACAGAGTATATTACTTCGTATTGTACCAAAAGCGCTATGTACCCTTAGCACGAACATCAATCGAAAAAACAAAATGAGATTTATCATAGACAAAATTATCCTTTACGAGTAAATTTGTATGGGAAATATGTACAGCGCCATCTAACACCCAGAAGCGGGTATTGAAGTTGCGCATTTTAGTAGCAAGTATTAAGTATCAATAGGCTGTATGACCGTTCCACTTGGCCTTACAAACCAATATTAAAAAAACGGCGGGAATGATTTTCAGCGGTTGATTTCAGATTTGATATCAATACAGTTTATTTATATTGTGTAATAAATTATCAAAATGAGTTCTGCCGATGAAACATATACAGACATTGTATGTACCTACTCCACCAAATTTGAGAGCAGAAGCAAAATGAATAACAGAAAACTTACTGCCAGCAAAATCAAAAGAAAGATGAAAACCTACGATCTGATTTGGAAAAGTGAAAAAAGGCGCATACGTTTTCAGAATCTGTGTTGTTGGCGTATTTTAACGATACCTACATCATTAAAATAATATTATTATGAGCGATTTATACATAAGTGTGCCCGGGAAAACAATAACATTTACATTTAATAATTGCCCGAACATGTGTGATATAAATTTTAATAAATATTATTTAGTTAAACAGTTTTTTTTATTTCCTCGCATTTCTTGAGAAAAGCACTATACAAGCCTTGTACGGTAAGCAAATTACCTTGCCTCGAATGATTAAAGCCCTCGCCTGCGGCTCGTGCTTCAAACCATCCTCGACAATGTAATTTCTTACTTACCTGTCCTCGGCTGTAATGTACTATTATATCTTTATGGGCCTATTAACGTTTTGTTAAAGGCTCGTGGTTTTTTACTATCACATTTTTCCTATACTTACAAAATTGCATTGTGAATGCATAAAAATAATATAAAATTTCAGTAAGGTACTTTTCCAATAGTGTGGTTTATTTCGTCTTTGACAAAAATAATGGCTTAAAACATAATTTTACCAGGATAACAAAATATGAAAACCGGTACTTTTACCAAAACTACCAAAACCAAATTTAAACATGGTGAAAATTCCAATTTACAAATGATATGGTTAAATTCGTTTTGCATCTTTACCACAAAGTGAGGTCACTCAATCAGACAGACTACACCATGTATGGCGCGTGTTAACCGGTTACCGGTTGTACACCAAAGGTCCCAGAAAGGGACACGGCTACTTTCCCACGAGACTCAGTTGTGCTCAACTCAACCCTTGATGCGAATTCTTGGACAACCTACATTTATGTATTCCTCGGTTCCCTGTTAGTTCCGAGTATGGAATGAGCTTCTTCCTTTGACAAAGGGCTTCTACAAAGGACATTGATTTGAATCTTTGAATGCATAAGATTAATAATAATGCAATTTAGAATTGTACTTTGAGGAGGTTCATGTTTTAGATACATGAATACTTAGATAGAAGGTAACTTCATGAGCTTTTTTGTTGAATTTTATGAATTAATGATATACCTAGGTAAGTAGGTGATATAGGCCGAGGAGCCCGTGGCGCAGTGGTTAGCGCACTCGGCCTGCGATCGATGAGCAAGTTAAGCAACTTTCGCAATGGCCGATCATGGGATGGGTGTCCAAAAAATTTTCATCTCGAGTTCCTCTGTGCTTCGGAAGGCAAGTCAAGCTGTTGGTCCCGGGTTCATTTGCTATTGTTAATACCCAACAACCCGCATTGGGCCTGCGTGGTGGGTCAGCGCCACACCTCTTATCCATCCATAAGGAAGGCCGGTGTCCCAGCAGTGGGGACATTAAATGGCTGATGATGATGAATTAAATAGGTCATGTTGTTGCTTCAATTTAATTAAACTTCCGTATTAAGGGCTACTTTTCCACGGGTTTGAGTTGTGCTCAACCCTTGTTGCGAATTCTTTGACAGCCTACATAGGTTTTATTCATCCCATTCCTTAGTTCCCTGTTAGTTTCCTTGTATGGACTGAGCTTCTGCCTTTATCAATGCGGTTTAATGGAGATCCTTCAAAGGATGTAGAGCTTTAACAAAACGTTATAATAGGCCCATAAAGATGTCCTTATGTTTTTAGAAATGTTGTCCTATCAAACCCCGCCATTTTCAAAGAGATTTTTTATTTTGTAATACAATAAAATTAAATTTCGTTCGATTTTCCGTTTCTGACATTTGACGCGCGACGGGGTTTAAGTAAGAAAAGGTATAAACTTAATTGAATTATTGTATTTGAATAGATGATTTCAGTCATGTTGATGAATTCCAAAACAAGTAACAACAAATACAAAATAAGTATCCTCAACTTTGGATAAGAGAGCTGATGAACATTTAGAAATATTTAGTAACATAGTTATTTTTTTTACAATATGCCTTCGTTAAGTATTGAATAACTTGTTTCTTTTAGATAGTTACTTTTTGTAATGTCCACAAAAAGTCGAGGCTTATACATAGAAGTGTAGAGTTCACTGTACTCACAAGAGCTCTCTATTGATATCAGCCATTTATCTCTTTTATAACACAAGTAATACTTGAATATATCGATTGTGATATTCTTTTGATGTTACCGCCTCTGAAATTGATAAATAGAAGTAGGTATAACAAAGTGTTGTGAAACTCGACATTTCTAGCATTATTTTCTATTTGTGAACTTATTTAAAAGTGTATTTATACTGCGTTTGAATACAGAATTTTTTATAATAATCTTGTGGAGTCGAATAGCACAAACCTGCTTTACGCAAAACTATACTTACTGTAAAAATCTTTGTACTAATTAAAATTTAGAGGTTTGGTATGCGTACGGGTCTTTAGCAAAAATGAAAAGAATTGTACATAATGAAAAAAATATTTCGGCTCTCCATACAAAATATCCCGATTAGTTGCTAAATTTGAATGAAAAGTCGATTTTTTTTTCATTTCCGACAAAAAATCTTGCTGTACGTTGTTCAGCATCATGGTCTGAAGCTATGGTTAAAGTTTTTGCAACGGTGCCCCTAACACCCTGTATATTATTTTTAATTATTTAAAGGAAGTATAAAGTACAAAAACCAATTATTATAATGAGCAATGTCCAAATAAAGCCAAGCCTTTGATGTCAAAACCCACTTATAAAAAAAAGTCAAATGCAATTTTAATAGGCGAAATCATTTGCGATTCGAACAAAGAGAGTCGTTCTTTTAATCAGCTTCTACCTTATTTAGCAATAATCACTTTATCGTTTTGTTCATAAGACGTTATTGAGTTTTATTATACGTAGGCCTGAGTGCCCGGGGCGACTGCCGTAATGAGTGTAGGTACCACTGTACACCGGCACACCTCTGTCTGTGAAGGCATTATAGTGGTCAAGTGTGAGACGGATTAAGGAAGGTTCCCGAAGAAATTATTATACCTATTAAAAGAAAAGAGGTTTGTTTCGCGTCTCTTCATACTTGGGTTCACACTGCGAATTGAACTATTAGCTTCCATTATCATCATCATCATCAGCCGGGCTGATGGAGGCATGGATGGATGCTGGGGCACTGGTTTTCCTTATGGATGGATAAGAAGAATGGGCTATGTTTAGGGTGGATCGTTTTTAAGTTTTTAAAGAATTTCACAATCGAGGGGTGCGCGAAAGTTGCTTCATGTGATGAGGATCAAAACTTATTATGAGGACAACTTAATCAAATTAGTAGAAGTACTGCCCCAAGAGCTTTGGATTTTATGAAAAATATATGATGTATGAAAAAAAGTAAAGTTATGGAATAATAAATTTTGTATTTTTTTATTGAAATAATACAATACACATGCTACAAAGAAAATGAGAATGGAAATTAAAACAGAAAAAAACAAATCATTTGAAAATAAGGTAATTTAGAAAATTAGAAAATTAAAGAGATAAAAAAAAAATTTTTTTGGAGGCGTGTATAACTTAAATGTTATTTTTATTGTCATTTATGGTTTTTCTATTCATTTTACAACTAATTCTTCATTAATGATTTAAGTTATGATATTTGTATAAAATTTTTTATGACTTTGAAAACTTCATGATTTTCAAACTTTGACGGCCTTGGGGGCAGTACTTCTACTAATTTGATTATGTTGTCCTCATAATAAGTTTTGATCCTCATCACATGAAGCAACTTTCGAGCACCCCGCGATTTTGAAATTCTATAAAAACGAAAAAACTATCCACCCTACTATGTATGACTCACCACGTAGGCCCAGTGCGGATTAGTGGGTATTAACGTCTGCAAGCGGAGCAGGGACCAACGGCTTAACGTGCTTTCTAAAGCACGGACGAGCTTGAGGTGAAAAGTTTTTGGTCACCCATCCCGTGACCGACCATTGCAACAGTTGCTTAACCTCAACGATCGCAGGCCCAGCGCGCTAACCACTGCGCCACGGGCTCCTCAAAGGGTTAGGATCCATAGATCGCAATTATTACATAGGTACAGGCTACGTGTGCGACTCATTCTCCCCTAGCCACAAGGGGGGGCGCAGTAAGGCCCTCTGTCCCCCAAAGGGTGGAGCCTAACAGGACACTCTCCCCGGGTCGAGTGGAGCGTGATAACGCGACCCCATAGACCCGGCGGTAAGGCGCAGGTCTTCGAGAGGAGTTTAGTTGGTAGTGTTGCATCCTCCTGTTCGCCCCACCTGGCCTGCCCGCCTAGAGCGGGTAGCCACGTGGGGAGCTGGGGTGGACGCTTCCTCCTTCTGTCCGGCCCCCTCTCGAGCTTTCGAGCTCGTTAGGGGGTGGGGCAGGGGTTAGAACCGCCCAGCCCTGACGCGAAACCTATCAGGCTTGGTGGGAGGGCTGGGTGCGGCGAGGAACATGCCCTGGGTGTGACCGAGTCCAACATGCCGTTTGGTATGCCTAAAGATAGCATTCTCCTCTTGATACAAAAAAAAAGGCTAGGTACTGCTTTAGATACTGCTAATGAGTGTACCACTGTACGCCGGCACTCCTCCGTCTACCAAGACACAGTGGTCAAGTGTGAGATGGATTAAAAGCTTAGGCCCTGTAGAGAAATAATCTGAGCTTAAGGGGGTTCGCTTAGCGGCTTTTCATGATACGGTTCACACCTCGAACTATTATGTTCTAATTGTTCCTTTCTTGTTAAGCCGTAAGTGTAAAGACTTATGCACCATGGAGACAGAAGCTTAGGGTAAGAAGCTTCGTTTGCGTCTATTCATGTTTGAGTTCACTCGCGAGTTATATTTGATTAAAAATATTAATAAAAATGCTGTTCCAGTGTTAAATCAATGCAAAACCGTTCAATAAACTAACTATTACTAAGAACAAGCTGCAGTGAACTCGTGATTCAGTCAAAATAAGTTTTAATCGTTTAATTCCAAATGACTTTTCTTAAGTTTTTTGTTACCAAACATTTTTGATGCCTATTCAAGAGGTTAAGTTAAGACCTATTTTGCGCTCGCATTAAAAATAAACTAGATATGTCAATTGTATTGTTTGAAAAGTATTATCCTGAAACATTTAAAAGGGCAAAAGGTCAAATATTAAAAAAAAAATATACAATTTCCATAAATTACCTGACTCCAACTTACGTTCAATTAAACTTGTGTTATCAATTTGACATTTGTTTCCAAATTACAAGATTTTTTGGTATGCATTTTCTACAAACTTTAAATAGGTACTGTAAAGAAAAACAAATTTAACTTTTTACTTTATTATCAAAGTCCTATACCTTCTTTTACTTTAAACAAGATAGAACGACTTTAGGTGTACCGTAGCTGTACAAGAGTATACATGGCTTTTTAAAGAAGCATAAAATGTTTATGTTTATATTTGCTTTAGAGGAAAGCAAGCCCGGATCTCCATAGTTATTTTCGTGCGTCCAATTTTTTTTTTGTTTTTTACTTTGCTTATTGAAGGTTAGCATAATAGCAAACGTTATTAAACGGCGATTATTCAGATTTTTATTGATTACAATTAATTAATATACAGAAGTTATTGTAATTTATCTAGGTTGTTTAATTAAGGTTTAAAAAAATAAAGTCGGTCGGTATTAACTTTCAAATCTAAGTAGATTCAGACTAAACTCTGTTAGTACCTATATCGTATCACAAGGGGTTTTCGGTCTACCTACTGAACCCTAAAATATCCGCCGCCACACCCAGGGTGGTATCATAAAAATAGCCTTTCAGAAAGTGCAAACAATACTTATACTTTACATAATGTGTATAGAAATATAAAAGGTCCTTCTTAAATAGTGCACATAATTTTAAGGGGTCAATGTACTCATGCATACAAACAACTTTTACTATGGTTCCAACATTGAAATCGCGAAAAAAATAATAATCAGCTGTTCCATACATTTAAATTTATTCGATTTAAATTTTTCTATGGAACAGCTGATTTTTTTTCGCATTTTCAATGTTGGTACCTACCATAGTAAAAGTTGTTTGTATACGTGAGTACATTGACCCCTTAAAATTATGTGCACTATTTAAGAAGGACCTTATATAACCATGTAGAGTACTAATTTAACTGTGAACTGTGAAGGTTTCATGCACGAGTTTGTCTAAGCTAGCAAATAATTCTATAAATAATAGCTTGCTTCCATAGTGTGGTTTCCGTTCCCGTAGGAATATTGGGTTAGAAGTGCACGACGACCTATTCCCGGCCACGGGTTGTTTGCAAATTTTATCATAATCAGTTTATCATGAATGAGAATGAGTAATAATTTAGTAGGTATGTAAGATGCTTAACAAAAAATAAACTTTTCAAACTTGCCCGTTTATATTACCTATAGTAAAATAGTGTATGTAATATAGTATTGCACTAAAATATCATGTAATACATTTCATCGTTATGCCAGTATTACAAAGGTATGTTTTTTTAATAGTAAGTATCTAATAAGTTATGTCTCTTTTTTGTTACAGGTACGAATGTGTTTTGTTTATTTTGCAAAAATAATTCTGACAGAATGGTGAAGTTATTATGTTATGTAAGTAAATGTCACACAGGTCTTTTTATTTTATTAATGGTATAGACACCATAGACTTATTGTCGTAGTTACGTTTTATAATATAACTAGTTATTTCGTCTTTGCAAAAATGTGTTTTTGAAGCCACAGCAATTTAATGTTAGTTTATAAATAACTACGTTTATTTATTCGTTTGTAGGTAAGTTCTTTCAATATTTTTTAATTGTGTGCACACCATAAGAATTTTGTTTTTATCTGTACCTTACATGTTGAGTTTACAATTAGTTTAAATTTTTTCATCACTACAGATCAATAATTCGAATTTCCTTAATTGATTCCGAACAGAATGCGCAGTAATGTTAAGATTTACAATCTAATACGAAAGACTTACAGTTATATACCTATGTTACAGTCAAGTCTGGGATTTTGACTGTACCATATACAGTCTTTAACTCTGCTTAGACAAAACTGCCTATTTCACCAATAGATTTTAAAGTTTATCGTTTTGAATATTGAGTTCAAAGTCAATCAACTGCTGCTGACTGCGGCATCTATATAAAAACTCGAGTAGCTCTAAGTCGTGATCTGTAATGAATCGAATATAAGAATATTATTAATGGTGGTGGAGATGATATGGTTACTACTGTAAGTCCCCAATACAATGATATATTGAGGAGTACTCTTGAAGATGTAGTTCTGGAATTTCGATCGACTTCGATTCACCTTAGACCTCGGCTTCCGCGTTTTCCCATGCACAAAAAAAATAGGGCGCTGATGTGTTCTTTAGATTCACTACTATCAAATTACTTTGATAGTAGTGAAGACCTGGTTGATACTCATTCGATCTTGTATTGTGCGGCTATTACGGCTTGTCGTGTTGCTCATGTCAAATTTCCAAATACTGACACAGCAACACGCCCTCGTCTGGCTGTACCAGCCTGGCAGTGTAGGATTGAACGTCGTATCAGTGAGGCTAGGGTACTCATCGGTAAGCTCAGCTGCTTTAGGGAGGGCAACATGCGCCCTAGGGTCATGCGCTTTGTGAAGCGTGCATTCCTGGGGACTGGTATTAGTCCTCAAAATTACATTTCATGTGTCACAGAACGCATCGACTTTCTGAAGCAGAAAATTTGTGCATGGGCTAATCGTATTCGCAGGTATAGGGTGCGAGTCGATCGCTTTACTCAGAACCGCATGTTCGAGAGAGATCAACGATGTGTTTATGCATCCTGGGAGCGATCGAATCAGAGTGATACTGATATGCATCGGCCGGATGATGATGCCATGATTTCTTTTTGGCACAACATCTGGTCTGTGCCTGTCACTCATTCTGAAGGCGCGTGGATAAGGGATGTTGAGCGTTCGTGTGAGCTCATACCTGAGATGAATGAAGTAACCATTGACTACCAAGACGTAGTTTGTGCAGTTCGTTCCTTACCCAACTGGAAATCTCCAGGCCCGGACGGACTGCACAATTTCTGGTATAAATGGTTACCTAGCTCGCACGTTTGCTTAGCATCTCAATTTCAAAGTGCTTTATTATCTCGATCGCTTCCAGAATTTATGACAACAGGCATAACCCATCTGCTCCATAAATCTGGTAGTACTGCGGACCCCAAAAACTATAGACCTATCACCTGTCTGCCAACAATTTATAAAATTCTTACGTCCATTTTGAGGTCGAAGATTAATAAACACTTTGATCAAAATTCTATTATGTTCGCCTCTCAAAATGGATGTAGGAATGGGGCCCGTGGTACTAAGGAGCTACTCCTCATTGACATGGCTATTAACCAACAGGTTCGTCGAAACCGAAAGAACCTGTCGACTTCCTGGATAGATTATAAGAAGGCCTATGATTCCGTGCCGCATTCGTGGCTCATGAGGGTGCTGGAATTGTATAAAATAAATACAACTCTACGCACTTTCTTGATATCGTGCATGCGAAAATGGAGAACGGTCCTTTTCTATCCAGGATCTCGACGGGTTCTAGGTCAGGGCGACCCTATAAAAATAGAGCGAGGTATCTTCCAGGGTGACGGTCTGAGTCCATTGTGGTTCTGTCTGGCCTTGAACCCTCTGAGTACACTTCTCGAGAGTTCAGGATTAGGCTACCGTTTACGGAGAAATGGTCAAGTAATATCACACCTGCTATACATGGATGACCTGGGTGCCTACCATCAACTTTATGACAGCGATTCAAAAATAGCGCGATTCAGAATAGGTTCCTAAAATGAATCGCTTTCTTTCGTACTCTGACCTTCTAAAAACTGGATCGCAAATGAATTGCTAAATATTAATGACCGAACGATTTGTGTCCTTTTTCTTCTACCCGTCTCTTTCACTCGATTCTGTCATGCCCGGAGAGTGAGAGGGACGGGTATAACCTGCAGGTGACATGTTAAATCGACCGGGTTATAAGTCAAATAAGAGTTTCTGACAGCTTAGCGGCTGTGAAATGTCATTGATCGATCACTGAATCGCTGTCATTGATATTAAGCTGTCGTGGTACGAATAAGCGAAGCAGATCAGTTTAGGTTCCTAAACAAAACCGTAATAAGAGTTGATGGTAAGCACCCTGAAACTATTTGCCCATAGCAGTTTTCATTTGACAGCGTTACTGAAGGTTACTGAAGCTTTCAGTAATGCCATTAAAATGGAATTTGGTGTGGACAAATGTGCAGTCATGCATGTAAAGCGTGGTCAGATAATGGAATCCACGGGTATACAACTCAGGGATTCTATTAATCTTAGATCTCTCTCCGTTAACGAAACCTATAAATATTTAGGTATGTCACAGGCATTAGGCATCAACGATGCTGACATGAAACAGTCGTTGCGTGAGCGTTTCTTGGGGCGCCTCTCAAAAGTCCTTAAAAGTCTTTTGTCTGGCGGAAACAAGGTTCGCGCATACAATGGATGGGTCATGCCGGTACTGATGTATTCCTTTGGCGTACTTAAATGGACACAAACTGAACTGGATGCCCTGGATAGAAAAGTTCGTACATTGCTAACAGCACATCGCATGCATCACCCACGTTCATCGACCATGAGATTGTATATCCCGCGGAAGTGTGGTGGTCGTGGCTTCTTAAATGCTAAGACATTGCATAACCGCGAGATATGCAATCTTAGGGAGTATTTTCTCCAAGTCGATATGGGGTCTCATAGAGATGTAGTTGCTGTTGACAATGGACTGACTCCTCTATTTTTAGCAAAAGAAAACTGGCGCAAACCTGTAGTACTTAGTACGTCCGACCGCAGCGCTGTGTGGCAAAGCAAGGAGTTACACGGCAGATTCTACCGGGCTCTCCATGGGCCCGACGTAGATTTATTAGCCTCAGTATCCTGGCTCCGTTTCGGTGATCTTTTTGGTGAAACCGAAGGTTTTGTCTGTGCAATTATGGATGAGGTTGTGATGACGAATAACTACCGAAAGTATATCCTAAGGGATGGCACCGTGGATATTTGTCGAGCGTGCCATCGTCCGGGTGAATCCCTTAGGCATATAATCTCCGGTTGTTCTCGTCTCGCAAACGGCGAGTATTTGCATAGACATAACCAAGTGGCCAGGATAATACACCAACAACTTGCCCTGAAACATAGTCTTGTGGCATCCGAGGTGCCGTACTACAGGTATGCACCAGAACAGGTCCTTGAAAATAGCCATGCCACATTGTATTGGGATCGATCTATCATTACAGACAGGACTATTGTAGCTAATAAGCCTGATATTGTATTGATAGATCGACACGAACGCCGCGCAATAATTGTTGATGTCACTGTTCCCCATGACGACAACCTTGTGAAAGCTGAAAAAGATCATCATCATCATCATCATCATCAGCCTATTAACGTCCACTGCTGGACATAGGCCTCTCCAAGAGTACGCCATCGAGCACGATCAGTGGCTGCTCTCATCCAGCTCTTGCCAGCCACCCTGCAAAGATCGTCGCTCCACCTAGTCTGAGGGCGTCCTACACTACGTTTGCCGATTCGCGGTCTCCACTCTAGAACTCGCTTACCCCAGCGGTTATCGGTCCTGCGGCTTATATGGCCGGCCCACTGCCACTTCAGTTTGCTAATCCGGTGGGCTATGTCGATTACTTTGGTTCTCTGTCGGATTACCACGTTCCGGATTCTATCCTTTAAAGAAACTCCGAGCATAGCCCTTTCCATAGCTCGCTGAGCGACTTTGAATTTGTGAACCAGCCCTGCCGTGAGTGTCCACGTTTCGGCTCCGTATGTCATAACAGGTAGGACGCACTGGTCGAAGACTTTTGTCTTTAGACTTTGAGGAATAGGCGACGTAAAGACCCGACGAAGCTTCCCATATGCTGCCCAGCCCAGCTGTATTCTTCTGTTGGCTTCCTTCTCAAAGTTGTTTTTACCTAACTGCAGAATTTGCCCGAGGTATACATACTCCGTCACAACTTCGAGAGTACAACCTTGTACTGCAATCGGTTCCGGAGTAATATGTTCGTTGAACATTAACTTGGTTTTGTCCAAGTTCATCCGAAGACCGATGCGTTGAGAAGAATCAGCTAGGCCGTTCAGCATGTGTTGAAGGTCCTGCAACGTTTCGGCCACAATGACGATGTCATCCGCAAATCGCAAGTGTGAGATGTATTCGCCGTTGATGTTTACGCCACGTCCTTTCCAGTCCAGCGTTTTAAACATATCCTCCAAAGCATTTGTGAACAGTTTCGGGGATATCACATCCCCTTGTCTCACGCCTCGATGCATGGGAATATGTTTAGTCTGCTGATTCTGTACTTGGATGGCCATTGTAGCGGCATTGTAGAGACTTCTCAACACTTGGATATACCGCCAATCGACTTGGCAACGTTGCAAGGATTCCAGAACAGCCCAGGTCTCGATAGAGTCAAATGCCTTCTCATAGTCCACAAATGCCAAGCACAGGGGCTGATTACACTCTTCGGTCTTCTGTATAATCTGCCGCACTGTGAAAATGTGATCTACGGTGCCATATCCTCCTCGAAAACCAGCCTGCTCCGGGGGTTGAAATTCGTCGAATCTTCGCGCAAGGCGGTTTGTGATGACTCTAGAAAACAGCTTATAGACGTGGCTTAGGAGTGAAATAGGTCGATAGTTCTTGAGTAAGGTTTTGTCTCCTTTTTTGAAGAACAGCACGACGACACTCCTACTCCACGTTTCTGGAGTTCTCCCATCAAAGAGAACGATGTTAAAAATGTTTTGGAGCTCCTTTAATAAAGGCTTGCCACCTGCTTTAAGGAGTTCAGATGTAACACCGTCCTCCCCGGGGGCTTTTCCATTTTTAAGCTGTCTTAGAGCCCTCTCAATTTCGCTCAGGCTGATTTCTGGCAAGTCTTCGGTAAAGTGGCGTGTCAATATGGCTCTGGTATCCTCATTTTCGGGATCAGGTCGAGATGCGTGTGAAGCGTATAATTGCCTGTAAAAGTTTTCAATTTCCGACAGAACCTCCGGCTTTGAAGAGACGATTACTCCACTGTCCGTCATCAACTTCGTCAAGTGGCTTCTGCCAAGAGGCTGGAAAAACACTTTGGACCCCCGGTTTTGCTCGATTGCTCGTTCGAAAAAGATAAAGAAAACAAATATCTTGATTTAGCTCACGAGATTGTCGACATGTGGGACATTGATTCAGCAATTGTTGTTCCGATAGTCATATCTGCCCATGGGCTGATAGCCAAGAGCCTCGATAAACACCTTAAGAGGCTCGCGTTAGGTGGATGGATCGGGAGTCAGATGCAGAAGGCAGTACTTCTGGACACGGCCCGTATAGTGAGAAGGTTCCTGTCTCTGGATCCTTAACCATCGGTAGCCGGGACCTTGATCTTGCTGCCGTTGGGGAACTGCATTTTTGTATTTTTAAATGTTATATTTTTTAGTGTTATACATTGTAAAAATTTAATGTTTAGAAATATAATTTTGTAAGTATTTAAAATGTAATAAAGGGAATAATAATAATAAATAACTTCTTACATTCACACCAATTATCTAAGCCCATTTTAATTTCATTAAGGAACTGTATCATGGAAAACTTGATAACGGATAAATATATACTTAAATACTTTTTGTTTGTAAATACATACTTAATATACATAGTAAACACCCAGACCAAGACAAATAGACATGTTCATGCACACAAATATTTGTCTTGTTCGGGAATCGAACCCGAGACCACTGGCGCAGAAGGTGGGTAGCCTACCCCTGCGCCAAATCGGTCGTTACGCCCACATCTCAATGCCACGGGCCAGATGTTATGTCACTATGGTACGTAGACCTTAAGGTGCGTACACACTTATAACATTTTGGCGTGTCCAAACACCGTGTATTTACTCTACATTGTCTCTTTGATACAGTATTACCACAGCGCATGCCCAGCAAAACTAGCACTACATGATAAAGACACGTTGTTCGGACATGCCAAAATGTTACAAGTATGAACGCACCTTTAGAATTATTGTACAGTAGGCGGGACTTCAACTTGACATCAAAATATTAGGAAGAGTAAGTTTAACCGCCTCTTTAGTCTAGTGGTTCACATCACCGGTTACAGACCCAGAGGTCCCGGGTTCGATTCACAGTGGGGGTACATATTGTATTCGGTTTGGTTGGTGAAAGGACTTGTTCTTAGCTAGCTTCCCGCATGGCTAGCTTCTACCATCTTATCTAAGTCAGACGCCAAACAATGATATTTTCAGCATTATTGTGTTCCGGCCGTTAGAGATAAGATTCCAGTTCCTCGGTGATTGAGGATTCGGGGAGTAGGGCGCTTCCACCTTCAGCCTTATTACCACTTAACATCAGGTGTGATTAGGGAATGCAATCTTGATCTTGCAAGATCGAGATTCCACCAAGATCTCGAATGATTTTCCAAGATTCAATCTTGAAGGCCATCAATCTCGAATTTTGAAATCCCGTTCGCGATCTCGACAAAATAGACCAAGATCGTAACAAGATTTCAAGATTTTCAGACTGAGCGCTCGTAGGGGTCATACGTGTTCATACCTGCGCAGGTAGCGCGCTGATTTCTGATAAAATTGACAAATTTTTGAAAAAAGAAATGAATCTTTACTATTTCGGAGGAGAACGGTGGCAATAGGTACATGAAATTCGCTTTTAACAACCTTTTAACTTTCGTCCCTACTAGTGTGGAGGCAGAAAGGGCCTTTTCAGCCGCGGGCTATTTAGCCACTGATATACGGTGCCGATTGGGTGATGACACTTTGAGTGTACTATGTTTCTTGAGAAGCCATTTTCAAAATGTTAAAAAATTTTTTGCTCTTCATTTCATAACATAATTTAAAAATAATCCAAAAATACTGGTTACTCTCAATTTACAGTATTTGACACAAAAATAACGACTTTTTGATTTATGCTGCTCAGTCTCGAATAATCCCGATAATCTTGATTCGAGATCGAGATCTTGACCCGAATCTCGACAAGATCTCGAACTGACCAATCTTGATTCAGAAAAAAGACTCCAAGATCTTGAATGGTCAATCTTGGTTCGAGATTGCATTCCCTAGGTGTGATGAAGGCTAAGTGCTACCCCGTAGTGTATTAAAAAAACGTTTAAAAAGACTCTTCGGCTTTATTATATTTATTGGTAAAATATATGTCTTAACTGAATTTCATGCCCTGTTTTGAGAGTGTTATAATATTAACATAAAAGGGGAAAAAAGGCAGACTTTCCACTGCTGAAGATGTGGATTGTCACCAGCAAATGCATCTGAGTATAACGGCTAAGCCTGCTGTCTTCTAAACCAAAGTTTTGAGAAAATTGATATATAGGTCATCACAATCCTATGTTCGACCATAGTAAGATGTTTGGCCACTACAATCTGAAGGAACGTCCTCACTGGGAGTTCTTTCGTGAGCATTTGTAAACAAGGAATCGTAGGCGAGCAATAAATGATTCCTAGCGATTGCTCGTCAGGCGAATTTCTTCGATTTGACTCAGCTCTGCTCGGTGCGCCTAGTCGACGCTAAGCTTCAGATAAATCTGCGTGTGACTGGGGCGTTTTTGGCGCCAGTTACAGTACATTTACCTATTTGTTCTAAGGTTAAGGGTTAAAGATTAGTATTCGATTTCGACTGGACGCAGACTTATCTAGCGCGCACTCTACCAAACCACAATATTTTTGGTTTTTATTGATCCTAGACATGATTGTGTGTGGTTTTGAAAAGAAATAAGTAAAGAAATGGCTATATAGTCTATGACATTTGCCTGCCTTCTTAAAAACAAAGCATAGAATTTTGACAAGTCAGTATCAAACTATGAAACGCCATCTAGTGATATTTTTTTTAAACGGCTCATTCAAGTTTCAAAAATGTACCTTATCCATAGAAAACCTCTTCGTATCTGAAGGTGTACCAAAACCAAGCAGTCGTGCCGAAGCAATCAACTCACGATTGTTATTGTTCGGCATCGGCACTCATACGCAGCACACCTATCTGAGGTGAACGGCCTCCAACACCAAGATAGTCTTAAGGTTCATTTTAGTTCAGAATCAGATCTAAAATGAACCTTAAGACAAGTGAGTAAGACTTGAGGTTTTGGTTGAGATAGTATTTTGGTGGTGTAAATGAGTATCTAATGATTATTGTTTTCTTTTAAGATAACTCTAAGTAGAAAAAGGCAACAATACAAATACTTTTCCGTAGAAAAAATTATACACTAGTTCTTAAATACCTACTAAGTAAAGAAAAAACATACTATACTCATTCTGATCTTTCATTTGAATTCCATTGAATCTATTAATTTTAATTCCGTTTTCAACAAATGACTGCCAACAACATACCCTTGATGCTTAGTCATTACAACCAAATTATAAATTCACAGTGATCCGATTTTCTCATAGACTAAAATTAAAAGCGATCCAAAAATTAGCGCGTCAAACAAACTATTCACCTCATTATCTATCTAATATATAAAAATCTCTTGTCACAGTGTTTGTTTCGAACTCCTAAACGGCTTGACCGATTTTTAGGCTTTTTTGTGTATATTTCCTCCTCCGCCGCCGCCGCCTCTGCCTCTGCCGCCTCTGTGGTCCACACCACCGATTTCAGTCAGACCAAGAGGTCCCGGGTTCGATTCCCAGTGGGGGTACATATTGTATTCGGTTTGGTTGATGGTAGGACTTGTTCTTAGTCCGCCTGGCTAGCTACCACCTGACGCCATAACAATGATGTTTTCAGCATTATTGTGTTCCGGCAGTTAGAGATAGAAGTTCCTCAGTGATTGAGGATTCCGGGAGTAGTGCGCTTCCACCTTCAGCCTGTTCCTCAATGATTGAGGATTCCGGGAGTAGTGCGCTTCCACCTTCAGCCTTATCGCCACTTAACATCAGGTGTGATGAAGGCTAAGTGCTACCCCGTCGTGTTTAAAAAAAATTAAAAGAAAATTGTAGGTCTTGAGAATGGGTCACAGGCTATTTTTTATGGCGAAATGCCACGGGCGGAAGCAAAGCCCCGGGGCGCAGCTAATATTTGATAAAATAATAAAGACCCGTACGTATATCAATTTACAAAAAAGCGATACCGTCTTTTAGTTACCTTATCGGCCATTATCCACATAATGATTGATAGTGACAATTTATCTGATAACTTGACACAAGTTAATAGGATTCGATAAACAGAATTAGTTTCACTATCGAAAGATAAACAGTATAAACTGGTCAATACACTTACTTACTCGACTTACTAAATTGTTATATCATTGTTATATAGGAGATGCAAGAATTGACAATATGGTAAAGGAACCGAACTTTTACCACAGGATATATAATAGTACTAACGTACTTTTAAAGGCCAATTTTTTTGTCGGATAAATACGACAATGTAGCATATAAGACCATATCTAAAAATATATTTTGTAAAGATTTTTTTCAAACCTGTCGAACTCGAAACGCTTACATAGTCGAAAGTAAGCAGATTACCTTAGTGCTATACCATTACTTTTTTAGTTACATAATTATGTGCATTACAATAAAATAAAGACAGGTTTCATATTCACAAAAAAATACACTAGCAGCTTCCCGTGATTTTATCCGCGTGGTTTCCGTTACCGTAGGAATATCTGAATAAAATATATTTATAGTGAAATAATTTTTAAAATCGGTCCTGCGGCTTTTGAGTTTATCAACAACAAACAAACAAACAAACGAATAAAAAGTCAAATCTTTCCTCTAATATACGTGTAGAAGTATAAATTATAGTGAAGATTCTGATGGCTGCCTTTAACAGTTTCACGCTTTTGAATTTTGATATTGATAAATTGTAACTAGTGACTCACCTCGGCTTCGCACGGGTGCAATGGTGCAATGTAATAAACCTTCCCGAAAACCGCATTGAAATCCGTTGCGAAATTTGAAAGATCAACTATATAGAGATACTAAACGAAGTTCATAATATGGAAGGGTGTATGTCGTTCATACGGGTTCTCTTATTTCTTATACGGGACGGTTTTGTCCAAGAGCCGTAATAGTCACTTGGGTCGAATATAAAGAAGCGAGCTTTTTCCCGATTATCCCGAAACTAAGGAATCCCCATTTGCTTTGGTTTTGGGAAACGATATTACCTATTGGATAATGGGTCTTAGCAATTTCTATTTAATTTTATTTGATGGTAGGACTTGTTCTTAGTCCGCCTAGCTAGCTACCACCATCTTATCTAAGTCTGACGCCATAACCCTGATGTTTTCAGCATTATTGTGTTCCAGCAGTTAGAGATAAGATAGCCAGTTCCTCAGTGATTGAGGATTCCGTGAGTAGTGCGGTTAACTTCAGCTTTATCACCCACTTAAGATCAAGTGTGATGAGGGCGAAGAGCAACCCCGTATTGTACAAAAACAAACGTCTATTCCCCAAATTAGGTTTTCTTGCACTATTAGAGATTCTGTTAGGTAATACTTATCCTTTGCCGAAGAGAATACAAGTTGAATTAGCAATATGACAAATATTCGTATCATGCATGAAGCTCGACTTAATACTCTGGTTACCTCAGTAAGTTAAGTCGAGCTTCATGGTATCATGCGTACCTACTTGACAGTTTTTTTCTTTTTTAATCATTATTTATAATACCACAGACATACACTTTCTCTCGCGTTCTGTCTGTCTACAAACTTACATGTCGCATTGAAAATCATCTTGTTGTTATTCAGTTTAACTTCTTTATTCTGAATTATTTGGAAGAGTAAGTAACGGTAATAACGATGAGGTATGAGAGAACCAGTAAAATATATAAATACGAGCTTTCAAAACGTTTCCACATTTTTATATAATGTATTTTTATACACTATTATACTCTAAGATATTATTTATATAACAGTGCTCAGCATTAGAAAATACGCTCTTATAAATTTAAATCGTTATATTACTACTAACTTAAACCATTGATTTCGCTTGTTTAATAATGTTTGTTTTTTCTTTGTTCGTCAGTCCCACATACACTAAACAATAGTTGTTAAGTTTAGTATTTCTGAACGATAAAATTATGAAGGCACATAAGGAAGGCTATTTAAAGTTTTATAATAAGGCTGTTTAGCATGTAAAATGCCTTCATGACGTGAATATATTGTCAGCGCTCAGGAAAATTTTAAGATGCAAGCATGTTTGTGGCAAGTTATTGTTAACGTAAGTAAACTTGAAATAATATTCGCACCATACATGGTCAAACAGGAAGACTTAGTATATAATATAACACTTATTATCTTTTGTAGTTAAATAATAATAATATGTGCTTTACAATATAATAAAAAAGGTTTCATATTCAGTAAAAAAATACACTAGTAGCTTCCCGTGGCTATATCCGCGTGGTTCCCGTGGGAATATCTGAATAAAATATAGCCTATTTTATAGTAAAAGAATTTTCAGGTCCAGCAATTTTTGAGTTTATCCATTAGAAACATACAAACAAACAAACTAATAAAAAATCAAATCTTTCCTCTTTATAATATTAGTGTAGAAGTATAATATTTTAATGTAGATTCTGATGGCTGCCTTTTACAGTTTCACGCTTTATCTATGGATTTTGAAGGCGCTACTCGGAAAAAGTATGGACTCTTTGATATAAAACTATAGGATGGTAAGAGTTGTTATAAATCTGGTAATAAGATATATATTTCTTCATACCTACCTTTATCTAGAATCGTATAGTTTCAGAAACACGATTTTATGATTTTGGCTCGACACTTTTTATTTTCGAAAATACCTCTAAAAAATAAGAAATATCAAGATTATTCTTAAATGGAGATACATATACTATTGAAAATTGGTTTAATTAGTGGACACCAATGATATTTAGGATCGTATAGAAGCATTTTTTAAAAATCGCTATAGTTTTTGAATACGAAGTGATTTTGTGTTTTTATTGCGTAATCGGCAAAATCGGTCTCGCTCCCGCGCGCGTCGTTTTCTCATTGCTATCTCGCTTTAGCATATTTTTTCCGAGTATCGCCTTAAGACAACATTATCTCACGGAAATAAATCTTGAAGGGCTGAAATGGGGGTCGACATTTTGAATAGCGATCTAAGAGAAGTCCTTAAGGCTGTTTAGACTTATTTACCGACATATCAACACAGAATTGCGCTAAAGTCAAAAAGGTATAAGGTAAGGTTCACCCTTATCTTACCACCAAATAGCTCTGTTGTTTTTAAGAACAAAAATGTTATTTTTGCAAAGAGCCGACAGTAGTTTCACATCCAGTGAGAAATGGGCTTGAGAGCAAACCCTTGTACCTACTTGTAACAGGCTCCATGTGACCTTGGTTCGCGACCTTCAACATAATGTGACCTTGAACTTGGTGAAAGTTGGCAGTCTTGCTAGTTTGTTTACAGTGGTAAGTACCGAGAGCTGTTTTACTATGCGATTAGAATGAGAAATGGCTTTCCGTCCTTTTCCGTCCGTTCTGTTTAACTCACCTTAAATAATAAATGTAGTGTGAGTTTAACAGAAAAATAAGTTGATTAATTAAGTGTAACGATATTTTTAGATTTTGATGTTTAGGTCTTCGATCAACAATAGTAGGTATAGGTACTAGATGAAGGCTCACGAACTAAATCAAAACTTTTCATGGCTAAGAAAAAAGGTTAATAATGTACGATCTTATAACTGCTTATAATATACGTTCAAGTGGCTAAGTGGGAGCATACTTTCTCAGCTGTGTTTGTCACTCCAACTACTTATATGTATCTATCTAGGACCTAGGTGTTATATTTTGGTCGAAGGTTTAGGTACCCATATGTGAAGCAAAATTTATTTTACATTCCATAAATTGTTAAAAAAGACTAACATAATTATTTAATTAGGTAATGAGCAAGATGATTTATTTTATATTATGCATCTTTGTATTGGTTAAACTGGTAGATACTAAAACTGTTAATTACGTTTTATATTGGCCTAAGTACTGTAAACCATAAAATATTGAAATCAAATTCAAATGCTACTATTTTTTAATCTAATTACCTACAAGCAATTTTCAAAGAGAAATAATTGCATATTTGTCCGCCTTGCGGTCTACTTAGCGATGAAAATATACAGGCATCGTTAATGAGCATAATAAACAATTAAGTTTTATCGCTACTTTCCTTCATTATTCAAGTTTAATTGAAGTTATGGCATATCGAACATAAGTAACAACATAGGGTTTCTTGGTTATAAAACTGGTGTTTCTTCTATGCAAGTAAACGAGTTTTTGTTGTATTTTTTTGATGATTTAGGTAATCTTTGGAACTTTTAAACCGATTTAAAATTTTCTTGTACCAGTAGAAAGCCTAAGTGACATAAGCCATATTTTATCTCGATACTCCCACGGGCACTGTGTGGTTGGTCATGGCCTATTCTACAAATCCATCCATAAGGAAGTCTTGTTTGTACCCCAGCAGTGGAAATTTTAATTTTCCGATGGTGACACAGTAACACCCGCATTCACAAAAATTACTTAGAGGTCTCACAGTGCGTGCGACGAACGCACGGGTACAATAAAAAAGAGATTCAAATACATGCAACGAATACTTTCATCCCTTGCTAATATTACTATGCGTCCGCACTGTGAGACCTTTAAGTAATGTTTGTGAATACGGGAGTAAGCCCTTTATGTGTGTAACCAGAACCAGCTAACTAATAATGTAACTTGAATTGCAGCCACTGATTGCCGTTTGCTTGGGGAGCTGGTTTCTATGAATAAATCATAGCGATAGCGCCATAAACAGTCGACAATCAATGGTTACAAGTTATAATAGGTACAGTCGAATCAACCGAATCGTGACCTACCATAAGGCCGACATTTCACTCGTAAGTTGCTTTCGTAAGTTTTATGTAAGTAACTTACGGCTGTATAATTACACATACAAATAAACTTACAAAGAGTGTTTACATTTGCAAATTTTATCGTAAGTCGCTCACGTAAGCAACTTACGTGAGTAAAACTTACAAGTGTAAGGTCGGCCTTACTTCATTGTCTAACAGATATCAATATTCAAAATGAATTATTAGAAAAAATCGACTCGTTTCATACTGGCTCCGATGGGACTCGAACCCACGACCTTCCACTGTCCGGCGAATGCTCTACCAACCCTGACTCTAACGACTACGTAGCTTAGTGGTTAGAGTATTCGCCCGGACAGTGAAATGTCGTGGGTTCGAGTCCCATCGGAGCTAGTTGTGAGACGAGTTGATCTTTTCTAATACTTCATTCTCAATATATAAAGACGGCACTATTTTCAGTATTAAACTCATACCAATCTAATTCTAACCTAACTTTAAATCAAATTAAACAAAACTTTATTGCACACGATTAATACACGAACAAGTACAAAGAAAAAAAACCACACGAAAAAACACACAATTGGTTACCTTATTGCTACATAGCAGTTTCTTCCAGGCAAACCTGGGTGAAAGAAACAATTAGAATAATAGGGGAATGGGTGCTAAAAAGTAAGAAAACGATGGACAGATATATTCTTAAAATAATAATTACTAAATCAGATACATACGAGTACCTACTTAGAAATGAAGTTTTCTTTTAGTCTTGTTGCCTTTATCATAACTTTTCGCTGTATTTTAATAATACTTTATCAAAAGTGTTCAAAGCGAACATCATTCACTGGAATAGGTGTACATTTAAAGATGTTTACGATTTGCGAACTTTCGCGATACCCAGGTAATCTTCAATGTAATTTAGCTCATGAATAAAACATCGCTCCAGTGCAGATATACTCAGAAGCCACTTGGTGGAGTTTTATGCTATCTTTTCGCATGAAGAATTTGATTTTTCAAGTTGAAAAGCTTATCGTTTATACGTAATTGTTCTCGTTTGAGAAATCGAGAAAATAAAATAGCGAAGATATTGGTGATGGAAATAATAAATTGTCATTTAATCATTCCGTTTTTTATTGCGGGACAACTTGTTACATTTGCCTTAAGCTAAAATGATTACGATTAAAAATGTTATTGCAAATTGGTTACCTAATTACATTAAAGTAAGCAACAACTGTTCGGGCATCACGTTCGTTCCTACCCCGAACTTGTGAGATGTGGAATGAGCTTCCTCCAGAGGTGTTTCCTTTGTGCTATGACATGGAGTTCTTCAAGAAGCGTGTAAATAGGACCCTAAATCACAAAGGCTGGCAATGCATATTCGTTCTGGTGTTGTAGATATACATGAGCGACGATGACTACTTCTTCCCATCACGTGGCTCGTCTGCTCGTGTACCTGTTTTTAATTTAACTAATTGACAATCACATAAAAGTAAGTTAAATAAAAAAGTTTCATAGATGTTTCTTCGGAAAAGAAATAGTTAATAAAAAAAACAGAATAAGCTTATAGTTTAGTGGTTAGCTGATTCGGCTCGACATTAATGACGGGAGTCCGAAGCCCGGTCAGTAATACCAACACCTGTGACTTATATCCGGATCACGAGGGTTAAACGCCCGTTAAACCGTACAAGTTTCACGCCCCATATAGAATTGTTAACTTTTCACTAAAACCTATTTTATATTGTGTAACGATTTACTACTTCGATTGTTGAATTTATTGTAATGCTGGCACTTCAAAAATAATCAGACTGTCGAGATTAACGTACATAGATAATTTTTAAAACACTGAAAAGAAAAGAAAAGAAAACACTGAACTCAAGTTAAATTAGATTTAAACATTTTATTTTGTTGTCGCTATTTACTTTCTGGTGTCTACGAAGCTGCTCCTGCCTTTGAAGAAAATCTCTAGTTACTTGATCTAGAAAATACATGTTCAATAACAATAAGTAGGGCAGGCGTACCGGTTTTGGCCACTGTACCGGTTTTGGTCACTTTTCACTTTAAAGTTATATAAATAGGAATTAAAAAACTATTGCTTATATTTATTAATGGCGAATAAAAGATTGGACTTTTAGTTAATAATTACAGCATTTAGCTTTTTTTACGTAGTACGATATTTTAGAAATAAACACCATGTTATGTTTCAAAGTTAACATTTTTTAAAATTCTTAAGCAAAATGTTAAGAGTAAAGGTTTTGAAAAATCATTTTTTTTCTACAATAAAATTATTTTATTTTTATTTAATATTTTATATCACATTAGAATATGTTTCTTCTAGATGGATTAAGTGTTATTTTCTCACTGTTCTCACAAAAAGTTGGAAAACAATAAGTGGCCAAAAGTGGGGCTGGAAATTTTAGCATTGTGCCACCTTTGGCCACTTTGGCATTAGTAGGAAGTATCCAACTTTTCAAGCTCATTTATTATAAAAGACTCACAACTCACTAAACTTTTAAATTAATAATGCTTAGGTTGTCCGCTGTCGCGGTAGTGGAGCGGAATGAGTCAGCAATGCAGAGCGGAGTCGCAGACTGTTTCTGCTTCGGAATCATTTGTATTTGTTAGGGCCACTTTTCCTTTAAAAAGTGAAATAAATCTCCGTGTTTTATAGTGACACGGTAGAGGAAGTGGAGCGAGGAGTCGAGTGGAGAAGTGGAGTCAGGATGCTTGCCCCGCTTGGCTCTCTCTCTCCGCTTCTCGGCTAGGTTTCCTCATTTCGCTTCTTTTTAGGGTTCCGTACCCAAAGGGTAAAAACGGGACCCCATTACTAAAACTTCGCTGTCGGTCTGTCTGTCTGTCTGTCACCAGGCTGTATTTCATGAACCGTGACAGCTTGAGTAGAGTAGAGTAGAGTAGCCGCGGCGAAAAGCTAGTGTTTCATAAAACCCTTGTTTTGCTACCTCGCTCCTCTTGGCTACCTAACTCCTTTTAGCTCCTTAAGGCTGCCTGTCCGCTGAAGTAGAGGGATTGGAGGGGATTTGCGTTTCCATACTAATTGAAAGTAGTACCTAAATGTATAAAAACACAGCTCCGGTTCGCTTTATTATATGGAAATTTACAAAAATTTTTATATATATATTTTATAATAGAAAAAACCTCGTGGTCAAGTGCCACTTAAAGCTGGGTATCCCGTAAAATTAAGTTCAGTAACTCAACTGAACGTGAAATCGGCGTGTTTTGATGTCAAAGATGGAAACCACCACAGTAGTTAAATGCCCCTTAAAGTTAAGTGCCCCTTAAAGTTAAGTGACACTCATATTAACGTGAAATCGGCGTGTTTTGATGTCAAATATAGAAACCACCATCATAGTTAAGTGCCCCTTAAAGTTAAGTGACACTCATATTAACGTGAAATCGGCGTGTTTTGATGTCAAATATAGAAACCACCATCGTAGTTAAGTGCCCCTTAAAGTTAAGTGACACTTACATTAACGTGAAATCGGCGTGTTTTGATGTCAAAGATCGAAACCACCATCGTAGTTAAGTGACCCTTAAAGTTAAGTGACACTCATATTAACGTGAAATCGGCGTGTTTTGATGTCAAAGATGGAAACTACCGTAGTAGTTAAGTGTCCCATAAAGTTAAGTGACACTCATATTAACGACAAAGATACAAACTACCATAGTGGTTAAGTGCTTCTTAAAGTTAAGTGTCCTTCAAAGAAAGATAACTCTTATTTTAACTAAACGTGACGTTGACGTGTTTCTGATGTCAAAAAAGGTAGAAGACGCCGTCATGGATAAGTGCCCCTCACTAAAGGTGACATTGACTGATTTTGGAGGTAGAAGACAACATCAAATTCAAGTGTCCCTTAAAGTTATGTGACACTTATCTCAAACATGACATCGACGTGTTTCTGATGTCAAAGGTAAGAGGCACTATTGTTTTATTGCCCCATCTACCTAAATTAGCGAATTGAAGCTAGTGCCTACAACACTAGCCTAAATCCGCTAATTTTCTTCTAATCAAGTGATAAAGGTATACTTATAAAATTGTAGTATGGAGCTAGCTGGGATTGAAATACTATTTCATGTAGTGTTTTAGTCCATAACTCTAATAAGACATCAATTTAGCATAAACTCAACTTCTAAATATAGTAATTTTATGAAAATGGCCAAAACCAATGCAAATGATGTGGCCAAAACCAATGCAAAATGGCCAAAACCGGTACATTAGGCCCTCCCTGCAGAATTTGTTTTATATAAAAAAAAACTATTGATTTTTTTTTACTTTTTAAATTGTACCCTTAAAGGTCGATAAATTCTCTATAATTCTAGATATAATTTTTTTCTTAAAGACTTAAGATCATTAAGCAATAAGCGTTTGAAAGTGAAAAAATCCTTAAAGTGGCCAAAACCGGTACGCCTGCCCTACCTTGTTTTTCGTCATTTTTGCATATACTTAATACTAATAAAATTAATTTAACTTAGGTAATAACTTCAAAAAGGAGCTTGATAGAACGTAAAAAATGAACCATTTCTTCCCACTAATATTTGACTGTGGCATGATCGTGAAAATGTGTGAAGTACACGTGTTTTGCTAACGGCATCCAATATGGAGGCAACTGCCTGAGGTGTGAAGGGTTTCGGCAATAATTCGTATCGTCGTACGAAAGCTGGTGGTTCACATTTAATTATTCAAACTCCATTTTAAATACATATTTTAATATTAATATTTGTTATATTTGCGTCCGTTATTCATTTATAATGGTGTAAAAACAGTAGCCGTGGTAAACAGTAAACACTGCCGTTAAATAACTATCCTTCAAAAGCTGTCAGAGTGCTGTTGTCAAATATAGCTATTGAATTTTAGTTCCTTTTACGACTGGAAGAGGCGCTGTTCTAGTTTTAATACGAAATAATACAATCACGATAACATTAGATTTTCACGCTGGGGATACCTACTGATATTTTAAAACATAGCCGAACTAATGCCTCAGGTTTGTTACGGTGATGATGCATTAGGTTCCATTAAATTAGATGAAGGCTTTCCTTTATTCATGAAAGGCTATATACGCTACCATGCTTCCTTTGTTAAAATGTTTTAATTTGTACTTTAAGATAATTTGTAAGTAGATATGGCGGGAAAAGCTGAATGGTGCAGCAGTGCGACTGTTCCGTCTCCGACTGTGGCGATTTTTTTTATCTGCAACTGCGATTAAGTGCCATTAATTTAGAGCTGCAGAACTCAGCGGATGCCCATCGTTATCGACAGCTCAATAGACAGATATCTAAGTCTTTGACACGCGACCTTCGCCAATTTAATACCGACCGTATTAAAGAAGCCATTGAGCGGAACAAAGGCTCCAAAGTGTTCGCGAGAGATCTGTCTATCGGGCAAAGTCAATTGACGAGGCTGAAAACTGAGGAAGGTAGCATCGTTTCGTCAACACCTGAAATCCTGAGGGAGATTGAGAGTTTCTATGGACAGCTATATTCCACACAAACACCTGTTGAAAGCAAGGCTACAGACCCTAGAGCCAAGCTTACCCGACACCATACCGAAGATATCCCGGACGTCAGCCTGTACGAGATTAGAATGGCTCTCAAGCAGCTTAAAAACAACAAGGCGGCGGGCGATGACGGAATCACAACAGAGCTTCTGAGAGCGGGCGGTAAGCCGATACTTAAGGTCCTCCAGAAGCTTTTCAACTCAGTCATCCTTGAGGGCAAAACGCCAAAGGCATGGGGCAGAAGCGATGTGATGCTGTTTTTCAAGAAGGGTGATAAAACTCTCTTGAAGAACTATAGACCCATCTCGCTTCTGAGCCATATCTATAAGTTGTTTTCGAGAGTCATTACGAATCGTCTCGCTCGCAGGTTCGACGACTTCCAACCTCCCGAACAAGCCGGGTTCCGGAAAGGCTACAGTACCATAGACCACATTCATACGCTGCGGCAAGTTATACAGAAGACCGAAGAGTATAATTTGCCACTTTGCTTGGCGTTCGTGGACTATGAGAAAGCCTTTGATTCGATTGAGACTTGGGCGGTGCTGCAGTCTCTCCAGAGGTGCCAAATAGACTACAGGTACATCGAGATGCTGAGGTACTTATACCAAAACGCCACCATGTCGGTCCGATTACAGAACCAGAGCTCTAATCCTATCCAACTACAGCGAGGTGTGAGACAGGGAGATGTCATCTCTCCCAAACTGTTCACAGCTGCGTTGGAGGATATTTTTAAGCTGCTGGATTGGAAAGGATGCGGCATCAACATTAATGGCGAGTACCTAACGCACCTACGGTTTGCTGATGATGTAGTTCTTATGACTGAGACCTTGGAAGACCTGAACACAATGCTCGAAGATCTCGGTAATGCTTCGCAAAGAGTGGGTCTTAAGATGAACATGGACAAGACGAAAATCATGTTCAATGCCCATGTTGCACCCGCTCCAGTTAATGTTGGGAACATTACACTCGAAGTTGTTGACCACTATGTTTACCTAGGACAGACGGTCCAGTTAGGTAAGTCCAACTTTGAGAAAGAGATCTCTCGTCGAATCCAGCTCGGATGGGCAGCGTTTGGGAAGCTCCGGCATATATTCGCGTCCGAAATACCTCAATGTCTCAAGACGAAAGTCTTTGACCAGTGTGTGTTGCCAGTAATGACCTATGGAAGTGAGACGTGGTCTTTTACTATGGGTCTCATAAGAAGGCTCAAAGTCACCCAGCGAGCAATGGAGAGAGCGATGCTTGGTATTTCCCTGCTCGATCGAATCAGAAATGATGAGATCCGCAGGAGAACTAAAACAACCGACATAGCTCGAAGGATTGCATCATTGAAGTGGCAGTGGGCGGGACACATAGCGCGGAGAACCGATGGCCGTTGGGGCGGAAAGGTTCTCGAATGGCGACCGCGTACCGGACGACGTTCCGTGGGCAGGCCCCCTACAAGGTGGACCGACGATCTGGTCAAGGTCGCGGGAAGCCGCTGGATGCGGGCAGCGCAGGACCGATCGTTGTGGAGATCCTTGGGGGAGGCCTATGCCCAGCAGTGGGCGTCGTTCGGCTGACATGATGATGATGATGATGAATTTAGAGCATTTTGGGCTCATTTGCGCTTCGGAAGAAGAATCAACTCTTTGGTTCCAGTTGTGAACGTTAACACTATCAAATCTGCAACCAACCCGCGTGGAATAATGTAGACATAGTCTTGTCATTTATTGCTACATAAAACCATCATATATAACCACTTTATCTACCAAAGAGGAAGATCGGCACCCCGGCAGCGGCATTAAAATTGGCTGATGAAGATCACAGTAAAAGTGGCCATTTGTAGCCGTAGCGACACTGTAGTGTTTCCGCATCATAAGCTAGCATTACCACCAATTATTTTTAATGGCGGGTATCATAATGCCACTGCGCCGCTTCTCGCTAATGTCAGTTTCATTACGGGAATGTTGATGTGACATAATGCCGTCCTAACACTGGGACAATATTAAGAATGACAGACAACGCTAGCTTATACTTGTACCTTAGATTTCGCAGGCCTATGGTGGAAATCAAAAGGACAAGGTTTTAGTTAGTAAGAGTCGAGAAATACGTACCTATTAGTGCGACAACGTTTTCTGTTCCGGTGGCCGAAAACTGGAACTAACGTGTATTTCTTAATGTCATTTAGCTGTCAAGTTGTTGTCCAACCACAGCCCTGCTACCGGCTGAAGATCCTAAAAGTCAGGGCCAGTTAAATTGCTACAAAAAAATAGAAAACTACATAGCGCCGCTGTCACCAGAATAGAAAAGATTGTCTATCTATATGCACTAGAGGTACGCGCCATATAACTCGGCGCGTGTCCAATATGTGGAACCAAAATAATGATATAATAATAATAAAGTAATAATAAATAACTTTTTACAATCACACCAATTATCAAAGCCCTTGTAAATTTCATTAAGAAACTTGGTTTAACGTGTCATGGAAAACTTGATAACGGATAAATATATACTTAGATACTTTTTGTTTGTATATACATATACTACATAGAAAACACCCAGACCAAGACAAATAGACATGTTCATGCACACATTAATATTTGTCTTGTTCGGGGATCGAACCCGAGACCTCACGCGCAGAAGGCAGGTATCCTACCCCTGCGCCAAGTCGGTCGTCAACATGGAAATAAGGTTTAATTTTCTGACCGACCACGACGATCAGCGCTCTCTGACAAATGCCACGTTATGTGGCGCGGAATCTACGCGCGGACTCTATTCCAATACCATTATAATTTGAAATATTTGGAAAGAGGTTTATTCCCACTGCTTCATTGTTTACAAAGCATCTAATGTTAGAAAAGACGTAGTAAACAAACTGACCTTCCTTGAGCTACGATGCTCTCAGAAGCTCATAAATCATATCCTCCTAACCTTGACATCCTTGAAAGGATTGCACAACAGCCAGTACGAAAGCCTTAAAGACCCCAAATCCACACAGCACATCCTATCCACCATAACAGTATAACGTAAAGTGCTTTTAGTTTCTCAGAATTCCGATCACGTTCGTCAACATTCGGAAATGTTACTACTACCAGCGATATGGCTATTGCAAGTCCAGAAACATGTTGTGACACTTGTTAAAGCGGTCAAATATGGTGATTGACCCCAAACGGTGCTCAGCTGTTTGTGTGATGCGTTTTATAGTCTAAACGCATAATGTTGTGGTACTTTTTTAAAGGGAACTCTTTTGATTAAGTAGGCACCTGATGCCATGTTTTTCTTCACAATTTGGTCTTGGGACCTTCTAATTTTGATTAATCTATAACTCTTTCAGACAGCGAAGAAAATGTGTGTAGGTATTCTAAATCTCTTTTTACCATATTATAACCTCATATTTTTGTCTAAATCGGCGTAGGTACTAAGACGCCCTACAGTGGGATTCTATCGAGTAATAAATGTAATTTCGATACAATATCTTTACTGCGGCACCATGGCCGTTATATTCTATATACTACAACCCGCCACCGCGGAATCGTCTGGACTAAAACAAACTACTCGCGTAATGATGACAATGCATTCGATATTTTTATGCCGCCGCCGCAACAAAAAAAACCTTTCTTACTAAAGAAATGTTTTTTTTCTATATGGATTACCCTAAAGCGAAGGCCCTTCCTACCTTGGAACAATATCACATCAATAAGACTGGTCCTCACTAACGGACAACCAGGACAATGGTTGATATAATTATTTATTTAATGTAAATCAAACAAACCAACCATTGCATTGGCTTGACATACCAAAACCAAGGGAAAAGGTCTGCCCAACCTTCAACCTAACCTTAATACATCATATGTAGTTACAATCAAAGCTAACCCTATCTCATTTAAACATTAACTAAGTCGAAATTCCAAGATCAAACATGTCGGACAAGCACCAATAATATATTGACTACGAAATTACCCAAAAATAACCCCTCATCTCAAAAGGTGCCCGACAACAAGCTTGGAACTTCATAAACCTGTGGTAACCTCAAGCAGACTGTCTACTAGGGGCTACCACAGTTTATGTAGCGTGGTGTCGACAACATTGCCAGTCAGGGTTAGAGGGATCCTGCAACAAACAGGATATGACCCTGGTCCTTATTGGACCATCAGGGTTTCCTCCCCCCTCACCAACAAATGTTGACGTCACCTCGTTCCTTAAGTGACATCGAAACAACTTACAAACTAACTAAAACGGAAATAAAATGAAACACAGAAGTGTTACTTTTGTGGTCCAGATCATTAACGAAACGTGATGTCAATATCAACATAAGTTAAGTCAGGGGATTCTCACTCCTAATTAGATAATAGGTCATCCTCCTGCCTTATCCCATGAAATTAAAGAGACACGACACGATGTCTACTAATTAGTAAAAACACCAAAAAAAAAAATTATTTATTACACAATAAAGACAACAAAACTTTTTTAAATAAACACATTTTTTAAGTGGACCACAGGACACTTCGTGGGCTTCAGGTGCAGTATTTCCGTACATGAAAAAGAAACACATATTAATACAAATCACACAATTATACATTTCAACTATCTAACAATCACTATTATAAAACATCCTAAAATCTTATCCTATTTCTATCCCTATTATAAAATGAATCTATGAAAGAAAATTTATTTTTACATTTAATTTTATATGTTACAAATTTCAAACGTTTCTTATTTCGTAAAGAACTAATATTACATAACGAACTTATATTGGATTTCGAAATCCTATTCATATTCGACTTTTCAAACTTTTTCGCGCCTTTCTTCATTTTACTGTCATTCCTATTTTTATTCATAAAAAAACTTTTTAATCTAAGAATGACATGCGAACTTTGTTCTGACATATTACTTTTTCGAAAATTACTTTGACATCCGTCATTCGAGACATCTATCACTTGTGACTGTTGTGACCATGAAGTTTGACTTAATACTCTGAGGTAACTGGAGCTCTCACCCTGAATAAAAAAGTGTCGCCAGCAAATTTGACATTTATGTATGTAGTGGCTGTCAGCTGTCTCATATGACCATACGTATTTTTTTAAAGTGTAGGTGAGACGGAAGACAGCCACTGTGTTATTTGTGGTATTCAAAAAATTGTTCGTACTGCACTCTCCAGTTACCTCAGTATTAAGTCGAACTTCATGGTTGTGACTCATTGTCATCAATGTCAATCGATGTCAACATAAAATTCATGTCAAAATTAATTTTTTTGTAAATTATACAAAAATTTTCAAAATTCAAAATTATGCTATTCCTGCTAAGAAAATCACAACCCAACACTATGTTTGGTACAATGTCCCTTACAACAACGAATCGCTGTGTAAACAACACGTTATCTATCAAGAAACATACATTAGTTTTCCCTACTATTGAAAGTTTTCCACCACTCACATTTCGTAGTTCAGCGTTCACCATGTCCACACTGAGACCTAGACTGTCTACTACCGTCTGTGATATTACCGACACACTCGCACCGGTGTCCACCAAGGCGTCTATTTTCTGACCACGACACTCAATAGATAAAAACGGCGTACGCTTACTTGTGTTGTGATTGTCCTGCACCAACGTCAGCTGCATACAATCCTCTTCTTTACTTACAACAATATTATTATTAGATTGTGGGGACGTCTCAGTCGTCCTCCACGATGATGTCGTGATGGGCATCATCGGGGCTTGAGCTCTAAAATCATTCAATTCACTTGCATCATACAAATCATGGGGTTTTTCGTTTGGCGTGCGAGAGGCACATTGATTGGGAGTTGGCACATTCTCTAACTCCGGCACAAAATAAACACATTGATTAGATTTATCACCACTGCTAGAATCACACATATTAGGGGCACATTCCTCGAAGCACTCAAGGTTATACAACTGTCTCACTACTTTTTTTAAATGCGTTTTGTCGACGTAGATTTGCGACATCAATTTGCTGCGTGTGACAACGTCGGTTGTCCGCAGGAATTGTTGTATGAACAACTGTTCTGTAATTGCGTTCCCAGCACGAGCGGCTAATATCTCCAACGCATACAGATATTCCAACGAATTTTCGTTGAAATACTGCTTTCTCGCAAAAAATTCAGCAAGTGGGTCCGATACAAGACCAAACTCCCTGATAAACTCCTTCTTCATTTCGTCGTAGTCTTTCACCATATCGACGATCTTATCGTAGAAATATCGGGCTGCGCCCGTGCAGAAAGCTCCGACGACGATTTTCTTGGCCTCGCCTTCGTAGCCTTGCAGAGCCGTCATTATTTCGTAGCTCCGAAAAAAAACTTCGACATCTCCGTGGATGCCGTCGAACAATAAGACCTCCATCTTCACCAAAGGGTCTGAAACATGGAAACTACAGTAAAGATCTGCGAAGATTTGCGCCTAACACCATAAGACGCCCTACAGTGGGATTCTATCGAGTAATAAATGTAATTTCGATACAATATCTTTACTGCGGCACCATGGCCGTTATATTCTATATACTACAACCCGCCACCGCGGAATCGTCTGGACTAATACAAACTACTCGCGTAATGATGACAATGCATTCGATATTTTTGAATACTGATTTAAACATAAATCAACCATAGACAATGCAAGGAGGTATCATATCTTAACAATATGATACCACAGTACTGTAAGGCATGTTTATGGTCTGTGTACAGCCGATGGATATTAATGTAGGCTGTAACGCTATTTGTAGGTAATCCTTTTTGGTGATTGACTTACTTCAAACCAGTGAGTAGAACGAATTTATGAAGAAAACAGTGTTCTGACTGGTTTGACACATTCTTGGGTAGGCTCCCGTAAGAGCAGCTAGTGATCCGGCTGATAGACTGGCTATGCTAGCCGATGTATACGAAACAGTTATTTAAATAAATAATTAGATTCAGTGAATTTCTAGTCTTTGATTTACGTCCAAGATAAAGCAGTAAAGGACAGAAGCCCTATAGTTGTATTTATCCCTTTCATTGCTTATAAATTATATTTTACTAAATAGTTTATCATAATTTATTTATATTTCCTTCTTAAAATTCTTTCCATAGCGCACCCACTCCCCTATACTCCACTTTTATTTTATTTCTTTCTTTCCACCTAAGGTTGTCTGGAAGAGATTGCTGTCAAGCAATAAGGCCGCTTTTTGTATACTTTCTTCTTTTGTTGTAACCTGTTTTCTTTTATAGATATTTCTTTTGTGTGCAATAAAGCGTATTTTATTATTTTATTATTTTTATTATTACTATGAAATATTAACCCCATAAATAATGTAGAGGTAAAAGATATTGGTGTTTTTAAGTAACTACAAACCTGAAAATTTTCACATATCTACCGTATCACAGAGACAAGTTCGTGACTTAATTCACAAGTGTCAGGACCCCAAGTAAGGAATCCCGTCAGGTCCCAAAGTTTGCCCATCGTCCAGTGAGGTCAAATTCATTATATGCGGAGGATAGTGGATACAGAGGGACCAAGGACGCTGACTGAACTTTTATTTTAAATCACGGAAAGGATTCTGGAAATGTCTTCGCCCATAGTTTTATGCAATAATATTATTAAATGTTGGATGACAAAAAACTTACTTATGGCTTATGAACCCTGACTGCCTACCCATTCAACCCTCTGGTTTTTTAATAAGACTATAAAATCCGTTAATGCATTAAAAATTATGGTGGAATACACACACATACATACATTAACCCTAAAATCCAATACACTCCTTTTTTGGGCAGTCGTGTAAAAAATAACATTAATTTATTAAGTTTAAGCTGTTACAATTACAAGCATTGCTTAAACTGATCCCTGAGGTACGAGAAATATCAGATAATCGAGAGAGATAACCGAGTTTCATGCGAACGAATTCACGAGCGTAATGCTAGTCATAAATAATCATAAATAATATCCAACATTAGAGCACCGCCCGCGACTTCGTCCCTTTGAATTGAGATATTCACAAAAGTTTCATATAAACTGGCCCCCTTTTTTACCCCCTAAGAGAGGGAATTTCCAAAATTCCTCTCTCAATGCTCCCCTACCATTCTTTAGGAATATAGGGCAGAGGCTCTATGTGGCCACTTTAAGGATTTTTTGACTTTTAAGCACTAATTACTAAATGGTCTTAGGTATTTAAGACAAAAATTATATCTTAAATTTTAGGTAATCTATCTATCTTTAAAGGTACATAATTCAAATTTAAAAAAGTGAAATAGTTTTTTGTATATAACAGAAAATGTGTGAGAGGTGCCAAATGTACCGGTTTTGGCTAATTATTGATAAACTTTTGTAAGTATAGCGAAAAATCAAAACCAAACCCAGGTTAAATCAATATATTCTATTGCGCTAGAAACCAATCAATTGCAAAACAACAATTTAATTGTAAAAAACAAAGGTTTATAAAGTATTTAATTCAAAACAAATTTCTTCAAATTTTCATACAAAACATTTTTTAAAACAGAAAATGGAATTTATTGAAAAAAAATCGTATGACATAAGACATTCTAACGGTTGTTATCATTAGCTTAAAATACCTTATTTTAATTGCCTTTAGCAAAAATGGCGAAAAGTTGTTTAGAAAACTTTTAGAGCAAAAAGTGGCCAAAACCGGTACAGTGGCCAAAACCGGGGCTTCTGCCCTACATGTAAAATTTCAGCTTCTTTCGCCCAGTAGTTTCATAAAGATCAACATCTAAGTAGGTATCAAAATGGATATAGGTATATTCCCCAAATTTTATTAGCTCATAAACTTTCGTAACGCATTGAGATCACAAGTACTCGGTACAGTACATTACGGCTAAAGTATGTGTGTCAGTCGTCGCAATTCCATTATAATGTGGACTACACATTGACATTGTGTTCGGGGAGCATGCAGCGCATTCGTAATAAGGTCCAAACAAGATACGGAAAAGCTATAGGAATAAAAAAATAAAACCGCCTTCAAAAAAACCAATTTACGTGTTTTCTGGTAAATAGGTATGTGATCAAATTGAAAACCTCCTTTTTCGAAGTCGGTTAAAATACCTTGAGGTATCCCCTTTTTAACAAAACAAGAATCATCTAAATCGGTTTATAAACAAAGGAGTTATGCCTAAAGATAAGTATTGAATTCACATAAAGTGGTAACGAAAATGACAGTATTTTCAAGATTTCCTGAAAACTACTGAACCGATTTCAAAATTTCAAAAAATGGGACCAACTTGGAAACCAACCTGATGTAATAACGTTTGAACCATTTCAATCAGTTCAGCCGTCTTCGAGTAATCGGTGGACATACACAAAAAAAAAAACAAAACATACATACAGACGAATAGAGAGCCTCCTCCTTTTTGATTTAGAAGTCGGTTACAAAGGAGGAAGAATCGTGTTATGTTTTATTTAACCCACATTAACGGTAAATTAAGTTTGTTAAGCCCACCAAGACAGATGCCTACATAATTAATCAAAATAGTTTCAATCAAAGTTAGTACCAATTCAAATCATGTCTTTTATGACTGAGAGTCTCTGAAATTCAGCGATCAGAGCTTTTGTCCGGACCAATCGAAATAATAATAAAAAAATGACCAAATAAATAAAATAAAAAAACCCTTATCATTATAATAATAATTTACGACCTATTTTCAGAACTATACATAAAAAAATCATACAAATCGGTCAAACTTTTTCGGAGGAGTTTGGTTACCCTACTAATATTATAACCCCAAATTTTTGAAGGTTCAGACGTTTGGATGTTTGTTTCTCAATCACACCAAAATGTTTGAACGGATTAGGCTAAAATTTAGGACACAGGTAGGTACCTACTTTGTAAACCGGAGAGGAACATAGGATACTTTTTATCGCGGAAAAATATAAAATTCCCGCGGGATGACGTCGTGTAGTCCACGCTGGCGAAGCCGCGGGCGGAAAGCTAGTTAGATATAATGTGCTAGCAGCTCACGTCATCGTCTCTTCGTACGATTTAATTTTCTCCTAAGTCTTGTGATTGGAACTCTAAAAACTGTGTGTAGGTAATATAGGGTGTCCTGACCTTGCCGCTTAGACTGGCTCAAACTACGTGCTGCGTTTGCAAATCTTCCCCGGGCCGTTCCGTTTGGGAATCTGCGATCAGATCTCTTTGTGTATCCAACTTCCAAATGTAGACCTATGGGCGAAGATTGTGGACAAAAAATGGATGCGGTTAATTTGATTTGTATAAACTAATGTATGTTAATCAGACACCACACAGATCACCTGTAGTCTGTGAGAGACCATTAATGAAACAATATACGGATGTCCGCTCATGTCTATTGCTGAATTATGCATCTTTTTTTTTTTAAAAAGGCTCTCGAGAAGTGAAATCTAGTTGGAAGGATCAATAATTTATCCTTAATTAAAGGATTCAAATTATAAAAGGCATCAAAAGTTATCCAATTTTAAGATCCTTTGGCGACCTAGTTCGAGGTTATATCCGTACTTTAAAACTTTTTTTTGCAATAGTGTTGGTACTTATCTCTTTATAGGTTTACCCATTCCCATTCCTCTGGAAGTCCTACAGGATTTAAGCGATAGAATTTGCAAAAAAGCTTTATTGCAATGTTACGTTTTTGCATCCAACAGACACATTTCTCAGATTAGATGATTTAAACGTTGAAATGATAAAATATTATACTTTCTAACGGAGATTCACAAAGAGAATGCTGATGATGAAAGAGAAAGATGATGCCATTGCATAAACGAGTTGGTATCACACACAATTTTATTGATTTACTATACGACAGGACGATTCTAAACAGAAATATGAAATGCACATGGTTTTCTAAATTATTGAACTTAAGGTGGATCGATGAGCTCAGTGGCGCCGCCAATGGAAATAAATCAATTGCATTTTATTAAAGACTTGGATTCAAAGTTTCGGTTATTTCGCGCAGGTGAAAGAGTGGAATGCATTTTATAAATATACTTTTGAGAACTCAAACTTACGCAATAAGTCGTGAATCTCAATAGTGCCAAAAGTGGCCACATTTGGCAATATCGAGATCCATTACTTGGTGCTCATATATGAGGCCATGAAAAAACAATAAAAAATTGCATTTTGCTCTTCTATTTGCGCGAAATAACCGAAACTTTTAATCCAAGCCTTTAATAAAATGCAATTGATTTATTTCCATTGGCGGCGCCACTGAGCTCATCGATACACCTTAATATTGGAAAAAAATAATTATTACGTACTATACTTCCAGCTAAGATTTAATCGTTTAAAAAAAAATCATGTATTCTTTTATGATATACCTTTTTTTTTTTTTTGTTTATAGTAAGGGCAAATACAGTCTTTTCGTATACCGCTAACGGCATGTTGGACTCAGTCAGACAAGGCCTGTCTCTCGCCGCGCCCAGCCTTCCCGCCAAGCCTAATAGGCTTCGCGTCAGGGCTGGGTGGTTCTGACCCCTGCCCCGCCCCCTGACGAGCTCGAAAGCTCAACAGGAGGCGGGGCAGGAGGAGAGAGCCTCCTCTCAATCTCCCCATAAGGTTACCTACTCCGGGTGGGCTGACCAGATGGGGTGGTTGAGAGCAGGCACCACCACCAACTAAACCCCTCACTACTTGCTCTCCGCCGTCAGTTTTAAGCACACCGACTGTGGGGGGGCCGTGGTGATATGCACCCCCTGCGGCCTGACGGTTGGCCCGTTTCTGGGCCCCTGCGCGGCGGGAGATGGCCGAGCAAGCGGGGCCATCTCCCAAGACAACCGGGAGGGGACCATGCGATCCGGACGGCAGTTAACCGGCCGTTAGGCCAGTTAACCCGCCCGGACCGCACCACCCCGCTAGAGGGGAATGAGGCGCGCAAAGCGCAGCCACCTTCGCCCTGGCCGCCTTTGGCGAAGACGGTCCGCATGAGCCTCCTGCTCGCGGATCCGCTCCGACGCCTCCTTCTGCGAGATGACATCCTCGCAGAAGGAGTTTGCCGCCTGCCAGGACCTGTCACTATCAAGCATGGCACGAGCCACGCTTGATAGCGAGAGGTCCGTCCCTACCACGGCGCGCAAACCGCGACGCTGGGATGCCCAGGCAGGGCACACCTGTAAGGTGTGCTCCGCGCTGTCCACCCCATCGCCGCAATCATGGCACCGTGTGGTCGCTTCCCTTCTTATCCGCCACAGGTATTTTCCAAAGCACCCGTGCCCGGAAAACACCTGCGTCAGCCTGAAGGTCAGCGACCCATGTCGGCGATTACACCACTCTCGGAGGAGAGGGCGGACGGCATCGATCGTCCGCCTCCCAGCTGTCTCCCCTTCCAACCTCTCCTCCCATAAATGCATGAGCCACTCGTTGGCTACGCGCCGGGCCGCGGACAGCTCCTCGAGGGTTACCCGATCCCCCCCTGCTAGCAGCGCTCGACGCTCGAGGTACAGCTCCCTGAGGATCCGAGCGTCTAGCTCCCAGGGAGGGGTACCCGCCAGAATGCAGGCCGCCGCGTGGGACATTGTCCGATAGCCCCGGACTATCCGCGTAGCAATGGCCCTCTGGGGCCGACGAATCAGACGACGGTTTGCGGCGTTTAGTTTGTCGGCCCACACTGGCGCCCCATAGAGAGCCATGCTCCTTAGCACACCCGCGTATAATTTGCGGCACCTGTCCCCAGGATCCCCAAGGTTCGGCAGAACTTTAGCCCTCCGCCAAGTTTTGTTTTGTTTTGCGCCGACGCCGGATTTTGTTTTGGCGGCTGGGCTTTCGCCTTTTTGGGCTTGACCGCCCGTCCGTTCCTACCAACCACCGACCAGTCCTCCTGCTCGTTCTGTTCTTCCGGAGTGGGGGGCGTGGATTGAGAAGGCGGTGGAGGCATGCTCTTGTGTGAGGATCCCGCCCCGCCACTGCGTCAGCGTACGAGGTTTATGATATACCTACTCGTAGCTGTATTCAACAAATTACCCCGAATATTTCAATACCTGTCTAAATTACTTTAGCTCTATGACCCTAACAAGTTCTCAGGAGTTCAGAATAGGAACGTCTCCTGATTTTGTTTCTCTTTGTCGGCTGAAAGGGATGCGGGATGCAATATCGAGTTGATGGTCTCCAGTTTTTGTTTGTGTATTCCTTTGTTAGGTATTGTTACGAAAATTTGTGATTGAAGGATAGCTCTATGTTATTTATTCGTTCCTTCGGTGGCGATGCTGTGCCGAATAAATTTTTGGGAGGAACTTCTTTTGTTTATATTTGCAATCAACTTTGATATGAAGTTACGTGTATTGATTTTTTAACCGACTTCTAAATCAAAAAGGAGGAGGTTCTCTATTCGTCTGTATGTATGTTATTTTTATTTATTTTTTTTTTTATGTATGTCCACCGATTACTCGAAGACGGCTGAACCGATTGGAATGGTTTAAACGTTATTACATCAGGTTGGTTTCCAAGTTGGTCCCATTTTTTGAAATTTTGAAATCGGTTCAGTAGTTTTCAGGAAATCTTGAAAATACTGTCGTTTTCGTTACCACTTTATGTGAATTTAATACGTATCTTTAGGCATAACTCCTTTGTTTATAAACCGATTTAGATGATTCTTGTTTTGTTAAAAAGGGGATACCTCAAGGTATTTTAACCGACTTCGAAAAAGGAGGTTTTGAGTTTGATCACATACCTATTTACCAGAAAACACGTAAATTGCCTGCACGATGCACTAAAAAGAGTGAAATAAAAATTATTTTTATAAAAAAATAAAACCGCCTTCTAAAAAACCACATTAAGTTATTTATTTGGTGAGGAGTTATTTCTTCCTTTTTTGATGTGGTTTTTTAGAAGGCGGTTTTATTTTTTTTTCTATAAAATACTTTTACAGACTACAAAATGTAAAATTAATCACAATAGTTGCACATTAGATTTTTAGGTTTCGAGCTAAATAGATTTTCTTTTGTTTTCCCGATGTTTTTCATCGCGGATTTTAGTTGTGTAAGTAAAGAGAGAGAGAGCATAATAATATATACCTGTCCCTTTTTTTTCCATAACTGTAACATGAGTAGGTAATGGGGATAATCTCCGTACAAGTTTTCATCATCTATATTTCACCAATTTAAAGATCGCATTCTCCAATAGTTTCAATAGATTCTACACCATTAAAACTTACAATATTAATTTATTTACATTCGCGATTTTTTATTACAGACTTTTTTCCCCCATCATGCAAAATCATATACCTACTTTCTCTACAAGTTTTTGTTCCACCTTATTTAAGAATTCCATGTGCAAAGAAAGTAAAAATACAGCCCATATTGCAGTGACATAGACGATCTCCACACAAAAAGCCTGTCCGAGCCTGGCATAGTTGGGCGTACAAAAATTAATATGAACGGGCAATATCACAAAACCTCTGTGGTACGTGACAGCCAGATATTGGTGAGGCTTTATTGGTTTTTCCTAGGCATACGAAGCATGCACTGTTTAACGATCAACGCTATTACTTCTAGCCAAAATTGAAGCTGGTCAAAAATAAATTGAAAAAGAAAAGAAGTAAGTAGGTCTTCATAAAAAGTTAACAGGCTATTGAAACTTTTTTAGTTACAGGGGGTTTATTTTTTAATTTCGCCACTTGTGTCGAGCGCTAGCGCTAGCTTAAGTAAGCTCATATTTGACATATTTTACTCATATTTTGACATGCATACGAGTTGTACAAGCGAGCGCTCGACGCGAGTGGCGAAATTCAAAATTAAGTCCCCAGATCCTTTTTTTTCTGTCTGTCGTAAACTGTCATAAACTGTTTGTAAAATATCATTTAATAACTAATTAAATAAGTCGAAGAGAGATTAATTAAAAACAGTCAAAGAGGGAGTTAATAACTAAAGAGGAGCCCGTGGCGTAATGGTAAACGTGCTTTGGGAAGCCTGTTAAGCCGTTGGCTACGTTTGTAGTCGTAAATACCTACCAGTCCGCATTGGGCCCGCGTGGTAGGTCATGGCCCATCTATCCATCCATAAGGAAGACATGTGCCCCAGCAGCGGGGACATTAAAATAGCTGATGATGATGATCAGTCAAAGAAAGTTCCGTTGGCGCACCACTTCCAGTTTTTGTGTCAATCTTTTTCGAAATCGAATTTTAAAATTTTCTTCTTTGAAAAAGAAAAACTACATATTTTGTTTGTATTTACTGAGTGAGGTTATATTAGCTTATTATAACCTACGATCGTACGTTCGTATACCTACGTAGCATGTAAGTATGTTTTAATTATTACTGATCTATAAACAAAAAAACTGATTGATCTGACGAAAAAGTTTGACCTAATAGTCTTGACTCAATAGCTATACTCTACCAACCGGCCAAATACATTCGCCATAACAGCATCGATTGTTATTCGACATGTGACCTGCTGCCCTGGTATGTAGGTTTATAGTTGTTTCGACTCACGCTTGACCAATGTTTATTCCGATAAGATGGCCGACCAAATAAATGCTACGACCAATGATGATTGGATAGGAAGAAGCGTAATAAGAAATTTAGGTGCTGATTACTTTTTTAGAGTTCCATGCCAACCTTTATACTTATTTGATATGATGACTTTTTATGTTCTGTCTGTGCATAAATATCATTTTTCTTACAGCTGATTATATAATTCAATTTTAAATTTAAGGTCTTACTGCCGCACTCAGAGACGACAATTAACTTTGTATTTGTCTCTTTTTTATGTCTAGTATTGAATAAAGTAGAAATGATAATTTAATGCCCATTAAAGTTAATTGTCTAATGTCTAGATTGACTAATGTTTGGGCTGTTAAAATTTCAACCGAAAGGTACATTAAAAAATATTAACTCAATAACTATGGAGTATTTACGCAAGTCAAAGTTTCAATCTTACACGTTGTATAAGGATATTTCTTTATTATCTAACTATATATATAAAATTCAAAGTCCTGACTGACTGACTGACTGACTGAGATATCAACGCACAGCCCAAACCGCTGAACCTAGAGACTTGAAATTTTGCACATAGATACCTTATTGTAGGCATCCAATAAGAAAGGATTCTTGGAAATTCCACCCTCAAAAGGGTAAAATAGGGGATTAATGTTTGTATGAAAGTCCGTCAGTTTTGAAGTTGGGATCTTCAAATTTTGTATTTAGGCTGACAATAGAAAATAATATTTAAGTGTGTCAGCGTTTTTGACAGTTCCATCCTCAAAGGGGTAAAAAGGGGGATCAAATGTTGTATCTGGAAAGTCCTTCATTTAATTTATTATTTAGGCTTATGGTCGGAAAGTTAAACAAATAAGCAAACACATATTTTTTATTTTTTTTAAAATCACCCCCTTAGAGGTTAAGAGGCCCACCGAGGCCCGCCGCACGTGGCAAACGTTCTGCCTCGCGCGAGGCTGCTCGCTTGGTGAGGGAGGACCCGCCTAATCACGTAAAAACGGCTGATCGGATTTTTATGAAATTAAAACATAGAATACTTTTTATCCTGGTTATTGGTCCCCTAAGTATTCTCTCGAATGTCCACGCGGACGAAGTCGCGGGCGGAAGCTAGTTAATATTATAAATTAGAAAAACAGTACTTCGGTGGATTGTGATAACGGTCAAAAAGATATATATAGGAAAATTATCAGTTGTTAAGGCAACTAATAAAATGTTTGAGTTCTATGTGAAGAAAGCACCTTTATAGTCTGCAATTGAGCGTTTCGTGAGAACTTGATGCCTTTATAACTTTATTTGAATACACAAGAGTATGTAACGTTTAAATGGAATGGGTCGTATGTTTTACAAGAACATAATACCTTATCGTCAGCGCGCGACTCACACTTCGCCATCTTTTCTCCCCAAGTTAGCAACTTCGACGTCTCGGATTAGCGATATCTTTGAGTTCCCGTGTCGCATGATTGGCCTTATTATAAGTGAAACTATCTCGTACTAATACGCAATCCAAGTCAGACATTTATACTTGTGTGTCGGATTTTGTCATTCGCAATCAAAGTTGGAAACATTTCATTTGTGTGTTGGATTTTGTCAGAACTTTTTCCGAACAGAACTCCGATTTTACGCTTCAGACAGTATAGTAGGGCGTTTGTGAACTACACTGAATTTTACCGTCCCGGAAAAAAACGGATGCTTGTATTTTAACAAGTAATAAATTATAGAATTTATTTATTTCGTGTAGTTTAGGGTTTGAAACATTGAAACTACACGGAATAAATAAATTCTTATTATAGATGATTTGTTATTAAAATACAATCATCCGTTTTTTCCGGAGCGGTAAAATTCAGTGAAGTGCACAAGCGCCCGTAGAATGGATGGCGGTGGTTGACAGAGAACTCAAACACAGTATTTATTTTTAAGGAATCTAAAATGTTTCATTCAGTTTTGTTGGTATTTTATTTTTCTAGTTTTGGCAATTTCTAAAAAAGCCGCGATCATTCTGTGATTGAAATCGCGATGTAAATGGTTACAAAGTTTTAGTTTTTATATACGATTTTTATAGTGACATGTTTTTAACCATAACGGGGTAGCACAGTCACACACACACATAGCATATATATACTTATGTATATATACTGTGAGTTAGTCTTCATCATACATGTTAAGTGAAGATAAGTGAAGGCTGCAGATGAAAGCGCACTACCGGAATCCTGAACGAAGGAGAAACAAGCTATCGTATCTCTCTATCTGCTGGAACACAACAATGCTCAAAACACCGTTTCTATGGCGTGAAACTTAGATAAGATGGTGGTAGCTAGCCAGGACTAAAAACAAGTCCTACCACGAACCAACCGTTCTACCAAATAAACCGAATACAATATGTAGGTACCTCCACTGGGGATCCAAGACTGGGTCTTTTTTTAATCTTTATTTAATGAGCTTGATCACTGAGTGAACATGTCGCTCAATTACATGTTCTTCAATTTACATAATGAGCTTGATCACTGAGTGAACATGTCGCTCAATTACATGTTCTTCAATTTACATAATGAGCTTGATCACTGAGTGAACATGTCACTCAATTACATGTTCTTCAATTTACATAATGAGCTTGATCACTGAGTGAACATGTCGCTCAATTACATGTTCTTCAATTTACATAATGAGCTTGATCACTGAGTGAACATGTCGCTCAATTACATGTTCTTCAATTTACATAATGAGCTTGATCACTGAGTGAACATGTCGCTCAATTACATTTTCTTCAATTTACGTGACAGAATAATCTTATGTTTTACTCATAAAACAAATTTTAACAATTTTGTGTATTTTTTTGGCGTTGTCAGATAAAGGTGTTGCTAAGATCAAATTACAGTAGCCGATAGCTGAAGACTGGGGCTGATACCAGTGGGGTGTAAGTACCACTAGACCACAGAGGCGGTTAAAATTGATTGTATTGTACCAAATAAACGTTTCTTCTATTCCATTCTATTCTATTTTAAACCTAATCAAACATCATGCATTGATGTAACGCTGTTATCTGTTGAACAATCGCAACATTTGAAAGTGTGCGCCGTCTACATTTCGCAAGCACTAATGTTTGATCAACATAATACCATCTTGTCTGGCTATATCAACAATTGCTTCTTGCACTTTTTGCTTTTAAATTTCTCTTGTTAATTTTAGTAACAACTAAAAACCTGTTTAACTTCCTCTACAAAAAGAACTGGATTGACTACTTATGCGTTCAATGCGACAAAATACTTCAACGCAATATATTTTTTACACCCCTACTGCAAAAAAAGGGTTGTTATAAGTTTAATATTTCATTTTTTTTATAACGTTTATAACCAATACAATCTTAACCACACTTCCATAATAATAGATATTATTATTCCGATATTTATTCTGTTTCATGTTTAAGTGCCTGTCCAAAACTACGCGCGAGTTAGATGCGTTTTAAGGTGCTAATCGGAAAAAGTATGGACTTTTTGATTAAAAACTATAGGACGGTTACAGTTGTTACAAATCTGGTAATAAGATATATATTTCTTCATACCTTTATCTAGTTCACAGAATGGACACACACAGTTTTTACCCCCTTGCACAAAAAAGGCTCTACAAAGAAATGTAACAACTACCGCCTTATTGCATTAATATCACACTCGAGCAAAATATTGTTACATATTCTAAATGAGCGGTTAAAGACATATTTGTCCAAAGAGATCGCTCCAGAACAGGCCGGCTTTGTGAAAGGGAAAGGCACTCGGGAACAAATTCTCATTGTACGCCAAATAATCGAGAAGACGCGGGAGTTTAACAAACCGACTTATATATGCTTTGTTGACTTTTCCAAGGCGTTTGATTCGGTGAAGTAGCCGATTTTGTGGAAAACTCTGATAGAAATGGGTACGCCGAAACACCTTATCCATCTCCTGAGACATCTTTATGAGGATGGCACAGCATCAGTTCGTACAGATGACGTTTTATCGAACAATTTTCATCCGAGTGCTGGAGTACGTCAGGGATGTATAATATCGCCGCTTTTGTTCAATGTATACACTGAGTTGATAATGCGCATAACTTTAGAGGATTGGACAGACGGCGTGACCATTGGTGGATACAAAATTGCTAACCTACGCTACGCAGACGATACCACCTTATTTGCATCCAGCGCCCAACATATGGAAGATCTGCTACTGAAAATGGAACGCACAAGCCTTGCATTTGGGTTAAAGATTAATCGCAGCAAAACCAAAATGATGATTATCGACCGCGCCAACAGCAACTCGCCGGAAATTACTCAAATTGCGAACTGTGACGTGGTCCAATCTTACGTATATCTTGGAGCGTTAATCACGAACAATGGCGGGTGCATAGATGAGATAAAGCGACGAATGGCTATCACGAGGACATCGATGGACAAAATGAAGAAAATATGGAGGAATAGGAATATCACCAAAACCACGAAGACCAGGCTCGTGCGCACTCTTATCTTCCCCATCTTTCTTTATGCTGCCGAAACGTGGACCTTACGAGAAGTGGAAAGGCAGAAGATAGACGCTCTGGAGATGTGGTGCTGGAGAAGAATGCTTGGAATTTCATGGACCGAGTTTCGTACAAATGTCTCCATACTCCAGGAACTCGGCATAAAGCAGCGTCTATTCTCCACTGTACAGTCTCGTATACTAACATTTTTTGGTCACGTTTCGAGACGCGATAACGTGTCCATCGAGCGCCTTGTCGTCCAGGGGAAAGTAGAAGGCACCAGACCGCGCGGGAGGTCACCTACGCGTTGGACCGATCAGATCAAGTCTTTTGTGGGCGGGTCCATAAACGAGTGCAGTAGGATGACTTCGAGCAGAGAAAAATGGCGAGGCATCGTGCGGCGTGCTGTATCTGCCCCCTCCACTTCCACGACTACATGACGACCACGACCGCTCTGCCAAGAGTGCATCGATGAAGAAGAAGAACCTTTATCTAGATTCGTATAGTTTCAAAGACACGATTTTATGATTTTGCCTCGACACTTTTTCTTTTCGAAAAGACCTCTAAAACATACGAAAATTCAAGATTATTCTTAAATGGGGTTACTTACACTATTGGAAATTGGTTTAATTAGTGGACACCAATAATATTTACGATAGTATAGAAGCTTTTTTTTTAAATCGCTGTAGTTTTTTAATACGAAGTGATTTTGTGTTTTTTTTTTTGCCTAATCTGCAAAATCGGTCTCGCTCCCGCGCGCGTCGTTTTCTCATTGCTATCTCGCTTCAGCATAATTTTTCCGAGTATCGCCTTAACATACATTGCGTGCTAAGTATTTTCGTTCCGCGTCTTATCTGCCACATTGGCAGTGATGTAATGAAAATCACTGTTAAAATCGCGGGGAATTAGCCCTTTCTGGACAAGCGCTTAACCACAGCACCAATTTTGGCATAGATGTATGATGTAGATTAGACCTTGGAATATATACATTATAGACTTTTTGTCGCGAAATAATCAATTAACCCTAAGCAATATAACCGATATTGTACGCGTACAAAGACGCTAGCAGCCACTAGTGATAAATGAAATTGTAACAAAACATCTGCTAGAGTTGCTCCACATACAGAGCTAACTGGACCAACTACGCCCCGGGCGGAAGGTGGAATTGCGATGTTTTGGCACAAACCAGAACTGGTACAGTTGGCATACTCCGTTTAGTCGATACTTCGACCGCTAGCTATTAAACTGCAATGAGAATAAACGCTTGTATGTTGTAGGTACATGTATGTACATGTGTGCATGTATAACTTTTGATATGCAGTCCCGCCCACGGCAATTTGACATCGAGGGATTTGATAGGATATCTTATAGTACTTACATAACTAATACGGCTCGGATAATTAAACAAATAATGCAACGTTTTAAAGAATAATGTTCATTTACTTTAGCCCAGATAGCCTGAATCAAAATCAAGATTTTAAGGGAGTAAAGGTGTGTCTAAACACAGCGCGGCAGCCGCGCGCGGCGAGCACGCTCGCGAGTGCTCGCGACAGACGTCTAATCTATACAAATAAATAAAATTGGAGTGTCTGTTTGTTATATTAAAATAACCACTTTTTACTACATGCATATGATTATAATTATATACAGTACATATACCATATTTTTGTCTGTCTGTTTGTTCCGGCTAATCTCTGAAACGGCTGGACCGATTTTGACGGGACTTTCACTTTCACGACTTTCACTGGCAGGTAGCTGATGTAATAAGGAGTAACTTAGGCTACTTTTTATCCCGGAAAAATATCACATTTCCGCGGGATAGTGTCGTGTAGTCCACGCGGGCGAAGCCGCGGGCGGAAAGCTAGTCAATTATAAGTGTGACGAAGCAACTGATATGCAAATCTCTCGCCGCGCGTGTGTTTGGACACACCTTAATGCTGGGGCTTCACCTGCGTGACGCCTAACGGCGTTAATAACGGCATTCGCATCTTAGCGCGCTAATAGTATGAAATTAGTGCGCTAAGACCCGGCTACACCTGCGTATTATGTCAAATAGCGCGCTAACTAATGGCATTAGACGCAGGTGAAGCTCGAGCATAAGAGTAAACAAAATGCAGTAGTTTTTCGAAACGGCTTTATTTATCACTACTTTCCAAGAAATGTCTGGCCACCAAAGCGAAGCTGAGTTGCGGAGCGGTGAGCGATTTAAAAAGCCACCAATTGAATTCAATAAAACTCCATTCTTCTTCAGGGGAATCTATGGTAGTGAAAGTTACATAAATAAGAAAATGTTTAAAAATACGTACCTAATTCGAGAACTAGAACACAAACAAAATCCATTATTACGTTTATCTGAATTTACTTTAAATGCAATCATCGCTTCACAACGTGATATTTGCGGTTACATTGAAACTTACACTCCCGGGGATAACGTAAACATAGTAAATATAGTCCAATGTTTACGTATATTGATGTCCGATTAATAATAACCAGAAGGAAATACTTTAGGCGCCGACATTAGCACATTAACATAACAAACAGGAGATTACAAATGTGTCGGCCGTTCACCGCGCGCGGTTCATAGGTTTTTGTCCTCAATGAATATACTTTTGAATGAGGAAACAGTTTTGCCGAAATTAGTCATTAAGCCGTCCTCAATGTAAGGTTGTAAAATTATATTTTTTTTAACAATATTTACAACTTCTTTGAACTAGAGAATAATTTGCAGCAATTTTTAATGTCTTCGCTTGTTGAACACAAGACTCCATTAAAGATTGAAACAGAAGATGAGTTTTGTGAAAAACAAAAAATATGTACCTATAGCTCAATAAACACAATATGCAAGATGCACCGCTTGCCCGCCCCCGCAGAAGATGAGTTATTTCTAACTGTACATCATATCAATGACCAATGACCTACATGCAACTGCAAGACATATAAAATTTAGGTTGCAAGGAAAATTTCAACGTGCCTTCTTAAAAAAACGTAGAAAACTAGATAGGTACAACACATTTTTCGTCTTGTAATTTATATAATATATCTTATTTGACAACTCTGTATGAAATAAATAAAACAGTCAGAAAAAAATGTAGAGGTTAATAATTGAATAGAGTTTCTTTTCGTTACAAGGTCTCCCGCCGAAGTATTTGTGAACCGATGTATTATGTTTTTTTACACATTAATTATGTTTAATTAAAACTAGCTTGATGGTTCTATTTAACAATATTATATTTTCCAATTTCACAAACAATATTTCGGATAGTCACTTGTTTTATGCTTTCTATTTAATAGTTTTAACGTTAGCCGACCTCCAATGATGTTAACATCTCCAACGAATCCAAATAGTTGGTATATGTCAATTTAGAATCTAAATTGAATAAACCATTTTGACTTTGACTTTTATGACCCAAACAATATAAGGAATCGCTGCAATAGCGAAATACTGTATCGTATATACTGCATATCACGGGTTTTTAAAAAACTACAAAATCGTATATACTGAAGTAACTGAGAGTTACTTCAAACAAGGGCAAAATGACTTGGAACAACTATCATATGATTTTTGCAGACCAATTGTCTAATCTAATCCTATGCCATCTAGATTACGTAGGCTGGTCTGGTCTCTTCGAAACTAAAATAATTGACATTAAACTTTTCAATGACCATGATTAGCGTTGAAGTCTTTCGTAAGTAGCATTAATGAGTTGTACATAAACAAAGCAATGCAACTTGAAATTGAGAAAGCTCTACCTTCATTTTTGTATAGTATACTTATCCAACGACGCGATATAAATAGGCCTCGTTGATAAGGGGATTACTAGTACGATCTAGGGGCAACCCGGTTGCACACCTTTCGGGGATATTCGCATATGTTCGATTTCAATCTTCAGTGGATGTTTTGCCCAGCTTTAACTCCTTGTCCCAACGTGCAACTGTACAATATGGCGGAGCAAAGGTCCCCAGAGTTTTAGTGCTATACATTGGTTTTTCTTTAATTTTGCTGTGATTCTTCGTAAGTATTCTTTCAGGTACCTATACAAATGAATACACCTCCCGGAAATCGTTGTATGAAAATAAATAAACTATTTTGATTCCATAAGTAACTACCTAGTTCCCCCGCCATAATCATATTAACAGTCTGTAATATGATTTTTGTGTAGTGAACTAGTACTTAGATACATAAGGAATTAAAATATAAAATACACCATTAACTATACCTACCTAATTTTGGATCACCCCTCGTATGAGTGATATGAAGCTCGGTTATGCATGCAAAGCTAAATAAAACCATCATGCAAACCCTGACATGTGTGGCCTCCATTAGGTACTATCAGGGTACGGTAAAGCAAAACCAAAGCAAGCAAATATCGCCTTAATATGGTCAAATCAAATCAAATATTTATTTATTCACATAGACATAATAAGCATGTACTTATGAATCGTCAATATTTTCCTACCTACCTGGTCGACCAGGAAATACCCTGATGGTACATCGCTTCCGAAATTGCAGACGTATCGGAGGCAAGAGATAAAATGGTTAAAGGTAATTTATTGCGAAGCTTCCGGTTTTTATCGGAAAATTCGGAAAAACGTCGCGCGACGCGAAACGAGATGTGTCAAAATAAATATTAATAAATAAGAATTGGCTGTGTTATGATGAGGTAAACCGATAAATATAGTAGGTATGTAAAAACTGTTCTATATGAAAAGATGTAAGATTTTTCATGGTACGAGTTGTTTTTCTATATTGAGAGTACTTCCGCTAAAAAAAAAAATGTAACAAAAATGGACATCATGTAGATACATACATATATTATACCTACATCACCATTGTGTTAGAGTATAAATACTTTTTTTACCCAAATATTGCCGATATACCTAAAATGCAAATTGTAAGTTTGTAGCCAAAATATTGTATATAAAAATGCAAATTTATTCGACACACCTTAATTTGTGGGCTATTATTTATTTGTGTGGGCTATTATATTATTATTAACAGCATTAATATTTACCTTTTGGCCTTAACCTAGATATTGAATATTTTGGCCTCGAAACAGTCAATGAATTACTTTGTCGATATAAATATTGAAGTCAGAATTTGTTTTTTATACTTAACACGTTTTAATGCAAACGTGATATTAAAAAAAATAGTTTTTATTGAGTTTTTTTATTAGTGTCGCAATAACATGGACTTTAAAATAGAGAAAAATAAAAAAAATCTTTATAATTTCATTATTAACACGTAGGGCCAATACAACAATTCTATTTTGCCAAACTTTGCAGTTGTACGAATGCGCAAAAGAAAAAACGATTAATGATTAAAGGTAAGGCTTAACATTAGTTGAACGAGCGCCATTTATTAAACGGCTAATTTAACCAGTTGACTACGACATATATACACGGTATTTTTTATTATCCCGGATAAGTTCAGGGATAATTCTGCTCATGAAAACAAACAACTTTTATTACGGGACCAAAACTGAAATCGCGAAAAAAAATCAGCTGTTCCATACAAAAGTGCAAAAATATTTTATCTAAATGTTATAGAACACCTGTTTTTTTTCGCGATTCAGTTTTGGTCTCATAATAAAAATTGTTTGTTTTCATGAGTAGAAGAGTCCCTGAAATTATCCGGGAGGATAAAAAAATTAACGTGTATTTCATCATATCTCCACTAAACCAACCGTGATGTATAATTGGTTGATGCGGTTCGAAGGGCGCGTAACCGGCCGTTTCCGATGGTGTCATGACGGTGACCTTAGCTGGGTATCACAGGTACAGTCACCGACACATCAAATTGTTTTGTTGACTTAGAACGCGCCCTTATCACGAATATACTTGGAGCAGTTTTCGTGGTGCTACGAGCTGTGGGATTAAAACCTACTATTTTTGGACAGTATTATTTCCCCCGCACCTGTTGAAGCTGAAAGACTTATTATTAAATAAAAATATTTAAATGTCCAAAATCAAAAATTTTAGCTACAGATTGTTGTGGACAGCAAATAAATACTAAAACAGCTGTTGAAGTTATTTAAATTTTTACTTTTTTGCATTCACAATGCACTTTTTATTATTGAAAAATTGAAAATGAAGTATTTAGAATAAATCGACCCATCACAGCTGTTAAAATTCACGTCTTTTTATCGTTAAAATGGTGAACTGATTTTAATGAAAGAGATTTTAATGAAATAATGATGTGTCAGTTGTTATGTTATCCAGATAGGATACCATCTGACGTTATAATCATTTATATTACTCATGAAGTCGCGACTCGCGAGAGTATTCTAAGCTTTAACATATTCATTACTAGCCTTCCGCTCGCGGCTTCGCCCGCGTGGACTACACGACGTTATCCCACGGAAATGTGATGTTTTCCGAAATAAAAAGTAGCCTATATCACTCTCCAGCTCCCAAACTATCCCCATACCAAAAATCACGTCGATCCGATGCTCCGTTTTGACGTGAAAGACGGACAAACAAACAAACACACTTTCACATTTATAATATTAATTAGTTTGGATATCTTCTAATCAAAATATTAGACATCACTAGATTGTATCGCTTTTTTATGCGCTTTATAAATGTGATTAATTGAATAGTTGATTTGTTTAGTAATAAAAAACTTAGCGCATTCAATAGCAATAGTTATTTATTATTAAGTTGGCAATGAATTTCGGTATGTTAATAGTATGTACGCCCAATGGGTTGGTCTCTTGGCCATGAAATAATAAAATAAAGTCGTTGCTCTCATATTTTTTTGTAGGCTGGTATCTGGTTGTTTCTTATACAATTATTACATGGAGAATATATGTAAGTATACCCGACTTAAATAATAATAACTTTTTACCACTTATCATTTTATTTCATCTAACTAATATTGTACTTAATTCAAAATTTTGAATGATTGTGACTCATTCACGGCGATACGTTTGAATGGACCTGATTCAAATTTGGCACAGATAAAAATTTAAGTCTAGGGTCAACTCACACTGGCGCAGAGTCGAAGCGTCAAATTGTTAATTAATTTTTATCTGTGCCAAATTTGAACCATTATGTTGAGTAGATCATCGCGCGTGTAGTTCATGCGGGCAAAAACCGCGGATCTCTAGTGTTAAAATTATCAAGCTCAAGCAAGTCTCTTTTCTTTTACTTTTGATTTACAATACAATTATTGTAATATACAATTTTGTGACTTGTAATTTACAATTCAGGAGCAAAACAAAAGACAGATGATTAAATACTGTAATGCAACATTTACACGGAGCAAATACTTGAAACAATCCACTTAGCCAGTCAACTAATAGTGTAGGCAATGAACAGATTCTTTGTATGGAGACCCATACACTAATTCCTCAGTCGACGAAACTTTGCTGGGTTATAAAATAGCATGAGCCATAAACTTTTAAATGATTATCCAAAAAAGAACTCACACGGAAGTTAGGTATTTATTCCTAAATATACAAATCTGTTTATATATTCAATCGAGTAATTTCTCAGTCCAAATTTATTTTACCAAATGAGTTATTTATACTAGTATGTGATACTTGATAAAAATCCAAAACTTTTTTCAAGCATGAGTATGCTTGGCAAAATGGTATAATTCCGTTAAAAAGTTCGACAGAGACATTTTTCAGTTCTAGTCACCCCAATTGTTTTATTAAAATTTGGTGTTTCTGCTGAGATATTTTTTTTGGATATTTCATATTATTGTTTTTATACGTTATATGAATATGTCCGGTGAAGAAAGTTTAGACGGAGCATTTTTCCTAAAATATATATCAATGAAATAAGACCTTCATAAAAAAATACCTAACCTTCTATTATTATTATTTTTTGGAAATTTATACCATACTCTAATTTATTGATACTTTATCATGCTTTAAAGTTTTTTGTGACTGAGGAATTACTGTGGGGGTCAACTAGCTTCATTGACTACACTATAAGACAATAGATAGTACTATTGATCACTGGCTTGAGGACAATCCAATGCATTGGATTGTCTCTTTTTATACGTTGCCAATATTGGACTGGCGTTTAGTGGGTTGGCTCCGTGTGCCTCAGTTGCTGCACTACAAAATGATGGTCGAACACTTTATACAAGCTCTATGATTGAGTATGCCTTGAAAATCTATTTTTCCTTTCCGCTGTCATTTGTTTCCTAGTGGACAGTAACAGTAACAATAATTTATATTATTTCCAAGTTTTTGCGAGTCTCTCAGTGGTTTGCTCGTTGCCAATCGCACAACATTCGTATTGCAAAAAATATCGTGATAAAAAATTGAAGCCCTTGGGCAATAGATATACCATGGGAGTTCATTGGCTTATGTTTTTTTCGTTTAGCTGTATGAAGAATAAGCGTTACTTACTTTTTTGTGTGGTTGAATAATTTTTGAGGTACCTACATATTACAGTGTAGGATTGCCATGGGAGGTTTGAGCTGGTTTTTGAAGGATTGTTTTTAATGATTGACAAGACTTGAAAATAGATTCAAAATCTATCTAGATTTTGAATCTATTTTCAAGTTAACGTCAAGGGCAGAAGTGTTTATTAATCATAATTATCCATTGTTTCTAATTGCTTACAATGGTCATAAAAAGTTTTTTTTTAATATCATCTAGTTTTTTTCTTCATCTTTTCAGATGTATTTTGCTTTTACAAAATATACTTATCTAAACTAATATTTGAAACAGATAAACTTTGGGTGTAAGAGAAAAACTCTAAAACTACTGATCTATAAAAATTATACATCAAATTAATAATTTTCAAAAGCTTTTAGAGGCTATATTTATACCACGCGGGTAAATCCGCAGGAAAAAAAGCTTAGTAATGAACATTTTCGTTGACATCAATTCTGAGTACAATACAGGTGTGTAACATTATCTCCTTGCCTTTAATATTCCCAAACCAGCTGTAGCACAAAAATATAGGTGCTAAAACAGTAAATTCGTGTGAAAAATATCGAGAAGGTGTCCCAAATATCCGCGCCCTAACGCCTTGAACAATGGCTCATAAATTACTGTTACATATATTACGATAGCGCTTAACGTTCGCATTACGTTACGTAAACACTAAATAACTATCTTAGCAGACGTTAATCGTTGCAACGGTTATATAGAGGTAAGGTTTTAAGAGCCTCTTTGGTTTAGTGGTACACACCACCGGTATCAGAGCCAGAGGTCCCGGGTTCGATTCCCAGTAGGGGTGCATATTGCAATATGTAACCCTACTGGCTATTCGCTTTGGTTGGTGGTACGATTTGTTCTAAGACCGTCTGTCTAGCGACCACCTATCTTAGTTGTTCTATGCTATCTAAGATAGCATGTGACGCCATAACAACGATGTTTTCAGTATTGTTGCGTTCCGGAAGCACACGGAAGTTAGAGATAGATAGCTACTTCCTCAGTGAATGAGGTTTCCGGAAGTAGTTCGATTCCATCTTCAGTCTTATCTACACTTGTGTGATGAAGATTAAGTGCCACCCCGTAGTGAATAAAATAAACCTCGAAAGATTTTTTTGAGTTTTTGAATTCCGGTAACTACCTAAGGATAAAACCTCAGAAAAATTGGTGATTATAAAGGGAACACTAAGTAGTACTTGTTCGTATTCGTATTTCTTTTCTTTCGGCATTTAAAAGTAGGTACAAACAGAGGCACAGGCTCTCCATATAGATAGATAAAGACCTTAGTCATTTCCTCCTTAAAAGTTCCTTCCGTAGCATGGAGGATCATCGAACAATAAACTGTCATCCATCCTATGACCAACCCCTGTGATAGCTCTGAGCCCACAGAATCATTGAATTATTTTAAAAATATCAAACGTTTACTTTCACTATATTATTCAACAAAACGAAAAATCATGTGAATCAATTATATGAGGTAGTTTTTCAGTGTCTGTATTGTCTGTAATATTTAACTTTTTCATTTGTCCTTGCTACAGCACGGCCTCCATTTTAATTGAAGATTGACATCGTTCAAATTTTTTGCTCCACTGAACGTGCTAAGGACCTATAAAAAGTAGCCTTTGTCAGTTTTTGTTGAAGATGATTAGTATAATCAGAAAAGGGAACATCTGGCTTGGAGTGTCATATTAGAAGCTATAACGATTGATTCAAGATGAATTTACTTACGGTGCGTGTTAGAATTTGATTATCGAGTTTGCAAAGTTGTTATTTAAATAAATTCTATATTTAGTATTTGTTTTCGAAAGGGATTCTCGTCTTCGTCTGTTTGAATGGTGCCTTTTCATGACTTATCCACTTTCCTAATCATTTCAACAAAGAAAGCTAGCTATCTGACCTGGAGAATCTTTGCAAAATAAATGCGAACATTGGACCTACCCTTTTTCACTAAAACTGACCGTTCCTTAGTATGTTAATACAGATGGTCAATGACTGTCCTTATGCCATCCCTTACGCCGTAACACCGCCACAATAAATCGAAGGAGTTGTAAGTCTTACGACTCTTACGTTAGCTAAGCTAGACTGTCAATAGACTGTCAATTAAGAAACCGGAAAGAATGAAATTTGACAATATTTTTAAACTAACCGTGAAAAATCGCACCGCTGTTTATTAATTTTGTTTTAAGTATGAAAGTAGGACGTTGCTGTGTTACTATTAATTTATTCACTGCCATATTTCAATATTTAGTATGCCCCCACGTGTGTCACGCCTCGCGCTGTCTAGACAGCTTACTCATTGCATGGTCTGAAACTCCACTCCCTACGTAGGTTGCGTGAATTAGCTTATTAAAATAGTAGGAAACTCATCCTACTTCTGTATTACAATGTCTTGAGAACAAAATATTCATTCAATAAAAAATTGGACTGTTTAATATTTTCAATAAAATGTGTCCCCATGAAGCTCGACTTAATACTGAGGTAACTGGAGAGTGCAGTACGAACAATTTTTTGTGACCACAAATTACACAGTGGCTGTCTTCCGTCTCACCTACACTTTAAAAAAATACGTATGGTCATATGAGACAACTGACAGCCACTACATACTAAATGTTAAATTTGCTGGTGTTCACTTTTTTATTCAGGGTGAGAACTCCAGTTACCTCAGTATTAAGTCGAGCTTCATGAGTGTCCCCCAACGTGTGCCACGCCACGCCAACTGCTGTCTAGACCGCTTACTCACGGTCTGACACTCCACTACCTAGGTTGTGTGAATCCTACTTCTGTATTACTATGTTTTGAGAACAAAATATCCATTTACTTAAATAATTTTTTTTTTATATTTTTAATGAAATGACTGGTGTGCTTTCAATGTGTGGCACGCTACGCCAACCGCTGTCTAGACCGCTTACTGCCTTTGTCTGTTTGGTCTGACACTCCACTACCTTTTTTTTTTTCTTTGTATCAAGAGGAGAGTGCGATCTTTAGGCATACCAAACGGCATGTTGGACTCGGTCACACCGAGGGCATGTTCCTCGCCGCACCCAGCCCTCCCGCCAAGCCTAATAGACTTCGCGTCAGCGCTGGGCGGTTCTAACCCCTGCCCCGCCATCTAACGAGCTCGAAAGCTCGAGAGGGGGCCGGACAGGAGGAGGAAGCGTCCTCCCCAGCTCCCCACGTGGCTACCCGCTCTTGGCGGGCAGGCCAGGCTAGGATGTGTGAATAAGCTCATTAATTTAGTACCTATGAAATTCGTTCGAGTTCTATTTTCTTGCGCGCTTGGAGAAAAAACTGCATTCAAATAACATTGCACTTTCACTATTTTATTAATTTTAATTTAATTTTATTTATTTAGTACATTAAACAGCCAAGGCCAATACAAATGTACACAGCGAAAATTCATAATTACAACACACGAGTAAAACTAGTTAAAACAGTAACAAGCCAAACAGCAATACATTAAAACATAAAAGTCACTCTCGAGAGTAGGCATGTGAAACTACATGGAAGTTCTCGATTACATTAAATAATGTAAGTTAAATCAATTCAATTTATAGGTAACTTAAAAACTTAAAAAAATATTAAAAAAGGTTAAACAAGAAAAAATATTAAAAGCAATGCACAATCAGTAATCAAGTTTAATTTCATATTATATGTAAGTATACGATATTATATTTTATTTTATATATGAAGATTACAACATAAACTATAAAAATAAATAAATAAAAAAATATAAACAAATAACAATACTACTTAATAATAAACAAATAATAATTAATAATAGTAATAGTATGTCATAATCATATCACCTACTTATGTGATATGATTATGACGTATTAGACTGGGAAGACGCAAGGGATAAAAGGGTCGAATTTATCCCTCTTTTGAAACTTTGTTTTGTACAAAGGAAAATATCCGTGTCAGCAAATTTAGAATTATATAAATGTGGGAGTCGAGTTAAGGTACAATTTTTGCCATAATTCGTGTCGTGACGTGGTACGTGGAAAAGAGGAGTGTGCCGTGTGCGATAAGTGGGTACACAAAATTTTAAGACCGCAAGTAAATCGGGGCAATTTAGGCGACCACGCACAATGTCCCATAGCAAGCCCATGTCAAGCACCTGGCGACGCTCCTCTAGAGTCAGGAGCGAGAACTCGCGACAGTTTTCAACGTAGGTTCTACTCGGCATATTGTATTTAAATCTAAGGTGACGTACAAATCTCTTTTGGATGCGCTCTATTCTGCCTATGTAGACATCGTATTGGGGGCTCCAAATAGGGCTAGCGTATTCCAGTATACTCCGCACATACGCAAAATAGACCGCCTTTATGGTAGCTAATGAGCTGAACGGACGGCAGGTACGCATTACAAAACCTAGATTTCGAAACGCCCTATTAACTATTATGTCACAATGGTGACTCATTAGTAGTTTAGTGTCCAGGAATACACCGAGATCTCTCACAACCTCCACTCTCTCAATAACAACTCCATTGAAATTGTAATTGAAGAAGATAGGGTTCTGTTTCCGGCTGAAAGTTATTACACTACATTTATTAATACTTAAATTGATGCTATTGTCCTCATAAAATTTAAAAAGATTGTTTAAATCGGCTTGCAAAAGGAGACAGTCGTCGAGAGAATTGACACGCATAAAAATTTTTTGTCGTCTGCGTAAAGAATGTGATTGGCATTAACAAGGCTATTATTTATATCAAAAATATAAGCATTATAAAAGAGTGGACCAAGGTGCGAGCCCTGTGGTACACCAGAAGGAACATGAATATACTCCGAGCGATAACCACCCAACACCACCGCCTGGGAGCGATTGGACAAATACGAAGCGACCCATCTTAACAAATTGCCGTGAACTCCGAGTCTCAGAAGCTTTGTCAAAAGTATGTTATGGTCTACCCGATCAAACGCCTTCTCAAAGTCGGTGTAGATGGCGTCCACTTGTCCACCGCCCTCCATGTTTTTGACAGTGTAGTAACTGTAGTTAACTGTATAATAAGTGTGTTCTCAACGTGTGTCACGCCAAGCGCTGTTTAGACCGCTTATGGCTTACTCACGGTCTGACACTCCACTCTCTAGGTTGTATGAATATGCTTATTAATATTGTAGGAAATCCATTCGAGTTCTATCTTAACTGTACGCTTGAGAAAAAACTGCATTTATTTATTTATTTTATTTATTTATTTTCTTAAAGGAAGACCAACAGCCAATCTTACAAACTAGCATCAATTACAATAGGCACCAGAAGGCCACTTACAGGTCCTCACTGATTGCTACAAAATAACCTAACTACAACTAAAATATATGAATAAGACAATATAGATACCTAGAATATAAATAAAACATCGCAATTACTCTTATAACTAATATTAATAAATTACCAGTCAAAAAACCGTTTGCTTAACGCATTCCTTGCCATCGCCACACTAGTGTTGAACAAATCCAAGTTCAATTGATTGCATAAATTATTGAAGTTATCACTCGCACGCCATATGAATTCATTTTGCCTGTAGTTCGTGTGGGCACGGGGGAGAAATAAAAGTGAACTGCTTCTGAGGGACCTAGAGGGCACTCTCAACTGTATCTGTTGCAGGAGCTCCGAGCAGTCCACTAAACCCGATGCAAGCCTTAGCAAAAACGTCAGGTCATTGATCTCGCGTCGCAAAGTAAGCGGTAAGAGGTGATGCTTCCGACAGAGTTCATAGTAGTTCGAGGAACTATAGCAATCCTTGGTACGGTAACAAAGAAATCGTATAAACCTTTTCTGAATATGTTCAATTCGTGAAATGTAAGTGTCATAGCGAGGATTCCAAGTTTGACTGGCATATTCAAGAATACTGCGGACGAATGAACAGTACAAAATCTTTAAGGTCTTAACGAATGAAAATTCCTTTGCACAGCGCATAACAAATCCCAGTGACTTAGATGCTCTAGTCACAATGCTGTCAATGTGCGCATCAAATAACAGTTTAGAGTCATGGAGGACACCCAAATCACGCACAGTAGACTTTGTTTCCAAGGTTGAACCTTTAAGAGTGTACCTAAATGATATCAAGTTACGTTTCCGAGCAAATGTGACCAAACAACACTTAGACGGGTTTAAATCTAGATCATTAGCCTGACAATAAATCTCGAGTCTATCCAAATCGGATTGCAAGGCTGCTGCGTCATCCAAGGATCTTACATCAGCGTAGACCTTCATGTCATCCGCAAAACAGAGTAAACTTGAGTGCCTGAGGCACGTGTTAATGTCAGCTATAAAAATGACAAAAAGCAGCGGCCCAAGCAGTGACCCCTGCGGTACCCCACTTGGAACGATAACCCAATCAGATGAGTAATTATTAACTACCACTGCTTGCAATCGGAATTCAATGTAGGATGAAAACCATCGCAAAAGATCGCCACAAATACCGACACGCAAAAGTTTATTTATTAGCGTTTTATGGTTAATTCTGTCGAAAGCTTTACTGTAGTCTGTGTATATGACATCTGCCTGTCCTCCTGTATCCATAGTTTTTGCAAGAAAGTTATTAAACAATATAAGATTGGAAACAGTTGAACGTCTCTTAAGAAAACCGTGTTGATAGGGGCAGAATGCCTGACCTAAACTAGCATAGACTTGGTCATAAACTATTTTTTCCAAGACTTTGGCAACAATGCAGAGTTTGGAAATTGGCCTATAATTAGCGATCTCGGTTTTATTACCTTGCTTAAAAATTGGTGTTACGTAAGCTTTTTTCCAGATGCTCGGGACAGTACCCTCTGACAAAGATCTATTAAATAAAATGGTAATAGGCAGGGCCAATGTGTCACAACATCTAATAAGAAAAATCGCCGGAAGCTGATCAGGTCCAGCAGATTTCGAGGGGTCAAGTTCTTTAAGGAACCGACGTACATCTGATTCATAAACCACTATGGAACTTATTGATGAAACCGTGTCAGCTATTGTATTTCCATCAGGTGGAACAATATTATTAGAATGTGACAGGAAGTTCGAATAGAAATAGTTGGAGAATGCTTCACATATAGTTTCACCCGTATTAAATGTATTCGTACCGTACTTAAGGCAGCTAGGCAGTGAGTTACCTTTTCTCTTTGAGTTGACGTGAGACCAGAACCTTTTAGGATTACCCTGAATTGCATCTTCAACAGCCTTTATATACTGGTTATAACACTCTTTTTCTAAATGTTTTGCACGGTCACGAAGTAGTTTATACGATTCAAGATTGGAACGATTACCATAAGTATTATATTTATTCAAGTATTTTTGCTTCTCTTTTAGCATTTTTTTTAGCGGTGTTGAGTACCATTTTGGATACCAATCTTTTCCTACGCTCTGAGATGGGACATACATATCTCTCAGTGATGTAAAAGTGTTATAGAAAAAAATTATAGCATCATCAACTGAACCTGCTGAAAGCTCTTTTACCCAATCGATCTTCGAAATAGCGAGATTAATTGCTTCATAGTCACCCCTATTAAATAGGAACCGTAGACTTGGCGCCGGACTTAAAGTGCGTAGTGCAGTATAATTAAGTTTAATATTAAGTGCACCATGATGGGGATCAGCAGGTAGGGACAGTGGATCTTTACACTCAGAAACACTAACAGAATCAGTACAAAGGACAAGATCAAGGATAACTCCGAAACTGTTTTTAACGCCGTTATATTGTTTCAAGTCCAAAGTGGATAATTCGTCGACCAAAAAACACTCATCCTGCGATAAGTAATTACTAGGACTTAGTGATTCTTCGTAATTTGACGGCGTCCAGGTTATGCGACTCATATTAAAATCACCCACGACCAAATACCTATCCTCTGGGTGATTAATTATAACATTATTTAAACTCTCAAAAAAGTTTGCTAATTGCTGAGAGAAAGAGCTTCCTAAGTTTTGTTTAATTAAATAAAGTAGACAAATATGTATATTACCGCTTAGACCTTTAGATTCATTAGACCCGAAAGACAAGGTCACCCATAGATCCTCCGCGGTTGATTGGAACGATATTTGAGGTATAACAGATAATTCCTTGCGCGTGGCAATGAGAATTCCGCCTCCCAGTGATTGGTGAGTTACCGCATAGTTTCTATCCCGTCTCCAAACGACGTACCTGCAGTCGAATAGTTCCGTATCAGCTATACCGTCTATCAACCATGTCTCGGTTATCAAAATAACGTCGTAATTATTTACACACACATTACGATAAAAAATATTAGTTTTTGTCCTCAAACCCCGCGCGTTTTGGTAGTAAACGTTTAAACTATCCATACGCCTAACGGAAGCCATTACAATAATAAAATAAAGCAACTGAACTGTAATAAATTAATAAAAAATAAATTAAAAAAAAGTCAATACAAAAGTTATTATAATATCTAATAACGTACGAGAGTATTAGGCAAATCGAACTTAGCAACGAACATCTACAAAACCAGTGCACGAAGTCTCCAACTAAATAATATGTAGTCATAAAAAATATAAAGAATGAAATAGGCATAAGCAAGCAAAAATCAACCATGACTAGGCGAGCTACGTTATAATATTGTAGAATCACTAAAGGCGGTAACGCAGGTAGCGATAGCGAGGCATTATGAATAGGAATAGGCGGCCAGCGATAACAAATACAATAGAACCGTTCTGCCAAACAAAAGCGCAGGACAGTTAATGCGTTAAGCAAAGCAATGCCAGTGGCGGTCAACCTTTTAAGCAAATTGCATATTGCGTGGATTAAATTAAACATAATTGGAAAAATAAAACGGCTAAAGTGACATTTTAACTGAAATAAAATGACATCAAGCAAGTAATTCATGAAGCGTATTAATATGGTTACGCTTACAATAGAAAATCTAATTATGAAAATTTTAAATTGGAAACAGTTTAAACAATTTTGTTTAAATCACTTTCTTTGACAATTATGATGACTGGTGAGGTGTCATTTTTACGGATGTGAATTTTACCAAACTTAACCCATTTGTAGTTATATCCTCGGTCACTGGCCTTTTGTTTAGCTTTAGACAGCAAGTTCTTGTAAGTTGGAGTGAGATGATCGTTAACGTAGATCCGCTGAGCACTATTGTTGTTGAACCCAATGTCCGAACCCTTCAACATCTTGTGGGCTCTCGCAGCGGCAATAAATTCTTCCTTAACATACCGGTTGGTAAAGCTCATAACAATGTTCTTATCCTTTGAGTATGTTGGTACACGGGCAATGTAATTTATTTGCGACTTCTGAATCGGATAGCCTGTAGCCTTCCCAATATTATCAACAACCGCAAACAAGTTCTCCTCCTTTTTGAAGGGAACACCTCTAATCTCTACGTTACTCAGCCGCGCCCATTGTTCCATTGCTTCTACCTCCGCTTTCAAACCAGTAACAACGTTTTGATTTAAATCAAGACGTTCTTGAAATTTAGTAACTTCACCAATTTTCCGGTCAACATTCAACAACTTAGCTTCATATTCGTCGAATCTCGACGATGAATACTCACAGAATGTTTTTAACTCCGACATTTCCTTTTTTATTTCCTTGAGATCTTCCACTACTGTGCATAAACTGGCAATTTGACGCTTCATGTCACGGATTTCCGTGAGGACCAGCTCAAGTGAAGGTGCTTCAGTCACTGGAGTAAGCGGCTTTTTAGGAGATGGCACCGGAGTTGGCGTTAATTTGCACTGCGGGCACCTCCACGTTGCTCTACGATCTGCTCCCAGCTTTCTATATCCACCTTCAGATATATTCCCACAGGAAAAGTACAAGTGGTGCTTACACACACCACACTGGACACCGTCGTTCGTAGTGCAATTGCAAATAGCACAATTCATTGCAAGTTGTTTAAAAGGTTTACGATGTATGAATTATGTGACAGTAGTAGCGGTATGATTCACTGACGGCCGGCGCGGCGGGAGCGTGTAGTGCGTCACGATCTTGATACATAAATTTGAGCGCGCTGCGTCAAGCCGTCGTAGCCGAACGGATATGAGGTTCGCTACTCACGCTAAAAGTCCGAAGATCAAATCCACACAGGCTGCAATACTTTCGCTATTTATTGTGTGCGATGGAGTCTTCGAAACAGGCGTGGCGGAATCCTGAATTCTGCAGGGGCGAAGCCCGGGGCTCCACAAAATAAGATAAATAATTATTTAATTATTCCGAGACCGAACTCGACACGTCTGCACACAACCAAGTTAGGCGGCCGAAAAAAAAAGAAGCATTCAAATAACATTGCACTGTTTCTATTTCAAAGAAATGATTATTATGCTCTCCCAACGTGTGTCACGCTACACATCGTCTTGACCGTATCTCATCTCACAGTCTGAGACAAAAAGAAAGAAAATTCTAATTCTATTTTACTGCGCGCTTGCAAAAACTGCATTCAAACATTGCGTGATTATTAGTTTGCCCGAAAACGTGTGTCGTGCCACGCGCTGTCTAGACCACTTACTCACGGTCTGAGACTCCACTCCCTTCGTTGTGTGAATTAGTTCAGGAAACTTATTCTATTGCGCGCTTGAGAAAAAAGCTGCAATCAAATAATAATAAGAATAAAATTCATTTGGTAGTTTAGGACTATTATTTGAATCATATCAACGTCAAAGAAGCTACGCAATATGTTTGCAAAATCCTACGAAGACCTTTGTAACGATAACAACACATGAGAAATTCATCCTCGGCTGTTTTTAATCTTTTTTAACAAATTAGTTTTTTTTTTGTTAGGAGGCTACAAATTAGGCTATATGAATTAAGAGCATTTCCTCATCCTACTATATAATATTATACCTAAATGTGAAAGTTTAGATGTTTGTTTTTTCAAAACGGCTGAATGGATTTGGCTGAAATTTGGGACACAGATACTTTGTAGCCTAGAGAGGAACAATGGCTACTTTTTATCTCGAAAAACTGTCACATTCCCGCGGGATAACGTCGTGTAGTCCACGCGGGCGAAGCCGCGGGCGGAAAGCTAGCCTGTTATATAAGAACAGAATTCAAAACCTTCACGCGATAGTAACATCTGCCTGCACTTACAGTCAGATCTCCAAAACACGTCACAAAGTTAACAATGCAAAAGTATGAACGTGTACTACATAATATCGGACATATACTATACGTATACCTAAATCACGTAAAGTAGTTAGGTACCATTAATAGTGTTACAAGTACAACCGAATTAGAATTCCGGATCGTCATGTTCCACGTGCAGTCTCTTGGCTCGTGACTTTGCAATAATTACTGCTGGATATAAATAATGGGCGTACTCACTACGCAGAACTCAGAAGATGTATTAATGGTTTATACTACTAACGTGCCGCTTCCCTCGGGTACTACAAAGACTAACCTATAAACCTATACAAAGTGTTGTCACTGTGTTATTTCAATAAGAACGTAATTTAATTTAAAATATCAGTTTATGTTAGTACCAGCCTTCAGCCCCGGATCAGATCCGGATTCCGGATCATTTAAGCGACAACTTTAATTTCCTGTTTCTTAATTTTTTTTATTATACCTAGATATGATTTGATTCGCCTTTTTAGGGTTCCGTAGTCAACAAGGAACCCTTATAGTTTCGCCATGTCCGTCTGTCCGTCTGTCCGTCCGTCCGTCTGATCCCAGTCTAGCTCATAGACTTTTAGTACTAGAAAGCTGTAATTTGGCATGAATATACATATTTATCACGCCAACAAAGTGGTAAAGTAAAATTTTGAAGAATATTTTTTTTAGGTTACTTCCCCTAAACGTGAAGTGGGTATGTAATTTTTTTTTCTTGTCTACCCCATAGTGTGGGATGTCGTTGGATAGCAATTTCAAAAACGTTGTGGGTTTGTAAAGACAGTTTTTTGATTGAGGCATCTGTTTGTGAATTTGTTAGAGTGCAAAATTTTGTTAGAGTCAAGTGTCCGATAGTAGTACATATGACGAATTTAAAAGGAAAACTATCACAGTTAAGTAGGCTTTACAAGTTTTTGAGATATAACTCATTTTCGAAAACCGCAAATATAACTTTGTCATTCATACGAGTACTATGAAAAACAAAGTTATTTTTTTCGGGTAAAAAATGACAGTGGTATTTTTGCTAGGTGTACGTAATCGATACGTTAAGTGGGTACGGAACCTTCCTTAGCGAGTCCGACTCGCACTTGGCCGATTTTTAATTTTATAATTATTTACGCATTTTGTTTGTTATAATATTATAAATAACACATTACATTTTAAAGATAACGGGTCTTGTTTGTATATTTTTTAGGATATTTCCAGGTGCTTTAAGGGCCCCACAGACTATCAGTCCGCCTGCAGGCAACGGCCTGTTAGTTGGCCGAAACCAGCCGCATACTCACAGTACTTATTACATACAAAAACCGAATGTCAGACGGCATGTTCAATCAAGGACTGCAGGTGGCGGCCTGCCGATACCGTCGCATCTATATTCGCTAATAAAACTCCCTGGTCCACAGAATATATTTATTTAAAATCCAAATAAAATTCCTAAAAAGAAAATAACAAGTTAGAGTATAAAAAGTCCAGGAATGTACTAGAATTGTTCACTCATTTATATCCTACTAGCTCCGATGGGACTCGAACCCACGACCTTTCACTGTCCGGGCGACTGCTCTAACCACCGAGCTACGGAGTCGTTACGGGAAGCGTCGAATTTATCCAATACTTCTTACGCGATGTAAATCCAGCTAAGAATATCGGGATAAAATATAGCCTATGTTAATCAGGGATAATGTAGCATTCTAACAGAGAAAGAATTTTTTAAATCGGCCAAGTAGTTTTTGAGTTTATTCATTACATACAAATCTTTCCACTTTATAAGTAATATTAGTATAGGTTAGAGCACTTACCTGTACAGGAACACGTACAGGTTCTTGATTTATAAAAATGTGATACAGAATTACTATGATGATAAGAGAATCAATATAATGATGATTCTTCACGAAAACAATTTATTACAATACGAAGAATTCTAATAATATGTTTTTTTTAACCAGGAATAAGCAAGTAAATCGTTATATTCAAATTACTCCATTACAAATCCATACTGATATTATTATTATAATGTAAAGTGTAAGATATGAGGATATTTTGAGAGCTGGAGAGTGAGATAGGCTACTTTTTATCCCGGAAAAATATCACATTCCCGCGGGATTCGTCGTGTAGTACACGCAGGCGAAGCCGCGGGCGGAAGGCTAATCAAGAATAGTACCTATTCAATTAATTCAGCTTTCAGAACCTAAGATCAATATTATTATATTCGTCTCGTCGGCATACTTGTGTTATCACCGCACACGATGTAGTTCTCAGAACCGAATATGAATACGAACCGCTTGTATTGGTACGATAATGGATCACATTCGAGGTATCATTGAGATACGACTCTATCGTTACATCGTTACCATATAGGTTTGATGCTCGATTTCAGAGAACGCATTTAATTTTTAAGCTATCTATTAAACCAAAGACACTGTGACTAAGGGCTTTAGGATATAATAGTGGCAGCCACCGGTCACGCCAGCGACAATATACAGTTATTGAGAGAGTATCTAATATTTTTTGTGACTGTGAGAAATGCGTGTATAAAAATTAAAACTACCCGTACCTAGCTGCAGCGGTGATTCGGAATAGGAAGAAGTGGCCAGGTGAGTCTCACATAACCACCGTCGGCGTCTGCACATCGCACGCGGACGGGGTATGCGTATGGGGGTGATTCAGAATGTGGGACTTACCTAGGGGAGTCCTATGTCTAAAACTCCCAGTACAACAGCCCTTTACCGCATCTATGGTCTAGTGGATCCACTAGACCGGTACTACACCACCGTACCAGATCCTGAGGTCCTGGGTTCGATTCCCAGTGGGGGTACTTATTGTATTCGGTTTGGTTGGTGGTATGACTTGTTCGAAGTTCGCCTGGCTAGCTACCACCGTATTATACTAAGTCTGACGCCATAACAACGATGTTTTCAGCATTGTTGTGTTCCGGCAGTTAAAGAGCCAGTTCCTCAGTTACTGACGATTCCGGTAGTAGTCCGCTTCTATCTCAGCCTTATCATCACTTAACATCAGGTGTGTTGAAAAGCTAAGTGCTACCCCGTACTTGATAGAAAATGAACTTACTCTTGAGACCGCAATCAGACGTGGGATTTGTCATGGGGGATTGGGGTGACGATCTCTCCTATGACCTGACAGCCACGACCCGGCTTTCCAGGCACCTTCGTGGTAGGGATTTGGCCGAGCAGAGGGTATCTCTGTATGAGCTAGATAATAGGGTGTTTGACTGTTGATGAAATGAAGATATTTGATTATGACATTCAGAAATATAACATTATTGAATTACAAATGTGAAAAAAGAAATTCAATTTGTCTTATAACAAGCGAAATAATAAGCTGTCTCTTTCTAAAACGAAATTTTCTATGGCGAGCGATATTTCTATACCAACATGTGGCGTCACTGGCTGGTAGCGCTCTCCTTGTCTAATTTGAAAGTTTGATGCTCTATATCGCTGAAAATATGTAAGATATTTGAAAATAAATACCTATGTTGTGTTGCTACCATTTCAATAAACATTTTAAGCCAATAAAAAATTCAGTCAAATACCCTATTGGTGTGATTGTAAGAATTTTTAATGAGTGGCTTAATAAGATAGAGCCTTAAGATGCTTGCTAAGTTTTTGTTATTTAAAAGTCATAAATTGATTGAACAATATACCTAAGGTGCATATATTTATATTTGTATGCTTTTTAAATTAAATGCATACTTTTGCGCCTTTATAATACTCCTAATATAATACTCCAGATAAAAGTAAAAACACTATCAAAAGTAGGGTAGGGCAAAACTGACTATAAAAAAACTCATGTAAACGTTTATTTGAATAAAGAATATCTCTATTTCTATTCCTATCACCAAACCACTTGAGTATTTAACTCTTTTGAATATAAATGAATCAAAACAAAAAGGGTCACAGTATCTACATTGCTGTTCGTTGACAAACAACAATTTACTTAACCGTCCATTGCGCATGCAACAGGAATGCAAACTACAACGTAAACTTATAACAGTACCGAAATACGACACATCATTATTTAGGCTGGTCTACGGTGCAACTGTTAGGCAGGGTACTCACTCAATTAGAGGTGTAGAGGGTTACCATATCTCAGAATTTGTCCTGAGATCTCAGGATTTTTGGACTCTTCTCTGGATTGCGGCCGGACTTGATGTTTTTTAGCAAGTTTTTAGAGAAAATTTCTAATTTGCAACTAAGTCTCTAAACAACCGAAAGAGACTTGATCTGGTCCCGTTCATACAAAATAATAACGAAAACCAGAGTTTCTCGTGCTTGGGGGGTACCCCAAGCACGAGTAACTGTTTGGTAAATGTACCCCGCGGGACACGCTGCGTAGGGCCAATAGACTAAAGACCCCAGGTATTACCTACGTGTGAGTGAAGAGAGTCCCATTTCAGGCGGCAAAGAAAATCACACAAAACGCTCAGGCTCGCGTGTCAGAAAATCTGACAGAAGCTCTTATTTTGAGGATGAGAGGGTTTGACGACTCCGCCGTGAAATCCCTCTTAGTGAGTACTCTGCTTTATAATACGAACTTGTTGATAAACAAGCGATGGTTGACGAAGATACTCGTATTACGAGCTTGTAGCATCATGCCAATATGCAACATGCCTAGATAGAGGCAGATCGACCAGGTATTTTCCCTTCTGAAATTCTAAACGGGGACTAAGTATTTAGCATTCTTCCTCTTCTTCATTTATTCTTGAGATCGTTTAGGTCGCAGTGACTACATCTCCTACGAGAGATGCATAGCCCCTTACATTCAAATAATAATAATCTAGCATTTTTAAAGTATCTGTTTCATGTTGAAAATGAAGAATTAGAAAAAATGTACCCGTCTCACAAATAATAAAAATTACATTGTGAATGCAAGAAAGTAAAATTAATTTGAAGTTTCATGTTAATTTTAAAGCAGTAATTTAGGAGCTACCTCTTCGTGACATTTTTCATACGAACTCTAACTTTTCTGGCAAAAGTAGCCTAGTTCATTCCCCATGGTTCAATTTACCTCAATATTCATTCAGTAGTCAATAAAAACTAATAATATCTTTTAATAATAACTTTTTAATTCTATAATGTTTTACAAGCGAGTTCCCGTGCTGATCACTCTGTCTATTAATGAAAAATATAAAATTTTAAGTAAAATCTCTTGCGATTTATATGAACGTTGTTTAAAACTCGAGTGCACAAAAAGTACCTCTTCGTCATAACAAAGATGGCGCCACTTGCGTATTGACCAATCAAGTTGAATTACACCGATTCGTTCAAAGGTTAACTGACGGTCAGCAGGAAAATCAGTGCCGTTCGCCGCTCCATTAATTTACTGACGGTACTGCCATAGGTCGACTCCGGGCGATATATTAATTAGGCCGATTCCAAAACTATCCGCCCTAAGGTCCTTGCTCCAGGAAGCTGCTAAATGATGGAATTTCAGGCCTGAAGGAGTTTTACGTATATAAGGTCCTTCTTAAATAGTGCACATAATTTTAAGGGGTCAATGTACTCATGCATACAAACAACTTTTACTATGGTATCAACATTGAAATCGCGAAAAAAAAAACAGCTGTTCCATACATTTTAATCTATGCGATTTAAAATTTTCTATGTAACAAACAGCTGATTCTTTTTTCGCGTTTTCAATGTTGGTACCATAGTGAAAGTTGTTTCTATGCGTGAGTACATTGACCCCTTAAAATTATGTGCACTATTTAAGAAGGCCCTTATATATTTGCTTGCCTACCGTCTACTATTAGATTTATCCACCCTAAGGTCCTTACTCCAGGAAACTGCTAAATGATGGAATTTTATGCCTGAAGGAGTTTTACGTACAATCACGACCACGAGCAATAATATTATGTATAGAACATAGGACTATGTCATATTACAATATTGAATGACTTCTGTGACACTGATCGTTTTCTTTCGGAACGCTTCAATGCGCCAAGGTTCTATGTTGTATACATATTATTGCTCGTGACCATACATACTTGCTTGCCTACCGTCTACTATAAAATAAGTCTATGGTAGGTATAAGTATACACGATTAAGGCGATACTCGGAAAAATTATGCTAAAGCGAGATAGCAATGAGAAAACGACGCGCGCGGGAGCGAGACCGATTTTGCCTATTACACAAAAAAAACACAAAATCACTTCGTATTAAAAAACTATAGCGATTTTTAAAAAATGCTTCTATACAATCCTTAATATTATTGGTGTCCATTAATTAAACCAATTTTCAATAGTATATGTATCCCCATTTAAGAATAATCTTGATATTTCTTATTTTTTAGAGGTATTTTCGAAAATAAAAAGTGTCGAGCCAAAATCATAAAATCCTGTTTCTGAAACTATACGATTCTAGATAAAGGTATGAAGAAATATACATCTTATTACCAGATTTATAACAACTCTTACCGTCCTATAGTTTTATATCAAAGAGTCCATACTTTTTCCGAGTAGCGCCTTAAATATTAAAATAGATGTATGTGATCTGTAACTCCTACGTACAGTCGGGGACAAATTCGGTGAACCACATCTTACTTCTTTTCGTGTGGCTGGCGTCTCACCGTTCAGTTGCAGTCCCTATCCGTAATTGCTTATGTATTGTACTACCCTAGTTTAATACATAAAAAAATAGTAAAAGGGTCTGCGCGTGAATGGCGAGGCACCAGCCACTCGAAAAAAAGTAAGAAGTGGTTCACCGAATTTGTCTTTGAGTGTACCTAAATCTCACAAAGATGGTGACTAAGGTCCGGTTGCTCGAAGCTTGGTTACGTTAACTATAGGGTTAAATTATGGTTAAAGTAAAATTAACTGGCGGTCAAATTTAAAAAGCGTTGTTGAAGCAGCGGTTACTTTAACGAGCAGTCAAATTACAGATTTAACGGCGGTCAAAATAACCGACAGGGTGGGGGTGGTTTAAATTTTGACATTAGTAATTAAGGGAAGGTTAATAAAATAGTACAGACAACACTATTAACCCTAAGATAACCAACGTATTTTTCTTTTACCGATGTCAAAATTGACATCAGTTAAATTTTAACTTTTGTCAATTTTGACAAAAGTTAAATGTACGAGCAACCGGACCTAAGGGCTTTAGGACACCATAGTGGCTGCCACCAGTCACGCCACCGACAAAATGTATACTGCTAAATGATGGAATTTCTGGCCTGAAGGAATTTTATGTATACATACATACTTGTTTGCCTACCGTCTACTATTAGATAAGTCTACAACATAAATAAGTAATGGCATATTCGCTTACTAAACGACGTTTTCTGTTTGTTTTCGGAACGTATTCAAAATATGACTTGCTTGACTGCTTCTGAAGACAAATTAATTTACAAATTAAAAAAAAGTTGTAGCCAGAAACCAAGTATTGATTTAAACCTCAAGTTACTATCCTAATATTTTTAAAGAATTAATTGGTTATAAATTTTAGAATTTAAAAATATATTATATTGTAGATCTAACGCCCACTTTTTGTTTATTTACAGGTAAGCTTGCTGCATACGCGGAAATTAATGCTGTACTTAAGGTACCAGGTTAATATAGCGGTCATGTCGTTAATGTACTTTGGTACTAACATAACATGTGTATCAGACAATAGAATAGAGCAAAACGCTCTGTCGCGATGTAATCTCTTCAGTTGTGTTGCGTGACATCGAGTTACTCGTACTTGTGCTGGTTTTTAATCACGCTCCTTTAAAGTCAAGCTTATTGTTTAATCATTTTTGTTTTGTTTTGACCATATGTCATTTAATTTTTTACAAATTAAGGTGGCCTTGGCCTTCCTTTCAAATATGGTTCAGTATAAGGGTGGACCATAATCCACCATGTCACTACTGTCTACTGCAGATCAGTAGTGATGTCGTAGTCATATCGTAGATTTGCTCATTTCATGAAATGCTCAAGAATTTCATGAAATGGTCGCATTTCATGAAGTACATTAGTAAGGTCAAGGTCAAGGTAAGGCAAGACCCATCTTCGCAAAATTCGCTCAACTGTCAACATCGCAAGAACACGTTATCTTTTTCACCATCGAGCTTCCCGCTGGTCATGACCTTCCATGGTGCACATGGAAGTCCTTAAATAGACTCCGGACCCAAATGGGCAGCTGTGGGCGTAACAAATTCAAATGGGGTTACGCCAACGAGTCCCAGGTCCCGTGTAAGTGCAGAACCGCTGAGCACACTATGCAGCACTTGCTCTCTTGCCCCTGGCCCCACATGCGTGCAACATAGACGAACTAATGGCGGCATCTGATGCGGCTAGTGGCCTGGCTGCGTACTGGGCAAATCATATTAAAAAATCAAATCTATTTACGAATCAACGACTCGATAAGAAGAAGCCACCGAGCTCCTACTTTGTAGGTATTCGACAGCTTTAACATCACAGAAACATTCAATTTGTATCACCGGACAATGTCCAAATAAAGGATAATTGTTATTTTTCTAAATTGAGACAAATGGGAGAAGCCCCATTCCCGATCCCGTAACACCGCCTTGGATTAGCCGTAACCCAATTTAATCCGGAAAATTAACTAACTAGCCTTCCTTTTGGACCTTTTGCTAAGCACTCGCAACTTAATTCCTTTTTTGTTTCAAACGTTAAGCAATTAACGGTTTAAGAGGAAGCAATTTTATTTCGAACCACTTTTAGAGGAAACAATAAAAGAAAAATAAATACAAGCTTTTAATTAAGTAAGTAATGGAAATTGTTGAAACTGAATATTTAATTAGGGAAAAAAATTAAGTACTTACTTTCTTTCATGGGATAAATAAAATGTTATTCTTCATCTGGATTTTTCAAAAGCTTAATTAGTTATTCGACAGATATTTTCAGCATCAGTGTCAAAAAAATGATATTTCGATGTCTGTACAGTGCCTGTTTTCTGTTCCGGTGGACAGAAACGGGAACTAACGTGTATTTAATGTCATTTTGCTGTCCAACCATAGCGCTGCTATCCGGTTAGGGCCGGTTAAATTGCTAAAAAAAGAAGAAAACAATATATAGCGCCGCGTTCACCGGAACAGAAAAGATTGTCCATCTGTAGACAAAACTTTGGAACTCATGTAAGTAAACAAAAGTCTTTTCGAGTTTGTCATGCCATGCTACGCTTGTATTATCTGAGCAAGCATCAATAAAATGGCTTTACACGTCTGTAAAAGTGTTTGTGATTCAGATTTATCCGTCGAAACTAAAACCAGAAGTAAACGCTTCGGAACAGTCGGTAATTACGTGGTATCATCAGCTATATCAAAGTCGTAATCAAGTACTAAATGGGTACTAAAACTTGAAATTCCTGCACGATAACATCGTGAGAAATAGCCGCAGTTGTTTTTGTTATATAACAATTGGCAGCCGTCAAGGTTGCACTGTGTGTCGGTCGATCACTCGAAAGTTACAGAAAATGAAGTCTGGTGCATTAGTTTGTTCGTGCTAATAGAATCTATTAGAATCAAAATAATTATCCATAACTCTATTATTACGTACAGGCTATTTTCCGGCAGTGCATTTACAGCAGTGCTTTCAGGTGCACGGTCTCATAGCTCCTGGGAAAACCCAGTCCGGCAGACTAAAGCACATGTCATAGTCTTTTTTATTTTTATTTTACTTACATAATTCTTATTCATAGAACGATGCGTAGCCTGACTTATTATCATATCATCATTTTCACTTATGTTCTTTAGTCAGCCGTGGTGCCGACCCTTGTGAGTGCCATGTGGCCAGTATCTTCTAAAAGGTGTGACAAATCTTTTAATTTTAAATTTTACTTATTTTATTCGATTGCAGTCTTCGATCAGCTATGGAATTGCGAAAAGTCAATCGTATTCATTTGACAGTTCATATTGTATCATGAAATGAAATTCCATACAAATTGCAGCATTGAATACGATATGAACTGTTAAATTAATACGATTACCTTACGCAATTGCACTCCTGAACTAGGTGTTATTGTTGATTGACAATTGCAGTACCGTAAGACCGGGTTGCTTTGACCCTAGGGAGTAACTTAATGACACAAAATAGATATATTTTTAAACTTTTTGTTCTGCAATATAATAATCAACTGAGCATAATACTACTTCACTTAATCCTTCGACAAAATGGCCTGCAATTGATAGATAAAAATTCATATTACAGGACGATATGTTTATACAGTTCTAAAGTTTCCCCCTAGGACCAAAGCATGGAGCTAGACTACATACTGAGGTAACTGGAAAGTGTAGTACTAACACTTTTTGTAGCCACTAACTACACGGTGGCTCTCTTCCGTCTCACCTACAATTTGAAAAAATACGTATGGTCATATGAGACAACTGACAGCCACTACATACTTAATGTCAAATTTCCTGGGTGCTTACCATCAACTCTTATTGCGGTTTTGTTTAGGACCTAAACTGATCTGCTTCGCTTATTCGTACCACGACAGCTTAATATCAATGACAGCGGTTCAGTGATCGATCAATGACATTTCACAGCCGCTAAGCTATCAGGAACTCTTATTTGACTTATAACCCGGTCGATTTAACATGTCACCTGCAGGTTATACCCGTCCCTCTCACTCTCCGGGCATGACAGAATCGAGTGAAAGAGACGGGTAGAAGAAAAAGGACACAAATCGTTCGGTCATTAAAATTTAGCAATTCATTTGCGATCCAGTTTTTAGAAGGTCAGAGTACGAAAGAAAGCGATTCATTTTAGGAACCTATTCTGCATCGCGCTATTTTTGAATCGCTGTCATAAAGTTGATGGTAGGCACCCTGGTCACACTTTTTTATTCAGGGTGAAAACTCCAGTTACCTCAGTATTAAGCCTAGCTCCATGGACCAAAGTAACCCCATTCTTCGGTACATAATGTAAGGTTCTTTATTAAAAAATTGCTAAAAATCAATTCTGTTTGCTAGTACTTTAATACATTTCTAGATAAGGCTGGCATTTATTTCACACGTCGGTCGTCAATAATAAAACATCGATATAGAGCCAATTAAATATAAAAGCGAACAAGAAATTCCAAACCGCTGTCATCATCATCAGGCATTTAATAACCCCACTGCAGGGCACTGGCCTTCCTTATGGATGGATAAGGAGAATGAGCCATGCATGACTCACCACGCGGGCCCAGTGCGGGTTGGGGGCATATCGGCGATCAAACTCAGAATTTTCAATTTTTTTAAATTAAATTTCCTGACAAAGTATCATTGCTAGGTCTTCCAAAATAATATATGTGATAGATCTTTTTTTTATGAAGGGAAGTTACTAAATTTTATTTAAATCAAATAAATACAATGTACAAAAAAAATTATTTTCAAGACCCCTTTTTTCCGTCTTAAACTCAATTATCTCAATAACTATTTGAGTAATCAAGCTAATTTTTTTTGTGTAAGTAGTTCTTAGTCATATCTAGGGAAGTTACTAAAATTTTTTTTTGTTATATTTATAGTAAATAACTAGTATCCCAAAATGCATCGTGCACCGTTTCTCAGCTAATTCTTCAGTCTCCGCCTGGGATTGGCGGCGTTTGGACGTGGAGACTGTATCGCTCCGATTGCGCCAAAATTGAAAAAAAAAAACTCACACTAGGATCCTAATTTTTTTTCAATGATGCTTATTTTGCTAGGAAATATTGAACTAGCGCTTCAGGATTGGGTATAGATGAGTGCTTTGCCATTTATTACATAACCATAGACCTATGTAACCTAGGACAAGTTATTTTACTCATTACCTAAAGCAAACATCAATAGTTTGAAATAAAAGTGACGGATAATATTGCCTAAGATACTTAAGAGCCCATAAAAGTTGTACCTATTTGAGTACCAATATTTTGTTGTGCTGTAGGTACATAATTAGTATAAGTTTTTAACTTCTACTACTGTATATTAAATTTATGTTCGTTTTAGGTTCCTCAAAATTGAAAATGTGAGGAACTTAAGATAGGTAGGTGTAAAAAATTGCATCAAGAAATAAGAAATTCGCTTGATGAAAAAGTTTTTTACAGAGACATAATGTAAAAGCAATTCTTGAAATAAAACCGACGTAAGAATTTTATATACCTAGTTGATCTAATATCACCATTACACCAATTTTATGAGACTGTGAGAAGTCCAGCTTCTTTCCTTTGAGTGAGGAACATAAACCGCACCATTTTGTGTAAATTTCAGGTTCAAAACATTTTTATTACTAATTCTCTTATCCATTATTAGTACAAAATAAACATGCATACAATTTCTTGCAAGAAATGCTCTCGCGGTTTTGAAATTCGAAATTCGAAATCCCTACAACAATATCTAAAACCGATGGTTGAGGCGCCAGTAGCAATAAAAAAGAATGAAAGGTCTGTCAGCTGTATTGACAGTTTAAACTCTCAAATTTAACCACCGCGTCAGATAAGTTTGCGGAGTTCTGTAAGGAGACTTGCATAGTCGGAGTAAAATTTTTGATACTCTAATGAAATATTGCATAGGTACAAGTACTTCCGAAGGAGGAATATTTATTTCATTATTTAAATTTCATTGCACAAAGTATAAACAAATGGCGGGCTAACTTTAAACTGACTAACATATTATATCAAAGATAATAAACTCATAAAAATAAATAATCTCGAAGAAGTTTTATATACACTCTCTGCCACAAATGTCATTTATTAAAAGTAGGTGGCTAAAACGTGAGTGATTAGATTACATACCCTTTGGAAGCGGCCATGGAAGAAATGACAGTTTTGTATAAGTAGTACGAAACCAAACCGTTTCAGCTGCTCGACCCTGATGTTGTCAAAGCCAGCGGCTTTACCTTCTTTGAGCTTATCAAGGGCAAACTTGAGCTCTGTTTCTGTAAAAGCCTCGTCCAAGTGGTTAACCTCTTTACCAGGGTCTCGTGTAAATTCCTTCTGGAGACTTTTCGTGGAAGCTTTCCCATTTTGGAGTAAGTGGTGAGCGATCTGGTTTGTGGTCACATTGGAATGACGATCAGCGATTTTAGGGTCATTATTTAGTTTCCTTATAAAACACCATGCCTTCTTGCTTTTATGCGTCATATCTACGCCTTCGATTAGCTTGTTCCACTTTTCTCTCGTTGTTTCGGATATGGTTTCTAGCAATTCATTCCCAAATCGATGGTGTCCTGTGAGAAGGGATCTAATTCATACTGGTCTTGGTATGTCATCCTATCATATTATATTAAAAAACATATATTTGATGCTTGGGAGAGCAAGCGAGATGTGGTTGATATTTATTGTGACCTCTCCAAAGCTTTCGATTGTGTTAATCACCAAACGCTTTTAAGGAAATTAAAACATTATGGTGTCTATGATAAATCGGTTAATCTTATGCAATCATATCTATGCAAAAGAACACAGAAAGTAGTTATCAACAAAACTGAGTCTACTGGAGCCCCTATCAACATGGGCGTACCCCAGGGGTCAATACTGGTCCCTTTTGCTGTTTTTAATTTATATAAATGAACTTCCTTTTTAAGCAAAGAATTTATGCGAGACAGTGCTATTTGCTGATGACACTTCCTCTAGTCTTTAAAGTTGACAGAGGTAATCATTGTTGTGACGAAGTAAATAGTACTTTATCGAAAGTTGCGCATTGGTTTCATAGCAATAATCCATTCCTTTACCGTGGTACCATTAGACAGTACCATTGATGATACTGTGGCAATTCCTTTTTGCCGTGGTACCATCAATTAATCTATCATTACACTCGAAAAAACAGAATGTGATAAAATTTTCACTGCCAAATGTAAGACAGGTTGATATTCACATAAAATTGGATGACAATGTAGTAGAATTAATTAACAGTACAAAATTTTTAGATATAACCTTAGATTATCGACTTCAATGGGACCCTCATATTGAAGCCTTGGCCGGTAGACTCAGTTCTGCGGCATTTGCTGTTAAAGAAATAAGGCTCTTAACTGATATTGAAACGGCAAGGTTAATCTATTTTAGCTATTTTCAGAGTGTATTGTCCTACGGCCTATTACTTTGGGGTTCAGCAGCTAACAACGAAAGTATTTTTGTGCTTCAGAAAAGAGCTATTCACGCCATATACAAACTTTGGCCAAGAGATTCTTTAAAAGAAATCAACATATTAACTGTTGCAGGACAATACATATATGAGAATATGGTATATTTTAAGAAGTATCTCAATACAATTGTAAAACGTAGCAATATCCATCAAGAAATAAAAATAAGATTGCCGTTCCAAGGATTCGACTTGAAAAAACAAGAAGTTAGTTTTTGGGGAAAAGCGTAGCTAGTTTTAATAAAGTTCCACAGAATTTAGTAGCACAAATTCAAAAGTCATGGCAAAAAATCGCTCATGGGCAAAGGATATTATAAAGTAGACGACTATTTGAAAGACCGTAATGCATGGATTTGATGTAACACATAACCTTAGCTGAACTAATGTAATATTATAATGAAAAAGTTGTAAAAGTTAACGATATAAATCTTTGGAAATATCGTTACTCCAATTATTAAAGCTGATAAGTTTATTGCGCCTGTTCTTCTTATCTGTTAAAAAAGTCTTGAACGGGTGGTAGGAAAATATTGACGATTCAAAAGAGCTTATTTATTAAGTCAAGTTGAATAAAGATATTTTTTATTTTATTTTATTATTTTATCCTGCAGGTCGTAAGGCCTGGCACATAATTGGGTCCTCCGTATTGCACCACTTACTGTCTTCACGCACTGGTGAACTATGTGATCACTGGCAAAGATTAGATCAGGGTTTTAACCCCTTTTCCAGCGACCGCTGTTGAATGATGACGGAAGTTTTGGATCATGGATCAAAGATAGTAGGTATGTGTCCATCAACCCATTCTTCAACCTTCACTCCGTTGTCATCACTGGTTCTGTATCCCCAGTTCTCGCTATGGCTATTAAAATTACCAAGGACGAATCTAACCGGATGGGCGTTAAAGTTCGGCGGACAGCTGAAGTAATACGGTGCATTGGGAGGTTTGTAGACTGAAGTGACCGTACAGTTACTAAGTTCGGTAGTAAGGATCTCTATGTTACTGGTGTTAGTCTGATACACAGTGCGTACCTCTTTATCTGGCCTGGCGAATAAGCACTCCCATACTGTCGATGGGGGACTTCAGCTATGAGTTTCATCCCCTGAGTCACTTGTCAGATATGCTTTAACGAGTGTGCATCTGAGTTGCATAACCTCATGCCGCCCTCTCTTTTAAACTCACACTCAGAGAATTAAGTACTCCTTCATCATGCCTGGCATAAACTGCCGGCTTCTGTTTGCCCGAGTACCTACAACCCAAACCTCTTAAAGTTGCAAGTGAATAGGCATCTTCTGGTTGAATCTATTCACACAAAATTTTATTCAAGTACTATAACAAACCACATTATAAAACTACCTTTGTGAGTACACTCAATTCACGCGACTACGTTTTTTACCCATTTTGAGAGCACAAGGGATATGATGCGTACATGGCGAAAAATAGTGACAGTGAAAAATAAGGATATTTTAAAATGAGTAATGAAAAAAGTTTTTTTAAAGTGGCTGATTTATAACCTTACGTGGCAAGTTTACATTAGTAAACAAAGTATCAATTATTTCAGTTGTGCTACATTTTGTTTAAACAAATTCGACGATCTCCGTGGCCGATTGGTGTACGCACCGGTTTTCTAGGTGCCACTAGGTGCCGGAGTCTTACCGATCCCAGCACCCCCTCGCTTGTGTAAGCAACGGCCATCGACGATATTTTTTTTACCTATGCAATATCCTTAACGACTGCAAATGCAGCCGGACCAACGGCTTAACGTGCCTTCCAAAGCCCGGAGGAGCTCGAGATGAAACGTTTTTGGTCACCCATTCCGTTACCGACCATTGAGAAAGTTGCTTAACCTCAACGATCGCAAGCCGAGTGCAGTAACCACTCCTCTAAGAGCCAACGCGCACTAAACCGCGTTGGCTCTAAACCGCACACTTTGGAAGAATCCAGACATCTAACATCTGTCCGTTTTTCTTTTTTACTGGAAAGTTCTCGAAAATATTCAACATTTGTTCGCTAACTTTCTAGAAAGTACCATGCTCGTGGAAATTCAGAGTCAGGGTTTCTTAAACTTCTCTGTTTAGGATAAACATTAATGCTCATTTTACTACACAACGCGAAAACTTGTATTCTTTTAAGCAAATATAAAATTTACTTACTTATTCGTGAGTACCTATGTTTCCCAAGCACGATAAGTTTTTAGTAACATTTTCATTTTCATGACAAGCTTATTTGCTGACTGTACTTAAATATTGTATTGTCATCTAAAAGAAACCTATATACAAAATTTCAGCTCCATCGGACACTGGGAAGTGGGTCAAATTAAGCTTGCAAGATTTGTCCCCCACTAACTAACTAACTAACATGGCAAGTCAATAAAAAACTTGTAAAAAAACTGTCGTTATGGTAATCGTAATAGTAAACTAGGTATAGGAATACCACATAGAGCGGTTTATTGGGGTACTGTTCTTAAACGTATGTGCCTATTAATCCGTAAAAGTTTATTTATTTTGAATTCAAAGATAACATCTACAGCATAGCAGAAACAAATTGGTCCCAGTTGCGCACCTAGGAATGACGCCCATAAAACAAATAGAAGTAAGGTCAAGAGTATCCGTTGGGCAAAGTGACGGAGTGATCAATCACCTAAAAAATTACCTACTAGTGTTTCTGAGAAATGTAGGGCGTCTTAATTCCACTAGGACACACGTATACCAAAGTTCAAATATTTTATTTGTATTATTTTATAAATAAAATATTTGAACTTTATTTATTATTATTATATACTAGCCTTCCGCTCGCGGCTTTGCCCGCGTGGACTACACGACGTTGTCCCGCGGGAACCTTATATTTTTCCGGGATGAAAAGTAACTTTTATCACTCTCCAGCTTCCAAGCTATCCCCATACTAAAAATCACGTTAATCCGTTGCTACGTTTTAATTTGAAGGATGGATAAATGATTTACGCCAAATGTTCGTTAGCTGGTTTGCATGGAAAAAGAAAAGTGTGGTTTTTCTCTCCATAAAAACTTTTCGTGGAACTTCAGGAAAGTATAAAAAAATAACTGAATTGGTCCAGCCGTTCTTGAGTATTGCGCTTAGCAACATTCATTTTTATTCATATTTTAGATTATATATTATTACACGCACAGGGGAGGTTATTGGGACTAACAATCCAGTTAATATTACACCTACTCGTATTCAGAACCAATCCCCATACACACGTTTTGCAAAGTAAAATAAGTAAATTTCTTAAAATATTTATTGCAGTCTTGTGTATGTATGAAGAAACGAATTTGCTACTCCAAAATAAATTGCGAACAATATACTTGAAATATGCAAACATAACAATTTCGCTTTCAAACATATTCATTACCTACATACACGAGGGATCTTTTTTATTTATTACTCCTTCACTTCATTACATTTCATACTCTTTAGATATTTATGTCAAATTACATTATTTATAACGAGTGGACCCGGTGAATTTATGTATGACCTTCATCTATTAAGTATATTAATCGACTAAATTCACCATAGAAGTTTATACACTACTGGTGTAAGCAAGTCAGTTTGACGATTTTCTACAAAAGAAACCATTTTCATTTTATAACTAGGATTTTCGTCATCATATTTTATATTCACCGCCCCTGACCTACTTATAGTGGACAAAACACAAAAAAGGTATTGATATCGGTCAAGCTGTTTAAATAATATTAGAATCTAGTCTAGTTACTCATATCTACAAGGTTTCGAGTCCCGTCTTAACAATAATTGTGTATTTGTCTTCCAGACTCTCAATATCGCCGTAGTTACATTACGTTTTATCCCATAACAAAATATTCTTGATAGTAATATTATATCTTAATCACGTTAATTAGTGCGTATTAATTAATACTTCCTACTATATAATATTATAAATGTGAAAGTTTGGATGTTTGGATGTTTGTATGTTTGTTACTCAATCACGCCAAATCGGATGAACGGATTTGGCTGAAATTTGGGACATAGATACTTTGTAGCCTGGAGAGGAACATTAGGCTACTTTTTATTCCGGAAAAATATCACATTCCAGTGGGATAACGTCGTGTAGTCCACGCGGGCGAAACCGCGGGCGGAAAGCTAGTATGTTATAAAACTGAATATGTTGTTTGTTATTTTGACTGAACATATTGTGCTCATCTCGTAAGAAGATAAAGAGAAAGATAAAGAAAATTTATTTGTTTTAAACATGTGTTGTTAAAAGATGTTCGTATAAATATAATTATGTCGCAAACATGTTTTACCGTAAACGGTGTACAAAATTATAAAACAAAAAACATTAAATAAAAACAGTTTCAGTAGGTATAATTGCCAATGACGCTAAAAAGAAAACAATATGTCAAAACAGTAAACTTATCGGTAATGACCCAAAAAAGAAATATTATGTTAAAACAGTAAATTATGAATGTCAAATAAATAATGTCAATAGCCTACAAATAAAAGCAATAATATGTCAAAAACAGTAAAATTAATAATGTCAAATACAAAAGTCAACTAATTACAAATTACATTGCCAAAATATCGAATTAAATAATTATTTCACAATTTATCGTTTAAAAATTCAAGCACAGAGTAGTAACATTTTTCTTGTAGCATCATTTTTACTCTGTGCTTAAAAGCATTATAATTAAGTTGCTTAAAAGATAGCGGTAACTTATTATACATTTGAGGTGCCATGCTTAAAATACTCTTACTCATAAGAGCTGTTTTTGATCTGGGCATGCAGATCCGACTGTTATCGCGTCGACTACGCTGAACATTATCTGACATTTTCAGAAAGTATTGTTGATTTGCTTTGACAAATAGAACAATCTCCAACACATACAATGACGGAAGCGTTAAAATCTTATATTTTAAGAAATATGGCTTACAACTATCGGTCGTTTTCAGCCCAAACATGGCTCTGACACAACGCTTTTGCATTTTAAAGATCATTTCTTTATCCGTAGAGTTTCCCCAAAAAATAATGCCGTATCTCAGAGTCGACGCAACTAATCCATGATATGCTGTGAGAAGAGCTTCAGTATTCAATTGTGACGCCAGCTTAAATAACGCATATGACGCGCTGCTAACTTTTTTACAAAGTTGTTCGATGTGGGCTTTCCAGTCTAGTCTACTATCGATTATAAGTCCAAGGAATCTACAGCTATCTACTGCATATACTTCTGCATTCTGATGAGTTACTTTAACGTTAGGAACAATGTTTTTTGTTTGAGAAAAATGAATAAGTTGAGTTTTACTAAGATTAATTTTTAAATTATTATTATCTAACCATAAAATAAGTGATGTCAAAGTTTTATTAATTTCAAATTCATATATGTCAGGCTTACTATTAGCTATTGTCAAGGTACTATCATCAGCAAAAAGAGTCATTGGATGATCTACTGATTTAGGTACGTCATTAATATAAATAATAAATAATAGAGGTCCCAAGATACTTCCCTGAGGAACACCATATTTCACTACACGTGTTTCGGACAAATAAACCTCTTCTAAATTAGTTTTAGAATTTATTCGAGTTATAGCTGTGCGTTGTTTTCTATTCGTCAAGTAATTTTTTATCAAATCTAATATATTTCCCCTTACACCGTATGTTTCTAGTTTTTTTATTAAAATGTCATGATTAACGTAATCAAAGGCTTGTGTCATGTCACAAAATACCGCACAAATAGGATTTCTTTTATTAATGTTTAATATAATATTATTAATAAATTCAAATATGGCCATATTAATGTTTCTCTTCTGTCTAAATCCATTCTGTTCTTTACAAAGAATGTTGTGTTTTTCTAAATACGCATATAACTGTCTATAAATATATAAGTATCAGTCAACATACATTAATCGAAGCAAGTAGCTTAAAAGCATTTTTGGAACAGATATCAGATCGCACGAATAATGATGATTACATAAAAATTACTCAATAAAATCAAGCGATTACCCTACAAACCATCGATCCTCATTGAACGATATGGCAACATTACTTTTTAAGGCGCTAGTTCCGTCTCATTACAGAGTTTGCCCTACTAAAATTAAATTACACCAAGATTTACAGCCCACTTTGTCTATAATTAGGCAACGCTACGGATAGAGTGGTAACACTGCAATGCTTTTATCTTTTTTACGTGATTAGGGTTGTATCCGGAATTCCGGTGGCATTTGATGTCATTATTTTAGGAACATCTTAATTACAAGCTTATAACTTGCCATGTTAGTTAGTTAGTATGTTAGTTAGTTAGTGGGGGACAAGTAAGCTTAATTTGACCCACTTCCCAGTGTCCGATGGAGACTGAAATTTTGTATACAGGTTTGGTTCAGATGACAATACAATATTAAAGTACAGTCAGCAAAAAGCTTGTCATAAAAATGAAATTTTTACTAAAAACTTATTTTTGTAACTGGATTGCTCCGTTGAATGATTGTGAACATTTTGTGTCGGGATTTTCTTTTGCGTGTTCTCCTCGAAACACAAAAAGGTAAAGTTAATTTTAATGTATATTCATACTATGCTTACTAATATTGCTTATCAAAATTTCGAAGTCGCCGTTTAAAAAATATAGCGATATAAGCTAATGCAACAACATTTATCAACTCTTCTGTTATAATAACCAATTTATAATTTAAGTATATATTTATCCGTTATCAAGTTCACGTAGACACAGTTTCTTAAGAAATTAACTACGGGCTTAGATAATTGGTGTGATTGTAAGAAAATATTTATTTATTTATTTATTTAATTATTTATTTATTTATTTATTTATTTATTTATTTATTTATTTAATTATTTATTTATTTATTTATTTATTTATTTATTTATTTATTTATTTATTTATTTATTTATTTATTTATTTATTTATTTATTTATTTATTTATGTAAAACACACTGTTTAATGTTTTACAAACGTTTAATAAACGGTAGAGCATGTTACAAAATCTTTTAATGTAATTTTCGATGCGGTACAAATCATCACTCAAAAATCCGACATTGTCTCTCGATCGTCTTCTTTTTCCTTGCCACACACTTCAGCCACTATTTTACCGATTGACCGTGGGCCAATCAGCCTTGAGGAGCGTAGACGACGTACGGTGATATTATTACGCTGTGCGTTCACAGAATAAAGTAATAAAGAGCGCGTTACAAACTCCCCCTCTAATCCGAACGATGCGACCTCGCGTTCGGGTTAGCTACTATACTAATCACGAAATTTACGCGGCCTACCACGCTTGCGTTTCTCATGTATAGGTGCTTGGACCTGGCCAACGAAGGGTGTGAGTTGGGAGACGTGGTATTTGCCTAACGTTTTCCCGTCGGTCGTCCTTTCTAATAGATAAGTGGTGGGGCTAACAGCTTCCTTAATGCGGTATGGTCCATCGCGTCTAGGTATGAATTTAGGAGTCTGACCTTGGCTGGTGTCATTTGCCCCTTGCGTTTTCAAAAGAACTAGATAACCTTTCTCATAAATGGGTGCTGGTCGACGACCTTCATCAGCATATTTTTTCTGGACAGCTTGAGCCTTTTCGTGCACGTCTCTAGCTTCTATGAGAGTGGAGGAAAGCTTCTTCAGGTAAGGTGTAATAGCCGGTATGAAGTTATCGTTCTCGAGGATGGCACGCATGTCTGTGGCGGCGTCAGCGGGTGCGCGTAACTCTCTGCCGAAGGTAAGATAAGCTGGTGAGAAACCGGTGCTCGCAGTCACAGCAGAATTCATCGCGAACCTTATCGCTGGTAAGTGTTGATCCCAAGTGTCGTGATCACGGCCGACCAAAATGGCTAGTTGAGGCTTGAGATCACGGTTCTTCCTTTCTATAGGGTTGGCTTCCGGATGATATAACGGAGTGAGTGATTGGTCGATGCCCATAGCGTGACAGGCTTGTTGCATAACAGCGCTGATAAACTGCACGCCGTTGTCACTCAGCACGCGACGTGGAACACCAAATCTCATAAACACTTCGTCTATTATGGTCTTCGCGCATTCAGGGCTGGTCGCGTTATTGAGAGCGAACAGTTCTACCCAACGCGTACTGACGTCTTCAATGATCAGTATCCACTTGTTCTTGTTGGCAGTCTCGGGAAGCGGGCCGAACAAATCGACCGATACTACCTCAAATGTCCTGGCTGATGCCGGTGTCTGTAGTAATCCCGGTGGTTTCCTGTTATCTACTTTGTATCGTTGACACGATGAACATTCTTTAATATATTTGGTTATGTAAGAACGCATGCCGGGCCAATAAAAACGCGAGCAGATGCGTGCAAGTGTGCGATCTACGCCAAAGTGTCCGGCGGTCGGATCGTCGTGGAAGTTTGACAAAACCTTTGAACGCTCATGTTCGGGTACCACGAGGCAGGCGATTTCTTCGTCATCTACTCCTTCGGGCCCATATCTATAAAGGATTCCGTCTGATAAAACGTAACCGCGGTCAGCCCACGGTCTCCCCCTAAAGGGTTCGTCGGATTCCATATCTTGGATTATCTTCGATATTTCGGGGTCCTTTAGTTGATTTTCCCTTATATCACCAGGGGTTCTCGTCGGTATGTCGACGGTAGTCAGGTTTAGCTCTGTTTCATCGCTGCAGTTAGGACGAGACAACGTATCGGCGATAACGTTTGCTTTTCCCGGTGTGTACTCTATTTGCAGGTTATACTCTTGTAGTGTCAGGGCCCACCTTGCAAGACGGCCGCTGGGTGACTTCAAGTTCATCAACCATCTGAGTGGCTGGTGGTCGGACCTGACGATGACTTCACCTCCATCAATGTAGCCTCTAAACTTGGTCACGGCCCATACTACTGCTAGAGCTTCGCGCTCGGTTGTATTGTAGTTTCTCTCAGTGTTACTTAATAAGCGACTGGCGTATTCTATCGGTCGCTCGTCGGTCCCCTCCCCCTGCATCAAAACTGCACCGATGGCGAAGCCGCTACTGTCGGTCCGTAGAATAAAAGGCTTCGTCTCATCTGCTTGTTTTAAGATCGGAGCCGAAGTGAGAAGTTCTTTAATGGTTTCGAATGCTTCTCGTTGATGAGTTTCCCACCGCCAAATGCTATCCTTCTTCAACAGGTCTGTCAGAGGCCTAGCGACGTCAGCGTATGCTGGTATGAAACGCCGGAACCAGCTGGAGGTCTGCAAAAAACTCTTTAGCTGCTTGACGTTTTGCGGTGGCGCCATGTCCTTGATGGCGGATACCTTCCCCGGATCCATGTGGATACCTCCAGGTACTATCACGTGTCCTAGGAATTTTACAGAATCGCGTGCGAAGTGACTTTTCTCACGGTTCACACGGAGGTCAAATAACTTTAATCTGTCGAAGACTGCTTTTAGATCTTCCAGGTGTTTTACGTAGGTATCGCTTAAAATGATCAAATCGTCGAGATACGTAAAAATTAACGTTTCAGGTAGATTAGACCTAAAACGGTCCATAAGACGTTGAAAGGTAGCTCCAGAGTTTTTTAAACCCATAGGCATGCGTTTGAAACGGAAGGTGCCGAGGGGTGTGACAAAGGCAGTCTTGTCGCGGTCGTCAGGGTGAAGACAAACCTGAAAATAACCTGCGCGAAGGTCTAGCGTCGTCATGTAATTACTGGTTTTTGCAGCGTGCAGAACGTCCTCGATGCGTGGGAGTGGGTAGCGATCGGCCTCAGTGACGGCGTTGAGCTTGCGGTAGTCCACGCACAGTCGTGTACCTCCATCTTTCTTCGTCACGAGTACGACGTTCGCCGCCCAGGGTGATTCACACTCTTCGATGACATCGGCGTCGAGCAATTTTAAAAGTTCCTTCTTGAGGGTCTCTTTTTTAGCTGGTGACATTCGATAAAGCGGTGATGCAATTGGTTCTTGGTTATCACTCACCTTAATGCGGTGGGTAGCGAATTCAGTCGCGGGACCATCTGGCGCAAATTGCTCACTCCTGTTCTGAATGAAGGTGTTGAGAGCGTCTTTTTGCTCTAACACAAGTTTGGAGCCTTCGTCACCTCTCAAGTTCACGTTCGCAGTGTCTACTTTCATCAATTCGGTTTCATCTGAAAGAAGGTTATACTCGCTCACAAAATCAAATTGTTCGTGAGGGGTGTCGGCGAAGTACCATGTGCCTTGTGGAATATCCAAGGTCATTCTTGCGCTGATAATAAAATCACGGCCTAACAGCGTTTTCGTGTCGGCGCCGGGCAGCACGAGAAACTGGACTGGTACTACTCGTCCTTGAAGCACGACATCGACGTGCGCGGAAAGAACTCTGCGAGCTTGCTGAGAACCGTCTCCGAGCGTAAAGTTACGTTCTAACTCCGTAAATCCTAAATTATGACGGACAAGAATCTTGTACAGTGCGGGGCTCGCTATGCAGTGCGTCGCGCCGGTATCCAGAATCGCAACACCTTCTTTACTTAGAATAGAGATTCTAACCATAGGCAACCCGGAACTGGTAACTGCCATAGTATTAAAGTTAATATTTTTTTCTGCAATCACTGCATTATGCTTGGGGCGACATGTTTCACATTTCGAACGCATCACACCTAATTGGCCACATCCATAACACCTAATGCTAGAAACACTGGGGTCAGGTACAAAATCTTTGTTTTCGGACTTACAACCGTTTGCCTCTGACGGGTTAATATCGTTAGAACGGCGTTCGCGATTAATAAAATCGGACACTCGATTTTTAAAATTTTTAAAGTTACTCTCCTTTGCGGAGCTCGATTTTTTATTTTCGTAGTTACGACAATTGTCAATGGAATGACCAAATATTTTGCAATAAGAACATCGCGGTCTCTCGCGTTTCACATCGTTCGAATTAAATGGAAATGGTTTGTTCTGACTTACCACTAACTCCGCACGTGACTCCTCTACGCTCCTCGCCGCTTCGGTTAGGGCATCTAGATTATGAACGGAATCACGGGGCATATATTTACGTATTTTGCGATCTAATAAGCCGTATACAATGTCCACTTTCATTTCTTCCGGAACGTCGTAAGGTAGCTTGCACAACATGGCGCGCAGGCGGCTTACGAAGGCGTCAGCGCGCTCATTCCCTTGCTCACACGCGAAAACGTCGCGCAGGATCCTGTAAGCTGGACGCGGCGTACCAAAACGGCCGCGTAGTCTTCGTAACGCTTCATGCCAAGTAGCCACGGACGGCTTTACACCCATCCACCATATGGCGGCGTCGCCGGTCAACAGCATTGGGAGGCCTCGGAGTGCGTGTTCGTCACTCACGTTGGAACATTCTTTGTATATTTCGACAGAGTCGATAAATGCCTCGAGTACCTCGTCGTTGATTGCACTTCCGTCGAAACGAGCCGTACACTTTGCAAAGTTTCCGGGTGGCACTCGGATTGCGTCATCATGTGACGGCGCCGGTGACGAACTCGTTGCGGCGGCGCCGAATGTTGAACTTGATAAAATGGTTTCAAATATTTGCCGGTTTGTTTCAGCCTGGCTCCTCGCAACGGCAGCGACGATCGCCGTCAGCTGCGCGTCGGTCATCGATACGATGTTGCTCGAAGTAGTATTCGGGATGTTCTGCTCCATAACTACTTCGTTTTCTTCGGTATCGGAGTTTCCTTGTTGGTTTCTGCGCGTCGTTCGCGGCATTCCACAAGCCGGCGACGGAAAACAAACAGGATAAAAAAACTCACTCGTCGAACAGACACTATTTCCAGTCGGAACTTCGCGCCACGAGTTGGGCGTCAATTGTAAAACACACTGTTTAATGTTTTACAAACGTTTAATAAACGGTAGAGCATGTTACAAAATCTTTTGTAAGGAGGTGGCGGTCGGGATGTTAAGTAAGACACTCGTTCATTGTAGAAGTCTCTCTCTTTAATCACAACTTTACATATATATACTTAAGACTACGTGAGATGGGAAGGCCACCTCGAACTATCAGGGAGATAGTTATTTTCCATTGATATCACGTTCTTCTATGAACGTGATACAATTTATCACTACATCACACCTCCCCTGAAAAGACCAGGCATCCCTCCCTTGAAAAGAAAGGTCTTACATTTAATTTTTAAAAATACTTACAATTTCACGTTACAATTATTTCATTAACAATACTTAAAAAAAACAATTTAAAAAAAGGGTAGGTATACTTAAAACATACCTTCTTATAAAATTAAAGACATTAATAAAAAAATACTTTAAATTATTAAGAATATAAAATTTAAACTTAGGTGATGCCAACATCACGTCTATTATAAAACTTATCCCTTATTAAAATATTTTCAAAGTTATTTTTAGTAAGCATTGGCTTATCAACCAAGCTACTATTTTTATACGCAATTGGCTCCCTTTTATTTATAATACCATTATAACATTTTGTTTTAAAATTACAACCATTTATTTTACTTGGCATGTTACTTCTGATTATTATATTTGGGAATACAACATAATACTTTGTTTTTAACTTACAAAAAATTTCATACAGTGCCTCATCTACAATTAAGTTTTTTATCCCTAAGGTTTCGCAAAATAGTGCGACATCATTCGCAATTAACTTGCCTTGGGAGATTGAGGACTTTTTCATATACATAGTGCTTTTTATAGGATCATACAAGCATAACCTATTTTTCGATACAATATTTTCGCAATAATTGTCTATATCCTTTTCAATATTCTCCTTAAGGACTAACTCAACAAAGCAATTTATTTTCTTAGGAGTTGCTGGCTCCTTTTTGGACACCAACTTGGTATCAAAAGAACATAATAAATAGTCATTATTTAAATTTTTTTCTCGTTTCACAGTTCTAACCTGATTTCCACTACAATTCTTCTTACAATTTTCAATTGGTTCATTTACGTCGAACAATCCATTCAGGTTTAAGTCGTCGCAATCATCAATTAAACTATAATAACATTTTTCTAATACGCGACTATTATTATTTATATTAACATTGACCTTTGTCTGTTTTTGCTGACCCAGCAAAACATGGTCACTTCGCGGACATCGCGGAATGCGTGAATTTCTCACATCACATCTACCTATCGTCGCTATTTTCTTACTGTAACCATTTACAAAACTTACATTATAATTATTATAATTCATAAAATGCGACTTACGTTTAGGTATAACTTCGTTATGCCGTTTTTCAGAGAAATTATTTCTACACAAGGACATTATACCATGCTCATCTAAAGCTGCTTGGATGGCATCATTTAATGACTTATTTTCTCGGCATTGTACTATTAAACTAATTCGTCTATTATTTATTCCATTAGCAAAACATTGAATAGCAATTTTCTCATTGATCACCTTCAAAATTTTTTCCTTATTCAAATCATAATCTGACTGGGCATACGTTAAATCTAATAACAATTTATTAACTTCTAAACCAAATTCCTCTATAGACATATTTCCTTGTCGGCAGTTATATAGTTTATTTAAAATTGCTAAGTGACTCTTTATTGGTAAAAGATACTTTTTCATATCACTAATTAAACTTTCAACATTTTCGTAAGAAGATTTAAAATGATATTTGTACTCCAAAAGTCGTGTTTTAAGCACAAAATTAATTAAAGATTGTTGTGAATTTGCATCAAGAATGCTACTATAGTACTCTACGTTACTAATTAAAGAATGTGTTACATGCTCTTGACCCGTCATCACAGGTATCAAGGCTAAAGCAATTTCTAGGTCAAATGTCTCCATTTTAAAATTAAATTTTTAACTTTTCTAGCGATTAACAACAATTAGCACAGTTAAATATCAAATCTTAAATTACGTAGCTCAAATATACAGTCATTAGAGTATAAAGTAATTAAAAAAAAAACTATCAAATAAGTATCACAATAATTATCGTTGAACCATTGTAAAATGCAATACACAAAGTAGGTACTTTCTTAATTTACCTTTCTGAAAACAAAGTATTTTTTTTCAACAATTAAAGTTTACATAAAATAGTAAGTGCCGTAAATTACCTATAAAAATAAAGTACAAAATAATAGGAAAAAAATTGTTATGAAACCATGTTTAAAACTTACGGTTTTGCCAATTCACTTATAACGAGTACCTACGTCGAAACCTTTTCCATAATGTAGCCGGTTTTCTTCATTTTTCGTAATCATAGCCGAAGTCGGACATCAGTCATTGCTTGCCTTTGGTGAGCCTCTCTTTCTTGGTCGGAACGACATCTTGGTGCAGCTGGTTCCTTCAGCTAAACGGCTTCTTAATCCCGCTCTCGAGTAGCGTTCACGCACTACCACAACTTTGCCATGACCCAACATGGTCACTATGGCTTCGCGAGATTTTCTTACTTCGCAGAATGATGGCTAGGCGATAATGTTCGCCATGTGGGGTTCTATGACCACGCAGAATTTTGTAGTCACGGTCGCCATGTAAGGAGGTGGCGGTCGGGATGTTAAGTAAGACACTCGTTCATTGTAGAAGTCTCTCTCTTTAATCACAACTTTACATATATATACTTAAGACTACGTGAGATGGGAAGGCCACCTCGAACTATCAGGGAGATAGTTATTTTCCATTGATATCACGTTCTTCTATGAACGTGATACAATTTATCACTACATCACATAATGTAATTTTCGATGCGGTACAAATCATCACTCAAAAATCCGACATTGTCTCTCGATCGTCTTCTTTTTCCTTGCCACACACTTCAGCCACTATTTTACCGATTGACCGTGGGCCAATCAGCCTTGAGGAGCGTAGACGACGTACGGTGATATTATTACGCTGTGCGTTCACAAAATAAAGTAATAAAGAGCGCGTTACATTTATTTATTTATTTATTTATTTATTTATTTATTTATTTATTTATTTATTTATTTATTTATTTATTTATTTATTTATTTATTTATTTATTTATTTATTTATTTATTTATTTATTTATTTATTTATTTATTTATTTATTTATTTATTTATTTATTTATTTATTTATTTATTTATTTATTTATTTATTTATTTATTTATTTATTTATTTATTTATTTATTTATTTATTTATTTATTTATTTATTTATTTATTTATTTATTTATTTATTTATTTATTTATTTATTTATTTATTTATTTATTTATTTATTTATTTATTTATTTATTTATTTATTTATTTATTTATTTATTTATTTATTTATTTATTTATTTATTTATTTATTTATTTATTTATTTATTTATTTATTTATTTATTTATTTATTTATTTATTTATTTATTTATTTATTTATTTATTTATTTATTTATTTATTTATTTATTTATTTATTTATTTATTTATTTATTTATTTATTTATTTATTTATTTATTTATTTATTTATTTATTTATTTATTTATTTATTTATTTATTTATTTATTTATTTATTTATTTATTTATTTATTTATTTATTTATTTATTTATTTATTTATTTATTTATTTATTTATTTATTTATTTATTTATTTATTTATTTATTTATTTATTTATTTATTTATTTATTTATTTATTTATTTATTTATTTATTTATTTATTTATTTATTTATTTATTTATTTATTTATTTATTTATTTATTTATTTATTTATTTATTTATTTATTTATTTATTTATTTATTTATTTATTTATTTATTTATTTATTTATTTATTTATTTATTTATTTATTTATTTATTTATTTATTTATTTATTTATTTATTTATTTATTTATTTATTTATTTATTTATTTATTTATTTATTTATTTATTTATTTATTTATTTATTTATTTATTTATTTATTTATTTATTTATTTATTTATTTATTTATTTATTTATTTATTTATTTATTTATTTATTTATTTATTTATTTATTTAACTACCATATCTCTAAATCAATATCAATTTGAATATAGGCCTCCTCTTTTTTTCCAGTCGGTCTGCAGTCACACCTATCAGCTAACCGTCTATTTCTTAATACAACACTGAAATTGTTTATGGAAAGCAGCAAAACATTTTCAATATTCTAATTGTTAATAAAGGTTTAAAGTTTTAATAAATCTTAAATTCATAATTTGGACGCGAACAGTATAATTTCCATCGTTCGATTGAAACCCCCAACCGCCATTTTGTTAGGATTTGGCGATATTGCTTTTAAAATGGCGGTCGTACGTCTTACTTGCGAGGGTATTACGGAATATTAAGGGGGATTTTAAGTATAAAAATGCATTATGTTACGATGGGCCCCTTACCCAATTTTTGCAGCGCCGAGTTGAAGGAAATTTTATGGTATGCGTGCAGGAAAACCTTTTTGTTAGAGATACGTCTGGAAAAAGAACATGTCTTTTTTAGCAAAGGTAATTTTTCTTATTATTTATAATAAGAAATCGCGATTTTATTTATAATAAGAAAAATTTTCTCACAGCCTTGCTAAAAAAAGATTGAAAGCCTTTAAAAAAAAACAAGGTTCTTTTTTCAGACGTATCTCTAACAAAAAGGTAAGTACTTATTCTAAAGATTAGCGCCTGAAAGCATAATGTGTTTAAAAATAAAATAGAATACTGAAAAAGATGTTGGACTTTCTTTATGTGACATGTAGTAATGGCCTGCTATGTAATAAGGGCCTGCAGCTTCGCCCGCTTGGATATTTTTCCAGATCTATCTAGGAAATAAATTGGAAATTCGACGAGTCGTGTAAGCCTTTCGGTAGCTTAGTTGGTCAGAACATCGGGCCGGATTCCCGGAGGCGCGGGTTCGAATCCCGCCTGAAAGCTACTTATAGGGCTCGTGGTTTTTTACTATCACATTTTTCCTATACTTACAAAAATTGCATTGTGAATGCATAAAAATAATTTAAAATCTTATTTATTGGCTGTTTCATCTTAATCGACTGTTAAACATTTGTAAAAATGTTTCTTTCGGATGCGAGGGTTTCCTTACATTGATGAAACAACGCTGGCCTACAGCGTAACAAGTGATAGCAAAATTCGACGAGTCGTGTAAGCCTTTCGGTAGCTTAGTTGGTCAGAGCATCGGGCCGGATTCCCGGAGGCGCGGGTTCGAATCCCGCCTGAAAGCTACTTATAGGGCTCGTGGTTTTTTACTATCACATTTTTCCTATAAGAAAATTTTAATCAAAAATCACCATTCCGTACCTAGATTACAGAAGATTATCAGGAGAGTAATTACATTTTCTCAATTAGTAAAATCTGATTGGATCAGATAATTAATTAGTTCGCACGACCGCACTATCCTCCGGACGGGATTGTGACATTTTGCTTGCGGTCTTATAAATTCTACAGAACCTATTTCTTTACTATTAAGCTGAAAAAGTACAGTAAACTATAATACTTAACGATGTTCATAATACAGAAAGAAAGAACAGTTTTTATAGATCAACTGCTAGGCTTAATTTTTTTTCATATAAAATAAAATAAACATTTATTTTATTATATTTTATATTTGAAACGGGGTAGTAAGTAGGTACTTAGCCTTCATCACACTTCATTTACCCAAAAATTATTCAAATGAAAACCTGCTAACTACAATAACAATACTTAATCCCAAGTTCACATCAGTCTCTTCTTAGGTAGGTACTTTTATTACTAAACTAGGATCTATAATGAAAAGCAACGGTTTGCACTCCGGGAGTGCCGGCAAAAGTGAAACAGGTTCCCTAGAGACTTTTCACAAAATAAGGAATTTGACAAAAAAAAGACAAAACTGGATTTGAACCAAGGTCTTCTGGCTTCAATGTTGCCCGTTTTCTAACTTGAGCTATTACAACTTTGGAAACGGTGGCGAAATTTGCCTTGTATTCTAATGCCATTGTAACAGTTTTTCGATGGTCTGGTCACGTGTCCGTCTTACGAATTTTCGATCTGACGGTCACGTGTCGCGAGTTTAACACACACAGAACATGGAAATTTTTTTTCCCGTGTTCAGTGGTTTAACATTTTTTACCCATCACAAAAAGTGCACAACGCCGCTAAAGAAGTTTTCACATCAACAATGGAGTAGTATCTATGGAAGATAATAATAATAGATATATATTATTAGTCATAATGCAGATTTTACTTTTAACTGTGTGCTAAGAGAAAATAATCTTTTCACTTCTCATGCTCGTAAAGTTCGTGTTTATGTTGGGTATAGGCTGCATAAAATCGCTTTTTATGCTCTAGTGCATAAAATCGCTTTTTATGCTCTAGTGCATAAAGTAAAATCTTCGTCTAAGTTTCAGACTCTAAGACAAAGGTCGTCAGGTAAACAGTCACACACGCAATTAAACTTCGTTATATAAACTTGTTATTTCATTCTGTTTCTTAAATTTAATACATAATCCATGTTAAATTACTAAATTAATAAAACTAGGCAAAATTAATGAGTTTTCTAAGAAATAAGTATCTCAAGAGCATTATGGACTACGATCTATGCTAAAGTCACTGTGCTGCACTGCCACATATAAAAAAAAGAAAAAGAAAGTCTTCCCGCCAATATGGCGAAGTCTTTATTTTTTCTTTTTCGCAATATTGTTATTTATTTTCCTCACGCTCGAAGTGAAAAGCAGAGTGTATAACTCGTAGATAAAACCCATTTTATGCACTTGTTGTACAATCTACTATTCCGTGTTCTGTGTGTGTGCTAATTAAACTACTAGTGGCTTCACCCGGTTTGACTCGCGTTGTACCAGCTGCCGTGGGAATATCGGGATAAAATATAATTGTAGTGTAAAGGATAAATGTAACTTTCTGTTGGTGAAAGAATTTTTAAAATCGGTCCAGTAGTTTTTGATTTTATCCATTACAAAAATACAAACAAAGAAATAAAAATCAAAACTTATTGAAGTGAAAACTTCTTTAGTAGCGGTTAGTTGTGCACTTTTTGTGATGAATAAAAAATGTGAAACTAGCGTCAGTAGGACACGTGACCGTCAGATCGAAAATTCGTAAAGCCCCGGTACAGGATGGCCGATCATATTGGCCGACCATGATGGGCCATCGTGTACAGGGCCGGTTTGCGTGTGACTGCTTTCTGCGAGCAACGCAAACCGCCCCTGTACACGATGGCCCATCATGTTCGGCCAACATGATCGGCCATCCTGTACTGGGGGCTTAAGACGGACACGTGACCTGATCGAAAAACTGTAATGGCGGAAATACACGGTTCACTTTTGCCTTTCAATTTGGAAGAAGCACCCAATTTGAACAATGTAAACGTAAAAGTGAATCATTCAATGTCAATGTGCGCCTGTGTTTCTGCGCTTTTCAAACAAAGCGAATTAATTTGGTTGAACCGTGTAATATTAGCATAACAATGCCATTAGAATACAAATGCAAATGTCGCCACCGTTTCCAAAGTTGTAATAGCTCAGGCGGGCTGCATTGAAGCCAGAAGACCTCAGTTCAAATCCAGTTCGTGTTTTTTCTTTTTTTTTGTCAAACTCCTTTTTTTTGTGAAACGTCTAAGGAGCCCGTTTCACTTCTGCCGGCACTCCCGTTGTTTTTTTTTAGTATTATAAAGTGAAGTGAAACGTCCCGCTTATCGGTTACCTTCTCACATAACATCGAAGTCTTCTGATCGGTAGGTAGGTACTGCAGTAAAACTAAATCGTCCGTCTTCGTCGCGGCCGTCCGGAAGGCCTGCTTCCTGGAGTGACAGGCCTTATCGGCCTATTGTGGGCCTCGGGCCTGGGGACTTGCTATTGATAACGGAATACCGGTGTTGGGGGTATTCTAAGGCCGAAAGGCTGTGTGTTAACGGTGGTGTTAAAATGCGTTCGGTTGCTGATAACTATTTGTGGTGTTTTGTAAGTTGGGTGCTTTTAGTATGATGGGGTTGAAGGTTCGCAGAAAGCCATCGCAGATCTTTGAATTTATAAAACTCATAGCTGACTTAAGTCACTCCCAAACCTTACACGAAGAAATTTTAGTTTTTCCTTAATTTTAATAACTATTTACCTAATCAGATAACAAAAAATGGTGATGAAAATCTAACATGCCACTCAATGTATTAGTTTGTGTATGGAATTATGTACCTACTTATAAACAAGCGCAAGAAATATATCTCCTTTCACTGCGCATTACTATAATTTTACATCTAAAACTTTTATTATAATTTATTATTAACTATAGCTTTCCGCCCGCGGTTTCGCCCGCGTGGACTACACAACATTATCCCGCGAGAATGTTATTTTTCCAAGGCCTATGTTCCTCTCCAGGCTGCTGTGTCCCAATTTTCAGCCAAATACGTTCAGCCGTTTTGGCGTGATTGAGCAACAAACATCCAAACATCAAAACTTTTTATTCCGGAAAAATATCACAGGGCGAACCCGCTGGCGGAAAGCTGGTTTTTAATATTAGCAAGAGTAGGATCCATTGTGTTGCGCCTAAAAATATCTAACGTTAGTACGATAGGAATAGCATTGTGAATGCTTAAAAATAATTTAAAACCTCAATATCTAACGTTATTCAAAGCATCGAGGCATAGAAAATTCATATATTTTTTTTAAACGAAAAGGTTTATCCCCCATGTCCACGGTCCGTTATTTAGATTTACAGCAAGTAAATTTGAGAAATGGCTGCGTCATATTCTGCTTCACAAATAAATCAATCAAAACACTGTGTTTGAATAAATAATAGCTATATGAATAAATAATTTCGCCCCTAGCGAAGGAACTGTAAAATTATGCAATAGGCTAAATTGAGTGGAATAAGTTATAATAATTTAATGCCGCCATTAATATTCCCTGTAAAATGTTTTTTTTATGCGAAACTAAGTGGTGCAGTGGTTAGTGTAGCGTGTTTGGCCTACGATTGTGGCGGTAAGGACACAGCACATTACATCAACTCGGAAAGGGATCGACACCGTATCGCCTTTCGCCTCGCCGTCAACCAGGCGTCAACCTAAGGCAAGCACGTAACCAAACCGGATCAGCGTCGGTACGTCGGCTCGGCTACGGCTAGGCGACGCCGCGCTTGCGGATCGCCGCTCAGTGGTTCCATTTAAAAAAATTAAAAAAATAATGAGAGAAAAAAAATATGACAAAATATGAAAAAATTACAAAAAAAATATAAAAAAAATTGATGTTCATTTTCATTTTCAGACCACTGTGCGTAGAGCCGTAAGCTCGGGTACGGAGAGACGTGAGCGCGTGGACGACTAGCGGTAAGCGCGGGGATAGCAAGTTGAGCGACCCGCAAAGCGGTTCGTGAGCTGGTCCCGAGGCGAGGCGATTACGTTACGATTCCGATTAGTGTGCTTTGCAGTAGGGGGTTTCATACAAAGAATACTGAACCGCTCGAGTTGATACGTTTACGATCCCTTTCCGAGTTGATGTATGTGCTGTGACCTTAGCCACTATCACACCGGGGGTCACGGGATGTCTAACTTATTTATTTTCTCCAGCTTTTAAGTGCTTTAGTTAGAAGGCAAAGGCAGCCAGGACCAATGGCATTTGGCATTAGTTAAAAAGTAAAAAAAAAAAATTGTGTAGGTATTTCAATTTTTTTTTTTTTTATGTTAATAATATTAGTCCCCCACCGTCCTTTGTGCTTTTCTGCCCTATCAGAAAAAGCCTCTGTGTCATTCTGCCCACCTGTGAATTATACAGAGGTATTTATGCCGAGACAGGGTGTTTATTGGCCCCACACTACACAAGGTAGGTTTCTAATAAAGATTTTTCATTTTCATTTTATTTTTTGTTTGTTTTGTTTTTATGTTGGTGTTATTTTATGGAGTTAACTGTTCCTTTTTTGCTTTCAACTTTATGTCTGTGTCAATAAATGTATTTTCACTTCTCATGCTCGTAAAGTTCGTGTTTATGTTGGGTATAGGCTGCATAAAATTGCTTTTTATGCTCTAGTGCATAAAGTAAAATCTTCGTCTAAGTCAGACTCTAAGACAAAGGTCGTCAGGCAAACAGTCACATACGCAATTCAACTTCGTTAAATAAATTTGTTATTTCATTCTGTTTCTTCAATTTTGTACATATACCTAATCCATATTAAATTATTAAATTAATAAAACTAGGCAAAATTAATGAGATTTCTAAGAAATAAGTATTTCAAAAGCATTATGGACTACGATTTATGCTAAAGTCACTGTGCTGCACTGCCACGTATAAAGAAAAGAAAAAGAAAGTCTTTATTTTTTCTTTTTTGCAATATTGCTATTTATTTTCCTCACATTCGAAGTGAAAAGCAGAGTGTATAACTCGTGCATAAAACCCATTTTACCCTCGACTTGACTATCAACCCTCGCCTACGACTCGAGTGGATATATACGTCTCGGGTAAAATGGTACGTTTTATGCACTTGTTGTACAATCTACAAATTTCTTTCTTTCTTTTAGTCACGGCTGCCTTTGCCATTGTTGTAATTGCGGCAATTGTGGCAATTAAGCAACTATCGCAATGTTCAGTCACGGGATGGGTGACCAAAGACTTATCAACTCGAGCTCTTAAATATTTTAGAAGGCAGACATCTTTGTCGCCACTACAGTCGTTAACACTCAAAAATCCGCATTGGCCCTACGTGGGGCATGGTCCATTTTCCTTATCCATCCGTGTCACCGTTAATACTCCCCATGGAATTTGTTTAAAATGGACCGTGGCAATGGATAATGGTTATTGGCGTGTCGGATTGAGGTTTTCGTTTCGCATTTTTTACTGAATGGGAGTGACGCGAAGCATTTTTCGCGTTAAAGCGATTTTCCGCTAAAAAACGTGGCCAGGAGACTACTTATGTGTTTAGATTTCGTAAAGGTCGATTCATGCACGGTTGCTTCGATTCTAATACCGAAACTAAAAATCGTGTTTTATTTGACACAGTTCACGTACGTTGGTGTGAAGCACGAAATAACTAATTTTATTAAGTATTCATTTGCAGTTTTTCATTTGTTAATTTTTATTGACGCAGCGAGCGATTTTTTTTTATCCGAAAATACTAAAAATTTTGTAACTATTGTTACAAGATGGCAGGGGGGTTTTCCTCTAAATTAAATATTCATCCTCTTGCACAGACATAATATAATGTACTTATGAATCGTCAACTTCTTCCTACCGCCCATTCAAGAATTTTTAACGTAAGTTCATGAAAAAAAACCCTCTTCCTATTACCTATAATTTTTCTAAACTTAGTTTGTTGCATTGTAAATGCATATTTATTTAAAACATAACATTCGTTTCGCTCGTCTCGTGTCAAAATTTTTGTCGAAACCTTAGTTTTATACACCGCTCGTGTGACGTTCCGTGAGATAAATTTATGATCGTGACGTGATAAATGACAACTGAATTTTGGCACATATTTTACACACCCTATATTGCAGCTTATAAAATAAATTTATGAGAATCGGAAGAGAAACATTTTTCTTACATATAGGTAGGTTTAATATGAGCACGAACGTTTTAATGTGTTTAATGGGTTGTTTTATCCAGTTTGATTTTTGTTGAAGCTTTACTGAGGCAACAATTTTTGGGATAATTCAAATATAAGACTAGAAAATTAAGAGGAGGAATAATATGTCCCGTTTAAATTATTATATTAATAATAATTGAAAATGAAATAGATGAAACGACCCATCCTCCAAGTAGCTCCGCCGGGAACCGAACCCGGGACGTTTCACTGTCCGAGCGAAAGCTCTGACCGCTGAGCTACTTAGAGGACGGGTAGTTTTTTCTAATATTTCATTTTCAATAATAAAAAATGCATTGTGAATGCAAAAAAGTAAATATAATCTTACTACTAAATTATAAATGCGAAAGTTTGAATGTTAGTAACTATGAATGATCAATCACGGCGAAACGCCTCTACGGATCGATGAGATTTGGCAAATAGATAGAATATAGTATAGAATAGCATAATAATATGGTCTCTTTTTAGTATGGGAAAATGACTCATTCATACGGAAAACATTTAAGATACGATAATGCTTTATTTGCTGTAAATAGGGTAGGTTTACATTATGATAGGTTGGTCATCATAATTGTGTAACTTACGCGGGCAAAGCCGCAAGAGGAATGAATGCTTGTATACATATTGTTTGAGCAATCCTTTCGGAATAAGAACTAGCTACAGTATGCTACAGTCTAAAATACTTCTATTCAATGTTGTCTGTCGTGGTGAACTGTGTTACAATACAATAGCCATACATTTACAGAACAATAGGAAGGTACAAAGTACGGTTAAGGTTTTTATAAAAAGGTGTCAAAGACCTAGCTTATTTTTATGCTAGGTTGAATAAAATATCAGTTACTGGTTACAAAGACACTTTTCGATTAAAAGAAAAAAAAAATTAAAGTATCTACATTTCCTGGCTGGCACCAACAACCTCAAAAAGGTAGCTAAGGTACTTGGTTGATAGGTAACCACTTTATGAAGACGGTTTAATTTTTATTTATTTTAGCCGACTTTAAAACAGAAGGGTTTATTTATTTCTTAGTTTTTAGTGTAATTGTACCATAAGATAGGTAATTACGTTAGTTTAGTACTATGATAGGTATATTCTGTAGTCTGCACCTACAATATTTCAAAAACTACAGACCTAACGGATTTTCCTTTATTGCCCGTGGTACTACCAGTAGTAACACGGGTAAAAAAAAATCCCGTCGTACTACCAATTTAATGAAACTTGAACTGTTCCCTAAGTTGGAATACACCTGTTTTAAATCAAAAAGAATTATCTCGATGTGACTTTTAGTTTTCAAGAAATTCGTGGACAATCATACAAACATACATTGGTACATACACTTCCGAAATTTAGCACACGTGCTTGGTAGCCTAAATGATCCAATTCCAACAATCTCACATACCTACATTCAGGTGTAACGGACCACCTGGGTGCCTACCATCAACTTTAAGACAGCGATTCAAAAATAGCGCGATGCAGAATAGGTTCCTAAAATGAATTGCTTTCTTTCGTACTGACCTTCTAAAAACTGGATCGCAAATGAATTGCTAAATGTGAATGACCGAACAATTTGTGTCCTTATTTCTTCTACCCGTCTCTTTCACTCGATTCTGTCATGCCTGGAGAGTCAAAGGGACGGGTATAACCTGCAGGTGTCATGTTAGCTTGGCCGAGTTGTAATTCAAATAAGAGTTGATGACAGCTCAGCGGCTGTGAAATGTCATTGAATGAAAACTGATTTTTTTTTTTTTTTTTTTTTTTTTTATATAATAAATAAATAACTTCTTACAATCACACCAATTATCTAAGCCCATGTTAATTTTATTAAGAAACTGTATCATGGAAAACTTGATAACGGATACATATATACTTAAATACTTTTTGTTTGTAAATACATACTTAATATACATAGTAAACACCCAGACCAAGACAAATAGACATGTTCATGCACACAAATATTTGTCTTGTTCGGGAATCGAACCCGAGACCTCTGGCGCAGAAGGTGGGTAGCCTACCCCTGCGCCAAATCGGTCGTCGAATTGATGTCATTGTTAAGCTGTCGTGGTACGAATAAGCGAAGCAGATTTAGGTCCTAAACAAAACCGCAATAAGAGTTGATGGTAGGCACCCTGTTTCTTTTTAAATTCGGTAAAAAATTTAACAGACTAGAGGTTACCCGTAGTTTCACCCACGTACAGTTTGATCGTCGTCAATTTTATTTTTTCTTGTGCAATGCTTCTTTTTAAGAACTTGCGAAACAAACCCAGAGTATAAACGGAAATTACTTTTGCAATTACCAGAACCTATTCTTTTACTCAATAAAAAAAGTGAAGATGTACCTTCACTGGGTATAATTTAAGAAAGGAACAAAAGTAATTTATTTTGACACACATAACGAGTTTAGCTACTTACACACAACAAAACATAAACACTAACTAAATACATTTAACACTGCAGCCTGTCGCGTGGTGCCAAAACTGCGCCCAACTCAGTATAAGCAACAAGCAGAGCTTAGGGCGTTTGTGCACTACCACTGAATTTTACCGATCCGGAAAAAAACGGACGCTTGTATTTAATTAATTACTAATATAAATGATTAATTATTAAAATACAAGCATCCGATTTTTTCCGGATCGGTAAAATTCAGTGGTAGTGCACAAACGCCCTTACTGCACTGGTTTTCAGTTGAGCACATAAGTAAGTGAAATTTACTGAACATAATTTCTCATCAGCGAAGGCACCCTTGTTGCTCTTCAAACATCTCGTAAAAGGCAGCTGCTCAATAATTCACAATAACAAAAAAAAGGGACAGTAAAATTCATCAGTCAAGGAGTTCAATGTCAGCAAAACAAGTACCTAAGTACTTAGGTAAGTTTGATTCTTCAGGTTGAAAAGGGATCCTAGTTATAGGAAAAATGTGATAGCAAAAAACCACGAGCCCTACAAACAGCTTTCAGTTTAATTTAAAATCTGAAGGAATCCTAGTTGTTTTTCAGATATGCTCGTAAATTTGGAAAGTGCTCAATAATTCCCACAATAACAAAAAAGGTACAGTAAAATTCATCAATCAAGGAGTTTAATGTCAGCAAAACAAGTAAGTTTGATCCTTCAGGTTGATTTGTAGATGTGCCCGCGTTGATTTGGGCAACTGCTCAGCTATGCATGAAACGAGCCCGATTGCACCTTGAGTTCCAATGGGCGGGTGCATTTTTCATGAGCTCTGATTTTTTTCTTTTTCGCATGTTTGCGATAAGTGGGCTTGGGTTTAAACTGTTCGTTTTTATGTATGAAAATACGTAAAATATATGTACTTACGTTACGTGTAAGGTTTTAAGTATCACAAATCCTACTAATATTATAACTGTGAAAGTTTGGAAGGATTTACGGATGTTTGTTACTCTTTCACGCAAAAACTACGAAACGAATTTGATTGAAATTTGGCACACATATAGTAGATAGCCTGGATTAAAAGTTAGGATCCCTTTTTTCCCGATATTCCCACGGGAACGGGAACCACGCCAGTAAAACCGCGGGCGGCTGCTAGTACGGTCATAAAATAGTGGTAATGTGAAGATCCGCAGTGATAAGCGCATTAAATAAAGCTACTTTCAATAAGGTTTTTACGTCAAAGGTGACCATAGAGGTACTATCTACTTATCTAAAGAGTCTTGAATGGGTGGCGGAGGGGGAAAGGGGGGGAGGGTTTGGTTAGATGAATTCACCCCCAAAGGGAAAAACGGTGGCCCAAAAAGAGAAAAAGTTTGTATGGAAAAATAGTAAGAATATTGTGTTATAAAGACGATCTAAGTGTGGAGTGAACTACATTACCCGGAATTTAGCGCGAGCGAATATGCAGGCAAAAACTACTCATCATCTGTTGACGACCGATTTGGCGCAGGGGTAGGCTACCCACCTTCTGCGACAGAGGTCTCGGGTTCAATTCCCAAACAAGACAAATATTTGTGTGCATGAACATGTCTATTTGTCTTGGTCTGGGTGTTTACTATGTATATTAAGTATGTATTTACAAACAAAAAGTATATAAGTAAATATTTATCCGTTATCAAGTTTTCCATGATACAGTTTCTTAACGAAATTAACATGGGCTTAGATAATTGGTGTGATTGTAAGAAGTTATTTATTTATTTATAATTATCTGTAAGGCTGAAAATAGAGGATGCGCTAGATTTAATACTTATAATGATAATGACTCAACATCAGCCGTGCAAAAACCATTGAACATCTTTAAAATCTTCGCATATAATAGAATAATTATAGCACTTTTATTGTCTACGGATATGAATGACATTAACCTTTATGGGTGTTTAATATTCAATATTGTATTCCAATGAAGTCAAATTACAATAATTGGAAAGTAACTTGAACTAGAATAGGGAAAATATTAAGCCAAAGTCGAAATTATTTTTATTTCCCTTATTTAGCTGAGGGCCTATTGAAAGTAGGTATGTAGGTATTATTTTAATGAATTCAAACCTTTCAGGGGATGTACTAACTGCAGGGGGTGCATACCACCACGGCCCCCACCGCCGGTGTCTTTAAAACTGACGGCGGAAAGTAAGTAGGGTTTAGGGTTTAGTTGGTAGTGGTGCCTATTCTCAAGCACCCCGTCTGGTCAGCCCACCCTGAGTGGGTAACCTTATGGGGAGATTTAGAAGAGGCTCTCTCCTTCGGTCCGGCCTCCTCTCGAACTTTCGATCTCGTCAGGGGGCGGGGCAGGGGCTAGAACCGCCCAACCCTGACGCGAAGCCTATTAGGCTTGGCAAGAGGGCTGGGCGCGGCGAGAGACAGGCCTGTATCTGACTGCGTCCAACATGCCGTTAGCGGTACTTATACGAAAAGATTGTATTTGCCCTATAAACAAAAAAACATTGCCTGCAGGCGCACTGACAGTCTGTGGGGCTCTATAGGGTTTATTATAAGCTTATGCCTTACTTGAAGCTATCAATCGTGATTATAACATATTAGGTAGGTATGTACTATACAAAGCCATGGAATTTGCTTTAAAAAATAAATAAAATTTTAATTTTTACTTTTTTATTTTTACGGCTCATTGAATCGTTGTTGTAGAGTTCCTCCACCTCACCACTAGTTTCTTCACAAACAACCCACGTGTGCTAAAATCAACAATGATTGCGCGTCGGCCTATGACTCAGTCGACATCTGTCGTACACCGCCGGCATTGTATGCTAATCATAGCGATTATTATTCAGACCGAACTTGCAATAATGAGTTTTTAATAGCGGTCGAGTGATCCGGAATCATTGAGTAGATCGGTACGGGCAGAATGGAATGTAGGTTTTGTATGTTGGAAACGTTTTGGAATATGAATGAGAAGTATTGAGAGACAAAATTATAGATGTCATTGCTGTTCTCCATATGAACTTTCAGCCCCCATTTGATTTGTTAACGAATATTTTTTTACCCCGTAGAAAAGTAGTTTCATAAAATGTTCCGCTGAAACAAACGCTTCTGTTTTGTAATATTTCTTTCAAATAACTGTGTATTCAGTATTGCTGTTTTTCAGCAGTTAAATAGATAGAAAGCCATATCAGTGGTTGAAGATTCCGTATCCTTAGAACAGTAAAATGTACTGTAACTAGCGCCAAAAAAGCTCCAGTCGTACGCTGAGTTATCTTACACACTCTACTAGCTCATTTAACCTAACAGTATGGATTTATGTATCTAAGTAAACCTCCGCATATTTAGCTGCTCACTATGAACAGTTACTCGGCTACTCGTTAATTTACAACGATAATATGTTTGTGACATGATGACAGTTTAAGATTAATGATATTAACCGTAAACTATTACCACTATTACATATTACCATGTACAGTCTACGCCTAGTCAAGCTTATCAGTTGCACGAATATCATTCATATTATGGCGACCGCAAATAAGGTGGCTCTCATAGGCTCTCATAGTTAAAATAAATTCATACAAATACGTAAAGACAGTTTTTTTTAGTTTAAATTCTATTTGAACCTATAAAAACGATATATGAGGTGAATACAGAAACCTTTTAAATTACTTCTTATTGAGAAAAATACAGATTTTTACATTTTTCAGCTTATTTTTTTTACACCGGAGCTATAGTTCAATCTCCAGAACCACAGATTTAATAGTAATTTCTAGGACAAAAAAATACTAAGTAAGTAAGTAAGTACTTACCTAAATTCAAATGTCCAACAGATCTATATAAAAAACAAAACAAAATCTGCATTATTTTAAACGATGTCTCGAATCGTTTGCCTCGCCATGACTACAAAATAGGGTACAGAACTCGCAATCAAATCGTTCCAAATTCGAATAACATCGATTTGGCTCCAACGAGCGTACGATATTTAGTCGGGTCTCGTTCGAATCGGTTCGGAGCTAATAATGAGTTTTTGAAAGAGCCATCTTAAACGAACAGAGGCACATTCTAATGGAGTTTGGAGGGACCTAGTACAGACGAGCAACTTCTCAGCTGACTACTTTTCGGCGATATTCTATTGCACATCATCTACGCTCACGTTACCGCTCACGTTACAGATCACGGCAAACAACTTGAGCATAAGTGGTGGGGCAAACAACCAATCACAACTCGCTTAAACCCGCTTTACGAGTTGTGGTGATTGGTTGCCGCCCCACTACTTTATGCCTTTATGTAACAACTTCACTAGTTTGCTTGCGCATTAACTTTTAGCTAATTTTTATCTGAAAATCATTATTGGCATGTATTATTTATAAACAAAGAAGTCCTCTTAACAAAATATAATGTTAAACATCTTGAGAGTAGATGATTATTTTTGGCACAATAAATAAAAAAAATGATAATTTATATTTAAAACGAATATAATTAGGGAATGCAATCTTGATCTTGCAAGATCGAGATTCCACCAAGATCTCGAGTGATTTTCCAAGATTCAATCTTGAAGGGCATCAATCTCAAATTTTGAAATCCCGTTCGCGATCTCGACAAAATAGACAAAGATCATAACAAGATTTCGAGATTTTCAGACTGAGCGCTTGTAAGGGTCATACGTGTTCATACCTGCGCAGGTAGTGCGCTTATTTCTGATAAAATTGACACAATTTTGAAAAAAGAAATGAATCTTTACGAATTCGGAGGAGAACGGGGGCATTACATGAAATTCGCTTTTAACAGCCTTTTAACTTTCGTCCCTACTAGTGTGGAGGCAGAAAGGGCCTTTTCAGCCGCGGGCTATTTAGCCACTGATATACGGTGCCGATTGGGTGATGACACTTTGGGTGTACTATGTTTCTTGAGAAGCCATTTTCAAAATGTTTAAATTTTTTTGCTCTTCATTTCATAACATAATGTAAAAATAATCCAAAAATACTGGTTACTCTCAATTTACAGTATTTGACACAAAAATAACGCCTTTTTAATTTATACTGCTCAATCTCGAATAATCCCGATAATCTTGATTCGATATCGAGATCTTGACCCGAATCTCGACAAGATCTCGAATTGACCAATCTTGATTCAGAAAAAAGACTCCAAGATCTTGAATGGTCAATCTTGGTTCGAGATTGCATTCCCTAAATATAATACGCGCAGTCGCGGAATAGAGCGCAACTGAATATCGCCTTTACCAAAGAATATATACACTTATGCCTTTACGTGGTCTGCAAAATTCGTACAAATGGACGGAGTAAGAGTAACGATGTTTTGTATGGATGGAAAGAAAACACTAAACGCCATCAAACGGTTCTTAGTAGAAACTAAATAAGCATTAAATAATTTTCTTCAATAATAGTCTTGGTAATGGCTAAACTTAATTGCTTTAACACAATAGACTTCGAAAGGCATTAAAACTTTACTGTATTTTTGCAAATTACAAGTACCTAACTATTGTTATGAAATAGTCGTTACGTTAATGACCTTTTCATTTACTGCATGCCATTTGAATAAAAAATTAGGACGTCAACTACAATCATGAAAAAAAGGACGCGATGTTCATCACTGTAATCGTCATCATCATTCCGTATCTGTGCATTGCTGAACACAAGCCTCCCCCTCCTAGTTCACGCCACTGCCCGGTTCTCAGCGCATAGCATCCATCCATCCATCCATTCATCCATCTTTCGCAGGTCGTATGCCCTAACTAACAGTTATGTTTATCCCGAATTCCATTAAGCCTTTTTTTATCCACAACTGGGTATCATTTAGCCTTCATCATACTGTTATGTGGTGATAAGACTGAAGATGGAAGCGTACTACTCCCGGGATTCTCAATCACTGAGGAACTGGCTATCTTATCTCTAACTGCCGGAACGCAATAATGCTGAAAACATCATTGTTATGGCGTCAGACTTAGATAAGATGGTGGTAGCTAGCCAGGCGGACTAAGAACAAGTCCTACCACAAACCAAACCGAATACAATACCTATGTACCCCCACTGGGAATCGAACCCGGGACCTCTTGATCTGAAATCGGTCGACTAGACTAGACCACAGAGTCGGTTAAAAATCAGAAATCAGATATTAAATATTCTTTATTCAAGGTGTGTTTCACAAGCGGTTTTGAATCGTCAGTTTTCCACCACCACCCTCTCAAGACTTTTTTAAAACTGACGAGAAAAACGGGCGCAACTTACAACCCCTACCTATAAACTAATTTGTACCATACCCGCCAGTCAGCGGTAAAACAATTACAATAGAATCGCAAAAAAAATACATTCATGTGAAATAAAAAGAATCGGTTCATAATAATAAAAAAGTTACAAAAAGGAGGGAGTAAAATTTTACAACCTCTGTGTTCAATGTACAGTCCACAGCACGAGAGAGTTTACAAACTGTCACATTTCTCCAATTGACTTTGAACTTTAACTATTTAGTTTTCGGGTTCAAAATCTATCGAAGATATTTTGCAGATCTGTAAATTCTTTCGTGCTTTGCTTGTACTATATCCTGTTATGGGGCAAACTAGAAAAATGGAATTCTCCCTTTTTATCTGAACAACAATTTATAAACTCCGGAACGTGTCCTGAGTTTCAAAGGATCGGTGCCGTAGTTTTTCTGACATGTGTTATTATTTCTGATGTGGATGTCGGATTGTCCATTTCGTTGATGTGATTTGTAGGGCTTAAAGCTTTGTTTATCTTTATTCGATAGATTCAGAAGTCCACATGCCTAAGCAAAAGTGATTTTTGTGCGCAAAGAAATTTTTGGTTCTTTTTTTATCTTTTTAAAAAATGACCAAAATAATGTTATTGTGAAAAACGAAATATATGTAGCTAACTTCTGCATTTTGGCCTATTCGGTATTGCACTTTTGTATGAAACAGCCGATTTTTTTTCGCGATATCGCACTTGGTCCCATAGTAAAAGTTGTTTGTATTGATGGGTAGTTTCACCCCCTGAAGTTCCTTTGTTTAAACTAACACCCTGTATAAGTATATACAGGATAAATTTTTGACCAGTGCACAAATTTTTAGGATCAACTCAGAATCGGTAAGTGAACAACATTCTCCTAGAAACTTGGGTCGAAATACAACAAAAAATTTTGGCCTTCCCATACTGAATCGATCACGTGATCAGTCCCATTTGTATGAAGAGTTAAATTTTTTTTGTCATATTTCGACCTATGTTTCTAGGAGAAAGTTGTTCACTTACCGATTCTGAGCCGATCTTAAAAATTTGTGCAGTGATTAAAAATTTATTTATCCGTTATCAAGTTTTCCATGACACAGTTTCTTAATGAAATTTACATGGGCTTAGATAATTGGTGTGATTGTAAAAAGTTTTTTTATATATTTTTTAGGTAGCCCTAGCACGAAAAACTGTCGTTATGGTAACGGTTATCGTAATCGTATTATTTTGTATGAAAACTAGAGCACGAAATTTTATACATATTTGGCACTTCTATTACTTACTCTTTTCGATTAACATAATGGCCGCTGTACACGTTGGCCCAACCAATGGCCAATACATCATACATTGATATTTTTGAACGAACAAGTTTAAAAAGGAAAATGAAGTAAGTATTTAGAAAAATTGCATTGTGAATGCAAAAAAGTAAAAATTTAAATAAGTTTAAAAAGGTTCATAACGTGATATTTTTGTTTTCTCAATATCTAGAAGCCTAGGTAAAGTCGCCTAGGAAAGTGCTTTATCACAGCCTCCTTTACTACAATAGAGAAGGCTGTGGCTTTATCAATTTCGTTGACAATTCCCATACATTTAAAATTTCGCTAAATCTCATATCTAAATGACATTTGAATAATGTCATGCATGCCCCATGCAACAAAGACGTTAATAAAAATTGAGACATTGAACTTTTAAAAGAAATCAGACCTTATCGATCTACAGCATACAAAGAATTTTAAAACTAAAGGTGATAAAGCAATTTGTTGTTCGAGTTTAGAAAGCATAGCTTTGAAAATGAAGTAAGTAGGTACTAGAAAAAAACGACCAGTCTCACAACCAGCCCCGATGGGACCCGAACCCACGACCCTTCACTAAGCATATTAGCTTTATTTGTGCAGCAGCTGCAGCAGTAATAAACCACACGTATTAAAGTTTGTAAGGAAGGCAGTAGAGGATTCTGCTATGCCCCTCTTGGAATTTCAAAAGTCTACTGTATTTTACTGTGACTGTAAAAAATTCCCGCAGTAAATCTTTCAGGCTAGTACATGATAGGGTAACCATGATAACTGCACTTGGATTGGATTTAGTACTTACCTATATTTTATTTTAGTGTAATCCTTTTACATTGTTCGCGTGTAAGGGCGGGCGAAGTCACGGGCAACAGCTACTTTTCTTTCATAGTGAAAGTATGTGCTTGTGATAACTTTGTCAAGATATCAGTAAATGAATTGCTTAAAAGATACTTATCATGGAATCGGTATAAGTGATGCTGTTCGACTATAACTTACCACAAAAAAAATAATTATGAAGTACAGCGGGTTTCGTTCATCATCTCATCATATTAAATGTTTAAACATAGTTATTGATATTTCAAATAAATAAGTAACTATTTAGTTGGTGCCCCTAGTTCGTCCGTCTGTAGACTGGCAATAAAAAACCCAACCAAAGCATATGTGGTTTCATACACATATAACATCGACCTCTTTACCAGTTCAGCACTTTATTTCATGAGCAACTACTCCAATATGCACTACTTTGTAAATCAAACAGAACTTTGTCGTGTAGCGTATGAGCGCGGCCATTTTGTAAAGTAATTTGACGAAGTATGTAACCAAACATAATACGCTTTGTTCCTTTTAAAATATTAAGGTTTATTAGCTTTAGTCATAGGATCATTTGTATGGAGTTAATTTTGAAATTAGAGCTGACGGTTAAAATTTGTAATAATTATATATTTATTTTTTATAAATATTGGTCACCATCACACAGTACATTGTTCCAATACCAAGGTATAGTAACTTAAGCACCAGTGTTATAGGTATTAGCACATACACCCAGACCCGAGAAAATATTGAAAAGTTCGTTTTCAACATTTAGGTACCCTACCGGGGATCGATCCCGGGACCTCTAGAGATAGCGGTACCTTGATTAAAACCGGTGCGTATGCCACTCGGCCACAGTGATCGTCGAATAATTCAAATAAAGATTATAATTCTTAGCGTTCAAAGCAAAAAATTGCTGGCGTTTCGGTTACAATTTACAATGCAAGAAGTCCAGAGCTTCAAAAGTTGTAACGTCTTTATTTGGCAAATTCAAAATAAATTATTTTACCAGTAGGTATAACAGTACCAATAATATAACAGTACCTAAATAGGTACCTATTTTTATTGTTTGTAACTTTTTGTGCAAGCCGAACTTTTCAGTGTACCTGTTTGAAAGTTTTGTATAATACACAATGCCAACAATACCATTTCACATTTCTCACTGATGGCAATAATTGCAACATTTAGTTAGGGTTTGTTAGGGGCCCTAGTAGTAAAGTAATAAGTACACGTTCTTTCTCTTAAAAAATGTTTACAAAAGAAACAGTACCCATTCTCTAGTATAATTCGGCGGTATGCTGAGCCAGCCACATGTAGACACGACACTGGAATTCACAGAATTAGGTACAGCCACTGCGCCTCAAGGACAACAGCAAATTAAAATTTTCAGGTATATTTGTAATGACACATTCAAATATATACCTATACCTAGTAGTAGGTATATAATGATATACCTACTGCTGTTATAGCATAACAAGTACAATATGCCAATTTTAGTAAATAATTAAGAAAAATTAACAGATTTTCATACAATTCTCAAAGATTAGGTACACTATTTCTATCACAGAACAGAAGTGATTTCTATAAAGGACTTCGGAACGTCAATAATTTTCGTTAAATTTTAGTGAGATTAATATGCCTTCTGTCCAGGCTCAGGCTGTCAGGCTTGCGAACCAGAATGCGCGTTTTACTCTCGTATTTAGGAACAAGAAATAAGTAGGTATATACAAAATAAAAAGTACCTATTCACCATGACTTTTCGGGCTACTAAGCCAGCCACATTACAGGCACGACACCGGAATTCACATAATTACAGCCGCTACGCCCGAGGACCAGGGCAAATTAAAATTTCAGGTGTATTTGACATTAGATACTCCTGTTTTGTAAACTCTGGAGAAAATTACAAGCGTATTATGTTGTTTGTTTACCTGTTTTCCGGAAAAGGAAAAGTATGTATCATACACCTGTTATTAACGATTCGGGTATGGGGCGGGTAGAGTACCTACTTCAAAAACTCTAATAGTACTTAATCGTTTGGGAATGTAACAAAAGACGGCGCGTGATTGTTTTCATATTGATTTCATCTTAGGCAAAGAATATATACACTTACGCGAATCTTAGGTAAGTATATTTTCTTATTATTATTTTTTTGCATTCATAATGCTATTAGAAATAAAACGAGAATTCTAGAAAAATCGCATCCGGGTTACTATAGTACTAAATAGATGGTTATGTATCTAGTATATTTCCCTTATATTTTCTAAATGTTTTTAAACTATACTATTTAAAATACTATTAATAAAGGAAACATTGTAAGTTATAAAAAAACACCAGCATCCAAGTAGATTCTGGACGAGATTCGAACCTTCGAAAATTCGAAGGGCGCCTTGGAAATCCGGTCTAACAAATTATGTTACCGAAAGGCTAACGGGCTCGTCCATTTTTAGGGTTCCGTAGCCGAACGTCAAAAAACGGAACCCTTATAGAGAGGAGAGAGAGAGAGAGGAGGTAAATGTATCTTGTGAACCGCTTTACGATTTTCATACGAAAATAGAAAATAAAAAAAATTAAGGGGGCGCTCCCCGTGCATGGATCTGAAACTGAAAAATATTTTTTTCATCCTAAATATCCATGTGGGGGTGTCTATAGATAGGTCTTTGAAAATTACATAAAGGTTTCTCAAGCCATTTTTTCTCATAGTCAATATTTTGAAGGATAGACACTTCCAAAGTGGTAAAATGTGTCCTCCCCTCCTCTAACTTTTAAAGTAAGAGAGTGAAGAAATTAAAATAAATATTGTGTTGTAGACCTCAATAAAGACTTTTAACGAAAATTGGTTTGAACGAGATATAGTAAGTAGTTTCTATCTATCTAGTAGTAGTAGTAGATATTGTATAACACATTTTCCCAAATATAACTTTTTTCATTCAAACACTATGAAATACAAATTTACTTATTTAAAAAATCCGCAAATTTTTGCACTTGGCCGATTGTTTTTATTTTTTACGCTGTATGCACGCTGTCACAACAACGCTGGGACACGAGAGTAAGACCATTTCGAAAGTTTTTACAAATATTTAGACTATAGGTAGTGTCGATTGTACACGATTAGCTTATAAGTAGGTCATCTCTGCTGTCAAGCAGTATATTTAGATTTTATGGACAGGAAGGTGACCCGTCACTCTATTCTTACACTATTAAAATATACCTACCTACGCTTTGAATAACCTCAAATGGCACGGAAGTTTTCCAGATAAAAACTTTGTGTTTATCTATCTAGATAACTTAATGTTTGCCAAGCTCATTGAAGCACGCATTTGTGTGGCTAAAAATAATGTCAATAATAATGTAATTTTTTTTTTATTAATTTATTAATTAAGTTTTTACTGTTTGCTTTCTAATATTTGGTGCATGTCGTGGTAACCTTTAATTAAGGCAACGCTTTAGAATGTCAAATACTTATCATGTATTTTTTGTAATTGTGAATACCGTTATATCCTAAATAAATAAAATAAAATAAAAATAAAATTAAAGCGTTGAGTTGATTGAGACACAATACCTTATTGTTGACATCAGCCGAATCTTAATTTTTGATTACGGCGATACTCGAAAAAATTTTGCTGAAGCGAGATAGCAGTGAGAAATTTTGCAGATTAGGCAAAAAAAAACACAAAATCACTTCGTATTAACAAAACTACAGCGATAAAAAAAAATGCTTCTATATGATCCTAAATATTATTGGTGTCCACTAATTAAACCAATTTCCAATAGTGTTAGTAACCCCATTTAAGAATAATCTTGAATTTTTGTATTTTAGAGGTCTTTTCGAAAAGAAAAAGTGTCGAGGCAAAATCATAAAATCTTGTTTTTGAAACTATACGAATCTAGATAAAGGTATGAAAAAATATATATCTTATTATCAGATTTGTAACAACTGAAACCGTCCTATAGTTTAAAATTAAAAGGTCCATACTTTTTCCGAGTAGCGCCTTAAGTACCTACTATTATGTTACTACAACTACAATATAAGGTTCTCCATTTAGGCATCGCTCGTTTGTTTTATTTAACACATTCCATCTGAACCCATTAGGAAGTGTCCACATAAAGGGAGGTGACGAGACCGACCTAGTTACCGACAAAGGTAAGCGTCACGCAAAACAATGGTCTAGGAAAAACCTAGTTACTGTTGCCTGTGATGTCACAGAATTTATTATCTTCTTTGTGGAGAGTGGCTAACTTTGTACTTTGTTTATCTTTTTGACGTGATAATGTCTCATAAATCGATAAACGCCGGCTGCACGCACGAAAAAGCATGACTCATGTCACGTTCCGCCTGAGCCGAGCGTGCAAGCAAGAGTACGGAATAAGCGATAGAGAGGCGCGATCGGCCTAAGCGTTCGGCTTGTGACGCATCTATCTCTCTTCCACTCCACCGGCCGAGGCATCCGAGTAGAAGAGAGACAGCGGCATATTGTTATCACGTAAAATTATAGTCCGTAAACCGACTTTACAGACAAACAATTTTCGTTAAGAGTAAATAGACAACAGACAGATTATGGAAGTCGCTTCAAGAAAGAATTAAGAGTAGATAGTGGGCGCTTAGCCAACATTTTCAGCGCAACATCATCAAGTCCATACATTTTAAATTATTTAAATTTTTACTTTTTTCCATTCACAATGCAATTTTTATAGTTGAAAAATGGAAAATGAAGTGTTCAGAAAAAATCGACCCGTCTCACAGCTAGCTCCGATGGGCATCCGCTTTCCGGGCGACTGCTCTAACCACTGAACTACGGAGTCGTTCTATTCGTCCATACATTTTAATTTTGAATTTCTTCATCTTGCAGGCGTGCCTGTTTTAAATGCCACACCTCATACAGTTTTTAAATGCGACATGCATTTAACTGCCTCTGTGGTCTAGTGGTTCACACCACAGGTTTCAGACCCAGAGGTCTCGGGTTCGATTCCCAGAAGGGGTACATATTGAATCCGGTTTGGTTGGTGTTTTTTGAGTCCGCCTGGCTAGCTACCACCATCTTATCTAAATCTGACGCCATAACAATGACGTTTTCAGTATTATTGTGTTCCGGCAGTAAGAGATAAGATAGGCAGTTCCTCAGTGATTGAGGCTTTTGGGAGTAGTGCGCTTCCTTCCACCTTCAGCCTTATCGCTACTTAAAATCAGGTGTGATGTAGGCTAAATGGTACCCCGTTGTAAATTTAAGTATATAAAATAAAATAAAATTAATGCTCCTTCTTGCGTTATGTTCTGTGAATGACCGACCTAGTTACCAACAAAGCCAAACGTCACGCAAAACAATGGCCTGAGGAAAAACTAGCAAAGTGTGACGTCACAGTAGCTGCCTGTGACGTCAAAGAATTTATTATCTGCTCTGTGGAGAGTGGCCAACTTTGCAATGTTTACCCTTTACCGTTTAAAAGAATGAGGATCTGTTTTGACGTGCTGGGAAAACGACTATCTGAGAAAATTACATTTTCTAAAGACAATTCTGATATAATCAGTAAGTTTTTTATAGTGTAGTGCTATTTGAATATAAGTTATTCGAACAAACCATTGTTATTTGTCGCGAAATAATATACCTGAAGGAACTTATTTAATACGGAAAACCTTTAGTCTTGTTCCTTTTACTTATAAGCTTAAATGGTGTAGTACTAGGCAAAACTTCATTTAAATGAATTTTAATAATTACCGCTACAAAAAAACTTCATTTTCTCCAAGATATTTCCAATACCTACTTAAATCTTAAATTAAGATGATCGTTACTCGTAGCGTAACAACATTTTCTGTACTACCTTTAGAAAAACATGTCATATTTTAACTTTTTTTTCAATCTCAGAGAAAGTTTATAAAAAGGTAGTGTTACAAAGAGGTTGACGTCCTACGATACATACTTTTTTTTAAGATTTTTACTCTGTAGGCGTCGCCGTCGCCGGTACCCCGCCCGTTAACTAAGATTAACTTGGATAACCGTGCCGTTATTATAAGTAATGCTTGTTTATATTGTGCTCAAAATCTTACGCTCTTTCTAAGAAAAAGCTGGAAGCTTTTTGTGTAGGTACAAGTTTTTCGAGGTGAATCTTTTTCATGGATCATTATAACGGTTGTGGAAAGAGCTTAATAGAATTTAACCGTGACAATTGCGATGGGAGAATTGTTTGAATTTTTTGTATAGATAGATACAATAAATGCTTCATTGCGTACATCTACGTTTAATACTTCTAGCTAAAAGCGAAGCGATCGTGCATATTCACGACTGTAGTATTCAAAAAATACTTACTTAACCGACATCATATAAACATAGTCTTTAATCAAAATCCATTCAAGTTTGGAATTGGATATCTCTATTAGGCTCAACAATACTATTTTCTCCATCCGATTACCCGTCGTTTATTCCATGCCAATCTAAAAGAAATTGCCTTACAAAAAACTCTTAAAAAAATAGAAATGGCTAAATCGACGTGCGGTGCGTTACAAGAATATCACAAAACGGTAGTAGATAATTCACGCAAATCTGAACTCAAACCCCTATTCCAAAACGTGGACTAAAATAGTCCTGGGTGCATACCATCAACTCTTATTGCGGTTTTGTTTAGGACTGATCTGCTTCGCTTAATCGTACCACGACAGCTTAATATCAATGACAGCGATTCAGTGATCATTCAATGACATTTCACAGCCGCTAAGCTGTCATGTAGGCTTATTTGACTTATAACTCGGCCAAGCTAACATGACACCTGCAGGTTATACCCGTTCCTCTCACTCTCCGGGCATGACAGAATCGAGTGAAAGAGACGGGTAGAAGAAATAAGGACACAAATCGTTCGGTCATTCACATTTAGCAATTCATTTGCGATCCAGTTTTTAGAAGGTCATAGTACGAAAGAAAGCAATTCATTTTAGGAACCTATTCTGCATCGCGCTATTTTTGAATCGCTGTCTTAAAGTTGATGGTAGGCACCATAGATTTAGAATTTTTTCGCTACGCAAAAAGATCTACGAAGCGTGGGAGCGAGAAATCCTAATCAAGTTATAAATGTACAAGAGAGAAAAAGACAGCAAGTAAGTACCGCTATGTCATTATTTTCACGAGTAAGAGGCCATAGCGTCCCAGCTGTTCAACGTCTCGTTACAATTTGTGCATATTTGTAGTAATCCTTCGATTACAGGTGAAAAGTGCAATTATGGTGACATGTTCGGTACGTGAATGTACGTGAATGTGCAGTTACAAGACGCAATAATCCGGATAAATACACTTTTCACAGGTAAAAACGATTTTATCATTGGAAGTTTTCGAACCTTAATTTATCAAATTTCTGACAGTAATCGGCTCAGAAAAAAGATGTTTACAGTAGAATATTAAATTGTGTTGTTCTGTGTGAGTGTAAATCGTGATTTAAAACAATATTTGCGAAGAAATTATGTATAAATAGTAAATTGATGGTTACGCTAGTGCTTGACAAAGCGGTGACGTCACGAGTATCGATAAAAACATTTGTTTTTTATTGACATAGTGACAAGAATACAAAGTAATTTAGCCAAAATTATGTTGAAATCGTAGATAAGTAGTAGGAAAGATAGATTGCCGACGTCATACTTTATTATTATTTATCTATTCTTGAAATAGAGGTAAAATTTAATCATTATATTATTTTTTTACTTTTAATGGGTTTGCTCTTGATCCCAATCAAGCCCATGGTGGGCAAAGACAGGATCTACGATGGAGCGAGCTAACCCAGAAGTTCACAAATTTTGTTCAAGCTTATCAAGCTCTCTTACGCTATTACTGCATTCATATAAATACTCTCGTCCTCCTTGAAAGAGCTGTACTGGAACTACAAAGCTTTCGTACGCTACTGCATCCACCTTTACTCTCGTCCTCCTGGAAAGAGCTATACCGAAACAGTTGCTTTGCTTGCATTACATTATATTAGGCACGCATATGACACCTTCCTCCTAATTGGAAAAGATTGTTATGAGCTTAACTAATAAAATATAAGACTTCAAGGCTTAGTACTACATTTTATCAATAGATGGCGCTGAATTTGCTGTGTAAAAATTCTACATGGCGCTGTTAAGAATTTTGTTAACCTAGTTAAGTTAGCTCACAAGTTTTGTTCAAGCTCATTAAGCTCTCTTACGCTCTTACTGCATCCATATTATACTCTCGTCATCCTGGATAGAGCTGTACCTGTTCTGGAACTACAAAGCTTTCTTACGCGACGCTTACGCTACTGTATCCATATCCACCTATACTCTCGTCCTCCTGCAAACAGCTATACCGAAACAGTTGCTTTGCTTGCATTACATTATATTAGGCACGCATCTGACGCCTTCGTCCTAATTGGAAAAGGTTGATGGAACGTTCCCTTCCCCGCTTACTGCATACATTACTGTAATTATCGGCTTGCTTTGTAATAAACTTCTTGCTACCCGTATCATACCATCTTTTACTGCTTCAATTACGTTATCCTGCACTTCCGAAGACTTCTAAGAAGAAACCCCCTCACAAAGTGTTTTAATTACATGTACTTGTATTAATAAACGTCTCACTACATTGAGAGAGCATTAAATGTCACAGTCAAATTGGTGAGTTCAATTTGTCGCTTCCTCTTCGATTTTTTAAGCGTTGCAGTGGATCGTCACTCACACAAGCGCCGCTAGTAGAAATAAACCATTTACTCAGTCTCAAGGACTTAAATCAAAATAATTAAGTATTTTCCGCAAAAGTTTATTTGCATGCATCAAAACGGTCTCCGCTCAGCATATACCAGGATATATTATATCCTGGTAATAAACAAGACGCTGCTGATCTTCCGCGGATGCCATCTCTTATGTAATAAAACTACTTAATTAAAATTAATAATAAACATAAAAAATATATATAAAAAAAACAGGCTTTAAAACGTATTTGTTAAGTGTTAATTTACTAATTCTTTATCACTAACCGACTTCTGACCGTTTACACAAACATAGCTTATTGTCTATACTTTCGGCTAAAATATTTAAAACGCAGATTAGACTATATCTTTAGATATTAGCGCAAAACACTCAATAATTTCGATCCAAGTCCTTGAGATTAAGTACCTATTATCTTCTTAGTAGTCTGTGTAAGTAGAGTACCTAAATGATTTATTTCTATTGGGGGCGCTAGTAACGTGACGTAGGTACCAACTTAAGGTTTCCTGACGAACGATGTATAGCAAGGCCTACCTACTGAAACAATCGATAATGTAAAAGTATATCCTGGACAACACTATTTTTAACTCACACTTATACATTCATCAACACATGTACATAATTTTTTTAGTCACATCTTCGAGCCGTCATTGTGTATCTTGTACATTCTAAATCTATGGTAGGCACCCTGGTTTAAAACTGGTACTAAACTGGTGCTGTCACTTTCATTTTCCAAATGAAAGACAGAATTAGCATCAATTTTAAACCAGGGTGTTTACCATCAACTCTTATTGCGGTTTTGTTTAGGACCTAAACTGATCTGCTTCGCTTATTCGTACCACGACCGCTTAATATCAATGACAGCGATTCAGTGATCGATCAATGACATTTCACAGCCGCTAAGCTGTCAGGAACTCTTATTTGACTTATAACCCGGTCGATTTAACATGACACCTGCAGGTTATACCCGTCCCTCTCACTCTCCGGGCATGACAGAATCGAGTGAAAGAGACGGGTAGAAGAAAAAGGACACAAATCGTTCGGTCATTAACATTTAGCAATTCATTTGCGATCCAGTTTTTAGAAGGTCAGAGTACGAAAGAAAGCAATTCATTTTAGGAACCTATTCTGCATCGCGCTATTTTTGAATCGCTGTCTTAAAGTTGATGGTAGGCACCCAGTTCTAACTTTAGTCCACGTTTTGAAATAAGGGGGAATATGTCTAAATAACTCCATAATCTCTATATTATGACTTAATAAAAACCTCAGTCCATCCGGCTATACCAAACCAATCTTAAACAAATCATCTTTTGAAAACTACAAAAAACTTAAATGGCAACTCCGATGAAACGGTACTTAGTTCCATAAAAGAAAATTGCTTCAGAAAAAACACACAAAACGGAAATGGCTACATTCACATGCAGTCGCGTGTACCCATTAGACACCATAATATGGGAGTGGATAATCCTCGTTGAGCTAACTCGTCCGTATGACTAAAAGAACTCCTATTTCTATAGGTATAAAAAACAAAACCTTTTCTACCATCTGGCAATTTTATACCAATCTTAATAAGTACAAATCAAAGAAATTCTTTAAAAAAACAGACTGACAGAGGCGGAGAGCAACTTTGTTTTACACTGTGTAGTGATTGTTGTATAAATCCAATCTGTATTATTACAAGCGAATTATGAGCTACTTAATTGTGACTCTAGCTATCTCTTTCTAAAACGAAATTTTCTATGGCGAGAGTATGGCGTTATAGAAATGTGACGTCACGTTTCTATAGCGCTCTCCTTGTCTAATTAGAAAGTTTGATGCTCTATATCGCTGAAAATATGCAAGATATTTGAAAATAAATGCCTATGTTGTGTTGCTACTAATTAAATGAATATTTTAAGTCAATAAAAAAAAATCAGTTAAATACCCAATTATTTTAGACATATTTGTCGTAACTGTTTCAGAAGTTAGCTTTCTGTACCATTACCTAGGCCAGTCTAGGCTCAACGTGACTATTGCGTCATGCCTTTTCGTGGATGCAGCCGGGCGCTCATCGATTTATAAGACGTTATCACGTCAAAAACCTAAGTAGGTATATTATAAAAAAACATAAAACGGAATTATCTACATGGACGTGTGGTCGCGTGTACCAGGAGCCCATAAAACGGTAGTGGACTGCACCGGCATTAGCCCTAATGGGCTTATGATGTCCCTTCCTTCTGCCGCGCCTGGGTGCAACCTGTATTACAAACAAAAGGTGAGCGAGGAAATGTAGGAGATAGATTCATAAATATAAGTAGTCTTATAAATAAGTTTTTAGTAAAAATTTCATTTTTATGACAAGCTTTTTTGCTGACTGTACTTTAATATTGTATTGTCATCTGAACCAAACCTGTATACAAAATTTCAGCTCCATCGGACACTGGGAAGTGGGTCAAATTAAGCGTGCAAGATTTGACCCCCACCAACTAACTAACATACCTACTAACTAACTGACTAACATGGCAAGTTAATAAAAACTTGTAAAAAGAAACGTTATAGACTCAAAAAATGTTGGTGTGTAATTCTTTGAAATAATTATGAATAAGTTCTTCAAATTTGCAGATTTTTAGCATTACATAACATTCATCAACGCTATTTTTGTCAAAAAGTTTTTCTAAGTAAATGACTTTAAGGCGCTACTCGAAAAAAGTATGGACTATTTGATATAAAAGCATAGGACGGTTAGAGTTGTGATAAATCTGGTAATAAGATATATATTTCTTCATACCTTTATCTAGAATCGTATAGTTTCAAAAACACGATTTTTGATTTTGGCTCGACACTTTTTCTTTTCGAAAATACTTCAAAAAAATTCGAAATATCAAGATTATTCTTAAATGGGGTTATACATATACTATTGAAAATTGGTTTAATTAGTGGACACCAATAATATTTAGGATCGTATAGAAGCATTTTTTTTAAATCGCAAATAGTTTTTTAATACGAAGTGATTTTGTGTTTTTTTTGCATAATCGGCAAAATCGGTCTCGCTCCCGCGCGCGTCGTTTTCTCATTGCTATCGATCGATCGCTTTTTGACCAACCAACTATCCTACTAATATTATAAATGTGAAAGTTTAGATGTTTGGATGTTTGGATGTTTGGATGTTTGGATGTTTGTTACTCAATCACGCGAAAACGGCTGAACGGATTTGGCTGAAATTTGGAACATAGATACTTTGTAGCCTGGAGAGGAACATAGGCTACTTTTTATCCCGGAAAAATATCACATTCCCGCGGGATAACGTCGTGTAGTTCACGCGGGCGAAGCCGCGGGCGGAAAGCTAGTACAGGATAATTTTTTTACCAATGCACAAATTTTACTCAGAATCGGTAAGTGATCAACTTTCCCCTAGAAACATGGGTCGAAATCAGGTACTAAAATATCGATAAAAAAATATATCGATATAAAAAAATATCGATAAAATTTATCGATATTTCTATTATCGATAATTATATCGAAAAAAATATGGATAATTAATAATCGATAAGGCCTTGCTGCGTCATACCATGTATGCATGTTGCCAACTTTACGTCCGTCTGGATATTGTCTGGTGTGGTGTGGTGTGTGTAGCTCACACACTCACACGCCACACACATGGGGCGCGCCGTTGCTGTTATTTATCTTTTACTTATATTCTTTTAGCGCATTATCGTTACGATTAATAATTATGTTAGTATTGTTTTATAATAAGTGATTGACATGCGTTAGAAAACTGAATAAAAAAACTACCGGATAGTCAAGCATTTTTTTAAATTTCTTGATATCGTTTTTTTATTTAACTTAGTGCTGCTTTTGGCGGCGCATCAGATATTGAAGATGACCATATATTATGACGTGCCAGATTCTTTGGTGGTAGATTTTTATTGATGATATCCACCATATTCCATCCAATCATCCTTAGAACGTATGAATCTGGAACCCATCATTCTTTGGTTGGGAGATTAAAATTAAAATATGTTTTTTTTTTAATTAATAATGTCTCGGAAGTATTCATTTAAACATCGTGTCCTAAACGATTAATAATTGTTCTATTACACCAAAAACTGTAAGTATTTAAATTAAAATTTTAAAACATGAACCTACAAAACTTTATTTTAAAATTTCGCTTTTTATTAACCGGTAAAAACGGTCATCGCCATGTTCTGTCTGACGTCATAAAATTTGTAACCAACCACTTGACAGTGTTGACAGTGTCAAGTGGTTGTTTACTTACCTTAGGGTAGTTCCACTTAACAAAGATCTTTCTCCAATATGCATTTGATTAAAGAAATTTGAAGACTTTGACGTTCAATTTTATACATTCAACATCCATCTTTGATAAGTGGAATATTTTTTTTATTTCTTTTATTTAATTACTTATATGTAGAAAAAGTGAAAGTGACGTTTATTTGTTTGCAAATTTAGAAATCCAATATGTCTCAACATAGTGTAGGCAATGAACAGATTCTTTGTATGGAGACCCATACACTAATTCCTCAGTCGATGAGTTATAAAATAGCATGAGCCATAAACTTTTAAATGATTATCCAAAAAAAACTCACACGGAAGTTAGGTATTTATACATAAATATACAAATCTGTTTATATATTGAACCGAGTAATTTCTCAGTCCAAATTTATTTTACCAAATGAGTTATTTATACTAGTATGTGATACTTGATGAAAATCCAAAACTTTTTTCAAACATGTAGGCAAAATGGTATAATTCCGTTAAAAAGTTCGACAGAGACATTTTTCAGTCCAAGTCACCCATTTTGTTTTATTAAAATTTGGTGTTTCTGCTGGGATATTTTTTTGGGTATTTCATATTATTGTTTTTATACGTTACATGAATATGTCCGGTTAAGAAAATTTTGACGGAGCATTTTTCCTAAAAAAGATATCAATGAAATAAGACTTTCATTAAAAAATACCTAATCTTCTATTATTATTATTTTTTGGAAATTTATACCATACTTTTAATTTATTAATACTTTATCATGATGTAAAGTTTTTTCTGACTGAAGAATTACTGTGGGGGTCAACTAGCTTCATTGACTACACTAACATGGATGATGTGTTTTAAATTTTTCATCAGTTCAAATAAAAAATTAAAAAATATATTTTTAATATTATTTTTACTTATCAATCTTGTACTTTTATTTCATTATATCGCTATATTACGTTTTCTTAAGCCAATTTTTTTTTCGGTGATGTGATGGAAATTTTCATTCGATGTACAAATTAAGTATGAGTCAAGTAGCCTATTAATAAATTATTTTTTGTTTTAAGTATTAATGATGACATTGAAGTATTCATTTGAATTGTAATAGCATTTATTTATTAGAGTTTTTTTAATTGGTTAGTAAACAAAGAATTTTTATTTTCATTAATTGAAGGAGGTAATTTATTATATATTTTAATATATGAATGTTATGTACTATTAGATGTTAGTTTTAATCTGCAACTTGGCAACATTAACTTATTTTTGTATCGTGATGGATATTTCGATGGAATATCTTGTCGTTTTGTGTAAAATTCGCTATGTTTGCGTACAAATTTGCAAACTTCGTAAATATACAAACACGGCAGGGGCAATTTCTAGAAACTGTGTCTATGTGAACTTGATGACAGATAGATACATATATAAGTACTTAAACATTTTTTGTTTGTAAATACATACTTATTATACATAGAAAACACCCAGACCAAGACAAATAGACATGTTCATGCAGACAAATATTTGTCTTGTTCGGAAATCGAACCCGAGACCTCTGGCGCGGAAGGCAGGTAGTTTGCTCCTGCGCCAAATCGGTCGTCAGGTATCGTCAGGTAAATATAAGTACTAATTTTAAAATAAACAAATACAAAAGTCACTTTACCGTGCGTACGAAGTCGCGGGCAACAGCTAGTATTGATATAAAAACATATATTCAAACAAAGCTTCAAATAAATTCAACAAAATGCTATCAAAAAGAAGTCGTAATGCATTCGTATCGTAATTTGTTATCGTATTGGGTCATTAATTACGATGTATTCGTCATTCGTATTGGTATCGTAATAGCCACAAATAGGGTAAATTACTAAAATACGCAAAGAACGCATTTTAGTTGGTAGCTATCTGCCGCTTGCTAAAACGCAAAACGAAATCAAACACTTGTCGTCTTGCCGTTGTTGTCGCTCCGACGATAATCCCCCGATCCGATCCTCTCGCCCTGCTAAGTTTGGCAACGTCGCGCGTCGCACTCGCACGTTTCGTACATTGTCGATATTAAAATATCGATAAAATTATCGATATTTTAATCGCTATTTCGTATCGATATCCAACTATCGAAATTTTATGCTTATATCGATATCTGGTCGAAATACGACGAAAATTTTTGGACTTCCCTTACTAAATCGATCACGTGATTAGTGCGATTTGTATGAAGAGTAAAAAAAATTTTGTCATATTTCGACCTATGTTTCTAGGAGAAAGTTGTTCACTTAGATACCGATTCCGAGTCGATCCTAAAAATTTGTGCACTGATAAAAAAATATCCTGTATAAACACTACCTACACAGACAGAACACATAAAAAGATAAATAAACCAAATACTATTGCAAGCTCTAGAGATAAATATTAGAAATATTGAAATGAAGTATTTGAAAAAGTCGACCCGTCTCACAACTAGCTCCGATGGGACTCGAGTCCCATCGGAGCTAGTTGTGAGACGGGTGTGGGTGTGGGTTCGAACCCACGACCTTTCACTGTCCGGGCGAATGCTCTAACCACTGAGTCGTAGTTAGAGTATATGTTAGAAAATGAACTTATAGTGTCACAATTCGGTTGGTTCGACTGTACTATGATGCATTATAGACTCGACGCCATATTGGGAACAATGCAAGGTTGCAGATTGTTCTAAAACGTTGGCGCCGAGATATGATCGCGAATATCAATCGAAAATGCATTCGGAATCGAGAACAGATGCAGGATACGTGCCAGCTTTCGTTTAGGTATAAGAAATGAAATTGAAAAATAATATATTTTAGGACTTAACTTTTAGTCATATCTGAGCATGCCAAGGAATAGTAGGAGTACCTACATGTCGAGAACGGGAAGCTAGCAATTTGCAATGTCGACGGCTCGGGCTATAATCATTCGAGGCAATGCAAATAGCTTCCAGTACAAGGCTTGTATAAAACTTTTCTCACGAAATTCGAGGATTTTTTTTTTTAAGATGGAATGTTAACGTTTCAGAGCTTGAATGATGAAAAATAATTTACAGCTTTTTTCCTAAAGAAATACTTAAAAGAGTTTCCTGGAATCTAAGAGTTTATCAATGAGTCATTTACTGCAAGATTTGAGATAATATTTGTGTTTTCGACTTCTTTTCACTATCATGGCGTGGCGTCACTATTTAGAAAAATAATATAATTTTGTTTTACTAGCTAAGTAACACTTCACATGAAATTAGGATATTCAATTAAAATTATTAATTTATTTTTTCTTGTTTCAGGTAAGGCAACACTGTTCGGAGAACGTGAAGAGAAATGACCTCTTGCTAATAGCAATTTTAAAAATAGAAGTATGTAATCTTCGACTACCTCCGTGGTGGAGTGGTGTGCGCAGCGGTTATCAAGGTGCCGCTATCTCTGAGGTCCCAGGTTCGTTTCCCGGTTGGGTAAATGTTGAAAAGCAACTTTTAATATGAGGTATGTTGTATGTGGTAAGTAATAGGTAAGTACCCGTCGTTGTTTCCAAATGCCATAACACAGTTGCGGAACTTAGTGTGGGATTGGAACAATGTAATGTGATGGTGTCCAATATTTATGTAAGACTAGCATAGCAACCGGCTGCTACCTTGTCCGTGTGGGCTATTTTACAAGCTTTTTATTAATATGCCATGTTAGTTAGTTAGTTTGTTAGTTAGTGGGTGACAAATCTTGCAAGCTTAATTTGACCCACTTCCCAGTGTCCGATGGAGCTGAAATTTTGTATACTGGTTTGGTTCAGATGACAATACAATATTTAAGTACAGTCAGCAAAAAAGCTTGTCATAAAAAATATTTTTTTCAAAATCTTATTTAGATATCCACAGTCCTTTATTTCCTATTGCATGTTTTTTTTAGTAGCCCTTGACGCAGTGGCGCTCGGCCTGCGATCGTTGAGGTTAAGCAACTTTGGCAATGGTCGGTCACGGGATGGGTGACCAAGCAATTTTCATCTCGAGCTCCTCCGTGCTTCGGAAGGCACGTTAAGCTGTTGGTCTCGGCTGTACTTGCAGTTTAATACCCACCAACACGCAATGGGCCCGCGTGGTGGGTCATGCATGGCCCATTTTCCTTATCCATCCGTAACGAAAATGGCTGATGATGATGATGATGATGCATGCTTTTTTAGGATATTTTTCGTGATAAAGGTAACTTAGTTCTCTGCCTTATGCAAAGCAGAAACATAAAAGTTGTATGTAAGTACATAAAAGTTGTATTTCATATCAAACTCTCAAAGAACAATTATCACTAAGCTGCCACCAAAGCTTACGAGTCTTTAAGACAAGCTGATAAAGAAAAGTCGGCCATTTTATCTAGAAATACCTCCGTGGAACTGTTTACGTAACGAAGAGTTACGGCCTAAGCTCTTAATCTAACTTAGGTTACAGTAAATTTGCTAAGCTCTAATAATTATATTAGTAGAGCCACAGAGCGAAAGACAAAAGATGCTGTTAAATTGCTATTTTATGACTTATTTTATTTCATATATTTATTCTAGTGTTTGTTTGTTTTTGAAGTGAAAACTTCTTTAGCGGGGCGTTGTGCACTTGTTGTAATTGACAACATTTCATAAAATTTATCATGTGTTTTTATTTGCTATTTAGAAATAACATTTAAAAAGTGGAGACTCGTATTTTTTCCTGTTCCAAAATTTTTATTTTTAGTCAACGTAAAATTAATTTGAAAACTTACTCATTCAAAAAGAGCCTAAGTCCAGGAAGAAGGCAGGTTGGCAGACATACCTTTGCAAATTATTTAAAAAAATACATTCTGACGTCGTCAAGTCAACGTGACACTAATGACGTTTGTTGTCTGTTGTTGTTACGGTTTCTCGTTTGGTTTAAGTTGTTTTATTTGATGTTATTTCTCTTCATAACTCGTAAATTTAAATCAAAATGGAAAAAAACTGTTCGTGAATTAGATCCCTTAATTTTATGTGTAGTTCCTGGCTGCAAAAATACAGTTCTGAAATGCCCAAAAAAACATTTTTTACGTGCCCATGTCCACACATTCACAGTGGTGTGCTGCTTTATATAAAAATAAAGTACCATGTGGTAGTGTGTACTAAATTACAGGGATTGGATGGAGAATAAAGTCACAAGACCTCGACTAAACCCCAAGTACCAAGAAGGCTTCAAAATGTTAATAAAGATCCAACATTTCCTTCAACATCAGGACATTTAAATCCCTCCCCAAATACACAAGAAAAAGGTGTTGTGTGTTTTTTTTGTATTGGTTATGTCCCAGTTGTCTCTAATCTAACTGTTTTTTTCTGGAATATATTCAATGTAGGTACAGACATTTTTCTAGTTTTTAGTAGTTTAGAAAGGTAGATTCCTAGATCAGGAAGGAGATAAATATTGAAATAAACGCATATCAAAATGAAATTGTATTTTATTAAACAGACAAAACACGACTACTTTTTAAATATTATCAAACACAGACTTCTATTTAAAATAACAAAAATAAGTAGGTACTTAAACACTAAACTATAGCCTGACTTGATATTTCACACCACACATGTAATGGCGGGCAGAGTAACTATGAACGAAACAACACTGGAGAATTTCTCAAACATGCTATTTAATTGGCTATGTGGTTTATAAAGCATACTTGTGTATGTGTGTATACTAAAGTGTCTTTACTCTCATCAATAACTGCTTTAACTATATACATTTTTGATCGAACTTTGTGTTCAGGAATTACTCTGCCCTTGATGGTACACATGGCTTGCTCTCGTTTTACTTCCACATAGCCTACAGAAGATTGAAGTTTCTACGTAGGCATCTCTCGATGAAAATAAAACTTCAGCTCCCCTTATTTCCGCAACGTTAAATGAGTCGTGTTCACGCATATTCCAATAACATCATCATGTCAACTTTGGGAAGGTTGCGAATGTCTGCCATATATTAATCCTTCAGCCACCTTCATAATTTTCAATTGTTAGTTTAGTAAAGTTATGATAAGTTAGCTTTAATATGTTAATCTTCCTTCTGTAGGAGTAGGAGGCACAATATTATTTTTACTGATATCGCAAGTCCATAGTTCTATCTATGTCAAAATATGTCATTATACAAAACAGGTTAGGTTTAGCGAAGAGTATCACTACAACTAACTTGACATCTGCAGTTTATACCCATCTTTGTCACTCTCCGGGCATGACAGAATTGAGTGAAAGAGGCGGGTACAATTTTTGTACTCATTACTCATCTTGATAGCGACAGTTTTTTTTTAATGAGAGGCGTTTTCTTATGTTATGCAAAGGAATGTCATCATAATGTTCCTTCATCAAGATAAAAGGGGCTTTTTTCCGAATATTTCAATAAATAAGTGATTTAAAAATCCGAAAAAATATGTACAGTGTTAGAAATTGAAAAATCTCGAAATGGTTTTCGATTTAAGGTACCTTGTTAAAAATGAAAACATGTCAATTGGTAAAAAAATTTTAAACTCGCGTCAGGATCACGTGACCGTCAGTCTGTGCCGTCAGATCGAAAGTTCTTAAAACGGACACTTGATCAAAAAACTGATACAATGTCATTAGAATACGAAGGCAAAGTTCGCCACCGTTTCCAAAGTTGTGATAGCTCAAGTTAGAAAACGGGTGGCATCGAAGCCAGAAGACCTCGGTTCAAATCTAGTCCGTATTTTTTTCTTTTTTTGTCAAATTCCTTTTTTTTGTGAAAAAGTCTAGTCTTTTCACTTCTGCCGGCACTCCCGGAGTGCAACCCGTGTTTTTTAGATACTTATACATATTATGAATAGTTAAAAAAACCAAATTACCTATCTTCAAGTATCTAGTATCAAGTGACTAAGAACTTAAGGGTGGTCGAAAACTTAGTTCGTCTTTTTTTTCATTATTTCACCTAATAATTAATTTAATTCTTGACAGTCACATCAGAAGTAGCGCTCTCCATACTACAAAATATAACCTCTTGTGGAAGGTTAGGACCCATCCTTCTTTTATAATGTAGGAATATGACCCAGGCATTAATGCAAAGGTTGGATTAAAAAAATAGTAATAAATAAAGAAAGTAACCTTGTCACTGCGTAACCTGTGTACCATGCGGGCGAAGTACAACACTAGACTCCGGGCGAGGTCAGTGCGTGCGGCCGCGGCCCCGCCCGGGGGTTGTCATCGCTATATTGGACTTAAGCATGCCGTGCACGAGCGACAAACGAAGCGATTAAAATAATAATACACCTTTAAATTTTAATTAGTACTTACAAAGAATTTAGGGGATGATAGTGTCCATCAATACGAACAAATTTTACTACGGGGCCAACCACGGAATCGCGAAAACATAATCAGCTGTTTCATACATTTTAGTCGAGTCGATGTTGTACTTTTGTATGGAACAAACTAGAAAATTGTGCCCGGTTAAATATGTGGAAAGTTTGCTGTTTTGAACAAAGAGTTATTCGAAATCCCCCCTCTTGCTACTTTTTTAATCAACAACGGGGTAGCACTAAAGTCGGAAAGACACTTCTGTGGTGTGGCGCGACGCCAGAATGTCTGTTTCATACACTTAGTATGGACACGACACGACAGAGACAGAGAGAGTCGAGCCACACTGCATAAGTGTGTTTCTAACCATACTAAATGTATGAAACCACTGCGCCGCGCGTCAACACACTGCGCTAGACAAGTGTGTTTCTAGCTTAAGCCTTCATCACGCCGTTCACATCCATCACACCACTTAACAGTGGTGATAAGACTGAAGGTTATTATTAAGGACTTAAGGAATTTATCTCTAACTGCCGGAGCACAATTATGCTAAAAACATCATTCTTATGGCGTCAGGGTTGATAAGATGGTGGTAGCTAGCCAGGCGGACTAAGAACAAGTCCTACCACCAACCAAACCGAATACAATATGTAACCCCACTGGGAATCAAACCAGGGACCATTGGATCTGAATTTCTGAAATCGGTGGTGTAAACCACTAGACCACTGATGCGGTTAAAACCTTCTAACGTCTTTTTTACTAGTATTTTCTGCGCACACAACAAAGTAAAGTTCTGCCGTGTGCGCCCAACCTATCCTAATGCTCACCACCAGTCGCCACCCTTTTAGCCATCAGGGTACATTCAATTACGTTAATATAGCTATTAATTTTAAGTGGAAATGTAAATATGCTGACAAATGGTATTTTTGCTTTTTTAAACACTTAACTGTCACGACATGAAACAAAATAGATTGAGCTGGTTATTAATTACTCTTTTACTTAATTAGTTACATAAAAACAGTAACAGCATTGTTTGATATTGATATAGATAGAGACGTGGAGGAGTTTTTAAAATAATAAATGTATTTTCTAATGTGAAAAACATTGTTCGATATTAGCTTTTTCAGCGCAGAGAAAAAAAATAACAAAAAATGAGTGACTTTTAGCGAGTCACTTTTAACTCACAGAAACATTTCCCAGTATTGTACACATTAGGTTAAAAACCGACAAACTTCAATAATTTTAAGAAATTACGTACACACTCTTCTTGGAACTTTTTTACATAAAGGATTCAGTATCTAACTTGGCAGCATAACACATCTTTCAATTCCACGTTTTCTTTGGCTCTAAATATAATTTAAATTAGCTTCTGAACGTTTTTGAAGGCAAAACAAATATTGAAATTATTAAACAACACTTGCTTCTAAAAGTTACGCGTCTTCAACTTACTTAAGATTTCTAATAGTTAAATCAATAAAGAGTAATTTTAATAAAAAAATTCGCTACTTCACGTACTCTACTTCTTCTACTTCTTCGTTACGAAAATGGGGTGGGGATAAAATATAAATCCAATTTAAGTGCTAAAACAAGGAATTGAATATTGGACCATGCAGTGGGGACATGAAATGGCTAATGAAGAGACTCTCCTTATTACTTATATCAATTAATAATTTTAATTTAATTTTATGCATTCACAATGCAATTCTGTATCGTTTTGTACCTACCTATACAATAAAATAAACAATCGTTCGTCGTCGAATTTTCCTTTACTTATTAAAACAGCGATACTTATTAAAACTCCTTACGTTACAAGCTTCGTATGCCATTCAGTAGTTTAATTGGATAGACAAAGAGAGCATTGGGCCTGAGTCCAAGAGGTGTGAGTTCGAATCCCGTTTGATAATCCACTATGGGGCTGTGTTTTTTTTAATTTTTTATTTTCTGTATTTACATTGATAGGTACTAAAAAAATAGTCTAATACAATACGTTTGGAATGGAAATCTAAAAAATTATTGCAACAAGTAAAAAGAAATTGAGATTTTAAATTATTTTTATGCATTCACAATGCAATTTTGTAAGTATAGGAAAAATGTGATAGTAAAAAACCACGAGCTCTATAAGTATCCCATAGGGCTCGTAGTTTTTTACTTCCACATTTTTCCTATAAGTAAAATGAATATCACTTATATTTTATTTTTATGTTAACCTAGTGATAAAGATTTATAGTTGTGTTATGATCTTGGAAAAGTTTTACACATGTGTTAAATAACTCAATTCTACCTTATTTGGATTTATGCGACTCTAACGATTTCACGAAAGGCCTGATTAGATAAAAATATGACTTCTTAGATGTGATGTCGCCCCTTAAGGCAGTTCTGCCATTAAAATAATGTCCGTCTAATGAAAAAGCTCATAAATTTTACAATACTCTTCTTTTATGGCTTCATTATTATAGACTTAATGTTCATACTTAGCCTGCATTTTTTAACTGAGAATTTAACGCTTTTTTACTTTTGGTGCAATGGTTTTAAAAGTTCTTTGGATTCGAATTAGTACAGACTAGTAAGTACAAGTATTTAACAAACGTTTTTGTTCCCCAGTCATTACCTAAAACACGAACAATGCAAGATTGGCTTTATATTTTAATTACATTCGTCTACATCTGGAGAATATCTGGAGTGTCCAGAATGACTGCCTTATGACACTGACTTACATACCTACCTACTAGCACGAAAAGGACCCTAAAACTCTAGTGGTCCTAGGTCCTAGATCCTTACTAATATTATAAACAGAAAAGATTTTAATTTTTTTGTTTGTAACGAATACTTATACTTACTCAAAAAGTACTGGAGCTATTTTGAAAATTCTTTCACCAGTAGAAAGCTACATTTGTCCCGAGTGACATTATGCTGTAATATATAAGTAATTCCAAACCATTCAAGAGAACGATAGAGACTTTAGAGTTATATAAAGTCTAAACAAGCTGCTCGGCACATAGTGCCTTCATAAACACCTTGTGATTATTATTCGCTATAGAGTAGTCAAACTCATTTATTCATTTCAGGCCAATACAGCACTTGTGAACGTCAATCTTTTTCTCCCTGTTTTAATAATAATTCATACAGAGTCGTCAAATTGAAAAATTACCTTCACACATTAGAAAGGTCACTTTCAATCACAATAGAAAATAGGTAAGTACCTACTTAATTAAAGTAGTTACATTTGCTAACTAATTTGGAAACTATAGACAATTTTCAACTTCACAATATAAATACCAGTAGGTACTCATCTTATTTTCTTCTATGGGCGTAAGCGGAGATCACCTTGTCTTCCCGACCCGACTTACAATTTAATTACCAGTCTACAAAAATCGCCCAATCAACCATTTCCATATACCAACATACGCTTTTACATCAATAAGGTAGTGTTTAGAAACGTACGATTTATTTGCATTCGCAACGGACGGAATGTTTTCATTAGTTGAGCTCAAGTGGCGAGTCAAGTGCCGCATGTGGGTCGCGGCCCACGGCCCACTTTTAACTCTAAAATAAACCTGGATGAAGGAACTGAAAGGAAACTGCGATTTCTAACAGCTTTTGACACGGTTTAGTTGCCTAGACTTGAAAGTTGTTACCGCTTCTGTTGGTAAACAAAATATATTTATTTTACTTGAGGATTTTACTGCCAGAATACCAGCGTTGTCGTGACACATTATAGTGTCATGGCAACTCATGCTGAGGCAGGGACCTTATTGACCTAAAGTCCATACTTATTTTCTTTTTTAGTTTTCTTTTTATTATCCTTATTGTGTGGTCTTTTGTGTAAATAAAAAAATATCTCTCTCTCTCTCTCTTGAGGTTATTGAACACCGCTATCAAGCTTTAGGTGGCTCGCACCTGCTCTTCTTGGCTTGTAAGGAGTAGGTCGATATCCAGCCGTAGACTTTAACAGCTGATAATGACGATACTGTGTTATTCATAGCATAACATGTTCAAACTCTTGACCCTTTCCTACTCCTTGACCACACACAATGCAACTTATTAAGCTCGTCTGTCTGTAGGCATGTTTGTACCTAAACAACTAAAAGCTTCAAAAATGGAAAATGAAGTATTTAGAAAAAATCGACCCGTCTCCCAACTAGCTCCGATGGAACTCGAACCCACGACCTTTCGCTATCCGGGCGACTGCTCTAACCACTGAGCTACGGAGTCGTTACGAGATGCGTCGATGTCGATTAATAATAAAAAATGCATTGTGAATGCAAAAAAGTAAAAATTTAAATAACTAAAAGCTTGCTCCCGCAGTCACTATCATACAACGCTATTCAAATTAACACTATAGCCGCGAATAATCCCACCTTAATTTCTGGCAGACGGTGTGCGTAAACTAAAACCCGTGCTATCCCGACTATTCCGGGAATTAGGCGCCGGCATCTACACGGTTTCCCAGAAGAATGGTCAAATACCTACTTACATTATTATTTTAAATTATCAACAGAAATAAGGGTTAGCCACTTGATCTATATTTAGTACTTCGTTAATAACCTTCATTGAATTCAATGTCGCAAGCATTGAGTTATAATGTACTCAAGCAACCTGAGACCACAAACCTAGCAACCTATCAAACTGTGCTATCAAGATTTTGGTTATTATTTTACGAAATGGAGAAGTAGCAGAGAAGTGAAAAATCATTCCACCACTTCAAATCGATATTTAGGTTCATCTTAATATAATGTATCGAACAAAACTGCTCTGCAGTAGTGATGCACCGATTCCTGTTTTAGGATTATTGTATCTAATAATCCCCGATTAGGATTAGGATTAGTAAGGAAAGGAAATGCTTATGCCCGTTTGCACTAAACTCGGGTTGAGCTTGTCATAGATAAGATATATCTTAGCTTAGAAACAGAATAAAACAGCCGAGCTAAAAATTTTGTTTGCACTGACAGACTACGTCGTAAATTAGTCATCACCTTGCTAAAAGAATGAATGAATGAATTCAAATATTAATTGTTTATGGATTTTAAACCTGGCGAGGTAAAGTAGGTCACTGGATATTTTTTTGGTTGAAACTTCTCATTGATTCCTTCGTAAGTTAAAAGGAGACAAAAGCTAAGGCGTTGTCTATTTTATTTGGTAGGAGTAATTCACCGAGAAAAGAAAAAAGTCAACTGAGCTCAACTGTCAGGAAAAACATAAATACAGTGCGCAACCTTTTCTGTTCCGGTGGCCAAAACTAGAACTAACGAGTTTTGTTTTTAATGTCATTTTGCTAATACTTTCATGTTTTGCTGCTAAACATAAGCGCCGCTGTCATGGGAACAGAAAAGATTGTCGATCTGTAATGTTTTTTTAAATAAATGATGAATGACGTATGTCACATGTGTTGTGTCTCTTTCTAGCAAACAAGAATACAAAAGCCACAAGCTTTTCTGTTCCGATGACAGCCGTGACACAGGAGTCACTTGCAATACGAAATTAGCTGTCAAAATGGACTGTCGTATGAAAACTGTTTTAGTTCCAAAGATAATCACCGGAACAGAAAAGCTTGTCGCACTACTCTTTGCTCATAATGCCACAGACAATAATCACTGATATAGGTATTTCTTAAGCCTTAGGCGCTCGATATTGGGCCCGTAAGTTAAGAATAGCCAAAAGTGCATTTAAGAATGTCCTAAGGTTAGTGCAAAGCAATTTTATGTTAAGAATCTCTTAAGTTAGCTAGGAAAAGACTTAGGCGATTTTTAAGTTTAGTGCAAACGGGTGTTACTGACTTAAACTACTTTATACTATGACTCTATTTATTGATTATAATTTATTAATATTCAAATAAAACTTAATCTCTAATTGTGCCATTGTCATTGTCATCAATGTCAAATGTCAATGTCAACCATATTCTTTGTTTATTTGATGGCAAAGGCAAAGGTATCAGAACCCATAGAGCACAAAGTTGACCATTGATAGTGTAAAGTGCGTTCAGAAACAATGCTCAGAGTTTTTTGTAATAAAAATAATAAAATAAGAATCGTTAGGGGATTTCTTACAATAATAGCCGATTAGGATTAATCGTAAAAATGCTGATAATCGGCGACTAGGATAAATCCGAATCCTAATCGTTACTTCACTACTCTGCAGATCAGCAGAAATACAAATTCGCTGCAGTTTTTAAAATTAGTTTACCTATGTCTACATCATAGGAAAACAGATTTCCGTGTATAATTTAACAACAACTACTTAATTAAACAGTTCTAGTGTTACTTCTAGTGGTTATTTAATTAAATTTAAATTAAAACAATGTCGTAAATTAGTTGTTCGTATACCCACCGACATTTAAATTCCGCACACTTATTAACGTTTTCCGGGGCAAGCCGTGGTTTTGTTAAATAGCGCATATTTCACCCCTAATGTGGAAACTTCTGCCGCTGTATCAGGCGTGAGCGCCGTTTTTTAACCGACTTCTAAATCAAAAAGGAGGAGGTTCTCTATTCGTCTGTATGTATGTTTTTTTATTATTTTTTTTGTGTATGTCCACCGATTACTCGAAGACGGCTGAACCGATTGAAATGGTTCGTTATTACATCAGGTTTGTTTCCAAGTTGGTCCCATTTTTTGAAATTTTGAAATCGGTTCTGTAGTTTTCAGGAAATCTTGAAAATACTTTTGTTTTCGTTACCACTTTATGTGAATTTAATACGTATCTTTAGGCATAACTCCTTTGTTTATAAATCGATTTAGATGATTCTTGTTTTGTTAAAAAGGGGATACCTCAAGGTATTTTAACCGACTTCAAAAAAGGAGGTTTTCAGTTTGATCACATACCTATTTACCAGAAAACACGTAAATTGCCTGCACGATGCACTAAAAAGAGTGAAATAAAAATTATTTTTATAAAAAAATTAAACCGCCTTCAAAAAAACCACATCAAAAAAGTAAGAAATAATTCCTCACCAAATAAATAACGTAAGTACTTTGAAGTCGGGCGGGTTTTAACAAAAACAACAAAAAATTGTACATGTTTCACGCCCGACTTCAAAGTACTTACGTTATTTATTTGGTGAGGAATTATTTCTTACTTTTTTGATGTGGTTTTTTTATATCACTACATTTAGTTAATTTATTTCATTTACAGTACATTTTTATGGGTATATCTAAATTGAAATTTATAACACGAAAAAATTGTAGGCACTTATACCTATCTATAGTCTACATTAGACGTAGTAATTTTTTGTTGTATTTTTTTCTAAAGCGCTCAAATACTGTATTATAAATAAAACTAGTGCTCCGCTCGCGACTCTGCGTGGACCCCCTTTTCTACCCCAAAATATTATAATTTTATTTTTACCCCAATAATATATTCCAAATATCCTCTCTTAGTGCACCTCTACTCTCCCCAAGGAACATACATGCCAAATTTCAGCTTCTTGCGCCCAGTAGTTTCGGCTGTGCGTTGTCTGTCGGTCAGTCAGTAGGTAACGCAAGAGTTTTAATATACCTAGACCTAACGAGTAGGTATTTTTATACCATAAAATCCAAATATACATACCATACTTACCATAAAATCCTTTTTGGGGTGTAAGGCCAGATAGAACCTCCACGCGTGCTCACCTGCTGTTCGTCCCAGTTCATGTTCGCATCGACTGGGAAGAACAGTTGAGGGGACGGTGCACCCCGGGCGCCACTGTAAGTAATTTCTCTCTTCAGTAGGAAATTGCTTACAGTGGTGGCAGATAATCTGGCACCCAATCCAAGGTGTTAGACGTACCGTGCCGAAGGATGCGTGGCCAAGGGGGTGCTTGGTCTCAAACGAGTGTCTCTCCAGTGAGATGGCAATCATGGAGCAGTAAGTGGCCTTACCCGGGCAAGCGGGGCTCTGCTCGGGTGGACCGTGTAGTTCCCTCGCTACTCGTGGGACCAATATGGAACCTTTAGATAAATTAAATGCAACCTTAATTAAGCCTAGCAGACGCGCTGAAAGTGAGGAGTCACTTCCAAAAGCTTTCGACGCGTCTCTTAGATTAGAAACTGATGAGAATAAAGAACAGATGAAAGAGGACGTCTTGCTGGAGTCGCCAACCCCGTCCCCTAAAAAGGATGAGGAAAATGGTTCTGGCATAGACGATAAGTGGAAGTTGACCGTGTCCAAAAGTAAGTGGAGACGGGAGAAGCGCAAGCTTATGAGGAGACTAAGGGAGGGCCAAACAGCTTCTGGATCACAGGTCTCGCCAACAAACCCGGCGGGCTCTGGGACCGAGGAGCGTAAACGGCCACCTAAAGTGAAAAGACAGGGGACGAATCCTGATGAAGGACCGTCGCAGCAACGTCCGCCCAAGCGGCAGAACCGAGGCAGTGACTGGGTGGAGGGACCGCGAGGCTCCGCCAAGGAGCAGAGCGATCTCGCCGTCTTTGTGTGCCGAGGGGATGGGGCCAAGGTGGACGAGGCTGCGGCGGCTCACATCAGGAAGAAGCTGGTGGGTCTCATCAGGGAGAGGCTGCTAGCCCGGATAGAGGGGGACAAGGGACGATCTACTGCCTTCGCTACGTCCGGTCTGGTGTCGGAAGGATTTTTCCTTGTGACACCATACACGACTGAGGCAAGGGAGTGGATCCTAACTTGCGACCTGGGGGAGTATGAGGGCACTACGCTCGTAATTAAGCCCCTAAACAGATGCCGAGTAGCTGTGTGGCTGCCCGGTTGTGAAGAGGACCACGCCGATGCCCTAATGCTCCTGAAGCTCGCCAACGAGCACCAGGAGGAGCTGAGGATCCAAGAGTGGACCCTCCTCTACGGGGAGAAGTTGGCGACGGGATCTCGGCTGGTTGTGGGAGTCCCAAACGAGGTCTTTGGGGAGAGCAGAGACCATGCCTGGCTCCATTACGAGCTTACTAGAGTACAGGCAAGGGTCTTACGAGCGGGGAAAGGGGGTAGCCATCCACAGACGGGGTGCTCTGCCTCAAACACAGCTACACGGACAGAGCACCCAACCACAAGCGCCAACACACGCACACATACTCAAACATGTGGGCCGCCTGGCGATCGGGGCAGAGACTGCGGGGACAACTGTGTGGCGTCAAGACGCGTCGCACAGCCCCTGCGGTCCAGTTCCCTGGTTTTCGGCGGATCCAACCCACATGCTACAAGCACAAACCCGGACCCTGTGACAAGCATCCTGGGGTCGGCACCTTCTGGCCCATCACCCGATGCCCAGAGGCGCACGACCTCGGGGGCGAATCATTAGGGTTCAGGAAGACTCACACAGCCACTAAACACAAACAGTAACACTCAACATGCACAACAACACACACAAAACACAAACACATAAACAAAAAAAAATAAAGATACTTCAGCTAAATTTGCACCACTGCCGCGAAGCCATGACTGAGCTTTGCAGATTCGTGGTTACAAATGACATAGACATCGCCCTGCTACAAGAGCCTTATGTTAACACTGTAGGCCGTGTGGCTGGCATTGGATGTCTGGGAGGGACTACCATCTACTGTCGTGATGGTGAGTCGAATCCTAGGACATGCATATACGTCAGCGAAAGGGCAAGGGCATTAGGCTTAATAGAAGTTGAATGTTACAGAGATCTTACGGCAGCTATAGTCACAATATGTGGAGCAGATGGGCGCAGGAAAAGGATGGTCTTCATGTCGGTCTACATCCCGAGTGAGACTGACTACGAGCCACCAGGGACACGCCTAGAAGAAACAATAGCGAGATATAGAGGTATGGACATCCCCATTGTGGCAGGCTGTGACGCTAACTCTCACCACACGGTGTGGGGCAGCACAGACTGCAACAATAAGGGTAACTTATTACTTGAATATATCCTTAGTACTAACTTAGAAATAATGAATGTAGGTAACACACCGACGTTCGTCACAAGAACAAGGAAAGAAGTATTGGACATAACACTTATGTCCAGAGAAGAAAGCCATCTGATGAAGGACTGGAGGGTTGACACCTCACACTCCTTCTCGGACCATCGCAGAATCACCTACAGTTTGACTTGTCAAGTCGAAACTGTAAGCTATAGAAACAATAAGAAAACCAACTGGGAAAAATTCGATCAAGAAATGAATGAATGGAAACCCGGCAATGGTAGGCTAATTAATAACACAATAGCAATCGAAAAAGAAGCAGACAGGCTGGAAAAGGCCCTTACGAAAGCCTATCTATCGGCCTGTCCGCTGAAACAAGTTAAGTCAGGGAAGGGACAACCCTGGTGGAACAAAGAGCTTAAGAAATTAAGGAAAAGAACCAAGAAGGCACTCAGAATTGCCCTAGAAAGGGACGACGACGAGAGCTGGAACAAGTACAGAGAAGAACGTAACAACTTCAAGTACACAAGCCGAAAAGAAAGCAGAAATGGATGGGAAGCCTTTTGTGAACGCATCTCTGGACAACCTGAATCGGCCAGGTTGGTGAGGATGCTAGCAAAAGATAACACCTGTAAACTAGGAAGCCTCAAAAAAGATGACACTATTTTAGTGGACCCTAAAGAAATACTTACGGAAATGATGGCCACTCACTTCCCGGACTGTATAGAGCATACAGAGGAGGAGATGAACACTCTGTCGGCAGAAAATCTATCAAACGGCGAGGCAGAGGTCAGAAAAGTAATTACAGAGGACATGCTAGTGTGGAGCATTTCTTCCTTTCAACCATATAAAGCAGCAGGGCCAGATGGCATCTTCCCAAAGATGCTACAAGCTGCTTTAAGGTTTATAAAGGAGGACCTCCTAGTTCTATATCGAAGCAGCCTAGCAACTAACTATATACCTAGTTGCTGGAGAAAAGTTAGGGCCGTCTTCATACCGAAACCAGGGAAGGCCACGTATCAAGAGGCGAAGTCCTTCAGATGCATCAGCCTTTCCTCGTTCCTACTGAAGACACTAGAAAAAATACTAGATAGACACATAAGAGAAACCATAGGCAAAAGTAAAAAACCACTACATGACAATCAACATGCCTATATGGAAGGGAAATCCATTGAGACAGCCCTCCACAACATGACAGTCAGAGTGGAAAGATCAATCACAAACAAGGAATACGCTCTAGCGTGCTTCTTCGATGTTGAAGGCGCCTTTGACAAAGCGTCTGCGCAATCCATCGTGGAGGCACTAAACAGAGAAGGCGTAACAAAGCAAATATCAGGTTGGATCACTAACATGCTACAACACAGATCCATACAAGCAGAACTAGCAGATATCAAATACACCATCAAAGCCAGGAGAGGCTTTCCCCAGGGAGGCTGTCTGTCTCCACTGCTTTGGTGTATCTTAATAGATGAACTAGTAACCAGAATCACTGCTATGAATATATACATCCAAGCGTACTCGGATGATGGCCTGTTACTTGTAAGAGGCAAAGTTCTAAGCGTGGTCAGAGATATAATGAGAAGTGGAATTATGACAACACTGAGATGGTGCAGGGACAAGGGATTGAACCTCAACCCTAGTAAAACCAAACTGATGTTGTTCACTAACAAAAGAAAGATTGATAGCATGATCCCAATTAACATTGAGAATGTTGAACTCGAGACAGTAAAGGAGTTTAAATACCTAGGGATAGTCTTAGACAGCACCCTAAGTTATAGGACACACATAAAAGAAACCAGTAAAAAGGCAATGACAGCTCTCATGCAGTGCAGAAGAGCCGTTGGCAGGAACTGGGGCATGAAACCCGAAGTGGTCCAATGGATCTATAGGGCAATCATCCTACCGAGAATCCTCCACGGAGCACTAGCATGGTGGCATAAGGCAAAACTAGAATACAACAGAAAAGAACTCACTAAGGTACAAAGACTAGCTAGTGTCATGGTATCGGGAGCCATGAGAACAACTCCCACGGCCGCCTTAGAAATGATACTAGGCCTTAGTCCAATAGATCTTGAAATCGAAAAGAGAGCTACAGAACAATGGTTTAAGCTGAAAAGCACTAAAATGTGGATAGGAAGGCACAATGATCATGGTCACGCTGAAATAGGAAAAAAGTACGAAGAAAACCTTTCCATGATACTGGTTAACAATGACCTAATAAAAAAGGAAAGGATCTTCGACAAAAAGTACAGAATAAGCATCAGATCCAGAGAAGACTGGAAACTAGAACATGACAATCTGGATAGCACTGCAGTATGCTACACAGATGGGTCAAGAAAGGAATCAACTGGACTATCGGGAGCTGGGGTATACATAGCTAAACCCAACACTATAAGAACTACTTTTAATCTGGGCAAGTACGCCAGCGTGTTCCAGGCGGAAGTATTCGCGATACTGGAGTGTGCGAACATGATTAAAAGTCAGATAGGCAACTATAACGTAGGAAAAATAATAATATATAGCGACAGTCAAGCTGCCATCAAGGCCCTTGACAAAGCGGAGACTACCTCAGCCCTGGTGAAAGAATGCAAACAAAGCATTCAGGCACTTGCCAACTTGGTTGAGGTAGAAGTTGCCTGGGTACCCGGACACGAAGGTAACGTAGGCAATGAGGAAGCCGATGAATTAGCCAGGGGAGGAGCTGATGAACCCTTCATTGGCCCTGAACCAAGACTACCAATCGCATATAGAATTACTAAGAACATTATCAGGATCAGAACAATCAAAGAAACCAACCAAAGATGGATGAGAAGAAAGGACTGCAGACAGTCTAAGATTTTCATCAAATCGGTTGACAAGAAGAAAACTAGAGAACTCCTGAAACAGAGTAGGAGAAATATAAGAACGATTGTAGGTGTACTTACTGGGCACTGCCCACTAAACAGACACCTATCAGTGATTAAACGGACAGAAGACCCGATCTGTCCGCAATGCAAAGAAAGAGAAGAAACAAGCTACCACTTCATGGCAGAGTGCCCGATGTACGCATCACTGCGCTGGGAGCTCTTTGGAACGGACAAGCTTAAGGAAGAGGATCTAAAGAAGTTAACGATAAGTCAACTCAACAGGTACTGTAAGCGCACAGGTAGGTTCGAGGGTCCGACGCCGGTGGGGTAAATGATAACCCGCCTCCCCCCCTGATTTTTCAGTTTTTAGGGGACTTGGGGAACTGGGTGAAATGGTCCCGACCTAGGTGACTGATCACCCGTCCGGCTTCGCTGGCGTCCCCCCTATAAATAATAATAATAATACCATAAAATCCACTAATTTTTTTCCTTTGTATTTATCAGGATTCGGGCTTCATAAAGAACAAATACCTATCTTTTACATTTATAACATCACAGTCATATGAAAAACACTATTGTTAATCGGTTGACAAGACCCTAACGCACCAAGACGATAGCTTTATTTCTTAATTAATGTAAAGTTCTAAACAGGATGATTCTCACACAATGAAAAATAGGCGGCGTGCATAATGACGTTATTTGAGTCCCATCCTCATCCCATCATTCTCTCCTCAGTCAGTCCCATCTGCGACTCTCGTGTTATCAAATTAATATCTTGCAAATGCATATAAACATTACTGACGTCAATCTACTATGCTCGTTGACTTTTTTCTCACTGGTAGTAACGGTCTTCCTCAACCAAATAAAATAAATCTTAGGTATGAATGTTATAGATTAATTAAATAATTTATTTGGTCTCCGTGTTTGCTACGACTACATACCTCCGGCATAAATGTAAAATGAAGTAATTTGGATATGCCAAAACAAAACCCAAATCTGAGTAACTTGAACCACCTCGAATGCCGAGACAGTCCGACCTATGTGTCGAGCAGCATGCCAAGGTGTCAGGCTTGATTGATTTGCTGGATTTTTGAAGCTGCTTTTTTCCGGAATCCTAACGGAATGATTCTCACACAATGCAAAATAGGCGAAGTGCATAATGATGTTATTTGAGTCCCATCCTCATCCCATCATTCTCTCCTCAGTCAGTCCCATCTGCGACTCTCGTGTTATCAAATTAATATCTTGCAAATGCATATAAACATTACTGACGTCAATCTACTATGCTCATTGACTTTTTTCTCACTGGTAGTAACGGTCTTCCTCAACCAAATAAAATAAATCTTAGGTAAGTATGTATGTTATAGATTAATTAAATATATTTTTTTGGTCTCCGTGTTTGCTACGACTACATACCTCCGGCATAAATGTAAAATGAAGTAATTTGGATATGCCAAAACAAAACCCAAATCTGAGTAACTTGAACCACCTCGAATGCCGAGACAGTCCGACCTATGTGTCGAGCAGCATGCCAAGGTGTCAGGCTTAATTGATTTGCTGGATTTTTGAAGCTGCTTTTTTCCGGAATCCTAACGGAATGATTCTCACACAATGCAAAATAGGCGAAGTGCATAATGATGTTATTTGAGTCCCATCATTCTCTCCAGTCCCATCTGCGACTCGCGTGTTGTCATTAATGTCTTGGAACGCCGGAAGAGATATAAACATTACTGACGTCAATCTATTATACTCACTGACTTTTTTCTCACTCGTAGTGACGTTTGCCTTTCTCGGTCGAAATTATTTTTATAATAAAATTAGTTTTGTGCCTTGCCTTAATCTTCATTTAAATATGATTATCTCAAACAATTTTTATGTATTATATTATAATGTTGGAATGGAAAATGAATATTAGCTTATACAATGGTTATTAGGCACATCTCCAATAGAATTTAACTGTTCGATGAATAATTCTTGTCGTAATCTGGTCGAGATAAATTTGCAAATATTCGCAGTCGAAATATATGGCTGTATTTTTGATTTAATAGACTTATGTTAGTATTTCAACAATTTCGAAGGACCGTAGAACTTATCAATTTAATTTTAACAGGATGTAGCCAAAGAAACGAAATTTAAAATTATTAAAAAGACTCCATTAGGTTTTGAAAATTGATGAAAATGATTCTTCTCTTGAATAATCAGTTTGGAGTTCAGTGGGACAAATTGTAAATATGATACTTTTATAATGTAGGTACTAATAATAATAGTTCTACATATTATATCCGCTTCAGCAAATGAAAATAACCGGAAGCAGCCGTCATTGCGCGGTGTTTCTTTACAAATTGAAACTATTAGCAAGATGGACTTAAAATAAACCAACTTCCTCTTGTTAAGGCGATACTCGGAAAAATTATGCTAAAGCGAGATAGCAATGAGAAAACGACGCGCGCGGGACCGAGACCAATTTTGCCGATTACGCAAAAAAAACACAAAATCACTTCGTATTCAAAAACTATAGCGATTTTAAAAAAATGCTTCTATACGATCCTAAATCTTATTGGTGTTCACTAATTAAACCAATTTTCAATAGTATATGTATCCCCATTTAAGAATAATCTTGATATTTCTTATTTTTTAGAGGTATTTCCGGAAATAAAAAGTGTCGAGCCAAAATCATAAAATCGTGTTTCTGAAACTATACGATTCTAGATAAAGGTATGAAGAAGTATATATCTTATTACCAGATTTGTAACAACTGTAACCGTCCTATAGTTTTAAATCAAAAAGTCCATATTTTTCCGAGTAGCGCCTTAATTTACAAAATAAATACATAATCATAACACAGTTCGCCTGGATATCTTGAAAAGCAACATTTTGAAAACAATTTGTAATTTTTCCTTCAATGTGACTTTTAGGCACATTGAAGTATTATAACTATTTTTGCATATTTGCGGGCAAGTGCATCTTGCATTCGTGTGTTTGGGAAACATAACTAGACCACTATTTTTATTGATTCATTGATACACTTTAATGTCTTGTCGAAGTAGGTATTTATACCTAACATTGTGCAAAACACTTAAATAAGAGTAAACGACAAAGTCATGCCAACTTATCCTAATCATTCTGCCTTAACTTAACCGCCAAAAGGTCATGCTTAGCTTAAAATTTCTCTCTCGGAGTCAGAGTATCATTCTGCCTTAACCGCCAAAAGTCATGCTTAGCTTAAAATTTCTCTCTCAGAGTTAGAGTATCGCTGAGTATCTCAATCTGCATCGTATCTAAGTACTAATGTTGACAAAATTGTCTAAAATTGCACAACGGTGGCGAACAGACGAAAGTCCCCATTGTTTGAGTCAAGTATCCCACGGTCTCATTGGGTTTGCGTTAAATACTTACTACAGATACTATGGCTACGTGCAAATATTTGTGAACTAGCCTTCCGCCCGCGGCTTTGCCCGCATGGACTACACGGCGTTATCCTACGGGAATATAAAATTTTCCGCGATAAAAAGTGGCGTATTATCCTCTCGAGCCACCAAACTATCCCCATACCAAAAATCACGTCGACCCGTTGCTGCGTTTTGTGAATGCATAAAAATAATATAAAATCTTAAGGCGATGATTCCCGATCGAAATAGGCACGCTGACGCTTGCCCGCCCGCGCGCGATACACTTCACGGGGACGCAGCGGCAGCCGGCAGTGAACAGTGAACTCGCGAGCGCCCCGCGAATCGAAAATTACTTAAAATTCAATTAAAAATTTAATTTAAAAATTACTTATGATGGCCGGAATCCCTCGGCTATTCAAAGACAATTATTTTCGTATATTTTTCATTAACTAAAACCAAGTATAGGTACTGCAAGTAATAGGATATTTGGATTACAATTAGACGGATGTTTGGGATTTTATTTGACACAGTAAAATATCACCAATCCAAAAAAACGGCCGGAAGCACTAGATAAATAACTGTAAAATATAAAATATATTTTTTCCAAATTTTGAGTACTTGTGGTTTGCGAGTAATCCATAATTTAAAATACCCTATTTTCGGGAATCGGCGCCTTAATTTTGTTTTGTTTTCTCTACGTTTATTTAAGGCTACAAAATCCCGGCTTATCAATTTGGCAACTAGTTTTTCTTGTTTATAACTTACTAGCTTTCCGCCCGCAGCTTCGCCCGCGTGGACTACACGACGTTAGCCCGCGGGAACGTGATATTTTTCCGGGATAAAAAGTAGCATATGTTCCTCTCCAGGCTACAAAGTATCTGTGTCAAATCCGTTCAGCTGTTTTAGCGTGATTGAGCAACAAACATACAAACATCCAAAACATCCAAACATCTAAACTTTCACATTCATAACATTAGTAGGAAAGTAGGAATAGTAGGAATAGGATATAAAAGACTACTGAAAACTTATTATCATTTATATTCTGTGTTATCACACACTTTTAAACTTACTCCCTCATAAATATATAAGAATAACAAGAATCATTTTCGTAAACTCGTGGCACTGTCATGATATCACGGCCCATAATCTTGGTAACCATTAGTCTTTCCCATGCTTTTGCTTTCTTTGCGATAATTTACTTTGAAAGTGAAGTTTCTCCCAGATTATAATCAGATACTTATTGGTATTGTTGAATGAACATTAAGCATAACATCTACACCAGATCTACACCATTTAAAATTGCAGATGGTATATTATGATAAGATTAATTATGTTAACTTTTGAAGAATATAAATTATTATCAATGAGTCAGTCTTTGGGGTTAGTATAAACTTCCGAGAAGTTTAGTTTGGACATCAATCACTACGTGTCTACTTAGTACATTAATATGGAATTTTTATTTTGAAACATTTTTGATAAAAATTTCCTTTACTACTCGACTACGGCAAAGCCAAAAATGATAGTTATGTTTTTTTTAATTTCTTAACAAAAAGGGCTACAACTCCTTAACATTTAATGGAGAGCGATTCTTTTTAGGGTTCCGTAGCCGAATGGCAAAAAACGGAACCCTTATAGATTCGTCATGTCTGTCTGTCTGTCTGTCTGTCTGTCTGTCTGTCTGTCTGTCTGTCTGTCTGTCCGTCCGTCCGTCCGTATGTCACAGCCACTTTATTCCAAAACTATAAAAACTACACAGTTGATGCTTGGTAGGTAGATGTATTCCGTGAACCGCTTTACGATTTTAATACAAAAATAAAAAATAAAAACAAATTAAAGGGGGCTCCCCATACATAGAACTGAAAGTGAAAAATATTTTTTTAATCAAATATATTCGTGTGGGGTGTCTATAGATAGGTCCTTGAAAATAACATGAAGGTTTCTCAAATATTTTTTTCTCAAACTCAATATTTTGAAAGATAGAGACTTCCAAAGTGTTTGTTTTTGATTTCCAGTCTGATCACATACTTTAAGTTGCTCTATTTTTGCAGTGTATTCTCCTTCTCGGCATTTGTAACAGCTTGCAGAGCCTTGATACTTGAAGTTTCGTTCAAAATATATTGCCAGATTATCGAGCCAATAAACGATATTAGTTTGCGAAGTCAGTTTTATAGAAAGAAAGTACATACTGCTTGCACGTGCGACCACCGCGCTAGTGACGTCAAGGGAAATGATGCAGTTCCCATGAATGACGTCGCGGTTGTGCATGTTTTTAGTTTAAGGGAACGGTTGTGCTTAGACGGTCGCACGCAGAGTGTTAGCACTTAGGTGGAAACTAATGCTAATGACCGACCTAGACAACATACCTAACCTACATAAGGCATGAGTACAGACGTACCGGTTTTGGCCACTGTACCGGTTTTGGCCACTTTTTGCTCTAAAAGTTTTCTAAACAACTTTTAGCCATTTCTGATTAAGGCAATTAAAATAAGGTATTTTAAGGTAATAATAACGACCGTTAAAATTCCTTATGTCATAAGATTTTTTTTCAATAAATTTCATTTTCTCTTTGAAAAAATATTTTGTATGAAAACTTTAAGAAATTTGTTTTGGATGAAATACTTTATAAACCTTTGTTTTTTACAATAAAATTGTTGTTTTGCAATTGACTGGTTTCTAGCGCATTAGAATATATTGATTTTACCTGGGTTTGGTTTTCATTTTTCGCAATACTAACAAAAGTTTAACTATCAGTAAGTGGCCAAAAGCGGTACATTTGGCACCTCTCACACATTTTGTATTAAATATACAAAAACTATTTAACTTTGAAAAAATTGAAAATGTACCTTTAAAGCTAGATAAATTATCTATAATTTAAGATATAATTTGTGTCTTTAATACCTAAGACCATTTAGTACTTAGTGCTTAAAAGTCAAAAATTCCTTAAAGTGGCCACAAACGGTACCTCTGCCCTACATATAGATAAAGACAGTCATATTGTTCAAAAAACTAACTCTGTAGTAGGAGATCCCAAGAGGGCATTTTGGGATTTACTCAGGCGCGGCAGATAAACAAAGGATGAGATCCTACCTTAAATTATGTTAAGTAGGTATCTCTACCATAATAGCAACTACATACATATATATCAGTCGAAAAAAAGTCATAGAAAAAACGTCGGTTCAGTAGTTTCCATTACAAAAAAACTAAATAGAAAATTATATGTTTGCAATGGAATTAAGTCAGAAAGATTAAATTTGCTACCGCACTTAAACAAAATACTTTGAAATTCATTTCTAAAGCTCATTCGGGCATTTGACAAAGACAAATCTATATAAAACTTCACCGTTTTCCCACACAGTTGAATATTTGATTTGTACCTCTCAAAATAAATGTTCGTAACGTGATACAACGGAAACCCGTAATAGCGAGTGACACGTGTCAAGTACCTCAGACGACAGCTCGTCAATTATACAAATAGCAAAGATTCACGGTCGCTTTGATTCGTGATGTACTACTTACATTAAAATATACTATTGTATTGTACTTGTTACGTTTTACTAATACAACGACATTCCTTTTGTCGCAGCCGGGTAAAAAGTAAAGACTTAACTTCAGGAAAGGGTTCTTCAAAATAAAATTCACTTAGTTGATTTATACTTTGATATAATAAATGATTTTTCAACACACTTGCTCATAAAGTGTGCCTTATTACATCGATCTTAGGGCCATAAACCGAACTATAACCCACGCGTGCATAATAATATTACAGTACTAGTTGCGTAATAGAATTATCCCTACAAAGTTAAGTAAGTACCTAACTGCAAATTATATGCGAGTAAACTGAGACTTTTCAATTTAACCGGGTAATACAGTATCCCTACAAAGTTAAGTTAGTACCTAACTGCAAGTTATATGCGAGTCAACAGAGCATTTTCAATTTCAGCGGGTAATAGATACAGTTCTTTTTTGTAACAACAAAGAGGTTTTATACGGCTGAAAATCCATTTACGTTTTTAGAATAAATAAATGTGTCCCTAATTAAGACAGAAAACATAATTAAGTATATTATTATCAAATTATTTATAATTCACAATAATTTGTTATAAAACATTTGCATTTTATCACTATTATTATACTTAATTATTTTGAAGTAGGCTGTATGGCTGATGTAATCAATCACCTCACATTTGGCGCGTGCAAAAAAAAAATTTGCTCGCTTTTTCCCTTAGTTAATATTAGGTTAATACAATATGTATGCAATAAATGTTTGTTTTTCCGCGCAAGTGTGTTGAAAAAGTGCGTATGAAACTCGTGAGCAACTTACTCACTAGACACTCGGCTGATTTACGCCCTCGCCTGCGGCTCGGGCTGCAACCCACAGCCTCGTGTATAATGAGCAACCTAAGCTCACTTGTATCATAATATACTATGCGATTATTATAAGAATAGGACGGGTTGTTGACAAACTTCACTCTGAAAAGGTACAGTCCGCAAGAAAGTGCAAAACAAAATGAAAATAGTTTTATTTTTTTATTTTGGCAGAAGGTGGTTTGGACTTTGGGCATTGCCACTTTCAAATCATTTTTTTTTATTTTTTAAATCCACCTACTCGTTATGCCGGCGCCAGACATAGCACAAACATTTGAATAAATGTTTGGACACATGTGTAGCACGGGTATTTGAGTATTTGTTCAAAGCTTTGATAAAATACTAGAGCATATTTCTACAGTACTTTGCAATGTCAGAAGGAAAAGTCTTCAATGTCTTTGTAGCAGTAGCAGCTGCAGTAGCAGTTCAGACCAGCGGAACGATGATTCTCAAATGAGTGGAATAGAAGAGGTGGAATAGCATTCGCAAGCATAATGTGTTTTGATTTACAATTGGCGGATTCACGAAAGGCGCCTCCCCGAGTGGCTTGATTGAATCACTCCCCGTGATACCAATACCCGGCACACCCTGGTAACAGCTAGATTCTGCCGAATCTAACTTCAATCAACGTGCATAATCTAGCTGGCCAATCCTTTTACCATGATAGACCAATACAATTTTTCACTAGACCCCCAATTTGCCAATTTTATTGTAAAGTTGATTATTAAATTATTTTCATAACTTGAATTCCTGTTTAATTTAAATATTATACCAGTAAATAGAATCAACATTCAATTTATTCTGTGTTATTGAAGCATAGTATTAAAGTACCCTGCAGAACAATAAGTATGAAAAAATGGGTTCAGCAGTTGACACAAAATTTTAATTTGATTGAGATTCAAATTACCTGATCATTTTCGTAAAAGCATACTTTCATGAGTCCTATACTTTTCGAAAAAATCAAGTTAATGATTTGTATTTATCTGCAAATTATTCATATGTTTTGGTTTGCACGAACATAATTATTAATTTATCGTAAGCTATGACATGATCAGCCCCCTGATTCACGATTTAAATTTCTTTTTTGCACACCATACTGAAGTGAAGTGAAGTTAGTTTGACAGCACTTTGACAGATTGACGTCACAACATGGCGGCGTCCCTATCCTATTCTTATAATAATCGCATAGTACTATTTCACACGGTTGACAACGTCCGGCACAAACGGCTGCTCGCGCTTGTATATGAGAGTATGCGAAGACAATCGTGGTCCTTAAAGACTAGTATTCAGCACTTTAACAGATATCTATGAAAATAATCAAATTAGGTAGCTACATGTTTATATATTAATTAATTAGAAGATATAATATACGAATTATGGAATAATTTGACATTTCAAGATACTAATGTGCAGTTACAAAATAACCTTGAATAAAAATAATCATAACGTTGTCTCATTTCTAATTAACATTATTTTGTATTACTTTTTATTAATAGAATGATAAGTAAGTACGTATTTTTATGCTTACGTATTTGTAAGCTTACAAAAGGTAGATGACGTTACAATCAAGAGTTTGTTTCAGTCTAATTCTTGAAGACCTCGGCGTGTCATCGATTGATAGATAAACGTTTATTGTTGCCACACTCATAAACACAAGCTTTACACAAAAAATATACAATAGGTACTTACCTACCTAGTTGCAGAACTATCTTTAAGGAGAGTATGGTTAACTCATTTACAGCGACCGATCGTTATGAAGATCAAAAAAATCATCAAAAATTACCCTCAGATTCGCGTAAGTGTATATATTCTTTGCCTCAGATCAAACATAGTTATGAGTGGTCATTTTATTCTTGTTGTAATTATTTGCCGATAAAAAGTTAGTCCTAAATTTTATTATGAGTACTTTAATTAAAATATTTTTTCTGCAATCCATCTCATAACTAGTCAAAAGTGAAGGAGGTGTTGCTGGCGACGACTGTTTACTTACGACGATTCATCCTATTTATTAATATTATAAATGTGAAAGTTTAGATGTTTGGACGTATAGATGTTAGAATGTTTGTTACTCAATCACGCCAAAACGGCTGAATGGATTAGGCTGAAATTTGGGACACAGATAGGAACATAGGCTACTTTTTATCCCGGAAAAATATCACATTCCCGCGGGATAACGTCGTGCAGTCTACACGGGCGAAGCCGCGGGCGGAAAGCTAGTATACTAATATAAATGTGAAAGTTTAGCTGTTTGGATGTTTGTTGCTCAATCACGCCAAAACGGCCGAACGGATTTGCCTGAAATTTGGGACACAGATACTTTGTAGCCTGGAGAGGAACATAGGCTACTTTTTATCCCTAAAAATATCACATTCCCGCGGGATATCGTCAGCAAACAAACCTAGTATTTTAGTCGGTAAATTAAATTTAGTAATTTTTAGTCGGCCGGTTTATTATATTCCATTCAAAATTACTGGCAAATGAAAGCCCAGGATTGCAGAAAATAGAATGAAGGTGGAGAGGCCTTTGCCCAGCAGTGGGACGATTCGGGCTGATAATAATAATACGGAATTGGTGTCTCCTGGAGGCTGAATTATTTGCAGGGCGTAGGTATTGTGTCGGCGTTCTCGATCTTAAACACACAGCATTATCGTTTTAAAAGTAAAATCATGTTTCATTCACTTTTGATTAGAGTAGACTACAGGGAGTTTTCCTTTTGCGTAGGGCTGTCAGCTGTCACTGACGTCTGAAGACTAAAATATTAAAGGGCGTGTTACGACAGGGCTCCCGATCTATTGTTTTGAAATACAATTATCCTTAAATATTTTATAAAAATAGCTAAAAATAATTATACTTACACAAACTTTCTCTCCTGCGAAGGGCTGTCACTGACGTCTGAAGACTGAAATATTGAAGGGCGTGATGCGACAGCTCTCCCGGTCTATTTCCCGTTACAATACGTATCAATCCTACTTCCTATCCTATCCTATCCTACTTCCTACTTCCTATCCTATCCTACTTCCTATCCTACTATATCCTATCCTACTTCCTATCCTACTTCCTACTTATATTATAAATGTGAAAGTTTAGATGTTTGGATGTTAAGATGTTTGAATGTTTGTTACTCACTCACGCAAAACCGGCTGAACGGATTTGGCTGAAATTTAGTACACACACAGATACTTCTTAGCCTGGAGAGGAACATAGGCTACTTTTTATCCCGAAAAAATTCACATTCCCGCGGGATAACTTCGTGTAGTCCACGCTTGCGAAGCCGCGGGCGGAAATCTAGTATTTTATAAAAATAGTTATAACTATACACGGAATTTCTCTCCTGCTTACGGCTGTCACTGAAGACTGAAATATTAAAGGGCGTGTTGCGACAGCTCTCCCGGTCTATTTCACATTACAATACGTATCAATGTTTTAAAAAGCATTATCCCATAATATTTTATATAAATATAGTGAACAATAATTATTCACGGAATTTTCCTCACGCATAGGGCTGTCACTGACGTCTAAAGCTTAAAATATTGAAGGGCGTGTTGCGTTGCGACAGCTTTCCCGGTCTATTTCTGACCGGCCGCCTCACGCGAGCCCGATCCACCTCTCGGTCATAGTCTTGTATAATAGGTAGATGTGTCATACTTTTTAATAATACTGTTTTTGGTTAGATTTTTCCCGTCTAAGAGCGAAAAGAAGTTAGTGTAGAGCCAGCTTGCTGTTTTCAAGTTATATTTAATTCAGTCTAGTTTTGTGCCTTAGTTTTTTATACATTTTAAACTTACATGTTCATTATCACTATAACTATTATGAAAACGGGATTTTTACCATGTTTAAATTTGTATTCGAGTTCCCGATATTTCGGTGCCGTTGCACACGCCATGATCACGGAACGGAGTACCTACAGACAGATCGACAATCTTTTCTGTTCCTTTTCCCGACTGAGAGCGAAAACGGTAACGAAGTTAGCGTAGAGCCAGAGTGCTAAGTGTTTTCAAGTTTAGATTTAATTCAGTCTAGTTTTGTGCCTTAGTTTTTTTATAGCGTTTTAAACTTACATGGATATTATCACTATAATTATTATGAAGTACGGGAAATTTACCATTTTTTTATTTGTTTTCGAGTTCCCGATATTTCGGCGCAGTTGCACACGCCATGATCACGGAACGGAGTACCTACCTACAGACAGATCGACAATCTTTTCTGTTCCGGCGACAGCGGCGCTATCTATTTTCTTCTTCTTTTCGTAGCAATTTCACCGGCACTGACTTCTAAGACCTTCAGCCGGTAGCAGAGCAATGGTTGGACAACAACTTAAGTGCAAATTTTGCTGTTTTCATTTAAAAAACACGTTAGTTCCAGTTTTTGGCCACCGGTACAGAAAAGAAATTTAAACATGGTAAAAATCCCGTTTTTCATAATATAATTAGTTTTTTATGTTTTTTTTATCCACAACGGAGTAGCACTTAGCCTTCATCACACCTGATGATAAGTGGTGATAAGGCTGAAGGTGGAAGCGCACTACCTACTCCCGGAATCCTCAATCGTTGAGGAACTGGCTATCTTATCTCTTACTGCCGGATCACAATAATGCTGAAAACATCATTGTTATGGCGTCAGACTTAGATAAGATGGTGGTAGCTAGCCAGGCGGACTTAGAACAAGTCCTACCACCAACCAAACCGAATACAATATGTACCCCCACTGGGAATCGAACCCGGGACTTCTGGGTCTGAAATCAGTGGTATGAACCACTAGACCACAGAGGCGGTTAAAAACGGTCAGTAACAAAGGTTCTGTTACTAATTACTTTTTTACACGACTGCCCAGGGAGTGTAATGTGTCTAAGGTTAATGAATGTAGTTATGTGAGTTTCGTTACTCCACCATAACTGTTGAATGCCTTAACGGATTTTAATGTATGAGGTATCAATATAGAAACCTTCTATGATACCTCCCAGCAATAAACATATTGAATATGGTGGACAAGTGGCTCCATATTTTTTTTTTCTTTAATTACTTATAGCAATACTTATTGCGTATTAAATGAAAGACGTTGACGAATACACTTCAAAAATATATATAATTTGTATACATAATCACTAAAAGGAATAAAATAAAAATAATTAAAAATTAAAAAAAAACATGACTGCCTAAACCGAACTAAAAAGTAAACCGAACAAGCTCTCAGTGCAGTCGGGGTACCATGCTGTGGAATACATAAATTTAAATAAGGTCCCATAAAATCCAAACACATATCGATAACAAATAGGTTTCCCATGCGTTTCCCTCTTTTTAACCGACTTCTAAATCAAAAAGGAGGAGGTTCTCTATTCGTCTGTATGTATGTTTTTTTTTTTTTTTGTGTATGTCTACCGATTACTCGAAGACGGCTGAACCGATTGAAATGGTTCAAACGTTATTACATCAGGTTGGTTTCCAAGTTGGTCCCATTTTTTGAAATTTTGAAATCGGTTCAGTAGTTTTCAGGAAATCTTGAAAACACTGTCGTTTTCGTTATCACTTTATGTGAATTTAATACGTATCTTTAGGCATAACTCCTTTGTTTATAAACCGATTTAGATGATTCTTATTTTGTTAAAAAGGGGATACCTCAAGGTATTTTAACCGACTTCGAAAAAGGAGGTTTTCAGTTTGATCACATTCCTATTTACCAGAAAACACGTAAATTGCCTGCACGATGCACTAAAAAGAGTAAAATAAAAATTATTTTTATAAAAAAATAAAACCGCCTTCTAAAAAACCACATCAAAAAAGTAAGAAATAATTCCTCACCAAATAAATAACGTAAGTACTTTGAAGTCGGGCGGCGGGTATTAACAAAAACAACAAAAATAAAACCGCCTTCTAAAAAACCACATCAAAAAGTAAGAAATAATTCCTCACCAAATAAACATGTAATTTTTTTTGTTGTTTTTGTTAAAACCCACCCGACTTCAAAGTACTTACGTTATTTATTTAGTGAGGAATTATTTCTTACTTTTTTGATGTGGTTTTTTAGAAGGCGGTTTTATTTTTTTATAAAAATAATTTTTATTTCACTCTTTTTAGTGCATCGTGCAGGCAATTTGCGTGTTTTCTGGTAAATAGGTATGTGATCAAACTCAAAACCTCCTTTTTCGAAGTCGGTTAAAATACCTTGAGGTATCCCCTTTTTAACAAAACAAGAATCATCTAAATCGGATTATAAACAAAGGAGTTATGCCTAAAGATACGTATTAAATTCACATAAAGTGGTAACGAAAACGACAGTATTTTCAAGATTTCCTGAAAACTACTAAACCGATTTCAAAATTTCAAAAAATGGGACCAACTTGGAAACCAACCTGATGTAATAACGTTTGAACCATTTCAATCGGTTCAGCCGTCTTCGAGTAATCGGTGGACATACACAAAAAAAAAAAAAAAAAAAAAAAACATACATACAGACGAATAGAGAACCTCCTCCTTTTTGATTAGAAGTCGGTTACAAAATTGTACATGTTTCACGCCCGACTTCAAAGTACTTACGTTATTTATTTGGTGAGGAATTATTTCTTACTTTTTTGATGTGGTTTTTTTGAAGGCGGTTTTATTTTTTTATAAAAATAATTATTGATATAGCAATAAAGGGTTTTTCAGTTAATACAAAAGCATTTCAGGCAAATACCTACTTGTATTTGTTTGCATATCTATCTATGCTTAATTCATTAACTTGCATTAATTCGGATTATTCACCAACAATCCTAATAATTAGGATTAAATTATATTCAAGAATGAAATCGATTTCAAAAGTATGAAATTAAACTACTTATTAACTTCAATGTTAAAAGATATACGTTCTCACTAACTGATTTATTTTGTGAGTTTATAGTGATGTGTCGACTTCCGGCATCGGACGAATTAACTCGGATGTCACCCAACCACAGATTAATTAAACCTGAAAAATGGCGGTCCACACCAATCTGGCGAGGGTAATAAATACTTACTACTCTTTGATTTGGATATATATCTATATAAATAAGATAGATAACTCCATTTTGTCCACATTCTGTCAATTTATTGGCTCTTATGAAATAAAGTAAGTATTTTGATGTTGTAAACTTGTAAGTTTTTACCTTTTTAACATACTGCCTTATAACGAACTTACGTTTTCGCATCAATATAAAATTAAGCTACTAGGTTCATAGGTAAAAAGAAAAATATCGATTGTCATTAATAATTTATCAAGTTATACCTTGGAAATACTAACAATACGGCAGTCTCTACAAAATCACAAACTTGATCTGCTCAATATTGAATGAAACGAATGTAGAAAAAAATAAGCATACTTACTTAAACTTAAAATTAATTTCTAGAAGAAAGAATGAATGAAAAACTGTCATAGCAAAAACAAAAAAACATAGAGAAATATCTTTCTGTTTTTCTCTTTTCATGTGCTATGCCAAACCTCGAAAGTAGTTTTTCAGACGGGGTCCCGTCATCCCATCCCTAACAGCTACCAGTCGTTTTATACCTTGTCGGAGCAATTTATACATCTCTAAACTCGATGCGATCGGATTTAGAAGCGCCGTAAATCTTGTGCGTTTAGTTTCTGGACGGGCGGATGCAGGAATGTGTTAATTCAAGAAAGGAACCGTTTCGTTCAACTTAAATGATTACCTACAGAATGCGTTTCGATACATCACGATAGTTAGGTACTCTATTAAAAATACGTGTGATTCTTGGACAAGTAGATTTTTTTAAACTAGGTACCTACCTACCTATTGTAATAAAATCTGATAGTTTTTCAAAAAAATAAAAAGGCTATAAATTATTACTTATGCTAAAGAGGATGCATTTTGACACATCATACTTGGATTAAACTGATGTGTAATTCTTGTGCAAACAGACCAATATTATTTTAATTACTCACAGGATAAATCATAACAAGACAATTTGATTCATATCTCTATATTTGTTTTCTGCTTCATATGATATGATGAATACCTTACAGTACAATAACAATTATTTAGGTAGGTACTCTTAGTATTAACGAAGTAAATATGAGTTCTTAAATTGAACTTTACTTTTTAACCGACTTCTAAATCAAAAAGGAGGAGGTTCTCTATTCGTCTGTATGTATGTTTTTTTTTTTTTTTTTTTTATGTATGTCCACCGATTACTCGAAGACGGCTGAACCGATTGAAATGGTTCAAACGTTATTACATCAGGTTGGTTTCCAAGTTGGTCCCATTTTATGAAATTTTGAAATCGGTTCAGTAGTTTTCAGGAAGTCTTGAAAATACTGTCGATTTCGTTACCACTTTATGTGAATTTAATACATATCTTTAGGCAATAACTCCTTTGTTTATAAACCGATTTAGATGATTCTTGTTTTGTTAAAAAGGGGATACCTCAAGGTATTTTAACCGACTTCGAAAAAGGAGGTTTTGAGTTTGATCACATACCTATTTACCAGAAAACACGCAAATTGCCTGCACGATGCACTAAAAAGAGTGAAATAAAAATTATTTTTATAAAAAAATAAAACCGCCTTCTAAAAAACCACATCAAAAAAGTAAGAAATAATTCCTCACCAAATAAATAACGTAAGTACTTTGAAGTCGGGCGGGTTTTAACAAAAACAACAAAAAATTGTACATGTTTCACGCCCGACTTCAAAGTACTTACGTTATTTATTTGGTGAGGAATTATTTCTTACTTTTTTGATGTGGTTTTTTTTTCCAACTTTTCCGATGGTACTAAACAAACTTATTTTCTCTTTAGTATTTCACACAGAATAAAAACATGCTGTACTTTTAAAGTAAATTAGTTTATCAAGAAAAAGTTTGAATGACTGTACTAGCACGCACAACCTTTGTAAGCGAATCATAATACATCATCTTTATTAATGTTTACGCGTAATGAATTACATTCGTACAATCTTTAGCCGTTCACTCACGTCCAGATGTTAATAGAACATTTCATCAACAGATAACCTTAACTCTATGAAGAATGAGGTTAAGGCGATACTCGGAAAAAATGTGCTGAAGCGAGATAGCAATGAGAAAACGACGCGCGCGGGAGCGAGACAGATTTTGCAGATTAGGCAAAAAAAACACAAAATCACTTCGTATTAAAAAACTACAGCGATTTAAAAAAAATGCTTCTATACGATCCTCAATATTATTAGTGTCCACTAATTAAACCAATTTCCAATAGTGTAAGTAACCCCATTTAAGAATAATCTTCACTTTTCGTACTTTTTAGAGGTCTTTTCGAAAATAAAAAGTGTCGAGGCAAAATCATAAAATCGTGTTTTTGAAACTATACGATTCTAGATAAAGGTATGAAGATATATATATATCTTATTACCAGATTTGTAACAACTGTAACCGTCCTATAGTTTTAAATCAAAAAGTCCATATTTTTCCGAGTAGCGCCTTAAGTATGGCTGAGGGGGTGGTATTATCTCCTCTGTTATTTAAATTTTTATAGTTTTCTTGTGGCACAAAAACACGAAACAAAATAATAGAATAGATTTATAGCCCTACTATTATTATTTCACCACTAACTTTATCAAGTAACTTTCGCTATGGTTGATCACGAGAGGGGCTATCAAGTATTATTTTATTTTCTCGTACTTCTCAGAAATAAATAAATCCTTATAATGCACGCGTAGTAGACATGGCCTGCAGGCTTATCAAAGCCAAGCGATAGCAAAAATCGCGCAATTATTGCTCTAAAATCGCAAATTAGTACCATGGAGGTTTGTATTTGTATGTCGATTAGCGATTTAAGAGCAATAATTGCGCGATTTTTGCTATCGATTGGCTTATGCAAGTTACGTGATAAGCCTGCCGGTCTCCTTAAACCATCCATCATAAGGCCCCTGTACTGGAACATTATGACATAGCCGAAAATCATAAGGATTGGTTTTTTTATACATTACTTTAGGTAATATACGTAAAAGCATCACGTCACATAATATGACAAATTCTCGTACGTAACAAAGTGACAAGCTTATTTTGTCTCTGTGCGTACTTCTTATCTTAACCCTTTAATCATGTCTAGCGTTTATTTCCGAATCCAAAATAATCGGTCTGAGTCATCTGCTCGGATATATTTGGAACCACCATCGCTTTCTCGATGTGACTCTTGCTTTTATTTTTTATCATTGTCATTCTTATGTGTGCAGTCCTACGTCTTTCACTGAAATAAATGTCTTTGTTGTATTAGGTACTTACTGAATCTTATGTTCATGAAGTATAGAACTTGATGTCTTTGTTAAGTTATTAAGTTTCTTATAGGTATGTAGGTATCCAGTCTCACCAGTGGAATGGGTCTGCTCCTGCTCGTCTCAAAATAGTCTGTTTTTAATTATTTATTTATTTAAATTATATCATGGCTTGTATTATTGACTCTGTGTTCTAAAATTACTTATTCAAAGTTTTATTATTTTTGTTTAGTATTTTCTTCTAGATACGAAGTCTCAGAGCTGTAACGTGTAAGCACCACACGTTGGTATGTCTTATAGAAACTACCTTTTGAATGTTTAAAGTTCCTAAGTTATTGAAAATTATTTACTGCTACGATTACCTGATTATAGTGATTATAAGTGACCTTACTTATATTATGTTAAAGTCACTTTTCAATTTGACGACTTTGTATGAAATAACAGCGAGAAAAAAACAGCCCTTGGCTAGTTTCTTGCCGGTTCTTCTCGTTATAATTACAAGGCCTCCCGCTGTAGGATTTACAAACCGAAGTAGCTTCATTGACGTTCATAAGTGTTTTCAATTAAAAAAATCTATTTTCAATTTATTATTATCATGTCATAATGTCTTAATTATTCTTCCTGTATAGTCTTAAGTAGCTTATTATGGCATTGTTGGTTTAGAGCTATTATTCAACAATCCTTTATTACTTACCTAAATTTTCAGCAGTATAACATATAGGGTAAAGAAAGGTATAATGATGATATAAGTAATTTGGTAATATCTATTTTATTTTTATTTTTATTGGTTTATTTGGGATAACAAACAGCATTCACAGTATATCTTAAAACTATGATAGTATAATTAAGTATAACTTATTTATAGTGAAGCCCACACCATTATCCTCGAGTTAATTATTTGATGCTACTCATTAACTTACTAATTACTACATCAATGAAAAAAAAAACATCTAAATAGTGCTCTAAACTAATGAGATAAGTTTATATTTATAGGTGTAAGAAAAGAAACAAAAAAGAAATACCAAAACTACAATTATCAGTAATTGAGCTACCTTGCAATGAAAACTAAATTAAGTTAAGTAAATTAAGTACTTAAATTACAGCTAATCTGCTAAATTTGACAAAACTTCTACAGCTAGTTTTTTGAATTTGGCCTCAGAATATTCAAATATATCTAAAGTTTGCAAAACGTTGTTAAAAGTGTCAGCAAGCCGGTGAAGAGGATCTATACATCTATACAAATAAATAAAATTGGAGTGTCTGTTTGTAATACTAAAATAACCGCTTTTTACTACATGCATATGATTATATATACGGTACATATACCAAAATAACAATTTTTACAATTTTTGTCTGTTTGTCTGTCCGTCTGTCGGTCTGTCTGTCTGTTTGTTCCGGCTAATCTCTGAAACGGCTGGACCGATTTTGACGAGACTATCACTGGCAGGTAGCTGATGTAATAAGGAATAACTTAGGCTACTTTTTATCCCGAAAAAATATCACATTCCCGCGGGATAACGTCGTGTAGTCCACGCGAGCGAAGCCGCGGGCGGAAAGCTAGTTTAATATAAAGATTGTTTTCTAAACACAGGAACGTTGAAGCGTAGCGCTTGATATAAGTATGTCTATCTTCCTCACACTCGTAGGAACTCGCTAGCGCTGTCTCATGAATGAGAACACATAGGGAATTTTGTGGTAATATGTTTTATCCTTGGGGGAGGCCTATGCCCAGCAGTGGGCGTCGTACGGCTGGAATGATGATGATGATGTTTAAAGAAATATCACCAAATTACTTTTATCATCAATATACCTTTCTTTACCCTACTCGTATAAGTATAGCAATATATAGAAAATAAGTAAATCGGGATATTTTTCAACCCTAAATTGCAACTTATTTTTATACCAGACATTTCTAAATCCTAACTCGCATCGCGTTGGTATAAACTTTCCTGTCCAACGAATTCCACACGTTCCACTAAAGAACTGCATTATAGTACCTAATAAAAAAATCACATTCACAACACCAGATATAACATAATAAGAAAAGATTTATCAATTAGAAAATAATAACATTCGTGATAATAATACTTATTACATCACACGCACGACCTTCGATAAGAATCAATTCGTTATTTTTTGTAGGCACCCGTATCATTTATTAATTATCTTTTTTTACACTTACTGTCGATCATTGGAAATGTACAATAAACTACATACAATAGTATAACTACAACTACAATTTTCTTTTTAGCACATGAATGAATTAATGTTTTCAATATAAGCCCCAAAAAGCTCCCAGCTTATAAATAAACTGATTTGTGGAGCGTTCTATGTTATTATAGCGAAGAAATATAGGATAACGCGGGGCTATGTCGAGCCAAAATTAAACAGCGCACACGCAGTCAACGCCGCTCTCCTGACGAGTTCGCGCGCTCGAACCACACTTGTTTACGTAACAGTGTAACAACATAAACAAAAAGCTCGAAATATGTTGTGTTAATGCTGGTGAACATGTTAATTAATCTGTGATAAGCAGTTTAGGGTTAAAAACTGTGTAAGAATTTTTAATTTTGCCGAAAAAATTTAAAGTGAAAAAATAACCTAGTTTAAAGAATTGCTTTTGGAAATAAACGAAAGTATTTTAAAAATGAAGTGTCTTGTTATATTTAGGACGAAAAGTAAATATTTTATGATTTTATGAGGCGAATATTTGTGAGTTTTGTCGTGCCAAGACTAGTGAGTGGGTGTTCAGATGTGAAGTTCTTTAAATAAGTGTTTATTTGTGATAATGGTGGCTATGCTGGAGGTGGAAAGGAATAATAATGACTATTTTAGGTCATTTTTGCCAATTGTAAGTTGGTTGTTTGTTTTTTTATTGTTGAAAAAAAGAACAAAAAATTTAGCAAGGTCGTGTGATATTAAGACTGTGTTAACGTTTAGTACTTAATTATAACTAAGTCGATAGCACCATCACCATCAAATATTAAATTTGCATACATACGTTTTTGTATTAAACAACTTTCAAAACGATTAGGTTTAAATTTGATTGGTAGGAATTTATCAGTTAAATGAGCTTAATCACACAACTAAAAATATTTGGAACATTAAACATTACTTATGTAAACTTTTATATTAAGAAAACTTCGTCAATATACCTACACCGTAATTTTTTATGACCCCGGATAATTTTAGGGATTATTCTACTCTTGAAAACAACCAACTTTTATTATGGGACCAAAACTGAAATCACGAACAAAAATCTGCTGTTAGATACAAAAGTGCAAAAAAATTTAATCTAAATGTATGGAATACAGCAGATATTTTTTTCGCTATTTCGGTTTTGATCCCATAATAAAAGTAGTTTGTTTTCATGAGTAGAATAATCCCTAAAATTTTCCGGGATGATCAAAAAATTACCGTGTATGTTGCTCGTATCGTGTCGAGTAAGTATAACACGAACTGGGGCCCGATTCTCAGGCATTCGAATTTTTTCAGTGTGGTAATTCGTATGTCGTACATTTTGTTTGTGGTTTCTACTGAAAAGTTAGAACCTCTGAGAACGTTTCAAACAAACTAAGCTGTCCCGAATGTCAACAAATTCATTTTGACAGCTAAGTTCGTATACGAACATCTAAAGTGCGACAAGCTTTTCTGTTCCGGTGATAATCTTTGGAACTAAAACAGTTTTCATACGACAGTCCATTTTGACAGCTAATTTCGTATTGCAAGTGGCTCCTCTGTCACAGCTGTCACCGGAACAGACAGGAGTGTGGGACTATATGGCATCGTCCTAATAGAACGCGAATGCGCGATCATCGCAGGTTCGCGCGAACTTTACTCGTACGAACGCGCGATCAAACATATTGAACTCGAATAGGTGTCCTAACTGACAAACCCACGACGCAATCGCGTGACTCAAATGTTTGTAATTCTATTCGCGCGAACTTAGTTCGTACGAACGCGCGATCAAACATATGGAACTCGAATAGGTGTCCTAACAGACAATTGCACGACGCGATCGATCTATTCGCGCGAACTTAGTTGGTACGAATGCGCGATCAAACATATTTAATTTGAATAGGTGTCCTAATTGAAATTCGCGCCACGCGCGATAATTGGGTATTTGACAGGTTTTTTTTCATTGACTTAAAATGTTCATTTAATTAGTAGCATCACAACATAGGTATTTATTTTTAAATATCTTGCATATTTTCAGCGATATAGAGTATCAAACTTTCTAATTAGACAAGGTGAGCGCTATAAAACGTGACGTCACATAATTCTATAGCGTCATACTCTCGCCATAAAAAGTTTCGTTTTAGAAAGAGATAGATAGAGTCACAATTAAGTAGCTCTTATTTCGCTTGTTATAATACAGATTGAATTTCTTTTTTCATATTTGTTATTCACTAGTGTTATATTTCTGAATGTCATATACATTTCAACAACAGTCAAATACCCAATTGCGTCGGCGGGGCACCGCGCCCGAGTTATGTGAAGGTCACTTTTCAAATTTGACGACTCTGTATAAGTTAAAACAGGGAGAAAAAAATAGCCCTTGGCGAGTTTCTTGCCGGTTCTTCTCGCTACAAGGTCTCCTGCCGTAGGATTTGCGAACCGATGGCGTAGCTTCATTGACGTTCATAAGTGTTGTTAAACAAACCTAAATTGAATAAACGATATTGAATTTTGAGTAGACTTGACAACGACGCAGCGCACGCTTCAAATTCAACGCAATCAAATTCACCACGAATTGGTCTCTTTTTTAACAAAGCACTTTGCTCCCCACGTTTTTTTTTCACTTCCATCTAAGCCCGCACAATAAGTCATCCAAATATTTCCCGACAGCACAAATTTAGCGTCTCTGACGTCCATGGTAGTTGGTATCGACCGTGCCACTGCCCTACAAGTGATTACATGCTCTTTGCTGCCCTAGTCCACGGACTCCACGGTCGGTCGCGTCGCGCGATGATAGGACTCGCTTACTCGCGCGATGAAATGACTCGCTTCGCGATGATCGCGTAATCGCGTTCTATTAGGACACCCAGTTTTTGCCATCGCGCGAACACGCGATGGTCGCATCGCCTACTCGCGCGATGATCGCGTAATCGCGTTCTATTAGGACGATGCCTATTGGCACAAAATAAAGAGTTTACAGAAGGACCGCTCTCACCGTTTTTGAAAATCTATACCTATCCTTGTCTGACTCACTAGGGTTGCTTCTGTATTGATTCTGAATTTAAAAAGGAGTAGGTAATATAAGTTAACAATCATACATACATCAATTCGTTTATACATACATCTTAAACATGTTTACATGCCTTAGAGGCTGCTTAGATGGTAAACTAAATGGTGGTCTAATATCCATTTAAAGTCCTATATTATGTTGTAATGTATTCCAATCCAATCCTTTATGTTATAATGTACTCTATGAACAATATATAAATATGGTGTAATAGTTAGGTATCTCACTAAAAACATAAACGTGAAAAAGGCACTAAGTTCGACGAATACATAAATGTAAAAAGGGTGCCAAGTTCAGCGAAAAATAGTTGAAATCTAAATGGGTTACAAGTTCCATAATTTTTTTCGTTCATGAACTTCAAATAATTAATTTTCTTAAATGTTGAATTTATAACTTGTCATCTTCAAAAATTTAAAAACCTTTATAACGCAAGAACTATATCAAGCAATAGTGGTTATTATTTTCAAAACAAGAAAGTGTATTTAAATACCTATGTTGAGTGTTTTTATCGTTTATAGGTAAATAAAAAAATATAGTTTAATAGTCAAAGTCAAATTTGTTTATTCAACTTAGATTGGTTTTTACAATACTTGTGAACGTCATAGAAGCTACGCTATCGGTTCGCAAACCCTACAGCGGGAGAACAGCGAGATGAAAACAGGTTCATATTTGTTTCTGGCGCAGCTGTTCTTTTTAGTCTTTTCTTGCACTCAAGAATATCGTTTTTCCGCTTTCTTTTTCTGGGAGAATTTGCAGAAAGGTGAGCTGCTTTTTGTGAATTTGAGTCACATTTAAGTTTTCATATTGTGTACAAGATTCATTAGTCTCCACAGTTGCTTGCGATTCTTTATTTTCATTTTTTTTACAGGTAGCTACAGTTTGGGATTAGTGCCTTTTTCAGGACAGTTCGGTTCGATGTCTTGATTATAGAATTGGTTTCATAATGGGCCTCACAAACTCGGAGATATGTTGACCATATGTTGTGTACATCTTCTCGATCAATTAAACTTAACCATAAGGTTCGTCTGAAAAGAAATCATTTGATTTTTAAAATGAACTAGTTATTTTTGCAACGAAAATAGCCTATGGCACTTCTACGATTAAGACGTTAAAATAAATAGGTAAACGCATAATCGTGCGTGTTCCGTTCTCTCCCAAACTTGGCAGGCACACTGCCGTGCGCCTAGATAAAGAAAACTTTACTGCAAGTGAAATCTTATTTGGGATTTAATGATTGGCGTCCTTTCCTGAACTTGGCTGGCACACTGCCGTTCGCTTAGATGAAAAAAAATAACTGCAAGTAAAATGTTACAAACATGTTACAATGACTGAAGTCTCTAAAATGTAAGTAGGATCTCTTAACACTGCTAAAATAAAAGAAAATTCAACGACAACTTTTACTTGAAAATTCGTCAACATGACTTGTGGCTGTGCTCGCTGAACCGCCAAGAAGTTTTGAGAATACTATAACATCTAAATAAGGACCAGCGTCATCATCATGTCAGCCGAACGACGCCCACTGCTGGGAATAGGCCTCCCCCAAGGATCTCCACAACTATCGGTCTAATTAGATTACCTATGCGTGACCCGCTACGAGTTGTGATTGTGACCGGGCGGCGGCGGGCGGCGGTCGAGCGCCAACAAAGAATATATTATCTAGGTACCTACTTAACTAAACCATAGAACCCAAATACTGGCGTTTTACCAGCGAACGATAAGATGAATGTGTATGGTTGATCGTCGTTATCAAAGCGGCTAGTTCCAAAAGTACCTAGGTATACTCACCTACCAACAAGAGAAAACAGTTTGGCATAACTTACCTTTCAATATCGTTTGGAAATTTAATGAACGTGTATGCACAGTTTTTAGTCGTATTTAGACAACCAAATACACTGTAACTGTAAAAATATTGGTTAGTAATTTTGTTAATTATTGGTAAAACAGGTATATAAATGTCACAGTGACACGTAGCGGCGCGGACGTGAAGTGATCAATTAAATGCTCTTTGGAGCTTGCGATCACTGACCTCTTTGCGATACTCGCGACTGAGTACTGTCCCAAACTGCCCCATTTTGCCTGTATATGTGACGTCTATGTGTGCGTGACGAAAATGGCACCTTGTTCTAAGCGGACTCTCTGCTAGGGCGACCGCCCGCATAGTTACTTTGTGCTATTGGTTTGTACCACTCGTAGCGTTCGACTGGTTTTCGATCGAACTTTTTCGATTGTGAAATTCTGACAATACACAAAATCTTCATAAAATATTTGAATTTCGAGCTATAAATGTGAACTTTTCTCGATTGCCTGAGAATCGGCCCCCTAAGTTATTTAATTTCTGGTACTTTCTGAATTTTAGAAAAATAACAAAAAAATAACGGCCAAGTACGAGTCGAACTCGCCCATGCAGGGTGCCGTCCTCTTTTAACGTACCCATTTTATAGACCTAGCCAAAATACCACTATCTATACCATTTTTCGCCATCAAAAAATAACTTTGTTTTTATAGTGTTTGTATGAAAGACAATAAGTCGACAAAGTTATAGTTGCGGTAACTATTTGAAAATGTGTTATATCTCACAAACTGCTAACTACCTACCTATATCTCGTTCGAACCAATTTTCGTTAACATATTCGTTTTTAGATTTTTCATTCTCTTATTTCAAAAGTAAGAGGGGGGGGGGGGGGGGGATATGAGTAAAGAAACCTTTTTTTTATTATTTTTAAAGAGCTATCTATAGGCATCCCAACACGACACGAATAGGTATTGAGAAATCATAATAATTAGAAAACAAAAACACCTCAAATTATTGTCAATACAAAAACTTTTCTGCAACATCCAGATATTAGAATAGAACTAACACAAATATTTAACTGATTACCATAAACTAACGTCAAGTATATCGATAAGGATCTTAATTATGTAATTATACTTTTAGTGTACCCGCGTAGTTCCTCTTCCCATAGGAATATCGGGATAGAATTTAGCCCATATCACCCCCGTATTGATGTAGCTGTCTATCTAGAATTTTCGAAATCAGTTTAGTATTCCCACAGCTTACATCTTACATACAAACATACAAACTTTTGACTCTTCATACCCATTTGTGTAAGAAACATGGAATGCAGTAACAGCCGACATGCAGTTAGGCGTTATGCAATTTCACATTCTTCTAACTAATTGGCAAGCGGTACATATTATTGTTGCATCGTCAGTAAACGTCATCGCTACGTTTGCATTTGAATCGAACGATCCAAATCGATACAAATTCGGGCCAATTCAGTTTCGGCCATAAACCATTTTTGAACGTATCTATGTTTACCTCATTATGATTGAATTATAATCTTAAGTGGGTTATTGAAAAGTTTAAAGTGAAGCATGAAGTGAAGTAAGTACTTATTTAGAAAATATCGACCCGTCTTACAAACCAGCTCCTGTGGTATTTTTTCGAAATACTTCATTTTCAATTTTTCAATCATACAATTGTATTGTTAATGCAAAAAATTTAAAATTTAAGTATCATAAGTAACTACTTGTTTTTTTTACAAGCTTTTTATTACCTAACTTGCCTTGTTAGTTAGTTAGTTAGTGGGGGACAAATCTTGGAAGCTTCATTTGACCCACTCCCCGGAGCTGAAATTTTGTATACCTACAGGTTTGGTTTAGATGACAGTACAATATTTAAGTACAGTCAGCAAAAATGCTTGCCATGAAAATGAAATTTTTACAAAAAAAATATTATGATATTATTTTCAAAAGATTTACTATGTCCGTCCATAGAAGATTCTGTCTCTTACTTTGGTAACTTTAAGCGTTTGCAATATGGAAAGGTTTACAGGTTCAAGGATAGAGTACCTAGTCAAAGAGTTGGTTTGAAAAGGTATCTTTGATTTTCTTGCGTACAACTCGTAATTAAACTCTTTGTCGATCTGGAAAAGCGCTCACTACCCTGTTTCGTCCCATGGCTGTCGTAAGAGAGCCTTTATGCATAAACACTATTTAGTTAACCTTTGTTTTGTTCACACACAGAGCTTATTTTGAGTTTGAGTAAGAAACGAAACAATGTTAAAACAGCCTTGATGATTGCAACTAGACCTGCCAGAATAGTGTTACTTTTTTAAAAGCTGCCCCGGGGCGTGAAGTATCGCTTAACCTTATTCAGGATTCCCAGCTTTTTGGCAGCAGTTTGAGCTTTACACTCAATGTTGTCGCCGAAGTTAAGACCCGATGTTAACTTCATGCCAAGAAGATCTAAGTTGTCGGTAACTGATACAGTTGTACCACGGAAAGTAGGAGTTAAGGTAAAAGGACTCCTTTTTGCGGTAAAAACAGTTGTGGGCTTTTGAACCGTTAAATGTTAGGAATGGACTGTCTAAAGGACACAGCACATTACATCCTTACTTACAGTGCTTTGCAGTAGGGGGTTTCATACAAAGAATACTGAACCGCTCGAGTTGATACGTTTACGATCCCTTTCCGAGTTGATGTATGTGCTGTGACCTTTATACTGCCTCCAAAACATATACACTCATCTGTAGTCAGATATCTGAAAAGCACATTGAAATAACTTGAAGATTTTTTTACCAAAATTGTTGTTTATTTGCAAGACCTACCAGCAAGATCGTGTCATAAAAGTGTCATCAGTAACACCTCATTAGCGTTGGCAAAAATAAAAAATAAATAACGCTAAGTACCATTGAACTGTAACCTCTTTATCTAAAGATACTCTATCTGCTGTTGCGCGGACGACGTAAAATAATGAAGCGTGTTTCCGCACTGTCTAAATAAACAAAGTAAACCACTATTCATAACGTTTTTAAAATTTGACTAGAAGCCAAAAAACGGACGACCTTCAGGCATTTGTCTTGTAGACAGCTAGGCGAGATTTCATTACATTCTTTTCAAATAACAAACTCACAATTTGATTTATAATCAAATTAACTTCTTAGATAAGTATTGCAACAGCACTTAATAAAAATAACAAATGTACCTACATCCATTGCAAGGTGAAAGGTGTTTTAAAAATGCAATGGATTTTTAAAACACCTTTCATGCTACAGAAAATAATTTGTTTAACAATGTACATGGTAATTGTTTTATCATACCGGATAATTTTAGGGATTAATTTACTCATGAAACAAACAACTTTATTATGGTACCAAAACTGAAATCGCGAAAAAAAAGCTGCTGTTCCATACAAAAGTGCATATTTAATCAAAATGTATAAACAGGTGGTTTTTTTTCGCGATTTCAGTTTTGGTTCATTAATAAAAGTTGCTTGTTTTCATGAGTAGAATGATCCCTGAAATTATCCAGGATGGTAAAAAAAAATACCGTTTATATATAATAGAATCACAGTTTACATGTTTATCGAAGACTTATCACTAGCTTTTTGATTTCTTAGACCGTCGTCACCTTATCCAACAGCTGTAAAAACGGAGCGAATTCCAGTTTTCCTACTATTTCACTTTGTTTGATCTCCAAAAACCTGACGTTAATAACATATTGTATCGCGAGGACCATATTTTACGCGTGTAACCGGTACGCGATTTTCATTATTCACTTTTTCTCATTTCAGGCTGTCAACTCACCGCCCGCCCCCCACCGCGAGGTGACAGGGGTAACCTCCGGCCTCTACCGACCTCAAAATGAAGAGTACGCTTCAGTGACGCGCCGCGTAGACCGACCAGCTCCACCCGAAGCCGACACAGAACGCAAGAAAGAAAAGAAGTGGTCCATCGGAAAACTCTTCAGAAGAAAGAAGAAAGATGAAGACACTGAGTCTTCTTCCGAGAGCGATGAGGGCGTCAGCACTAAATCCCCATCCAAAAGAAAAGCCAAGAAGAAAAAGAAGACACCCGCTGTAAATAATTTCGATCACATAGTCATTAGAGACACGAGGCGAGCCCAAAGCTTGGCCAAACCCAACTTTCGTGATATTACTGATGATGGTGTCTTGTCCGACCCGTCTGCTGGATTTATCAATTACAGAGCAAAAAATCAACATCTGTATGGTGCATCGAAGGAATCTTTGAGCTTAATGGATGATAATTCCAGTAAGTCCTTGAAAAACTCACTGGAATCAACTTCAAAGAAAACGAGGAAGGGTCGATTGAAAGCTCGAGTTGAAGCACTCAGAAATAGCATGAAAGGTGACTCAAGCAGTGAAGAAGAATCCCTGAAGTCGTCCAATTCATCATCTATGATCCGCTTCAGAAGTGAAGATTCGTTAATGCGCTCAAGAGATAGTTCATTGAACAAGAGATCAAGAAGCGCAAGAAATGAAAGATATGTTAAACGTTTATCGCGAGACGAAGAAAATCAACTAAACAAAGAAGCAGAATTAATACAACAAGGCTATACAAAAGCTGAAGTTGAAATGTTGACGAGAACGCCGACCAGCCAAAGTAGTGGTTACGGAACGTGCAAACGAGATCAAACTAACAAAATCAAACAGGAGCATTTATACGCTAATGATGTCAACCATCGACCAATGAAATCCGAATCGATTTCATCATTTCCATCCACTCAAAGTTATCCATCATCCATTAATTTTAACGCTAAAGTTAACAATGAACTCATTAACTATTCTATGCAGTATCAAAATAGTAACACAAACAAAGAACCGCTTTATGCTAACAATCGCGAGAGGAGTGTAAGTAATCAATACGAAAGACCGGATAATGTTATGTGCGTGAAATTTCCTTTGGGGAATGTGACAAATATAAAAAGAGAAGAGCGGGCGCCCCCAGTGCCACCTCCAAGAGACATGCACAGAAAGGTTGCCACGCCTTTGTCGATGTACTATGAAAACAATCCCATAGTCGCTGATAGAATGGGTGCTAACCAAAATGCTACTCATGGCGTACCTAACAACGACTTCGAAAGAATCATGAGACGGAGTCAAGATCGTACTATTGGCCACGGTTTTAATGGCTTGAGACGACCTATATCAAATTCTGAAGATCACATAGCAATGCAAAATAACGAATACCTTCAGAACTATCAATATAAATCTGAACAACCACGAAGGCCTGCTTCTGTATCAGCGGAACCTAATCATTATGGGCTTTATGTAAATTCACCACCGTGGAGGAAAAAGGTAGAACAAAATAATATTATTAAACCAGAACCTGTGCCGCCACGACAGGACTTCTTATATTTTGCTGATCAAAGTCCGCGTTCGAGGCGACCAATCAGCATCAAAACTAGTCAAAATAGTTACGAAAATCAATACTTAAGTGATTCTCAAGCATCACTTAACATGAGTGAGAATGTATATAGGAGACCTCGTAACGCCTCCGACTTCTGGAGGAAAATTGACGATGCCGAAAGACAACGAAGACAGCAAAATGTTTTTGCTAACTCTAGGAGTAACAGTGACTACTCAAGTAATACTCAATTACAACGTACTCCTTATATGGAACCAAATAAATGTTTAGAACGAAATGATAACCCTGATACACAAAATAAAAATAAACTTAATTTTAAATCACAATCTTTAGACACTACTGACGATGCCAAAGTATGGAAAGCTACTACGGAATATAAGAGATCAGTTACTGTGCAACCACCTAAAACAGTCACATCTCCTACAACAAAAACGCATGTTCGACACAAGTCTGATACATTTGTACAGAACACGTATCAGATGCCTTCAGATGACGAAAAAAGTTCTGAACGTAGAAAATCGACCAATCTCGACGACGCTCTGAATGAATTGGAAGCAATTTACAATAGTTTAGGTTTAGGTGACGAAGATTTATTAGATCGAGCGGAACGACGAGAACTGATGACCCCGAAATTTAACGATCAGTTTAACGATTGGAATGGTAATGATGATGACGTACAATTGCGTAGTCAACCGGCTACCCCACTACGCAGAGCTCAAAGAAGGTCCACTCTACCTGACAAACTTCAGGATGATATGGCATTCCGAAGAATGAACTCCTTGACAAAAGAAAAGCCAAACTATAAAGACACCCAATCACAAATAAGTTATATGTTGGCTTCACCTGTATATGTACCATATGCTTCTGACGATGAAAAACATTCTGAAAGAAATGAACCCGATATCGTACATGATGATGTTGTTTACCGAAATATTAAACAAACCAACAATAGACTTAAAACCATTGATCCTCAACCACCTTTCGGTATTCCTGTAGGACCAGTATCTCCAGCTCCACAAAGTGATTATTTACACGCAACTCCTGAAAATAAGGTTAGGTCACGGTTTATACCGAGACGTTCACCTGATCTTGTTTCTGATGACTTAGCTTATAGGAGTCTGCGTAAAGATAATAGACATTCGGCCTTATTCAATGGAGAAGAGTATAATGGTCATATAAACAACAATCACAATTACACTGAGTTTCCATTTACTAAGGATTCAGCAGCCAACTTAAAGAAAAAAAGAGCAGTAAGGTCACTATCTGCAAATATATTTACTATGATTCAGAAAGAAATAGATGATGCTCTTAACGTGAGCAAAGTTGCCACTTTACAAAAAACGCACAGTAACAGCGATGTTATGAGGCGGCTGCGTGAAACTTTTGAAAACAATGATAAGGATCAAGATCATTACCCTCGTAACAAGGTAAAACAAAGGCACAATACTGTCAGTATATTTGTCAATAACTCTCACCCAACTGCACCTCATTTCGCCAAAGATGATTCATTCATTCATAATGATGATAAGTATCTCGCCAAGCCCCCATCTTGTGATAAGTCCAAAAGTTCATCACCATCAAATAGGTCTCCACAGGCATCAAAACGTTCTTCAAAAGATGAATTTCAGCATGTGCTTAGCATGTTAGCTCAAGAAGCTATGGATACAAGCAACAAGTTAGGAGTCGCGTTAGCTGAATTAGACAAGAATAGAAATAACTCTGATAAAAGGTCTGACGTCCAAAGCAGAATCACAGACAGTAGACAATTATTTTTAAATGGCTTAACAAACAGATCAGATGACTCATACCCCGAAGTAAAAGTAGTGCAAGTTCATTCTGAAATACTGGCTGAGCAGAAACCTGAACGTAAAGAAAATAACACTACTGTAGATACTGAATCAAAAGCTAAAAAGACTGAAGACAGTCTCTTAGCGATTTCCAATCAATTACACAAAGTTGAAGATCAACTAAAACATAGTTTCGAAAAAGACTTAAACTTCGAAGATGAAACTATGAAGTTGTCAGAATACATCAAGCAAGAAGAAAAAAAATCAAAAGCTGATGAAAAGTCTGTTGTAATGACTGACAAGACTTTGATACCAGATGTTGTCCCATTAAATGTCCAGAATGATTCAAGAAGTGTAGAAAATATTCATGTAATCAATAATCATTCCGATAGTAAAATAGAAAAACCAGTGTACAATTCGCTTAATCCTTTTTTAAACTGTGATGATAAAATAAAAGAAATTAATGAAATCAATGCTTTTAAGGAACTGAAAGATGGGATTTCTGATTTAATAGCTGGTATTACACAAGTAAACGAAAAGTTATTCGTTCCTAGAAATAATTCTGAAAAAGAGTCCAAGCCAGCCGAAGAAAAAGTTGCTAGTATTACTGAAGCTACAGAAAAATTGGACCAGGTTACTCAAAATCCACCTAAACAAGAAAAGCCTAATAGAGCGTCTGTAAATCTATCCATATACGAAGATGATTTAGAAATAAGAAGGGATGCTGCTGATTCAACTGAATACAACTCCTCAGAAGAATTAGCGACGATATTTAAATTAGATAGTAATAATATGCCACCAAATCTAGCTACTAAAGAGAACAAAGAGCCAGAAAAGGCTGCGCGTGATGATCTTAGCTCACCCAAACTAGTTCAAACCATGAATCAGCAGCTGAGAAGGCTCTCGGTGGATCAAACGAACGACACTCCTAGTCAAAGCGACTCACTGCCTACTAACATGGTGCCGTGGAGAACTAAAAGGCAAAATCCAAATTCACAAAAAGACAACAGAGGTACGTGGCCCATTCTCATGCACGGAATTTGGTTTTCATTTTAACATTCGCATCGCATTTTGCTTTTTGTATTCATTTCATTTGTTTGGCATACGACGCAGACGAATCACGGTTATTGTGAGTCAATTTATTGAAGTAATCTGAATCTTTCAGCGCAATCAACAACAATCTAACGAACGTTCATCGAAACAATAATTAAGTAGTTTATCGGTAGAAAGTGCCACCTGCCAATTTAAATAACAAACATTCTTTAAAGCGAAATCCTTTTTCTATTAATGTCGTGCAAAACGAATTGTCCTGTGCTGTAGTAGGTACGTATTTAAAGTTCCTTGATTCGTTAGTTAGCGCATTCAGATTTCTCCTTTGGCTTACAGTCTAAAGTGATCCGTCTGCACACCTTTACTGATTGTTTTTTAGTTGCCGTACTAACTCGTTGTGTACCTTTGTCCCTGCAGGCGGTAGTTCGCAGTCGAAGCGTGATTGGCACGACTCTGGCACGTTGATGCTAGCTTGTTCCTACACGTTGATGTTCTCCCAACACTTAGCCGATCTGGACTGGCTGACACTCTTAGGCTTGCTGCTGGCTATAATCACGATAATTGCAATGCTGATAATCTAATCGTTTAAGTTAATCGAATTGAGGCAAAACTTTGAACTGTAATGTGATAGTGACGTGTAAATCTTGTGCAAATACCTAGCATTGTTCGTAGACTGGTGAATAACTTGTTGCTGATTCAGGAACTCAGCACTAAGGTCCATTATTAGCAAGGTTCTTAATTAGAGTTTGATGCCAAATAAACAAAAGTCAAATAAACCTAATAGAAACGGAAAAGTATACTGTAAAGAAACATTTAATGTTTAAACTTTATTTAATTAATTAGTGATTATGTTTGGTGACAGTTACAATAATGATTATAAACTGAATTATCGGAAAACCAGTGACCTGCAATTAGATATCACAGTGCTATAAGATTTTCCTCCATTCGATTTCTATAAGACAGAAATAAAAATAATCCGCTGCTAAACCTCAAAAGAGCTTATCGGATTTCTCTAAAATTTGTTTCGTATTATAAGTCTCATGGAATGAGTTAGAACTGCCCCCGGATTCACAAACCGTCGGAACGGAATCGGATTCGAATTCTGTGCTTTGTCTTTATCTATTCTATAGAGAGTGACTGAGACAATGCATTCATTCCGTTGTCGGAAGCGTTTGCGACGGTTTGTGAATCAGGGGGCAGAACAGGTTTTTGCCATCTCTAGATGATGTCAAAATCAATAAATCCGTTACCTGCCCCAAACACGAAAAAGTAACGTTCTCAATAGTTATCGCGCTCGTATCATTTTGTACGAAAACCGCCTCTGTGTTCTAGTAGTACCTTACCTACTCACCAAGCACTGGTATCAGACCCATAGGTCCCGGGTTCGATTCTCAGTGTAGGTAGATACCTACAAATTGTATTCGGTTTGGTTGGTAATACTAAATTGTTCTAAGTCCGGCTGGCTAGCCGGCGCAGAGCAGCGCTGCCTTCGGTCGTTTAAGGAACTAAAATTGCAAATGGCAGCTTTTACATAGCAGCTTTGTATAGTTTACTATTGCGGTTAGATAGACAAGAAAGTTTTTCGTGCTTGGGGTACCTTCAGCTGATTTTTGCCATAAATAAGACCGAAGCCTATTTTTATTACCCAAAACATATTCAAGTAACTATTCGCAAAGACATAAAACTGCAGAAAGCAAGGTGTATCACAGATCCTACACTAACTTTATAGTTATTATTCACAACCGAGCGTGTACACACTGGGCGCTAGCGTTGGCGTTGGCGTTGCATTTTGTATGCAAATCCGTACAGCGCCTCTAGTGGGCAGTAGCAGAACTACAGATTCTCATACAAAAATGTAAAGCCCCCAGTACAGGATGGCCGACCATGGTCGGCGACCATGACCAATACATCGTACATTGACACTTTTGAAAGAACCTTTTTAAACTTGTTCGTTCAAAAAAGTCAATGTACGATTTACTGGTCATGGTCGGCCAACCTGTACTGGGGGCTTAACGCTAACGCTCGCCGAGCGCCCAGTGCATGAAGCTCGACTTAATACTCACTGCCTGTACACACTGGGCGCTTGGCGAGCGTTAGCGTTACATTTTTGTATGAGAATCTGTAGTTCTGCTACTGCCCACTAGAGGCTCTGTACAGATTTGCATACAAAATGCAACGCCAACGCTAACGCTAGCGCCCAGTGTGTACATGCTCTCAGAGTATATAGTCGAGCTCCATGGCCCAGTGTGTACAGGCAGGCGTCCTGAGACTCCTGACTCCTGAATGATGGCGCACCGCGCAGGCGGAATAAATGCCGCGTGCACTAAGGACATGTATCGAGTGTAAATCCGCTCCGCAACGGATTGCGGAGCCATATGCGGGCCGTAAGGCTTCGGCTATTTGGCGCGCCGCGGTTCGTCTATTATGGACGCAGCTTCATAGAAATAATATAGCCGGGGGGCGGCGACTTTCTGCGATTCGATTCGACTCAGGGGGGCTACCGGCAAAAAAATCTGGATATGGGTATGGGCTTCAAGTGTCATTCGAATTCCTTATTTTGATAGATTTTTGATGCTTTGTTCTGTTAAACGTTTTTAGCTAGTTATCGATATAACCGACGTTACCAAACAAGGAACTGATAGCGGCTATTTTCTTTATAAAATTGACTTAAAGTTCCCAAAAACGTATGAAGTTCATACACATAAAGTTACGCGGTAGCCCCCCTGCTCGGGGCGCCTAGTGTACGCAAGCCTTCGTGCGTCACTCAGGAGTCTCAGGACGTACACTAGACATTTTTGCATTTAGAATTTAATGTTTTGTTTGATAAGCATGTAAGTTACTTTAGTAAATCTTACTAGAGCCTTTTTGGTAGAAGGATGATGACTTTTTCTAATAGAAATTTAGCAAACATTTGTTGTTTTTATTTTCAACTGAAGTTATATTGTTACCTATATCCTTATCATGTTATGATGTTACTTACTGTACCTTGGTCGGTCAGTCCAGTCCACTACCTCCTACTACTAAAAAGCTTTTTAGAACAAACTTATATTCAAGCCGATTTTGTAGCCCCGTCATATTCCTTTATTGTTCTTTCATATCCTTTGTTTTTTTAAATTCCAAAATCTATTTTTTTAAGTTTTGAACGATAGTTTTGCACACATGTTATAATAGTACTTATCTTAATTATTATTTGTTAGCTGTATTTGATTTTATTGATATTTATATAACTGATTATAAAATAAATATTGTTAGCTAGGGAATCCAAAAAGAAATACTAGACCTCAGTCAACATAAAATAAAATTTTATTTTTGCATATACAAAGTATGATATGAAAAACTTGCTACTCACTACTAGGTGGCGCTGTTTACATTTTTCATGCTACAGCAAACATGAAAAAAAATATTTCGTTCATGTTGGAAATGAAACTTAAAAACTATGCAAAATATCAATGGAAAGAATTTGTAACGCTAAGATATAATTATAACACCATATTAGAATTAATTATTATTTTAAGTCATGTTGATAAACTTGAACTTGAACAAAACCATGATTGACGGTATGAATTTACATAATTAGGTACCTATTCAATTCGATCACTGAATATAGTTTTTTTATCATTTTTTATATCGCATGTTCTTCTGTTTACTAGTTTTGGCATGTTTTTCATTGTTTTTATTGTCAATAACAAGTATTCCTTTTATTTGTATTATATTAAGTAAGTAGGTATTAAGTTATTTCAAGTCGCAATCATTCGCTTTGTTTGATAAATAATAGGTCTTTACCTATGAAATTGCCGTTTTCTATGGGGAAATTGTAGGAAGTTGGAATCGGCATACAAAGATATTTGGGGATTTCTTGGACATGTGAACTCCGAATTCAACGAAATTTTCGAGATATGATCAGACAAAATTATTCTAACTAGTTATTGCCTATAATCTCTTTTGATAAACCGTATTAGAATAAAAAAAATCTGTTCAAATCTGTCAAATTGACGACAACCAAAAAGGGTTACTTTGGAGCATTTATAATAATTTTAGACGCATGTTTAATTATTCTTTTCTTAGATGTTTAGCATGACGATATACTCTATTTTCGAAACTGACTATTAATTTTGACATATTAATATTAATTAAAAAATTAGAGACGAATAAACATGTGAGAAAACGACGGCAATTTCATATGTAAAGACCTATTATTTCATTTCCAGTGTAAAAATAGCAACACCCCTTTAAACTTAATACGAAGAATATACTTAAGAATTTTTGCTCATAAATCGGTACCTACATCCTACATGAGAAGACCAGTGAAAGGAATTAGGAAATGAATACCACCCACTGACCAAATTATTGTACTGGGTATAAATTCGATACCCAATCAACAAAATATTATGTACCTACTATATTTTCTGTAATATTTTCTTTGTATTTCAAAAAATGATACCTATCACTTTCATATAGGTACTTATACCTAATATTAAACATTCTAAGAGATAAAATTAAGTTTTTTTTTTAATATTTTACCTTTGCAAGAAACGCATATAAAATAAATTGAGTTAAATAAAAGAAATCTAATTATTGTTATTACAAAAGAACTGTAAATAAGTACCTAGGTACTAAACTAAAATCTAAGAAATTCGTACTTATAAATTATTACATGTATATGTACGTATTCGTTTGTTTTTAGGTGATAACTGATTGCCAACAGAACTCCAGTGGCAGCAAGTGAACACACGTCAATATTGATTAAGATTAATTACCATAAAAATATTATTATAAGTTACTGATTATAATGAGGACAGTGCGATCTTATCTTTTGTTAGGAAAGCGCAAAGGTAACGCCATCTGAGTTACTATAACGGACAATTATGCTTTTTTTACATGAGCTGATGAAAAGAGTGTTTTAAAGATGACGCTTGTCTTAGTTTGGTTCAAGGAATTGTGAATATTCCAAGACATGTTTTTATATTCCTTGGATATGATAATTACGCAACATTACAATACTATTTTAGCGAATAAAACTATTGTGCTTTTAATGTACCTACTATTATTAATTCAAGCCTACTTCTGTAATTTGTCCTAAATAGCTTTATTTGAGATACCTAATTGTATGTTTGTGTAGAGGCTTCCAATTACATTAAAAGAGCGTTATTTATATCGAGAAATTTATAATTTGAATAAAATGTTTCAGTTTTATCAGAAGTTTCATTTTTATTTACAGTTCTCTTACCTAAAGTATGACTTGAATTGAATAATTATACTTATTAATTTGGAAAATTAAATAAGATCCTTACATAGGAAAGGCCATCAGTAGCATAATTGGTTAAAACATTAGAGCTTTGGAAAGGATTTTTTGTGTTGCGGCTGCGGGTGCGGGTTCGAATCCCGTTCAAAGATCTACTTGTGGGCTAGTGTGTTTTTTTTCTACTTATTACAATAAATATTCTTATGCTTAGGTCTTTTCTTTGCTTTATAAAGAGTTTTGAGTGGTTTTGGCAGAGATACAAGTAGAAATATACAGGGCGTCCCAAAACTATGCCACATGGAGGGAAAGTACCTTAAATACTCAAGATATAAAATTTTACTGAAGGGAGACTTCATTTTTATTTTAAAAAGAAAACGAACTGCATTCAAAGTATTTGGAATAATCACTTGTCTGAAACGGGAATCGAACCCGCTGAATGTAAAAAAAATATCTTTTTTTTATTGTACCGATCGAAAGGCTCGATTATACCTAAGCATTTCTTCTAATTAACATAGCATCTTAAATAAAAGGAAGACTACAAAATTTAACATTTAATGTTGAATAACAAGTTTGTACAGCGTTATGAATAGCCTTTTCTGTGACTATCGTGCTCAATACTTTAACAATTTCAATGTAGGTATTATTAATGAGTGAAGATTGAAGCAATTATACCTAGTTTCCCTATCATAAGTGTTTGATTATGTGATAAGTAACACTACCTCGGTTGGTTTAAAAAAGTTTGAATAATTTGGTGCGGGTTCGATTCTCGGTTTGGACATGCTAGTATTAAAAATATCTTTGAATGCAGTTCGTATAGTTATTTAAATAAAAATAAAGTCCTATTTCAATAAAACTTTCTATATACAGTATTTGGTGCGGTCGATGCCACCATGTGGCATAGTCATTGGAAGCCCTGGGGGCGTCCCACGACTATGCCACATGTTGGAATAGACCGCACCAAATTATTCAAACATTTTTGAACCAATCGAACATGTTGATAATTGCTTCAATCTTCACTCAATAGTAATACCACAATACATTGAAATGTTAAAGTTTTGAGCACGACAGTCACAGAAAAGGCTATCCATAACGCTGCATAAACTTGTTATTCAACATTAAATGTTAAAATTTCGTTGTCATCCTTGTATTTAAGATGCTATGTTACTTAGAAGAAATGCTTAGGTATAGGTAATCGAGCCTTTCGATCGGTACAATAAAATAAGAGAAATATTTTTTTTACATTCAGCGGGTTCGATTCCCAGTTCAGACAGGTGATTTTTTAAAATTCTTTGAATGCCGTTCGTTTTCTTTTTAAAATAAAAATGAAGTCTCCTTTCACTAAAATTTGATAATTATCTTCAGTATTTAAGGTACTTTCCCTCCATGTGACGTCCTGGGACGTCACATGGACGTGACGTTTTGGGACGTCCTGTATATAACAAAAGAAATTTGGGCTCGAAGATAACGAAAAAGTAATCGTTAAAACCTGTAGCTAGTAATTTAATAAAAACATCAGTTTTCTTTAAAACTATACCTACAAGATAGTAATTATGACGGTTTAAAACGTCATAAATACCTAAGTCGCCGGTAATTTTACCGTGATATTTATAAATTATAAATTACTAAAATTACCGTACTTGATTTAACCCTGTTTTCGGTTACGTAATTTTGCAACCCCCTGATTGCATGAAACTACTGCTGCCACCTAGAGTAAAAATTAAAAAATATTGTAATAATATGTTTATGCTATTGCCCGCTAGATGGTGCTACATGGAGTTTAATAGCTGCTACACACGTTCCGATCCGACCGTCCGTCGCGTCGATTTGGTGCGAACGAACTTCGCATGATTTAGCTACCGAACGGTAGATGGCAGTATAACACGTGAAAACTCCTTGCGTGAAACTAAAGGGTAGATACTCTGTGAAAGTCTGTGAACAATCCTCGTTATCGTAGTCTATGGACAACAGATTGCTCTATGCCAAGCCAAAATCAGAAAAAATTAAAAAAACAAACTGTCACAAATTTTGCCAGAACGTATGCGTGTTGTAAATTTTATTTGCAAAAGATTTTTTATTATTTTGAATCGAGTAATACTGTGTTCAATTGTGTTAACATTTGTAGTGCGTACCTTGTATGTAGTGATCAGTGTTTTTATGATAAAACTTCTGTTTATGGGGTTTATTGTGTTAAATTGTGGACATCAGTCAATCAACCTACTTCGTTCCTGTTGACCTGTCTCATCTGTGATTTAAAACGGTAACGGTTAATTTTATTTTATTATAAAACATAAAATTAATATCTTAAATCTCTTGTCCATTGCATTGATACTACCTAGTACTATACAACATAATTTTGTAACGTCGACTGAAAGATCAATTTCAAATAACGACCGACGGTTGTTCAGATACCAAACATGCCACCAAATGTCCAGCTTTAGTTAGATAGGTAAGTATTTTTAATGATTTGGAATCTTACCGGTTCAACAAGAAATATGAAAGTACTTATTTTGTATTGTACTTACCAAATTACCTTTGGTAGTAGCCAGAGTATTTTAGCACTATTAATAAAATTATTTTGTTTGTTATCTCAAATAAAAAAATAAAATAAATAAATTTCTTTCCCTGTTTCAAGACTTAATTTAAGTTCTTTCCTAATTCATTAAGTACCTAGGTAATTAAATTTCTTTCAATTCTGAGTGTTAACTGCACCAATATGTACCACACCACCTAATGTAGAAAGCTCTGAAATAACGTTTTCCACCCTCTAAACCCTAACATATAGCAATGAATATTCGGTATGTTGTTGAAATGCAGAAAAAGGACTGTTTTGTTTTTTTCAATATTTATAATAGATTTTGAAATATTTGCACTTTAGTTACTTATCTATACTAATATTATAAAGAGGAAAGATTTGTATTTTTGTATGTAACGAATAAACTCAAAAAGTACTGGACCGATTTAGAAAATTCTTTCACCGTTAGAATTTGAGTATTCAAAAAACAAAATGTACAGCCCTAGTTCTTATGCATTTCAACAACATACCGAATATTCATTGCTGTATGTTAGGGTTTAGATTAGAGGGTGCAAACGTTATTGTCGTTTGTATAGAGTCCGTTTGCTACACAATCCTCTTAAAAATAATCAAAAAATATTATTGGTTTTGTATGATTAGTAATTTGACTCACTAAATAGATTTTTTATTTCTATTCATTAATTTCTGTCTGAAGTTATATTTCTATTCATTAATTTAGTTTGAGTTAAAAGTAGGACCACCCAGGAACAGAAACCTAACAATTTTTACAAGCTATTTTAGTTACCTACCAAGCTATTTTACTTGCCATGTTAGTTAGTTTGTTAGTTAGTTAGTGGGGGCAAATCTTGCAAGCTTAATTTGACCCACTTCCCAGTGTCCGATGGAGCTGAAATTTTGTATAAAGACAGGTTTGGTTTAGATGACAATACAATATTCAAGTACAGTCAGCAAAAAAGCTTGTCTTAAAAATACAATTTTTACAAAAAACTTATTTGAAACTGGGTTTACATAGGAATGTAGAGTCTACTCTCAGTTTGTCAGTCAAAAAAACATTTAGAATAAAAACAAAACCATAAATTATGCCATTGCATGCAACAAACAAACTTTTGTCTCTGATGACAAAAAGTGTCAAGCTTGGTCAATAAACAATTTTTCAATGACAATTGCACAAGTAATTTGAGGGGAAGTGGTAAATCTTAAGGACCATTTAGTTTGGACAAGAGACCTCAGACGGGTTTATTTTTAGCCTCACAGGATCTTCCTGGATCTGCAACGATAAACCATTTTTCAAGTGACCCTAAATGTGTCCCTTTCAAACATTTTTTATATTAGAGAACTAATTCAGAAAAAGGTTATTTTGGTGTTTTTTGTGGGAATCATAGTTCGAGAACATTAATTTATTTGTAGGTTTATCTGCACTGCACAAATTAATTGTATAACATTTCCAATCCATAAATACAACAATGATTAACTAAATAAATATTTTCTTACAATCACACCAATTATCTAAGCCCATAGTTAATTTCTTAAGAAACTGTGTCTATGTGAACTTGATAACGGATAAATATATACTTAAATACTTTTTGTTTGTAAATACATACTTAACACTCCGTTACACGCGTGGGGCACAGGCGTGCCCCAGGTGCATATTTTTGCCTGTCTATTACAAAACTTAACAGCCAAGATTTTAATTTTTTGAGTAGCTGTTGCAAATCTCTTCGCGTAAACCTTCAGTCTCGTTTCGACTGCGCCGGCCCTCGGATATGACCAGTGTAAGTATTTTTGCAACCCTGGGGCACGCCAGTGCCCCATGGTTGCGAAATGTCTTTTTTGCGAATCTTGCCAGAAATGTCAGAAGCTTTGTGTGCAACGACCATAAATATGATGTATGCCTAGTTGTTATAATAAATATGCAACCGAAATTGAATTATGACGAAAACCTTAAGTATAAGTATAAGTGCTATTTTTCTTTAGTTTTTTCGATATGAAGGCAAATATTTTTTATTTTCTGTTTTAGTTTAGAAATGACTATTTTTTTGTTATAATTTAATAGTCAAATAAAGACTGAATATTATATAAAAAACTAAATTATTTTATTTCTATACCTACGTTACTAAAAAAATATAATATTTTGGGGCACAATTGTGCCCCGCGCCTGGAATCGTGTAACTTTATAGAGCGCGCGTAATGGAGTGTTAATATACATAGAAAACACCGAGACCAAGACAAATAGACATGTTCATGCACACAAATATTTGTCTTGTTCGGGAATCGAACTGGAGACCTTTGGCGCAGAAGGCAGGTAGTTTACCCCTGCGCCAAATCGGTCGTCAAATGAAGTGATTGTATTGTTTCTTGTAATAAAGTATCAATTGATTATTTTCTGGAAATACTAACTACCATGTAATGTATTACCCCGTTATATTATATTATAACATTTATAACTCAAGATTTTAGTAAAAAAATATGATAGTAGTTATTTCTTTATTATCCAGTGTAGTGAGTGACATTGTAAATTTCGTTTAAATGTACAGTCACACCACCAATTGAATTGTGACCCACCATAAGTTTATTTTCTAACAGATATCTATACAAATAAATAAAATTGGAGTGTCTGTTTGTCATATTAAAATAACCGCTTTTTACTACATGCATATGATTATATATACGGTACTTATACCAAAATAACATTTTTTTAAATTTTTGTCTGTCTGTCTGTCTGTTTGTTCCGGCTAATCTCTGAAACGGCTGGACCGATTTTGACGGGACTTTCACTGGCAGGTAGCTGATGTAATAAGGAGTAACTTAGGCTACTTTTTATCTCGATATTCCCACGGGAACGAGAACCACGCGGGTGAAACCGCGGGTGGCCGCTAGTATAATATAAAAATTCAATAAGAACGAAATCGACAATGATCTACTTATCTGGAATATGACGAGTTTGAAAAATGACCAGTATCAAAGGTGACGAATCAGGAGCACATTGAAGATCTTTGTAATCCAAATAACGTCCATATAAATAATATAAAATTAAATGTATAATTTGCATAAATAAATAAAATGACATAAACATTGAAGATAAAAGCGGACAATGCTCGATTCAATAGGGGATCCATTGATAAGCAATAATGCTAATGTATGTACCTACCCAGTGATCTTGACCTCGGCCCTAGCTATTGACATTCTATTTTATTACGGCTGAGGCAACGAGCTTGTAGATAGTCCTATTTTATTTAATACTAGCAGATCCTAGCGGCTTTACCCGCGTGGTACCCGTTCCCGTGGGAATATCGGGATAAAATGTAGCCTATGTCACTCGGGAAGAAAGCTTTTGTAATGGTCAAAGAATTTTTTTAATCGGTCCATAGTAGTTTCGGAGCCTATTCGATGCAAACAAACAAACAATCAAATCTTTCCTCTTTATAATAATTAGTATAGACTAGTGACCTTACGCGACTCCTAACGGGATTCCGATTTTGTGTATCAGTTAGAAAATGATATAATTAAATTATGAAATGCAAAGGGTACTACTGTACTGACTGACCTATCAACGCACAGCTATGTACACAAATATCAACCACTATGGGGATGCACAAGGGTGAACATTTCCCAAATTACATGCGAGTGAAGCCGCGGGCAAAAGCTAGTTATACTTAAAAATTATGAAATTTATTGTGATTATGAGAATCCTCAATCTAGACTGCAAATTTATATCTTCACATAGCTAAGTTTATTAAGCATCTATTCAGCAGTTTTGTGTGATCACCTGATAACAGATTAGACATATTAGTTACTAGCGGCCGCCCGCGGTTTCACCCGCGTGGTTCTCGTTCCCGTGGGAATATCGGGATAAAAAGTAGCCTACCTGCCAGTGAAAGTCCCGTCAAAATCGGTCTAGCCGTTTCAGAGATTAGCCGGAACAAACAGACAGACAGACAGACAGACAGACAGACAGACAGACCGACAGACAGACAGACAAAAATTGTAAAAAATGTTATTTTGGTATAATATGTACCGTATATAATCATATGCATGTAGTAAAAAGCGGTTATTTTAATATTACAAACAGACACTCCAATTTTATTTATTTGTATAGATTACCTCTTGGTGTCTACAATCTGATTGTATAAACAGCTTTAATAAACAAAGCAAATACTTCACATATAAATATATAATTTAGCTTTTTTACTTGGCATTGGATAAAACTACATACTTACATCTTTGGTTAGTTTCGTTTTTATTATGACGTGATTTGTGTGTATTTTACTATATATATTACTAGATTAAATATGCGGTATCTTTTGTGTCTGTCTTGTAAAAAATAAAATTGATTGCACTGGCAAAAAGATAATACTGATTGTTAATTAACGTAGATTTCATTCATATGGGTATCAGATAAATCATTTTGAGTTGCTTCAATCTTGTAAACTGAACATCATTATCAGCGGGATTTTTACATGCTACTGTGCCAAAACATCGGAGACTCGACCACTAATCAGAATATGGTAAAAATCATGCTTGGTAAAATTCGTAAAATTTACAGTGTTAATGACCACGATAGTTAAAAAACTTAACTCTATTTATGAACCTAACTAGCTTTTCACCCGCAGCTTCGCCCGCGTGGACTACACGACGTTATCCCGCGGGAATGTGATATTTTATCGGGATAAAAAGTAGCCTTTGTTACTCTCCAGGCTACAAAGTATCTCTGTCCTAAATTTCAGCCTAATCCGTAAAAACAAACATACAAACATCTAAACATCCAAACATCTAAACTTTCACATTTATAATAATAGGTCTTTACCTATGAAATTGCCGTCTTTTTCTCACATGTTTATTGGTCTCTAATTTTTTAATTAATATCAATATATCAAAATTAATAGTCAGTTTCGAAAATAGAGTATGTCGTCATGTTAAACATCTAAGAAAAGAATAATTAAACATGCGTCTAAAATTTTTATAAATGCTCCAAAGTACCCCTTTTTGGTTGTCGTCAATTTGACAGCTTTGAACAGATTTTTTTTTATTCTAAGACAGTTTATCAAAAGAGATTATAGGTAATAACTAGTTAGATTAATTTTGTCTGATCATATCTCGAAAGTTTCGTTGAATTCGGAGTTTACATGTCCAAGAAATCCCTAAATATCTTTGTATGCCGATTCCAACTTCCTACAATTTCCCCATAGAAAACGGCAATTTCATAGGTAAAGACCTATTATTATAGTAGGAAGTAGGATAGTAGAATGCTTGGCAAAAGGATTTCCTCAGGATGTTAACGCCATAGAAAACCGGTTATGCATACAATTAGTGTTATATAATTAGTGTTAGGTACTATATGGAAGAATTGTAGAATGCTAATGCAAGATATAACGGGTGTCCCAAAAGTAGGTAAAGGATGATTTGTCTCAATAAAACGCGAATGGATTGGAATTTCTTCGTAGTTTTATTTTATTTGAAAGAAGAGACTTGTACAATTTTATCTAAATAGAATATCTGCTAAATGGCCGGCCACGGGCACTTTTGCTGTGTGCAAGTTTTTCATGACACTTTCACACATTTCGCTGCTAATTTCACACATTTCGCTACTTATTTCACCAATAACTCGGCGAATATTTTGTCTATATTGTCTATGTTTTGTGGATCGTTGGTGGAGACTTTATCTTTGACGTAGCCGGTAGCCCCAAAAGAAAGAAATCCAGTGGCATCATATGGCAAGATCTCGGTGGCCATTTGACATCATCTCTTTTTGAAATTACGAGATTACCATCTCGAATATTTCGGAAATAGCGCAAAATTCAAATCCTATACGGTACTTTTGAGACACCCTTTATAAGTAGTAGGCTTTATAAGAAATCCACCACTTTAACACCACGACACGACTAAAAGTTGGTCTTTTCGTATTTAGTAAGGTTGCGGTTTATGTTAATTTATAATTTAAAAGAAATAGGATATTTTAGATTATGGATTAGGCACTCGCAAATCACAAGTAAGTACCTACTACTCAAAATTTGGAAAAAATATGTTATTTTACATTCTTTTATGGAATATACATGCCTAATTTCAGCTTCTTGCTCACAGTTGTTTTGGCTGTGCGTTGTTTGTCAGTCAGTCAGTAACGCAAGAGTTTTATTTATATCGATTATTGTAATAGATAAACTCAAAAAATACTGAACCGTTTTTAAAAATTCTTTCAGCAGTAATAAGCTGCATTATTGCCGAGTGGCATAGGCTATATTTTATCCCGATACTCCTACGGGAACGGGAACCGCGCGAGTAAAACCGCGGGGAGTCACTATAATCTACTCTATTACCTTTCTTTTGCATAACGTAGGTACCTTAGTACTATTAAAATTCTGTGATAACGTAACAAAATATGGTTTGCTTTTAATTGGCACTTCCTATTTGTAAATGTCAAAAACATTACATGATAAGCATAATGTTAAAGATAAAATCATCTAAAATACATACGTAACTAAATAATTGTATTTTTTCCACTGACACATTGTTTTGTTTAACCGTTCATTATCTCATGTAGTGTATCTATTATTTGAAACACCATGTATCTTATCAAATTCCTTTCATGTACCTGCACAAAATATTTGGACAGCTGTTATTTTGGTAAGCGTACTATTGTTTGCACATCGACGTTAATAAATTTGACTACGAAAACAGGTCTAAATACTTAAGCGATAAAGTCAATCTCGAATTCTCATAGTCAACATCTAGTTTCCTGCCGGTTCTTTTCGTTACAAGAAGGTCTCCCGCCTTAGAATTTTGCGTACCGTATTTTTTATCCACAGGGTAGCACTAAGTCGTGGGCCACACTGGAGCGACCGCGGGGCGCGGAGGCGACCTGCGGATCCGCAAGACGCGCGAACACGTACTATTCTAGTGTGTCTATACTAGTGTCGCCCACGACTTAGCGTTCATCACAGCTGATGTTAAGTGAAGATTAGCTGAAGGTGGAAGCGCTCTACTTCCAGAATCCCCAACCACCAAGGAACTAGCTTTCTTATCACCAACTGCCGGAACACAACAATGCTGGAAACGTCGTTGTTATGGCGTCAGACTTAGATAAGATGGTGGTACCTAGCCAGGCAGACTTAAGGGCTTATTACACTTGGCTAAATTCAGCACCTAATTAAGCATAAATTGCTTGTTTTGATTGCATCACTTGCTACAAATGAGCTCAAAGAAAGCAATGTATGCTTAATTAGATGCTGAATTTAGACAAGTGTAATAAGCCCTTTAGAACTAGTCTTACCACCAACTAATGCGAATGCAATATGTACCCCCACTGGGAATCGATTTTGCGACGTCTGGGTCTGACTGATGTCTGTGCCGTGTAGTGGTGTACCACTAGACCCTAGAGGCTATTAACCGATTGTGTAGGGACTGTAGGGTGTTTCTTTATTTTATGTGTGTTTGTAACAGCCTAAATTGAAAATGCTATTTGTTGTGGTTGTTTTCAATTTAAGTCCTGAGGTGTATTTAAATATAAAAAAGTTGATTGATACGTTATCTTAGTATTCTTAACATAAGTAGTTTGGATTCTTCGTTTGGATTGGATAATTGGGTAGTCAAATTCTGGTCAGTGTCGTCCTAGGGATAGTTGGAGTATAGCTTAGGCGGCACTAAAGGGGGCTTAACAATAAAAAAGAACAACTCCTACTTAAACTCATGGTACGATGTACATACTGTACAGTGTACATATATTATCACTGGATGTCAGCGGTCGTCGTCATCACAGCGAATTCCGACAGTTCCGGCGATTCCATCTTTGTAGGTCACATTGGCATGCATTCTGGCCGAAATGCATAGAAACCAGATGTATATGGGCGATTCTCTGTAAACTCGTAATCAGCTGTCCCGACCAATTTTTTCAAAAAGTAATTTAATTATTGAAAAATAAAACACTCCTAATGAAACTTTAACCCTGAAACTTTACGGGCGCATTGTTTTTAGAACCAGAACTATTAAATTTTTATTTCTAGACGTCATAAAAGTTCTAAAATTACAGTCCCCTGGCTGTCCCCATCACTGTATTCCCGCCTAGAAATAAGATTTACGAAGAAGTTATTGAAACTACATACATTTTGCAGTTAATATCATAAAGAAAAATAATTTAATTATATATTTTCGTAAAACAAGGTTTCCTTACGAATTTTATTATATTTAGTAAACTCCTATAAAGTTTGTCCCCAGAATTTCCATACAGTCCCCTGCCAAAAATTTAAATCCATAATAAAAAGAAGTTGTAATATTTACAAAAGCTTTTTTAGTGAAATGAAACGCAAATTGTTGTTAAGTTGGCAACTTTGCCAAATGCGGCGACGAGACTCCATTTTGTTGAGTGTCAGAGTGTCATTTGTGAGGTGAAAACGTGTTTCGTCCGCTACCACACTCAGTCCTCTGGTTAGTTATAACGTTTATGTTAATTATTTTAATTATCTGTATTTACAGTTTATTGATTTGTTATTTACGTCTAAATTGATCGGTAAGTTCTTAAAAAACTATTTTACATCAGTTTTTTAAATATTGTGAAATCTAACCGAAATCCACAGTCCCCTAGCAACAGTCCTCCGTCTGAAAATGCAGCAGGGGACTGTTTAACGCAACAGGGGACTGTGCATTTTGCTTATTTGTTATTGTTTTCCATGTATTGTTTGTGTGAATTTATCCGCTAGTCTGTTTTATTAATGTAAGAATCATCAAAGTAAAATAAGTTTGCAATATTTCAAGGATACATACCCTAGAGCCAAGCTTACCCGACACCATACCGAAGATATCCCGGACGTCAGCCTGTACGAGATTAGAATGGCTCTCAAGCAGCTTAAAAACAACAAGGCGGCGGGCGATGACGGATGACGAATCACAACAGAGCTTCTGAGAGCGGGCGGTAACCCGATACTTAAAGTCCTCCAGAAACTTTTCAATTCAGTCATCCTTGAGGGCCAAAGGCATGGGGCAGAAGCGATGTGATGCTGTTTTTCAATAAAACTCTCTTAAAGAACTACAGACCCATCTCGCTTCTGAGCCATAACTCTATAAGTTGTTTTCGAGAGCCATTACGAATCGTCTCGCTCGCAGGTTCGACGACTTCCAACCTCCCGAACAAGCCGGGTTCCGGAAAGGCTACAGTACCATAGACCACATTCATACGCTGCAGCAAGTTATACAGAAGACCGAAGAGTATAACTTGCCACTTTGCTTGGCGTTCGTGGACTATGAGGTTCGTGGACTACAGCACCGCCCAGGTCTCAAAGGCTTTCGCCTTTGAGACCTGGGCGGTGCTGCAGTCTCTTGAGACTTGAGACCTTAGAAGACCTGAACACAATGCTCGAAGATCTCAGTAATGCTTCTCAAAGAGTGGATAAGGATGAACATGTATAAGACGAAAATCATGTCCAATGCTCATGTTGCACCTGCTCCAGTTAATGTTTGGAACATTACACTCGAAGTTTTTGACCACTATGTTTACCTGGGAGAGACGGTCTAGTTAGGTAAGTCCAACTTTGAGAAAGAGATCTCTCGTCGAATCCAGCTAGGATGGGCAGCGTTCGGGAAGCTCCGGCATATATTTGCGTCCGAAATACCTCAATGTCTCAAGACGAAAGTCTTTGACCAGTGTGTGTTGCCAGTAATGACCTATGGAAGTGAGACGTGGTCTTTTACTATGGGTCTCATAAGAAGGGTAAAAGTCACCCAGCGAGCAATGGAGAGAGCGATGCTTGGTATTTCCCTGCTCCATCGAATCAGAAATGATGAGATCCGAGAACTAAAACAACCGACATCGCTGGAAGGATTGCATCATTGAAGTGGTGGTGCCATTCGAGAACCTTTCCGCCCCAACTGGGCGGAAAGGTTCTCGAATGGCGACCGCGTACCGGACGACGTTCCGCGGGCAGGCCCCCTACAAGGTGGATGGTAGACCGACGATCTCGTCAAGGTCGCGGGAAGCCGCTGGATGCGGGCAGCGCAGGACCGATCGTTGTGGAGATTCTTGGGGGAGGCCTATGCCCAGCAGTGGGCGTCGTTCGGCTGACATATTTCAATGAATACTGAATAAATAATTAATTATTAATATTATAATAATAAGACTTTATGTTGATCTCAGTGAGTACAAAATGATTCTAGCACTTAAGGTTCATTTTTGATATAAATGTTTAAAGAAAGTAATGTTTTCTGTTATATTTTTATAAAGAAACTGTTGATTATTGACGCGAAAATATGTCATAAAAATAATAAATGATTAAATGATGTAAAATGACTTTTTTTAAGTAGGTACAACAACACTTAACAGCCCCCTGTCACGCTAAAATCAGTCCCCTGCTGCCTCAAACAATCCCCTGTCATGATTTTTTGGAAAATCGCTAATTACTCGGAATATACGTTTAAATTCAGTGGGCCTCCTTATCTAACTAAAATAATAATTAATTTCCTTCGAAATAGGACACGGTTTTTTGACAAATGTTAAAAATAATTACCAGGACAGCATTTATATGAGACCTGTACGAGATTACAGAGAAATGCCCATATGTATGCAGAATACTAAAATACTGATTTATGCAGTGTTTTTAAAACGGATGTGTTCTCACTTTCATTTATTAGAAACCGTTAGTGACAAAAACTTAATTATAGTATATTTTTGAAAGGTAAAATATTTTTACCAAAACACTTAGCTGGCAAATATTTAAGGCAAATTCATAATTTGGTTAGGTACTTACTTTATTTTTACCAAAACACTTTTGGCAAATATTTAAGGCAAATTCGTAATTTGGTTAGGTAGGTACTATTCTTATTAAATATGTTAACAAGCTTAAACATAGATGAAGTGATAATACCATCAATATATGCTTGCAACGATCGAAGCTAGTATCGCAATCCCCAACGAACCGTAAATATTCATATCAAATTACGGTATAAACTGCAATTTCCGTTCTTTGCGAGGTTTCTAAAATCCAAGGAGCTTTGCCAACCCAAGTTAACTACGTTAATTCAGCGAATACCTTCGAGCAGTTATTCCAATCCAACTCAATGACAGCCTTAATTAAATTTGAAAGTTATCTATGCAAAGAATTACCTATACACTTTCCTGCCAAGAACACTGATTCTCCTCGTTTATTTTGTCTCGTAAAATTTCGAGTTAAGAAAAAGCTAGAATTTAAATAATAGGGGTTAAAGAATGAAATTGCCGTTTTTTTCTTTTGTACATATAACTTAACAACTTTTATGATATTAGAAATGTATAATTTCTTTAATATTGCGTTACATTAAGACCGTATCCAGCAACTTTTGATAATTTAATAACCACGATATTTGATTATTTACATAGAAAAAACTTAACCCGAAAGTTACGACTATTTTTGTTTCCAAAATTTCGTACTTTATTAGTTGTAACTTAGTGAAAAATTTTTTTTTCTTTTAACGAATATGTCATTTAGTAGTAAAAATGTCCATAAATACGTGTGTAAAATTTTGCAAAGTTACATAATATTAGTCGTTGGATAAATTACAAAAACGTTAGTATGGAAAAAAAATTATTTCAAAAATCTCCATACAAAACGGCAATTTGATACTTTAACCCCTAATAATTATGCAAGACTTTTGATTATTTTGTCTTTGGCTTGCAGCTGAATAAACTTGTTTGATAGCTTCGGCAGACGCGAGGGTTCGTTTTCGTTACACACTAATAATGGATACAATACAATGAAAAGTTCAACAACCTCATGAAGTTTGCTATTCAAAGTCAATATTTTTCAGATGTGTGATTAATTGATTAATACGAATATTAATTCCTGTGCGTACGCCAGTTTAAAGTCTAGCGTTGAGTATTCGGATGTTAATCTGCTAACTACTACTACCTAAAGGGCTTAATACAATTGGCTAAATTAAGCATACATTGCTTTCTTTGAGCTCATTTGTAGCAAGTGATGCAATCAAAACAAGCAATGTATGCTTAATTAGATGCTGAATTTAGCCAAGTGTAAAAAGCCCTTGAATTAATAATAATTAGCTATTTTCTCATTATTAATTATGTTTTCAATTTTTGCATGCTGTATGTGCAGCGAAACATATGGCCATAAATGATAACAACAACTATGTAACCATGTTCCTAGCAAAATAAAATTATTCTTATTCTTATTCTATTCTAACTATGTAGTTAGAATAGAATAAGAATAAGAACCGGTTTATTGGAAATTTAATGCAAAATAACTTTTACTCGCATAAACTAAACAATTCACAATAATAATTTAAAGCTGTATTATTATGTGATTTCTAGACATGCCACGAATATTCGGCAACTATTCGGTATTCGGCCTATTCGGCCATTTTATTTGGTATTCGGTATTCGGCCGAATAATAGGTACTATTCGGCCGAATACCGAATACCAAATCATGGAAAAAAAGACATCATATTAATCTAGATTTGTATTTATTATTAAAATCACAATACTTTAATAAGTGAAATTCAGCAGTGGTAGGTTGTGATGGATAAAAACAAGCTTTTCTGCATTTGTTGGAAGCAAGCGATTTCGCTTTTCATCGTAAATGATACCAGCTTCAAAAAACAACCTCTCACTATACACGCTACTCCCGGGAGAAGCAAGATAAACTTTAGCAAATTTCGAGAGGTTTGGGTATTGTTTTTCGTTTGCTGACCACCACTTGTAAGAATCAGCTTTTCGATCTAGGCGAATTGATTTCAAATAAAAATCTATTGATCTGACAAAGCATGCCGTGACGTGATTTACTCGCAACTGAGTGAAACAGTCAAAAATGGCCGCACACACAGCACACCGCCCGCCCGCGCGGACGGGTCGCGACCTGTCGTATTATTCTTTACGCGCTTGACTAGCATGTACTTGTGAACCGAATATTCGGCCGCCGAATATTCGGCGCTTCGGCCGACAGCGTTGCCGAATATTCGGTATTCGGTATTCGGCCAAATCACTATTCGTGGCAACTCTAGCTGATTTCTATCACCTTACGTTCCGCCTAGCTAAAAAACTTCAGATCATAAGAAAAACATTACTTGATATAAAAAATCTCAACCGGCTAATATTATTTAACGTATTTTCTACCACAAACGACTGGAAAACGTCCACAATAACTCCTAGAAAATTGCATTTTCTCTACTCTAGTAAATCTCGATTAGATTTAAACTAAGCCACGGACTCCATCGATCAAATCCTAATGGACCCAGATAGAAGCATTAGCGACTTTCCAGTTATTTTATACATAATTCATTTTAACTGTTGCTTTTGGCCTTTTTACACAATTATGAATTATATCGGGGGAATTCGTGAAAATCGGATATATCGTCACTCTTCATCGCACACACATCTGTTAAGCGTTAATTTGAAACCGGTTTAAGTGATACGGCACACTTTTGATTTTTTTACCGATCATAGTTTGTCGAAATTCGACTGTATAGGTAGCCAGTATAAAGTCCTTTTTATTTTAATTGTTGTTGCTATGCATTATGAAGTAACGTGCTAAAATAAGTATTGTTTTTGTAAGCATCTCGCTTCGTCACAACAAAACTGGGATATAAGGTCAGACTGCGATATCGTAGTCGTCTCGTAGAGTGAAAATGTGGGGGAGATATCGTATTGTTCGTTTTCTTTGGCCGCGAATGATTCGCTCACTTCCCCGTCGTTTCCCGATCACGTATTGGTCACGTACGGGAAATTGGGTTAATCAAAAAATTGGTTATTTAACCGCTGGCTATTGCGACTTGGAAGTTGGAAACGGGTGTGGTTTGGTTTTAGATATTTTTTGCATGTTAGTTTTGTATAAGTACTTACATGTTGTTTGGAGTATGAGTATGAAACGAGCCAAGATTTTTTTTACTGAACTTGTCAATTTTGTATCCGTATTATTCTTACCAAATATCAAAGGACATTTTTCATTTTCGGCTAGGACTTTGTACACCATTCGTACTAATAGTAAAAAATATAGTAAAGTCATATAAAATATTAAAATTCTCATTGTCTTTCTTTATAAATGGTACAAAAATAAACTTAAAAATAAAAATTCTTTGCCATCCATGGTCAACACTGGCAATCATATTTAAATCACGTTCGGAAACATTGATGTTTCTGTACCTACGAAAAAACCATGACATTGACGACTGATGATAATTCGTCAATGACAACCTTTTTTTTAATGTGAGTGTGGCGTTTTACCGCCATATTGAATCGGGGATGCATCATAATTAAGACTAGATAATGCTTTTGTACCATCAAACGCGTTAGCTTATTGCGATATAATTAGTTTTCAATTATTATATTTATCTTTTGCTTGCCTATGGTATAGTGTACAAAGTCCTTGCCGAGGCTCCATACAAAACTGAAAAATATCCTTTAAAGCTAAATATATATTTATAAAAAGATTTTTTGTATAAATAACTTACTTACAGCTCTCTTACTTTCAGCTCTCTAGGCATGTGTACAGTATTTGGCTAAAAATAACATCCAACAAGTGCAAAAATAACCGTATTCAAATTACGTTTTCCCTAGCGGGATTCAAACGCGCGACCGTTGAGCGTGGGTCTCGTTTACCGTTTCGAGAAACGGCAAGCGCAAAATTCAATCCTTTCAGAATTTATATCAGTTTTAATGGTTACAACTTACAACTCAGCCTACATGATATATCGTCATTAGGGATGCACCGACTAGTCGCCGACTAGTCGGAAAAGCCGACTATCCGGCCATATTTGTAGTCGGCGACTAGTCGGCAAAAAGTGCCGACCAATCGGCCTAATATTTTATTTGTATTTCTATGCTAAAACATGAAAAATAAAAAAGCAATTAGTCAATCATCTTTTATTAATTTTTCTACACTAAGAACTATTAGCATTTAGCACAATAAATCATCAATCAATCATCATTCATCATAATAAAATAACCACCGTTAGGTACAGTTTGCAATTTAATCCAGAAATTCTTTGGAAAATATTGGAATTATTTGGAATTAAAATTCATAAACGTTACTTAAAGTTAAGCATAGTTTAAAAGTCATGCTGACACTTTTCTATCAATAATGGCAGATAGAGACAGCATGACTTTTAAACATTGCTTAACTTTAACTAACGTTTATGTATAAGGGGGTAAGTATTATTTTTTTGTAAGTACAATAAATTTCCAACGTAAGTTTAAAATTACAATTTAAAAAGAACCTATTAGTAGCCTATCATTTATTTCAGAATTACAGTCTCAGTTTTTTATTATTTAATATTAACCCAAATTAAATAGTACTAGGTATTTATTATTATTTGTTTAAAACTAGTAGTAATCTTTTTAATTATAGTTAAGTTAACAATCATTTATTTGAGAATTACAACAATGATCGGCGTGGCCGACTAGTCGGCCATTTTATAGCCGACTGATCGGCTAGTCGGCTAGTCGGCCAACGTCGTAGTCGGCCCATCTCTAATCGTCATCCATTGTAAACATAAACTGAAAATCATTTATTTATTCTAATCAAAGATGCAACGCCATCAGTTGAGTAGGTAACTCTTAAATGAAATGGCAATGGACAATCCTTGCGCTAATGCGTACAGAAGGCGCACTCTGCAAACTCATTCAAATAAAAATAAATATTTCTGCATGAAAATAAAGTTCAATTCCAGTCGCTTTGTCATCGCTTGCCTACTGTTATAATAATCTAAAGTTCGCGCATGCAATCAAAACTGTATCCAACAGCTACGCGTGAGAGTTTCTATGTCTATGAAAGTCTCAAACAGCTCGCTCGCTGGTTAGGGTTGCGAGTTGCGAGTTGCGAGCGACTTGCGAGTTGCGAGCGACTTGCGAGTTCGGTTTTGTTGTTTCTTTTGTTCTTTCTTTTATTTAGACACCCGTAAACACAACAGTATCTTTTAACCGGATTATAAGAATTCAGCATCTAATTAAGCATACATTGCTTTCTTTGAGCTCATTTGTAGCAAGTGATGCAATCAAAACAAGCAATGTATGCTTAATTAGATGCTGAATTTAGCCAAGTGTAATAAGCCCTTAACATTGTGAAAAACTAAATATAACACCAACACCAAAAATAAAGGTTGGTTTTCGTACGAACTATCTCCTGAGTTGAGGATGCCCCGGCTTGGGGCGAAACACGTGTAGAGTAGTCTAATCGGTGAAGGTGCAAGGTGTATTGTTGTCTTGCTAAATGTAGGTATTGTGCACTGGTATTTTCGTGGTGTGCATGTGCAATTTTTTGCGGGCGGGCGGGCGGGCGGGCGGTTCATTTTGCATGTTGTGTTTTTTGCGGAAGTAAGCTACATATATTTCGTTTTTACAATGGTTAGGGACTTCCGCCAAGTGACGCCTGATTCAATCAAATAAGTCCTTACATTGCAATTTCGTTCAATAATAACCCAGCAGTTCACAAAACTGACAACGACGGGAGACCTTGTAAAGATGGCCTGTGCCCTAGCCGTGGGTATACAACCACGTACAAATTCGGTGAACCATCTCTTACTTCTTTTCGTGTGACTGGCGTCTCACCGTTCACGGGGCTTCATCGACAATACGCATACGCACTGCAACTGTGGAGCACCGTCCCAAACTATGGCGCACTTAGATATTAGAATGCCCTCTGTCGCCCACCGTAATCATATGCAGCAGGGAGGAGCTCAACTTGGCGACTCATAATGCAGTTGCCGTCGCCCGATACTGGGAAGGGCAGATATAAATGATTATAAAAGAAGACCGTTCACTTGCAGTCCCTATCCGTAATAGTTTGTGCATTGTACTACCCTAAAGCGGGCAGCGTTTGGGAAGCTCCGGCATATATTCGCGTCCGAAATACCTCAATGTCTCAAGACGAAAGTCTTTGACCAGTGTGTGTTGCCAGTAATGACCTATGGAAGTGAGACGTGGTCTTTTACTATGGGTCTCATAAGAAGGCTCAAAGGCACCCAGCGAGCAATGGAGAGAGCGATGCTTGGTATTTCCCTGCTCGATCGAATCAGAAATGATGAGATCCGCAGGAGAACTAAAACGACCGACATCGCTCGAAGGATTGCATCATTGAAGTGGCAGTGGGCAGGACACATAGCGCGGAGAACTGATGGCCGTTGGGGCGGAAAGGTTCTCGAATGGCGACCGCGTACCGGACGACGTTCCGTGGGCAGGCCAGGCCCCCTACAAGGTGGACCGACGATCTGGTCAAGGTCACGGGAAGCCGCTGGATGCGGGCAGCGCAGGACCGATCGTGGTAAAAATCTTAAAATAAGTCGCCTCGCTAGGGTTTTTTTAGGAGGTGGGTGGGGGAGGGGAGGGTCAGGGGACCCCCCCCTCTTCAAGTTTCACCTGCCGGAAATGCGAAGTTTTCGAGTTATGAGCGATAGAAGTTAGTATGAAAATCGTTACAAGTCGCCTCAATAGGAGTTTTTTGGGAGGGATGAGGATGGGGGGGGGGGAGGTGACCCTCCTCTTCAAACCCCACCTACCGGAGTTGCGTAGTTTTCGAGTTATGAGCGATAGAAGTTTAGTATGAAAATCGCTGCCGCCTATAAGTTTCCGAGATAATGTCGTTTCTGGCGCTTCGGCGGCCGCTGCCGCGGCACGCTCGCTACGCTCGCTCGGCTCGCGCGCTGGGTTCATGTCAACCTAACACGCTCGTCGCTACGCTCCTCGCACCTATCATGTGTCCTACGGTCTACGGTTTCTAAATCCCAGCCCCTGCCCCCTTCGGTGCAGAATTAAAATTACCACGATGAAAATAACTCGAGTTTGATTACTTAGCACATTCACACCAAGAAAGAAGCAACGGATGAATGACGCAATCTGTCTAATGTTATGTCAGTAACTTATCAAAATGGTGGTTTTTGTTTTACGTTTCGTTTCACGCAAAATTCAAGTTAAAAAACATATTTCATAAAATGCAGTACCTAATTAACGTTTCATTTCACGTAAAAAAAATATAAAAATTAAAAAAAAATGACTCATTTCCGGCAGCTAAATTTGCTTTAAAGCATTTTAGGCGAAGCCCAAAAACACCTCCACAGCCTCAATTAACCTCAAAGAAGGCGACTTGTTTTAAGATCCAACCCCCGATCGTTGTGGAGATCCTTGGGGGAGGCCTATGCCCAGCAGTGGGCGTCGTTCGGCTGACATGATGATGATGATGATGATGACTACCCTAAAGTACGTTTTATAATTCGGTGCAAAAAAAAAAGAAAACAGTATTACCATATTAAAACTCTATATTCACATTCTGTAGAATTCTTTATTTGTGAACGACATTGCCGTTAATTCAAAATATGGGCCATTCCATCGTTTCGGGTGTTACACTCCAACTCATTAAATGTGTTGTTTTTATATATTCTGATAACGTTTTCGTTTATAGCTGTGTCTTAAACTAAGAGTATTAAGTTCTATTTCTGTGTGGTATATGAATAAAGACTAAATTCTTATTTAAACTTCAGTTACAAAGGAAAAAGTAGCGTTTCGGGCGTTACGCGATTTTGCCTCCACTTTCTGATCAATGTTGCATACATTCCAAATTTAGCGAAATTACTTAGATCAATTATACTATAAAAAAAAACAGTCATAAAGGATGAAATCTGGTACATTAATACAATAGAAAATCCGAAAAATATGTAGTAGTTATTTTTTTATTAATGTTATCGTCTGTTTCGGGTGTTACAGAGGGTTTGTTTCGGGTGTTACGAGTACGAAATTAAAACACATTTACCTAAAATAATAGACCATTTATATGTATTTATTTTGTCTTTTATTAAAATTATTAGAGAACTTAATGAAGCTTTGTAGAATTATAATAAAAACACAAACATTTAAAGAATAAAATCGCTATTTTTCAAATATTATCTAATCGTTTCGGGTGTTACATTTGTTCAACCAAAGTCTAATATTTTGTGTATTTTGAAATAATATTTTAGCTATTTAAGTGTTTTATTCTCTACGTAAGCATCCAGATTTGACCGCAATACCTTAATATTAATAAAGTTTTATTTCTGTTTTTGACATTTCAATCAATGTCCTAAATAAAGAAATGTTACTGCTTTTTCGATGGCGGCGCTAGGTGGGCCGTCGAAAGAGCCTTAAAATAATACTTATTGCATTCTTCAAGCAATACACACACAATATATCGACATACAAAAAGTTGTAACACCCGAAACGTTTCGGGTGTTACAGTTTTTAATCACGCAAAAAACACATCAAATTAGTCTCAAGCTCAGATATTAGTTAGTATTTTAAACTATTACCACCATAACCTTACTTTTATTAAATATTATTACACCAATCAATCTGTAAGGTATAATAATAAAACAATTACCTGATTTTTCGTTTCGGGTGTTACAGTTCGAAAGTAACAAAGAAACACACTTGTAACTTAATAATTATCAATGTTTTTGGGACTTTGACGCAATCCATCAATATTATGATAAAAAATCTCAAATCACAACATGGCAAAACGGTCACCAGATTGATAGATATTTTTTATTTGTATTTCTAATAGTTACAGACACAATGGGCCATTGAGAAAATAACTTGAGTACAGATTTTGAAGGCGATTAACTTAAAAATTACGCGTTTCTTTTAGTTTTTTTTGTCGCACATTATAATTTGGAATGTTTTCTTTCAAAATTCATTAGATTTAATGCTATAAGAACATATTTATTTTTTCACCCTCGGTAACGTTTATTATGGAATGGCCCATATGCTTTGTCTGGATAGATATTTGTTTAACATTATTAATAAAAGTAAAAAAATGGAAATTACTCTAACGTAAACAACAAAATAATTTTTCGAAGGGATGTTAGATGGTTATTTTTTTCACGTACTGGCAACAAGCAGGCATAAAATATTTGTGACGCAGGGCCGCAGGGGTGACAAACCTACTTTAGCATGTGTGTGATTATTAGATTGATTTCACTGCACAACAAAAATGCAACTTTTGTCTGATGAATGACTTTTATCACTTGATGTTTACTAATTTGAGGTCGCTGATTCTAAAAATACCCTCATTTGTTTTGTAACAGCTCTTGTTTACGAGTTAAAGCTTTCACTTAAAATCCGCTGTTTTATAGTGTTAATTCGCTGATAATAATTATTTTTTAGGTTTTCTTAATGAAATTTGATATGGTATCGTCAAGACGAGCTTGTGTGAATAATCCGAACCATTTTTGTTTCTTTTGCGGAGAGTATTATGTTTAAAAACTTTCGTTTAAACGTGACAGAGTGCGTAAAAAAGCTCACATAAATTACTTTGGTCACCCGCTGGAAATGAAACATACATAGTTGGCTCGTATGTGTGGACTTTGAAAATGATTAAGTTTCTTCTAGGCCAACAAGGTGGATGCACAAAGTATCCCTGTTTTCTTAGTTTGAGGGATAGTAGAGCTAGAAATCAACATTAAATTAAAAAAGATTGGCCTATTCGAAAAACTCTAGTTCCAGGTCAACATAACGTGATAAACCCACTTTTAGTAATTTAAGGGAAATTTTGCCTCCGTTAAATTAAAAGTAGGTCTTGTAAAAAAGTTGGTAAAAGGTCTTTACAAAAATGGAAATTGTTTTCTATCAAAAAAGTTTCAAAAACTGAATGCTGAAGAGATAAAAGCAGGCATTTTTGACGGGCCACAGATAAGATCGTTAATAAAGGACTCAAATTTTAGAGACCTTATGACAGAGATTGAGAACATGGCATGGGATGAGTTTGTTTGGCTTGTTCAACATTTTTTGGGAAATAAAAAAAGTTTTGACTATCCTCAACACGTCGAACAACTAATGAGTCACTTTCAAAGGGTTTAATGTAACATGAGCATTAGGTTACACTTTCTCCTTAACCACCTGGATATTTTCCCGCCAATCTTGGAGATCTAAGTGAAGAACAGGGCGAGCGATTTCACCAGGATTTTCCTAGGATGGAGGAACGCTATCAAGGCTACTAGAACTCTCACATGATGGCTGACTATTGTTGGAGCATTCAGAACAGCTCTCTGCCTTTAGCTTCAAAAAGAAAATCAAATAAAAAAAAATCCCACTTAAGATCTAAATAAAATAGGATTAACTTTAAATATAAGTATAGCGTTTTATTAAAAAAAGACTCGCATGTCATATTTTTTTAACTAGAGCTGACTCAGAAATTTCAGTTACAGATTTGAAATCGTCATTAAAAATTGAACTGATATCATGTAACATAACCCAATCATCAGACATGCTGTTGTGCAGTGTTTTGATTTGTATTTTGTTTACTTTACTTGGGCTCCTATCTGCTTCGCGTACAGTGCTTCTTTTACATTATTTCGTAGATTTCTTCTTGTTTCTGTTATTGTTTTTGTTTATTGTTAAGTTTGAACCGTTGTTACTTGTTACTATTGTGTCTGTACTATTACTATCTAACCCATTTTGCATTATCTTATGCGCTTTACCCCAGGATATAGTTTTTATTAGAAGATTTTAACAAAATCTGTAAAACCAAAACCTCACAATAAATTTGGTTTAAAAGAGACATGAAGAAAAAGGTTTACGACACCCTGTTGCCAAAGTCAAATGTGAAAGTGACATAATTTTTTTTTGCACCGAATTAACGTACTTTAGTTTAATAAACTTAACCAAAAAATGTTTGTGTGTGCATGGCGAGGCACCGCCACCAGTGAACGGAAAAAGCACAGGAAAAGAAGAGAGATATGGTTCACCGAATTTGTCCCTGACTATACATCAAAATGGCTGATATGATGGTACCTACTTGATTTATCAGATCATACTTTGTGTCATCTTGACACTGATTGATAGAAGATTCTAGTAAAACGTCTAAAGTGCTCTTTATCTTTGTTGTTGCAATGACACCATCGCATTGTTTTGATATGATAAGAGAAAATAACGATTTCGTTCATACACGCTTGTTCAGATAAACAACAGAACATTTAGTTAATATCTATACAAATAAATAAAATTGGAGTGTCTGTTTGTAATATAAAAATAACCGCTTTTTTCTACATGCATATGATTATATAATATATATACTTACGTACGGTACATATACCAAAATAACATTTTTTATAATTTTGTCTGTCTGTTTGTTCCGGCTAATCTCTCAAACGGCTGGACCGATTTTGACGGGACTTTCACTGGCAGGTAGCTGATGATAGTAAGGAGTAACTTAGGCTACTTTTTATCCCGATATTCCCACGGGAACGAGAACCACGCGGGTGAAACCGCGGGCGGCCGCTAGTTTTTTTCTAAATAAATTTGACGGTCATACAAGTTTGCTTCATGGTCTTTGTCTAATTAAAGGGATTTCCGCAGATGTTATCTTATTAAATTTACACTTGTTGCAAAGGTTTAAATCCGCCCATTACGTTCAAACTTCGTGTGGCCCAATGTTAAAATAAGAATTTAGAAACACATAGGTCCTTGAAAGATACCAATCCTATCAGAGCCCAATAAATTATGCTATTTCTTTGATGTTTCTAGTAAAGACTTACTACTTTAATCAAATATGATTTAAAATATGATATAATAATAGGTTTAAGATTTTAAACTTTCATGGTCAATTTCACTATAACGCGCCATGATCACGGAGTAACAGTTACTCCGTGATCATGGCGCGTGCAACTGCGCCGAAATATCGGGGACTCATAAATAAATCTAAACATGGTAAATATCCCGTTTTTTACAATAGTTATAATAATAGGTTGTTATTTAGAGTTTTTTATCCACAAGCACTTGGCCTTCATCACACTAAACTTGATGTTAAGTGGTGATAAGGCTGAAGGTGGAAGCGCACTACTCCCGGAATCCTTAATCACTGAGGAACTGGCTACCTTATCTCTAACTGCTGAAACACAGTAATGCTGAAAACATCATTGTTATGGCGTCAGACTTAGATAAGATGGTGGTACCTAGCTAGCCAGGCGGCAAGTAAAGTTAAAACCACCACTACCAACCGAAACTTGGGAATTATGCTAGTGCTAGATTTTGTCACAAATAAAATGAGTGACTATTTTGTAGTTTTGGTTAGGAATGTCGACCCTTTAGCTTAACAAGTTCGAAATCACTATCTCCTATACGGTTTTTGGGTTCATGCAACATTCAACACCAATATGTATGTAAGTAAGTAACATGATTTTTCCACAACCCACGAATAACCAGCGGGGCATGATAGAATTCGACATTATTTCTGACTCGCTACCCCATTAATTTAAGCCGAAAGAGTTTATCTCTTGAAATTATTCATGTGCCAACCTAAAGTGACAGCCAGCCTGTTATGATAATCAAACTGCGATACACCTTAATACTGTTTTATTGATTTATGTGACCGTAGCACGGGCTTTCTCTTTAAAACTTTTGAACTTTGCAACTTGCTGTATATATTCTTTACATTATTTAAATTCTTATGACGTAAGTTTTGCGCTAGTTCGGAAATGCGACGGTGGTGATATAATTTCGCATGAAACCTCTTCGGTTGCAAATGCGAATCTGTCTTCAATGCGAGCCGGTTCTTTGTGTGTTTTATGAGTAACCGTCTCATTTCTTTTTTTTTTCGCCGAAGCTGCGAATGTAAAGCGATTTTTCTTCCAAGCCCCGTATTGGGAACCGGCTTCCGCGTGACGTGTTCGCGCTGTGCGACTAATGGCCCGACTCGGCGTGCCAGTAACGCTCCTCGCGTCGCACCAACAGGTGCACTAACCGACCTCCTGTGTTATTCTGTTACCCTGGTACCCTGGTTGTAACTTCAGTGTCCAAATACAGACTTAAGTGTTGTGTTTTGTGTCATTATCACCTCGGACATAACTTCACGTCATCTTTCATTGCCAAGTGATAAGGTAAATAGACAAAAAATACCAGACTATTACTTAATTACGTTTGAACGAGTTGTTTTCGTTAAACGCTTCTATTTAAGTTATATAAGCTTAAGAGATTACTGACTACAGCGATCAACTGGATTAATTTATTGAATAAGGAGAAAGCTGTTAAAACGGTTTCATGGTGGCTTGGTGCTAAATCGATTACGTTAAACTTAAATAAACTTTTGAATGTGGCCAGTGAATAAATTTATAAGATAACGGGTAACTTTCACAAACAACAAAGTATTTAAATTATTTATAGAATCAATTTCTTATTTTTAACGAATTGCTAAATTAGATTGTTTTATTTCATCATCATCATTCAGTGATTTAATGTCCCCATTGCTGGGGCACACACACACACAGGCCTTTCTTACAAATGAAGAAGGAGAATGGGTCATGATGAGATGACCCACCACGCGGGCCCAATGCGTAGAAGGAGCTCGAGATAATAAACTTTTGGTCACCCACCCCGTGACCGACCATTGCGAAAGTTGCATAACCTCAACGATCGCAAGCCGAGCGCGCTAACCACTGCACCATTCCTCTTGTGGTTTACACGGGCTGTTTTATTTGGGTAGTAGTTAACCGATCGACTAAAATACTTTTTTACCGACAATAATACTAGGTGAGCGACAGTCGCCAATCTAACCTAACCTAAACCTATTTTTCCGTAATTCTATATTACACGGATCAGCCAAATTGATTCACTTTGGTTGAAAGGTACAAAAATACAGGCGTACATTGACATTGAATGATTCACTCTTACGTTTACATTGTTAATTTTGGTTGCTTCATCCAAATTGAAAGGCAAAAGTGAATCGTGTATTTCCGACATAACCAAACCTAGTATTTTAGTCGGTAAATTTAGTAATTTTTAGTCGGTCGGTTTATTATATTCCGTTTTATTTGACTTGATGAAACTAGTTATTTTAATTTTTAGATTTTTGCATTCACAATGCAATTTTGAACATAGAAAAATGGAAAATGAAGTTTTTTATTTTGATTTATTTTGATGAAACTATCAAAAGATTCAATAGAATAAACATTACTAAAACTGAGATGTCGCGTATTTAAATAACAATGTGTCGTTGAACTTGATTGTTACTTGATGAATGTGCAAAGTCTATATTTGTCCAAGCCGCTATCTGGTATCTGTTTAATATATAGTATAGGTTAGGTAGTACTTGTGACTTTCAATAGCTTTCGAGGTAGTTTTCCAAACGTTTTTGTTTGTTTAGTCTTATATCGACTTGATTGCTTTTCTGATGCATTTTGTTTCATGAAAATTTTACGCAGGGCTGTGTATTTGTCAGTCTGGTTTTATATTCTTACGCGAAGTTTAGCCATTCGTAGAAAGAGACACATGAGTGGTACTTGTGACTTTCAATAGCTTCGAGGTAGTTTTCCAAATGTTGTTTTTTGTTTAGTCTTATCGACTTAATTGCTTTTCTGATGCATTGTTTTATGAAAATTTTACGCAGAGCTGTGTATTTGTTAGTCTAGTTTTATAAACTTAAGTGGAATTAAGTCATTGCATTCGTAGAAAGAGAGACATGCTCTAAGATCAGTTTCTATTTTACAACCAGTTGTCAAAATCAACTCTTGCTAACGTTTTCAATTTCGCTAATAGGTCATAATCAAGACCTTTTGTATACTTAGGGCGTGTAATAACTTGGTTAAATCGAATAGGGCACCGGACTGTTTAGAAATATGTTGCATATTTTCAGAGATACAGAGCACCAAACTTTATTATTAGACAAGGACCGTGCTACCAACTTGTCACGTCACAGGTGGGTAGCGCCATACTCCCGCCATATAAAATTTCATTTTAGATAGAGATAGCTGGTCTGGATAGAGCCACAGTTGGTCACAATTCAACAGCTTATTATTTGCCAGTTATTGAACAGATTGTTTTTTTTTACCTTTTGTTATTCTTCAATGTTATATTTTTGAATGTTACGATTAAACATTTACATAAGTAAGTATAAGTAACAGAGAGGACCCTATTAAAAAAACCATTTCTAACATAACGGTAAAAGTTTTGAATTTAACGGATCTAGTCTTAGGTTGTTACGTGGAATCTAGAAATCACGATGGCACACATCTAGAGGTGGTTAGCACGCAACTTTTTATCGAGGTCGCTATAATAAACTTGCAGATGAGAACTCCAATACGGGACAAACGTTTTCTTATTCATTTCTCGACTTATAAGGAGTTTATTTAGCCAGTCTATTCACGTCTTTTATCTTTAGTTGTATGTATGTTATTCTATTTCAAGATTCTCTAAACTTGATCACTTGTTTTGATTGTAATGACTCATTACTCGCCAAATACTCTCATTACTAATGAAAGTATTTGGCGAGTTAATTATTACACATACTCATAGCTACAGAATTTTAGCTGATTGAAGGATTTCCTTCCTAAGAAATGCAGTATATGCAGTTATCTAATTTACTTTCATGTTCTTGAATCTCATTTATGTTTATCATATTAATTATCATTTTCATACGTAAGGTAAGACTCCGTCTGTTGGGAAGAGGCACGTATCCTAAATGTAGGGTAATACTGAAAACTCATATCATCGCCAAGATTTCAGAAATATCATAATCTGCGCACTCTTTGACACTTTTACTATTACACCTACTGATTGGGGGGCTGGGGTACATCTAAGCCAAGATGCAGCAAACATTATTATTTTGTTTCACCTATCATAAAATAATGATATAGGCATTTTAAATGATTGTCATCATTTTTTACGCGTAATTACAAAAATAATATTGAACAATGGGAACTACTTATTATTTTATGAATCAATTGCTATTGGATAACACCGTCTTTTTTATGACTTCATCCGATTCTGATTCCTCTTTGAACAATGGCATTTTGTGACCTTTGTGCTTTCTGCGTAAGTAATAAGTTGTTGACCAGCTTGTTGACTAGTAGGTACTAAAAAACAATTCTTGATACATATTATTTATCGTCTATTGTATGTGATACAATAACAAATATTTTACCGCAGTATTTTTTCGTTTTTTGATGTAGGTATGAGTTATAATAATTTAGTGTGCCGTTAATTTGTCAAAATAATTGTTTCGTTAACGTCATAGATATTCTTGGTGTTTTTCTTAAAGTTACTGACGCATGAAGTGATGCATCTCTAAAATGACTAATTTGTGAAGTCTATTCAGTAGCATCTACAGCAAAAACAACGTCTTTATAATCGTCTCAGTTCTCAAAAATAAGATTCGTCTCCATTTTCGATAAGATTTGTGTCTAGTTCATTATTCATTAACCTTAGTGTGAGTGAACACTATCTTTAATATGGCCTTACGATTCATCACCATCGTCAATTTTATTGTCTGATGCGTGCGGAGACAAACTTACCAACGCTTGGGACAAACGGGCGAGCGACCACCGCCACCGGTGGCTGTAGTGCTCTTCCGCCGCTACATAGGTAAGTTGGGTAAATTGAGTTGCCGCCAGCGTTTACACGTGTGTGGTGACTGTGGCAGCACACGGGCCAACGAAAAACACCGCCACCGACCTTTTTCCTGTTGTTTTTATACATTTTATATCTATGCCGACCAAAGAGCTTAGACTAATTACTGAGGTAGGTAACTGGAGTTTTCACCCTGAATAAAAAGTGTGCCCAGCAAATTTTGACATTTAGTACGTTAGTGGCTGTCAGTTGTCTCATATGACCATACGTATTTTTTCAAAGTGTAGGTGAGACGGAAGACAGCCACAGTGCCACAAAAAAGTGTTAGTACTGCACTCTCCAGTTACCTCAGTATTTAGTCTAAGCTTTTTGACGCCGACGCCGGTAGTCGTCACTTGTTTCTTCTTCTAGCGTCAAGTAGTGATGTACGTTCCCAAGGACTGGAAATTTTGCCGCAGCATTGCCGGCAGTGTTCCCAAAGTTCCCAGCAATATTCCCAAGGACCATTTTTAGATGAATATTTTACCATGCAAGAAAGTTTAAAATAAGTAATATTTTAAAACTGATTATATTGAATTACCTACGTAATAAATAGCCACCAACATCAAAGGTAAGCACATATGAAATTAAAAACAGTTTTAAATAAGATGGTTTATTTTTTATAATCAACAAACTAAAAAACAAAACAATATAATTATATCTTGCCATATATCAACAAATTATAAAATTGTAAGACACAAAAAAAACAATATCTATTTATATAATTTAACAAAACGACAAAAAGTCTACTGGGAATTTTGGGAAATATTTCCAATGTGCCCGGAAATTTCCCGGGCACATTGGGAGTGGAAAATTTCCGGCATTGGCAATATTCCCAGGCGTACATCACTAGCTTCAAGTGGCGGCGTTTGTGGCTCCTGTGCGGGTACGGTATTGTATGAAAAATCGTTACAAAGTATCAGTCGCTGCGCTGGCCATTGGTGACGCTGATCGGTCGACCGTTTGCACCGAGCTTAAATAAATAAGAAGGATAATCCGTTATCGTAACCCGTTTCACAAATGCAACGAAGTCCAATGTCTTTAGGTACTTGCGGCCCTAGCATGAAATAACATTAAGTCACCCATCCCATGACCGGCATTAGCGAAATTTGCTTAACCGCATTTACACATCAAACGCTCTAAGCCAATTGGCCACGAGCTATAAGCCCTGTTAAAAATAACATGTTCTGTTCTCTCGTGGCTTTACCGATGTGTTACTTCTTTCATGTAGGTAATTGTGATGATAGTCTCTCAAGCCTGTAGTGCCTGTTTCACAATGTCCGATTAGGAATTTAGGATATAGGGTTGCCATCTCCAAACTTTGAAAGCCAGGATTTGAAAGTAGAAATACCAGGAATTTTCGGTTTAAAGCCAGGAACTTTTTTGTCGGTGCACAAATTTTTAAGATCAACTCCGAATCGGTAAGTGAACTACTTTCTCCTAGAAACATAGGTCGAAATATGACAAAATTTTTTTGACTCTTCATACAAATCGGACTGATTATGTGATCGATTTAGTATGGGAAGTCCAGAAATTATTGTCGTATTTTGACCCATGTTTCTAGGAGAAAGTTGTTCAGTTACCGATTCTGAGTCGATCTTAAAAATTTGTGCACTGATAAAAAAAATATCCTGTATATACGTATAAGCAGGGACGGACAAGGCCCGGGCTAATGCACTACGTATTACACCCTCCCCAGGATACGTATTCCACTTGCTGGATTAGGGGGTCCGCGCAAAAGCAAAAACCCAGGACGATACTTAGAAACTATCCAGGACACCCCAAAAACAGGACGGTTGGCAACCCTAGATTAGGAGATACTTTCCAGTTTAATTGACAGTTTTGTATGGACTATCTGTCAAGTTAGTCTGTAGTTAGTAACAGCCAGAAACAGGCCCTAAGTGAAATAAATTGAATTCGAATTAAAAAGGCTTTCCGTTAATGTTGGAGATTCTGCGCCTTATACGGTGAACACGCTCGTTCAATGTCGTGTGCCAAAAACCGCGACCGGTCAACATTTGGTTATAATAAATTGAGCAGGCCAGATATTATAATTCCCTGTTTGTAAACGAGGTTGCGCGAAACGGAATCTGTATTCGATTGTGATGTGAGTTTTGACTTCTTTTTGTGAAGTTCGTACTACTGATGAACTTTAGTATTTCTTGAAATTTATCCTTTCATGCGCAAATATACAAGTTACCTATAAAAAAACCATTTTTTTTTAAATTCTTTAACCAGTATAAAGCTTACTTATTGTCGAGTAACATAGGCTTGATTTTATCCCGATATTCCCACGAAAACGGCAACCACGCTGGTAAACCCGCGTAAAGCCTCTTGTTTAAAATAAGCGAACGCACACTGGCTCTCTTTCAACAGGATAAACTACTCAATCTATTAAGTACTATTTTGTAAAGAAAATCTACAAAAATTCCCGTTGTATGGCAAATATGTATAAACCAATCGCACAATATTTAGAAAGATAGTAGTCCCAAGAACCTAGATGGAATTTTGTGTCTCACTCAACTCAAGCTAAAATCATTTTCTTCCACCCTCTGTGATCGAAGGTTACGCCCAAATAAACCGTCGCATCGCTATGTGTCTGGCTACGTTTTATCATGCTTGGGCAACAAGCAACAACGCCATTGTCTGGCATCTATAGTTCGCAATTTTCACACTCCTGAGGAATACACAATGCGTCATAAATATTTTCCGAATAATGCAACAGAGAATTTTCAAGAACACCATCCAATATTTGTTGAAAGTATTTTATTTTATCAGATTCGGGGTCTAGATAGAGGTTTTGATGCAAAACGATACTTTCATACACCGTAAAAAATAATGCATTGCATATTCGTCAAACTTCATTTTCACAGAAAGAATATTATTAGGTACCTACCTATGGAAAGAGTACTAGATTATTCTGTGGCGAAAGTCATCTTACTATTAAAAGTAGTGTAATGAAAGAACATTTTGTATACAATATACTAGTTTTCCGCCCGCGGCTTCGCCCGCGTGGACTACACGACGTTATCCCGCAGGAATGTGACATTTTTCCGGGATAAAAAGTAGCCTATGTTCCTCTCCAGGCTACAAAGTATCTGTGTTCCAAATTTCAGCCAAATCCGTTCAGCAGTTTTGGCGTGATTGAGTAACAAACATCCAAACATCCAAACTTTCACATTTATAATATTAGTAGGATAAACTCCGCAAAAGTGACTTTTTCGAAATGACCATTATTAAATAGTACCTATTCAAATGTGACAAAAATATTTGGGCTGTAATTTCGTCACGATTGTCCTATCATAATAACTATATATCGTTTTAATAACTCATGTATTTTACATTCGGTATTCTCTGTTCTATTTATATATTTGAAGCCATAAATGACAAGTTTGTTAGTGGTCGTACGATATCAGTAAGTACCTATTTGCGCTACTGCACTTAAGCTTGTTTTCCATTACTGTTTGCCATGTAATGTAATGCAAACAAGCTATTTATTTTTGTATTAAATGTTCTATGATAGAATAATAATATTATTAAAATAAAAAAGAAATCAGTTATCTGTTTTTCCATAAGAATATTTTTGGCATGTGCTTTACATGATCCTATTTTCTTTATAAGTGGTACTTATCAACATTTTTCTTACTACAGGTAGTAATGTAAAAAGTTGTGTTTTTTTTTTTCATTTAAGTATAATGTTATTTATTATGGTGTGTAAAATAATTTAATAATTTCTACAACAGTATTTTATTATCATCAGTTTTTGTCCTTAGTCGTATTACTTTCTCAAACCAAAACAGTGAATCCCTCTGGGGCTTGCAAATAATAGAACTCGAGTATTTGTTATCAGTGTCTCTTGTCCTCCATATTAGTTTCATATGACACACATCTGTGTGATACTGTCATCGTAATATATTCCGATTACAATCTCCACTTACCTATTTAATATTGTGAGCAAATCCGTATCAAAATAATACGCAACAACTATAAGTTAAACTTTGTATCCATAGAGCGAAATTTTAAAAGCATAATTTTAACTTTTTTTAAAACTAGATATACAGTTGTACTAACGGCCTTGCTAGTGCAATAATTTGATTATGTAAAGCAAACATAATAAGAGCGAAGAATTATTGGCTTAAACTGTAAAAACATAGTGGAAAGTCCGCGAGACGCCCACAACCTTTATGTAAGAGTCGAGTATCTAAATATTGACATTGTTAAGTCAATTAAGTGCTATAGGTGTTACCACTATTACCTCATGCTACGTATATCCTTAGTATGGTAATAGTTTCAATGTTTCAATGTTTATTATTCATTAACAATGTTTTATAATTGTGTCTGAATTTCAAATTATAATTAATTACAATACAATAAAATTATTATAAATTATACAAACAAAAGAAATAAAATAATATGTACCTACAAAAAAAAAAACTCAAAATGCAATTTAAAAATTAAAACATAATGCACAATAATCACTTACATTATTAATAACAATTTAGTTAAAATTAATTCTTAATTAAGGTCAATGTGGGGAAGTCCGGCATACTTTTCTAAAATTTAAGTTCAACTGAACTTATTGAATCGAGATACTCTTTCTTAAGTGACTTGTGTCGTCGGAAATTACAGGTAATATATTTATTTACCTATATTGGTCTTAAAATAGTATGAATTGCAATTATCTTTAGATTTATATGATATTTTTTAAAACACGGCGTGTAGACGGACTTCCCGTGCAGTTTAGGGTAAGTCCGTCTACTAGCACTATATCCATAACTTGTGAGGCAATATGTATGAAAACAGTTTCTAGCAGTGACGTAAAACTAGCGTTGAAATGTGTGATTTATGTATTTGTCTATAAGGTTTACATTTCAAAGATAATTGATTTTATTTTATTTTAAGGCAAGTCCGGCATATCTTTGGTGATAGTGGTTGCAAACATTTTTAATAAAATTTTATGTAGCCATTTTCCTAGTAAAACATAAATTTTTGTTTCTAATTCAATTTTTATATTCTTAATAAGGTAGATATACGAAAGCGATTCATTACTATCTTACGGTACATAATTATATCCCTAGGGATATAACTATATCACGGCTTTATCATGCAGGTAAAATACGTGCAGCTGAAAAGGTTGACAATATCTGCAATTGAGGCAAGACCGTCATATGACGGACTTGCCTTACGTATGCCAGACGGACTTCCCAACTATTACATTTTGTGGTTAGTAATTTGTTGCAGGTAATAATTACGAAACTCAAGCGATATAAATGAATTCATCACCAGAAATAAGTATATTGATCACTAAATGACTTGCGTAATCAAAGAAACTCCAAGAACTCCATTGATTTTCTACTTTTTTTTTAGTTTTTTGAAGAGACGTTACACTCCAGCTTCAAGTACAAAACGCGAAAAAAAATGGCCTACCAATTTCTTTCAACCTAATGATGTTAGCGACGTCTATGATTCTCAGTTCGAACTAGCTCCGTAATACCGCTTTACCGACCGAGGCATAAGAAGCTAGTCATTCAAAAATGGAAGTTATTGGCGCTAGACGGACTTACCTCCTAGACGGACTTCCCCACATTGACCTTAGAAATAATAATAAAATAATAACACATGTCAAAATAAAAATAATGCTTAATTAAAATGCCATTTCAATTAAAACATGAAATCCACTATAATTAAATTAATCAATTACATAATAAATTTATAACAAATTAAAATTCATGCTTGTTATTAAAATATAAAGTAAGTACTTAATCTAAAGTTTCTGATTGAAAATGCACGGATTACCAAAATAGTCTTCAAGTGAGTAAAAACACTCACTCAACAAATACTGCCGAAGTCTCTTTTTAAATATATAAAAATCTTCAATTAATTTAAACTCTACAGGAAGCGCGTTAAAGAGTTTGACTGCCTGATATCGACTACAATGTTTCACTATATTTAGTTTTGGTTGGAGCATATTTATTATATTTTTCCTTCTACTGTCTAATCTTTCCTTTTTGCTAGCTTCGTTTTCGTATTTATAGTTATTTTTTACCACATCCAAAACGACAACCAGTATGTACAAGCTGGGGAGAGTAAGAACGTTTAATTTCTTAAAGTGCTCCCTGCAGGACTCCCATGGTGGTATCCGGACCATGGTTCTGATAGCTCGTTTCTGAAGAACAAAGGCTCTTTTAATGATATAGTCATAGCTGTTTCCCCAGAACTTTATGCTATATCTCAACTTTGATTCCACCAGGCAATAGTACACTGATAACAGTTCCTTAATTTCCAACTCGTCTCTTAAGCTTCTAAGGGCGTAGCAAGCAGAACTAACGTAATCTTCTATAGCCTTAATTTCTCGCTTCCAATTTAGATGCTCATCAATGTGTATTCCCAGGAACTTCACACTTTCTTGAAATTCTAGCCTTTGTCCGTCGCATTGAATCACTACCTAGTGAGTGAATCATCATTCATATTCGCAAAATATTCGCACAATGTTTTCGAATAAGAATGCGAATGCGAATATCCAGAAATAAAGATGCGAATATTCGCTTATTTCACGCCTTTACTCAAGAATTGTCCAATGCAATTCCGTTCTGGAGAGAGAAGTCCGCTGATCTCACTGATTTCGCTGCCTTATTTTTTTTTACCTAACCTAGCCTTTTTGTTATTTGTTTGTCAACGCTAAAAATGGCATGGGGTCTATAACAACATGATATGAATTCTCCTATGTGATGTTAACAACTTGTACTTTTCCTTGTTTCTTTTCTCGTTTGTTATTATAAGACCAGGGGGCCGATTCTCAGGCAATCGAGAAAAGTTCACATTTATTGCTCGAAATTCAAATATAACACAGTTTTTGTATTGTCAGAATTTCACAATCGAAAAAGTTCGATCGAAAACCAGTCGAACGCTACGAGTGGTAAAAACCAATAGATGTTCGTATACGAACTTAGCTGTCAAAATGAATTTGTTGACATGTGAGACAGCTTAGTTTGTTTGAAACGTTCTAACTTTTCAATAGAAACCACAAACAAAATGTTCGACATACGAATTAAAACACTGAAAAAGTTCGAATGTCATGATTTCGTCTGTAATCCTTGCGATAGCTCGAATATTTCGTAGTTATAAAGCAATCTGTCTCAATGTTTAAGTTGTTTAATTTTATCTTAATTATATTGTTTTATTATTGTCCATCTATAGATAAGGTTAGTAAATAGACAATCCTCTAGTTATCTGTTTGCAAGATAATTTACTTCGATAACGCAAGTACTTATTGCAAATTATCTTCATTCATTCGTTTTATACTAAATTGTACCTGTTTTGTTTTAACCTTGATGTTGGTATTCCACATAAAGCTCCCCTTTCAGATAATTTGAATTTATTTCAGCTTCATAATTCACTTTCTACAGAGCCGCGATGTGCTCTGAATAATGATGTGTTTAATTAAAATATCTTGCCGTAAGCTAAATCTCGTAATAAGAGTAAATATTTGTTTTGTATTATAAAATGGGTAATTTTTGATGGAGAAAATCTCCAAACATATCGATGTACTAGACATTGTTCCATCCAGTTTGCCACATGAATTTTCCTCTCCTATTTTATCATCTTAAATATTTTACTAGCTGAGCCGGCAAACGTTGTTTTGCTATATAAATTACTAGCGGATCCTCGCGGTTTTACCCGCGTGGTACCCGTTCCCGGGGGAATATCGGGATAAAATATAGCTTATGTCACTCGGGAAGACTGTAGCTTTCTAACGGTGAAAGAATTTTCGAAATCGGTCCAGTACTTTTTGAGTTTATTCGTTACATACAAAAATACAAATCTTTCCTCTTTTTTTATAATATTAGTATAGATTATAGTGGCTCCTCGCGGTTTTGCCCGCGTGGTACCCGTTCCCGTGGGAATACCGGGATAAAATATAGCCTATGTTACGCGGGAAGAATATAGCTTTCTACTGGTATAATAATTTTCAAAATCTGTTCTGTAGATCAGAGGCTCCGGCGTCTGGGCCCATGGGCCCAGTAGAAATTGGGCCCAGTCGCCGGACGGCTCACATTACCCTCTACAATATTATGCCCAGCAGTGGGTGTCGTTTGGCTGACATGATGATGATATATCTAGTATAAATAATATCATTAAACATGGTAAAATTATTTCAGGATATCTGGAGGGAAAGTATCTACTCGACATACTTAAGAAGATAGCAAATTACACTGAAAAGAAACATTGCATGTTTTGGAAAGAAACAAATCTGTTTTATTGATTTTTTTAACTCACCTTTAAACAAAAGTACACATCCACTCGACTCGACATCGAATCCATGATCTTTTATTGTCTTTTTTTAAATAAAATTTTTCATTTTTGTTCGAGTGATTTGACCGTTATGATTGACCTCATCGACTCATACAATAAAATTACAGAATGGTGATTTTTCCAATTTTAGCCAGTTCGATTCCTGGGTGTGGCAAGCTTATATGAAAACATATTTGAATGCCGATTTGTTTCGTTTCAAAGATAAAGGAATGTTTCCTTTGAGTGAAACTTGCTATCTCCATTATATTGAGTAGGTACTTTCCCTCCAGGTATCATTAAATTATTCAAGCCTGTGAATTTTTTGAGGTCAAAATAGCATCTTCATGATCCAATTATCGCAGTAGGATCATCCAAAGCATGGTATCCAAATGGACGGAGGGAAAATTTCTATACCTAAGATAAGACGGATTATGTTACTTTCGTGTCTATAGTCTGTGGTATTTTTAGCTTGACTTGAGACGAAAATATCTACATTTGGTTTGGACCAAATGGTCAAATTGAACGACGCCATTATCCTATTTTAGGCATACCCATAAAATAAATATCCTAGAAGTTTACCGTCTGACGATGTTGTTTGCCCACTGTCACGCATGCCTGTCTAAACTTGTTTATTTTTGTTTTTTTGTTGTCTGTTTCGAAACAATTATGTCCTCCAATCCAACCCTGAGACAGTCGAACCGTGCCATCATAATCTGTCTTCAACTCTCCACGATTCTTCAGAACAAGTTAGATTAGTCTAGAGATTTCTTTTCAAGTCAATTTGTTACGAGGAACGTAATTAGCTAAAACACTTAGAGTTTCTCCAAGAAAGGCGTCTTCAAGAATCTTTTGAAATGTCGCCGAATGTCTATGTTTATTATCTTGATATGAATATAGTGAAATGGCTTTCCTCGAATTTGTCGTATGCGGAAGCATCCGGAAGCGTCCGGTAAGGATTTAGTGTTGGTACAATAGTGTTAGAATTAAACCCGGAAACTTGGTTCATATATTAGTAATTTAACCGCCTCTGTGGTCTAGTAGTTCACACCACCGATTTCAAACCCCCTCTGGGCTCGATTCCCAGTCGGGGTACATATTGTATTCGGTTTGGTTGGTGGTAGGACTTGTTCTAAGTCCGCCTGGCGAGCTACCACCATCTTATCTAAGTCTGACACCATAACAATGATGTTATGTTTTCACCATTTTTTTTTTTGCCATTATTGTGTTCTGGCAGTTAGAGATAAGATAGCCAGTTCCTCAATGATTGAGGATTCCGGGAGTAGTGCGCTTCCACCTTCAGCCTTATCACTACTTAACATCAGGTGTGATGAAGGCTAAGTGCTAACCAGTTGGGATTAAAAAAAAATCGGCGTATAAAAATATCTGACCACCATGTTTTCGTGTTACATTTCCTTTTTCAAAGAAAACTTCCTTCCCATAGTAAGCGAAGTAAAAGATTCTGACTACCATGTTTTCATGTTATAATTACATTTCTTTTTCAAAGAAATCATCTGTATTTTCACGAAGAAAGGTTGTCGCCAATTATGGTGTTGACAGTTGTGTTTGTCAAGTTATTTTCGAGCGTTATTCGAACAAATAGGGATGACTATTTGACAGCCATGTGCTAATGACGATGACGCACAATATCCCATGACATTGTTAAACTGCATGTGACACTATTGTAGTCTGCAAAGGCGTGTAAATAGAACCGAATTCGATCTACAATTCGATACGGAATGACGTCAAGTTTATTTGTGTAGTTTTGTAAAAAGAAATCTTTGTTGGGTTTTCATTGAACCAGAAACCTGAAAGCATACCATCAAGTGAATATTTAGTATCAATTAATTATATAATACAAATAGCAACGCTTCAACTGGTCCGTTAGTTGCGTAAAGTTTTAGATTAGGTTTCCCAATTGAAACTTAAATTAAAAAACTAAAAATACTTACTGCTTTATTTCAGTTACCTTCAAAACCTCCTTCAAACCTCCTTCTTAAAACCTTCATCTGCTACTTAACCCCATAACGTATAACCTATTTAACCGTTATCAAGTTTTCTATGACAGTTTTTTAATGAAGCTTACATGGGCTTGGATAAATTGGGGTGATTGTAAAAAAGTTATTTATTTATTTTACGTCAAAGCTAGCCTGAGTCCTACCTCATAGTTTAGATTCCGTTTTAACGGCCATGCAATCTTACTGGTTGCTCTAGAGATATTATCGCGTTTTGTTTGTTTCTCTTTCCAGCTTTACCAAACGAGCATAAACATGTACCACTTTTATTTTCTGCGCTATTTACCGTCGATGTTGCGGGCCGTTCACCGGGACTCACAATGCGGATCTGTGCGTGCATCGTCTAAATAAAAATACTCATTTAATCATCTAACACGTGTGAATTAGACTGTGAGACGTTGAGCACGCGATTGCCGTACATGGGAAAGAATGCACATTGATTGCAGGCTCGGTAAGCGACGGTAAAGTTCATCCCTTTTTAACCGACTTCTAAATCAAAAAGGAGGAGGTTCTCTATTCGTCTGTATGTATGTTTTTTTTTTATTTTTTTTTTGTGTATGTCCACCGATTACTCTGAACCGATTGAAATGGTTCAAACGTTATTACATCAGGTTGGTTTCCAAGTTGGTCCCATTTTTTGAAATTTTGAAATCGGTTCAGTAGTTTTCTGGAAATCTTGAAAATACTGTCGTTTTCGTCACCACTTTATGTGAATTTAATACGTATCTTTAGGCATAACTTCTTTGTTTATAAACCGATTTAGATGATTCTTGTTTTGTTAAAAAGGGGATACCTCAAGGTATTTTAACCGACTTCGAAAAAGGAGGTTTTGAGTTTGATCACATACCTATTTACCAGAAAACACGTAAATTGCCTGCACGATGCACTAAAAAGAGGGAAATAAAAATTATTAAAAAAAAAAAAAAAAACCGCCTTCTAAAAAACCACATCAAAAAAGTAAGAAATAATTCCTCACCAAATAAATAACGTAAGTACTTTGAAGTCGGGCGGGTTTTAACAAAAACAACAAAAAATTGTACATGTTTCACGCCCGACTTCAAAGTACTTACGTTATTTATTTGGTGAGGAATTATTTCTTACTTTTTTGATGTGGTTTTTTAGAAGGTGGTTTTATTTTTTTATAAAAATAATTTTTATTATGCATATTGTTTGAACGCGTCGAGTCGCAGCGTGTTGACGTAACGTGTCGTACGTAATTTGAAAGAGGTTATTCTACCTGAACTTGCATAATTCTAACCGAACCTAACCTAACCACTGCTGAAAGTTATAGTATTTTCTTATTATTTGCGTGTATGCCCTAAAAATGTTTGGTAACAATCTGGCAAAGTTTTGTTTTGTTGCAGATGATTTTATTTATAATTTTATATGTCATTCAAAGGTATTATACAACGTAAGTAATACTTAAGTAGTCGCAAGCGACATACTTAGCACTCTCGGGTTTCTTTACATGCACAGATCACCTGTAGTAGGTTACATGGCAGATGAATTTATGATAATTTATATACGAACTTTTGTTTCATAATTTTAGCTCTGTTTTTTTGTGTCATCTTTAATAAATTCAAATGATTACACCAAACCTATTTGAAATTAATTAACACAATTTAAACTCAGCAAGATTTCCGGAATGTCACTTTGAAGTCAAATATTAAAAGCCACAGATGTTACCCCACCATTATTCAGCCCTAAACCGTATAAAAGCTCCCTAAAGTAATACGACATAACAAAGTTTATGATCCACTTTCTGCCTTAGAAATGTTGAGATGTCTTTCAGACTAAAAGCGAGAATCTGGATCTGGAAAAACGAGTTTTACTTTAAGCCGACGCTATTCAGTACCTACAGTTTCTTAATATTTATTTAAGAATGCTGCACTGCAACATTTAAGTAACAGTAATTAGTATTTATATTATAGTTGAGTGAGTACAGAAACAAACCTCTAATTTATATACCTACTTAAAAACATTGATATGCACATGTGAATTCTAGCCATCAAATAAAAGTTGTTGAAATTTTTGTCTGTTTGGTTAAAAATCTATCAAACAGATGTTATTGGAAAACTTACTTTTTTATTCCGGTAAAACTCTAATTCTCAAAGGAAAATGCATTCCTAAATCCAGGCAGAGATGTCGCACACGGCCGCTCGTCTTTCTAATATTATAAATGCGAAAGTTTGCATATTTTTTTACTCAATAACGGCGAAACGGCTAAATGGATGTGAATGAAAGGTACCATATTTGTATGGCAGCTGGCGTCTTTTTTTTTCTTGCGGCCGTCAACCAAACATTGAAATATAATTTGTTGGCAGCCCTTCAGACAATATTTGCAAACGAAGTATACCTATAAACTCAGTCCGAACCGAGTGAGACTAGCTAGAACTTAACTTTGTTTTTCATAGTGTTTGTATGAATTACAAAGTTACATTTGCGGTTTTTTTAAATGTTATACAGACGAATGGTTCTAACTTGGTTTTGTCTGACTGAGTTTACAGCTATACTGTCTTGGCAAATATTGTTTGTTATACTATCAAGAATTGATGTTCAAACATTTTGTTGATGGCCGCGAGACAAAAAAACATAGACGCCAATTTTAGGCATTGCCTTTTGACACATAAATAGATTATGGTCTTGAATAGAATAAATGTTACTTTTTACTCCGTGAAAATATCTTATTCCCATTTGAAGTCTTATCGCCTAGCCTTGCTCTCGCGGGCGAAGCCGCAAGCGGAAAGCTAGTACCTACCCATAACAAAAAAGGATAGACAATAGAAGATAGACATACTTACAAGATAGTTTTTTATCAGTGCACTAATTTTTAGGATCGTATCAGAATCAGTAAACGAACGACTTTCTCCTAGAAACATAGGTCGAAATATGACAAAAATTTTTTGGCTCTATATACAAAACGGACTGATCACGTGCTCGATTTAGTATGGGAAGTCCAAAAATTTTTGTCTTATTCCGACCCATGTTTCTAGAAGAAAGTTGTTCACTTAGGTAGGTACTGATTCTGAGTCGATCCTAAAAATTTGTGCACTGATAAAAAAATTATCCTGTATAAGATGGGGAGCACAAATTAATCGCATACATAATCAAATTATAGTATGCAACAAGCCAGTAATACCTATTACGCTTAAAAAGCCCTTGCAAAACACGCTGATGTTTTCAAAGTGCAGCTAAGTGTAACACGGGGTTCCACGTGACTAACAGCGGTACTATTCTACAACCACTACGCTACGATATTAAATTAAGTACAATGTCAATGCCAATTACAGTTTGTCGTCAAGACATGTTTCTTAACCGTGACTTGCATAGTGCGGTTTTAGCATAAGCTTAGAATAGGTACCTAAGTAGAGCCTTATCTGTTAGATCTTAGATCTCTAAATTCTTTGCAGTTTATAAATGTTCTAGTAATTCTGGTTGTTTTTCTAAATGTTTTTCGTCTAGATGGTTTTGTTTTGTTCTAAATACTGTCGAGGTTAAAGCTGTATATTAATACTAAACGTAATTTTTGAAGATTTATCTAGATACATTTAATTTGAATAAGATATTTAATAAATAAGCCTCATAATAATTGAAATGAAAATGATATGCCTGATGATGATGAGATTTAGGTACGGTGGTGGTGGGTGACGACGACGCAAGCAGTACAAAATTCACTGTTTTTGCATAATATTTAAATCACAAATATGGCAATAATGCATGAAAGAACCTAATTTCATAAAATTCTGCATTCTTGTACGTACCTACCTATTAAAACTTATTAGCTCTGGAGGGAAACTGCCTTAAATCCTTTAGTTTGCTCATTCTATGGAAAGGAAACATTATTTTATAAAAAAAAAAAAAAGAAAAATGCATTCTAAGATTTTTTAATATTTGGCCGGTTCGATTCCAGGGCATTCCAAGCAAATTTAAGAAAATCTTATAGAAATGAAAGAATGTCTCCTTTCACTAAAATGAGTTAACTAAAAGATCGAAAGCAGTTTACATCCAGGATCCATGTTTTTTTTCCACTCTGTATATTTAAGTAGCACATATATTATTATTAAAATTCAAGCATCGTTACTTAATGTTCCTCTTATCCAAAATAGATAATGACCCGCTGATTCCAATTTATTATTAAAACTTATTTATTACACTTACACTGTGGTATGCAACAGATAATTCTCATTAAATTCAAACTATGTAGGTTACCAGCGGAAAAAATATACCCACCGACCTACCAAGTGGACAGGTTGGTAAATATAGTTAAAAAAATACTGGTACCTAATAGTTAAGCCGTAACATGAACGCATAAGTTAAGTACATTTGACACACAGACTACCTACACAGCTAAATAGGCGTCGTGCTTCAATACGAAAACCAATACCCTAAAAGTGAGTAAGGTAAGGGAAAGATGAGCTAGTTTTAATTGGCTCTTTTAAATTTTGACATTTAGGGCTGGTTTCGCTGGCATGGCATCATAGAAATAGAGCCCTTAGCCAAGAAGTGTAAATATTTACAATCATTTTTTCAAATTAAATGAGGACTCCTATGTAGTGACGCAGGGATATTCCTGCCGAAGCCTGTGCTATACAGGGTTATTTTGAAACCACTGGCCAAATTTTTAAGTTCGACTCAGAATCGGTAAGTGAACAACTTTCTCCTAGAAACATGGGTCGAAATATGTAAATTATTTATGACCTTTCATACAAATCATACTGATCACGTACGTGATCGATTTAGTATGGAAGTCCAAAAATTTTTGTCGTATTTCGACCCATGTTTCTAGGAGAAAGTTGTTCACTTACCGATTCTGAGTCGAACTTACAAATTTGGCCAGTGGTTTCAAAATAACCCTGTATTTGTTGTATGGTTTTTAGTTTGAAAACAAAGTGCTCAAGAGAACTACTGAAGCAAACGTCTTATTAATGCCTGCAATTATCAGGTACAACTGCAATCCCCTGCTGCAAGGGTACTGTGCAGAAAACCGATTGCGCTAGCGGACCGTGGTTGAGAAACAGTTAATAACGTTTTATTTGTGATTTATTGGAGCTAGGACTAGAGTATTGGAGACTGATACTTGCTTTGTTGGCAAGGCTTACATTGATTTTAGTTGTTTAATATAGGAACTGTCCCTTGACCGCCGGCGCCGATAACTGATTCAACCAAATTGATTCACTTTGGTAGAAAGGCGCAAAAACACACGCGCACATTGACATTGAATGATTCACTTTTACGTTTACATTATTCAATTTGGGTGCTTTATCCAAATTTAAAGGCAAAAGTAAACGGTGTATTTCCACCATTATGCCGGTATTACACGGTTCAACCATATTTATTCAATTTGGTTGAAAGGCGCAGATAGATTCAAGATTCAAGATTCAAATCTCTTTATTCAATTTAGATTGTTATTTACAATACTTGTGAACGTCATAGAAGCTACGCCATCGGTTCGCAAACCCTACAGCGGGAGGCCTTGGAGAAGAACAGGCAAGAAACTCCAAGGGTTGTTTTTTTCTCCCTGTCTTATTTCATACAGAGTCGTCAAATTGAAAAATGACCTTAACATGGTATGACTAAGGTCAGTTTCCATCACAATTACACAATGGGTTATGATAAATACAGTTAAGTATAGGCGAACTAATGATCATAGCGGTGAACAAGTTTCAGTTACTTAGGAACTCTACTTAAAGCTTTAATATTAGTTTAAAACAAAAGACAATTCTACTATATACTGCAAGTTGCGCCATACATGTTTCAAATGTAATTCTTAATAAAATGAATAAAAACAAAAGAAAACACATTTTAAGGCAAGCAGATAAGAGCAGACCCATTCCCACTGGCAGCACCCGTTCACGAGCATGACGCATGAACCAGCCATCGCTTCGCTCAACCATATTTTAGGGAACGTAACGACCCGCCTCACACGCCACCACCGTAGAAATGTTTTAGTGAGCATGACATACTCAAACTGCCTACCTTAAATGACCGAATTAAAAGCTTAACTAATATAAACGCTAATAATATAAAGTATAGGACACCACTCACAATATCATACTAGGAACATTTGTTACGAGTGTTACGACCAAGGTGTTTTGTCGATCAAATAATCTTTTACAGTGTAATAGCCTTTTTTGAGGAGGCCACTCTTTATATGATTCTTAAACTCTAGATATGGTAAATCCAAGATATCACTTGGGATTTTGTTATATATGTGTATACCTTGACCAACGAAAGATCCGTGCACCTTTTCTAAACGGTACCGAGGCATTACGAGCTTGTTTCTATTTCTAGTATTACGATTGTGTAAATCACCATGTTTGGTATACAAGTTAATATTGCGACGTACAAAAAGAATGCAATTTAATATAAATTGAGATGCAGCTGTCAGTATACCTATTTCCTTGAACTTGTCTCTAAGCGAAGTTTTGGAGCCTAGTTTATAGATGGCTCTGATTGCTCGTTTTTGCAAGATGAATATAGCATTAATGCCAGCCGCTAATCCCCACAAAAGAATGCCATATGACATGATGCTATGGAAATAACTAAAGTATACAGTTCTAGCAGTATCAACATCTGTTAGCTGTCGTACTTTTCTAATAGCGTAGGAAGCAGAACTAAGCTTACCAGCTAATGTTGCGATATGCGCATGCCATTGAAGTTTCGAGTCTAAAGTTACACCCAGAAAGATCGTTGATTGTACTAAATCCAGTTTTTCGTTGTTGATTACAATTTCTACAGGTACCGTCTGTACATTTGGCAGAGATATGAAATACACTGCTGTTTACACGTATCTTAAAAGTGAACTATCTCAATTATAAAGAGAACCAATCAATTCGCATTGCTTGAAAATTTCTACCAATCAGGAAGCACATTGAGAAAGAACATTTCAATTCACTCAATTCTCATGTTTACACTTTCTACTTTACTATCAAATATTGAGCAAGCTCAATTCTTTCAACACGATTGAATGTGGTTGAACTTTGCCATTGAATGATTCACTTTTACGTTTACATTGTTCAATTTGGTCATCCAAATTGAAAGGCAGAAGTGAATCGTGTAATACCGCCATTAGGGATATAAATTGAGAAAGGCTTATTTGGATATTCGAATTCAACAATTGAAAGTCTTTGATTTATTTCGCACAACACAATAATAATGAATTTGACGGTGTACATTATATACAAAATTGTTAGGTACCTACATGAAAATCGTCACACATAAATACGCGCGCACGGCTTCAGCGCGCCTCAGTATCGCCGTCAGCTGGTACGATGCAGACGTATGAATGTTGCCACAATTTATAATACTAATCGGTGTACATACATATAAAAAAAAATACGCGACGAATAGATAACCTCCTCCTTTCCAATTTTTGAAGTCGGCTAGAAACTAAGTACCTACCTATGTAGTTACTTTACTTACGACAAAACATATAAAGAGGGTCTCAGTGTCATCTAATATCAAACAAAATAAGCCTTAAGTTTTGTCTTTTATTACAAATTACTGAACACCTGAGGAAAACATACCGCTAGGTAATTATTTGTTTCAGCCCTCTTTGAATACCACAAGTATAATAAATATTACTTATTATATCTGTTGTTTCTTTGTTATTGACATAAAAAAATCAAGCCTCAGCATTTTGTCGTATGTCATTAACTACAAGCGATGAGTAATTATTATACTACCTAACTACTTACTTTTGTGGTTATTTTTGATTAATTGGCCACATTGACGCAAAAGGTAGATAAACGTTAACCACAAGTCTTAGAACTCTTAAATGCTTTAAGAATTAAAAGGCTAATAAGTAAAACACTTATTTTTTCATAGAAACAGGATAGTTCATCTTATACCTGTAAAGCCGGCGCCAGATAGCACAAACATTTGAACAAATATTTGAAGACTTTGCCTTCTGACATGGCAAAGTAGTGTAGTATTTTATCAAAGCTTTGAACAAATACCCAAATACCCGTGCCACACATATGTCCAAACATTTGTTCAAATGTTTGTGCTATGTCTGGCGCTGGCATAATAATAAAGATGATTGCTGAAACCATCCAATGCAAAAAAGGTGTACTATTTAGTAATCTGTGATTAAACCCACAAAAAGTAAATGTATGATAGAAAGGCTTCGATCAAAAATACCACTAGTTAGATAACGCCGCCTCACGTCACGAACTAAAGAAACTAAAATATGGCACCGATTGACTTTTTAAACGGAGAAAAAGGTTGCTTATCTTACTATCTTCCGTCAAAAATGACAAGAATTGATATGGTGCGCTCTTATTCGCTCGCTATAAGTAGGATGGTCGTAAAATATGTGTAAAGAACACCCAAATTAAAAATAAACCAAAATAGTGAGAACATTCTTCAAAATTCCACTGAACCAATAGATGATCTACAACTTGTAGATCATCTATTGTAGACTACAAGTCGGTTAAAATTCAATAGAATCTGCCCACTTCACGCACATGTGTGACAATTGCGAATTGTTCCCATACGTTACCTGGAGCTTTGAACAATAGAACAAAGCCCGCGGGGTTTTGCCAGAAATGTAGTCCAACCATAGTCCAACTAATCCTTTAGTCTGACAGCGATTAATTAAACATCATTGTTTGCTTTCTTTGATTACGATTTTTTCGTAATGCAATGTTTCGCTAAACGGCAATTCAATCGTGGCAATAATTTGCCAATGTCAAATTTAAATGATTAGTAACAGTAACATTCTTTGGATGTAGTTCATTTGTTATATGTACCTACTTTAAAAAGGATTTAGCACCAAGTTACCCTCTTTTTGTGAGTTCTCTCGATATTGCCACCATCACAATAAAACAATCTGGTACACTTGAACAAGATAGTGCATATTTCATCAATGGTGTCAAGTATCTAGTACCAGTTGCATAGACAGACACTTAGGACACAAAGCAACTCCCATTATAAAACAGTGTAATTATATGAGCCAAACTTTTAAACGTATAGGTACTAACTTTTCCAATATATTCTTTTTCAGATTAAACGGCTACGCGGACTTCTGTCTTCAGCCTTAGATATAATTACCACTGCCAACGATTCCGCCCTTCAGCGTGCTTAATGTCGCCATGCTAGACAACATCCATATTAACTTTAAGAAGAACTCAAGCAGCAAGACCGAGAGGGGTCGGCGCACGTGACGTCTTCGGGAGGACTGGGAGTGCGAGATGAGCCAGTCCCAAGATGAGGCCCGTGCGGCCCGGATACAGAAGTACAAGGAGGAGAGGAGGAAACAGCTCACGGCTAGAACAGCGACGTTGTTCTCTGCTAATGTTACTGAAAGGTTTGTATATCAAATTTCGTTATTCTTCTAGCAAGTAACATTCTAGGATGCTCTTGGTAAATGATGTTTGTCCTCACAAAGTAAAGAAAAAAACGCCTTATCAGATTTATCAGTTATAAGGTGTATCAATCACCACGATCTGCCGAAAGAGAACATGCATATTATTGCGGATTGGATTCTCTGTCCAAAAATATAATAGAAATTGATGGATATTTATCCGACTTGGTATAAAAAGTTAAATAATATGTTACATTAGAATACTGCTGGCTATGCATTTTGTTTTAAAGTAGTCTTATTTTGTCTAATTCCAGACGCCCCAGAAAACCTGGCCGAGCTCAATCCGATGACAATGCCGACCATCTCAAGTCCTCCTCCGAGTTAAACCTCAACGTCGTCACTTCGAATCCTATGCCTATAAGAACAACCCGCACGTCACGCCTCAGAGCTGCTGCTGCTAATCATTCCGACACTTCCCCATCACCTAGAAAATCCACCAGAAGTTCTTCAGTACAATCGTTGTTAGAAGATTCTAAGAAAACGCCTAAAAGTTCCAAAATAATAGATAGAGATAAACATAAGTTAGTCGCCCAAAGACGACAAAGCAATGAGAAGGAAAATTTGAAAACTTCTGGAACGTCCCTCTCAGATAAAGAAATTGGTGCTATTAAAACGAAATCTAAACATTCCACTGATAAAATAATTTTAGAAAAAGACAAAACAAATTTTTTAGAGAATAGAATTAAAGATAAAGTTGTTGATGAAAAAACTGTTTTGATGCTGGAAGAAAGTGAAAAGAGAAAATTGTTAAACGATAACAAACTAGTTAGCTTTAATTCTCTACAGAATGGACCTTTACAAAATAAAGAAGAAGAAATTTTTAACGACATCTTGGGCGATAAAGGTTACGCTGACACATTAGAAAAACAGAAAATAGAGGATTTGTTTAACAATCTGGTTGTCGATAACGCCAACGTTCCACGCAAAATCGAAGATATCAACGACATAAACGAAAATATAGGTCTCAAAGGTAGTCACAAAATCAACATTCCTATGATAGACGGAATAGTAGATATAAATAAAGTGGTTAATATTGTGAAGTTAGAAGATAGTGGTTCAGTGCCAAAAGTTGAAGTTGTGAAAGAAGATGTGGGGGGTTTGTTAGGAGCGGTGTGTGTTCGTAAAGTAGAAAGATTTAGTGAATTGCTCAGTAATTTATGTTCACCGTGTGATGCTGATATTTTGTTCGAGGACATTTTGGCTGATAATGGCATTGCTGGAGATGTGAATTCGGTGAGTTTATTGAATGAAGTATTTTTATTTATAATTACCTAGTTGTTATGAAATGTGTTTTGCATAAATGGAATTGCTTTTAATAAAAGCAGTGTCATTACTCATTAGTGACCTCATATTCGTGAAATGCATCAATGGTAATGTGATTAATGCGATGCCCCTGCGGTTTACGTGACACGCCTCGAATACCTTTCACTAATTAATAACACAGGTGGCGATGCTAAGTCTTGGGACCGTTATTTACTTATGATTGGTTGCTTACTGGTTTCAGTTAGGGTTAAAGGGTTATCTTCAAGCTGTATCTAAGTTCTGTTGCCTATTGCGGAAGGTCATTGACAGCTCTGCGCTAGTTACCGTTATTTTATGAAACTATTGAAGCCCTAAAAACATACTAGACTTTTTGTTTAATTTTGTGCTTATGCTAATATTACACGGTTCAACCAAATTGATTCAGTTTGGTCGAAAGGCGCAGAAATACAGGCGCACATTGACATTGAATGATTCACTTTTACGTTTTCATTGTTCAATTTGGTTGCTTCATCCAAATTGAAAGGCAAAAGTGAACCGCGTATTTCCGCCATTAGACACTACTTTGTTGAAAGCTCTGTGAGATTTAAGGCGCAATACTTTACCCACTATGTTGGAATTAAAATTTGATAATTTTGATAATTTCATTGCCCTGATAATTATTCGTATTTTTGTTAGCAATAATTCTTGGTTGTTTCTAAAATATATGTCTCCCTTCCTATCACCTGCCGGGACATTAACTCAATGATCGGTAGCTTAATTACTAGACCACAGTCTTCCCACTTCAGTTACGTTTTTATTGGATATAAAACCCATAAACAACCATTTAGTTTTAGGATGTTGTTAACTAACGTTCATATAATTACCACTACTGGACACTTTATTGGGTCAATTACCTACGTGTTGTATACTAATCTATTGTTATTGGCCTAACGATGCTATTAGTTGGACTAAACAAAGTGCTAAATTAATTGTTACGGGCGGCACAATTAGTTTTAGCACGTGTGTGTTGTTAGCTTAATAGTTATCTTAAATGCCCCATTTTTGTTGGTTTAGGTAACAGTGAATAAGTATATAGGCTGTTTGTTTTATGTTGTAATAATCGATTCCACTCACTGTTCATATTTACTCCATCTAAATATGGAATTAGTTCCTGAACTAATCTATAAGCATAATAAATAAACTCGCGTATAAATATGAAATTGAGTCGGCCACTATCAATATTGTAGGGACTGTTATGTGGGGGCGCGGGCGACTGTTTAAAACGAATTTAGTATTTTTTTGTAATTTAGATGAAGCAGGTACCATAGCTTTGTTGGTTCTAAGTCCGCCTCTAGCTTAGCTAGCATACCACAAACTTTTTTAAGTCGGTCGCCATAGTAACTATATATTCACATTGTTTTGTTCCGACAGCTAGAGATGTAAAGAGATGCCCGTTCCTCGACATGACTGTTGAGGATTTAGAGTAACGCGCTCCCACATTGATCACTTATCATCAGCCTATTAGGCTTGGCGGGAGGGATGGGCGCGGGGAGGAACAGGGGGCCGATTCTCAGGCAATCGAGAAAAGTTCACTTTTATAAGCTCGAAATTCAAATATAACACAGTTTATGTATTGTCAGAATTTCACAATCAAAAAAGTTCGATCGAAAACCAGGCGAACGCAACGAGTGGTACAGACCAATAGATGTTCGTAAAAGAACTTAAGCTGTCAAAATGAATTTCTTGACATGTGGGACAGCTTAGTTTGTTTGAAACGTTCTAACTTTTCAATAGAAACCACAAACAAAATGTTCGACATACGAATTACCACATTGAAAAAGTTCGAATGCCTGAGAATCGGGCCCCAGGCCCTGTGTCTAACTGAGTCCAACATGCCGTTTGGTATACGTAAAGACAGTATTTGCCCTTACTATAATAATAAAAAAAAAAGGTGTGACGAAGGCTAAATGCTATTGCGGATAAATAAAGATACTTATTATAATTTTTATTAAGTACTAGCGGATCCTCGCGGTTTTAGCCGCGTGACACCCGTTCCCGTGGGAATATCGGGGTAAAATATAAAAATATATAATGTTATTCGGGAAGAATGTAGCTTTCTAAGGGTCAAATAATTTTCTAAATCGGTCCAATAGTTTCGGAGCCTATTCGATGCAAACAAACAATCAAATCTTTCCTCTTTATAATATTAGTTAAGTATACAATATTACATTTTTATAATATAGACATTATGTTCCAAATTAAATTATAGAAGTAGCTAGTAAAAAATGTTTTCATCCCATCGATTCGAAAAGCGATGCTTGTTTATCTAATAACAGGGTCCAAAACGATTCATTGTTTACCTGTTATGACAAGAGGGTATAAATGAGATTTGAATTTTGAACAGCTTCATAACAGGGTCCAAAACGATGAGATTTGAATTTAGAACATAATTAAAGAAGCATTGGTTGGAGACAGTTGGAGTGTAGCAAAGAGTGTGCAGTACTTTAAAAAAAATTCAACTGATTTTGTATGGGGCCGGGACTTTTTCGGGACCGAGAAATTTTCAAAAACGGAATTTTATAAAATTGAGACTATCTCGTAAACGGTGAGTCGTAGCTAAAATCTAACAAAATTTTCAACCCCCCTACGGCATCCCCCCACGGAGATACTTATAAGGAATCTAATGGACATATATTTTTTATTTAGTTTTTTTTTTATTTCAAAATTTTTTTCTTGCCCGACTAGCGCTATGATGTATCCGAACGACAAAGAAAGGTAGGTAGTTTGAGTTGTCTTTACTGCTTTTCTTATAGAGGGGGATGAAAAGCAGAGTGTATTACTCGGCCGCAAAATTATTTTCACCTCGGGCGGCGTATATTGAATCCCTCGCTGCGTTCAGGATTCTACTTTAGAATCCCTCGCTGCGCTCGAGATTCTACTCTAGAATCCTTCACTGCGCTCTGGATTCAAAATAGCGCCCTCGCCGTAAATATATTATTTTGCTCCCTTGTAATACAATCTACTATTATCCAATGAAACTGTTCGCACGAAAATATAATAAGTAATAAAATCATACACCCACTACTCACAAGTTAAGTGCTGTACTGTAGTAATATAACAGCTGTCTAATTATCTAGTGTTACTTATAATAACTCAGTAAGCACCCCAGTCTCAATGATATTCAGTAAATTAAAATAGAGTATAAATTGATCTCTCTTATCTAAATGCTAATGATAATCTTATTTATACTTTAGGACAAAAGTTAACTGTTATGCATAAAACTAAGAGCATTGAATGACGCATTAGATGTTTAATGATTACTTAAGTTTATTGAATGGACGCACTTATATTAATTACTTATTTGTATGTATCGTATGATTTCTACGCTTTGATCAACATTATTTCCTGCAATTTTTCTGCAAACTTTTTTATTTATAATGTATTAACTTCCTGAAGAGACAGATAGTAAATGGCTGAGGTAAAATAAAGGTTTCAAAATTGTTTGTTGAACTATCCGTTTAATTTATCCTTATGTAATGAATAGACCACAAATAGTAATAGATACCTACTTTGAAGTATTTAATTGTTTTGTTTAAGTTTGTAGTATATACAGGGTGTTTTTCTATAAGTGCAATACCTCTAAGGTGGTGATTGTGCTCATGAATGTGAACAACTTTTACTATGGGGCCAACTCTGCAACTCAACAAAAATACCTACCTGACCAGAATGTATGGAACAGCTGATTTTTTTTGTGAAGTTGCAGAGTTGGCCTCATAGTAAAAGTTGTTCATATTCATGAGTACAATCACCACCTAAGAGGTATTGCACTTATAGAAAAACACCCTGTATAGACTAAGTAAGTAAAATTCTACATACTTTAACGACCTCCGTGGAAGTGTGGTTTGTATTACACCGGATTCCAAGGTGTCGTCTTCTCTGTGTACGTGTGGCGCAATTTTGGTCTACCAAGATCTAAAGTATTCGAGGAGTAATAGTAGGGAGTAATAGGAGGAGTAATATTCGAGGAGCCCGTGGCGCAGTGGATAGCGCGCTCGGCCTGCGATCGTTGAGGTTAAGCAACGTTCGCAATGGTCGGTCACGGGATGGGTGACCAAAAACTTTTCATCTCGAGCTCCTCCGTGCTTCGGAAGGCACGTTAAGCCGTTGGTCCCGGCTGCACTTGCAGTCGTTAATACCCACCAATCCGCACTGAGCCCGCGTGGTGGGTCATGGCTCATTCTCCTTATTCATCCATAAGGAAGGCCAGTGCCCCAGCAGTGGGGACATTAAATGGCTGATGATGATGAAGATCTAAAGTCGAACGATCGACACGCTAAGATATTTGTATAGTTAATTAAGGACGAACATACATTTGCACCTGAAACGCGGTTGTTTCTATGTTTATAAAGATATGTTTCTATTATTATTAAATATGTATACTTACTTACTATTTGCGCCCCGGGGCTTCGGTTCTGTGGAATTCTGGGATAAAAAATAATTTACGACAAATTCTCAGACCTACGGAATAAACACAAAAAAATCATAAAAATCGGTCTAGCCGTTTCGGATGACTTTGGTTACAAACACTATGACACGAGAATTTAATATTATTAGATATTTATCTATGTATCGTTATTGTATCTCATCGGTTATCCTAGTATTCTATAACGCAAGCCTCAGTGCTTACTTTAGTGCTGTACTAATTGGTGTGAGTTTGAACAATATTAATTACTAACAGACCCTCGCGGTTTTACCCGTGTGGTACCCGTTCCTGTGGGAATATCGTAATAAAATTTAGCCTGTCACTCGGTAAGAATGTAACTTACTAATAGTCAAAGAATTTTCTAAATCGGTCCAGTAGTTTCGGAGCCTATTCGATTCAAACAAACAAACAAACAAATCTTTCCTCTTAAAATATTAGTACCTATAGCCTAGTGGCTCCTCGCTGTTTTACCCGCGTGGTACCCTTTCCCGTGGTAGTATCGGGATAAAATGCCTATGTCACTCGTAAAGAATGTAGCTTTCTACTGGTCAAAGAATTTTCAAAATCGGTCCAGTAGTTTTGAATTTATTCGTTACAAACAAAAATACAAATCTATATAATATTAGTATGGATTTATTTATACAGCCAGTGCAGTATTTGAGCTGTTACTTTGACGATGTCCTTACTGCCATCATCGACTATATTAATCGGCAACGTCATTCCAAAAGTGCATGCCGATAATTCGTTAGCAGTCGAACTTGACCCGAAGCCGCCATCCATACCAAGTATGGCTTGATTCGATCGTACCTTCACCTTAAGGCCCCCACACTCGTCGAAGCCGATTTGTACTGAAATTTATGGTTAAGAGAAGAGGAGCCAGGGCGCTGAAAACGTGTTAAATTTTATTTTGCTACTGAATAAAATTAAAAAACAACCACGTTAAAAACACGCTGAAAATCAGCGTTTTTGCAAACTACACTGAGCCTTGGCCCATTTTGCTGCTGCACATACGTACAATTCTTTTTTTCTTTCTTAAAATATGTAGGTACTCTCCCATTTTATTTATTATAATTTATTCGTAATTGCTTTTTTGTTTTTATGTTTATCTTGTCTGCAATTATTGTATTGTATGTGAAATAATTCAGCAATTAACGATTTAAGTAAGTATATATCTATATCTTCTATATCCGTTTTATTGAGAAGTCAACTTGTATTAGTTAATTACAAAGATCCGATGGTTAGTAAACGAATGAAACCATTTCAAGTAAAAAGGTGATCACTATTCAGAATCTTTATTTAATTAATGCCATTAAATACTCAAGTGTAAAACAAACAAAATGATTGAAATAAGTTGTAGCTTGAAACATACTTATGTTTTTTGTCATCTAAGATACCCATACTGAACTGAGTCATACCATACTTGAATAGTTTTTGAGAAAACTGTTTGTTTAACTGATGTAAAATTTTCTTATATGCCGGATACAGGCCTCTTAAGTTGTTATTCAAGATAATAATCTTAAGCACTATGCCCGTCTAAGCTCCTAACACATTCTTCGTCACGGTCAATTTTAGTATTACTTCATAATTTTCCTTGATGTTATTCCCAATAAGTGTGTAGAAGAACGTAACGTAAACGTAATTTGTTTATTAACATGTTTATCTACACTCATGTTATACCCAATATTCGAATTATGAACTCATACCTGAAAATATAATGACACATTTTATACCATAGTATACTTTAAAGAAATTTTAATAAAAAATAAAACAAAACAACCTGTATCGTAATGGTATTTAAGATAAGTACAGCTATAATTAAATAGCACATTAATTTTTTAATCTTATAATCTCCATGGCAACCATAGGATTTACCGGCCCTTACTTCCAAGTGCTTCCAAGCCCTTCTCTAGATGGCAACAACAAGAAACTGTTTTTAAATTAGAATTTTGAATTAAGAAGCTAAAGACTCCTATGAGAAGGGTTTGGCACCAATGTAAATTAAAAAAAAACCTTAATTTATTTATTTTATTTTATTTTATTCACAACGGGGTAGCACTTAGCCTTCATCACACCTAATTTTTTAAATAAATGATAATTGTACATGAGTGTAGATAAAGTAGTAAATAGTAAGAGACTGCACATACATAACTCGGTATTAAAACACTCGTTTTTTAAACTGCCACTCGTGTTTTAATAACCCTTATTATGTGTCAGTCACATAAACTACTATACTATTTGCTTCTTATTTCCGAGTTCACTTCTATAAATATCTCTTATTTTGTAGAATGACTACTAAAGCTATTTTGTTTTACTCAAAGGCCGAAACAAATTGATTCCTTTCGCTTTGTTGGTCTCTCCTTTGTAGAAAAAAATCCCTCCCACACCGAATACTGTGGGTTATAACGGGGCATATAAGAGATATGTCTTTCTTTTTACGTTTCTCGTATCATTCTTTCTATCACTGAGGAATATGAGCCTTTGAAAAGTCGTCTGCACAAATGGTATTTTTCTTTCTTGTTTTTTTTTTTGCCTTATACTCGCATTTTAGACACTTTTTAACGAGACAAAACACAACAATTTAAAAATTAGACCCTTATGGTAAAAAAATTAAAATCTTGACTTTTAAACATACTTTAGGGATTCATATGTCTCTTGCAAAATGTACTATTGTTCTTCGATAAAGCCTCGTCTTAGTTTGCTTGTTGCTTAACATTGTTTGTTCTCGAAAATTTAATCCAGAGATACTCCTGAATATATAATAGTAAGGTAACCTAAGATAAGTTTGATACTCGCGGCATTGTCTCCATGAAAGGTTGCCTTTTTCGCCTGCAATCAGGTCAAGTATCAAGTCGATATGGCGATGTCGTGAAATTGCATGTAAATTATTATCGAAGCTCTACCGATGCCCTCTTACGGTGGTGTCTGGCTGGATCTAGAACACTGATTGCAGCAAGTTCTGTGCATATGGAAAGCCAATTTCGTGGCGACTTAATCCCAATGATTAGCTTTCAAGTCAAGACTGGTAAAGATTGCAGCAATTTCTTTTTTAACCTTGGTACGACTAACGTGGTATTAAATGCATTTTTCGGTTGCTTGAATTATGTTTATTTTTCGGTTGCTTGACATATTCATTAACTTTAATCACTTCTCTATAATGTCCAACTGGACATTATGGACATAACTAAAATCTTGACTGATGTTAGCTTTGACGTTAGAAACTAAAACTGTTCTGTACCTAAATCAGAACTTTTTAAAATAAAAAAATACTATTATAATTCAGTTATTAAAAAAGAAACAAAGTAAGTATTACTAACAAAAATAAAATGTATTAAATTCTAAGTACATACACCTAGACCCTAAACAACCTTAAAAACTTAAATCTAAACAATTACTTAATAAACAAAAGCTGCTATTACATAAGTGGCCAGGCATACCATTCACGGTCCACCGGTCGACGGCACATAAACCGTTTAATTACCTCCATGGAAAAACAGCTTCCTCGTTTCTTCAGTTTTCATTATTCGACCTCCCACGCTACCGAACCGCACCTTTGACCTTATTTCTTTTGGGCAGTTTCAATGATTGAGCTGCAGTTTTACATTTATTTACTTATTGCTTGCATCTAAAGGTTCAATTTTGGCAAGCTTCTCCCGATTTGATTGGTCAAGTGAAACAAGACCTATTTTGGTAGCGTTCATTTCATAGTATTAATCGATTGTATTGTGTTGTCTTGTGCCCGCGTCGGTGTCTCAGACAAGCCACCGGCCTCGGTGCCGTCACGATATCTCCTCGTATTTGGTTATGATCTTCGAGAGTTCGCATTGAGCGGTCTGATGAAATATGCAATTCTTACTGGATCGCTATCTTGAATTAATCAGATGCTGCGAACAAGGTCTTGGGGTGTTTGTTACTATATGACAAAAGAATGGAAGTCTCTAGCTCTCAGAATGATTTCTGGTGCATAAGGGCTGATGATGTCTCAGTTTTTTTGTTTTTAATCAACAACGGCGGCGCAACGCTTCACTTGAAGCACGGTACTCCCGGAATCCACAATCACAAACGAACTGGCTATATCTAATCTTTAACTGCCTTAACACAAATGTTAATGATGGCATGGACTTAAAAAGGAGTGTTAGCTAGCCAGGCGGACTTCGTACAAGTCCCACCACCAGCTAAACCGAACACAAAATGTAACCCCACTGGAAATTGTACCTGGGATCTCTGAGTCTGATATAAGTCTTGTGTTGTACCACTAGGCCACAGATTTGGTCCATTGCTGGGACATCGCCCTTCTATATTGATGAATATGGAGAAGTCAGAGTTGTTCATTTGTTTTACTTTTTTATACAATAAAGAAATATTTTTTCTTGGAAAGGTAAGTGTACGCCTGTCTGGTTCACCTGAGCAATATCTGGGGAAACTTTACGACTTCTGTATGTAAATGAGAATGCAGATTTTGTTTGTCTCCTTGAAATTGGATTTTACTGAAATTATGTCTGTGCAAGGAAAATTAAGATTGTCTTTACTAACACTTCAAAACGAATTAAAAGAACTAATAATTTTACGTTTGTCCTAGTTGAGAGAATATCTACGTTAAGCAGCTAAGAAAAATCTTTTCTATACCTACTAGTTACCATTAATACTCATCACTAATCGGCACATAATATGTCATGGACGTGTGTTCATTTTATTGTGAGTTTCTATCAATACTTAGGTAATTAAAATTATAAAATCGAAAATGTTCTCATAAAAAACCATCCATCAATAAATTATTTCTTAAACACATTATGAGATCTTGACAGGTTTTAGGATACTGACCCTAGACAGATTGTATTACTTACCTACATTATTTTGAAACGGTCAAAGTATTGTAATTATAATTGTAGGTACTTTCATAGACGATTGAAAATGTGCTACACGTTTTCGATCATCTATGAAACAAAGTACAATCAGGGCGCCAACTCCTGACGGAATCGAGTTGAGATCAAAATCGAATCAAGATCGAAAATCACTATTATAGTACTCTGGAAACCGATTGTAGCGCCAATCGAGTAGTGCTCGAATACCGAACTAAATGAAATCGAAACCCGCTGTTATAGGGGTAGGTACCACATAACACCGATAACCGATTTTATTTAGTTCGTATTCAACCACTACTACTGGATTGGCGCTACAATCAGTACTAGAATGGTGATTTTCGATCACCTCGATTCCGTCAGGAGTTAGGTAGGGGGCAGGTCCAGTGCTTCCGAGTGCTCCTACTAATTACTAGTCTCGTTAGATTTCGATTTTGTGTTGTTTCCAATATTCAACCATATTCGCCTGTAATTATCGATAACACAATGTTAATTAGCGCGAAGTCTGTCTACTAACGTAATCAATCAGGCGTTTACCACAGAGTGTGTGCAGGGACTTGCTGAATTCTGCGGTTTTGAACTTATTATAATTAGTAATTTTAGAAGTCTGATAGATTTTGGTTTGCATTGAATATTATAAACTTAAGGTTTATTCCTTGAAAGTTTTGCTTGTTTCATATTCTAGTAGAAGTAGAGTAGAGGATAAACTTTTTGCGTTACTTTTATATTTTTACTTTTTACGATGAAAATTCTGGAAAAGAGGTGTACCCAAACTTGATTTATTGGGTCATCATCATCATCAGCCATTTCAATATCACTATAGCTGGAGCAGCCCTTGCTTATTGATGGCTAGAGAGCTTTTTAGATGGATGTTTTCTCTGGCAAAAACAGTTTAATTGCTAATTCATCGCTTTTTATTATTTTTGAACTCTAATTTGCTTATCAAAATCAGGCAGGTTTCCTTTTTGGTTAAAACTCCAAAGGTGTTTTAAATCCAAATTACTGCATACGTAATCGTCTATCACTAACCCTAGTCATATTCTTACTAAGTTTACTACTTAAAATAACGTAAATAAGGCCATGCCAACTCCTTTAATGGCAGCATACATACGGGGGTGTATCGCGATCGCGAAATCGGTGAAAGAAGCCTGCTCTGCGCGAGTGCCAGTCGCGAACACGACGCGTTTGCTCACGCGCACCGCGTCTCCGTCACCGTCCGGTACTGCACTCAGCGCGATCTTCATTTATTTTAAATGTTTATGTGAACGGCCATTTTTGTTGATCTTGTTTTGTTTCTTTTGCTATACGGCTCGATGTTGTGTGATTATGATTAATGTTTCCTGACAACGCTTTGGATGTTGTTTACGTATGAGGATGTTGATTAGTGTAAATAGAAAGTTCGGCTATAAGGAAACTATGTCGATTAGTTTTTACGATATTTTTCAGATTGTGTACTGTTTTCGCACCTTCTGTGACGTGGTTGGTCTATTTTATACGGATTTGCAGGGAACGCGTTGTGTAAGCGTATCCTTTATACATTATCTTAGGTGGGTGGTAGAGTTATGCATAGGATGAAAGCTTGGTCCTTGAATGTTTTGAGCTTACGATGCTAGCTCAGCCAGCTCTATTTAATGGGCACGTGTCAATAACTGAACTCAGGTGAATTCTTACCACTTGTTATATTGAAATTAACTACCTATCTATCGTGTTGATTCAATCAAACCTTTTCAACGATTTTGTAAATGATAATCGACATACCCATTAAAAGATCGTTCACTAAAATGGCATTGAACCCCAGTGTTGCCACTTCCCCTGTCAAATTATGTTGACATTGATTCGCCTTGTCACCGGTAGCAGACAGAACTTGTTGTCGGAAGTAGTCAACTAACTTCTGCCTTTTAAGGTTAATCGGCTTTACGCTTCTATGGTAAGGAGCTCTTTGTCTATGAGGAAGTTTTGTAGTTAACTTACCTAGCTAGACTGAGTTTAAAATGTATCTGTATACAGTTTTAAAACTGTATTCCTATTATGAAACTAAAGAACTCATAAAAGAAAATACTTATATTAACTTAAAGATAAAAATTAAGTTTATGTTTTGTTAAGTAAACGTATCGTACCTAAGTATATCTTCTAAATTAACAGTTTATTCAACGACACTAAGTATTAAGTACTTAAGTGATAAAGATTCAAAAAAATACTATTTATTCACTTTATATTTTACCTCATTATGTTACCATTATTATTGTTACCTTTGCTACAAGAAATATAGGTAGGTATATAGAGTCTGGGACAAATTCAGTGAACCACTTCTTACTTCTTTTGGCGCGGCTGGCTGGTGCTTCACGCAGAATTACTATTATATTACTACAATTTACTTTTTGGTTAAAGTATTAAACTAGGGTAGGCCGTAGGACATAGGACAATGCATAAACAAATTATGGATAGGGACTGCGGGTGAACGGTGTGACGCCAGCCACACGAAAAGAACTAAGAGGCTACTTGTGAGCTAGTTGTGATGTGAGATGGGTCGACTTTTTCTTCATTTTCAATTTTTCAAGTAAAGGCTTGAGCACACCAAACGCAGGTCAGGAGCAGCGCTGTTTGAATGCGGGCCCGCGCGTGTTCTAATACACGAAACCTGAACTACGTCACGCTAAATTTGAACGCGGGCCCGCGCTCAAACTGCTCTGCGCCGCGCCGCGCCGCACTGCAACTGCCGGACTACAAACCGGGGCGGCGGCCGGCGCGGCGCGGCAGCGGCGCGGGAGCGGGTCAGAAGCAGGGCAGGCGCGGCGCAGAGCAGTTTTAGCGCGGGCCCGCGCTGTTGTATAACTATGGCGGCCATGTTAGCATGACACACCGAGGCAGGACGTTCGCAGCGCAGCGCAGCGCGTCGAAAGCAGTTGACGAGAGTGGTATTATGCCTACTGCCTGCGAAATCCGTCACACTGAACGCGGTTTGAACGCGGGCCCGCGTTGCAACTGCTATGAAACTGCTGCTGCGTTCAGTGTGCCGACTCACGCCATCTCCCGCGCTGCTACTGACCTGCTCTGCTTCTGACCCGCGTTTGGTGTGCTCAAGCCTTTAGAGATGGTCCACCGAATTTGTCCCTGTTTGTACCTACCTATGTCATGTCTTCAGACAACTACTCAGTGGTAAGTCTACAGTTGCCAATTAGTTGTCTAAATCCTTCTGGATTTCTGGTCCTTGAGCAAAGCGTTAATTGTTGATTGACAACTGTGGTTCCGTTTGAACTTTATTAGATCACGATTCTACCGTCGATTTCTAACGAATCCGATTACGTTTATTTATCTTCGAACATCAATACGCGCGAATAACTTTATTATTCAATAGTTAATTTTCCAGTTTTGTAAATTGAGTTAGTTACAGACCATAAATTATTTAATTAAGTATAGCAATGTCAACCAGAAAGAAAAAGTGCAATACAGTCACCAAAAGATAAGTTAGATAATTACTTACTTATTGTTTGCTACGACTCAACTCAGTCGTAAAAACAAAATGATAAAGTGCGGGCGCACATTGGGCCACTAGTCGCGGCCACCAAACGCGACCACAAGCTGCGGACGAGTATTTGCATACATTTTGTATAGCATCAACGCAAACCGAGCGATCGAGTGGCCGCGTTCGAGCCACAAGCCATAGTAAAACCAAATAAGTAAGTACGTTGACTTCATACATAGACGTCTACGTCGTCGGCCTACCTACTGTATGGAAAAATTGTTTATACTGTGGTAGTGGTTCAGTGGCTGCGACAGGTGGCCGCTCTAAGCCACCAGTGGTCGCGATTAGTGGCCGCGACTGTGGCTCAATTTGCGGGCGCTCTAAGTTCGCCTAGATTCTAGAAGTATACTCATAATATAAAGAGAAAACACTTGCAATTTTGTTTGTAAAGAATAAACTCAAAAACTACTGAACGATTTTAAAATCCTTTCATAATTAGAAAGCTAAATACTTCCTGGGTGACATAGGCTATATTTTATCCCGATATTCCCACTGGAACGGGTACCACGCAGGTGAATATTTATTGTCTATTCGAGTAGTTTATTAATAATCCTCTCTAGTTTAAGTATCTTCATTTGACCATGAAATCGTTAGGATATTGCTCAACTGAAAGTAAATCAGACCCGATAATAACTTACTATTGTTCGTTAATGAACCATAAAACAAATGATGTATTATTGCTCACAGAGCTGCCGATTGTTCTAAATGATATTATACCTACGCATCGAAAGTTATATGAAGCGATACTTATCGATTTGGCGCAGGGGTAGGCTACCTACCTTCTGCGCCAGTGGTCTCGGGTTCGATTCCCGAACAAGACAAATATTTGTGTGCATGAACATGTCTATTTGTCTTGGTCTGGGTGTTTACTATGTATATTAAGTATGTATTTACAAACAAAATGTATTTGAGTATATATTTATCCGTTATCAAGTTTTCCATGATACAGTTTCATAATGAAATTAAAATGGGCTTAGATAATTGGTGTGAATGTTAGAAGTTATTTATTTATTTATTTATTTATCAAAGATACGATCGTAAAAGCATGACGGTTGCCTTGTTCGCGTTGTGGAATTAAGGCTTTCGCAATGGTGGGTTATGGATGGGTAGCCCATAGTGATTACTAACTGACCACAAATCCTCATTACACCTTAAAACTGTACACTTTCATCGACTTACAGTTTAACTTTGTTACATACATGCAATAAACAGATATTTGTATCTTCTGTTAGTTTCTACTCGTAATAGCATTGTGAAACATTACAACCATTCATTAGTAGAGCTATTGTCGTGATAATATTGTTAATAGTAACAAAGTCCGCCTATGGCCTCATATAGCTATAGGAATTATTTTTCTCCTATTTTATAGTTGCTATTAAGGCGCTACTCGGAAAAATATGGACTTTTTGATTTAAAACTATAGGACGGTTACAGTTGTTACAAATCTGGTAATAAGATAAATATTTCTTCATACCTTTATCTAGAATCGTATAAAATTTCAAAAACACGATTTTATGATTTTGCCTCGACACTTTTTCTTTTCGAAAAGACCTCTAAAAAATACGAAAAGTGAAGATTATTCTTAAATGGGGTTACTTACACTATTGGAAATTGGTTTAATTAGTGGACACCAATAATATTGAGGATCGTATAGAAGCATTTTTTTAAAAATCGCTGTAGTTTTTTAATACGAAGTGATTTTGTGTTTTTTTTGCCTAATCGGCAAAATCGGTCTCGCTCCCTCGCGCGTCGATTTCTCATTGCTATCTCGCTTCAGCACATTTTTTCCGAGTATCGCCTTAAATGGGGTTACTTACACTATTGGAAATTGGTTTAATTAGTGGACACCAATAATATTGAGGATCGTATAGAATCATTTTTTTTAAATCGCTGTAGTTTTTTAATACGAAGTGATTTTGTGTTTTTTTTGTATAATCTGCAAAATTGGTCTCGCTCCCGCGCGCGTCGTTTTCTCATTGCTATCTTGCTTCAGCACATTTTTTCCGAGTATCGCCTTAACGTGACTTATATGATGTTATATGCAACTCTGCCTAATCAGAGGAGAATACTTGTACCTACTGTAATTTGGAATGGGGAGAAGTTAAGCGAAGCGATGACGTATCGCTTCGCTTAACTCCTCCCCATCTGCTACTACCTATGCAACAGTTATATTTACATTATTGCTAATTCTATAGTTTATTAAGCCAAGCAATAGTATCTAGCTTAAGAACAATCATTAGCAAAATATCGTTTAGTCGCATAATGCCCAATTCGTGAAAAGACTAGATAGTCGCAAATTGACCAATTCTCGAAATGTCCAATTCTCTAAACGACCAATTCACCAAATGACCAATTCTCATTATTACCAATTAGCAAAATAACTAACTTTTTTATTGTAATGGGAACAGTATTTTTGTTATGAGATTGAGAAATATGGTAAATTAAATATGCAACTCAATGAATAACGAATCATTTATTTCAAACATTTTTTAAATTTCATATCAAAAATACTGTTTTCATACAATTAAAAAAGTTAGTCATTTCGCGAATTGGTCGTTTAGAGAATTGGACATTTCGAGAATTGGACAATTTGCGACTATGTAGTCATTTCGCGAATCGAGCATTACCTATGCGACTAAACCCAAAATATTGACCTTATTCTAGTGTTACTTAGTTTTGATAGTAAATAACATTCACCACGTTCATATACAGTAGCGAATCTAGTGATAGATAACCCGAAAGGAAGGATATAATAGCCTTTGGAGGTGGCACTTATTCATAGCCGTGACGCGTGAGTCGAAACTGCGATCCATCATGTCTCCTTACCGTATTTTTAGACAAAGAAATATCTTTTCACGTTACACCGTCACAGCTGAGAAAAGATTTTTATATCTAAAGGTAACATAATATTTTAATAGATGATATTTTCTAGAAAGATCAATATGATCAGTAATAAACCATAGTTTACTTTTTTTGTATCTGTTGACACAATCGTAACAATAAACATTGGTTAAAGAATAGTAATTCATTTTATATAGGTACACTCACCGACACTGAAACTTGGCCAAAGTGCAAATTTAACACAAACGTGCTTACTTTGGAGCCCGTGGCGTAGTGGTTAGCGCGTTCGGCCTGCGATCGTTGAGTTTAAGCAACTTTCGCAATTTTCGGTCATGAGATGGGTGACCAAAAAAATTTTCATCTCAAGCTCCTCCGTGCTTTGCAAGGCACGTTGAAAGCCGTTGGTCCCGGCTGCATTTGCAGTCGTTAATACCCATCAATCTGCACTGGGCCCGCGTGGTGGGTCATTATTTACATCTCTGCAATGGTTTTTCCGTCAACGGAGGAGCCAAACACTTGTCAACACATCATTTCAAAAACCTTCATACACTTCATTGAGAAGTGTATGAAGGTTCTCAAAAAATAATGACAACCAATCTAACTTTATATACGCTACGCTGCATAAGCTTGAGAGGTTTTAATTATTTTTTTAAACTTAGATTCGACAAATGAATGGGCCGTTCTCTCCATTTTGATGCTAAACTGAGCACGTTTAAGTATAAAAATTACACTTTGGCGAAGATACGAGTATACTATCGGTGGGTGCATATGAAAAGTTACTTAGGTAGATTGTAATATATGCTTCTAAACACGTTCAGTCCACCAGTTAAATTATTCAAAAGCCTGATCTTAAATTTGCATTGCGGAGGAGTAGCTTGCCTCTTAGATTACCTAGATCGACATTCTATACGGTCGGCGAAGGTTGTTTGCTAGCTACCTTGTGGTCAAAAATTGGAGCTAGGTGAGATACGAAAGTAGTGTTTGTTGTACTGTGGTTTATTATTGAATTGATACAGTTCCTACGTATAAAAATTTTTAGGTATTTTCAGCGGATATTTTTAGCATCTTAGGTCACTTGTGTAGGTAGGTAGACTATTTACAATCCAAGTAAAGGTTGTTACAGCATTATCGCCAAGTTCTTGGTGTATTTTCGTTGATCTACTCTCTTGATGTTGCATCTTGTGTCTTCTTAATTTGCTTATGTTGAGTCAGTTTGTGATAATCTTTGCAATCAAACTTATCTTTGTTCGCCGGCGTCTGTCTTCTCTAGTACCTCAACCCAAACCTCTTCAAGGTGCAAGTGAAGTGAATAGGCTTCTTCTGAGTGAACTCGCTCCATCTTAGACCTCATTTTAGCCCTTGGGCCAGATGGAGGGCAAGAGTAAGCCCATCTAAAATTAAAAAAAAAATCTATTTATAAACTGGTTCTCTCTCTTCTTTCATATCGATTTGTTGTTCAACTGAGAATGGTTGCAAGGCCGTCTAGTTAGAATGTCATTAACCGTCGTTGCACATTTCTAATCACTAAAACAAATTGTTAAGGCTTACCACGAATCACGACTTGTTAAGTTTGCATGGGCACACGAACGCAACAGTCATTGCACTGACTAGAAAACGTCATCTAGATTTGTACATCACAGTCAATTTGCACGCAGATCGAATAAGTACTCTTGAGTCTTATGTGAAGTCATAAAATTCATGAGTTTATCGTTCAGTGCATGATGCGTATCTATTTCAAAGAACATAAAATCAAAACGGTAAGTATCTGAAATTTTTCTACCCTATTATGATATGTACCTAGCAAGGTTTTTAGGTCAACCTGCCTGACTAAAAACAATATTTTTCTCCAAACGTGTCTCCCATGAAACAGTGACAGCTATTTATACCTACCTATCTTTATCTAGTTTGCCAGTAAGCTTATATATTTCCTCTTAAAGTTAGTGCTTCCGGTTGAAATTCATCATCCTCTTTGCCCACATAATTGACTTCATAATTCAGTTTAATTTAAGTAGGTATATCTTAATTTGTTTTCTTACTTCCCTTAGGCAGTAATCAACAAATTAGATGTGTTTGGCAAAATACTGAATTAAATTAGTTACAATAAATATACAAGACGAGAAGTTATTTTAATAAGAGTATTCTTGACTGAAAGACATTTAGCAAAAGAAAATTATGTAACGTCCTCGGGAATAAGATCTTTTGAAGCTGTATTTTTATCAAGGGCGCGAAAACCATTTTGAGAGCAACTTGCAAATATTTAAGTATAAAAACATTTACAAATAGGTCTTTAAGAGTGATTGCGATATCTGAAACCAAGTAAGATCCGTTTTTATTTCTGCGTGAAATTTGAATATCCATTTTCATCTTTTCTTGTATAGTGGCCACAAGGATTTTTTTCGAAACTAATAAATAATCCTATTATAAGGTCTTCCGCCTGCCGTAGGATTTTGCGAACCGATATGGTGTATCTACTTCGACGCCAGTAATGTGCTTGTAGCAAGCCCAGCAACCGCTGGTTACATAACAATCCTCTTGGTATGAAAGTCAAAAAAATTTGCAAAGATGCATGCACTCAGAATGACCAGAAGATCAGGAGGCGCTAGAATGTCTTGACTTTTTCGGCTTCATACAAATCAACCTCAATCTCTCTTCTTGGTCCCAAGATCCTTCACCCGTTTTTAGAGATTTTCTCGTGTCAGTCTAATGGTAGCCATACACCATCCTGCCTATGGTCCAATCGGCATGACGCTGCAGGCTTGATCCAATCTGCGGTTCGTCCATATACACCATAATTGAAAACTGTCATGCCAATCCACAACCACCCACGGTTAGTTCTACTTGATCAAATCGGCAGCGTCATGTCGATTGGACGATAGGCAGGATGGTGTATGGCCAGCATTAGTTACATTTTGATGTATTTGTAGTGAAATGTAACCTTTTTACAGCGCAATGCGGTGCCAGAGTGCACGCCGCCCTGCCGCCGCGTGCAGCCTTCCCCGCGCACAACCAGCACCCCGATGCAAGCGCAGGCGCAGCATTCCAACATTGCTACCCCTTCCACCGGTAAGTACATAGATAAATAATTAAAAACAAAGAAGAAAGAGATTAATCTTATCTTGATGCAAAAAGGCACAAACTCAGTGGTACAGTCGAATTCGATAACATCTGTGCACTTTTGAACTTTGTCGTAGTAATTATTGTGACAATTTGTACAGAAAGTCCAAAGACAGTCCAGATATTATTGAACTCGACTGTACCTACATTTACTCCTAGAGTAAAACACTGATGTTTAGTTTCCATTTCCACCCCAAAAAATATATACCTCATACGGATCGGATGTAAGTGGTAGGTCTTATATTATTTTTGCGTGACCTTTCAGTGCAATTTGGCCAAATTACGTGATGTTTCATATTAAAAATGTGTATCTGTGTATTACAAACATATTCTCATCTTCACCTCGCTTCTACAACACGATCCAAACAATTCAATAAGTACCTATATTTTTAAATGCACACTAAAATATTTATTCATTGGATTTCCCAAAGTATTGGCGAATTTGGAGATAGCTATTGGTGAATTTGCAAAAAAAAGTTAGATGAATTTGCAAAATTTTACTTTTTTACTTATTGTACTCAATCATCGGCGATATGCGAGTACTTCATAAGGGACAGATAAAATTGAAGGTGGTAAACTGGTAAGAATGTTTATATTATAAATACTGAACATTGTTCATATTACTTAATAAAAGAAATAATAATGGCACACGAAAGATTAATAACTTAGTTTCATGTTCTTTTGCAAAGTGAAAACAGTATTTCTTGGAACGTGTGCTGAATTATTGAATAGCTGAGGTAAATGGTTATGCTTTTATATTGGCTTTGTCCGTGTTTTGAATGTGAAAGTTGTACAGGAATTTGTTTATAACTTCATATTAACTATGATTGAGGTTGCTCTGTTTGCTTTTTCTTCACAATCTCGAGACTTTATTGATGTTAGAAAGAAAGTAGTTTCAATCTTGAGTTAGTTTACTACGTGTAGGTATGTATATGTCACCGGAAAATAATAAAAACCGTAAATGTATAAATTTCCTAAAAATAATAACCACGAAATTTAACCTATCACGTGTTCTACAGGACTTCCGTAAATTTATAATTTTCCTAGGAAATTTATAAATTTGCGGTTCTTGTTGTTTTCCGGTGACATAATACAAATTAAGTTTTGTTGGAAAACTTCGATATCCATACTAATATTATAAATGTTAAAATGTGTTCGTTTGTCTGATTGTCCGTCTTCCACGTCAAAACAGAGCTAGGAATCGATATGATTTTTGGTATGGAAATAGTTTAAGAGCTGGAGAGTGACATAGGCTACTTTTATCCCGGAAAATATCACATTCCCGTGGTATTACGTCGTGTAGTACGCTGGCGAAGCCGCGGGTGGAGGGCTAGTAAATTTATAAGTTTTCTTCTTGAAATTTTTGTTTTATCAATGTTAGATTCTATAGCAGGCATTTCATAAAAACAAAACAGCATATAATAGGTCTTTACATATGAAATTGCCGTTTTTTTCTTTTGTACATATAACTTAACAACTTTTATAATATTAGAAATATATAATTTCTTTAATATTGCGTTACATTAAGACCGTATCGAGCAACTTTTGATAATTTAATAACCACGATATTTGATTATTGACATAGAAAAAACTTATTCCGAAAGTTACGACTATTTTTGTTTCCAGAATTTCGTACTTTATTAGTTGTAACTTAGTGAAAAAAAATTTTTTTCTCTTAACGAATGTGTCACTTAGTAGTTAAAATGTCCATAAATACGTGTGTAAAATTTTGTAAATTTACATAATATTAGTCGTTAAATAATAACAAAAACGTTAGTATGGAAAAAAAATAATTACAGAAATCTCCATACAAAACGGCAATTTCATAGGTAAAGACCTATTATATACTTACGTTGTAAGCTTTACAAATTGAATCATTTAATAAAGTAGGCGGAACAGAATAATGTTATCAATTCAAAAGAAGGTTATCTCTACCACCCCCACACCATCAGCATCAAAAGGATTGTTGATTGCAAACAAACCGTTAGCTTGAGTACTTATATAGGCTACCCTAAAATAGTATAACAAAAAGACAATGAATTCAATGTTCTAAAAATCCCGTTGTTTACTTCTCAAATTCAGAACCTTTCATAAATGCATAGGTAACGACTAAATATTTGTTATCATGAACTTGTATGCACCTGTCCTGCCAAAGTCACGTTATTGTTGCGTTAATCGTCCGCGAGATCTAGGATTTCCAACATTTATTCAGTCAAATAAGCCAGGAATGGCATGGTAATGTAAGAAAAAAGGATAAAAAACCACTTACTAGGTACTACCAAAATGCGTTTCCACACATTTGACACACCAGCCGGTGTTAGCTTAGCTTTAAATTAATGTTGGGAAACACATCTCAGCTCCGCGCAGCTCAGCTTATGTGAAAACACATCCTTTAGGCGCCGATTCTCGAAAATAGGGTATATTAAATTATGGATTACTCGCAAACCACAAGTACTTACCCAAAATTTGGAAAAAATATATGTTATTTTGCAGTTATTTTATCTAGTGCTTCCGGCCGTTTTTTTTATTGGTGATATTTTACTGTGTCAAATAAAATCCCAAACATCCGTCTAATCGTAATCCAAATATTCTATTACTTGCAGTATTCTTGGTTTTAGTTAATGAAAAATATACGAAAATAATTGTCTTTGAATAGCCGAGGGATTCCGACCGTCAAAAGTTTAAATTTTTTTTTTAATTTTTAATTGAATTTTAAGTGATTTTCGATTCGCGGGGCGCTCGCGAGTTCACAGTTCACTGCCGGCTGCCGACGCGTCCGCGTGAAGTGTATCGCGCGCGGCCGAGCAAGCGTTAGCGTGCCTATTTCGGTCGGGAATCCTCGCCTTAAGAGCGAGGCCCCACTGGTGCGTTGCGTTGCGTCCGTCGTCGCAAGAAATTCAATAGAAAATAATCTTTAAGTTGGATTAGAAACGATTGGCATTGTGCGGGCTCGCCTTTACAACTCTTTAGTACGCACACCCGAAATATTGTACGATAAACTACGTATAGTACATTATAGTAAGCTTGGCAACCCTCTATATCTTTACACCTGTGAATCTCTATTGGCAACGGTCACCTTAGCCTTGTCTTTGTCTCCCTCATTGAAAGGGTGAACTCGCGAGTTCATTCATTTGCAATTATCAGTTCGACTCAGGTATGAAGAGGTCGGTAGACGAACAATGTCGAACGTAATCAGTTGCTTTGATATTACAAATTAAACAGTATTAGTGGAATCTCAAATTTGTTTTGCATCTACTCATTACTCGTATAATAAACTGACACTTTGTTTGAATGATCTTATTTCTCGAACTTATCTTGATGCATATCACAAGAAAGATTGTATCTACATTTGACTCTTTTTGCATGAGGACTAACAATAAGTTTTTAGTAAAAATTTAATTTTTATGACAAGCTTTTTTGCTGACTCTACTTTAATATTGTATTGTCATCTAAACTAAACCTGTATACAAAATTTCAGATCCATCGGACACTGGGAAGTGGGTCAAATTAAGCTTGCAAGTTTTGTCCCCAACTAACAAACTAACTAACATGGCAAGTTAATAAAAAGCTTGTAAAAATGCATACACGGCCAACGTTGTAGGATTATGAACGTAGTCTACGAGTTTCTTCGTAGTCTACGAAGAAAACAGCTCATATTTGAATCGGGCGATAGTGCTATAATATTGCCAACACTTCAAGTAGGTACCTACGTAATTTAACTTCACATTGAATTTTAATTTAATTTTGGGAGCAGAAATAAAAAGCTAAGGTTAAGATGTACCTACGCCTAACTTCTTTTTTAAAAGGCTTTACAAAGAATTTATTGCTACCCCATCGCGTGTGTAAAATAGCTATTTTTTAAGTTAACTGGAAGATTTTACAATTAAGATTAAATATAGAACTAAATATTTAAAAAATGAATGGTAGGCACGAAACAGAAAAGTTTTAACACCTTTTCAGCAAGTCACAATGAAAGGCTTTTACCTGATCCAATAATTGTCACTCGAAATTACCTTTCTTTTATCATTTTCATATAATGTGCTAAGTCCCGTTGGCTGTCGCCTCAACGTCGTCATAAACCTCAGAGATTTGTTATAAATAATGGATTGTGATCGACTTATGCGTGTCTGCCATTTTCTCCTTTGCCGTATCTATTAGCGCCATAGTGAAACCGGTTTTTTCTTTATAAGTGACCGTAATCCGATATTCAGTATATCGTATTATTTCAAGTAATCTAATCACACTAAAGTCACGTCAGTGCCAAGTTCATACGTTAATATTCGCTGCTTTACTTAAATTCCAAGCTGTTTATTCGAAATAAGATGTGATTTATTATATTACAGTTCCATGACTACTTATTAATGTATCACAAATATTTTAAATATTACTACATTTCAGCTCTTATTAGCATACCTAACTGTATTATTGGTACCTGAAGCAATGAAGTTATTACGATAATTCAGTTCTATATAGACATACAAGTATTATTTTACTTTTCTCTGAGCCATTGAACGTGTTAAGTACCTAGTGTCAAATTTTAATCTGATTCTATTAGACGCTCACATTGTAATTTTCCGTGTAGGTACTCTTACAAGGCTTGTCACGGAACATTCTATTATTAAAACGCCGCCATTTGTAGGCCACAGGTAGTCGTCAGGTACCAGGCGACTAGCTAGGTTGAGGAGTCCTTATGTAGGCGATATGAATTATTAACTAGCTCAGTTGCCTGGCGGTTGGTTTATTCTGAAATATCGGGGCTTCGAGAAGCCCGCCACGTTAATCCAAGGCTGCATGCTCCTTGTAAGAAGTTTGCTCTTACACTTCTCTTATGCCCTAGTAACTTAGTATTTCATCGTCAATATTAACAGCAACTTTTGATGTTTCAACAACAATATACTTTATCGATTAAATTCAAAGTTGTGTTTATATTGTATACTTACTGAGTTTAAGCTTTTAATTACTTATTTATTACATATTATATAATTGCTTGTTGACACTACCGACGAAGCTCGGTAACTGTAATATTTCCCAAGAAGTTATTAACTTGGTCTTGGTGATAATGAAGTAAATATGTTTTCCCCGTTTTATAAGGTCACGGCTGTTCTTTTACGAGTATATTTTATAGCTCCCGGTATCTAATACATCGCCAGGACCACAGAATATATAGGTACTAACGTCCAGGACCAAACACGTTAATATTTATCTCGCAGTCGCATTACATCTCTGTTTCAAGTAATAGAAGTCTTGGTCAATTAGCAGTTACTTTATTACTTATATAATTATCACTTTAACCCATTGACGCCTGACCGGCTGAATGGGGCCGGAGAGCAATGGAAGGTCTATTGTGTCTCATTTCCGGAGCGTTGAAGGATTAATATACTTACCACAATTTTTTGTTAATACAAATATTTACTTACTTATATCTATTTTTATTGGAAACTAGATGACTGAACTTTGTATCAACTACCTACTTTCATCTATACTTAATTGTATCTTTTATAGTTAAAATATCACTGCCTATTTTATAGCAACCCATTCGTTTTTTTAATTGATGGCATCTCCACCTTATCGGTGTCTGTTATCTTTGTTTTTTTAAAAAGGCTTTTTCTTATACTTTATAATGTAATTTAATTTATATAATTAATCAGATCAAAATAGAAACGTAAAGTGCTTGTAAATTATTGAATACCTTTAAGAAAATTAAAAGTAAGTACGGCCGAACACTTTTAATATACTACCCACCAGTTTTTGAAAGACTTCTTTTTTTTCAAAACCTCAACTGGAACCGTTACTGCCGTTACTTACCATGTAAATTACTGATTGCTCAAGATTATTTAAAGACAGTAATTTGTCACAGAAAATGGTTCAATGAGTAAAGGGAGGCAATTTACTTTAAAAGAAGCTTGTTAAGCTGCGTGAACAACGAACAATTTCCTGGATTCCTTCTTACCCCTTTACATCACTAAAATGTAGCAGGAAACCTACGTTGAAAGAGACGTACAAATGTTTACTCGTTATGAGATTGGAGAATGAGTATAAAATAATAATAAAAATCTAAAGGGTGTCTCAAAAGTACGTACCTAATTAGATTTGAATTTCGCGCTATTTCCGAAATATTCAAGATGGCGGGTTGAAATTTGACATACGTCATCTTGACACATGTTAAATTAATCGTGGAGCGTTTCACAATAAAACAGCGCATAGAAGTGATACAAACATGTAACGAAAATTCACGATCAATTACAAACACTCGTAGAAAGGTCGAAAAATCTCGTAATTTCAAGAAGAGGTGGCCACCGAGATCTTGCCATCTGATGCCACTGGATTTCTTTCTTTGGGGCTACGTCAAAGATAAAGTCTACACCAACGATCCGCAAAACATAGACAATATAGACAAAATATTCGCCGAGTTATTGGTGAAATAAGTAGCGAAATGTGTGAAATTAGCAGCGAAATGTGTGAACGTGCCATGAAAAACGTGCACACAGCAAAAATGCCCGTGGCGGCCATTTAGCAGGTATTCTATTCAGATAAAATTGTACAAGCCTCTTCTTTAAAATAAAATAAAACTACGAAGAAATTCCAATCCATTCGCGTTTTATTGAGGCAAATCATCCTATACCTACCTTTTTTTTTTTTTATAGTGAGGGCAAATACGGTCTTTTCGTATACCACTAACGGCATGTTGGACTCAGTCAGACACGGCCTGTCTCTCGCCGCGCCCAACCCTCCCGCCAAGCCTAATAGGCTTCGCGTCAGGGCTGGGTGGTTCTAACCCCTGCCCCGCCCCCTGACGAGCTCGAAAGCTCGACAGGAGGCGGGGCAGGAGGAGAGAGCCTCCTCTCAATCTCCCCATAAGGTTACCCACTCCGGGTGGGCTGACCAGATGGGGTGGTTGAGAGCAGGCACCACTACCAACTAAACCCCTCACTACTTGCTCTCCGCCGTCAGTTTTAAGCACACCGGCTGTGGGGGGGCCGTGGTTTTGGGACACCCGTTATATCAGGGGAGGCCCTATGCCCACCTGTGGGCGTCGTATGGCTGATGATTATACATACCAATTAAAATTATTTGAATGCAATTTTTATTATTGAAAATATTGAAAATTAGCTTTCCACCCGCTGCTTCGCCCGCGTGGACTACACGACGTTATCCCGCGGGAATGTGGTATTTTTCCGGGATAAAAAGTAGCCTATGTTTCTCTCCAGGCTACAAAGTATCTGTGTCCCAAATTTCAGCCAAACCCGTTTAGCCGTTTTGGCGTAAACAGACTTCGAACTGGAGTAGGCAGATGTGGCGTGAATCGCAAAGGGTCTTCGCCTCGAGCGATGCGTGCGCCTGTGGAGCGATCCAAACGATGGAGCACATGATCTGCTGCCCAAACCTCCCCACATCCTGCACTCAACAAGACCTCTATGAAGCCAGTCAGAGAGGGATTGACTTCGCGCACTACTGGCAAAATATTATATAATATCTACCATTGACACGAAAAGAAGAAGGCGTGATTGAGTAACAAACATCCAAACATCTAAACTTTCACATTTATAATATTTTTTAGTTTATTTATAACTAGCGGCCGCCCGCGGTTTCACCCGCGTGGTTCCCGTTCCCGTGGGAATATCGGGATAAAAAGTACATATAAACCTTCCTCTTGAATCAACAATCGACCCATCTCACAACTATTTCCGATGGGACCCAAGATCTTTCACTTTCCCAGCACTGTCCGAGCATTCGCCCGGTCAGTGAAAGGTCGTGGGTTCGAGTCCCATCGGATCTAATAACTCATTTTCAATATTTTATATACCAATTCATTAAACTTTAAAGGTTGGTTATACGTTTGATCACACTTAGGTACTACTAATAAACTGGGGGCCTTCAAGTCGCGATTAAACTGGCATTTTCTAGGCAAGCGCGATTCATCGTAGATCGCATCATCTCATTCAGGCGTAATAGCACAGAATAATATTTGGTAATAGCTGGCAAGCGCTTGCTTGCTTATCAATAAAAAAAAGTAAAAATGTCAGCAAGATTTCTTCCTTCCTTTGATTTGATAAGTTTATATATTACTAACTTTAACATCACGCTACGAACTTTAGTCAACACAGATGCCAATTAGATCTAAATATAACGCAATAATTATCCAATATTGGAGCATTTATGTAACTCGGGCTTATTTATACTACACTAGCGGATCCTCGCGGTTTTACCCGCGTAGTACCCGTTCCCGTGGGAATATCGGGTTAAAATATAGCCTATGTCACTCGGGAATAATGTAGCTTTCTAATGGTGAAAGAATTTTTAAAATCAGTCCAGTTGTTTTGGAGCCTATTCGATGCAAACAAACACAATCAAATCTTTCCTCTTTATAATATTAGTATAGATAGATCCTTGGGGGAGGCCTATGCCCAGATGATGATGATGATGATAGATAGATCTATGACGCAAATAGTATCGTTCCTACGTCATCGAATTTGGTAACTTTTCGTATTTATCATTGCCATTGGTCCGATTCTAATAAGTTGGTTGTTTGTACAATGCAGTTACGAGCATCTACTATGTGAACAACATACCAACAAAGGACTATGTCATAATAATATGCAATATTGAATGACTTCTGTGGCACAGATGGTTTTGTTTCGTAACGCTTCAATGTGACAAAGTTCTATGTTGTTTACGTATTATTGCTCGTATTATTTACTTGGAATAAGTCATGGGTACGGACAGGTCCCTATGGAAATCTTACGTGATTACTTGATGCCATGTGAATCATGTTATGTGGATCGACGGCTGTCCTTGTGTATGTGTTATTGAGTTTAATGCCTTAGACGAAGAAGATTCTGAAATATAAGATTGAGTAGAATTATTATAAGTTTGTAGATAAAAGTATACCTATTTGTTTTTGTTCACATATTGTATATTATTATTATGATCCTTTATTACATTTAAAATACATAAGTACAAAATTATATTTCTAAATATATTTTTTTTTAAATTTTTACTTACTTACTTAAGTACCTACCTAGGTACTTATAGGCACTAAAAAATTTTACATTAAAAAATACAAAAATGCATTAAGTAAGTATTATTATTAGCATATTGTATAGGTATTATTATTTAGTGGTGTAAGTATAGCCAGTGTTTAGGGGTGATCTACCGTTTCTAATGATACCTCATACATTAAAATACGTTAAAGCATTCAAAAGTTATGGTGGAATTAAGAAACTCACACATACATTAACCCTAAACACACTCCTTTTTTAGACAGTCGTTTAAAAAAAAACAACTCTATCTATCCAAATACTTTTAGTTTCATATCCGATATCCGATCCGATACACGCTCCTACTAAGTACTACCTACTACAATTAATGAACACCGATACTTGCTTCTACTCTCAATAAACGGACAGCGAACAGCACTACTGACATAAATTTTGATTGCGCTTCATACAACACGTACGTTTAAACTTTAATGCACTCGCATGTTCCCCAAGGCTTTAGGTCGTTAGTACCGTAGCATATAGTGCAAGGTTGCGACCTCAGTTATCGTCCTTCAGAGTTAACACTACAAAGAACATTCAGTATGAAACCATTTAGTAGTTTACTTCTCGTGGGACATTTCGAAATACTCTGATGGACTGTATATGTCGCAGGGATATGAGGAAATCAGGGATTTCACGAAATCCCTAGTGATGCCACGAAATCACGGAAGATGACGAATATTCTTATTTACGACGTCTTCTTCCTAAACAAGTTCAGTGATATGTCATTTCACTAAACTAAATCTAGTGAAATGTCAGAAAAGTTGATTTCAGAGGTGAGAGTTTGCCTCGGAAGTCCTGTAGAAATTTTAGGTTAAAAATAACCTTAATGATTAGGTTATAAATAACTTTAATAAAAGAAATTTTAGGTTAAAAATAACCACGAAATTTAAGGCGATCGCTTCGCTGCGCTTCGCGATCGCCTCAAATTTCGTGGTATTTTTTTTGTGAAACAACTTATGGATTGTTTTCACAAAAAAAACACGTAATTTAAGGCGATCGCTTGGCTACGCTTCGCGATCGCCTTAAATTTCTAACCTATCACGTGTTCTACAGGACTTCCGATACTAACTCGCTCATACCTGTCACCTGCAGCCGTGAGCTTACTGTTATTACTTCAGTCATTCTTCATTTCACTAGATTTAGTTTAGTGAAATGACATATCACTGAACTTGTTTAGGAAGAAGACGTCGTAAATAAGACTATTCCACATCTTCCGTGATTTCGTGATCATCATCATCATCATCATCATGTCAGCCGAACGAGCGCCCACTGCTGGGCATCCGGCACGCGGTCGCCATTCAAGAACCTTTCCGCCCCAACGGCCATCGGTTCTCCGCGCTATGTGTCCCGCCCACTGCCACTTCAATGATGCAATCCTTCGAGCGATGTCGGTTGTTTTAGTTCTCCTGCGGATTTCATAATTTCTGATTCGATCGAGCAGGGAAATACCAAGCATCGCTCTCTCCATGGCTCGCTGGGTGACTTTGAGCCTTCTTATGAGACCCATAGTAAAAGACCACGTCTCACTTCCATAGGTCATTACTGGCAACACACACTGGTCAAAGACTTTCGTCTTGAGACATTGAGGTATTTCGGACGCGAATATATGTCGGAGCTTCCCAAACGCTGCCCATCCGAGCTGAATTCGACGAAAGATCTCTTTCTCAAAGTTACTAGACTTACCTAACTGGACCGTCTGTCCTAGGTCAACATAGTGGTCAACAACTTCGAGTGTAATGTTCCCAACATTAACTGGAGCGGGTGCAACATGGGCATTGAACATGATTTTCGTCTTGTCCATGTTCATCTTAAGACCCACTCTTTGCGAAGCATTACCGAGATCTTCGAGCATTGTGTTCAGGTCTTCCAAGGTCTCAGCCATAAGAACTACATCATCGGCAAACCGTAGATGTGTTAGGTACTCGCCATTGATGTTGATGCCGCATCCTTTCCAGTCCAGCAGCTTAAAAATAAAGATTTCGTGATATCCCTAGGGATTTCGTGAAATCTCTGATTTCCTCATATCCCTGCGACATATATAACTCTGTCTCGTATTTAGTTACTTACTGATAGTTTTTGTTCGAGTCGATAGCATTCAATTAAAAATTCGTAAAATTTCTAGTGTGCGTGTTGCCTATGTCACACATATAGTACTTACTTATTATTTTTCATAGTTTTATGATCCTAATCTCTAAACTGAAAATTAAACGCAATCCAACTTGTAAGTCGAAAACTAAGCGTATACATTGAGAAGGTTGCGTAAATGAATAGTGACATAAACGTCGAGGTACAACATGGCATTATGTATTAAAACATGCAACAAATTGCATTGTATGACCGACTTTGCCCTCTCTATAATGCAAGCGGCCAACGGCGCAATTTTCTGGATATTGTTGCTACAAACGACTAAGTTCCAACTAGCCTAGCGGTCAGATATTCTGTGTCAGCAGACTATTATACAGGGTGTTAGTTTAAACAAGGGACATACTTTAGGGGGTGAAACTACCCATCAATACAAACAACTTTTACTATGGGACCAAGTGCGACATCGCGAAAAAAAATTGGCTGTTTCATACAAAAGTGCAATACCGAATGGGCCAAAATTTATGGAACAGCTGATTTTATTTCGCGATGTCGCACTTGGTCCCATAGTAAAAGTTGTTTAAGTAAAATCCCGCCTGAAAGCTACTTTGGTTCGTGCTACGAGGGCTCGTGGTTTTTTGCTATCACATTTTTCCTATCCTTGCTCTATATAATTTACAAAATGACTGCATTTATTCACTAGTGTTTGCTTTTGTACAATAGTGGTTACCGCAACAATCTTCTAAGTAGAATCAAATTTAAACCGTATTATATATATGTATAACAGATACAAAACTCCACGGTTTTCACAGTCTGCAGAGCTTTTTGTCTTTTGTGTAAAGTTAACCAAGTATCTACCTAAATAGGTATATTTTGTAAGGAGTTCTCGGCAAATCGTTCCTGCTTCCTAATAGTATTTCCAGAAGTTCGTTAATCCAGGCTTTAATTTCAATTTATCTTCAAAATTTCCTTGAGTTTCAAAATTAAAACCCTTTACAGTATTGTATACAAACTGTTACCGGTTACTTGTTCTGGAAAACTTTGTTCGAGTTTGCGCTTTTTATTGAAAACTTTAGTACCAATTTGTAAATATTTTGTCTTATTTATTTTGCTTCACGCGGCTGTAAGGTGACCGTTAGACGATCAATATGACGTCAGTTCAGTCCGTGCCCTTGGTTAGATTGGTCGTGCTATGATGGCCATACACCATCCTGCCTATCTTCCAATTGTCATGACGCCAGGCTTGATCCAATGCATCCATGTCATGCCAATCCACGCCCACCCACGGTCAGTTCTACATTGTCCAATCGGCAGCGTCATGCCGATTGAACGATAGGCAGGATGGTGTATGGCCAGCCAGCATTAGGTGTTGCCAGATTGAAATAGATCACGTATTATCCATAAAACTTGATTTTTATGTATCAATCTGACACACAGATAAACTGACACCAGAACACAGATAACCACCAATAGATACCGCATTTAGGACATCCGACCTTCGCCAAGCATCTAAGATTTATCACTGATAAGTATCAATGCTTGTAGTCGTTTCAGTGCTGACTAATGAAGTACTTATGTCGTGAAAGTTATTGTCATTGTCATTGCCAATCACGTGTCCGGTGTTACGTCTCTCGCCTCCCCTTCCCACTGCAAAAAATTTGGACATTGAATTAGAACAAAATATTTGTTATACGGCATCTATGTAGCTTTCTACATACAAGTGATCTGTGCACCAGAATGATTGTCTATAGCTCATAGTAACTGTTTAGGAAAAGGTGAACGCCCCAAAAAGGTTTTAAATTGTCTTTATTACAATATTAAGTACAGTGCCACAACCTTTTCTGTTCCGGTGTCAGCGGCGCTACGTACGTTTTTTCTTTTTTTTGTAGCAATTTAACCGGCCCTGACTTCTAAGAACTTCAGCCGCCAGCAGCGCTATGGTTGGACATCAACTTGACAGCAGAATGACATTAAAAAAAAAAACATGCTAGTTTCACATTTTGGCCACCGGCACAGCAAAGTTTGTAGCACTGTACAATAGTTGGCGTTGCGCGTTGCGCTTGAGAATATAATGCCAAAATGACAGAGTGTCGAAAGATGACATTTAACGTGATAGGTAAGCAGTATTACTACTGCTTTAAAGAGCTAGCGCCATCCATCCGAAACCAAAGGTACTATTGGTTTGACAGGAAAGGCAAGGACTGATATTGTTGCCTTAGGTATCAGATAGATGGCGTTAACAGTAACTATTTAGTGATCTGTGAGACTTTGACCATACCTTAACTATTTATATAGGTACACCCAATGACGTTTTATACATACATATACATATTCGGGGGTAGGAGAAGAAACTGGCAACAGTATTTTTGAAAAGCTCTGAAATTAAATTCGTTTTTAAAATATTTATCTTTATTTTAACAAGATTATTTAGTGTAAAATATTATGTACTAAGATCAATAAGTACCTGCAGCTGTTATCTCCTTTCCACAACACTTCTGTAGTTTAATTTCACAAACTTCATCACAACTACCACTTAAACAACCACATAATCACTTCGCCCGGATATGGAAGACATCAAAACCACAATTGAGTCACTGGCACAAGTGTTCACAACAAGAATGGCAGCCTTCGAGAGCGAGCTCAGCAAAAGCACCTCACCTCAGCTGCCTACATTGCCGGCATTGACAGAGGAGTTCCAATCGTTTCGCAGCTTTATCATGGACACACTGAAAAATATTGATAAGCAGATGACGATGCTGGCCACAGAGTGCGACAACATTGAGATGCGGAGCAGAAGAAAAATGTTGCTGCTTCACGGTGTCCCCGAGAAGAAAGACTCTGAGTCGGACTCAGTTGTGACATTCTTGGAGGTGACATCTCAACATCTGGCTGCTACAGCATTGGACTCCACACACATCAGTCGGGTCAGTCGCTTGGGTCGGGTTCGGCAGGGTAGTCCTCGGCCACTGCTAGTTAAATTTCACTCCGAGTCTGTGCGCGATAGAGTGTGGCTCGCTAAGTCTGGGCTCAAGGGCAGTGGCATCACCATGTCGGAGTTTTTGACAAAGATCCGACACAAAGTTTTCGTAGCTGCAAGAGAACGCTTCGGGGTGAGCAGATGCTGGACCAGCGCCGGCCGCGTTATTGTGGCAGGCCCGGAAGGTAAACGCCACCGTATCGTGACTGCCGCTGACATCACGAGGCTGGGTGAAGTGGAGACCACGACGACTTCAACTTCTGCTGGTCCACAGATCCCAGAAGTCAGTGAGCCTGCGGCGAGACCGAAGAGGACTGCCTCTGCAAAGCGGAAGCAATATTAGTTGAGTAAGCCTTTTTATGTTATTTTTGTCTGTCTAAATTCTCTCTCTTCATTCATAGTTATGTGTATGATGTCTACTTACTTCATGTTATGTCAGCTCCATCTATGTTCATAATGTCCACTGTGCCTTTCATTGTTTATCTGCTTGCTAGTTTGTAAATTGTACTCTGTTACGAAAAAATGTATTGAATTCATTATTTTCTTTGGTTTGCGGTATATTAAAATAATTTGTGACAAACATCAAATCAAACTGACTGACATGACAATGACAGGTTATTTATTTTTCTCGGGACCGGCGAAGTTCTAATGCCATACTGCCAGTTCTTCACTCTGTTATTGCACACTGGACTGGCTGTCATAAAATATTTTTGTGCCTATTTGGAGTATCGCCATTTTGGCGCTGTAGGCAGAACGAGTGTTCTATGTAGCTAAAATTAGTGATGTTCTTATGTCGACTTTGGTTATGATTATGTCAAAATTAGTTCTCGGGACCAACTCGGGACACTCGTAGTGGAGTGGCGCTTCAAACTGCCACACAAAATTAGCTGTCATTTGTATAGAAAGAGCTTGTCCAGTGTGTAAGTCATAGATGTCAGTAGTGCTGTACAGTGCCACAAACTTTGCTGTGCCGGTGGCCAAAATGTGAAACTAGCGTGTTTTTTTTAAATGTCATTCTGCTGTCAAGTTGATGTCCAACCATAGCGCTGCTGGCGGCTGAAGTTCTTAGAAGTCAGGGCCGGTTAAATTGCTACAAAAAAAAGAAAAAACGTACGTAGCGCCGCTGTCACCGGAACAGAAAAGGTTGTGGCACTGTAGCCTGTAGTGCAATTCATACCACAGATTAAGGCGGGGTAGTTGGTCACGCACGGGCCGACAAACTTTTTATTATTTTAGTCAGACTTAATCGACAGCCGCTCTTTAGTCTCTGGTTTAGCATAACTTTCTTTGTTTTATTTTTTTTTCCAATCTTTTTCTATTACGCTTTGTGATTGTTTTTTTCCTGTTATTGTGAAATTTGTGTCTTATTATTTGTTTCTATTTGTATCTTGTGTGTAAATGTGTTCTTTTTCTTTTTGCTTATTTTTAACAGCTGTTTCTTTCAGTCAACCTGTAGGTATTTATGTATGTAGTTTATTTAGTTTAATTTTACTACTCCCTTATTGTATAGATATACTTAATTTATTTAGTCTATGAATTTATCGCTAGATAGCGTCACTGATCTTTTTCTATCCTGCTCTTCCTCTAACTCTTCTGACTCCAGCTTTCACAGTTTAGATCGCCCTTTAAATGAATTACTCAGTGATACCTTCTCGGATGTCTCCAAAAACTTTAATGTCATACATATCAATGCACAGAGTATCCCAGCACACTTTCCGGATATGCTAGCCACGTTCGATAACAAGAACATACATGCTATCCTAGTGTCCGAAACCTTCCTTAATCCCTGTCTTTCTTCGACTTCATATTCCCTGCCTGGTTTCCAATTGATTCGAAATGACCGTGTGAGTTCCTCACATGGAGGTGTGGCAATTTATCTTCGTTCTCACATCTCTTTCTCTATCCTCAGTAGGTCTCCTCAACCGCCACCTCCAAACAGCGCCGAGCATCTTCTTCTTGAAGTATCCCTGTCTCATACTAAACTTCTACTAGGTGTCTTTTATAGCCCTTCACTTCGTGTTGACTATTTTGAGTCACTCGAACACATCCTGGAAAACTATTCTCCGTCTTATCCCCACACTATTATAATGACTTTAATACTTGTCTCGTAAAAAACGACTTCCGAGCAAAAAAACTACAGTCTGTTGTTAACTCCTCCAACTTACACATCCTTCCACTTCAGGAAACACATCACTTTCCCAACTGCACTCCATCACTACTTGACCTCATTATTGTCTCCTCTTCTACCTTGACTGCTAAGCATGGTCAATATTCTGCAGATGCATTCTCCTATCATGATTTACTCTGTGTCGTACCGCATTCGTCCTCCGAAATTAAAACCCACCGTCAAGCTTCAGCGTAGTTTTGCTAAAATTGATAATGAGCGTCTTCTCGAAGATGCTGCAAATATTGACTGGGATTCGCTTTTTATTTCGGAAAATGTTGAGGAGCAAGTGGCAATGTTAAACCAGCATCTTACCGATTTATATGACGTGCATGCTCCTATTCGACCAGTTAAAATCAAGCACCTACCTGCGCCTTGGCTTACAGACGACATTCGAAGGTTGATGAATAGGAGGAACAGGGCTAAGGCCAAGTTTAAGCATAATCCCTCGGAGAGTAACGAATTGAAGTATAACCGTGCCAGAAATCGTTGTAATACCGCGGTAAGGGATGCTCAAAGACGCCACACACATAATTCCCTAGAAAATGAAGATGATCCAGCAAAGGTGTGGAAGTTTCTAAAAACTCTGGGTGTTGGTAAATCTCGCGATGGCACCAGTACTAAAAACATTGATTTGAATCGGCTTAATAGCCACTTCTCCTCATCTGTGCCTACCGATAGTAATAGCAAAAACAGTACACTAGCATATCTTTCAACTCTACCAACTCCTGATTTTTCCTTTACTTTCAATCATTTTGTGGAATGTGATGTTAAGAGATCTGTACTCTCTATCAAATCCAATGCTGTGGGTGCTGATTCTATTAGTCGCAAAATGATCCTTCCTATTATTGATATCCTTACTCCCGTTGTCACCAAAATACTCAACACTTCTATATCTACTGGTGTTTTTCCTGCTTCTTGGAAAAACGCGAATGTCGTTCCAGTACCCAAAAAACGAAATCCCACCATCTATTCCGAATATCGCCCTATTTCCGTCCTCCCTTTCCTATCCAAAGTCCTAGAAAAACTAGTTTTCGGCCAGCTGACTGCCTATCTCCATAGAAATAACCTCCTCAATCCTTTTCAATCTGGTTTCCGCAAGGGCCATAGCACATCCACGGCATTGGTTAAGATAACGGAGGACATACGCCGGGGAATGGAAAAGCGTCAACTTACATTGTTGACGTTACTAGACTTCAGTAATGCCTTCAATTCTGTTGATTTTGAGCTACTCCTTGGCGTGTTGCAATCTCTTAACATATCTCCAGCTGCAACTGATTGGTTTAGAAGTTACCTGATCGGACGACAGCAACGCATCTGCGTTGGTGATTCTTTATCTGCATGGTGTAACATCGATGCAGGAGTTCCCCAGGGAGGTGTCTTATCTCCTCTGCTTTTCTCTGTATTTATCAACTCCATCACACATTCACTTTCAAGCTCCCACCACCTTTATGCAGACGATTTACAAATTTATACTCAGGCACCTCTCTCTGAACTCCCTAGTGCAATAGCGGCTACCAATATCGATCTCGCTGCTATTACCAATTGGAGTAAGTCTTTTGGGCTTATTGTAAACCCTTCTAAGACTCAGGCAATCATTATTGGTAGTCCATATTACGTCTCGAGGATTGATTTTGGGCAGTTACCTCCTATCACTTTCGATGGCACTGTCGTTCCTTTATCTAAATCTGTTCGAAACCTTGGCGTAATTTTTGATGATTGTTTTTCATGGATTCCTCAGGTCGATGCTCTTAGAAAAAAAGTATTTGCTGCATACAGCTCATTAAACCGTTTACGAAACTTTCTACCCACTAAAACCAAAATTACTCTTGCCCAGTCTCTTCTCCTTTCTATCATAGACTACGCTGATGTCTGTTACACGGATCTTTCGGAGGTTTTGCTCAACAAACTGGAGCGTCTGCAGAATATGTGTATCCGTTTCATCTTCAATCTCCGTAAATTTGACCACGTGTCGCACTTCCGCTCAAAGCTAAATTGGCTTCCAATTCGCCGGCGCAGGGACTTACATGCTCTTACGCTTCTCTATTCCATCCTCTTCCACCCAACCACTCCTCACTACCTTAAAGAGTGTTTCCGATATCACACCTCCTCCACCCAATGTACCTTACGCTCCTCCTCAAATCTTACCCTTGTTTTTCCACCCCATTCCACAGATTTCCTCTCCTATTCTTTCTCTATGCATGCTGTTCGACTATGGAATGCTCTTCCAGAAGGTATCAGGAAGGCTCCATCTCTTAAATCTTTTAGTGATCAAGTCCGAACGCATTTCCTATCTTATTCTTAATACCTATCTTATTTCCTCTCTTACTCATATTATCATTAAATTTTCTCTACTTTATTCCTATTTCTTTTTAATTATATCTATATAATATATTATAATGTTCTTCAAATTGCACCCACTCCCCCTTCCCCTTTATGTCCTCAGACGATTATTATTTTTCCACTCAAGGTTGCCTGGAAGAAATTGCTACGTAGCAATAAGGCCGCCTTTTGTGTACTTCTTTTGTAGTGTCTTCTTTTTGTTATGTGTTTTCTTTTTGCAATAAAGTGTTTTATTATTATTCCCTTTATTACATTTTAAATACTTACAAAGTTATATTTCTAAACATTAAATTTTTACAATGTATAACACTAAAAAATATAACATTTAAAAATACAAAAATGCAGTTCCCCAACGGCAGCAAGATCAAGGTCCCGGCTACCGATGGTTAAGGATCCAGAGACAGGAACCTTCTCACTATACGGGCCGTGTCCAGAAGTACTGCCTTCTGCATCTGACTCCCGATCCATCCACCTAACGCAAGCCTCTTAAGGTGTTTATCGAGGCTCTTGGCTATCAGACCATGGGCAGATATGACTATCGGAACAACAATTGCTGAATCAATGTCCCACATGTCAACAATCTCGTGAGCTAAATCAAGATATTTGTTTTCTTTATCTTTTTCAGCTTTCACAAGGTTGTCGTCATGGGGAACAGTGACACCAACAATTATCGCGCGGCGTTCGTGTCGATCTATCAATACAATATCAGGCTTATTAGCTACAATAGTCCTGTCTGTAATGATAGATCGATCCCAATACAATGTGGCATGGCTATTTTCAAGGACCTGTTCTGGTGCATACCTGTAGTACGGCACCTCGGATGCCACAAGACTATGTTTCAGAGCAAGTTGTTGGTGTATTATCCTGGCCACTTGGTTATGTCTATGCAAATACTCGCCGTTTGCGAGACGAGAACAACCGGAGATTATATGCCTAAGGGATTCACCAGGACGATGACACGCTCGGCAAATATCCACTGTGCCATCCCTTAGGATATACTTTCGGTAGTTATTCGTCATCACAACCTCATCCATAATTGCACAGACAAAACCTTCGGTTTCACCAAAAAGGTCACCGAAACGGAGCCAGGATACTGAGGCTAATAAATCTACGTCGGGCCCATGGAGAGCCCGGTAGAATCTGCCATGTAACTCCTTGCTTTGCCACACAGTGCTGCGGTCGGAAGTACTAAGTACTACAGGTTTGCGCCAGTTTTCTTTTGCTAAAAATAGAGGAGTCAGTCCATTGTCAACAGCAACTACATCTCTATGAGATCCCATATCGACTTGGAGAAAATACTCCCTAAGATTGCATATCTCGCGGTTATGCAATGTCTTAGCATTTAAGAAGCCACGACCACCGCACTTCCGCGGGATATACAATCTCATTGTCGATGAACGTGGGTGATGTATGCGGTGTGCTGTTAGCAATGTACGAACTTTTCTATCCAGGGCATCCAGTTCAGTTTGAGTCCATTTAAGTATGCCGAAGGAATACATCAGTACCGGCATGACCCATCCATTGTATGCGCGAACCTTGTTTCCGCCAGACAAAAGACTTTTAAGGACTTTTGAAAGGCGCCCCAAGAAACGCTCACGCAACGACTGTTTCATGTCAGCATCGTTGATGCCTAATGCCTGTGACATACCTAAATATTTATAGGTTTCGTTTACGGAGAGAGATCTAAGATGAATAGAATCCGAGAGTTGTATACCCGTAGATTCCATTATCTGACCACGCTTTACATGCATGACTGCACATTTGTCCACACCAAATTCCATTTTAATGGCATTACTGAAAGCTTCAGTAACCTTCAGTAACGCTGTCAAATGAGAGCTGCTGTGGGCAAATAGTTTCAGGTCATCCATGTACAGCAGGTGTGATATTACTTGACCATTTCTCCGTAAACGATAGCCTAACCCTGAACTCTCGAGAAGTGTACTCAGAGGGTTCAAGGCCAAACAGAACCACAATGGACTCAAACCGTCACCCTGGAAGATTCCTCGCTCTATTTTTATAGGATCGCCATGACCTAGAATCCGTCGAGATCCTGGATAGAAAAGGACCGTTCTCCATTTTCGCATGCACGATATCAAGAAAGTGCGTAGAGTTGTATTTATTTTATACAACTCCAGCACCCTCATGAGCCACGAATGCGGCACGGAATCATAGGCCTTCTTATAATCTATCCAGGAAGTCGACAGGTTCTTTCGGTTTCGACGAACCTGTTGGTTAATAGCCATGTCAATGAGGAGTAGCTCCTTAGTACCACGGGCCCCATTTCTACATCCATTCTGAGAGGCGACCATAATAGAATTTTGATTAATGTGTTTATTAATCTTCGACCTCAAAATGGACGTAAGAATTTTATAAATTGTTGGCAGACAGGTGATAGGTCTATAGTTTTTGGGGTCCGCAGTACTACCAGATTTATGGAGCAGATGGGTTATGCCTGTTGTCATGAATTCTGGAAGCGACTGAGATAATAAAGCACATTGAAATTGAGATGCTAAGCGAACGTGCGAGCTAGGTAACCATTTATACCAGAAATTGTGCAGTCCATCCGGGCCTGGAGATTTCCAGTTGGGTAAGGAACGAACTGCACAAACTACGTCTTGGTAGTCAATGGTTACTTCATTCATATCAGGTATAAGCTCACACGAACGCTCAACATCCTCCATCCACGTGACTTCAGAGTGAGTGACAGGCACGGACCAGATGTTGTGCCAAAAAGAAATCATGGCATCATCATCCGGCCGATGCATATCAGTATCACTCTGATCCGATCGCTCCCAGGATGCATAAACACATCGTTGATCTCTCTCGAACATGCGGTTCTGAGTAAACACTCGAATAAATTGCATTTTAAAATGGCGAATTTCGTACTACACGTTAAAAGAAACCAAAAACAAGCACAAGTTTTCAAAATATATTTATCTCTTCGTAACAACAGGAATTTCCGCAAATCTATCTCTTTTTCACCAAAATAATGGAGACATACACAAACCCCTCTGTCAAAAAGAGATAAACAATTATTGCAAGCACTGTCTTATGTGCCAGTTTTCTGTCTCTTTCATGCGTTCACAAAACTTTACAACCTTACTCGCTCATGCATGTCGAACTGGCAACAGCGCAAAAGTCATCACTAACTATTTACAATTTAATTTAAATTTGTAATTTCAATAATTACGTATGAAATGAATCAATTTTCTTGTCTTTTAAAGATCCGGCATAGTTTTTGCAACTTCTCTAAACACAGGAATGCATTAAGTTTATTATTTGAGGCGTAATCGAAAAATTGTTGCAGCGCGTTGACACGACAAGGGTCTGTGTATGACTGATTAAACTTCGGGCAATTACCTTACTTTTTCGTCGCCACTTTTTAGTTCAGTTAACGTATCTACATATAAAACATCATTGGGTACACCTCTAAATTTTAATAAGTACAAATTTAGTGGTGTATAAATAAGCTAATTACTTGGCGTGCAAAAATACTTATTTGTGTAGTACAGTTTACCTTCAGTAAAGAAGCAACTTAATTTTTTTCGGTCTTAGGATTTGTTTATGCTCATTTTATTATAAACCTTTATATGTTATATCATATTAATGAAACAGTTTCCCTCGTTCTTGCCAACTTCGCTTATATTTAATATTGCTTTAAACGCCCGCCCGTTTTCGTCAAAAAGTTACTTGCGTAAAACCCATTAGTGTATTGCTAGAGGCATCTGCTCCTGTCATGGCAATTTCTTAAATAGAACCTTTGAATGTTTACCTCATATACGAGTATAAGTAATATTAAATCTCATTTCAAAGTCTTCTTCTTTTGCCATTACAATTTCCCTTATTCCTCGTAGATTACCAAGTTTGATAACTGGCTTTCTACAAGGAAAAATAATTCTTCCTAGCTTACCCAGTTTTCAAAGGGGATTTTTTTTCCTAGTAGAAAACCGTAAGTACTTAATTTTTTTCGTATAGGTATATTCATTGCATTTTTTAGTACTTACTTACTTATTAAGTTTAAGTTATTTAAAATATATCTACATAATTTAGCAGATAATTTAAGGTCGCATGCTACCAAGTATTTAGCATTTAATAATGAACATTCATTTAGATTTTAAATGAACATCTCGATGATTTACTTCATGCATGGTTGGTTTACATGTTATCGGTATGCCGGTCAGACAGAACGATGATTATTAGGTTGTTAAACAAGGAAGAGTCCATTCTTGGAAATATGTAATCCATTTGATTTATTTATGAATATATCGTTTAATGATGTCTCTTAATTTCTGGTCGTTAATCTCAAAATTACGAAAAAGGATTGAATAATTACGTCGTCGCTTGGAAATGTGTCCAAATTAGTTTTGTTAATTCGATTAGCTATATATTTTTATTTAATTAAAAAATAAAATTTCACTAGAGTCCCTATTATAATTATTTAGTCGATGTTATGACATGTTGATGTGATGTTATGAGTAATGCGTGGTTTACACAATATTTGGCTACGTTGGCACATTGAATCCTTCTCACAGATTTGTTGTAAGTCCTACCCTAGAATTAATTTAATACCAAAAATCTCAAAGAGGCTGATATAATTCTAAATTAACTACTTAACATTAGGCTCAATAGCGCTTGGGTTTGACCCAGACCCACTATCAATGTAAGTATTATTTTTAGGGCCGATTTTTCAATGCCTGGATTAAAATTATTCGTCTGATATCGTTTAATACCTCCAAATTTAAAAGCAATTGTCATTCATATCTCTCTTGTTTTGAGATTGACATTTACTTTGATTGATTATTAATTTAATTGACTGATAATTATTACCTGAGGATTGAAAAATGAGCCCTTAGTTTATTATTCATGTCTGTGGATGTTGTTCACGACCAAACAGTAAAACGGTAGGTTGGTCTGTACAGTCTTTTGAACGTTTTCAGTATAATGTTAGTGAATTCAGTGACGGATATTTTTTGGAAATAATTTTGTCATCAACATTGTGATCATTGGTGGTAGGATGTTCATGGGACATACGTAGCCTTGTAACAACTTCAATACAATATTACAATATCATTAATAGTTAAAATAATGTTATCATAAATTGTTAGATAGATAATTTTATTTAACGTCAAAACAAAACAAGAATCGTCCATTCTTTGTATGGTAAGGTTCGTTTTTAATTTTTTTTGGGAACCTATAGACATCTGCATCTGCACCTATAGACATATTAGAAATCTGCCTGATGTTTGGTCTTTGTTGCTGCAATATTTACAAAAAGAATCACAATTTTATAATACCGTCGTCGTCGCCATATCCGGTTCAATTGGACAATTGTAATGATTTTCAACTTTGCTACTTCTATGTGTAAATAGGTAGGTAACGTCATGTACATTAGCCCTCAATGTTTGTTAGTAACTGTTTTCCAAAAAATGCTCTATTTAACTATGTCACACAGTGCCTCGTACGTAACACAGTGCCCCAGATAGGCAAAACAAATAAAAAAAAGTCAGGTTTTTTATGTTTACAAAACCTACTGAACGATAATTTGTGACTTAATAAACCTACTTACAGTAAATAGATTAAAACCACCATCACTTACCTAAATATAAAAGTCGAAAAGTAATTAAATTGCAATTTTTAAATGCGGTACAAACTGCGGCAAAGACAACCCTTTAAAGATGACTGCTTGTGAGCTTGATAAACGTGTCTGTCTGTCTACCAACATCAGTAAAGTGAAAGACAGATACGATAATATGTGCACTGTAACTGTAACAGTGTACCACATAGAGTAGTATAATACGACATGTGTTGTGTACCCCGTGTAATACTGTTCCCCACCTTGCGTATTTATTGACACGGTCAAAAATTGATTCGCACTTTAACTTAATAAATACAAAAGAAGGTGAATGATTTTGAAAAATGGAAAATGTAGCGAATAGAAAAAATCGACCCGTCTCACATCGTCCCATCGGAGCTAGTTGTGAGACGGGTCGATTCTTTCTAAAAACTTCATTTTCCATTTTTCAATAATAAAAATTGCATTGTGAATGCAAAAAAGTAAAAATTTAAATAACAAGGAATGACTTTTTATTTTGAAGTTCTGATTAACCTGAGTGAGACGGGTTATTATCATTCTAAGATAAGTATATCTCCCAGAAAATTATTTTATTACTGTTCAAAAATAGGCTCAAGTCAATAAAATCGATGATTGACTCAGGTTGTCGTAGTTATTTCATTATTTTCTGTATTCTTCGTGACATGAATCACCAGCTTAATTCAAGGTTGGTTTGGCCATTTAGCTTTAGCCTTTTACGCAAACAACCAAAAGTCAATGGTGACTCATAATAGTATATTGAAGTACATATTAAGCTCTGTGACTGAAACATACTTACGTAATAATAATAAATATATGTCGCAGTAAGATAGATAAAGTCATAATATAGCTATATCCCTAGGGATATAATTATACTATACCGTAAGATAGTTATACGATACGATAAGCGATTTATTACTATCTTACTAGTAATATCATTCTAATACGGTTCAAGTTTAGTGATAAGTAGATAGATTTGTTTTGTGAAATAATTCTAGGAGTGTAGTCCTGTAAGTAGTGTAGAACACGTGATGATAGGTTAAAAATTTAAGGTGACCGCGAAGCGCAGCGAAGCGATCGCCTTAAATTTCGTGGTTATTTTATTTTCACACCACAGAACTCTTGTTGCTTTCTTTCACTAAATACGGAATATAATTATATCCTTAGGGATATAGCTATATTACGGCTTTAACTTACTGCAACATAATATATTATATATTAATTTGACACGATATCACACACAATACGTACCACGTAGCTTAATTATGCAATTGTGTTATAGATATAAGAACTAAAGAATGTTTTACAAATGTATTAATAACACCCACTCACGGAACATATAGGTACACAAGTGTTGACATAAATGTTTGTCCCGGGTCCGGGCCACGATCCCTGGCGGTCGAGTGACTGAAAGGGTGCGCAAGGACTTTTTAGTACTTAATTACAAGTGAATGTAATATTCGGTTAGGTTAGGTGAGAACTGTGAAAATAAAGCGCGAGCCGAGCAAGCGAAGCGAGCGTTCCGCGACAGCGGCCGGCGAAGCGCCAGAAAACCATTTATTAATTTCGGCAAAATTATTAACAGACTTTTTAGTGCGCATACTAAAAAGTTGTTGCGCTTGCGACACACTGACCCCCATGGCACAATAGAAATAATTAGAACTAGTACAAACTGCACCAATATTGCATGTAGTTGCAAGTATTTTTAAATTGATTTTGATTTCTATGTCACTGCTCCGAAAAGCCATCTTTATGAAGATATTTCTTTTTTTTGCTCTCCCATGGTAATAAAACTAATCTTACTTAAATATCATGCATACTTATAAAGCGAATGAAATGCATACTTATTCATAATAATATTTGCAATAAAAAAATTATTTAAAGAGAAACCGCATGAACGCGTCGTATCTTTAGCATAAAGTCATTAGAATTGAAAAATAGATATGAATGAAAATAGATATTAATATGAGTGTTGATGTCTGTTTCCCTTTTTCATTATCTGATTTCAGTTTTTTTTTACATCCCTTTTCGCTTCAATCTTTATACTTATGCCCGAGCTTCACTTGCGTCTAATGCCATTAATTAGCGCGCTATTTGATATAATACGCAGGTGTAGCCGGGTCTTAGCTCACTAATTTGATACAATTAGCGCGCTAGAACGCGCATGCCGTTATTAACGCCGTTAGGCGTCACGCAGGTGAAGCCCCAGCATTAGGCAAAACACGCTATATCATCTTGCATTCCCAAATTACATTTTTTATAAGGTTCTTCAATTTTGCTAGGTCGCTGATGGTGAGCGGTGTACAAAATATACTATTCTGATCAAACGGGTTGTTGTCTAGATATTTGTTTAAAATAGTCGCTATTTATTGATTTAATTATCAAAATGTATCCGTATACAGGACATTCACACTGATTTAGTCTGACACCGACAGGTTTCTTCGTTAGTGGTCGTACATTTTAGCTTGCGCCTCGGGTGGTGCTTTATTTTGGTTATTATTTGACGGTACGGGGTATTGTACGCGCAACGCACATGGTTTGGGCACGCGCGTGCGCAGTCGAAGTTTACGGTTCACTGGGCACGCTTATCTCTGTCGATGATCGAACTTTAGATCGATGTATCGTCTATGTTAAAACTAAAATTTTGTAGTAAAAAATATCATATTTTTTTATATTTGCTCGGTAATAAAGATGAAAGAGAAGAAGAGTTTGAACACAGTTTCTCCATAAAAACTAGGAGTAATTAAATCGGGCAATTTTGTCGGTTATTTGGAACGTGACTCCCGCGCATGTGCCAAACGTTCGACCGCGCATTTCTTTAGAGTCAGTCTAAATGACATCGACCCGTACGTCTACCCCACATGCGTTTTTGTTTTTTTAATCTGTGCCGGAATATACTGTAAACTTTTTAAAGTGTTGTTCTAAAAAAAGTTTTGAAGTGCAAACTCCTTGGATTGTTTAAAGATGGAAATGTTATTAGTGCAAGAAGGACCGATTGTGATTTCATGGATTGTTTTTCTTTTGTTGATATGCCGATGTTATTACCAGATAGGTACGTCGAAAAGTTATGGTAAGTTTTATTTTAAAAGTTGCTTTTTCAAATCTTTTATTCGCAAGCGTTCTGTTTAGTCAGTAATTTACAAACATTAGTCTTTATTATACCTAGTTACTGTTGTAGTAAACTTTTGTACTTTCCAAGTTAAATGTGAACTATATAACTTTGAAACTGGAGCTGGTATTGGAACTAGCTTTTAGCATAATGAACAAGTAGTATTAATAGACTACCTAGGTTCCGTAAAGTTAGTTGTTCTGTTATGCATTTTCAATGAGTTGCTATTTTATTGAGTTCATGCAGAGAAAGGGTATCATTGAGGCTTTGTAGTTTTAAAAGAACATTTTCCAGAAATATTTTCACAGCATGATTTATTTACTTACACAACATTTAGTGGCTTTTCAAATCCTGTTGATGACGGTATTTCTAAAACGACTAATTAGTGAGTAAGTACACTTTTCTATAAGTAGGTAAGTACATTCATTTGACTGTAAGGTATCAAAATTAAAATGTTTTATCGCACGAAAAGTCTAGCAAAAATCAATTATGTCATCTTCACAAAATCGTGTAAGTATTCCTAACTACCAATAGATTTAGTTTGCTACCTACATTATTTTTATTGTAAACAAGCTTCCTGCGCGATTGTTCACCCGCGTGGACTAAAACCCGTGACCAGCAATGGGATAAAAAGGAGCCTTATCCACTCGAGGATAACGTAGCATTCTAATGGTGAAAGAATTTTTGAAATCGGTTCAGTAGTTCCGAAGATTACCCCCTACAACCATGTTTAGATGTGACTAAAAAGTAAACAGCGTATAACACGTTGCTATGGCTTGAGTCACCAAGCTATTAGCGTGTACTTTATACATGAAAATGTACAATTCCCAGAATTGGGGAGGTATTCACCGATCTTTATTCAAGAAATTCCAAAACAAACGCTTTTAGGTCATTGACATGGATTTGCTCACGCAAGGAGCAACCAGACATATTGACATCAGTTGCTATGAATAAAACGGGAGGCGTTTCAATGACAAGGTAACTGAATGAAAGTATGTTTTTTTATATAAAAGGATAATGATACTTATTCTTGTATTTCAGTACATAGATCAAGGTTAATATGTTGACGTGGTTTTCAAAATACACTTATCTGCAGAAAAAAACATGCACTTGCTTTAATTTCATACAAACATGCACACTTCATACTTCATTATGTTATATCTGACTCTGACTTTATAATATGACTAGCGGCCGCCCGCGGTTTCACCCGCGTGGTTCCCGTTCCCGTGGGAATATCGGGATAAAAAGTACATATAAACCTTCCTCTTGAATCACTCTATCTATTAAAAAAAACGCATCAAAATCCGTTGCGTAGTTTCAAAGATTTAAGCATACAAAGGGACATAGGGACAGAGAAAGCGACTTTGTTTTATACTATGTAGTGATTGTACAAAAATATGTATGTTTTTCGTTTGTTGAATGAAATTAGTCACGAATCGGTCTTTGTTATACTTACAGGGAATAAATAAGTAATGCGACTTAGTTTGGCATAATTCTGGCTGACAAAAACCACGGCTATCGCTAGTATTGCTACACAAGCCAGCATGTTCGGTTATTGTTTTATAGAACATGTGGACTTCAGTATTTAGGTCGTGTCGTTGACTGACGAACGCATGATCTAATTATGTACAATCTATGGCATATCAATATTTACAGTTGTAGTACAAAAACCGTACTAATTACATAGGCAAGACATAGGTGCAATGCAAGTACGTCGCCAGCCTATACTCCAAGGAGGGACATATTGCCAGGCCATGGCCCTTAGAGGGGCCACGTTGATACTCAGGAAGACGAAGTGTATGAGAAAACTATGAATTTTAGGTAATTTTGAGCCCCCAGAGGGGGGCAGCTGCACGCCCCTGCCCCTCTGGCGATGCCTTGGATTGGATAGGTGTAAGTAATCTTTAGACTTATGGAAGCGAGACGTGGTCTTTTACTATGGGTCTCATAAGAAGGCTTAAGGTCACCCAGCGAGCAATGGAGAGAGCGATGCTTGGTATTTCCCTGCTCGATCAAATGATGAGATCCGCAGGAGAACTAAAACGACCGTCATCGCTCGAAGGATTGCTCAGTTGAAGTGGCAGTGGGCGGGACACATAGCGCGGAGAACCGATGGCCGTTGGGGCGGAAAGGTTCTCGAATGGCGACCGCGAACCGGACGACGTTCCGTGGGCAGGCCCCCTACAAGGTGGACTGACGATCTGGTCAAGGTCGCGGGAAGCCGCTGGATGCGGGCAGCGCAGGACCGATCGTTGTGGAGATCCTTGGGGGAGGCCTATGCCCAGCAGTGGGCGTCGTACGGCTGAATTGATGATGATGAAGTAATCTTAATGTTAAATTTGATATGCTGTTGTTTGTATTATACGATGATACGCGGCCGCGCGTCCGTCCTCCGCGTGTTGACAGGAAATATAAAAAAAAGCTTTTTATGAAAATTTTCGGTAGACTTGGTCGTAATTTTTATGATGCTGTTTATTGTTATCTTTATTTTCATGAAACATGATTTAATGAATATTACAATCTCACGTTCTGCCATTTTAATGTAGCACGTAAATCACACATCGAAATAGGTAGGGAATAATAAATCTGGTATATATACTTACAAATAAATTCACATCAACATCATTATTTTTTAGTATCTTGCTTTAAGAAATAATTTGTGCGTAGATAATACAAAAATGTCTGAGAGGTATAACAAAATTGGGCAAAACTCATTAGCAGCATCAAAATCTTTTTCAACAACAAAAGACTATGTAAGTTTTGTATAGAAAATCGTAAGGTAGGTTTTTCATTCTATTTTAACGTACCTATATCGCTAAACAATGTTCGTTTCTTATTACTTTTGTTTAAATACTTACATAATACCTAAAATATTGGAAACGTAATACTTATTCATAGTAATACAGCCTTTTTGTGTAACAAAGTTCCCAAAACCTCTTAAATACTTAATTTGGTACTGTTATAATTAATATGGTTGAACACAAGCTTTTACATAAAAGTTGCTTGTTATAATGAATACAAGACTTATTGCTCATATTACGTACTTTAATTTTAATTAAATTTAAACCATCAACATAAATTTTCTACTTACTATAATGTATAGGTATGTGACTATTGTGACCATGCTGCATGAACTTGAAAATGTAAGATTACATAAAAAGTAAACTGGTCGGTCTATTTGAAATAGTTTTGTTGATTTATCTACCGCTAACGACAAGTGGGTCTTAATTTTATTTAACATCATAGTCATTGTATGTAAACAACAATATATTCTCTTTTGTATAATGTGCTGTTTTTACGAAGAGACTCTCTGAAACAGTAATACATTTTTAATGTACTTAGTACAAAGGAAAACATTTCATTAAGTTCTTTCCTAGACATAATATTAATATTTGAAATAATCTTAACGCTAATATGTGACCGAACACAATTTAATTTAAACGTAATATCACTATAAATGTAAACAACAGCAGCTGTCTTAAGTATTATATAACAACAAGAAATCCTTGAAAGCTCCGAAGAAAGTATATCCTCTCCTGTTAAGTTACGTTTATGCATTAGCCAAGTCTCCTGTGGCTGGAAGTTACCACTCGGCTTGTACAATATTCACGAGTTGAGAGGATTTCCGAGATGGCTTGGGGCGGGAATGGCGAGAACTTGAATATCTAGACGGCACTGAAAGAAATTAGTTGGTAGCGCGTGTGCCTCTGTAATAGGTTGTGTCAGTTAAGGGCTCAGTTGCCTTTTGTATAATGCGCTGTCTTTGCGATGAGACTGTCTGAAACAGTAATAGATTTTTAATGTACTTAAAAGGAAAACATTTCATTAAGTTATTCCCTAGACATAATATAACTATTTGAAATAATCTTAACCCTAATATGTGACTGAACACAATTTAATTTAAACGTTGTATCACTGATGTAAACAACAGCAACCTTCTTAAGTATTATATAACAACAAGAAAACCTTTATAGCTCCGACGAAAGTATATCCTCTCCTGTTAAGTTACGTTTATGCATTAGCCGAGCCAAGTCTCCTGTGGCTGGAAGTTACCACTCGGCTTGTACAATATTCACGAGTTGAGAGGAAATTTCCGAGATGGCTTGGGACGGGAATGGCGAGAACTTGAATATCTAGACGGCACGGAAAGAAATTAGTTGGTAGCGTGAGCCGGTAATGGATTGTCACAGTTAAGTTAAAGGTACCTTTAACCTTTAACTTTGTAGTACAACGTCCTTTTTTACGTTGATTGTTCAGAACTGACCAGAGAAAAGCTGTTGGTGATTTGTAAATCACTTTATTTACTATATTTTTCACCTACAACAACTAAATACCTCTTTTTATTATGCAGAATTTTCTAGGATGCAGTAGTATTTTGAAATCAAAGTTATTGAATACTTTCGAAACATGTTATAGAATTGGCTGCTATTTAAATACAGACATTGGCATTGTATTACTTATGTGATAGAACACAGGTTTAATCAGGTTTTTTCTTTAAGAATTATTGTAGGTACGAGTTGTTGATGTTTTTATTCTTAAGTTTTGCTTTTTTAATAACTCAGTGTGTATTTTGATAAGTAGAGACTGTAAAGTCGGTAAACTGTGTCGGAATTGTAAGATTCAATATTTTTTTCATTGAAGTGGCTTGAAAGAAGTAATTTAAAATTGATGATTGATTAGATTATTTATGAAATATTATCAAGCATTGGATTAAAAGTTCCTAAACGCGAAGGGTATCGCGCCAATATCTACGCACAAGAAACTAATTTATGATCTTAGGAGCGGCCCACGATTTTCTTTATTGGGACCAAGGGCCACGATAAGATGATATAAAATTAAAAAGAAACAATCCATCGTCCTCAAGAATTAAAACAATACAAATTTTTTTTTTAAGTAAAAGCTACCAAATTAACAAATAGAAAAACTCGCTCGTCGATCAGGGTCTTAAAGATTAAGCCTTCTTTAATATAGTATAAAAAGACAACACTCCTAAAAAATTGTGTATGCTTACTCAATCCATCATCTTTCCACTTTCATTTTTCTTCAAAATTGTCGAGACTTCCTACAGGTAATATAGTAGTATAAGAATGTCCTCGGTCTTCATCTAGGTCACCTAGTTTTATGCACCAGATGCATTGTGGAACTGAAAACCTCTATATTGTGCGCTATTGATATTAAATTTGTTTCTTTGACGTTTCCATTGTGTGTGAAACCAAACTTGGGTTTGGCACAACACTCGCGTTTATAATGAATGGTAGGTAGTTGTGAGATGCGTCGATTTATATGAATACTTCATCTTCCATATTTTCAATAATAAAAAATTGCATTGTGAATGCAAAAAAGTAAAAATAATGATTGTCGTTTTTACTATAAGTAACTAATAATAATTGTTTAACCATAAGGTCTAACTTTTACCTTGTTTCGATTTACTTCTGTTACTTTGTAATCATAGCGCATATGCAACTCTAATGCGGCAAAATATCGGAAACTGGATGACAGCAAGTCGAAACTTGGTAAATATCCCGGTTTCTTAATCGTATTTGAGAAAGATGACTGAAATGATATTTTTATAACAAGACCTCCTCGTAGCACAAATTAATATCTATTATTAGACATGCATATGAATGCTCTGTAGTGCAGCATGTTGTTCTTTTTTTGGTTTTCCGTTCCTCGGAATTAAAACGTGTCCATTTAGGATTTTCTCTAGCTAGACCGTTTTTCTTTCGGACGGAACGTATCAAATATCACTCACAATAAAATTATCTACTACCTATTAGATTGCGAGATTTAAGGTGAATAATTAAAAGTTGGTACTGTAAACATACCACTCAGCTGTAAAAATATTTAGCTGTATATTAATACGATTAAAGATATTCATCACTTACTTTTATTTTGAGTAATTCACAAACAAAAGACTATATTTCATTATATTATAGATAAGTTTTCACCGCAAAAGCTACAGAGAAACCCGATAATCAATATATTTTACAGCACATAAAAAAATACTGTCCATTTATGATTCAGCGGCGCACTTGTTTTCGGCCAATATATTTATTTCGAGTTTCTAATAATAGTCATTTCAGTACCTTACATCTTAGTTTTTATGTAAGTATTTCTCAGCCAACATTCCACCGTACATAAATAAAATTCCACAGGAATCTAATATCTAAGTACATAATATTTCCTTCGACTATGCCAAGTTCTGTAGTCCTACATAATTCAGGATATTTAGCTACAAGTTAAACAGGATTGCGTAGTTGTTCCTTCGGAACAGGAAAACATGTAAATTGAAACCCGTTTCTTTTGTATATTGCATCGGAAATCGATATGAGCTTGTCTACCAAGGTTTATAGCATAGACTAGCTTTCCGCCCGCGGCTACGCCCGCGTGGACTACACGATGTTATCCCGCGGAAATGTTATATTTTTCCGGAATAAAAAGTAGCCTATGTTCCTCTCCAGGCTACAAAGTATCTGTGTCCTAAATTTCATCCAAATTTCTTCAGCCGTTTTTGCGTGATTGAGCAACAAACATCTTAACATCCAAAACTAAACTTCTAAAGTATCTAAAATAATAATATAATATAGTAGGAGTAGGATAGTAGGATTAGTAGAATTAGAACTTTTAGAGGAAAATACTGTAATGGAGCAAAATTCCGGTGTTCAGAGAGTTAAAAAAAAGTTTTGACTTCACATTGATTCGGAAAATGAAGTTTCCCATATAAATTACAAAGTACAACATTCTTTTGTCAAGAAATTGCGATAGAGATTTCTTTAAAAGTAGTACTTACAGGATGCCTTTATTGCCCGTGGTACTACCAGTATTACTACCAGTAGTACTACGGGTAAAAAAAAACCGTCGTACTACTAAGCGATCCAGTAGTACGACGGGAAATTTTTTTTTACCCGTGGTACTACTACATCTACTACATTTTTAATGCCTTGGCTTACTGCCTTGCCTAGCCCAGAGTACCGTAAGGTACTAATATATATTCTGTGCCCAGAGCAATGATGTATGGAGCCAGTCGCACATTATCCGGAGAGAAATGTGCCAAACTTTGATTGATGTTTGTTCTGTGTTCTGTGTAGCAAATTCTTGACGTATATGACACGTTTTATCACACACTAGCTGTTGCCCGCGACTTCGTACGCGCGGTGTAGTGACTTTTGTGTTAGTTTAGTTTATGTGTGTTTGTTGCTCAGATTTCATAACGCTCTTCTTGAAGTCCTATTCTCTACTAAAAGGGTCTAAAGAATATCGAATATGCAGGCTAGGGTATGAACATGGTATGTTGTTATCATATGCTGCATGAACATAGTTGAGCCCTCATTCAAAGATCTGTCCGTCTGTCAAGAAACTTTTTCTCAAGTATGCGTGGGAGGTATCAAGCTAAAATGTATGTCAAATTAAATACTGAAGTCTGCAATCCCTTAGAGGCGACAAAAAAAACAAACTTCTCTTCTCTTCTTCATAACTCAAAAGGGCCACTTGGATCTCGATTTTCTTTTAAATCCCATTTAGCTACTTGTTAAATTGTGTATAATGATAACGATTATTTTGAACAGCCGTTCTTCGTTCTTCGACGTTGCTTGCTAGCGGGCAATAGATCTATTCTACGCGAGGTTCATAAGACTGAACCACACCAAACGATCCATCTTGGATTGGCCAACCACGACCTAAGATTGGGGATCATGGATCGTGAATCTAATTTGTTCTCTTGGTGCTCTTGGATCGCACGAGGCACGTCCACTCCGACCACTACTATGGAGCTCCAGTGGTGAAGCGCACTCTTGCCGCGCGCGATTAGAGCGCGTATTATCGTTTTGCGCATATGCGCGCTTTCACGATTCAAACAGAAGTTCTTACTTAGTAATGCATAATATCAGGCCAATCATATTTTTACTATAAAATGTAAAAGAGATTGTGTGTATCCATACTAATATTATAAATGTGAAAGTGGGTTTGTTTGTTTGTCCGTCTTTCACGTCAAAATTGGTGCAACGGATCGACGTGACTTTTGGAATGGGAATAGTTTGGCAGCTGAAAAGTGACATACTTAGGCAGCCATTAGACAGTCAATCTGGATCAATGATCGCGATGCAGATTGACTGTGTACGAAGGTGATTGACGGTTCGCGATCTTGATCGCAAAATATCTACAAAGTAAATCTCGATCGCGATCAAGATCACGATCAGTGATCGCGATCTGGATGTAATGGCTGCCTTTGGCTACTTTTTATCCCTGAAAAATATCACATTCCCGTGGGATAACGTCGTCGTTTAGTCCGAGTGGGCGAAGTCGCGGGCGGAAGGCTAGTATTTTGATATGGAGACATTTCTTCTTTAAGTAACAGGTATAAAATGTAATGATATACCATTTAATTATTTAATTTTAATCAATCATCACTTATGTAAGCTTTCCTAGTAAATAAATGAATAAATAAGTTAGATAGAAAACTATTTTTAATATTCCTTTATTTTATTGGATGGTACCTACGGCTGAAGGCCTAAGTAGCCAGAGCCGGTTAAATGACATAAAAAATGGTAGGTAGGTGTCGGTATCTACGTACTGGCCACTTAGCGTTTATGAGCAAATTTTTCAAAATTACATTGGTGACATTTTGTATACATTGCGACAAACTTATTTCACACAGTGGTTATTTTTTGGTACTAAATATACTGTTGACTGCCGGCAGTCCATTTTGACAGTTAATTTTGTATTGCTAGTGGCTCCTCCAGGATCACTGTCACCGGTTCAGATATATTTGTAGCACTATACTTACTGTAGCGACATCTAGCGTCGAGTGGAAATGCGAAATATAAATTTTACATCAATAGGGTAAGAACTTTAGTTTTGGCCACTGCCCCGAGTGCTTACTTGCTTTAAACATTTCGTTAATAACTTTTGCTTGATAATATACTTTTTATCTATGACTTTTAAGTCATAATAACAATAGTAATAATTCTTTATGACATAGGAATATTATTCAATAAACGTTTTTCAGTTTACATCGAATTAGATGTTTCTTTTATTTTATCTAAGTTAGTTAAGTATTGATTTCTCGATGTATCTTTTAAAATTTGATTGACAAAAAACACATCAATCGGCACCCTTCGCACATTTTAAGTTTAAAAAATAGGTTTTTAATTGACTAAAATAAAACTAAATTTCGTAAGTATATGAATACTTAGTTATATGTTTTTACTATATACATAGTCCACGAATTTCTCGAAATCTAAAGGCATATCGAGATGATTCTATTTGATTTAAATTAGGTGTATTCTAACTTTGAGAACAGTCTAAGATTCATCAAAATCGGTTTAGTAGTTTTCGTGGGTATTTTATTGTACAATATACACTAAAACTTAGGAAAAAAATAGTAATTTAAAAAAATATACTGACTGGCACCGACCTCAAAAAGGTACCTTAATTATAATATAAATTATATTTTTCCTTTTCAGTTGACAAATACTTTTTGGAGTCGGTTAAATTTTTTAAGTAGTTTTTTTGTACCTATTGTAAATTTTAAAAATTTAAAGAAAAGTATAAGATACATTCTTGACAATTTTAGATACCTACTTAAGACCATAGGCCATAGACCATAGAGAAGTGAAAAAAAATTAAAGTGGCAACAGCGGGGGCTTTCACCCTACTTAATATAGATAATCATTCGGATGTACTTTTGTGAAAGGTATATCGTAATTTTACTGACTTCCCGCGCCATCTATTGCTTAGTAGTTATGATGCAAAAGAAGTGAAAAACATCTTAAAGTGGCAACAGAGGGGGCTTTCACCCTAATTAATATAATCCTTCGAATGTTCTTTTGTGAGAGGTATATCGTAATCTTACTGACTTCCTGCGCCATCTATTGCTTAGTAGATATAATGACGTAAATAACATGAAATTATTTTTATGATTTTATATGAGCCTGGATGGGTTTTAATTTATATTATGTTTTGAAGCAGGTAAAAAAAAAATAACATGATTCATTATTAATTGAGACAGCGATTAAATATAACGTATTTTCATAATCATGTGGCGCCATCTATTTTAGTAAGAATCAGTTTTTGTATTTTCCCGTAGGAATAATTAATTTTCCCGCAATAAAAGGTACCCTATATGTTGACCCGGGTTATAAGCTATTACTACACAAAATTTGGTAAAAATCCGTCCAGTAGTTTTTGCGTGAAAAGCGAACATACAAACAGACAAACAGACAAACAGACAAACAGACAAACAGACAAACAGACATACAGACAAACAGACAAACAGACAAACAGACAAAAATTTTAATATCTATCGTTTTGGGGTCTATATCCTGTACACATCACATAGCAGTAATTTTTTTTTTTTTATATTTCATGTACAGACTTTTTGTCCGTTTCTGTTTTATTATATGTATAGACTAGCGGCCGCCCGCGGTTTCACCCGCGTGGTTCCCGTTCCCGTGGGAATATCGGGATAAAAAGTACATATAAACCTTCCTCTTGAATCACTCTATCTATTTAAAAAAAACGCATCAAAATCCGTTGCGTAGTTTCAAAGATTTAAGCATACAAAGGGACATAGGGACAGAGAAAGCGACTTTGTTTTATACTATGTAGTGATAACGCTGTACTGTAGTTATAATAAACGCTAATATATGACTAGTGAACGCACGTAATAGATGTTATGATACTTACGTGTGAATTTATTTTCCAGATTTTCATGCATGCCTTGCATCTCCTATCCTATTCTATAGACTTCAAGACTTATTTTCGCTTTTAAAGCCACATTACCAGTGACGAGGGGTCGAAATATAGCGAAGGTAAGCAGGACCATATTGGTGGCAATAATTATTAATGATCTGCATAGTGAAGTTTTTCGGATTTTTAAAAGGGAAGCCGATGGGAATCCACATCTATGGCCCTTCTCCACTGACACATAGGTACTAATCATCCTTTAAAATATTTTTTTTTTGCAATGAATTTTTTTTTAGTTTTCAAAACCTAAAGACTGAAATGAATTTAATAACTTGCCTATCTTTTAAATCTGACTTCGCGAGTTCTAGTTCCAGAGTCTAACTAAGTAAACAAACTTTCCATTAGTAGAAACTTGCATGCACCACATGTTTCTAAATTCGCAAGTTGTGAATTAAGTTCTCTTTGGAATTGTAGAATCGACTTCGAAACTTCGATTACCTATAGTTTCCCAAAGCACGATAACTTACTAATAACTTGCTATGGTTGTTTGTACACATAATTGGGTAAAATATTCCGGAGTTCTAGTCTACCCTTTTAAATATCAAACACTATCTACTTCTTTAATAAAAACAAGGGTTCCGAAAACAAGGTCAAATCGTACATCGTGCAGCGTACGAAACCATATTATTTTTTTACTTTAATTTCTTCGTTCTATGTAATTAAACGTAGTAAACTAAAGGCGATGTGAATTACTTTTCTACTGGGGTAAAAGTTAATTTAAAAATGTGTTATGCTATGTATGTAACTACTTACATGATAAATTTAACTGGGCCAACTCAATAATATATTCGAACTACTACCGGCATAAAGTAGCCAAATGGGAGACTAAAAATATACAGTGCATTTTGTGCAACAGTGCAGTTGAAAGAAATTGTCGACAGTTGAATCGTCCGTATGAAGAAGGATTTATATTTTTATGGTGCATCTTTTTAGACTTTAAACCGTAGGTAATCACCAATTTAAAATGCTATTTATTACACTAAAATAGGAACTCAACGATGTCATTAGTGGGTTTTTAAAGGCGAGGAAGAAATGCTATGTTAATAATTATTTTAATTAATTACTTAAGTCAACTTCTGGTAAACATAGATACTTACTAACTCATCTGGGATTAATTTTTATGCCTAGTCTAGAAGGAGATACGTTTTATTTTATATATCTTTCATAATAACTTTTATATTTATACTTAGTTGAAATAACATTATAGAAATCGGTTAACTTAATTGTTCCGATCCGACATTTTACCAAAACTTACCTACCATCCTACCATTTAATTTTATAAGGCCTTAGCCATTTTTTCTTAATTTGACCATTGCAAAGGTCTTCTTTGCTTTGCGTTTACGAAAAAATACTTAAGACTTGTTCTGTGCAGTTTTTGAAATGATATTACCTATAGTACTGAATTGAAGTTAACTTTTTACTTAGGTACTTACCTAAGTACTTATTTATTTATAAGATTGAAAAAAAAAATTGTGTGGTGCCTTGCTTTCATCGATAACTGTAGTCAATCGTTTTTATCTAAGTAACTTCATGATGTGATATGTTATTTATATCTATCTATCTATCTACCCATGTAAATCAAAGACACAAAAAATAGTTTGCCTTTTAAAGGTTCGATGACGTCACCACCGCGCGGCCTTCGCGGTCGGTCGTCGACCCCGCCTACAGTTACAATGCAAAGTCGCCGACATTTGCAATTAGCCATAGTACGTGTTTGACCCTGATTAATAAACGAGCGATACCGATATCATGTGGGCTTGTTTGTGGCATGATCCGTTAAAACATGCGACGATTGTTCTAGCTTAGCTAGACTATTTTATTTTATTTTTTATTTTATTTTATTGGGGACAACAAACAGTTTACACAATATAGTATTACTTAAGTATACATTTTCATACAATTTTGTTTGGTTCATTGCGAAACCCACACCGTTATCCACGTATTAATTAAACCATATTACTCAATAATAAAAAAAAAAATTTTTTTTGTGAATGCAGTTAATAAACCTTACAAAAAAAAAGAGTAAAACAATACTTATGTTGATTAAAAAAAACAGTTATTATTATTATGAGCGAGCTGAGAAACAATGTGTAAGTAAGTACCAAATCTATAAAATCTATAAAATGTTTAATGTTGCGATTTCTAATTTTACAAGTTTTTTAAGCATTCTATTAAAAGTCGTTTAAGTTTTTGAGGACTGTGTGCAAAAATGTCTATATCAGGAAAGGATGAGTTGTACGTGTGAGCCAAGCGGTGTAAGGGCGCGCGCTTACCGGCGCTTGTACGGCACCGCGGTGTGTAGAACACGCGATTCACGCGCACAGCGCGTAGATGTGATGTATTAGGTACAACGTAGCACAATTTGTTACTCAGCTCAGTACAATCAAACTTATTGTTACAAATGCCATATAGTGTCATAGCACTGAGAAGTGTGCGTCTGTGTGCTAGGCTAAGTACATTATATTTGCCCAGAAGTTGCGTGTATGACCGGCGAGCACGACAGATTTTAAAGTCAACATAACGCAAGAACTTGCGTTGTACTCTCTCTAACATATCCACGTATTTTCGATATATAGGGTTCCAAATGGCTATGGCATACTCCAGTTGGGGTAAAATTAATGATTTGTATAAATGAAGGAGTGTAGAGGGACGCCTAAAGTCACACGCTGATCGCCGCACAAAACCATACAGTCTAAAAGCCTTATCTTTGATTGCACTAATGTGTTGATCTAAATGCAATTTAGTATCCAGAAACACTCCAAGATCCTTAATGACACCCACAGACTTCAGGTCCGTTTGAGATAAGTGGTATTTGCAGTCAATTCTATGCATTTTTTTAGTAAATGTTATAGTTTGACATTTGTTAATACTAAGCTGTAGTTTGTTATCGAGACAATATTTAGCAAATCTATCTAGGTCTTCCTGGAGCAAGTGAGTATCAGTAACATCTTTGATTGTTGAATAAATTTTAAGGTCGTCGGCATACATAAGGAAATTAGAATTTTTAAAACAGTCTTTGATATCATTAACATATATGATAAATAACAGAGGTTCAAGAATGGAACCTTGGGGTACCCCTGAGGATATATTAACAGTTTCAGATTTAAAGCCATTTATTACGACAGTCTGAAGTCTCTCTGTGATGTATGAGGAAAACCATCGCAGCAAATTACCGCGGATACCGTTAAATGCTATTTTTGTTAACAGTAACTCATGGTCCACTTTGTCAAAACACTTCCGAAAATCAGTATATACAGCATCCGTTTGCAGGCGCCGATCCATGTTCTCAAATAGATAGTTAGTAAAAATCATTAGGTTCGTAGTAGTAGATCGACGCCTAACAAACCCGTGCTGTTGGGGTATAATAATGTTGTGTATACTAGGGTAAATAATATCATGCAACAAAGTCTCAAATAGTTTCGATAAAGCAGACAATATGGAGATGGGACGGTAATTCTCAACATTATGCTTGTCCCCAGTTTTGTGTACAGGTGTGATATTAGCGTGTTTCCAAATAGATGGAAAGACACCTTCCCTCAGACATTTATTATACAAGATATAAAGGGGGTTTGCCAAGGAATCAGCTGTCGACCTGAGGAAGTGAACAGGTAGGCCATCAGGGCCCGGCCCTTTAGAAGGGTCTAAGGCTTTTAAGGCTTTTTTTATTGAATTTAGCTCAATGTGTACATCAGAAATGTTCACAGAATTATCCGCGCAGTGCTCACTAGGTTGCCAGTTTGCCAGTTTTAAAGTGGATGGCTCAAAAACAGAATGAAAAAAGGACGCAAATAAATTACAAATTTGTGATGGCTCACTACATTGTTGATCTTTGTAGTACACGGATGCAGGTATACCAGATGAGGTTTTCCGCTTATTTACGTATGTCCAAAAATATTTAGTATTTGTAGTTATACTATCTTCGACACGCCTTATATAATTGAAATAACATGTGTTGCATTCAGCTTTAAAACCGGCACGATATTTAGAAAATGATTCGTAGTCACAAATATTATCATAGGTTTTCCATTTTATCCACGCCCTTTCCTTATTTTTAAATATATGGATGAGCGCCGGAGAGAACCATTTCGGGTATTGAGAACTTTTATAATGAGCTGTAGGTATGTGGGTTCTTATTATGCTATAGAGAATATCATAGAATTTTTGTACGGCGCATTCGGCATCCAGGCTTTCTAGTGAAGACCACTCAACCTTTTCTAGTTCCGCACTTATTAGTTCGTAATTCGCTAGGTTATAATTAAATTTGACCTGACGGCAACGTTTCATCGGTTTGTAGTAATTATTTATAAAAACGTTAACTGTGAAGGAAGGATGACATTTGTCTAACACTACAAGGGGGTCGGTGCAAGGAAAAACGTTGCAAAAATCTTGGTTTGAAATAAACAAGTCAAGAGAGTTCATAGCATGATTTTTTAAATAGTTATATTGTGACGAATTTGTATAAGCCATGAGATCAAATAACTCTGCACCCACGATGCCACCTCCATTTCCCACTAAGTTATTTGAATTAGAATTATTGCTGGGGGTCCATTCAATTGAAGGCAAGTTGTAATCACCTAGAACGTAAAACGATTCAACACTTTCGCGTGAGATAATGTCACGGAGAGTATTAAAATGCATCTTATATAATTCCTCGGAGGTACGAGGTGGTATGTAAGCCGTACTGATTAAATGTTGTTTGTTATTGTGCCGACCGGCCGGCAGCGCGACAATAATGTGTTCGAGGCCAAAACTGCAAGCAGTGGGGATCACAACGCTGATCGGGCGTAATTCACGTCGAACCGCAATGAGCACTCCGCCACCATCGCGCTTGTTTGTGGTGACACGATCCCGATCGGAACGAAATACTAAATATCTATCATCAAATAATTCGTTATCTGTGATGTGTGGCGTGAGCCAGGTTTCTGTTAGTACAATCACGTCGTAAGACTGTGTTAAAACGTTCATATACAGCGGATGAGTTTTAGTACGTAACCCTCTACAGTTCTGGTAGTATATTGTGATATTAATGTTACTTTTAGCCGCCATTATGGAGTAAACTTACCATCAACAGTGTATTTAACAAAGTGTAATGTAAATAATGTTGTTTAAATGGATGTGTGCACCAGGTCATACACACAAATGCCAGACAGTTAGTGGTGTAATAATAATTTACAATAGCAAAACATTGCATGCTTATATTTATTTTAAAGATTTTTGGAGTATTAATTATGATAACATAAAATATTTCTATTGAAGTTGAATGTGCAAAGATAACACGGTAATATGCGGTACATTGACAAATTAGTGGTATTTGCAGGAAACAAACATAGATTTTTAATCTTGGTAGCAGTATAACACATTTTAAAAAGTTAAAAGTGATCAGTGAAATGTAACAACTAAAACAGGGACGACGAGACAATAATAGTTTAATTATGAGTGCTATTTTTACTAAATTTTTCAATATCACTTTGAATCCTGATTGCGAATATTGGTGAAGTGTCAGACTTACGGGCAAGTATGGTAGCATTTTTGACCCATACATATTTAATACCATGTTTGCGGGCAGCCTCCCGACTATCACGAAATAATTGCTTGTTCCGTAGTGTAAGGTGTTCGTTCATGTAGACGTCACGGTGAGGAACGTCAGAGATACCAAGTTGTTCTACCTTAAGACCCTTGTTCAGACGAAATGCACTAAGTACATTGTCGCGTAGCATACGTGAGGACAACTTAACAATAATATTCTTGGGTCGATTGTTTTCGGAGCTACGAGCGTGCGGCACCCTGTGTATAGCAATAATATCCTTCCGGTCAACACCATGTTTTATTGCGGTGCAGATGGTGTCAAACAGAGTTAGTAGATTTTCACCTCGCTTCTCGGGGACGTTACACACCTCCAGGTTGCATTGGCGGGCTTGTTGATCCATCACATCTATTTTATATTGCAAATCCACCAAATTGTGTGAGATATTAGTGATCGTGGAGGGTTTTACAGCTTCAATGCTCTTTTTAATATCAGACTGTTCATTTGCATGATATTCAACGGTCTCCTTTAAACAGGATAAATCGCCACTGAGAGAGTCGTATTTAGTATTTAAATCGGAGTATTGGGTCCTTAGGCCCGAGCATTCAGTGCGTAGGTCATTTAATTCCTTCTTGATTTCTAAAGTAGTGACCGTAAGTTGTGAGAGCTCTTTTTTGACGGTGGATTCGATATGCTCGCTGACTTTAGATATTTCTCCACGTAGATCTGCCATCATTTCACATATTTTTGAAGTCAATGAGTTCTCCAATCGCTCCATATCACATGAACAATCTCTAAACGATCTTTTCCTTTTTCGTAAAGTAATAGTTGATTCGGCATGTTCACTCGCGGCCGCGGCCGTAAGGTCGGGGTTTGATTGATACGGTTTGTTAGGTGAATGCATCATCTTGCTCCTTTGTGTACGCGCACACGTAAGTAGTTAGAGAAGGATGGGTAGAAAGCACAGTGGTATGACACGGCGTAAATTGATCGCGGAGACACTGGGTTATACACCTTATTAACCGGAGACACAAAATTATTGAGTAACACGTCCGTCGTACAATAGCGCGAGCGAGCGAACCCAATGCTACTAGAGTACCTATTGCGATAATGTTTCGGTTTTTTAAAGGTGACTTGAGTTCTGTTCTAAATGTTGCACATGTTGACTTGTTCACTTTTTGTAAGTACTTAGGTACCTACTTTCATTGACAAGTTTAACTCTAAAGGTGGAAACGGTACCAACTCTTTTTTTCCTTTTACAAGTAGCAACTTTCGTCCGTTGATAAAGTTGTAGCTTTCCCATAAGTATATATAGGTATATACAATACACCTAAACTTTAATGCTCGGCTTTGTTTTACTCCCTTCAATTTCATTTCTTGCTCGACAGGCAGACAATTTAGCCGTACTTTCGCATTTATCAGAATTAGTCTAATCAACTAGTTAATCAACATTTATGCCGAATTGATAGAATAACTAAACCTTTTACAAAAGTCTCAGTATCAAATGGATTGACCAAATTTTAAAATACACTCAAAATATTAGTCGTAAGAGTGATTGAATTGCAGTTCATTCTAACTAAACAAACCTTATGATAAAGTTTAAGAATCAAACGGTTTAATCAAATCATAAAATACACTCAAAGCATTAATCGTGAAAGTGATTTAAATGCAGCTCGTTCTAAATCAGGATTATTTTTGTCACGGTAACGTCCTGCCACCGGAGATATTTCAGTCTTTCGGATCTGATCTGAATATTGTCCCGCGTTTATTTTGTCTACATGCCCCGAAGCGAGACGAGAGATTGGTCTGGATACATTTGAAATTGCACTAAAGTTCCCTTGTGTTTTGTCCAAGTGTCAAGTACCCTTTTCTGTTAACAGAATGCTATGAAGTACCTAAAAGTTAAATAAAGTAAGTACAAGAAACGCTACATTGACATACTTACACATTTACATGTAAGTACATACTTAGCACAGGTCAAATATATAGGTAATCAATCAAATTAAGCTAACAAAACTATTACAAAGAAGACACGTCAATATTAATGTGAAAGTAAAAGTATATTTAGTTTAGCTTACTTCCACAAAAAAAGCACGTTTTTTGTGGAAGTAAGCTAAATATTATATTTCTTCTTTCACAATGGGTAGGGACTTCCGCCAAGTGACCCCTAATTAAATCTGTCTATATTAGTAAGTATATTTTCAAAACACAAACATTGATACTACCTACAAGGTTTGCCTATAATAATAGGTCTTTACCTATAAAATTGCCGTTTTGTATGGAGATTTTTGTAATTTTTTTTTTTTCATACTAACGTTTTTGTAATTTATTCTACGACTAATATTATGTAACTTTACAAAATTTTACACACGTATTTATGGACATTTTAACGACTAGATGACACATTCATTAAGAGAAAAAAAAAATATTTTCCCTAAGTTACAACTAATAAAGTACGAAATTCTGGAAACAAAAATAGTCGTAACTTTCAGGATAAGTTTTTTCTATGTAAATAATCAAATATCGTGGTTATTAAATTATCAAAAGTTGCTCGATACGGTCTTAATGTAACGCAATATTAAAGAAATTATATATTTCTAATATTATAAAAGTTGTTAAGCTATATGGTACAATAGAAAAAAACGGCAATTTCATATGTAAAGACCTATTATTAACAAAACTTACGAAAATAACAAACTTAAATAACCTCTTACTATGCCGAATTACGTAAAAGTACTCATAGCCGTTTTCACCAAAACTTATGAATCGCCAGTCTTTGCTTAACACTTCCCGAGCATGTTAACTCGGCACCTGAGTGTAATAACAATTAAGCGACACGTTTTCGAGCCAGGTGCCAAGTTAACTTGTTCGGGTAGAGTTAAGTAAAGACTTAGGCATACAACTTAGGCGAATCATAAGTTTTGATAAAAACGGCCATGCGTTCTTTGAAATATTTTTTCAGATACGGCATCTCGAAGTAATATGCGTTCAGAATCGTAGTAGATATAGAGAACACCATTTAGTAAAAACATTTTTACATTTGAATGAAATACATACATTTCTGGCTCCACTTTATGCACGCCCCAGGCTATAAAGTAGCGCCCGTGATGTATTCTAAATGGAATCGAGTTGGAGAGGTTTGTGGCGCGAGATTATCTGATGGATGCCTTGCTGAGGATAACTTGTACAAAAACCCTAAAAAGTAAAGGTACTGTCGTCAGTACGACAGACTTTACAGTCACATTACGATAACAGGACTTAGTAATTATGCAAAAAATTGTATATTTTTGTTGCCACGCATATACACCCATGATACACAGAAAAATACAACAATTAAATCAGAAATACCTACCGTTTTTTGATGTCAGATGCCAAAGGGTCTGGGTTCGGCAAAATATTATATTCACCAAAGGTGAAATGCCGATTTCACCCTAAGTTGATATAATATGACTATAGTCTTTTTATCTTGTTCTTTTGCTAGTCCCTTTTTGTTTTCTTTTCTTTCTTTATTAGCAGTCTACAAAACGAAAGCTTTTTAGTAGTCTTCAAAGACATAATTTTGGATGCTGTTTCTGTTTCTCTGTACTCATTACTGAATTATCTTGTGCAGTAAAATTATGGAAATTATTCTCAACGCGTCCAAATGAAGACATTAATTCTTTTGAAACAATTCCTTTCCTTTTAAAGTGCAATAAAGTTTTATTTAATCCACGGTCTCCTTTGAGTATTCTTGTATTAATAATTAATAATTTAACTAGTTTATTTGTTTTCTTTTTCTAATCAGTTTTGAAAACGTTGACACCAGAATTGGAACGAAATCGTATTGCCTTCCAAACGTTTTTTGTCGTCCATCTCTTAATTAGGTCCTAAGTGGATAAATTGCGTTCTCAAACTCGAATGATATTTACGAGAGGTTGTACAGATGTCACCAAATTAATGTCACTCAGTCTGCTGAACGCTTACAAAGTTTATAAAGCCCTTAAAGCTGTCCAACGTATTTAAATCCAGGAGATAAATGAGGTGAATGTAGTATCGGCATAAATTGTGGGAGGAAAGGGCTGTTTGTTTCAAAGTTGTTGGAAGAATCTTGATTATACCGTGACTTAGGTATTGTATTTATGCGTTCATTTTAGTATAACCACCTTCTTTTGGGTTATCAAGTAGGTATTACCTCTACTGAATCTAAATCAAACTGGTTGGAAGAATCTTGATTATACCGTTACTTAGGTATTGTTTTTATGCGTTCGTTCATTTTAGTATTACCAGCGTCTTTAAGATCATCAAGTATATCCTTAACTTAAATAATAAAAAAAAAAGATTTAGCATTTTTACAAGTTTTCATTTTACTAGACTTGTTTGTTAGTGTGGGACAAATCTTTGAAATTCTGAACCAGTTAACCAGTTCGACTGTCAAAACATATTATAATCATTTTTGTTGACTGTTGTTTGATTTAAGTACAAAACGATTTTTAATACAATTATATTACTTCTTATTTTAGCTATTATATATTGAAGTATTGAAGAACTCGGTCTATCTCCAATATTGATCATTTTATTTCTTAATATTTTTCAATATCATCTTTTTGACTATTTAATTAGCATAATTTATATCACCGAGCAAGTGCCGATACCCGGTTTTTTTTTCACTTTATTTCCAGCAGACATTCTAATTAAAACTATTTAAACACTCCACCGCATTTGAAGATCTCTGACTGACTGTCCTGAACCTCCTGACTTTCTTTATGTTGAAATAAACATGTCGTTAAAATGCGTCTGCGCAAAAATGTAATCGGTATTAATTTAACCATTAAGACTTTTACTTGACATTTGACAAGAAAAATAATGAGCAAAAAAATTGTGGCCATTTATAAATGCTATAGCATGTGTTGAAGGTAATTAATTAAGTAGGTAAGTACTTAAATAAATATTGGACAACATCACACATTGCTCCAATCCTAAATAAGTAGCTGTACCTATTATGGCATTCAAAATAACTACGGGTATTATATAGTCAATGAAATTAATATCCTACCAATATCGTTAAAATGTGTGACATTTGCAATGAAATAAGGTTGACAATTCTGTTTCAGTAATATTATTGAAATGTCAATACCTACTTACGTATTATTTGTCAAATATCGTTGTTATTTGTCAGAAGTTTATTCTTCTTCTTCTTATAAACAGGCTTGCTTTGTGTGTATTCACAATTCCGCCAATGTACGTGGGTAGATTTTACACGCTTGGGATGCGATTGCAAAGTTCGTACAATTCTAAGCGAATTAACTTAGGAGGAATGAAGAGGAATCTAATATTTAAAATTGAATCTTTTTGAAATATGATTGTTAATTTATTAAGTTGCTAGGCAACACAGACTAACTTAGTTGATCTGTTGCCTAGTTACTGACATAAAACAATGCATGCGACATGTCAAAGCTGAACCTTAGGTGGGCTGGCAATTAAATTCCGTTACTATACCTACCACATAGGTACTATCAGAAACGACACAATATCGAAAAGTTAGTTTTTCACTTTTACCAAACCGGAAATCGAACTCAAGTTCGAAATTGGAAATGTTTTAGAGAATCCATACTAATATTATAAATGTGAAAGTGTGTTTGTTTGTTTGTTTATTTGTTTGTTTGTTTGTTTGTCCGTCTTTCACGTCAAAACGGAGCAACGGATCGACGAGATTTTCGGTATGGAGATAAATTGAGAGCCCGAGAGTAACATAGGCTACTTTTTATCCAGGAAAATAATAAAATAAAAATGGTAATTTTGTATAGAAAACCGTTAAACTGTCATACTTCACACAGCTGTCATTTCTTAACCGCTTCCAAAGAGAAGGTATGTCAAAGAGTATGTAATCACTGACATTTTTGCCGCTTAGGATTTCTTTTTTTTTAATAAGTGACATTGTGTCAGTCAGGTGATACGAAGTTCGTGTCCAATAAAAGGAGATCAGTCAAATTGGACCAAAAAAGTAAAAGTGCCGGCCAACGAAAATAAATTGCAAATTACTATTGTAAACAGTGTAACGATCATTTTTTGTTATGATGTCCACAGTATACGAGTAGCGGCCAAGCAGTTATTCAAGTTTGAAAATGACATTTTTTCTTCATTTTCAAACTTGAATATAGCTTGGCCAAAGTGCAGCCAACAAAAAAAAATTGCAGATTACTATTGTAAATAGTGTAACGATCATTTTTTTTATGACGTCAACAGTGTACGATTAGTGGCCAAGCAGTTATTCAAGTTTTAAAATGACATTTTTTTCTCTTTATATTCAAACTTGAATACAGCTTGGCCAAAGTGCGGCCAACGAAAAAAAAATGCACATTACTATTGTAAACAGTGTAACGATAATTTTTTGTTATGGCGTCAACAGTGTACGATTAGCGGCCAAGCAGTTACTCAAGTTTGAAAATGACATTTTTTTCTTCATTTTCAAACTTGAATACAGCTTGGCCAAAGTGCGGCCAACGAAAAAAAATTGCATATTACTATTGTAAACAGTGTAACGATAATTTTTTGTTATGGCGTCAACAGTGTACGATTAGCGGCCAAGCAGTTACTCAAGTTTGAAAATGACATTTTTTTCTTCATTTTCAAACTTGAATACAGCTTGGCCAAAGTGCGGCCAACGAAAAAAAATTGCATATTACTATTGTAAACAGTGTAACGATCATTTTTTGTTATGACGCCAACAGTGTACGATTAGTGGCCAAGCAGTTATTCAAGTTTGAAAATGACATTTTTTTCTCTTTATTTTCAAACATGAATACAGCTTGGCCAAAGTCACTTTGTGTTGTAGTCAATATCTATTTTAGGGTCAATATATTTATTTTCAATACATATTTCCTTATTCTGGTTCTGTAGTGTACTAGACCTTAGTTAAAGTTACTATTTAGCTAAAAGTATTGCATTATTGTTTAGTCGATTCACGTAACCAGCAGGTGGGACGTTCGTGGGTCAGTTATAATGCTGACGAGGAACTGATCTCAATGTAATAACTGATATTCTGATAAACGATTACATTTTACGTGGTGAGTCAATCCGTTTTGCGAAAATAAAGAGAAAAAAAATATTATTTTCAAACTTGAATAACTGCTTGGCCGCTAATCGTACACTATTGATGCCCTTACAAAAAATGATAGTTACACTTTTTACAATAGTAATGTGCAATTTTTTTTCATTGGCCGCACTTTGGCCAAGCTGTATTTAAGTTTGAAAATAAAGAGAAAAAAAAATACATTTTCAAACTTGAATAACTGCTTGGCCGCTAATCGTACACTGTTGTCGCCATAACAAAAAATGATCGTTACACTGTTTACAATAGTAATGTGCAATTTTTTTCGTTGGCCGCACTTTGGCCGTGCGGTATTCAAGTTTGAAAATAAAGAGAAAAAAAATGACATTTTCAAACTTGAATAACTGCTTGGCCGCTAATTGTACACTGTTGACGCCATAACCAAAAATGATCGCTACACTGTTTACAATAGTAATATGCAATTTTTTTTCGTTGGCCGATACTTTTACTTTTTTGGTCCAAACATGTATGAAGCGTGACTGATCTCCTTTATATGACAAAACAACGTTTGCCGGGTCAGCTAGTATTTTAATATTTACTTTGTAGCCACTACGAAATTCATCTAGATTTTTAACTGTCGAAAATAATGATGAGTTTATTTTACACCTTGATGTCAAGATGTAAAGACATAAAGGCGCAACCTTGCGGTAACTTGCCCTTGCCCTTCACACCTTTCTCAAAGCTTGATTGATATTTTATTGGATCTCAATTAAGATAATGGTGACCGAAAATGCCTGTAGCCTTCAATGGAAACTAATCGTTTACGCCTGTTGCAACTTGACTTATTGATGAGGCTGTTAGTTCAAAATTTGCCAAATATCGGTTGCTGATTTTATTGATCTATAATTTATACCCATTCCAGTACGGGTGTTGCATATTTAATTGAACGTTCTACAGGGAAAGATATAAAACGTGTTTTATTTTATTCACCAATCGAGACTACAGGGATCAATTCCATTCCGCTCACGTTGAAAACAAAACATTAAATGCTATACTGACGTAGCTTTTGCGCAAATTAATATCTAAACTTTCTTGATAATGGCACAGACTTTTCACATTTTCAACAATTACTTACAGATACATTTGAAGTAGAAAACGTTGCGAGAATCTTTTCATGTGGTATTTACGTAGCTTATATTACATTTTTGAGAATCTACTCAGTGAAATTAATATTTTTCATCTCATATTCTTCATATTTCTTTGAATGAATGTTAAATTTGCAAAGTTTTATTTATGATCTCTTTCTGTTTATAATAATTATAGCAGCGTTGCTGTTATAAAGCCACAGATTAATGGTGAATTTCAAATCAAATTTATCTATCGGCAGGTAAAATTACAAAAATATATTTAAATGCAACTCTTTCTAAAAAAGGGTTTTCCCAGGATTTTTCCAGAAATGTTTGGTGGCAACATAAAACCCCTTCGCAAGAAAAGGGCACATGCTTTATTATAATTATTTATCATACAAACAGGCTCACTTCATAGTCATTTAAATAAAACTGACAGTTTATTTTTACAATAATTTCTGTGACAAATGATACTTAAATGTTTGAATTTTTCCGACAAGCATTTGAAATAAGTTTGGAAATCTCTTCACTTACCTAAACTTCAAAAAATTAAAATCTTTAGTTTAATTTCATAGAACAATGTATGGAGCGTGAACAAAAATTCTCAAACTCAAACAACAAACATGTTTTTCCTCTGTGGGTAAACGGACGGAGGGATTTTCAAAGTTGCTTTAAAATGTTTATCGAAAACACAATCGTTTTTCCAACACATTTGACACATAAATAAACTGACGGTTTTATTTGAATGACCATGTGCATGTTTGTATGAAAATAAAGCAAGTGCCTTTTTTTTGCAATTGAGTGTATTATTGGGAACATGGCGTGTAAATAAGTCTGTTGCCTTAAACACCCATAGTCCAAAACCTGGACTAAAATAGTCCTGGCTTAAAACTGGTACTAAACTGGTGCTGTCACTTTTATTTTCCAAATGAAAGACAGAATTAGCATCAGTTTTAAACCAGGTCTAACTTTTAGTCCACGTTTTGGAATAAGGGGGAAAGAGCTATTCTCTGAATGTAAACATGTTGTATCCAGCAACATTGTCGCTCGTCGTAAACAATATTGATCAACTGTTGCTCAACAAATGTTAACATGAACATTTTCGTATTTGCTAAGCAATAAAATAATCGTTTTCATGATAGGTAGGTATATATAGTAGTACTTAAGGTCTAAAGTTATCGCCGTATATTCTAAGCTGATTATGATTGTTACACACGCACCTTTTACAATGTAGGAGTGTTTATAACAAACTCTGCTCCTCCTGAGTCATAATAACACTGAGTAGTAGCGTAGGTCCTACTGGAGCGAATTAGCTAAAGGGCTAATTACACTTGGCTAAACATTGCTTGTTTTGACTGCATCACTTGCTACAAATGAGCTCAAAGAAAGCAATGTATGCTTAATTAGATGCTAAATTTAGCCAAGTGTAATAAGCCCTTAAGCGAAAATTACAGTTATAAAACGCAAATGCATGTTTAAATGCATAAATAAACTTCCTTGGGTCTATTCTGTTTTTATTTTACAATCTCTCGTACTGGTTTTTAAAGAAAACCATTGTCATTGCTTGTCACATGCTGGATGGCGACCATTTTCGCTGCATTTTGTTTGTAATTTCTTTTTAATGTTAGATGTGAAGGAAAAATTTTATGATTTTTCTGAATGTTATTTTACTTCTATGTGTTGTTTTCTTTACTCACTAAATTCTAACTTCAATGCACATTATAGCTCCAATTTTCATCAAACCAATTTAACTCTCTTCCCAAATGTTGCCTGTGCTTAAGGCTAATAAGCTTCTGAATAAACAAAACCTCGTTATTGTTGCCCGCTTTTGCACTTCCCTTCTCTTAAAGCAGCTGAGACTGATGTACGAGTACCTACTACAAATTGCAGCATTTCCACATTGATTAGACTGAGGTACATCTTTAAATATAACTAAATTAACTCAGCAAACATTTTTACTGTTCCAAAGATATTTTTTCGAATTTTTCACTTAGTAAATTTACTGTTTTATCGCTTCATTACGTACTTCATAAAAGTTTTAAACTTATGTATGGCTCAACACGCAAATGCTTTATACATGTTTAAGTACTTAAAGCCCTCCTAGAAGGTTATTTGCATAATACAGCTTATGTACGCTTTAAATATTGTAAGTTTATTGTAAACACTTTTGATACGTTTTAAATTTTGCCGCAGATGCTTTTCGGTAGATTATAAACTACAGAATTTTCTAGAATTTTCCTCAATCATCTTTACTTACTTCTATTGTTTTCAATACAGCCTGAATGTTAACCGTAATCTTCCTAGTTTATTTAACGTTAAACCCTGGATGGACTGGAGCCCACGGTTGAGTGGCCAGCTTTTATTACGGGCTAGCGGGCGCTTCGAGATTTCTGCATTGCTTGCACTGCTGCCTCTAGGGTGCCTACTTACCGTGATTGATACTTGGCTTACGTTAACAGGAGTAAGACCAGCGAAGATAGAGAAAAAGATTTAGCTAGTTCATATTTCTCAAGAGGTTAAAAACAAGATCCCGACATCGACATTTTGGAGGCAAAGGTTTAATTCAATCTATGGACTGTATAAACAAATTATTCTAAAGTTTAGAGACAAGGGTCTACGGCAGTCTGTTGGTGTTCAATAGACAGTTATGGAAATATTCTAATCAAACAAGTTATCTAATAAACAGCAATGGTTGAAAACTGTAGAATTTAGAAACGCCTTACGATTTACGTTTTAACAATACCTTATATTGTTAATACACCGATCCTGACAGTTTACAGGCAGATTCAGTCAGTCTGTTGATTCTCAATAGATGTCTGATTCTCTAGAAAGATAAGATTAAAATCGTTGGATACAGACAATGCTTGAAAATTGTGCAGAATTTTAAAACGTAACGGTAGTTATTAAAATTTTTATACTTTTGCATTCACAATGCAATTTTTATTATTGAAAAATGGAAAATGAAGTACTTAGATATTTAGAAAAAATCGACTCGTCCCACAACCAGCTATCCAAGCGACTGCTCGCCATCGCCTGGCGCAGTCTCCCGAATAGCGAAAGGTCGTGGGTTCGAGTCCCATCGGAGCTGGTTGTTGGACGGGTCGATTTTTTCTTAATACTTAATTTCCCATTTTTAAACGTATCTAACGGTAATTGGTAACCCTAACAAGACCGCCCTTGAGCACCGAGCTACGAACGAAACTGGCCTTCATTACAGTACAGCAGCTATGCTGTTTCATTCGTAGATTAAATTTTACATTACAAACTAAATGTAATAACAACCCCATGGGGGTGACATTCGCATTAAAAATATGGCTATTAACTAACTGGAGCGATAAACACATTAACGGCTTTAACTGTTTATTTACAAGTTCGGAAACTTTAATACTTAAGGTAATGGAACCAGTCATGGACGGTGCACCAGTCATGGACATGTTACATTTAAATCGGCTAAATCTACAAAACACGACAATTTTTTTTTTAATGGCAACACTTTCTGATTGTGGTTATCCAATCAGGTGCCCCAGCAATTATTTTTTGACAGCTGTCGGCCATAATCGATATACTGAGTGCAAATACGTGGTTCCGTCCGACGATTCCAGAAAATATCCACTATTATACTAAGCATCGTAGCGCGAGTAAGTTTAACAATTAATTCATGTAAAATCCGGTGTAGTTGTTATGTTGCATGACTATTTATTTTGTGATTTAACAGTATATTTAAGGTTAACCTATACCTTGACGTATTACAAAAGGGACAAATTAATTCACATTTATAGCGATGTTCATCACTGGATACATAAATCTGTTACTAACCCAGTCATGAACATTTTGGTAAATTTTGAATTTATTATTGATAAATGTTTTAGTAATGTTTGAGAATGTTCATAAAAAAGTCTAACGATTGATTTTTTACGCAACACGATATTGAATAATTAACATAAAAAATGGCATGTTTATAACTGGGTGTTCATAACTGGGGCTGTGTTGGTAATTGGATGTCTATTACTGGGAACTATCAAACGAATATGAATTGTTCGATTTATTGATACGCTTTATTGTAGAAATGTTTTACTACAGGTTTTAAATGCGATTAGATTATCAATATGACTGTCAAGGCGCTGTTTTGTATTTGTGCTTGTCACTTTGACAGAAGCTCATAGAGTTGGAAGAGGCTGTTAGTAAGTTACACTGGGACATCATTGGATTATCTGAAGTCCGAAGAGAGGGGAAGGACTCAATTATCCTGCAATCCGGTAACTTACTTTACGGGGAGGGCAAACAACAGTCCCTTTTTTTTTTGTTTTCCGTCAGGAAAATGCGTTACGCATGCCCCAGTTGCGGGACCAACCGGGGGTATGCAAGACTCTCCAGGGGCCTACCCACTGAAAACCTGACGACATCCCTTACCACCACCTTGAGGACAGTGCCTCGTCGAACCATTCATCGTCATCTGCCGATAAATTATTCCAAGAGGCACTGCCACCGGGCGGGGTCACGGGAACCCTTGCGGACACTACCGTGGCCCCGCCGGTGATTGTTTGCCCGTGGCAGACCCGACTGTCATCCCCAAAACTCAGGGGTACCCTCGAAGGGTGTCCCGGGACGTGTGGGACACCCTGAGTAAGCGAAAGCCTGTGCAATGCAGGTATGGGTGGTAAGGTAACAACAGTCCCTAGGCGTTGTCGGGTTCATTGTCCACAAGTCCCTAGTTGTTGACTGGCGTGATCACCATCGGAAGCGTGTCGAGCAGGGTATCGTACCTGATACTCAGAATATCGAAACGGTACCTATTCGCTAAATGTCATACAAGTATACGCTCCGACCTCGACACATGACGATGACGAAGTGGAGGCTTTGTATGAGGAGGTTTCGAAACCCATGCATAGCTATAAAACCCACTACACGGTTGTGATGGGAGATTTCAATGCTAAGTTGGGGCAACGTTGCGGTGATGAGTTGCGAGTGGGGCAATTTGGATTTGGGCAACGGAACGATAGAGGCCAGATGTTGGCAGACCTCTTTATGATGAACTCCTTCTTCAGGAAGCCCGTAAGCCGCAAATGGACCTGGATCAGTCCGGACCGGACGGTAAAGTAAAAAACGAGATCGATTTTATCATGTCGACCAAGAAGCAATTTAAAGTCAATAAAACGATTTATTTTTAATTCTTATTAGAATCATTAAAATGTTACTGGCTTTTCAAAATTAAAATTCTGAAATACGTAGGTATATCTTTTGGACATAGGGGATATTTCGAACTACATTGGGGTAGTTCCGAAGTAATTGAAAAATCGATCTTTTTGCACTTTGACCGAAGGTTTAAATTTCTTTTTCAGTCGTTAACCTTGGGAGGACCTGGTTTTTTTATATGGCCCATTTTTTTAAGTAAACAAAGCACTTAAGAGCGCGCTATCGCACTCCCGAACATCTGGTTATACTTACGAGGTCTTTGGTTACATTTATGAGTAGCTGATTAGCAAAAGCAATAAAGTTAAGCTAATGGACAGTTTTACGACATGTTTTGTTTTTATAATCGTCGTTTAAACTCTACCTTTGTGTAAACAAATGACAATAGTGCGGTACATTCGAAATCAATTTTTTTCACATAGTTATCGATGAAATAACATATAAAAAGTATATATATTTAGAATCTACATAAAAAAACCTATCGAATAAAAATATAATAAAAGGATAAACAATGTTTTTGGTTTTTTTCGAAATTTTCAAAAATTTAATTACTTCCGTTTTGAAAAAAACTCAAAATTCAAAAATTTTTATTTATTTATTTTTTTCCGGATCACATATTATAGTTTATTTTTACAGTACGACGAGTTTATCTCTCTTTTGAACATCGAAAACTGCATTCAAAAAATCAAAAAACTGCAATAGTTAGAAAAAAAAGAGTCCCCTACTCTTTTTTTTCTTCAGATCCGCGGCATAAGCCGCCACACAAAAAAAACATTAATTTTGTTAAAGGTATCGCTAATCTTTTTCTTGTAACACTTTTATTTCGGATTTACCCCAACGAAGGTTCTCAACATGACAGTTAAGTTTAAAGGGTAAGAAAATTCGTGTGCATGAAAGCTAAGCGAAACAAAGCGAACTAACGAGCAATATCTAGATTCGTTAATAGGCGCAGATTTCTGCGGGATTCCTTCCAAAACGTAACGGGGTTATTCCGAAAGTTTTGTTTATCGGAATTACCACCTAGGGGTATTTCCAAAAAAAAACACTCACATTCTCGTCCTCTTAAACACTTAGAAAACCAATAATCTATCATGAAAATCAACACAAACCGGGATACCTTACCAGAATCCTGAGAGAACTTTGTTGGGGTTATTACGAAACAACAAAAATGTCGCGAAATACACTTGTTCGGCGAAAATTGACACTGTGCACGTGCTGTTGACATTACAGGCTCCTGGCAACTGATGCGACTAGTGCAATGAAGATGGCGACTGGTTTAATGTGGCCATTAAGACAATATCGCTAGCATTTGGTAGATGTTTTGAATTATCGGAATATCCCCACTTTCGGAATTACCCCAATGCACCTATAAATATGGGTTATGTAAGACTGTCAGCTGTGATAAGCTAACAGTTTGTAAACTAACTAGATTTACTTACCTATTGACATAATTTTGTAGATTAACTAAGTTTTAGATTACTAATAATAAAATTATTAAAGTGAATAAAAGTTTAATTCAAATTATCTATTTGTTTAATTAAAGTTAAACTAACTGTACCGATTGAAGTATTTGCGATTGAATATGTTTCATTGAATATTGCCAACCATGAAGTGATGTCCATGGTTGGATGTCCATGTCTAGGGGCGTCCATGACTGGGTGTTATGCACTGGGTCATGCCTGTCCATCACTGGTGTAACGATAGGGTTCTGATTTTTCTGAAATATATTTTTAGTACACTAGCTTATTAATAATTTTACTATAGAATCTGATTCTCCGTTAGTTTTTTAATATCTTTAACCCTGATTGCATTCATAAACAGTTACATTATTTACGATATAGCATAAGAATGCCAAATTCAATCTTATACTGTCCATGACTGGTTCCATTACCTTACCTATCTTAAATAATAAATCATCTAAAAATCAATATCAATAAATATTACAATACAATACACATAAATAAAACAATATTATTGTGAAGATTACATCATAATAATAATTGCATCATATCGGAGACATTTGAAGACATAAGATGGTGAATGAGATATATTGACAGCCTATAATTGTTGACCAGGTCAAGAACGCAGCAACAGCTGTTAATTGAACAACAACGATCGATTATAGTAGGTACAAGATTGGAATCAAAACCAAATAATTGTGATGTAGTTTAATAAGTGTTTGATAAGGGTCGTATGTCAGCCGTTGCCCACATCACTGGTGTATGCTGTATCAATTAAACAAACACTCGACTCGCACCACCTGCGGCTGCACCAGACCAGCCAGCTAGCGCACAGCCGGCAGTAACCAACCAACCGTCGCGGGAGACGCTCGCCCTTCGTCCTCGTAGCGTCACGCGACCCAACTCTTCAATATTTTTAGTCCGCGGAAATCGCGTGTCGCCTTTATTTCGACATCGGTGCCGCTTAGGAAGTTTCGTGTTTATTTTAAGTTTAACCCATATTGACGGATGCGACTTAAACTTGAGGTGAGTTTTGATTGAGGCTGTCTGGACGGTGATCAGCTGTGATGTGAGACGAACGATAACTGTTTATAGTGCAATGCACCGAACGACGTTACTTTAGTTGACTTACGTCCTGTTTAACCGCTTTTCAATTTCATTCGTTAGTGTATAACGTGCATTAACGACCTATGTCTGAGCTTTTAATGGGTTTTCATGTTAGTGTTTTTATTGAATTGTCAAACAGACATCCCTTGGTTCTACTTCATGTGTAACTCTACCGATATCAAGATAAAGTTGGCTTATACCGTACAAATATCTAAAACTGATAAAGGAGAAATTTGGTTCAAGAATGTTGGTTACTTGCTACTGATAAGGAAATCTTCCAAACAAAGATATTGATAAAAATCTTAAGAAATCTTTGAGAAAGTCATAATCCTATACTTTAAGATAAACAATGCGAAACAACAAATATTTAAAATATGAACAAACTAAAATACTTACTTTTCGTGAGTCGTATATAATGTCCGAGTGAAGTGGATAGTGTTTATTAAAAAAAACCTTATATTTGAAAACTGAAACGTACGAAGCTTCACCAGTTTATCATAAAATAGTTAAAACATGATTTTGAATCGTCTAACAAGCCAAAACCAAATATAGACTCTAGAACTGGTATTAAAACTACAAATTATTTTATATAATCGCAAGCATATGGTAAGACGATTGCATTTAGGATAAGACTTAGCTAAATAGAAAGTAATATTTAATTACTTATCCAGTACGGTTACGTCTAACGATAAAGTTAAATGTTAACACTCCAACCGCTACTGTGGTTATAGAATCACGTACCGGTTTTTTGAAACTACATCTTTTATTAAAATGGTCTCCGTACGTTGCACTCGTAAATTGGAAAGAAATGGCGAATGAATGCTGCATCTACGTGTTAACCAATTTGCTTTCGAACAAGTTATATTTTATTTAAGTGTCTCCTTTTAAAATGGTCTGGTAAAGCATTTGTATTAATAGTACTTGTATTCGCAGAATAAGGTCTTTTAGTTATATTTAAAACCTTCCATGAGATTTTTTTAAAGACTCATAGGATTAGAAATTCACGGTTGAGAAACAGTACTCAAACAAAATTTCGCCTGAAATTCTATTTTGAGCTTTGAACAATTAGATATGTCACGATATATATTCTAAACATCGCATCGTTACAATTTCTTGCTGGCTTTCATAATGGAGGAAATATCTGTAGATTTTTACAAACATTATGACTTACGTTTGTAAACAAGGATGTCATCAAAACATTCCCTTCCTAGCCAGAACTATTGTAGAAAGGTAACGAACGACCTTTTTAATCCCACTAATAGGTCTAAAGTTCCTAGCTTTTATATCCTTAAATCAGGAGCACAATAAAAACCCTGAATCTGACAAGCGAACAATGGATAAATCTTTGTTGTTTACATCCAGTTAAACGGCCAAAAGAGTAGAATTTTTTTGCTTTCCTTTATAATAGGTCTTTACCTATGAAATTGCCGTTTTGTATGGAGATTTCTGTAATTATTTTTTTTTCCATACTAACGTTTTTGTTATTATTTAACGACTAATATTATGTAAATTTACAAAATTTTACACACGTATTTATGGATATTTTAACTACTAAATGACACATTCGTTAAGAGAAAAAAATTTTTTTTTCACTAAGTTACAACTAGTAAAGTACGAAATTCTGGAAACAAAAATAGTCGTAACTTTCGGAATAAGTTTTTTCTATGTAAATAATCAAATATCGTGGTTATTAAATTATCAAAAGTTGCTCGATACGGTCTTAATGTAACGCAATATTAAAGAAATTATATATTTCTAATATTATAAAAGTTGTTAAGTTATATGTACAAAAGAAAAAAACGGCAATTTCATATGTAAAGACCTATTATTTTAATATTTTTAGTGAAGCTGCCTCATTTTTTAATCCCTATGTTCACAATGTGATTTGTCAGCAATTTGTATTAATCCTTCTTTGCGAATTGGTAATAAAAGTAATACCTTAATCTTATGCACAATAGAATGAAAATTGCCACGTGCTAAAAGCAATTGCATTTCAAACAAGTTCTGATATCTTACGAAAGCCCGTTAACGCTCTTTAAGCTACGCTTATAATGTAAGTACTAAATAAGTAGAAACTTGTGCCTTCGAGAAAAGAAAAACTAAAGAATAAGTCGATTTTGCTTATGGTTAGCAATAATAGTATGAAATACGTAAATATAAGTGTTTAAGTTTAGTTTGAAAACATTCATTCGGCTTTTCTTGAAAACGGTTCAGCTAAAACCTACTTTCGAGTCATATTTTTTGAAGATGAACAATATCGAAAGCATTTTGATGCCTGTATAGGTATTTAAAATGGGGACCCCATTTTCCACTTCAAATAATAATATTACTGCAACCGTTCATATGAATAATTTTGGCTTGGTTTTGATTGATACGTCAAAACACATATTTAACTGAAATTCAATTTGGCTTGGTTTTGATTGGTACGTCCAAACACTTATATTTAACTGAAATAAAAGAAAGAAAGAAAGAAAACATTTTATACACAAAAAAAAAGTATAAAAATTAAAAGAGAGACAAAAATAGCATGTCGCCAACTAGGCCCCATCCTCAATAATGTTGCAGCGACAAGAGGCTGACACTGCAACGCTGGTATTCTGGAGGGACCTATTTGGCTAAAGCATCCTGAAATATTAACGAGGGTGGTTACTTAGTTATTTATCAGTATCCAAAATTCCATTTTAAACTCCGTTACTTAGCTTTTAAACAAAAATCGCAAAAGGTAGCAATCATTGTTTAAAGAAATACCTATTATCGATATCTGAATGTTTCTATATGGTTATTAATATAGGGTAATTAATTAGACGTAGGATTGTAAACACGCAAAAAACGTGTACTAAGAATTCATAATTGTCAAATTGCATGTAAAATGGTTCTCATAATGGGATACTCTTGGCACCAATTTCATACAAATGTCACCCAGTCGCTGGCACGCCTTTGTTTCAAGGATTTTTTTAAGTTTGTGGCATTAATATACCTCACTGTAATATTGCAATAGCATTTCTATTTTTTTTTAGATTGGGAGACTTCTGAATTCTGTTTGAAAAAGATTGTTGGCAACAATGGATTGAGAAATAAAGTTAGTTAAAATGACGATAGTAGGTGAATGAATGAACGAAACTTACTCCAAGAATGTCCAGAATAGTAGATACATAAAGTTTGAAAACCTCCACCCTACTTGGAGATGGAACGCATTATAATTAGTTCCAAATACTCTTGTACAAGCAGGTAGTACCTACCTAGTTGGTTTTCTAATTAAGCACTTACTTGTTTCAGTTCTGTCGCCCCTTCTTCAATGTGTGACTTGAATTCCCATCTTGCATTGGTTCCAAAACTTTGCAGACAGTATTCATGTTCTTTGCTTTCATCTATTCAAGATAACCAAACTTTTGCTTTCAGATGATTTCTGTTGGACCTCACTTCTAACTATGTTTCTTCTTGTAACTATTTTGTTTTTCGTCTATCTCGAAAGTTTAGAAGCATTAAAATTTAGTTTTTCCTTTACCAATTTATTGATGATGCCGTTATTTGGCACACGTTGCACTATGATATTCTTACATTTATTCATTTACATCTTTCTTGTTATGTAGGTAAGTCATGTAATTTATTAATAACTAATAATTTAAATTTCGCATTGCCAGAGATTTCTTTCAGATAAATGAACTATGGATTAAAGCAGGATTTCAGTCAGAACATTAAGCAATTTTAACTTTCCACTTAAAGGATTACACAGATAGATATTTCGCAGAAATATTATCCCCAAATGTAGAACCTCGTAGTACGTTCTCTTTTACACAAAATCATTTAAAAAAAACAGGCAGGTGTCTTTATTCTGCGCAACAATAGTCTAGTTTATTAAGGCTATTGCGGCGATCAAACTCAGAATTTTCAATGTTTTTAAATTAAATTTCCTGACAAAGTATCATTGCTAGGCCTTTCAAAATATTATATGTGATAGATTTTTTCTTTATGAAGGGAAGTTACTAAAATTTATTTGAATCAAATAAATACAATGTACTAAAAAAAATATTTTCAAGACCCCTTTTTTCCGTCTTAAACTCAATTATCTCAATAACTAGTTGAGTAATCAAGCAATTTTTTTTTGTGTAAGTAGTTCTTAGTCATATCTAGGGAAGTTACTAAAATTTTTTTTTGTTATATTTATAGTCAATAACTAGTATCCCAAAATGCATCGTGCACCGTTTCGCAGCATAATTGTTCAGTCTCCGCCTGGTATTGGCGGCGTTTGGACGTGGAGACTGTATCGCTCCGATTGCGCCAAAATTGAAAAAAAAAACTCACACTAGGATCCTAATTTTTTTCAATGATGCTTATTTTGCTAGGAAATATTGAAATAGCGCTTCAGGATTGGGTATAGATGAGTGCTTTGCCATTTATTGCATAACCATTGACCTATGTAACCTAGGACAAGTTATTTTACTCATTACCTAAAGCAAACATCAATACCTAGTTTGAAATAAAAGTGACGGATAATATTGCCTAAGATACTTAAGAGCCCATAAAAGTTATACCTATTTGAGTACCAATATTTTGTTGTGTTGTAGGTACATAATTAGTCTAAGTTTCTAACTTCTACTACTGTATATTAAATTTATGTTCGTTTTAGGTTCCTCAAAATTGAAAATGTGAGAAACTTAAGATAGGACGGTGTAAAAAATTGCATCAAAAAATAAGAAATTCGCTTGTTGAAAAAGTTTTTTACAGAGACATAACATAATGTAAAAGCAATTCTTGAAATAAAACCGACGTAAGAATTTGATATAGGTACCTAGTTGATCTAATATCACCATTACACCAATTTTATGAGACTGTGAGAAGTCAGTCCAGCTTCTTTCCTTTGAGTGAGGAACATAAACCGCACCATTTTGTGTAAATTTCAGGTTCAAAACATTTTTATTACTAATTCTCTTATCCATTATTAGTACAAAATAGAGCATGCATACAATTTCTTGTAAGAAATGCTCTCGCGGTTTTGAAATTCGAAATTCGAAATTCCCACAACAATATCTAAAACCGATGGTTGAGGCGCCAGTAGCAATAAAAAAGAATGAAAGGTCTGTCAGCTGTATTGACAGTTTAAACTCTCAAATTTAACCACCGCGTCAGATAAGTTTGCGGAGTTCTGTAAGGAGACTTGCATATTCGGAGTAAAATTTTTGATACTCTAATGAAATATTGCATAGGTACAAGTAGGTACTTCCGAAGGAGGAATATTTATTTCATTATTTAAATTTCATTGCACAAAGTATAAACAAATGGCGGGCTAACTTTAAACTGACTAACATATTATTTCAAAGATAATAAACTCATAAAAATAAATAATCTCGAAGAAGTTTTATACAGGATAATTTTTTTATCAGTGCACAAATTTTTAGGATCGACTCAGAATCGATAACTGAACAACTTTCTCCTAGAAACATGGGTCGAAATACGACAAAAATTTTTGGACTTCCCATACTAATTCGATCACGTGATCAGTCCGATTTGTATGATAGGACAACATTTTTTTGTCATATTTCGACCTATGTTTCTAGGAGAAAGTTGTTCACTTACCGATTCCGAGTCGATCCTAAAAATTTGTGCACTGATAAAAAAATTATCCTGTATACACTATCTGCCACAAATGTCATTTATTAAAAGTAGGTGGCTAAAACGTCAGTGATTAGATTACATACCCTTTGGAAGCGGCCATTGAAGAAATGACAGTTTTGTATAAGTAGTGCGAAACCAAACCGTTTCAGCTGCTCGACCCTGATGTTGTCAAAGCCAGCGGCTTTACCTTCTTTGAGCTTATCAAGGGCAAACTTGAGCTCTGTTTCTGTAAAAGCCTCGTCCAAGTGGTTAACCTCTTTACCAGGGTCTCGTGTAAATTTCTTCTGGAGACTTTTCGTGGAAGCTTTCCCATTTTGGAGTAAGTGGTGAGCGATCTGGTTTGTGGTCACATTGGAATGACGATCAGCGATTTTAGGATCATTATTTAGTTTCCTTATAAAACACCATGCCTTCTTGCTTTTATGCGTCATCTCTACGCCTTCGATTAGCTTGTTCCACTTTTCTCTCGTTGTTTCGGATATGGCTTCTAGCAATTCATTCCCAAAATCGATGGTGTCCTGTGAGATGGGATCTAGTTCATACTGGTCTTGGTATGTCATCCTATCATATTATATTTAAAAACATATATTTGATGCTTGGGAGAGCAAGCGAGATGTAGTTGGTATTTATTGTGACCTCTCCAAAGCTTTCGATTGTGTTAATCACCAAACGCTTTTAAGGAAATTAAAACATTATGGTGTCTATGATAAATCGGTTAGCCTTATGCAATCATATCTATGTGAAAGAACACAGAAAGTAGTTATTCAACAAAACTGAGTCTACTGGAGCCCCTATCAACATGGGCGTGCCCCAGGGGTCAATACTGGTCCCTTTTGCTGTTTTTAATTTATATAAATGACCTTCCTTTTTGAGCAAAGAATTTATGCGAGACAGTGCTATTTGCTGATGACACTTCCTCTAGTCTTTAAAGTTGACAGAGGTAATAATTGTTCTGACGAAGTAAATAGTACTTTATCGAAAGTTGCGCATTGGTTTCATAGCAATAATCCATTTCTTCACCATGGTACCATTACACAGTACCATTGATGTACTGTGGCAATTTCTTTTTGCCGTGGTACCATCAAATAATCTATCATTAAACTCGAAAAAAACAAAATGTGAAAAAAAAATCCCTGCCAAATGTAAGACAGGTTGATATTCACATAACATTGGATGACAATGTAGTAGAATTAATTAACAGTACAAAATTCAGTTCTGCGGCATTTGCAGTAAAAGAAATAAGGCTCTTAACCGATATTGAAACGGCAAGGTTAATCTATTTTAGCTATTTTCAGAGTGTATTGTCCTACGGCCTATTACTTTGGGGTTCAGCAGCTAACATCGAAAGTATTTTTGTGCTTCAGAAAAGAGCTATTCGCGCCATATACAAACTTCGGCCAAGAGATTCTTTAAAAGAAATCAACATATTAACTGTTGCAGGACAATACATATATGAAAATATGGTATATGTGAAGAAGTATCTCAATACATTTGTAAAACGTAGCAATATACATCAATCCAAAACAAGAAATAAAAAAATAAATAAAAGAAGTTCGTTTTTGGGGAAAAGCGTAGCTAGTTTTAATAAAGTTCCACAGAATTTAGTAGAGCTGCCTTTGCACAAATTCAAAAGTCATGGCAAAAAATCGCTCATGGGCAAAGGATATTATAAAGTAGACGACTATTTGAAAGACCGTAATGCATGGATTTGATGTAACACATAACCTTAGCTGAACTAATGTAATATTATAATGAAAAAGTTGTAAAAGTTAACGATATAAATCTTTGGAAATATCGTTACTCCAATTATTAAAGCTGATAAGTTTATTGCGCCTATTCTTCTTATCAGTTAAAAAAGTCTTGAACGAAAATATTGACGATTCAAAACAGCTTATTTCTTTAGTCAAGTTGAATAAAGATATTTTTTATTTTATTTTATTATTTTATCCTTCAGGTCGTAAGGCCTGGCACATAATTAGGTCCTCCGTATTGCACCACTTACTGTCTTCACGCACTGGTGATCTATGTGATCACTGGCAAAGATTAGATCAGGGTTTTGACCCCTTTTCCAGCGACCGCTGTTGAATGATGACGGAAGTTTTGGATCATGGATCAAAGATAGTAGGTATGTGTCCATCAACCCATTCTTCAACCTTCACTCCGTTGTCATCACTGGTTCTGTATCCCCAGTTCTCGCTATGGCTATTAAAATTACCAAGAATGAATCTAACCGGATGGGCGTTAAAGTTCGGCGGACAGCTGAAGTAATACGGTGCATTGGGAGATTTGTAGACTGAAGTGACCGTACAGTTACTAAGTTCGGTAGTAAGGATCTCTATGTTACTGGTGTTAGTCTGATACACAGTGCGTACCTCTTTATCTGGCCTGGCGAATAAGCACTCCCATACTGTCGATGGGGGACTTCAGCTATGAGTTTCATCCTCTGAGTCACTTGTCAGGTATGTTTTAACGAGTGTGCATCTGAGTTGCATAACCTCATTCCGCCCTCTCCTTTAAACTCACGCTCAGAGAATTAAGTAGGTACTCCTTCATCATGCCTGGAATACCATGCCGGCTTCTGTTTGCCCGAGTACCTACAACCCAAACCTCTTAAAGTCGCAAGTGAATAGGAATCTTCTGGGTGAATCTATTCACACAAAATTTTATTCAAGTACCAACGAATTCAAGTACCAACCACATTATAAAACTGGCAAGTTTACATTAGTAAACAAAGTATCAATTATTTCAGTTGCGCTACATTTAGTTTAAACAAATTCGACGATCTCCGTGGCCGATTGGTGTACGCACCGGTTTTCTAGGTGCCACTATCTCTGAGGTCCCGGGTTCGATTCTCGGACGGGTAAATGTCGAAAACTAACTTTTAGATATTTTCTTGTATCTGGGTGTATGTGATCGTTGCTTCCAATTTTCAATGACACAAGTTACTGTATTATTTGATATTATCATTTTGGTATTGGAATGATATGTATTTTATTTTATTTTTTTATATGTACTTAAACAATATTTTTATTTAAGTGTTTTTTTTTATATATTGATTTATATTATAGATTGATAGCGTGATTTTATATAAACGGTATACTTATTTAAATATTGATTAACTAAGTAGTTTTATTTTGTAAAAAAGTATTGGATGATGGGCTAGTATGAGTTATTTATATTTTTTCATATTAAATTATAAGTTTTATTAATTTGATTGGAATAAATCTGAAAATGTACCTACTGGTTAGAGCAGTATACATTATTTATTTTTTTCAGTGTAATTTGTAGCAAATGTTGTAGTTTTGCCTGCGAAGATCATTTCGATAATGGATATATTATGATAGGTGATAGGTATCACATAGGTGATATTTTAGATGTAAATAGAATGCGCGCTGCATGCCGCGTCTACACGTATTTCTCAGTCTACGAGAGTGCCGCGGCCGGAGTCTTACCGATCCCAGCACCCCCTCGCTTGTGTAAGCAACGGCCATCGACGATATTTTTTTTACCTATGCTATATCCTTAACTTGTAGGCACAGATTTGTAGTTCCTATTTTATGTAGTCACCAATCATAGTCATTTTTACGAAGTTGAAATACGAGACCATAAAAATTACAGTCATTTAGTTATCTGAGCGAATCTCGCGGTTGTTTTCGAATAATAACTTTCGCTCTCGATATTCTCCAAGCAATTAAGACATTCTCCGGCTTATTTCGAAAACATGAGCAATATTATGCGAAACGTTGGAATAAACCTACATCATCGTTATTTGCTCGATATTTTATTTAAATATTGTCTTGTCTGCCAATACATTATTGTGCATGACATCAGACCACGTCCAATATGAAATTAAATTCGAGACGAACTTAAATAAATATTGGGTTTTTTGTACTCTATGAAAAAGTACATAATAATATTACGTGTTTAAATATTAATCGTATACTTAGCTAAATCTTTTTTAGTAAGTTTCGTGAAACCTTTAGATGAGTAGCAAGGTGGAATAGAGGGTGACAAAAATTAACTTAGTCTATTTTGTAACAAGATCGAAATTAGTTGAAATGTTCCTTAATATAATGTCATAAATAATAAAGGTATTTTCAACACACTTGCTCATAAATTGAGCCTTATTACATCGATCTTAGGGCCATAAACCGAACTATAACCCACGCGTGCATAATAATATTACAGTACTAGTTGCGTAATAGAATTATCCCTACAAAGTTAAGTAAGTACCTAACTGCAAATTATATGCGAGTAAACAGAGACTTTTCAATTTAACCGGGTAATACAGTATCCCTACAAAGTTAAGTTAGTACCTAACTGCAAGTTATATTCGAGTCAACAGAGCATTCTCAATTTCAGCGGGTAATAGATACAGTTCTTTTTTTGTAACAACAAAGAGGTTTTATACGGCTGAAAATCCATTTACGTTTTTAGAATAAATAAATGTGTCCTTAATTAAGACAAAAAACATAATTAAGTATATTATTATCAAATCATTACATAGTATAAAACAAAGTCACTTTCTCTGTCCCTATGTCCCTTTGTATGCTTAAATCTTTGAAACTACGCAACGGATTTTGATGCGATTTTTTTTAATAGATAGAGTGATTCAAGAGGAAGGTTTATATAATAATAAAAATAATAATAATAAAAAGTTTATTTACTCTCCACACAATCTTATACAAATGAGAAAGAAAAATACAATCAATCCTGAGTGAAAATAAATTGTAACAAGATTGTGGAGAGACTGGCATCTGAACTGAGCCGCAGCCCGTATCTCAGAAACCAGTACTCTCCCCTCTCAGACACAGGTACTTATAACTACATTATTTAAGGATCCAACTACAGTAAAATTATATTAAGGATCTTATGAAGAGATAGTTTAACAATAATAAGATGATTATGTTAAATATTTAAAACTACCTATTTTGTTTTTTTAAAGAAAGTATCAATTATACAATTATTAATAGCTATTGTGTAAGTTTGCGTATGTGCCTGAGTGTGTCTGTTGTGTGTGTGTGCGTGTGTGAGTATGTGTGAGTGTGTGTGAGTGTAGGTATGTGCAGTTTTTATAGGTGTTAAAGGTATTAGGTTAAGTACAGGGGTGTATAAGATCTTCTGTTTCATTATATTTAAGTTTGTGTAAGAAGCTAAATATTTTTACTTTACATTTGTATCTGGTAAGTTGTAGGATGTGACATTGTTTATGCAGTTCTTTGTATAAGTGTGGACCAAGAAAATAAAAGAAGCGTTGAGCAAAAGCAGATTTACAATGTGTAGATGGAATTACGAGACAGTTACGGCGTTGCTTCAAATTACTATCTAAGTGACAATGCTGCTTCAATATGGTATGCAAAATAAATAATTGACGAACGGTGAGGACCTCGCAGTATTGATATAGACTATAAGTGGGGTAAAATATAGGTTTAAAAGTACAGACCTTCAGCACAGCCCTTTGGGCTCTTTCAAGGGTTAGAAGGAAATTTTTAGAAGCACCGCCCCAGGTAGTTATACAGTAACTTAAAATAGATTCGCAAAGTGCCCTGTAAATGTTTCTGACGAGATTAGGGTCAGCCACTCGTCGAATGCTTCTAAAGATATGCATGAGTTTACGAAGTCTTGAGGCGGTAGAATCAATGTGGAGCTGGAATGTAAGTCTGGCATCGACAATGATCCCCAAATATTTTATTGAGGAAGCCATCCTTAGTTGAGGACATGAGCAGCCAGTAGAAGATATGTCTGAGCACCGTCCCAAGTGTGCTACTAGACTCAAATCCTCAGTGGCCTCCGAAGATATTTTTATTTTAGACATGAGCATATACTGCGTTTTATCAATGTTAAGAGAAAGCAAGTTTGCTCTTAACCAGCAAAATACAATATTTAGACCGTATTGCGCGCGTTGATAGGTCTCCGGGAAAGAGTTGCCGTCAAATATCAAAGCAGTGTCGTCTGCATACGAGATGATTTTGCAATTTGGAATCACTAAAGATGAAAGTTCGTTTATATAAACTAGGAATAACGTTGGCCCCAAAATGCTTCCCTGTGGAACTCCATACTCAACAGGTAAATCGGAGCTCATGACCCCACCGACCACTAATCGCTGCGAACGATATGAGAGGTAGCTTTGAAACAATGCCAGCTGCTTTCCCCTCACGCCAAGACGCTGAAGTTTGTCTAATAGTGTTGGAATTGAGACGGTGTCGAACGCCTTGGCGAGATCAAGGAAAACTGCTAGACACTTATCACCTTTGTCTAACGTTTTGACTATATGGTCAGTGAGGTCATGAACTGCATCTGAGGCGGATTTTCTAGCCCTGAAACCATATTGGTTATGCGATAAAAATGATGAGCTTTCAAGGAAGTTTACTAACCTCTTATTTATGATCCGTTCCAAGATTTTTGAAAGAGCAGGGAGAATCGATATGGGCCGGTAGTTGTTAGGGCAGCTTTTGGACCCTGACTTGTGGATGGGGTGAATAACTGCTTTTTTGAAAGCAGTGGGAAAGATACCAGATTCGAGAGAAAGATTACATATGTGAGTAATCGCCGGGAGCAGAATATTCTTATATCGTTTGATAAACGAAGACGAGATGTTATCCCAACCCACCGCACTTACATTTTTTAGGGAATTAATAATGCTGTCGACCTCATCAGTAGATGTTTCAAGAAGAACGAACGACCTGACAGGTGTTCTGGTGGAAGACGAGTTATTTAAAAAGAGCGGTCTCTGGTTTGCTTCCATCATGTTGGGGGGTTCCTTCAGAATCTGTTCGGCTAGAGTGCTACCTACGTTGCCAAAGAATGTATTTGCATGTTCAACTGATTGCTCCGGAGTAGACTTAGTACGAAGAAGGTCTAGTGCGTTGTTACGGTTTTTGTTCATACTAGTAACATCTCTAATAACCGTCCAAAGCTTTTTGTTGTTATTTCCAGCCATTTGCAACATCTCTCGATCGTAATTTAATTTCACTTTTTTTATAAGAGCGTTACAAAAATTACGATAGCGTCGAAAAGTGATTTTGAGGATCTCGTTGGTAGGATCCAGCTTGAGCCGTTTGTGCATTTGATCACGATTTCTGATGGATCTTAGAAGACCCTGCGTCATCCACGGTTTTAATGTCCTCTTACGTCTGGATGGTACAAAACTGGTAGTGTGAGTGGCTATGACGGTCTGCAAAAGGGTTAACAACAAATCAGTAGCAACGTTGGGGTCAGAAGAGTTTAAAACTGGTGAGAAATCTAAATTGTTCATCGCTACAGCAAGCAAATTATAATTGATTTTGCTAACAATCGGGGGCTGCGGTTTATCTTTTTTGGTATAGAGTGAAATCAGCACCGCATCATGATCTGTAACCATAGACTTTATCACTATGGTTTGAGCTTTATGTACTGATTTCAAAAATACATGATCGAGACAGGCAGTTCCTCGTGTCGGAATGGTATGAGCCGGTAGAAGACCGTTAAAAGCCAAGCTGTTTAAATAGCTTTCAGTATGAGAATCCAACCCTTTGTCGTCTGTGGCCAATATATTAATGTTTATGTCGCCCATTACCAATACGTTTTTGTATTTACGTAGCGAGCCAAGGACTGAATGCAAAGATTGAATAAAATTGGTAGGGTTTTTATAAGCGCAAGGTCTATATATGGCCAAGATAGCTGTATGTTTGTTTATTTCTATTAGTAAGCAGCTAGCCTCTGTAATATTGGGTTCTGTTATTGAAATTCCCGTGAGTGATGTGCTACAATACACGATAACTCCGTCATTTTGATTGACGGGCTGTGATGTAGAGAAAGAGTTAAAGCCATATAAAGCAGGAATGGGAGGCTCGTTCTGCAGCCAACACTCTGTTAGAATTATCACATCCATATCGGTAACCAATCTACTTAAAAATACGTTAAAACTGTTAAAATTGGCAGATATGCTACGTATATTTTGAGTAAGAATTTTTAACGAGGAAACTTCAACCAACTTAGAAACGTCAACTGTATCGCAAGTGAGTGAGTCGCTTACCGATATTTCGTCTAAATTGTTTAATAAATTATTGGTGTTGCAAGCCATTTTTTATGTATTTATAGACTGACGGCGTATGTACTTTTTATCCCGATATTCCCACGGGAACGGGAACCACGCGGGTGAAACCGCGGGCGGCCGCTAGTTATTTATAATTCACAACAATTTGTTATAAAACATTTGCATTTTGTCACTATTATTATACTTAATTATTTTGAAGTAGGCTGTATGGCTGTATGTAATCAATCAGCTCACATTTGGCGCGTGCAAAAAAAAAACTTGCGCGCTTTTTCCCTTAGTTAATATTAGGTTAATACAATATGTATGCAATAAATGTTTGTTTTTCCTCGCAAGTGTGTTGAAAAAGTGCGTATGAAACTCGTGAGCAACTTACTCACTAGACACTCGGCTGATTTACGCCCTCGCCTGCGGCTCGGGCTGCAACCCACAGCCTCGTGTATAATGAGCAACCTAAGTTCACTTGTATCATAATATACCATTAACCGTTAAATTATCCACACTTGCAAGCATATTTTATACGGGAGCATACAATTTGTTATAACATGCGAAATTTTGTATGGAGCTTTTGCTACCTGCTAAGGCTTTAGGTAGTATGTCGAGCTAACTTATGGGGGATACGTAAAAGTCAAAATGACCAAACAGATGAAGAAAGAAATTCTAACGATTTGGTGATCAAGCACTAGACGACGTACCTACTTAGTTAAAATAATGAAATAAAAATTAAATGAAATATTTATTTACAACAACCCCCGAGCCCCGAGACAAAAAAAAACTAAAAAGTAAATAGATAACACCACAAAAAGAGAAGTGCTAAAAGGGTACGGAGACTGGAATTTTTAGCTTTTTTTTGTGTCGAGGTTTGTTTAAAAAAATTTCGTTGTATTTCACAAAAATCGAAGTAGTGATTACGTACGTACTACCTATGTCATGTTTATTATTATTCATACTCCCTTTGTATCGCATACCTACATAAAAAATACGTGTCATTGTACATCGTAATTAACATTAAAGTTGGCCTAATGACGACGTCGATGCTTTAGCAATTTTGACGAAGTTAGTCGTAGAAACTAGCCTTGCAAAGGTCTCTACTAAGGTTAGATTGCATTATAGGCGTTATTGTTAGGACTTATAGGGCAAACTTGTTTGCACATTCGCCTATAGAAGTCTAGACACGTCAGGTTTTACGAAAAGCTTATTTAGGTAGCATGTTAGCCCTTTAGCACCCACTATTATTATTGTATGCTTAGGCTGTTGTTAAGTCCTAATAATAAGTTGATGGAATTTCGTAGAATTTGGTAATTGAGTACCTAGGCTAGCGTTGGTAAGTTTGATTTGAGAATTTTCCACTTGTAATGTCATGTTCAGGCTTGCTTGAGGTAGGTTTGCGAAAATGCTGTCGAACTTATGGCATTTGTACTCGGCTAGGATTATTTATACTTAGGGTGAGGAATAATCCTATTTTACAAGCCTTTTATTAACTTGCCATGTTAGTTAGTAAGTTAGTTAGGTTAGTGGGGGACAAATCTTGCAAGCTTAATTTGACCCACTTCCCAGTGTCCGATGGAGCTGAAATTGTGTATACAGGTTTGGTTTAGATGACAATACAATATTTAAACATTCAGAAAAAAAAAGCTTTTTTTTAAGCTAAAAATTGGTTAGGGTTTCCTCAACACTTAGTAAACCTTAAAATTTAATATTTATTTTATTGTTACTTCATATTTTATTTAGGTACAAGCAATATTACTGTTTGCTGACATGAAAACAAGAATTGCAGAACACTTCAACTATGTCACTCCATTTCCGGTAGGGTTAAAAAAAGCAAAAGTGACGAAGTACTTTTGACGCAGATTGTAGGAACGGAACACAATATTTTATTAAACGTGCAGCGCTGCGTCAAACGAGCTTTTCGGTATCGTGTAACATAAACTTGTAGCATTAGCCATTCAAGGTTTCTTATACTATTGTATTGTTATATTATAATAACACTATGTTTGGCGTAACCGCGGCACGTCACTGAACATACAACGGGCGCGTGTTACAACAAAGAGTATAATAACGAAAACAACACGAGTGTTGATTGTGTAAATATTTTGCTTGGTAAACTTACACGTGCTTTCGTGATTTTCCTTAAAAAGATTGAACTAGAAATGAACAATGTTTGTTGCTTGCAATTTTCTTGCTAAAACATCTACTTACTTACATGATATGTTAATAAATCTACTGTCTGCAGTAAAAACGTGATCATAAACTTTATTAAAATAGATGATCGCAGTTCCAAGAAGAAGAAGATAAAGTATTTTTACACTTTTTTATTAAGTACTTTAATGAATCTTGGTGTCGGGTGGTGTCGGAAACACTAAGCTTTGATATTTGAGATTTATAAATCGTTTCTTTCGACTGACTTACTTTTTTTTTGTTTCAGGTAAGAAAGTTTTGGACTTTTTGGGACTTGTGGTACCTAACTTTTGGGTGTGGGAAATCTGGTAGGTAATAAGCCCGCATTACAGTGGTATTTTTGAATATTCAGTTTCTTTAAAAGAACATCTTATTATTTGATAATTGAACGTAAAGTTCATTCGCGTAGAACAATGATGGCCATACGACGATGAAGAAACATCGGATATCCGCCAGAACGACAGCTATTCATTATGATAATAAAACGGCTATGAATGACATCACTATCGTCCGCTATGGACCGACCCCTTTTCAAAATAATTACTAAAATAACAAAAAAATAACGACGTTGGATATTATTATTATTATCAGCCAAAAGATAAGGATCAAACGAATCTGAGCTAAATATTTACTAAAATAAAAACGCTCGTTAATTCCAGCAACCAAAAAATAACATGAGTGCTCATATTTTATTCTCGATTCGTGCCACAATTAAATGTCGTGAAAACACTTTTAGGTTTTCTTGAAAAACACCTAGCGAACAATGTAAATGCAAAACACCTTAGGGCTCTATCTCATTAGGACGCCATAGAAGCGACGCGACGCCAGCAGCATTTGGCTGTTTTGCCAAGTCTTAAAACCTAAAAGCCTGACAAGCTAGCTAGTTTATCCGGCCTATCCGGGTATCATGGCCGTACATCCTAAAAAACCAAGGATATCATGCCTTAATTCTAAAATAAAAGTCATATTTTTTGACGCCGACGGACCGGCGAGTTCGCGAGTTTGCCAAAGAGGTATTAAAACCGAAAAGCCTGATAAGCCAGTAGCTACTTTATCCGGCCCTTTGGGTATCAAGGACGTACATCCTCAAAAACCAAGGTTATCGTGCCTTAATTCTAAAATAAAAGTCATATTTTTTGACGCCGACACGGACCGGCGAGTTCGCGAGTTTGCCAAAGAGATAAAAAACCGGACAAAAACCAGGCCACGTCTAATTTGGCCGGACAAGCATCCGAAAAGCATGACCCTGTCTGGCTACATTCGGACGCCTGGCAAATGAGGTGAGACCCAAATGAGGCAGGGCTAGGAATTTTGTGATATTATTTAACAAGTTTCTATTCGGCTGCTGGCGTCTCGCTGCCATGGCGTCCCAATAAGATAGAGCTCTTAACTTTACCCTTAGATAGGGAACAATATGAACAGGTACTCATTGTTCACACCACCTTGTTTTGCCCATACTTTATCTATTTATCATCCAGCGGTTGCTCAAGCTTGAGTTTTTGTTTACCACCAGTTTTCACGGGAATGGCGAGTAACGAGCATTGTTCAATATCAAACGTGTTCACAATGTCTTGCCATCGTCTTCTTAGTTCGTGTGGCATTTTATGGCTGTCTTCCATCAATGTCAGTACTAGGCTCGATTTAATACATATCTTGAATCTTGATTGCATTGCGTCTTTTTCTTTAAGAATGAAACGATAGATATACCGAAGTGATTTCAATCATTTACAAGTGCGTTTCGTAATTGTCTAAAGTTGTCTTTATATAAAACTAGTTGATCCGGCGTACTTCGTACCGCCTTAAAATAAATAAAAGTTGTGTTTACCGACAGCAGCTCCACCTACTGGGACCAGGAACAGATTAAAATATACATACAAATTTCAACCATATTGGTCCAACAGCCGTCTAGGAGGAGTTCGATGACAAATACAGATACAAACACGTTTATAAAAAATGACTAAAAGAGCAATAGGGAAGTGTCATAAAAATATTTTCATCATTATCATTAAGTATGTCAGACGAACGACGCCCACTGCTGGGCATAGGTAGGCCTCCCCCAAGGATCTCCACAACGATCGGTCCTGCGCTGCTCGCATCCAGCGGCTTCCCGCGACCTTAACTTTACCAGGACGTCGGTCCACCTTGGAGTGGGCCTGCCCACGGAACAACGGAACGGTTTGCGTGGAATATTGCTGTTCATAGAAACTCTCGATCTCCCTCAGGATTTCAGGTATTGACGAAATGATGCTACCTTCCTCGGTTTTCAGCCTCGTCAATTGACTTTGCCTGATAGACAGATCTCTCGCGAACACTTTGGAGCCTTTGTTCTGCTCAATGGCTTCTTTAATACACTCGGTATTAAATTGGCGGAGAAAAAAAATATTTTATTGAAGAATATTATTATCTTATATTTGGGATATCTCGTTATCCCTTACTAAGACGTGTCACACTATATTTAAATATCGTATAAATGAAAGGCATTACATAATAAATTGTTATACTTAATATTACTGTAAGTGTGTAAGTATATTATATTTTCAGAACTCGCATTGCCCAAAAAACAGTTAAAACTTTGCCAACAAAAATACATTTACAAATTCCTATGTTTATTTATAGAATCGTCTTCAATCATATATGGTCGATCATGATAATTTATCGATCGTAATTTATGATCGATCTTTACGCTCGAAGAATGTGTGATGTGTACAGGTAGGAAATTGGCGGGTAAACATTGTAAAGCGGTCATCCAACCAACAACGGTCCTGGGGGGCTACCGCGTAACTTTATGGGCGTTTGTGCACTACCACTGAATTTTACCGATCCGGAAAAAAACGGATGCTTGTATTTAATTAATTACTATTATAAATGATTAATTATTAAAATACAAGCATCCGTTTTTTTCCGGATCGGTAAAATTCAGTGTAGTGCACAAACGCCCTATGGGTATGAACTTCATACGTTTTTGGGAACTAAGTCAATTTTATAAAGAAAATAGCCGCTATCAGTTCCTTGTTTTGTGACGTCGGGTATAACGTTAACTAGCTAGCAACGTTCAACAGAACAAAGCAGCAAAAATCTATCAAAATAAGAAATTCAAATGACAGTTGAAGCCCATACCCATATCCATATTTCTTAGCCGGTAGCCCCCAGAGCTTAAATAACGGCCAGGAAAAGGTCAAAACCCCCATGAATTCCTTAGACACCACTTTTCGTACGTGTACCAAGTATTTTACTGTGGTAGGAAGAAAATGCGAAGACAGTTTAACACAACTAACGAATGACATATTTTTTATTTTGTAATCAACATTTATTTTACGCGCGTACTAATCATCGAATTTGAAGCGCATTTTTTATTTTTTAAAGTCCATGTCGAAGGTCCCTGTCCACAACTATACGCGCGAGTCAGTCGCGTTTTGACATACCTACATGCACAGAACACGGAAAGATTTTTTTCTCTACATGCATCGTCCGCTAGGTATTGACATGGCAGTCCTTGTCTTATCTGTCTCATTGATAGTGATGTAATAAAAATCGCTGTTGAAATCGCGGCGAATTTCAGCGTTTCTGGACAAGCGCTTAGTTAGCTTTCAGTGTATGTAATGTTGTTTATTGTAAATTATTAATTCCTATCGTTTTTTTCTGATAATTTTCTTACCCAGTTCTATTCGAAAGGATTCGATGTAAGTAATTCGAATTCGTAAATAACATAATTAAGTACTTACTTTATATTGAAGTCCTGTTCGAACTTCAAAATATAAATTAAGTAGCTTTCTACTTTTAAATAAATGCAAATCTTTATTCTTAACCTAACGGGACTGTGAACGGGAATCGCTAAGGTCCGGTTGCTCGAAGCTTGGTTACGTTAACTTTAGGGTTAAATTATGGTTAAAGTAAAATTAACCGGCGGTCAAATTTAAAAAGCGTTGTTGAAGAAGCGGTTACTTTAACGAGCTAAATTATACATAAAAAAAAAGAGCAGTCAAATTACACATTTAACGGCACGGTCAAAATAACCGACAAGGTGGGGGTGGTTTAAATTTTGACATAGTAATTAAGGGAAGGTTAATGAAATAGTACAGACAACACTTTTAACCCAACGTATTTTTCTTTGACCGAGGTCAAAATTCACAACGGTTAAATTTTAACTTTAACTTTACTGTAATGTACGAGCAACCGGACCTTAGTCTATTAGAATCTAATCAACCACGTACGATTGTGTAGTTTTAATGGAAACTTGCTAAATAGGATAATAGAATCCCTCTTTCGCTGCTGATCCAGTGTTGCCAAGACAAGATATATAAATGATATTTCATTCTACTTAACGGGACTGTGAACGGGAATCCCAAAGCCTATTAGAATCTAATCAACCACGTACGATTTTGTGCTTAATAGGATCCTTCTTTCGCTCCTGATCCAAACACTGTTGCCAAGACAAGATTCATAAAAGCAATCTCATTCTACTTTACTAAATGAGAAAATCATATGTTTCAAGAACTCTCACGTTTATAATCGATACTAATATTTTAAAGAGAAAATATTTGTATTTTTGTTTGTAACAAATAAACTCTTTAACTAGGTAAGTACCTTTATTTAGACCTATTTTAAGAATCCTTTCACCGTATGAAAGCTACTGTCTTCCTGAGTGACATAGGCTATATTTTATCCTGATATTCCCACGGGAACGGGTACCACGCGGGTAAAATAAGATAATAAAATTATTTTTTTATTTTATTTAAAACTAGTTACCTACCACTTATAACTTTGTCTGCATGTTTTTGTAGGTACGTCAATTATACAATGTTCGTTGTGATTGTGTGAGATTCTTCTAGATAACAGTTTGGATAAAATCTATTTTTCAGACTTTGCGTAAGAAGTTGCGTAATGACAAAATATATTTTTTTTGTTTAAAACTGTAAGTACCATATACTTACTTAAGTAGTTATCACATGCATTTTTGTCTAAGTACTTACATGTTCTTATTATACGTCAGTAGTAGGTAGGTAGTAGGTACTTATTTGCGTTGTTTTGTGATTATGAGAGATTTCATCTCGATTATAGTTTCCTTAATTATGACTATTTAGTAGTGCGTTTTTCTTAGTTCTTTACACAATTAAATTGATTTCGCTAAAATCTATGCTTCAGACTTTGCGTAAAAAGTAAACAGACCAACAGTAACTTAAGACATAAGTTGATTAACTACGTATTAATAATACCTATTATAATATATTGTAGGTACCAGTCTAAAATACATATAAACCATGCTTTGATATTTACTTAGTGTTGATTTCTACCCTTATTTTAAATATATTTTTAGTATTAGCACGTATAAATTGATAGGTATTGTATTAAAATAGTTGCAATTTATTCCCATAAATTTTCGTTCAAATTCATTCTATTCAGTAAGCTTTTAATTTGTCGATGTTCAAAAGATTGACTTCGTCTCTATAGCAACTGTATGTATCGAGTCGATGACGATATTGTGCTATTGTAGGGAGTTTTTGTACGCGTCTGTATTTGTACAATCCGATGTTTGTTTACAGACTTTGTACGTAACCGCAATTACCCCAATCGTTGAATAATCGACCTTATTCTGTTATGAAAAAAGTTCTGATAGTAAACGATCTTGATGTTTCTGGAAAACTCATTTTGCTTAGTTTTCGTGACTAAAGTCGTCGTATTTATAACTGAAAGTTTCTTTTGATTACAAAAGTGTCAGTCTCTATGAAATAATAATAATTTTTAGCCCTTATAATATTTCTAATTTTAACGTCCCTAGGTTTCAAAGCAAGACTTTCCTACAGATAAATTGTTCTTTTCGAATGAACCGAATATTCCTACCTAAGCTTTACATATAGAAATCGAATAAAAGGTTTTTAGAATATAAACACAATCGACGTACAGTCGAAAGTAAATCATGCTTTACACTTGCGCTAAGTAAATCACTCGTATCAGTTCTCACCTATGAATTAAAATCGCGCTAAAGGAAAACATGTTAAAATATACGTGCTGTCAGCAGTACAAAACGGTAAAATGTAGTCATGAGCTTTCAATTCAAAGACTTGCTAGGCAGGTGCTCAATCAAAGTACGCAGACCTGACTACACAGTTAGCTGCCAAAAACCTAAAGTCATGGTTGAAAATTGATTCGTTTACTGAATTCTTCCTTTATATAGACAAATACTACATTATTTGAAGAAAATTCCTATTGTAAGCTTTCATAAACAACATTTTAAGCTTAATAACCGCGAAATATTCTTGTCGGAAAAGTCGAGAATGTCAGTAGCTAGCTACTTATGTACCTGCCAATATTATAATTTGATACCTTCATCACATCGATCAGCCCATCCCGTTTGATAGACAGATAATTGACAGCTTATATAGAAATAACCGTTATTTTTATAACGTTATTTAATCAACTAATGTGGAACAATAAGTAATTATATATAAGCAGAGAAATTTGAGGCTCTAGGAGAATGTTACTGTTACTTTTTTTTCTAGAAATCTGAAGTTCGAAAAGCAGTGTAGCAAAATGTTGAAAGCTTGTAACTCGTTCAAATGTTGAGTCATGTAACTTTTCATACAGTTCTTTTTGCATTACTAATTACAAAGTTTATGTTAATTCCTCCTTCAAAAAACAAGAAGAACAAAAAGAAACAAGTTCACGAGAGGTGTACCATGTACAATACAGGAAAAACCTCTAGTCCAACAAACAAAACTGCCTTCAAGTGAAAACAAAGCAAATATTTCTAGACATTAATAAAACGGAGAAACAAAAATTATTCATACATGCATGTATAAGGTTATCGCGGGTAATGTTTTGTGGAAATTAAAACATACTTTAGGCGCGTTGAAAATCACAAAGTTATTTTATTTTAATAAAAACTATCATCTTCATCACTTTAACTAAATTTATTAAGATTAAGTATGTCTTCTGTGATCTGTCCCCAAAGCGAAAAGCCGTGACCAAAAGAAATAATTCGCGAACCATAATTCGTATTTTAACGCCCTCAGTGAATCAATTTGAGTGAAACTCTCAGAAGGTCGTTGCGGTTTGTGTCAGATGAGCGCTTCGAGGTTGAAATGTATAATATCTTGATATTCTATCACAAATCGCATTTAAGAAATACTAGCATAGCAACGCCCCGCGGTTCTAAAGAAACACTAGTGGTTTCCCGCGGCTTTACCCGCGTGGTAGGTACCCGTTACCGTTATCATCATCATCATGTCAGCCGAATGACGCCCAATGCTGGGCATAGGCCTCCCCCAAGGATCTCTACAAAACGATCGGACCTGCGCTGCCAGCATCCAGTGGCTCCCCGCGACCTTGACCAGATCGTCGGTCCATCTTGTAGGGGGCCTGCCCACGGAACGTCGTCCGGTACGCGGTCGCCATTCGAGAGCCTTTCCGCCCCAACGGCCATCGGTTCTCCGCGCTATGTGGCCCGCCCACTGCTACTTCAATGATGCAATCCTTCGAGCGATATCGTTTGTTTTAGTTCTCCTGCGGATCTCATCATTTCTGATTTGATCGATCAGGGAAATACCAAGCATCGCTCTCTTCATTGCTCGTTGGGTGACTTTGAGCCTTCTTATGAGACCCACAACCTTACCGTTACCGATAAATCAAGATAAAATATGTATAGTCTATGTCACTTGGGAAGAATGTAACCTTCTAATTGTGAAAGATTTATTTCATTTCAAATTTCATTCAAATCGGTCCAGTAGTTTTTGAATCTATGCATTACACACAAACAAAAATCAAATATTCCTCTTTCTAATAATAGTATAAATTGTGACAAAAATCTATGTCCTTAGCTATCTCTGTGTCAGAGTCACCCAGATCCGTTCAGCCGTTCTGCGCCCCACGGCTTTACCGCTTGATTCCCTTATTCCCGTTCCCATGAAAATATCGGGGTTAAAAAGTAGCCTATGTGCTTTTCCAGACTAGAATCTATTAGGGTCCCTAGACGATCAAGCATGCTTGAGAAGCATTTACGTGCTTGAAAAGCATGCTTGATGACGCTTGACGCACTAGTTTCATACTTTTCATCAAGCATCGTCAAGCACGTAAAATGCTTGTCAAGCGCATCAAGCTTCGTTCTAGACGATCAAAATTGCTTAATGTGCATTCAAAATTCACGTGCTTGTCAAGCATGCTTGATCGTCTAGGGACCCCTTATCACTGTGCCAAATTCATCCAGATCCATTCAGTCATTTTCGCGCGATTGAGTTACAAACATGTTTCGCATTTATAATATTAGTAGTATTCAACCTAAGGAGCAGAGACATGTGTTAAATCTGGTGTAAAAACCCTTTTACTACCCGACATGACTTAGTTTACTAGATAAATCTCTCAAAGAATTTTATGAAAACCCTTTGTAGTGTTAGAGTGTCACTCTCGGATCAAATGAAAATAATCCCAAGGTCTTTGTTGTTTAGTAACGGCTTCTTGAACAGTAGATAAATCTGCTTACGGAATTCCAAAAAGCTATACAGTGAACATGAAGGCAGTCGTTTAGAATTGAATTTCATTAAAGATGAAGTTTCATATAAAAAATGCAAAATTTCACCTTGGAAATAAAATTACCATAAGTATAAAATTAAGGTAGGAATGATGAGTAGAAAATGATTGCAGATTTCAAAATGAAGGGAATTCCATTGTTTATTTATCATCATCATTTCAGCCGTTCGACACTCACTGCTGGGCATAGGCCTAGGTTTATTTATACTTACTTATCTTAAATAAAATATTTGAAAAAAGCTTCGTTATATACTTTAAAAGATCAAAGGATGTTTTTAACCGACTTCACAATTTAATAACAATGGTTTTGTACTAAAAGCTTCTTGTACCCGTAACTTCGCTATAAACTAAAACCTGGTTAAAGCTAGGAAAAACCCTACCTGGACCTGCGATGTGGAAGGCAGGTCTAGACTAATTTTAGCTTCCAATCGATATCTATCTCTTGCAATGTTTATTAGACCTTTCGTTTGCACTACTAATTTTAATTGACATGCCCCTTTCCTGTGTACGAAGAATCTGAAGGTCAAATTGACAATATTCGTTTTATAGATGACAATCGCAGTAGACAAAACATTTAACTACATGAGGAAGTATGTTGATAGCATTATTTATGGTGAATTCGAAATATGCAAACGATTAAAACCCTTTTACTACCCGACATGACTTAGTTTACTAGATAAATCTCTCAAAGAATTTTATGAAAACCCTTTGTAGTGTTAGAGTGTCACTCTCGGATCAAATGAAAATAATCCCAAGGTCTTTGTTGTTTAGTAACGGCTTCTTGAACAGTAGATAAATCTGCTTACGGAATTCCAAAAAGCTATACAGTGAACATGAAGGCAGTCGTTTAGAATTGAATTTCATTAAAGATGAAGTTTCATATAAAAAATGCAAAATTTCACCTTGGAAATAAAATTACCATAAGTATAAAATTAAGGTAGGAATGATGAGTAGAAAATGATTGCAGATTTCAAAATGAAGGGAATTCCATTGTTTATTTATCATCATCATTTCAGCCGTTCGACACTCACTGCTGGGCATAGGCCTAGGTTTATTTATACTTACTTATCTTAAATAAAATATTTGAAAAAAGCTTCGTTATATACTTTAAAAGATCAAAGGATGTTTTTAACCGACTTCACAATTTAATAACAATGGTTTTGTACTAAAAGCTTCTTGTACCCGTAACTTCGCTATAAACTAAAACCTGGTTAAAGCTAGGAAAAACCCTACCTGGACCTGCGATGTGGAAGGCAGGTCTAGACTAATTTTAGCTTCCAATCGATATCTATCTCTTGCAATGTTTATTAGACCTTTCGTTTGCACTACTAATTTTAATTGACATGCCCCTTTCCTGTGTACGAAGAATCTGAAGGTCAAATTGACAATATTCGTTTTATAGATGACAATCGCAGTAGACAAAACATTTAACTACATGAGGAAGTATGTTGATATCATTATTTATGGTGAATTCGAAATATGCAAACGACTAGGTAAGATAACAATGTTGTCATTTTATGTGCCATTTTGGTTATTGTAACAATGAGAAAGGACAATAATGGTTCCTGACTGTTTTGGTGGAAAAGTTTTTGAATCGACTAGGCATATCACACGTTATTAAGTACTATTATATATTCTGTGATATCACGGCATCATTTCCGTGTTTTGTAACGACATTTCGGTAGCGTAAAGTTGATGTTTTACACCTCCCTTCGGTTCTTGTACCTGTTTTGTCATTACAAAGGCTCGGATTCCGGTACACAACATTTTTTGCTAAATTACTCTGAGGTTGATGTCCGCTTCAACGGGGCCGCGAACTTGCAACCCCACGTTCGTTCGCCTTCATTATTGCGCTCGTATTTAACTCCGAATGAGGCTATAGCGAAATTCGCTTCGATATCGCTCGAAAAAATAATAATAAAGAGATATGATTGCGAATTCAGTTCGGCGTAGTCGCTGACTGTACTCCCTCTGTTTGTAAACGACGAATCGTGTCAGGCGACGAATTGAATGAATTAAAGAAGACATCGCACTAGAGCAGAGTTTTCGGAAATCTTAATTTTATTGATTTATGGCCGTGTGTTTTCATAGCGCTTTAAAAAAATATCGGTACCTACTTGAATGTAGTAATGAAATAGGGTTTCACTTGTTTTGATAGTTCGTTTTGTAGTTATCACTTCACATTACATTCCTATTGTTATGGAATTCATAAAACTTTGCAGTATAATTTACTTTTCCACTTCATTTCCCATTTCACCGTAATAAATGAGGTGGAATAATGAATTTATTTCATTTTATTACTTTAGTTTAGTATCGGAGTGTAGTAACATGTTTTACACCCTCCCATTCTAAATGTTATGACTGGGGGTGAAATTGCGACCGTTAAGCATTTTATTTCACGGAAAATAATGTTGTATACAGTTGCATTCTATGAATGTTCAAGATCGATCGAAGTAAGTTGTACAGTTGGGTTAATTTTAATTTAATCTAGTTAAAGTTCTAATTTATTCGGATGTAAATAAATCTATTCCTACCACAATTTACGCACATTTCTGGTTGTGGTAAAATTCTCAACAACAGCATTATACAACAAAAAATTATACGTTAGGTAATTGATATTTTAAATAGTGCAGGTTTTACCAAACCATAAAATAAATAGGGGCTATTACTTATTTGAATTTAAAAATATGAACATTCAAAATGAACGACAGATTTACGTTTCAGTAAAGACATCTCATCTATCCCGAGCATCAGATGTGCGACAGGTGGCGCCCGTGTCGCCGCTGCATCCAAGTTTTACAACCTTTTTATGGCTTTTCATTTTATAGCTTATGTAGCCTCTTCTATGTTTTATTTGCTAGAGGTCCAACCTCCGCACAAAGGAAAATCGAATTTATTAGATTCCTCGGGTTCATCCGAAGGCCTCTATTTCGGGATTTCTGTTTCAGGAATGTGTAATTGTTTTCCCACTGGCTGGCCGATGTTCACTTGTTCGTAACAATCAGTGATAGGAAATTCGTGGTGTATAAACTGAAGGGTTTGTTTGAAGTTTTCAGATTAATAGTTGACATTTTCAGTTTTAGTTCACATTTGCTTGCTTATCCTCGGCTAAATCTTGATAAAAATGTTAATAAAGTCAATTTTCTAATGTAAAGAAATAACGACCTATTTAATTGACATAATTGCCTATGATCAGGTAACTATTTGGCTTCGAGCCAATTCTACTACAGTGTACGCTGTGTTTCCTAGAAACGAAATAGTTAAACACTTCGTCGATCTACCTAGTCGTTTATGTAGTTTTAGAAGACATTAGCCCCAAATATTTTCACTAAATTCATGTAAAACTGATACTATGAACACTTTCGATAAACACATGAATGAAACTAATACATCATTATATTATAATAACTTCCTACAATTTCCCCATAGAAAACGGCAATTTCATAGATAATAATAGACTTAATATAATAATGATGTATTATAGAAAAATGGAAAATAAAGTATTTAGAAAAAATCGACCCGTCTGACAACAATGATGTAAGTATTAGTTAATTTCATGTGTTTTATGGAAAGTGTTCATATTATCAGTTCATACCAATAAGCATGTGTCAAATACACGCGTTATTAAAAACCTTTGTTTATTTAATACTTTAACGAGATAAAATATTAGGGGTTAAAGGTGGTTAAAGTATCAAATTGCCGTTTTGTATGGAGATTTTCTTACAATTATTTTTCCATAAGTACTACGGTTTGCCAATGATGTAGTTCTCATGGCTGAGACCTTGGAAGACCTGAACACAATGCTCGAAGATCTCAGTAATGCTTCTCAAAGAGTGGGTCTAAAGATGAACATGGATAAGACGAAAATCCCGCTCCAGTTAATGTTGGGAACATTACACTCGAAGTTATTGACTACTATGTTTACCTAGGACAGACGGTCCAGTTAGTTAATTCCAACTTCGAGAAAGAGATCTCTCGTCGAATCCAGCTCGGATGGGCAGCGTTCGGTAAGCTCCGGCGTATATTCGCGTCCGAAATACTTCAGTGTCTCAAGACGAAAGCCTTTGACCAGTGTGTGTTGCCAGTAATGACATATGAAAGTATGAGACGTGGTCTTTTACTATGGGTCTCATCTCATAAGAATGCTCAAAGTCACCCAGCGAGCAATGGAGAGAGCGATGCTTGGTATTTCCTTCCTCGATCGAATCTGAAATGATAAGATCCGCAGGAGAACTATAACAACCGGCATCGCTCGAAGGATTGCAGCGCTCGAAGGATTGCATCGTTGAAGTGGCAGTGGGCAGCGCAGCACACATAGCGCGGAGAACCGATGGCTGTTGGGGCGGAAAGGTTGTCGAATGGCGACCGACAAGGTAGACCGAACGATCTGGTCAAGGTCGCGGGAAGCCGCTGGATGCGGGCAGCGCATGACCGATCGTTGTGAAAATCCTTGGGGGAGGCCGAACGACGCCCACTGCTGGGCATACCCAGCAGTGGGCGTCGTTCGGCTGACATGATGGTTATCTCTTATAATTTTACACGCTTATTTATGGACATTTTAACTACTAAATGACATATTCGTGAAGAGCAAAAAAAATATAAGTAATAAACTAAGCTACAAACTAATAAAGTACGAAATTCTGGAAACATAAACTTTCGTGATAAGTTTTTTCTATGTAAATAATCAAATATCGTGGTTATGTTGCTCGATCGATACGGTCTTAATTTAACGCAAAAATAAATTATATATTTCTGATACTTATTATAAAAGTTGTTAAGTTAAATGTACAAAAGAAAAAAATGGAAATTTCATACTTTAACCCTTTATATATATAGCTTGACTCGGGAAAAATGTACTAAGCGTTTAACTGGTGTTTTTTTTCGATTCAGACTTTCCACAAATGACCTCAAACATCCAAACAAACTTTACTTTTTTATTGTAAATTATTAGTACTTATCCATACTTGCATACTAATATTATAAAAATGTGAAATTGTGTTTGTTGGTATGTTTGTCTGTCTTTCACGTCAAAATGGAGCAACGGATCGACGTGATTTTTGGGAGCCGAAGAGAGACAAAGGTTACTCTTTATCCCGGAAAAACATCACGCTCCCGCGGGATAGAGTCGTGTAGTCCACGCGGTCGAAGCCGCGGACGGAAGGCTAGTAGTTAAATAATAGTGTGATAAATATTCATTATTATACATCCAACGAGCCAAGGTAATATTAAGTACTTTAAATAAAATAAAATATTCAGTAGTAGTTAATTCTGCAGTCCAGTATCCATTCATTTTTATTAGGCTCTCTCTTTCTACGTTACTTGCAATACAATATTCATAAGCCATACATATTCCTACCTATTTAATGATCACATTAATTGTGCATATTAATGACGTCATCATGTCACACCATATCATTAACGTGTATAATAATTTATTTATACTGTTACACTATTTCTGTATAGTTAACATAACACTTGTGTCTACACAGCAATAATAATTTCTGCTTTATTAACTACACTTCAATTCAATTTCAACTGATTGATTCAAATTCTGTATTTAGAATATTCTAGCGCTCTGCTCGCGACTGCGTGGACCCCCTTTTTAACCCCCTTAGAGGGGGAATTTCCAAAAATCCTCTCTTAATGCTCCCCTATACTCTCCAAGGAACATACATCCCAAAAGCTTCTTGCGCCCAGTAGTTTAGTAGGCTGTGCGTTGTCTGTCAGTCAGTCAGTATCGCAAGTGAACTTAAAATTTTTGTAGTTACTAGCGGCCGCCCGCGGTTTCACCAGCGTGGTTCCCGTTCCCGTGGGAATATCGGAATAAAAAGTATCCTATGTGTTATTCTAGCCTATACCTAATCTATCTTTGTTGCAAATTTCATCCAGATCCGTTTACAAACATTGCTACAATTCATTGAGTCGTTAAAGACGTTTTCAGTTTACTGAGCATTATGTTAAAATATAAAAGTTGTTGGCCAGAGAGAGAGAATTCAGTCTAGCGGATATTTTCTAAACAAAATTAATGCCTTACATTACAACAGACCTCCATAGCAATACTGATCACATACATTTTATTATAATTTATTATATTATATAGCATGTGGAGTCATTAAACTTTTCAACGACGTCACAAGGTTCTCAGTGCAAGGAAGGGCGCGATATAATTATGCTCATTATGCGCTATGCGCTACGCAGTTTTTCACGCTTTACGACACTAGGTGCCATGTAGGTACTTACTACTGTGGAACAAAATGCGTATAAAAGCGTTTTAATCTTCTATGATTACATTTCTTTTTAATTTTGTAGTTCAACTACTATCATGAAACATTCAGAATGAGAAGCTGCGTATCTTACACCCGATTGTTTAAAAAGACTTGGCATTGTTAAAGGAGATCTTAAAATAAAAATTATTAAAAAAGCTAAGAAGGAAAAAATGAGTTGTTTACCAAAAAGTCCTTACCAAGCAACAGGCTGGCATCCTCATTTGCCATTCTTCATCACAAAACCTTTTGATAGATGGATTTTTCTGAAAGCCATTATTTATTATTATTATACTTGATATTTCTATAGACGTTAGTTCTACGATTCTGCCCCCCGTTGCCCTAACAACGTGGAAAAGTCTCTCAAGTGCCGTCTTTAGTCGCATTTGGGAATCGTTATTGTTATAGCAACGTCAACATACGTCCAGAAAGGTCAAGGCTAAGGCACTATAATATTATAATTTGTGTTGTAGGTCTAGTACTTATATTGTTGTATGAAGGTGTAAATTGATCCCTCCTTCAGAACAATTAGTGCGGTTTTAAGCGCATTTCCCCTTTTTGTGGGAATAGCAGAACTGAGAGAAAATGCCAGTTAAAAAAAAACCAGAATAAAAAGTAACCTACTTACTTTATTTCCTTTTGTCTGACGCCATAACAATGATGTTTTCAGCATTATTGTGTTCCGGCAGTTAGAGATAAGATAGCCAGTTCCTCAGTGATAGAGGATTCCGGGAGTAGTGCGCTTCCACCTTCAGCCTTATCATCACTTAACATCAGGTGTGATGAAGGCTAAGTGCTAACCCGTTGTGGATAAAAAAAAAAGTTTTTCCTTATTTTAATTTTTAGTTTTTTGCATTCACAATGCAATTTTTATTACAGAAAAATGGAAAATGAAGTATTTAGAAAAAATCGACCCGTCTCACAACTAGCTCCGATGGGACTCCTAAGTTTTTCCTATTTGATACTCCATTATTTTTAATTTTAATTATATGTTTTCTGAAATAAAAATATTAATGAAAGTCTTGCTTTACAAATGGGCGAGGAAAAATATGCGACTTTTATTAATCACTGCTCGCTTGATTACTTTAATATAACAACGCTTCATAAACTTTCACTCGGCAGTAATTGCACTGTGCAAAATGTTCGTCATCAAATGATGTTATCACTCAACTCACAGTAGCAATCATGTTTATAATATTAAACATGGCGAATGTACAGTCAAAAGCACAAGAAGCTTTGCAGTTGGACTGTGTCAATGCTTTTTTACGAAGTTTTACTGTTTTAACGTAGGTCTACGTGATATGTAAAACCGTAAATAAGTTCTCGTTTTCACTATCCACTGTATTTTTACATTACTTTATAGCAAGAATTCGAAAATTAACTCTTTGATTAAAATCAGAAGAAAAAACGAATATTAAATACCTCTATCAATATTTAATTTCAGTTTAAATAATAGCTTAAGTAAGTATAATAACTTTGTTAAGTATAAACCATTTCAGTTAAAAGTTCCAGCTTTGAGGATGAAGTTAAAGTTATGAAAGTTATTTTTTTGTAGAATTTCAAATTAAGCTCATTTATTCTAATTAAGGTACGGTCAAGATATTTCATAAAGGAAGTACGAAATAAACTCCTCCTGAATTACGCTGCTTCTGTAACAAACTCAAAGGGGCTGTGAAAATATTCAAGACTTCGAATTTTTTATTTTTAACAGATACTATGAAAAATGTAGGTAGACAGATAAGTAATGTTCGGACATGAAATTTGCCATAAATCCATACTAATATTATAAATGTGAAAGTGTGTTTGTGGGTTTGTTTGTCCGTCTAACACGTCACGAATCGACGCGATTATTGGTATTGTGATAGCACGTTTTATCACGGAAATGTGTCATATTCTCTCGGGATATCGCCGTGTAGTCCACGCGGGCGAAGCCGTGGGCTGGAAGGCTAGTATTAAAAGCTACCACGTACGTACCTAATTGAATTTAATGACATAAAAGTATAATTACGGGGCATAGGTGACTGAATATCTAAGTAATTTTCTGCTTTTCATAGAAGGCATCAGTTGTTTATTTATGTAGGAGGACAGCAGGACTGTTTTACAAAGGTCACCAAAGACGCATTGAATTTTCAAAACAATTACTTACGAGCACAATAGTACGTTTCAACCAAATCAAATCCTTCAGTGTGTCTGTTTGAAATCAGCGTGAACCAATCCTTTTGTTCGTCTGCTGATGTATCATAACAACATTAATGGTGTTACGACAAGCGTGTTATGAAACCAAACGATGATGTCTCGCTTTATCGTACGCACCCAGTGATTTGTCTCTGTAAATATGTTTCATTGATCTTATTATTAATATTACTAGTTTCGAGTGATCGTTGAAGTTAGGCGAATTTCGCAATGGTACGTCACGGGAGGGGTGACCAAAAATTTATTTATTTTTCCTTTTTTATCTACAACGGGGTAGCAAGCAAATAAAGCTTGTTTCTATTTACAGTAATTTAAGTAACATTAATTTATGCCAATAAATCTGGAAGTATCATTTCTCAGGTTAAGATAATATGGAAATTCATTTCTGCGACAGTGGAGATAAAAGAAGTGTTGTTTTATACATGCTTAGTTTTACGTTACTTACATATTTAATATCGCAGAAAACGCTTAAATACTTTTATCATTCAATAGCTATGTTTACGACTTAAGTTTACAATGTTAGCTTGACATTTTCCATTGATAGAAATTACAGCTGTGTCAATTTCATGCCATTGTTCAGTAAGCAAATGCATAGTATTATAATTATCATGAAATTATGAATATTGTTTTATAGGTATTATCAGAATCATTCCCAGATCACTGTCACACAAAATGTTCAAAATTTGCACTTGTTAGCTAAGCTAGTACTTAACTGGCATATTTTCTCTGAATTGCCTTAAAATTATTCAAATTTAGAGTATAAATTAAACTTACAAACTTACTTACTTAGATTGTAAAACAACATTATTTTTTAGCTGAGTGATCTTCGTTAACAAATAAAATGAAAAATATAAGAAAAACCGGGAAAATGTGATAACCGCTAAGGGACAAACACTTAAGAAGAATCGATGAAACCATTTACATTATGTTTTTGTCATATGTTTAACATATTTTAAACATAACATTGGGAATGCGTACATACCCAAAACATGTTAAATGCTAATGTGAACTTAAATGTCTTAACTACAATTCCCATTTTTCTATGAAACTCTTTTGACCTATAATCACGCTGATGAACTGTTAAGTGCGGTAAGTAGTGTTGCAATAATTGCTAATTGCTGGCGCTAACTAATGGATTGCCTACAATTACAAATTACTGCGATGTGACCTCACTAACCCGAGAACTGGGGCGGAATACGGTGGTCGGTGCTGCGTGACCTCATCGGGCTGAATAATATTTAATGAAGCATCGAACGACACTAGTTCACATTTTGTTTTATTCACAACGGGTTAGCATTTAGCCTTCATCACATCCGATGTTAAGAGAAGATGAAGCTGAAGGTGGTAGAGTACTAGACCCGGTACCTATCTACGGGTACGTGGGTTAGGCCCCCGGTGTGTGACGCCCCCGTGGTGGAGGCACCCGATTTTCAATTAAGTTATAACAGCCGATTTCGGGTCTAACCCACGAACCCGAATACACAACCTCTGAGGAACTTGGTATCTTATGTGCACTTGTGCACTACACGGAATTTTACCGTCCGGAAAAAAACTGATGATTGTATTTTAATCATAAATTATTAATTCTTTATTATTAATTTATTTATTTCGTGTAGTTTCAATGTTTCAAACCCTAAACTGCGCTGCACGTGCGAGTAAAAAAGTGCACAAGCCAATCATCCGTTTTTTTCCGGACGGTAAAATTCCGTGTAGTGCACAAGCGCCCTATCTCGAACTACCGGAACACATTTTTGCTATGGTGGTAGATTTAGATAAGATGATAAGCTAGCCTATCGTTCTTACCTACAATAAATCCTACCACCAACCAAACCGAATACAATTTGTACCCTCACTGGAAATCGAACTGGGGACCTCTGGGTCTGATACCGGTGGTACGTACCACTACACCATAGAGGCGGTTGGCGTACATAATAAAATAAAGGTTTTTAGTGCCCGCTCGGCTGACGTTGTTTGTTTATTAACTGATAACTGCTTACTAATGAATTGCCTAAGTACAACTACAAATTTAATTACTGCGATGTGACCTCACTAACCCGAGAACTGGGGCGAAATACGGTGACCTCATCGGGTAAAACAATAATAAATTATGCATAGAACAACACTATTAAAGGTGATTACAATCTTGGCCATAATGGAATAAAGAAAGTAAAAACATATTATGGTTTGGTTTTTAGTTCCTTGTGAGTTTTTACTTCAAGTAATAGAAAGGTGCGTACAGTAAAGTAAATGTACAGTAAAATTAATAATAATAAATAATAAATAATAAATTTTTATTTCATTGACCATAAAATTACAATTACAATAACTTTACAATAAGCAGGCTTTTATAAAGGATTAGTCTTCAAGTTTACAATAATATTGACGTAATATTTCATTTTCAAGGAGAAGTGTTACCACTGACCCTAAATTGGTTATGAAAATAACCTGTGCTTAGGGATTCAGCCCCTTCGCTACAAAAACCTTAAAATGTTACATAGCTAATTCATTTAAATGGACAACGAAAGACAACGAAAATTGACGAATTTGTATTGCTTCTAATTAAAAAATGGTTTTAATAATTTTCATACAGTCGCCATTGAGAAATATTTATGTACTTAGTTAGGTACCTCGCACGCTTCGATATACTCGTATCTGATGGCGACTGAACTTTTTTACATGATATAATAATTTTAAGTAAGTAATTAGAATATCTTAAATTCTATAAAATTATTAACGAGTATATAACGTAAAATCTACAAAATAATGATCACTTTATCAAATATATAGGTAGTATACACGTTTACTTTACAAAAAGGTATACTTATGTTAAACAATTTTCTTTTACACAACCATTTCAGTTAATTGGTTTTTCAGTGTAGGTACCAATCAACGAAGGTTTTCGGCAAACATCTCGCGCGGTTTGATTACGAAACCTGCGGCGTAGATCAAAGCTCTGGCAACGTTACTGGTAATCATTAAAGTTCATTAATTAAAAAGTTGTTCGTATCACGTTGCAGTTCGTTCTAGATAATAGCACTGAGTACTGAGTGGTGCTAAACTGTGTGGGCGTCAGGTGTCTGCCTAATGGAGTGTTAAGATAAGCCGAGATAGCACTACCCCTTTCCCCTCACGTCTCGAAAAGTGCTAGTATCATAGGACTAAGTAATCGGGCGGAGATAGCCCTTTAGATAGTTTAACATTTGCTAAAGCTTTGCGAAGATATGAGGGATTACCAATACCATACGTTTTCCAAAGTGTTGGTACCTATTCGTTAATACCTGGTTTGAGTTGAGACTACTTAAGCTTATATAAATGTCATGATTTTACAACGGTCTAAGTTATTATTTATTTTCATAATTGAGTCAACTTATTAATTTGCTATTAATTGGAAATTTGGAACTGCTGTAAACGAATATTTAATAATGAAATTCAAAATTCAATTTCGTTTTTTAATTTAGGTTGATTAAACAACACTTATGAACCTCAATGAAACTACGCCATCGGTTGTCAAATAGACCTTGTAACAAGAAGAACCGGCAAGATTATTTATAATGCATACAGAGTCGTCAAATTGAAAAATAACCTTCACATAATAGTAAGGTCACTTTCCATCACAATACATTTGGAATTAAGTAGGTACAATTTTTTTGTTACCTCAGATCATAAACTAAGAAATATCGGATATAAGTGATTAAACCAGTGCATTTTCAAATTAAGAGACTCATAATCTTACTTTTATCTATCTCTGGCCGTATAACATTTGTAACATCTAATCAAAGGCAGAATTCTGCCAAACAATAGCAAGTAAAAAGGCACGGTTATAGCACAGTATTAGTATTAGTGCAAGAGGCCTGCCCTATGCTGATATTGACCGCGCAGTAAAACCGCACGGACCACAGCCTTGCTTCCCTTGCACGTGATCGCTGGTCATGAGGCGAGCCACTTTACGATTGGCATCAAAAATGCCAGAACACTAGTACTAAGCGATGTCATTGGACAAATATTTTTTTTGTTACATTTTATCCAAAGGCACAATCCTGCCTACCAATAGCGAGTAAAAATGCACGGTAATAAGTGCAACAGGCCGGTATTGATATTGACCGCGCAGTAAAACCGCACGGACCACAGCCTTGCTTCCCTTGCACGTGATCGCTGGTCATGAGGCGAGCCACTTTACGATTGGCATCAAAAATACCAGAACACTAGTACTAAGAGATGTCATTGCACAAATAAATTTTTTGTTACATTTATCCAAAGGCACAATCCTGCCTACCAATAGCGAGTAAAAATGCACGGTGATAAGTGCAACAGGCCGGTATTGATATTGAACGCGCAGTGAAACCGCACGGGCCACAGCCTTGCTTCCCTTGCACGTGATCGCTGGTCATGAGGCGAGCCACTTTACGATTGGCATCAAAAATACCAGAACACTAGTAGGTACTAAGAGATGTCATTGCACAAATAATTTTTTTGTTACATTTATCCAAAGGTACAAATTTGTTCTGCCTTTAAACAACCCAGTACCTACCTTTATCTTTACAAATCTTTAATTAGATCGCAGCTTGAATATGCTGTAATCGTATGGAATCCTATCTATGATAAGTACCATAAACAGCTCGAATCTGTTCAGCGCAAATTCCTAAGATTTCTTAACTTTAAATGTTCTCGCCAAAGAGAATCTTACGATAACTTACTGGATAAATTCTCCGTTAATACGTTGGAGATGAGGCGGTCACTTTTGAGTTCTTGCTTTTTGTACAGCCTGTGTCACAATCGATTCGATTGCATTGATATGATCGGCAAAATTAATTATCAAGTGCCAAGTAGATCTAAGCGAATTCAACAAATGTATCCGCACCGTTTATTTTCACTCCCGATATGTAAAACTAACGCGGGTACTCGTGCTCCTTTATATAGAGTAATGAACCTATACAATGTAAGTCTTAACAACGTCGATATGTTTTGTCTGTCACCATCTCAATACAAAAAACAAGTCAACTTAGCCCTTACACATAAGTAGTCTTTCTGTGTCTTTGTCTTATTGCTTTTACATGAACCTTGGAGTTTTGGAAGAAGATATAACAGTATCTACTCTTTTTATTTTATTTATTTATTACTTTGCCTAGTTTATAATATAAGTAAGCACAAGATCAAAATTATTAATAAAATAAGTTAACTAGCTTTCTTGTGGATGTTTAAAATATCATTCATTATCTGATCGTATTTTTAATGTACCACCGCACTGTTGAAGTTCTATGTCTTAGCGCAATTGTTTAATTTATACGGTAATTAGTGGATAATGAGGTTGGCTGTACAATGACTTAAGACTATACTACATTTGAATTGTTAACCTTACACTTTATTGTACAACTGTTTTTTATCCTTAATAAAATAAAATAAAATAAAATAATTAACCTCTCGACGATCAGGGGTATCAAATTACAGGCTCATTTTTTACGTAAACAATGCATCTTAGCGCGTGATAGAATATCAAGTTTTGACATTGATTCAATTTAGTATTTATTACACCTAAATCCATTATATTAATTTTGTGGATAACATCGTACCTTATTTATCGTGTTTTCATTAAATAGTAGTTTGATTTATGTCGGTGCCATCCGACAACAAAGCGATATGATATGATATGGAGTTTTGTTATTAATCTCATATAGTTATTTTTACATCTAAATTCATTATATTAATTATGGAGATAACATTTTACTACATGTATCCTGTTTCTAATAAAAAGTATTTTGATTTGTGGCGGGGCCAACCGTCAACAAAGCATGATCAAGCAATTGTACTTTAATTTGCCAATAAGTACTGAATAATGTATAAAATCATGTTATTACTTTTAATATTCATATCAATTAATTTATTACTGAAATGTAATGTATAAGTATCTAAGTAGGTAACGTGTTCTTTTACGTTGGTACACGTTACTTCCGGTTGAAAAGAAAGCAAATAGATAATTATTGTAATTATTGTATTTATAAATAATGTTATGTAAAATCATTATTTGATTTTGGAATACTTTTTCATAATTGTTATGTTTATATTGTGGTATTTTCTGTAATTTTCACGTATTGAAATTTATCAGTTGAATTGGCGGTAGACGCTAACATTTATAAGGCGAGGCCGCCATTGTAGCGGGTTAGTCTGGTCCGAGCCGTCAGCGGTGTATAAGTTAAGTAACTATTCCGTTGTTTCATATTTCTCATTCCTTGTTTTTCTTGCTGTTTAATGCTGATGTATTGTCTAGTAAATATTGCTGAAGATTTGCCCTTGTTCGAAGGATATTCGGTAACTTGTTAAATGTAAATGCTTATTTGTTGATAATATTAAATTAAAGTTGTCCTTATCGGTTTCGAATAAATTATGTGAGTACTGAAATAATATAAAGTAACAGTTTATAGAAAATGCTTGATGATATTCGTAAATGTTGTTTAATCTTTTATCATGAAAAGTAATGTTGTTAAATGTGTTGTATGTTCAACAACGACATGATTATTTGTAAATGTCGTTGTTTCTGTTAAAGCTGGTGAGTTTTTTTCGCCCGTTTTTCTTGTCAGCTAAAAGATGTCCTTAACGGGTGGTAGGTAAAAAAATAAAAGGACGATTTAAAAGAATAAAATAGTTTATTAGAGATTTGAGATTTTTATTAATCCTGACCTTATTGAAATAGAAGCTTTATAGTTTTGCTTATAGTTATTTGAATAGTTTAATGCTTTTATCAGAATAGTTATATTTAGATTTGAGATTTTTATTAATCCTGACCTTATTGAAATAGAAGCTTTATAGTTTTGTTGATAGTTAATTGAACAGTTCAGAATAGTTCTATTTCTATATTATCCGCCCTAAATCTATCATCAGAAGTGGGATGGTCTTGCTCCCATTACTAATACATATATGTTTTATTTTTCATGTTGCTGCGGTTTCGGTTTATCTGCTACATTCAGCGACGCTGCCGTTTCAAACTATGGTCATCCATCGTGGCAAGGTGGCGCTGCCGTTCTTCTATCCAACCTGGCAATGGAGCTGATTCCTGGTGATGTACAGATACCTCCCCAATGGAGATGAAACTGCATCGCCACGGTCGCTAAATCTGGTATAGCCTTTCGGGGCTTCTGTATTTTATTTTGGTTTTATTTTTTCGAATAGATTACTTAGCTATTAGCTTATGTTGTTTATTCAATAACATTGAAAATTACCTACTAGATGATCATACCAAATAATTTTTTTTGTGTAAACTTACGGTAATCATTGTTGTAATAATATGACTCGCTACAGATATTTATTTTAAAATGCTAGAAACTGATAAACCTATTATGCAACACTAGGGTTCATTTCTGAAAATCTTGCCGGGTAGTATAATTATACAATAGGTAATAGTGCGGTGGCTTTCCAGTGTTCCTTGATTAACATTAGTCATTTGCAACTAAAAATAAATAAGAGGCGGTCTTTGGAGCAAAGTGAAAAAATAATGATATAATTTTACTTAACCTTAGGTTTAGAAAGGTTTAAGTTCGTGAAAGTCAGTGTTATTCTAACAATTAAGTCGTAAAATATAGTGGAATAGAGTCGGGTAGGTACATAAAATTATCATTTTCTTGTCGTCCTATTTTGCTAATTCAAACCGTGATTATACCTCCTTTAGTGGTTTGTAAAATAAAGGGTTTATGGTGGTGCAACTTGGTATTTTGAACCGCGTAGTAATTTAATCATTATTGAATCAAAATAATGTAAGATTAACTAGATTTTGCTAATAACAATGACATTTTACATTTTAGTATTCAAATCTTTGCTTTTTTTTTTAGTTATACAACAAATATGGGCAATTGAAAAGTATTGTTGCCATAGTTATTTAATAAGGCTCTAATTTCTTTTTCAGCATAGCATTACTTAGATTTTCAATTAATAACCTATTGCAAGAAATTTTATCAAATCTAGATAGGTACTAAAGTTATAAAGTTTTTTTATATCTACTACGAATTCCCCATTGGTATACTATCTTACAAAACTTTGATTTTGAAGTGGCTTCTAGAAAGTGATAGTTAATTATATAAGTTATAACAGTGTTAATAGGTTTTAACACTGTACGACAAAGTATACCTCTTGTTAAAAAGCTTACCCATTTAAGTTTAAATAGATTGCTATGGTTCTTTCGTATTACCTGGTTGCCACCACAACCATCTTTAGACTTGTTCCTTGATAGACGGAGTACAGTGAGATTAGATTTATTTTTATCCTTTTTTTTATTTAACTTTAATCATTTGGAACGATTTGCTCCACTAAATATTATTGCTAGCTTTCTTATGATAAAACGGCCACGTAAGAACGGTACACAAATTTGAAAAAACAACTTCTGTCTTTTGTCTAACGGTATGTTATTACAGTTTGTTATCAATGTTGATTTTGTTTTTCCTGATGAAAAAAAAACAAGGTTTCGGTTTGTTGGTTTTAATCAAAAAAATGTACTACCTAGTAGACTAGAAGTACATTTTCCATTCGATTTTTCATGGATTTTCCATAGGTTTTCCATAAGTTTCCCATAAGTTTCCCATAAGTTTTCCATACGTTTTCCAAACGTTTATCATAGGTTTTCCATGGGTTGTTCCATACGTTTTCCATGGGCTTTTCATACGTTTTCAATGGGCTTACTTATACGTTTTCAAATAGCTTTCCATAGGATATCCATGGGTTTTCCATGCGTTTTCCATGGGATTTCCCATACCTTTTTCATTGGTTTTCCGAACGTTTTTCATGGGTTTTCCAAACGTTTATATGGGTTTTCCATATGTTTTCCGCGGGTTTTCTGTTATCCATAGGATTTCCATGGGTTTTCATAGTTTTCCATACTTTGCGATAGTTTTCGATGGCTTTCGATGGTTTTTGATGATTTTCGATGGCTTTCGATGGCTGTCGATGGTTTTCGATGGTTGTCGATGGTTTTCGATGGTTGTCGATGGTTTTCGATGGTTGTCGATGGTTTTCGATGGTTTTCGACGGTTTTCGATGGTTTTCGATGGTTTTCGATGGTTTCCGATAGTTTTCGATGGTTTCCGATAGTTTACGATGGTTTCCGATGGTTACCGATGGTTTTCGATGGTTTTCGATGGTTTTTAATGGTTTTCGATGGTTTCCGATGGGTTTCGATGGTTGTCGATGGTTGTTGATGGTTTTCAACGGTTTTCGATGGTTTTCGATGGTTTTCGATGGTTTCCGATGGTTTCCGATGGTTTCCGATGGTTTCCGGTGGTTTTCGATGGTTTCAGATGGTTTCCGATGGTTTCCGATGGTTACGGATGGTTTTCGATGGTTTTCGATGGTTTCCGATGGTTTCCGATGGTTTCCGATGATTGCCGATGGTTCCCGATGGTTTCAGATGATTTCCGATGGTTTCAGATGGTTTCCGATGGTTTCCGGTGGTTTCCGATGGTTTCCGGTGGTTTCCGGTGGTTTTCGATGGTTTCCGATGGTTTCCGATGGTTTTCGATGGTTTTCAATAGTTTTTCCATAGTTTTCGATAGTTTTCGACAGTTTTCGACAGTTTTCGACAGTTCTCGATAGTCCTCTACAGTTCTCGATAATTCTCGATAGTTCTTCACAGTTCTCGATAGTTCTCGATAGTTGTCGATAGTTTTCGATAATGTTAGATAGTTTTTGATACTTTTCGATAGCTTTTGATAGCTCTCGATAGTCCTCGACAGTTTTCGATAGTCCTCTACAGTTCTCGATAGTTCTCGATAGGTAACGACAGTTCTCGATAGTTTTCGACAGTTCTCGATAGTTTTCGACAGTTCTCGATAGTTATCGACAGTTCTCGACAGTTCTCGACAGTTCTCGACAGTTCTCGACAGTTCTCGATAGTTTTCTATAATTCTCGATAGTTCCCGATAGTTCTCCACAGTTCCCGATAGTTCTCGATAGTTGTCGATAGTTTTCGATAATGTCAGATAGTTTTTGATACTTTTCGATAGCATTTGATAGCTCTCGATAGTCCTCGACAGTTCTCGATAGTCCTCTACAGTTCTCGATAGTTCTCGAAAGTTAACGACAGTTCTCGATAGTTCCCGACAGTTCTCGATAGTTCTCGACAGTTCTCGACATTTCTCGACAGTTCTCGACAGTTCTCGACAGTTCTCGACAGTTCTCGACAGTTCTCGACAGTTCTCGACAGTTCCCGACAGTTCTCGACAGGTCTCGACAGTTCTCGATAGTTTTCTATAGTTCTCGATAGTTTCCGATAGTTCTCCACAGTTCCCGATGGTTTTCGGTAGTTCTCGATGGTTTTCGGTAGTTTTTGATGGTTTTCTGTAGTTTTTGATGGTTTTCGGTAGTTCTCGATATTCCTCGATAGCTTTCCATAGAAATTATACGTTACCATAAGTTTCATAAGATCTGTTAAATTAAGTCCTGTCCTTTTGACGATCATTGTAAGTGGCTGGGGCCACTGTAAATTTCGATCAATAATTTTTTTTTTGCGAAATTTATAAAAGTATAAGTGTTACCTACTGGGGCGCTAATTTTGGTTCTCGTGAGATTTGGTAATTGTAAGGTTGAACCAGTTATTATCATGATCCACTTAACAATTAGTTTATAGCGGCAAAACTATAATACTCGGTGTCAATGTCGGTCGACAAGTTAGTATTTTCGGCACACCTTGTAGGAATCATGGTTAAGCTAAGGAGATAATGTTTCGACAGTAAATAGATGGATCCAATACATGTATTAAATATTATCAGATTGGCCGAGCGGTTTAAAAAGGAAATTGGTAAACAATGTCATACAAAAGTTTGCTTGATTATTTTATCGATAGGCCTTAAGATGTAGGCCTTAAGATATCTTTGGTATATATATTTGATTCGAAATGTTCATTACGATAGCGAATATTTATGATATTTAATGATTAAGTTTAAGAAAATATAACTTTAAGAATACCAAATGTGAAAATTATAATTTGAATCTGTTTTATAACAGCCAAATTATACTGTAGCCTATTATTATTATTACGTCATATAAATAATAGTCCAGGCAATATGATAAAAGTGAAAGTTAAGTTTGTATAAACAGATTTGGATGAAATATTAATTTCATTTTGATTGATGGTTTTTGTCTAGATGTTCCCACGGGAACGTAAACCATGCCGGTGCAGATCAGTTTGCAGTAAATGTTTGTATAGGTGTAATAAAAGAAAAATTCTAATTAAATGCTCGTTACATTCTAAGATGTAGTGTTTATCTTGAGAATTTAATAGTAGCGAAAAGAAATATTGGATATCGTTCTAATGATTTAGTATAAATCATGAAAAGAATTGTACAATTAATGCAGATCTGTTAATGAAATTTTATAGTTCAATGTCGATTGTGTCACGGATAACCGTGATAGAATATTATTTACAACTAAAAATTACTGAATATCGTGTCCTTATCCCATTTTGTATGGGATCGGCGCAGCATTACTGTGACTTACTACTGACTGACAAACCCCCCTGCTGCTGTGGGCTTGGTGTCTTCTTGGTCTTCACCGACAGGGGGTGATGCCGTTGACATGTCGAGGTTCACAGTAGGTAAACAAGCTGGTCGATAGTGTGTTTGGTGTCGGTTTGGTCTTCACGGGCAGCGGTGATGGAGCCGTACATGTCGAGGCATACTATTCATACTGACTGACTGACTATATCTACTACTGCTGTAAGTTTGGTGTCATCTTGGTCTGTGCCGATAGACGGTAAAGTAGCTGACATGGCGAGGCTCACAGTAAGATCGAAATATCTACGTTAGATGTGACACATGAGATTAATTAAGTACTTTGCTGATTTAGTACTTCGAGAACGAAGTACTTGTCAGTATGGCCGTGATAGAATATCAAGTTTTGACATTGATTCAATTTAGTATTTATTACACCTAAATCCATTATATTAATTTTGTGGATAACATCGTACCTTATTTATCGTGTTTTCATTAAATAGTAGTTTGATTTATGTCGGTGCCATCCGACAACAAAGCGATATGATATGATATGGAGTTTTGTTATTAATCTCATATAGTTATTTTTACATCTAAATTCATTATATTAATTATGGAGATAACATTTTACTACATGTATCCTGTTTCTAATAAAAAGTATTTTGATTTGTGGCGGGGCCAACCGTCAACAAAGCATGATCAAGCAATTGTACTTTAATTTGCCAATAAGTACTGAATAATGTATAAAATCATGTTATTACTTTTAATATTCATATCAATTAATTTATTACTGAAATGTAATGTATAAGTATCTAAGTAGGTAACGTGTTCTTTTACGTTGGTACACGTTACTTCCGGTTGAAAAGAAAGCAAATAGATAATTATTGTAATTATTGTATTTATAAATAATGTTATGTAAAATCATTATTTGATTTTGGAATACTTTTTCATAATTGTTATGTTTATATTGTGGTATTTTCTGTAATTTTCACGTATTGAAATTTATCAGTTGAATTGGCGGTAGACGCTAACATTTATAAGGCGAGGCCGCCATTGTAGCGGGTTAGTCTGGTCCGAGCCGTCAGCGGTGTATAAGTTAAGTAACTATTCCGTTGTTTCATATTTCTCATTCCTTGTTTTTCTTGCTGTTTAATGCTGATGTATTGTCTAGTAAATATTGCTGAAGATTTGCCCTTGTTCGAAGGATATTCGGTAACTTGTTAAATGTAAATGCTTATTTGTTGATAATATTAAATTAAAGTTGTCCTTATCGGTTTCGAATAAATTATGTGAGTACTGAAATAATATAAAGTAACAGTTTATAGAAAATGCTTGATGATATTCGTAAATGTTGTTTAATCTTTTATCATGAAAAGTAATGTTGTTAAATGTGTTGTATGTTCAACAACGACATGATTATTTGTAAATGTCGTTGTTTCTGTTAAAGCTGGTGAGTTTTTTTCGCCCGTTTTTCTTGTCAGCTAAAAGATGTCCTTAACGGGTGGTAGGTAAAAAAATAAAAGGACGATTTAAAAGAATAAAATAGTTTATTAGAGATTTGAGATTTTTATTAATCCTGACCTTATTGAAATAGAAGCTTTATAGTTTTGCTTATAGTTATTTGAATAGTTTAATGCTTTTATCAGAATAGTTATATTTAGATTTGAGATTTTTATTAATCCTGACCTTATTGAAATAGAAGCTTTATAGTTTTGTTGATAGTTAATTGAACAGTTCAGAATAGTTCTATTTCTATATTATCCGCCCTAAATCTATCACGCGCGTTTGGGCTCTCCCAAACATCTGTTTGTGCGCACGACGACAGAAGTTACATTTATGAGCAGCATGAGTCATAGCGGCGGATAAAACTTATCCGACACTTTAACGAGATGTTTTGTTTTTATAATCGACGTTCAAACTCAACTTTAACAAAATACAATATCGAAATAAATTTTTTTCACAGTTATCGATGAAATAACCTATAAAAAGTATATATATTTAGAATGTACATGAAAAAACCTATCGCATAAAATTATAATATATGGAAAACCAATAATATTATATTTTTCGAAAAATTTTTAAAATTTTTTTTTTCGTTGCAAATTTTCAAGAATTTTTTATTTTTTTTTTTGTTACGGATCATATATTATATTGTATTTTTATAGTAAATAGAATTTATTTTTCTTATAAACACCGAAAACCACGTTCAAAACGCATAAAAATTGAAATAATTACAAAATAAAGTGCCACTTTGGCTCCCACCGATCTCTACGAGGTCATCTGACCGAAAAGAAACGATCCTAATAAACATTAGCAAGTAAACAGACCCGCGCTGCGATATTAACGCCGGTCATGCATGAGGCACGTCGCACGCCACTTGTACGACTGGCATCAAAAACATCTGAACATTTTAGTACTATTATTGCACAAAGAAAGGGTTTGTAAATTCCTACCCAAGCAATATCCTAGCATTCTGTCGACCAAATAGCAAGTAAACAGGCCAGCGCTGATATTGACCGCGGAGTGAAACCGCATGGACCGCAGCCTTGCTTGCCTAGCACGTGATAGCGGGTCAAGTCAAGACTTGAGGCACGCCACTTTATCGCAACAAGCATTTATTTGACCTGGTGATAATCTTTGGAACTAAAACATTCTATCCAAACCAACTGCCCACTTAGACAGCTAATTTTGTATTTTTCAAACTACTCCGTCACGGCTTTCACCGGAACGGAACTGTACCTACACATTGATTAAAGTCGAATAAACAAAAAACATAACCATATTCAGATATGAATAAAAAAAATCGACTCTTCTTATTTTCTTAATTTAGTAAATGAATAAAATTTATACTTATCTCAAAATATTCGTATCGCATAGCACTAAGTAATTTACAACTTCAGCTCTTGCTGCTGTTATTTAATATTAGATTCGCACGAGATATGAGTTACTCATCATATTTCCATTCAGCTACTCTAGACTATGCAGAGTCACATTTAGCAACAATAGACGCGGCTGCCGTAACGCGCGAAATGTCACGCGTATCAGGGCGCCTGTGCAGTCACTGAACCTGCTTTATTACAATACATTACGTTGTATGGTATGACGACAGGTCAACAGTTTCCACTTCCGGTGCTACGTAAACGACACATTGTCGATCAGTTGTTAAATAATATTATATAAAGAACATTTTTGTTTGTTTCAGGTACTGTCGCAAAGACAAGAAGTCGACGTCTCTACGAATCGCCGCACGCCAAGACTGAAAGTTCATTACCGTCTTCCAGAGTATCTCCTAAAAGTGCTTTTAATCTTTCATTTGGTGTTAAATCGCCTCTCTCGAAAGCCTCACCGCCTAACGTGACCAAACCGAATGAGAGGCGTCGCAGTTCTGATACTGGCACCAAACCTAGTTGTATACCTTTATCTAAAAAATCTACTGAAAAACTCAACCGCACCTCCACTTCACCTCTAAAGCACGAAGTAAAAGATACTGTTTCTAAATCTAAGTTGGGATCGCCGAGAGGGAATTACACTCGAAAAAGTCCTGAAAAAGCGAAGAGTGACTCAGAAAATCATCGTATCGATAGAAAAAATCGAGCTCAAAAAGATAGTCAAAGTGCTAGCGAAAAATATCATTATTCAAAGAAAAGACTGACTAGTTTAGAAAATAATTCACCGAAAGAATCGAACGACATTGGCCACAGTTCTAAAAATGTTTTGAAATATAATACTGAAACTAACAATAAATTCGATGCTATTTCTAGTGACTTAGAGGACAATAAAGTCACCAAAATGCTATCCACACTTCACGAAACCGTTAGGCCACATACGAGTAATTCCAGACTTTCTCAGGAGATGGACAGTTTGGCTGCGCTAACCAAGCAAACGTTAGATAGGGTTAACAAATTATCGAATAACTTAAATAGTAATAAGCTAACATTAGATTCTCCTGAACAACGTTTTGACTCTTTATTCGGATCGACCTCAGAACAAAAAAATAATAACAATAATTTTAATTATGGAGTTTCACCAGACAAACCCATTTCAAATAGAGGAGTCACAGAACGATTGAGAGATATAGACACAGCAGCACAGAGACTTATTGACTTTGAAAAACAAAGTGCAATGTTTTCTGATCTCAACGATATGTCTAGTCAAAACCGTCGTCTTGATGCTTCTACTACGTCATGTAGTCATGCACCTGTGTCTATTTTAAAACGGAAATCAATCCATGAAGATAGTACTATATCTAATGCTTCTAATCACGCTATCGCTTCTCCTCCAGTAACATTTTCTCCTAGCGTCATTGAACCAAGAAGTTGTCGGACTGATAGACAACGGCAAGGAATATTGAAAAAACGTCGCAGTTTAGACGAATCACAAGTTGCTAGAAGAAGATCTTGTAGTCCAGAAGTTTCTTTTGCTGATGATGGGTCGATTGATGAAAATAAACCTATCTTAAAAAACAGAAGATCTTCCCTGGAAGATGTCATAAGAAACAGATCACCTGATGGTCAAATCCAAGGTATATTGAAAAGAAAAATGAGCAGAGAAGAAGATTACACTAATGAAGATATATCTAATGGGTCACCGGAGCCTCATGGTATTCTTAAACGCAAATCAAATTCAAGCTCTAGTAGCAGCACCACCTCGTCTCATGTTTCAATTGCTCAAGCCGTACTTTTAGCAGCCGCTGGCGGCGCTGAAATTGTTGATGACGATAAAGAAATCGTCAGACCAATATTAAAGAAAAAAAGCTTTTCGGAAGAACGTCCCTGTCCTGATGTTATACAATCTGAGACACCGAAACCGATATTAAAGAAAAAGTCTACAGAGCACGATGACCATGACTTCGACCTTCCTAAAAAACCTATTCTCAAATCATCTAAAAAGCTGTCAGTAGATGAGGGACATACTTCTAGTTTCGATATGAGTGAAGACGACAGAAGTTCAAGACGACCTTCTCTTTTGCGATCGCGTACATCTGACCATTCTGGATCGGAATGTGAAGCTACTGTTAAGCCTATTTTAAAGCAGAGAGGGTCAAGTCTCACTAGGGAACGTAGCCAATCGCCGCGCCCACGACTCTCATTTTGCGCAGACAGCGATGCGAACATTAGTGTGACGAATATCAGTTGCGACGCGAACGACTTGTCGGCGGCTGGACCGCGACGAATGTTGAATATCGCGCCTGACACGGAAGAAAGTTTTCCGTGTGCTGTCCTGCGTCGAAGGAACCTACGACCGAAATCAAACCCTCGATCTAAAAGTTTAGTTTGTGATGTGAACGACGAATTACTCTCTATACTAAATAATAGGAGGTTAAAAGTGGAAGAAAACTGTGTAAATGGACATTGTGAACAGTGGGAACTGAGTAACCGCGACGAGGCTAGTGGTGATGATAGTAAACCGAACGGATTTCCATCAATCGCTGCGCGTATAAAGAGCATGGAGCAGGCGTTAACGAAAGACCATGCTTCGAAAGATCAACCATCGACATCTAGGGGTAAACCCCGTGATAAGGAACGTTTCAAGACTCAACCGATCACCATCGACGAAATGCGATCTGCAGCTTCCAGGTAACTGTCTTATCAATTTATTTACTAGTCTAGTTGTTTAGTCAGCGTTTGTTTGCTATAAATAATTTTTGAAATATCATGACATCGTCACAAGAAAATTATTGTTTGTTCCGGATAGTTCAGCATTGTGACTCGGGCATCGTTCTTAAATATGGCTTTCCTTGTGTAAAGGTGATTGTGCTCTACAGTGTCGTGGAAGCCGAATATTGGCTCTTCGCCATTATTTTGATGGGCGGGCGTACGGCGTGGGTAGCTAGCTACCAAATGTTTTGTTCTGCAATGTGTTTCGTTGTTTGGATTCCAACTTCCTTAGTACGTTTCCCTAGCATTTCCAAACTGAAATTCTTTTTAATCACATGTATGTTTGACAATGTCACATACGATACTAACTCATACTCACAATAATGGTGTTTACATTTTTTGATAGAATAAGAAAACAATAGAATAATTAGGTTTAAAGTGTCCTTTGTATTTATTCCTTTTTGCATGTCATTTACAAGATCGGTATTAAAAGTCTTCGAATGGACTATAAAAAGTTTCATGTTGAGCAATGATCGCGTTTTAGAGGAAAATCTGTTAATTTTATCTTTTCACCGTGTGTTTGTATCTGACATCACCGCTGGTTCAGGTTTAAGCCTGAATTACGTTGGACAAAGCGTAAATTTTGAATAAATGCGTATTCGATGGGCGTAGCGTAACCTGCTTTTAATCCAAATTCGAAAAATCCATTTGCACGGCTGTGTTCGCTTAATTTAATATCAATTCACCTTTTTTTCCTGACACATAATAAGTCTTTCTATTTGTGTATTGGTCCAGTTTGCATCAATCAAATATAAGAATCTGAAACTTTCTTCGCAAGATCTGTAAAAACCTAAGCTATAATATATAAGCTTTAATATAGTGAACCGCTTTACGATTTTAATACAAAAATAAAAAAATAAGAAATTAAGGGGGGCTCCCCATCCCCTTACGTACATGGAATTAAAACTGAAAAATATTTTTTCATCAAACTGGGTTTTTTTATTAAAAAAAGTCAATCTTTTGAAAGATAGAGACTTCCAAAGTGGTAAAATGTGTGTCCCCCCCCCCCTCTCACTTTTGAAATAAAAGAGTGAAAATCTAGAAAAAATATATGCTGTAAATCTTAACAGAAACTTTCAACGAAAATTGTGTTTGAACGAGATATACCTATAGGAAGCACTTTTTGAGATATCACACATTTTCAAAAACCGCAAATGTAACTTTGTTATTCATACAAACATTATGAAAAACATAGTTATTTTTTGCTGACAAAAAATTATAGTGAAATTTTGGCTAAGTATTGGTAATGGCGAGTCCAACTCGCACTTGGCCGTTTTTTTTTTGTATGATTTATCGTTGATCATTCTTATCACTCGAGCATGTAAAATTTTGTTTGACAAGGATAACCAATAAGGTATTACTAAATTCACATTAGTATACTTTTCATCATTAATCTCCTCCCCCTAATGCCACGTTGTCTGATCGCGTAATACCCATGTGATTAACGCCGGTGGTGCATCCGAGACGGCCTACATGACGGAAATACGTGCTCCAGCCGTTACTGGGTCACCAACTATTTCTGGACCTGTTTCGTTTCAGCACGCATCCACTTTTATTGCCCTACCGACGTTTGATGGGAAGAAATCGACTAATTATTAAATGCAACGAGCTTAAGGTTTAGTTATGGCAGTTCATCGAGCTTTAGTTTAGTCGGTCGCTGTTCTTTCTCACGATGTGTTCTATTTTTGCCGTTTTCAACATGCGTTATGTGCATGATATATTTTGATTTTGCCTCGTTGTTTATCAAAATACATTTAACGCTGTTATAATGTATTATGTTATGACGTTCGATGTTTATAAAAGCGTTACATGTAGTAGAAGTCACATCTATAGCTACCTAGTTAGTTTGTTAGTTAGTGAGGGAAAAATCTTGCAAGCTTAATTTGACCCTCTTCCCAGTGTCCGATGGAGCTGAAATTGTGTATACAGGTTTTGTTTAGATGACAATACAATATTAAAGTACAGTCAGCATAAAAGGTTGCTATAAAAATTAACTTGGCACTAAAAAAATATTGTATTTAGGTACAACGTAACTCTGTTTCGAATACAAATTCTACGCACATACAATCGATTTAAAACCTTCATAAGTTAAATCTGGTTCAGTGAAATGGTGCACTGTACACTCTGTTAGTCGGATAAACGTGCTCTAGACATTACTGGGTCAAGCACTATTTCTACAAATGTTGTTTTGGGCTATTTACTCTGCACTTGCGTTAAAGTGATGGATTTGGACAATAAAATATACATTTGTAAAATTGATGCTTTCTGCTTTTCTTTGTTTTGAATCTCGAGTAATGTGAAGCACTTAACGTTTGCCTTTTTGCATTTATAAACATCGATATATTTTGAATTCGAGAGTAATATAATACGGCTAAAAAATTTGTTTGTTTGTTTGAACGCGTAAATCTAAAACTACCAGCCGGATTGGAAAAAATATTTTGCATTTGATAGCCTTATTCCCGAGGAAAGTTGAAGCATATAAGTACAACATAACGCAATGTTCTTCATTGAACATTGCGTTCTTCTTCTTTTTCACATACGCGGACAAAGTCGCGGGAAACTGCTATCATCTCTTTACGTAATCAAATTTATTAATCTTAATGTTTTTGATGGCAGCTGACTCCATGCATCTTTATAGTTGTACCAGCTGTGAGCACCGTAGCTTTTAGAGCGATGCTCTATTTTCAGATGGCTTGCTTTTTATTGCGACATAAGAGTAACTTCAAGAGGCAGTTTAATAATACAATCTTACTCTTAAGAAGTAGGCTGTACGTTTTGTTTAATATTCATTGTAGATATGAAAATCTTGGCACTTTTTGTTTTGTATGAAATTACTAATGTGCAAAATTGCATTTCATTTTGTATTTCAAAATCTATTATAATTATGCATTTCAAGAACATACCGAAACTTTATTGCTGTAAGTATTTTAAGGTTTAGATCCATATCCTTTTACTAGATGTTTTCTATAAATCTAAAGTTTAGAGGGTGGAAAACGTTATCGCCGTTTGTATGGAGACCGTTTGCTACACAATCCTCTTAAGTCGCTAAATTTTAGTAAATGCAACGGTATCATCTTATTTTATAGGTGGTGCTACTGTGTTTAGGAAGCATTTTATTAAAGACGAATCAATTTAATGTAAGTATAGGATAAATAATAATTCTTGCATATCTTTGAATTTTTGTGAAATAAGAATGAGAAAAGCAATTTAATAGTTGTTCTCATCATTTATATCGTCCGCAACTATGACAAACATGATTGCTGATGTTGTGAATTGTATTTATCCTATCAGCGACAGCTTTTATTTTCCTTTGTCAATGTAATACCATTTTGCATAAATCCATTGATGATGCAATGCTCCTAGTTTTCCATTGTCACTTACAAACATTGCGTTGCGGAAACTAATTATTATTGCAATTGTTTCCACTAATTATATCCCTGGAGCGAGATATCACTGTCGATCACATCGCATGTAATTTTTAAAACCAAATCGCAGTTATATCACCCAAAACAGTCGCAGTAATAGGTACCAATAGTTTATTGCTTTGATGTTAGGCTACCCTTAAACATCAATTTGGCGACGCCGATCCAATCACTCATACCATAATTCATCGAAATTTATGAGGGTGTAATGAAACAACTTCCATCTCTTTCTTATATACAGCTTCGTTCTACATTGACGAGTTTCTTTTCTCATTTCGCAGTTTGGAGCCGGGCCAAGCGAGTTTCCAAGCGTTCGGCATCGCCGCCTGTAGTTTTCCGAGTCAGCCCGTCGAGTCCGGTGTTGCTCCGACCGGGTCCATACCAAGGGAAGAAAGAGATCCCTTCGTAGACTTCGCTAGTTGCTTGGATTCGCCACCGTTTGGCACGAGCTCTTTCAGTGTCAAGTCTCCGATTACAAACGGCGTTGTTGAAGACGCTGCTTCCAAGGACGACAGTTACGGCGAGGCCACATTTCTTGACTTCGAAAACATCGTCCCAAGCGGCGAGAGGAAACAGTCGACCTTGGATGAAATCGAGCAAGAAGTGAACAAAGTCCGTGTCGCTTTGGATGAGGACTGCCGTGCTCTCGACGAAGACGAGAGGCACCAAGCTGAGGCTGACAACTGGAGCTTGAATGTGTCTTGTGATAGCGGAGTGTACAATCGGGCTTCATCTCGAGACTCTGGACCGCATTCTGGTAAGTTCGCATTTTCCCTTACTAGTTGGCAGTCGTAAATTTTAACGATCCGACAGTTTATATTAAAACGAACAAACAATCTCCCAAATATTTGAAACAGATGAATCTGTAACATTGATGATGGATGCATATGGAAGTAACCAAATATTATTCACGTTGCAATAACTACCGGTTTGTTTATGTTGCATGGTAAAATTAGCCTTACCGAAAGCGTCGCTTTGCGTATTAGGACCGATTTGAAAATAAACGTCTCGTAACCTTGCAAATGTCTCGACCTATCTGGGTCAATGTGATACACGTGTTATTTGTCAAACTTCAGTGTTGAATTATTATATTTATATTGTTGTTTTTATTTGCCTAGGTAAAAGTGAAATAGTGACCGTTTACTTCGAACTGACATTTGTAGCCCCATTACCGTTGGCAGATGTCGATGACTCACGCTTCTGTCAATGTCTTCGCTCCCATTAGTAAAGTGTGCCTACAACTCTATTTATTAGTCCACTGAAGTATTTGACGTTAAGTAGTCAATAACAATGTTACAATCAAGTAGGTAGGTAGTTTATCAAAAACAGTCGTGAACGACATATTTTTTTACATTGTTTATTTTAATTTTTTTAAAAGCCAGCATCTGTAAAACGAAAATCATTCAACTTGCCATAGTTAGAAGTTATAAGTACAGCATCTCAGATCAACTTTTCGAAAATTCATTTTTCTTCATTTCTTCATTTTTTGATGTAGAAGTCATAAAAAAGTTTATTATCAACTAGCGGCTGCCTGCGGTTTCACCCGCGTGGTTCCCGTTCCTGTGGGAATATCGGTATAAAAAGTATCCTATATTTTAACGGGGCTATCTACTATCTGTGTGCCAAATTACAACCAAATCCGTTAAGTAGTTTTAACGTGAAAGAATAACAAACATCCATACATCCATACTCACAAACTTTCGCATTTTTAATATTACTAGCGAATCCTGGTACCCGTTCCCGTGGGAATATCGGGATAACATATAGCCTAAGTTAATTAGCGATAATGTAGCATTCTAAAAGTGAAAGAATTTTTGAAATCGGTCCAGTAGTTTTTGAGTATATTCATTACATACATACGTACAAATCTTTCCACTTTATAATAAGTATTAGTAAAGATAGTAGGATGAAAAAATCTTCCAAGTAACGTTAATGTAATATTTTTCTTACTGGTCTTTTCAGGCGAAGAGCTCGGTCTGATCGAAAGCCAAGAGATTCGGGAGAACCACGTGACCAACAGCAGTAGCAACGAGTGGTCCTCCTCCTCAATAGAACGTGGTCTCCTCAACATGGACCGCGAGCGCAAGTCCACTGAGACCGAGTCTGTGATGCCCAAAGACGATGGCAGTGATGACGAAGGAGCCGACAATAGTGTTGGCTTCGCTCTGGGACTGGTTAAGAGCAACAGTGTGGTGGCGCGCGCTAGCATGTGGCAGCAGCTGCAGCAGCAAGCCAAAGGTTGGTGTTTGTTGGTTTTCAGCATGTGATTATGGTGCGTTTACATGTTGACCTTGGCTCGGCGAACCTACACGAGCCGAGAACAAGGGCTGAGACAAGGCGAGCCATCACAAACAGCCGTTTACATGCTGGCCGCTCGTGATGGCTGCCTAGGCTCGCCCAAGATGTAAACGCACCATGATGGTTTTTGTATGTTAACTTGACTATTATTGATCCATGATATTGTGGGAACTGGTCGATACCATACATTTTTCATAGCATAGTCTAATAATGGACACCGCATAGGTGAAATTCCACTATATGAAGACCACCATCACAAGAAATGTATAATATGGCAAGATGGGGCTTCATGGACTACTCTCAGACGCATTGCAACTGTGGAGCCCCGTCTAACTATGGCGCACTTGTTAGTTTACTCTGTATCTCCCGCCGAATGCAGCAGAGATGAGCTAAACCCTGCGATGGCTAACGTTATAGTAGGGTATTTTACTGATATTGTTTTAATTATTTATAATATTTTTAGATATATTAGCTAAACAAAACAAGTTTTTATTTTAAATTTTCTTAAATATTTTCAAAGATATATTACATCAAACTCTCAATACGTCTATCTTTGTGACGTCACCAAGTCAGTAGCGCTATAGTCTCGCCATGGGTTTCATTTTAAAAAGAGAGCTATACTTACTCAAAATTAAACCGCTTATAATTAGCTTGTTATAAAACAGATTCAAATTATTTTTTCACGTTAGGTATTCTTAAATGTTATATATTTTAACTTCATCATTAAATATCTACATTTCAACGACAGTGAAATACCCTATTGCCGTCGCCAGGTAGCCAATTTGAACCAATGACTCTAAGAAGTTGATCATGGCGGGGATACTGCCGTGCCCCTAGACAAGAAAGACGTTAGATAGAAGTAGTAAGAGGGCGGGGCGCGCATGATAAGCCCTTTGATGTAATCAGCAAATACTCCAAACATTTTACCGTTGTAGAAATTTGAATAACAGTGGTTTTATCTCACGAGCGCGGGTGAGCCATACTTGTAGTTGTTAATGCGTATAGACACGTGCTCCTGTGTGCGTTATGCTGGCCATACACCATCCTTCCTATCGTCCAATCAGCATGACGCTGCAGATTGGATCAAGTAGAATTGACCGTGGGTGGGCGTAGATGGGCATTACAGTAATCAAATTAGGGTGTAATATAGACGAACTGCAGATTGGATCAAGCCTGCCTTCATGCAGATTTGACGATAGGCAGGATGATACCATCATTAGCCGGCGATTCGGCCAAAACTGAGCGCTCCCGAGCTTACGCAGGCAAAGACAGTGTGGTAAATTTACACACACAAGCGTGGCTCACCCGCACAAGCGTGGCTCAGCCGCGCTCATGAGATAAAACATCTGTAGGTAATTCCATTTGTCATTGCAAGACTTTTAGCTTTTATTCGAGATTTTTGGAGATTGTATTTTTACCTTATTCTTGTATTATGTAAAGAGACTTGAAACTCTTTAAAATTTTACGAAGTATATACTTAGCTAAGATTTATTTAAGTATTAAGCCTTTACGAGTATAAATTATTAGTTTAAGACCATGAATATTTATTTTTCATACTTTTGATAAAGTTGATTAAATACTCAAGCGCTAAGAAGGTCCTAAGTAAATAAGACTTTTGAATCGCTTATTTTAGAATTAAGTATAGTTAGCTTAATTATCTTTACCAATTCTTTCAATAGATTGTTGCTGACTAAAAGTTATTCTGAACATTAAAAGAAAAATTGCGAAATTACGAATTATTACAAGAAATCGCCAAGTAAACTTGTGAAATTAAAACTTATGGTAATAAAAATGTACATTTCTATTAGGGTCGTAGCTGTATTGATTTTATATGACTCACTGAATTCATTCTTAGACAAGGTACTTCTACAGGGTATTTTTGAAGTCATTGGCATCCATTCGGCCCATTAATGTACTCATATGAAGCTATGTTTTTACGTGAAAAGGGGTGGTGCCCGGCGTCAGCGCGGGCGCAGGGACGCGGCCAAAGCGGGCATGAAGCATGGGCGACATTGTTTGTTTCAGTGAATTCCGTGCGCGAACTTGAATAAATTCACGTTAAAGTAGAGCTCGCGTTTTGTCGAGAGGCCAATGAAAGTAGGTAGTTAAAGGCTTGTATGTTATTTGAATATTAATTAATCAATGTTTTTTTTATCAAATTGTTATTTTTAGTTATTTTATTTTTTGTTTGCCATAGTCATCAATTACTGAGTATTTTACGCGATTTTTCAGGGTTTTAAAAATAATTATTTTACGTCTTGGATTTGCATCATATTTGGGGAAAAGACTCTATATCATGAGTATGTTCTTATTTTAAAAGGATGCTAACGACTTCGATTCCATCCTGTATAAGTATGCATGACATCATAGTAAACTCATCTGTAATACCGTTTACACTAGATTCAAAACAGTGTTTGATTTAGATGTTTTGGCAAAGTAACCTCGGAAATCTTGCCTATACTAGAATTAAGAATACGTATTAATATATCATTATCAATTATCAATATCACTTACTACCATGCCTTCAGTTATTGATGTGTATTTTTAGTATTGGCAGTATCATCAAAGTTAATTTAGTTGTAGTTCGGAACGATTCTATCATGCTCATTATTCATGTTGACGTTTCTAGGCACACCGAAGCCGCTGTTACGTCATAATCGCTCCAAGAACAAAGATGGACCATCCGTGGCAGATCGCTTCAAGACCCAACCGATATCCTTTCCAGTAGCACCAGAGTCCACTACTGAAGAACCACCTAAAGAAAGTTTCTCTCTCGCTCAGTCTAAGAGCTCAGCCAATATGTTGGACAGAGATGAAGATGGTAAGATTAATTCACAATTCTTCTTTAGGATGTTTTCATACTTTTTTTTATTTAGAAACGAAAAGTCTTTCATTGAATTTAATTTGCGATTTAAATTTTTTGACATTATTGCAGTCCACGATTTGTAACTAGACTTCAAGATTAGAAGCATGTAAATTGCATTTTGTACGGTAAAATCAAACAAGCAATCGGCTTCCTGTCTTTTGATCGTCAGCTTATGTTTCTTTTTTGCATGTCCTCGACTCTACTATGTGTATGTCCGGGTCTATCGTAAACACACGCACAATGTTATGTAAATACGCACAAACTCACTGGTGGCAGCTAAGTTAGACGAGGACGATCCGGCAAAGATGTCCCTGAGCGAGAAGATGAAGATGTTCAACTCGAAGTTGACGCATAAACCGCCCATGGCGGGGCTAACCAGACCTAAAGAGGAGAAGGGAGCGAGGACCTCACGCTTGCGAACAATGCCAGTATTAGCCAGCCAAGTTCAAGAGGCCATGGAACAGAACGAGCGGCTAACCAAATCCCTGACCCACGAGGAGGTGCCGCGCAACCCCGACTTCCAACTCAAAATGGAACTCTTCCGATCGGCGAGCGCTAAGAACACCTCCTTAGAGTATCTGATGAGGCAGAACTCCAAGTTTAGGAGCTTAGGTCTGATTATGTTTGATTTTTTTCAGTTTGATTTGTTTTTATCGTCGTTCGCTTGAGAGCTTGTTGGGTTCAGCACTAATATTTAGATTGTAAATTGACAGGTAAGATGTAAACACGCATGCAGTATTAAAATCGCATGTTGAAGTATGTATTTAGGTATTTACAGTGTCACAGAAGACAAAATTGCCGTTATTGTTAAGCTGTTATTGGAAAATTATGTATCTCCCTTTTCTAATCACTAACTTAACATTCCACCCTAAGGTAATCGAGACATTTTGGGAGAACTAACAGGAGTTCAGCAGTTGAAGTTGATTGAAGAAGTTTTGTAATTTGCCGTTGAAGGTTTTGGTTGGGCTAAATAACAGCACGCTTACGATTTCGAGCTAAGATCAGGGCTTGTGACCAGTGACTAAAGTACCTACAGTTATTATTAGTGTATACCGATTGTTTAATCGGGAAATATACCTGTACCTTCCTGAGCTTATCATGCAATCAAAAAACCTGTTCATATAAAAATTACCCCTTTGTCGGCTTTGTGTTAACATACTACAATACGGTATTTTACAGTTTTTTTTTTATTTCTTTAAAATGTTTTTCGAAATATTAGCTACACAAAACAAGTTTTCATTTTAAATTATCTTGAATATTTTTAAAGATATAGGACTTCAAACTTTATAATTAGACAAGGACAGGACGCTATCTTAGTGACGTCAGTGGGTTAGTAGCGTCATAGTCACGCCATAGAAGATTTCGTTTTAGAAAGAGACAGCTATAGTCAAAATCAAACAGACTATAATTCTTTTATTATAAAACAGATTCAAATTATTTTTTCACATTTGGTATTCTTAATTGCAATATTTTTTAACGTCATCATTAAATATCTACATTTTAACAACAGTAAAATACCCTATTGCAGAATTTTAAAGACTAAAGTTGGCCCTAAGGGCTCCCACACAAAACTGCGAATTCGCAACGTGCGAATTCGTGCGTCGATGCGTGTTAGGTATTTGACAGGCAATAATAAGGTTTCTATTAACATGGCGCATCGCAGATTCTTGCGATGCCTATAAACCTGAAAATTTTTAAAAACTTGCCGATTACCTTTTTGGTTAAGAATCTAAAATCTGGGTACTGTCGTCGGTGACAAAGTGCCGGTAACTATGTGTTGCCAGTATTACCATTACCGTATTGTTACCAGAACCTTGTCAAGCCTTATCAGTGTCATAAATGCCGGTATTGCAAACCCTGGTCTTACTCTAGTAATACCATAACATCGTTATTCTGCTCCTCGGCTCAGTCTGGAGTAATATTTATTTCGAGCTCAATAGTTAGTCATGTGTTTGCTCAATCTGTTAGTCATAAACTTTAATTTTTCTTCGCTGTATATTTCGGGAGTCATGTAACCTACTGGAGAAAATGAAATTGGAACTCGCCACTCGGCGTTGTGTCGATACGAATCCAAGCCCAATCAAAATTGATAGGTATCTTGGGTTCTTATTACCCCACAATACAATCAAGAAGAATAAATAGTATTTTATTTATTATATACTTAGTTTGAAAGGTCTTATGAAGTAGAACACTATTATTATCTTCATCGTGGAATATTATCTATTTTCCTTGTTTTATAAGGTATTATTATAATTTTATTCATTTTTAATTCGCGTATAATTCTTGTATGCGACTTCTAAACTTTCTATTACAATAATTATTATTTCTTTTAGCAATTGATTCTCAAATGCCATCTTAATGCCACTTCTTTTGAACTAATTAGAAATTTGAGAAAGGAGGTCACTAATAGTCCATACATCTTTGGCCATGTTTGTACCGTGAGGTACATAGGTACCAATATGTAGAGAAAAAATCGAGGATTCCGAAAAACGTATCATTTTACTTTTATATTTAGATAAAACTAGATAATAAATTAATAAAGTTGTTAATTACTTGTAACACATTTTTATTATGTGGTAACATTGGATGTTCAATTGCGTTTAGTATCAGACTTCTGGGAGTCTACCGGCTAAAATATATGGATATGGACTTGGGCTTCATTTGACACTTGAAGCCCATATGTTGTCTTTATATAGGCATAATATGGGCTTCAAATGTCAAATGAAGACCATGTTCATACCCATATTGTTAAAAATATTTTATATGCTGTTAATTATTGCTAATGCATAGCTACTTGTCGTCCATTTTTATCAACACGTAATTTAATGGGCGTAAAACAATAAAAAATAGAAAATAATAATATTACAATAAGCAAATAAATTGTCTCTTTGCAAGTAACAAAACGCTTTTTGACAGCTTTTTGAGTACAAACAGATTATATTCATAATCGTATCACAGATTATTTATCATAGACAGAGTCTAAAATGGCCTATTTTTTCAAACTGAAATTATTTTTTTTGCCTTTTTCAAATAACTAACAAACAAAGTAGACCCTGTTTTATTATTCACCGTTTCATAGAGTATTTTTTTCCATAAAGTGTACCTCGGTACATTAACTGGCCAGATTTTAGTGACCTCCTTTCTGTTTATTTATTAATTGCATCTCTCAATTATACAAGCTTTTATTTAACTTGCACTGTATGTATGTATGTAGGTACATAATATGTATGTCCGTTCGCAAATCTTGCAAGCTTAATTTGACCCACTTCCCAGTGTCCTATTGAGCTGAAACTTTGCACACAGGTTAGGTTTGGATGACAGTACAATATTAAAGTACCTACAGTCAACAAAAAAGCTTGTCATAAAACGAAGTTTTTACAAAATTTTATCTATAAAAAGCAGGCAATGTAATATTTCTGCTTGTGACGTAATCATGTATCATACTATGCTTGTTCTTAACCCTGTATGTAAATTGTTTCTATTTCCTTTAGCTGTATTATATGCTTGAAGATGTTAACGTAATAGTCAATTAACGGGGTATGCTCTAAATGTGCTATATTGCAGATCTGGATGACGACTCGCCTGCGGAACGTGCCCAAAGAATGATTACTCCAGAAGTAAGGGGTATACTGAAGTCGGGGACCACTGTTGTGCCTAAGCCGAAGACGCTGGCTAAAGGAGAGAGCTCGGAGGTTCGTTCATATTTCATGCTACTAATATTATAAATGCGAAAGTTTGTGAGCATGGATGTATGTTTGTTACTCTTCTGATTTCTAAAAATCCTCTATTACACTCCTCAAGGAACATACTTGCCAAATTTCAGCTTCTTGCGCTCAGTGGTTTCGACTGTGCGTTGTCTGTCAGTCAGTAACGGAAGAGTTTATATGTATTGATTTGCATGTCAAGCCTTGTGAATGTTTAACTAGTGGATGTAAGATATATATTGCGGTTATATAAGTTTCTTTGAAAGATCAATGTTTATCAATTTGTTATAGGCAAAACTCATAACATGGTTAAAACAGTAAAAGATGGTTAATTTAGAGGAGCATAGCAACGAGCATCTCAGGTTGACATGAAAAACAACCATTCAAAGAACAAAATTGTGGGCACTTTCTATAAATACACACAATTTAATATAGGTTAGACTTAGAGATATTTCAGTCAAAAGTGGTTTTGACCAATTATGAGTTTTGACTGGAATAAATCTACTCCTGTAGAATCTTCATAAATAAATAAAAAAGTAAATGATATCAGACATATAAGTAATAAAAACTTTTCTTACTAAGAACATAGTCATATTTTACTACCTACCTTTACTAAATTCCTTTTGGTAACGATAATAAATTTCTGAAAATTTCTTTCCAGGGTCTGAAAGACGAAGGCATCGACAGCTCTTCAGACGAGTCGGCTTCCGACAGCGTCTCCTCATCAGAGAAGAGCTGCTCGTCTTCCGACTCCTCCGAAGACATCCCGGGACCCAAACCACGCCGGTTCCAACGCAAGAACAACAAGCTCAAGTCTTCCCGAACAGACTCCGACCTAACCAGCCCCCAACACTACCCCAGAAAGATACAACTACCTGCCGCCAACGAGTTTAAAGAACGCCTAGTGCAAGCTAAAAACCCTGATGTAAAACCGCTCCTAGGCAAACTCGGCCGAAAACCGGAGGAGAAGAAGGAAGATGACCCCGCAAGATACAGAAAGTTCGTCAAGAAAATCGACGAACCGATCCAATTAGGGAAGCTTAGGCGACCCCCAGAAAAGGCTGCCTCCTTAGAGTCTAGGGAGGAGTTGAAATCTCCTCCCGTGTTGAAGATCTCTGCGTTGAATCTCGCGGCCAAGAACAAGTTTTTTGGATTGGAAGCGCCGAAGAAGGAGAGGAGTCTCGATGAACTCACCGCTGCTGTCAGAAAATACATTCCACCCGTAAGTTTATGTAATTTTTTAAATATTCTTAGTTAACTAGTTTATATAAGTAGTGGTTCTTAGTGAATGTTAAACATCGTAACATGTATGTACAGTCTTTCTGAATATTTCAAAATCTCTGCATAAAATATGATCATTAAAGGAGATCAGTCAAATTGGACCAAAAAAGGAAAAGTGCGGCCAACGAAAAAAAATTGCATATTACTATTGTAAACAGTGTAACGATCATTTTTTGTTATGACGTCAACAGTGTACGATTAGCGGCCAAGCAGTTATTCAAGTTTGAAAATGACATTTTTTTCTTCATTTTCAAACTTGAATACAGCTTGGCCAAAGTGCGGCCAACAAAAAAAAATTGCAGATTACTATTGTAAATAGTGTAACGATCGTTTTTTGTTATGGCGTCAACAGTGTGCGATTAGCGGCCAAGCAGTTACTCAAGTTTGAAAATGACATTTTTTCTTCATTTTCAAACTTGAATACAGCTTGGCCAAAGTGCGGCCAACGAAAAAAAATTGCATATTACTATTGTAAACAGTGTAACAATCATTTTTTGTTCTAACGTCAACAGTGTACGATTAGTGGCCAAGCAGTTATTCAAGTTTGAAAATGACATTTTTTTCTCTTTATTTTCAAACTTGAATACAGCTTGGCCAAAGTGCGGCCAACAAAAAAAAATTGCAGATTACTATTGTAAATAGTGTAACGATCGTTTTTTGTTATGGCGTCAACAGTGTGCGATTAGCGGCCAAGCAGTTACTCAAGTTTGAAAATGACATTTTTTCTTCATTTTCAAACTTGAATACAGCTTGGCCAAAGTGCGGCCAACGAAAAAAAATTGCATATTACTATTGTAAACAGTGTAACAATCATTTTTTGTTCTAACGTCAACAGTGTACGATTAGTGGCCAAGCAGTTATTCAAGTTTGAAAATGACATTTTTTTCTCTTTATTTTCAAACTTGAATACAGCTTGGCCAAAGTACGGCCAACGAAAAAAAATTGCACATTACTATTGTAAACAGTGTAACGATATTTTTTTGTTATAACGTCAACAGTGTACGATTAGTGGCCAAGCAGTTATTCAAGTTTGAAAATGACATTTTTTTCTCTTTATTTTCAAACTTGAATACAGCTTGGCCAAAGTGCGGCCAGCGAAAAAAAATTGCACATTACTATTGTAAACAGTGTAACGATCATTTTTTGGTATAACGTCAACAGTGTACGATTAGTGGCCAAGCAGTTATTCAAGTTTGAAAATGACATTTTTTTTCTCTTTATTTTCAAACTTGAATACAGCTTGGCCAAAGTCACTTTGTGTTGTAGTCAATATCTATTTTAGGGAGACATATTTTTTTTCGTTGGCTGCACTTTGGCCAAGCTGTATTCAAGTTTGAAAATAAAGAGAAAAAAAATTACATTTTCAAACTTGAATAACTGCTTGGCCGCTAATCGTACACTGTTGTCGCCATAACAAAAAATGATCGTTACACTGTTTACAATAGTAATATGCAATTTTTTTTCGTTGGCCGCACTTTGGCCAAGCTGTATTCAAGTTTGAAAATGAAGAAAAAAATGTCATTTTCAAACTTGAGTAGCTGCTTGGCCGCTAATCGTACACTGTTGACGCCATAACAAAAAATGATCGTTACACTGTTTACAATGTAATGTGCAATATTTTCGTTGGCCGCACTTTGGCCAAGCTGTATTCAAGTTTGAAAAAAAAAGAGAAAAAAAAATACATTTTCAAACTTGAATAACTGCTTGGCCGCTAATCGTACAATGTTGTCGCCATAACAAAAAATGATCGTTACACTATTTACAATAGTAATGTGCATTTTTTTTTCGTTGGCCGCACTTTGGCCAAGCTGTATTTAAGTTGAAAATAAAGACAAAAAAAATACATTTTCACACTTGAATAACTGCTTGACCGCTAATCGTACACTGTTGTCGCCATAACAAAAAATGATCGTTACACTGTTTACAATAGTAATGTGCAATTTTTTTTCGTTGGCCGCACTTTGGCCACGCTGTATTCAAGTTTGAAAATAAAGAGAAAAAAATTTTTATTTTCAAACTTGAATAACTGCTTGGCCGCTAATCGTACACTGTTGTCGCCATAACAAAAAATTATCGTTACACTGTTTACAATAGTAATGTGCATTTTTTTTTCGTTGGCCGCACTTTGGCCAAGCTGTATTCAAGTTTGAAAATAAAGAGAAAAAAAATGTTATTTTCAAACTTGAATAATTGCTTGGCCGCTAATCGTACACTGTTGTCGCCAGAACAAAAAATGATCGTTACACTGTTTACAATAGTAATGTGCATTTTTTTTTGTTGGCCGCACTTTGGCCAAGCTGTATTTAAGTTTGAAAATAAAAACAAAAAAAAATACATTTTCAAACTTGAATAACTGCTTGGCCGCTAATCGTACACTGTTGACGTCATAACAAAAAATGATCGCTACACTGTTTACAATAGTAATATGCAATTTTTTTTTCGTTGGCCGATACTTCTACTTTTTTGGTCCAAACATGTATGAAGCGTGACTGATCTCCTTTACCCCACACAAATAATGTTCAACAAAATGCACGATAAGACTATAAAGCGCTTCTCTAGAAAGAGCTAATTCCAACAGCGAATTTGATTACATCACTGTCAATGTGGCAGATAAGACGATAAGTTTCCCATCGTTTCTCTTTCTTTTAGTAACTTACTACCTACACGACGTTATTCCGCGGGAATTTGATATTTTTTCGGGATAAAGAGTAGCCCATGGTCCTCCCCAGGCTACAAAGTATCTGTGTCCCAAATTTCAGCCAAATCCGTTCATCCAGACATCCAAAGATCTACTTTAGCAACTTTCACATTTATAATATTAGTAGGATTACACAAATTTCAGCGTCCATACAAAATGTTTAAATTTATTATTATCTTGACGTCTTTTTTGACCTTTAGGTGAGCAAATCCGCCTCCATCCAAGTAGTTGAATACGGCGGCGCGTCGGGAAGCGACGGCGAGAGCAGCGGCGGCCGCGAGGTTCGCCGCATCAACTCCCGCCACGCGCAGCGACACAGGTGCGTAATCTGTGCCATCCCACTATATTATTAGGTATTTACCTATGAAATGGTATGAAAATTTCAATAAAATTGTGTTTTCCATGCTTCGATCAACAATAACACCTTGGTCTAGATTCATAGTTGGAGTGACAAACATGGCCGAGCAATATACGCCCACTTGAGCGTTTATTTATAAATAGATTATTTTGACAGTTACCCTGAGAGCCAAACTAATTCGCTCTATGGAGACTCAACAATAATTCTATATCAGTAATTTCTTAACATAGAAAATTAGATTATCTAGTTTAATAAATAATTCATTAGTAATCCACCAATATTTATGACAGCGACATTAAAAAAAAACAAATACAAAGCTATAAAAAATCTATAAAAAATGGGCAAAAATGGTATAAGTAAGTATTATTCACTTTACATTTGAATACTTACATTTATTAATTATTTTTTGTAAAAGTATGTAATCCCCTTATATATGTAAACGAAAAACAAATAAACTTAAAAAAAAACTACGTAAACTCAAATTGGCATTACACCTATAAGTATGTTAAAAATGCTATCAGAAACAATATATATTTATATTTTTATGGATTTCGACTTTGGTGCTTAGATATGGTGAACATAAACAAATGTTATTAAATATTATTAAATATCATTATAATCATTGTAATCATAGTAATTGTTTAGCTATGCTTTTAAATTAGAAAAATATGAATAAGATTTATTTAAATGTAAGTTTAATAGTTTAAGATAATATATTGTAATATTAAATATGGAAGAGCGGAGTCACCTGTTACAGGCATTCATTCGCTTACCAGGTGACTTCAATCACTTCACATAAAATGTAACCAAATTGTTAACGACAATAAACTTATTCTTATTCTTATTCTTATTCTTATTATGTTCACGATAAAATTGGTGATAGTATATTTGCTGTAAAATTGCACCATTTTCGGGGTAACTTTTTTTGATACCTTCCAATGCGACATTATGTTGGATTCCAAAATATAGTCTCTTAAAATTATATTAAATGGCCGTTTACAAAAATTTGGCCTGTTATTGAATTTTTTACAAAAATATCGGATAGTTCTTGGGCTAAGTGTCAACGTTTTGAAGTACTTACCACAATCCCTCAGTGTGTTCAAAAATTTTAAAAATAAGTCTCGATGTAAGAATGTTTATGTAACAGCACAGATAATATAATACTATACGTAACAGTCAAAACCCTCCAGTCAAAAACGTTATTGACCGGTAATAAGGTTATGGAATAAGGGTGTCGATCAAAACCCTATGGACTTATTTTATCTGACAAAATCAGTCAATAAGGATTTTGATCGACACCCTCGGTCAATAACCTTATTGACTGGATTTTTTTCAGTCAAAAGTGGTTTTGAATATACCCGTAGTCAAATACAGTTTTGACTACAAAAATCAGTTAACAAGCGTCTCGCGACAGTAAGCTCACGGATCTGGAGTTCGTATCGGTAGTTCAGGCATAGCTAATCGCGCGCGCTCCCGCACCCGCACCCACGCCAGTTCGTTCGTGAGCTCGTTTCTATCTGGCCGAGGCCTTATCGTTGCCGCACACGAGCCACACGCGACAGCCACAAACGCCGCCTCTTGAAGCTAGAAGAAGAAACAAAACAAGTGACGACTAGCGGAGGCGGCGGGAGTCACACGGTTTTTTTTATTTTATTTATTTAAACAACATTAAAATAATTTTTTTTCATCTAAGCAAACCAAAAACCACGGGGGTTTGTCCGGAATGCTAGATTTAAACTTAAACTTAACTAAAATACTTACATTATTATCTGTGATACATACAAAAGGCAAAAAAATTGTTCTGATCCCAACCCAACCCAACTGTTCTGATCAGCATTCTAAAAGATATAAGGATATGTTTAAAAAATCCGCAAAATTTGCATAAAATTGTATGGAAATCCAGAAACTCTGATTCTTATATCTCTTAGAACGCTGATCAGATCAGTTGTTTGTGTATAGCGATCTGAATCTCCTCCATTTACTCCCTGGATGGCCATCATCAGATCACAGCTAGGTCAAGGCTTGGCGGAGAAACGAGGCTTCAAAGACACCTCGTTTGTATGAAAATCAACTGTTGTCTTTAATTATCTGACCGCCACTGTATGTGGTTGTACAAATCAAAAGGGACCTTATTGCGGCCGGCACATACGTCTTTATTGTCGTTGTTTTGTATTCGAACAACAGCAATAAAGGCGTAAGTGCCGAGCGCCACAAGGTCCCTTGTGATTTGGACGACCACACATGATAACATCCTGTTAAAAGATAAAGGTTACGAAATATTAATATTGATTAGGATTAGAAGCTTTAACTCATAAAATGACAGACCAACAGCGTCTACTTTAATAATAAAATAGCATTTTGTGTTGAATTTAAAACTAATCCCTACTTTTTAGAATATATTCTCAGAAGAACATAGTCATAAACCCTTCGCTAGCTTACATATAGCAAAAATAGTAATACAATATTAATTGTACTTGTGAAACCGGTAGATAAAATCAAGACATCTATTTAAAAAACTAGTTTGAAATCTAAAATCTAACTAGTATGCTAAACGTTATCGGGTTTTCCATCAGCTTATTACAAATTCTAAATAGTTAAGAACCTAATTTATTCTAATCTCAGTTTTTATAGCATAATTTTGCAAATTGAACTTGTACCCCACTTTAATATCTGATTATATTATACCGGCTTTTTACTTAATCACCTCGTAGAGAAAAATATAACGTTATTTACCTATCGTCTTTTCTTATTTGCCTCGTATTCAGGGGATGTTACTTTTTTGTTAATCAAAAATATTAGAGAAAAATAGTAACAGCCTACACGTAACTAATGAGGGCTACCTTTTTTTTACTCACCAGTTGGCGCCACAGTCGCGAGAGGTCCTGACAAAGTTTGTTTACTACGGCTCCTACGGCTGATAATACCGATTTATCAAAAATATCCTGCATGCCGCAAATTTGTGCAGTCCCGTTTTGTTCTTAGGAAAACTTCTTTTTCTTAGCTCCGCTTTTAAAGCACTGATGCTCATTGACCCGTAATTCATATTTGCCTTTTTGAATCTCGTATTGCAGAATAATCACAACGTTTTATTTATTATAGAAATAAACGCGCGTAGCTCACACACAAAGTATGACATTTGACGTTTTGAAGACCTCACGCAACACCAGCGCCTCTAGCGGCAAATTCATACGCGTTAGCCCTCATTGCGTCTGAGGCGAATGCACTTGACAGGTCTCAACCTTAAGCTGCGCTTACAAAGGGCAACTAAACCTGTCCATCCCTGCCAAATGTGACGTCACAACCACATCAAGCAATACAGACATTACAGTTGCCAGGCAATATTGCCAAAAGAAATGCCCGCGTAAGCGCGCCATAAGACCATTTTCAGTAAACAGTGGTTAATGATATTCTAATGTGATTTACACTTCCTGTCTGTGGTAGGGCAATCAAGCCAAGAGCTTTTTGCTTGCAACGATGTTAACTTATAATTTATTTTGTAATAGGCTATAATTTTCTATTTTAAGTACCTATATCAGTTTCTTCGGGGTTCATAGTTTCCTATACTTACTCTACGGAATAGTTAAATTGTTAAGACTTAATATCTTTCTGCTAATGCTACGGTAATTTTTTAGTAGGTACTTTACTAACTATTATACTGCGATATTCTATCGATTAACAATATCTCTCACATAGTGTACATTTTAAAGTCTAATCTAAATACCTACATATTATGTGCGTTATTTTATTATATTTGTACTATTGAGCTTTTAATTTATGTATTAGGTTCGATATCAACGAAAAATGTCGTTATTTCATCTTGAAACTTGTTAGTAACCACTTTTGATATCAATAAAAACAGGCCAAGTGCGAGTCGGACTCGCGCACGAAGGGTTCCGTACCATCATCTAATACAACATTAGACACTTTATTTAAGATCGAGGAAAAAAGCGGCAAAAAGTCACGTTTGTTGTATGGGGAGTTTTTTTATTTTAATTTGTTTAAGTAGGTATTTATTTTTTAAGTGAATATAAGTACTAACAACAAAATATTCTGTGAATATTTCAAGCGTTTACCTGTTGCCGTTATTAATATCGAGCAAAAAACGGCAAAAAAAAAAACACGTTTGTTGTATCGGAACCCCCTTAAATTTTTATTTTATTCTGTTTTTAGTATCAGGAATATATGATATTATCATCGGTGAAAATTTCAACTGTCTAGCTATCATAGCTCATGAGATACAGTCTTCTGACAGACAGTGAAGTCTTAGTAATAGGGTCCCGTTTTTACCCTTTGGGTACGGAACCCTAAAAATTATCTTTAATAAAAAGCCGTCTTTAGCTAGCTTCTATTACTTCCACATCAATTTTAAATAAGAAAAGTCCATTTAAGGATTCTCATCAAGCTTTTAACCCGTAGCTGCAATCTTGTGCAAGTTCCTACCGCCCACTTTACTAAGCAGCGAGCGCTTACCAACAATTACGTTGATATTGGTGCAGTGATGAGCTTTCAAACCGGTCGCCGAGGCAGGCTTCCGACATCACGGCGAGCTTGCGAGCTCATTTACGATTGCGCCATAGTGCATAGCTTGAAGTAGTTAATATAATAGCACGTACATAAGCATTAATTTGAACAGTTGTATTACGAGCTAATAAAAATAATACTGAGAAATTTTATTCACAACTAAAATTAATAAACTGGCTTGACATTCTAAAACCCGATAAGAACGTTAATGAAAACTATGCCATAATTGACAGTACCTTAAATAATATTCTTAATAAATGTATACCTAAATGTAAAATAAAACTAAAAACTAACTATAAAAAATATTGGCTTACAGTCGGAATAAAAAAATCATGTAAAAATAAAAGACTATTTAAAATACTGACACAAAAATTAAACAGTGAAGTTTTACATCAACACTATAAATCCTATGAGAAAATACTGAAAAAAACTATTGCAACAGCTAAGAAAATACAATACATTAATAAAATTAAAAATTCATCAAATAAAGTTAAAACAATGTGGTCTGTAATAAATGAAAGAACAAACAAAAAAGCACGTTAAGAAAAATGTAATATCAGTTTAAACATTAATAATATCTTAACTTCGGAACCGCAAGCTGTAGCAAACAGTTTCAATTATTTCTTTTCCTCTATAGGCGAAAACCGAAGTGCATCCGCTACAGGCTGTCCAGTGCTTAACCCCACTGAAAACAGTTTTTACCTTAGACCTGTGGACATCAGTGAGGTATATAAAATTATAAAACAATTAAAAAATAAAAATAGCTTTGGGATCGATGAAATTCCACCAAAGTTAATAAAGCACTGTGCGATGGAATTAGCTTTGCCATTTAGTATACTCATCAATCAATCTTTTGCAGAAGGAACTTTCCCTGAAAAATTAAAAAAGACATTAATTAAACCTGTTTATAAGAAAAACGATAAAACTAATCCAGATAGTTACCGTCCTATTGCCTTATTGCCTACTATTTCAAAAATAATCGAAAAAGCTATGTGTAACCGTGTATATAACTTCTGCGAAAAATTTAAAATCTTTGACGAGAGCCAAAATGGTTTTCGTAAGAAACGATCTACTGTTTTAGCAGTTTATAAATACATACAGCAAATTGTTGATCTTATAAATAATAGGCAATACCCAGTAGGAGTCTTATTGGACATGTCAAAGGCATATGATAAAATTCAATTCGACGGTACTACTTAAAAAAATACATGGGATAGGCATCCGTAGAATGGCATATAAGTGGTTCGAATCATATTTAACAAATAGAGAGCAATTTGTAGAAATTGAATATTTTGATGATTTAACTAAAGAAATTAAGGCGCTACTCGGAAAAAGTATGGACTCTTTGGTATAAAACTATAGGACGGTTAGAAGTGTTATAAATCTGGTAAAAAGATATATATTTCTTCATACCTTTATCTAGAATCGTATAGTTTCCAAATAACTTAAAATATCCAGAATTCTTTAAAAAACGCATAGATAGTAATCCCAAATACACACTACGAAATAAAAATAAACTTAATATTCCTACATCTCGACTTAAACTACACTCCGCGAGCACACTAGCTATGGCTATAAAAATATATAATAAATTACCGGAACATATAAAAGACACTGATAAAGATAATGAATTTAATAATAAACTTAAAAAATACTAATTAACAAAACTTATTATACAGTTGCTGAGTATTTGACCGATAAGACTTTAAAATAATATTAATTGGAATTAACAACATACACTAGCAATATTATCCTTTTGTTTTTATGATAAATAATTTCATTTTGTATTATATAAGTATAGTGCCCTCTATTTATATTGTCATGTCCAATCCGGACCCATAATGTTCTGTTCATATTTTTAAGACCTTTTATACATATGGTGTGCAATAAACTGATTTGATTTGATTTGATTTGATTTGAAAGCTTTATTGCACACAAAGAAAGAAACAATAACACAAAGAGACATAGTTATGAGAAAACAGACAATAGGCGACCTTATTGCTAAATAGCAATCTCTTCCAGGCAACCTTGGCCGAAAGAAAAAAATAAATCAAAAGAACAGAGGGGAGAGGGTGCATAAAAAGGATAGAATAAGTCTAGAATGACAAATAGAGAAAAATAAGATAATACATAAACTTTAGTGTATGTAGTAATACCCGTCGTTGTTTCCAAATTCCTTAATCCTAGTGCTCAACTACTTAGTAGTTTGGTATTGGAACAATGTATGTGATTGTGTCCAATATTTATTTTTTATTATAATTTACGTTTCTGAGAGAAAGTTTTGCGGTTTCATGGTTAGAATCAATCTCTAAAATATTATTGCTCTTTCTTTTACATCTTGTATTTGTTATTGATAGAGAGCTTGCAGATCGAAACCCAATCAAGCTTGTTAATTAGTAATATAAAGTTTTCTCTTTATTATTCACTATTTATTACAGCTCATAACCTGAATTTAATTCACCTTTTATGTGGTTTAAAAAAAATATAGCAAATTGCCATATATTATGTATTTCTTGTCGTCGTTCGTTCTGCCACCTTTGATCTTTGCAATATTACCGAACGTGGACGTACAGAAAACATGTACCCACGTCTGTTTGTAAGTATGTCGAATATACCTTTTCCTTGATTGCAAATCTTCAGCGGATGATAACCTTACAGGGCTTGCTTTTCAACTTTCTAAAAGTAGTTTCTAAGTACGCTATGTTCCTTATTTTGCGTTGGCACAAAATTATTTTTTCAAAGGTAGAGGTAGAAATTCAGGGCCCAAGTAAACCAGGTATTACTGTATAAACGTTGAAAAAAATAGTTTATGAACACATCGAGCTCTTAATTTGCCTCGGTTTTACCACACATTTTTTATCATAATCTATATTATTTCAATAAGACCATTGATTTAACTGATGAACTCAACAGTGAAACTCAGTCTTCAAGCCGGGAAAGTGACCAATTACGGATCGGCACAGCGGGCTAGGAAATCGGGTGTAGCGATGCATTAAACGTGACACCGTAGATCTTACGGTGAAAGGGGACATTTTCTCTAAACGTTTAGTTTTTCTTTTTCTTTATTACGCAATCTGATGGCAATTAACGGCCAGTTTTCTATCCCTAGAAAACGTAATGCCAGCCTATCTTAGTTATTATTAATCCCCGGCCGCAAAAAACGAATGGGCCGATTATGATGCGGTTTATTTTGTTTGAAAGCTGACGTGACCGATATAATTAGTGGTACAACTGTACAATTTCTGAATATATTTTATTTATTCGGGACAATAAACATATTTTGTAATTTTTTAAGAAAAAACATATTTTGTATAACTATACAAAATATGTTTTTTCTTAATATTAATGGTAGCTTATATAGCTAAATGTATAACCAACAACATTATCCACATATTACTAGCGTGAATTACAAACGAGCACACTGTTGCTAATATGTATATAAAAAAAAATAGGAGAAAAAAATATATCTGCTCAGACGTTTCATTCAAGGTCGTCAGATATTTTTTATTAGCTGTGGTAGGGATTTTACCATGCATAATGGGTATTTAGGTAGGTAAGTACTTTACTTTAATTAACTCCATCAAAGCACAGCACAGTTCTTATTACCCAAGCAACAAAAATATCTCGTTAAGCTCTGGTAGGCCTAAGTTGTTGAAACCCGTCACAAATGATGAATTGTTGTTGAGATTGAATCTTTCTGTCGTCGTTCATTGCCGGAGGTTTCTTTTTTATCTTTATCTTTTACCAAACAGTGTAGTAGTTAAGCAAGTTATTACATTGACTAATTTGCAGACCACTAAATAAGTACCGCCAAATATTTTACTATTACTACTAGTTGTGTAATAGTATATTTCATTACAAGTGCGGAAAGCCTGTCATTGCAAAGAGTTCCGACAAATGTCTACCCGAGCCGAGGCGCAGCCGAAGGTGAGGGTTGACAGTCGGAACAAGTTGCAATGACGGTTCCGCACGTGTACTGAACAACAATTTTTAATACAGTTGCGAAAAAATTAAGCAATTTAATAAAATAATAAAACACAATAAACTCAATTTTCTAACTAATCGTAAAAGAATATAAGCAGAGACTTTTTTTTTGTTTTCTTCACCCATTCTGGGTTGGCAAAGGAAACTATGATCATACAGCCAAGGCTTCAGTAGAATTTTTTTATTGATATGAAATGAAAATTAAATTAAATGAGATGAAATGAAATGAAACCTAACAAAAGCAATCCGAATCCTACAGGAGCGCCTTTCCTTATTTCTCTCTTTTACTACATCGTTTTCCATTAAAGACACATTATTGCACTACTTCCACCATACTAAGTACCTACCACAATAAAAACCAGAAAAAACTTATTTAGAAAATTAAGAAATAAGGTCCCTCATTTTCATTTCACTTACTTGCGCAAACTCCTATAAGCAGATACTATGGTAAATAGTGCACGTCATACCATATTTAGTAATCTGTGGTCATACAGCCAGTTTTATGTATTTTTTATATTCATAAATTTAATTGACTTGACGACCGATTTGGCGCAGGGGTTCAATTCCCGAACAAGACAAATATTTGTGTGCATGGACATGTCTATTTGTCTTGGTCTGGGTGTTTTCTATGTATATTAAGTATGTATTTACAAACAAAAAGTATTTAAGTATATATTTATCCGTTATCAAGTTTTCCATGATACAGTTTCTTAATGAAATTATCATGGGCTTAGATAATTGGTGTGATTGTAAGAAGCTATTTATTTATTTATTTATTATTATTTATTATTTGCCCGATACTAATATTAATTTAATGTAAAATTAAAATTACTTTTAAATCTGATATTGAAACAAATTAGTAGCTTCTTTTTAGAAATATTTGCATGAATCATAAAAACTTCTACGATTATTTTTTTTGTAAAAACTTCGTGGTTGGTTTTTTCTTTTTAATAGACAATATTTTGACAGTTGGGAAAGAAAACGCACGAGTTCGGGAAAGGTAAAGAAAAAGCTCGAGTGTGTAATAGCCCACATCCCGAACGCTATACGTCCCTGCAATAAGCCACTTTTTGAGCAACTGTATTAAAAATGCCTTTACGCAATGCAAGCGTACAGGCTCATCTAGTGCTCTGTAAATAATTTGATGTAAAGCTAGCGATCGTTACTTTGAAAGACGTGTCACGTGACTCGTCACGCTGTGAAATAATGCTTTTGGGATAGCCTGTTAGTATCTCGATACTAACAGGCTATCCCAAGCATTATTTCACAGCGTACGATTTAGTCAAGCAGATGAGGCAGATAGGCATTTGTCATAGGCGCCGATTCCCCAAAATAGGGTATTTTAGATTATAGATTACTCGCAAATCACAAGTAACTTGGAAAAAATATATGTTATTTTACAGTTATTTATCTAGTGCTTCCAACCGTTTTTTTTCGATTGGTGTTATTTTACTGTGTCAAATAAAATCCCAAACATCCGTCTAAAAATAATTCAAATATCATACTACTTGCAGTATACTTGGTTTTAGTTAATGTTTGAATAGCCGAGGGATTCCGGCCGTCATAATTTTTTTTTTATTAATTCATTTTTAATTGAATTTTAAGTGATTTTCGATTCGCGGGGCGCTCGCGAGTTCACAGTTCACTGCCGGCTGCCGCTGGGTCCGCGCGAAGTGTATAGAGCGCGGCCGAGAAAGCGTTAGCGTGCCTATTTCGGTCGGGATTCCTCGCCTTAAGATTAATTTGTGATTAAAACCTAGTAAGTATTTTAGATGTATTTGCTGTGGCGTGACGGCATGTTAAAACTAAGCCACTTTCTGACCTTTATTGACGTCAAATGCCAATGCCAATTTATTTGTCTGGTCAATGTTGATGTTGCAATTGAAAGCGAAACTAATTTTAATTCCAATTGATTGTTATGATTTCTATCTTATTTGCATGACTGATTTAATTTCTAACGGACTTTCTAACGGATTCTTATTCTTTGATTATCTCTATACCCTAACATCTTATGTATATTGCGTTGGTGTAATCAGTCAAAAGCTTATTAATCATTTGTATTGTTCTTATATCAAATTACCTTCTTACTTTATTACGTGGCAATCCCACTATCACTATTCCTATGAATAACATGTGCTGATAGAGCGCCACTCTACGTAGCAGTTGTTAATCTAAGGGTTGCACTATAGCTTTCTTTCGTCATCAAATTTGGTTCATTTCTAAAGTCAACTTCATTTTCAACACTCACACTCACACACATCAATGCAATTAATTATGACAAGCATAATCATATAAACTACAAAGCGTCTTCTCGCCTTATATTTGACGGCAACTAAAACTAACAAGGTATGGTAATAAAAAAATCATTCTTGTCAAACATAACGATACAAAAGAAAATAACAACCATAACGAGGGCATTTTATTTCCAAGCAAACCATGACATGATACTATAATGTGTTAGAGTATAATGACTCACGAAAGAAACTATTACCTTATATGGTAAGCGCCTTACGCCATTTGACGGATCGCGTGCGCATGCGCTGCAGTTTGGCTCTTATGCAATCTCTCATAAGCGCCATGCCCGGAAGCATAGCGCCCGACTGACATAGTTGCTTTGCAATATGGTAGGAAGTCAACGGTCCATGTAAGGGGAATTGGATTGCAGGTCAAGAATGCTGTCGATATAACAATTTCATTCAATGATAATCAAGATATGTGATAGACCTTGACAGGCGTCAGGGTACATAGACTCACTACTACGGTCTGGTCTAATTAATGTAATTATTTGTTTGGAAGTGTGCTTACCTTAATAAATAAAATAATATGAAATACATAAGATCTAAAAAAAGGCTAATCATTGAATTCATCATTAATTCTACTTTCTGGAGTCTGACATTGCTAGAGTCTCAGTGTCGGCCTAGAATAGCACAAGCCCACTCTTGCCATGGTTTCCGTAAGAGCCGAAAAAGGGACACTGTTATGCATGACAGAATCTGAAGATCAGATTTTTCAGAGATCTTAGCTACTTACATAACCTAGCTGGAAACCGAGCATGGGATTGTAACAAAACTTTTAATTAGTTTTACTTAGCACTATACTAAGTGGTTGTAGCTTACTTCGGCAAGAAACACAACACTTGCACCTTCACCGATTAGACTACAGCTACACTACTCGTGATGATAACCGATACTGATTCGGTGCTGGATTTTGCACGACCCTAACATCTCCTGAAGATGCCCCGGGTTGGGGCGAAACACGTGTAGAATAGTCTAATCGGTGAAGGTGCAAGTAAGCTACGTATATTTCTTATTTTTTACAATGGTTGGCGACTTCCGCCCGGTGACGCTTGATTCAATCAAATACTATACCTAGCGGTTGTCGTCATACAGCATAAAAAGATGAACGCCCGCTTAATTTTTGATAAATTTTCCTGCTCCATATCTTCCGAAGTTTTGAAACCAAGTAGTTTCTAACAAATAGCTTTACCAATCATCCTTTTGTCTCCTCAAGAACAGCTCCCAAATTCATCACTTCAACTTTGTTAATCACCCAACTTTTCGCATGTCCGCCATTAGGCAATCTCGTTACACACTTAATGCGCTTTTGTTGTTGTTTGTGTGGCAAGTGGCAACAAGTGGGTCAAGACCGTGTCTGCTCTGATGATCAGACAAAATGAGCATTCTGGGTTTACGTCAACTTGGGGAAATATATCGTCGTCATTAGTACCTATCGTTAACGTAGGTTTCTTGTTGATGTGATGTTTGAGCTCATTTCAGGGGCCCGATTCTCAGGCATTCGAACTTTTTCAGTGTGGTAATTCGTATGTCAAACATTTTGCTTGTGGTTTCTATTGAAAAGTTAGAACGTTTCAAACAAACTACTCTGTCCCACATGTCAACAAATTCATTTTGACAGCTAAGTTCGTATACGAACATCTATTGGTTTCTAACACTCGTAGCGTTCGACTGGTTTTCGATCGAACTTTTTCGATTGTGAAATTCTGACAGTACAAAAACTGTGTTAAATTTGAATTTCGAGCTTATAAAAGTGAACTTTTCTCGATTGCCTGAGAATCGGCCCCCAGCTCGGGCCCGATTCTCAGGCATTCGAACTTTTTCAGTGTGGTAATTCGTATGTCAAACATTTTGTTTGTGGTTTCTATTGAAAAGTTAGAACGTTTCAGACAAACTACTCTGTCCCACATGTCAACAAATTCATTTTGACAGCTAAGTTCGTATACGAACATCTATTGGTTTCTAACACTCGTAGCGTTCGACTGGTTTTCGATCGAACTTTTTCGATTGTGAAATTCTGACAGTACAAAAACTGTGTTAAATTTGAATTTCGAGCTTATAAAAGTGAACTTTTCTCGATTGCCTGAGAATCGGCCCCCAGTTGTATGTGGCTGCTAATGCTGCTATAGTACACCAACTTTATATGCACAAAAAATATTGTCCTGTGTGAGAAAATAGGAAATATTTTTTGGTCATTACCTATATCCAAAAAGATTTTTTTTTTGTTTTTTTTTGTTTGTTACGAATAAACTCAAAAACTACTGGACCGATTTTAAAAATTCTTTGAGTAGGTATTAAAATGCTACATTTATCCCGAGTAACATATTAAGCTATATTTGATTCCGATATTCTTACGGGAACGGGTACCACGCGGGTGAAATTATCTATAAATAAATAAATAAAATAAAAATCATTTATTTCAGGCGAGTGCCCATAATGTTAGTAATTGTGACTTATCCTATGTTAGTGTAAGTGTTACAGAAATTATTATTATATGACAGCTTGGTGTCCTTCAACAGATGGACGCGTGTCCAATGTTGCATAACAACACTATCCACGTCCAGCCGCTCCGCAACTGTCCTTAGGAGACTGTTAGAGCTGCCCCGCACACGTTGCATAAGGGACGCAATGCGTTTTCTTATAATTGCTAAAAAGCTATCTACCTCCGCTGCAGCCAGCATCCCTGACGCACTACAGTGTCGACGCAGCCCCAGGCAGTCCTCTGAAGGCATTGTTGTATTGGGTGCGTAGGGCCCTGTATGCTCCTTGTGTATAGTTCATCCATAAGCTGCACGTGTACAGAGACTGACAATAACTTCTAAACAATGTGATTGTAACCTGTTTAGTACATCGTGCAAACTTACGGGAAAGCATATTAGCCCTAAAAACCCTAGCCCTATAAAAACAACATTGTTAATAAAATAAAAAATTAAAGCTACCACTCATAAGTTTGTCAATATTTTATGATTGATTTAAATTAGATTTTTAATTAGTCACGCAATTGATATAATGTCTTATCACACTTTTAAATTACATATCATCACAAAACAATCAGTCAGTCAATATTTATAATACAGAAACAATAATAATGCAAGTGGGAGTAAAATAAGTTTTCTCGCACCGTATAGGTATTTATAATGATAAACCAATGACATAAAGCTCCTACAATCAAATATGATAATCATTAATGTGATTGTTCGTATTTAATTAAAACTTGATAATAATTATTGCTACATTGTGTGAACTCGGTGGGGAACCGATGTCTTGTGAATAACAATTTTTCATTTTGCCAGTTCAGTAGTGCCTACATTTTTTTTTTAATTTAATGCACTTACTTTCTTATGTCCATAATTCCATATTATAACACTTAGCTGTGTGCTGTATACTGCTACCTAGGAAGTAAAATATAAGAAAATTTTGTGATCTCAATTTAATAATAATAATAATATAGCTTCTTTATTCCATACTTTGACATAGCAAAAACTTAAATTTGTTAGTATTTTAATATTTAATATTAGTATTTATATTTAAGTATTGAGTGTTAGTGTTAGTATTTAAGTACCTAAATAATATCTTAGTTTTTATTAAGTATGGATCCCATTTGGGTATAAGCCTCCTCCATTTCGTTCCACTTCCTTCTATCTTGAGCTATTTCCATCCACTGCTTTCCTGATATGGAGATTATGTCATCTGCCCATCGTTTCTTAGGTCTTCCTACATTTCTTTTTCCACTTGGGCCCGACCATTTCGTTGTTCTTAATGTTCATCTTCCATCAGTTAGCCTTGATACGTGACCGGTCCATTTCAGCTTGAGTGCATGTTTAAGAGCATCTGAAACTTTTGTTTTCTTACGAATATCTGTGCTTTTTATTTTTTGGATTTTTCTGAGTTTTAGTATGCTTTTTTCGTTTCGTTCGTTCGTGATCTCAATTTAGGGCTATCCAAATCCTAAACTTATGCGTTAAATCGAGTTTTTTAACGGTCACCATAAACGTTAATGCAATGAAACTAGAACATCGTTTTCATATTTAATTTCGGTGCCCATGTAGACACCCTCTACACTATGACAAATACGGGGAAACCCGGACCTTCCTTGGTAGCCCCCAAGCCCCAATCACAACTCCCATGCCATATTTTTTGCAAGTAATAAATAAAAAAATAAAAACAAAATAATTCGCTAAATGTGTTCCTAGGCGCTAAACTCTGAACGGCTGAAAAGATTTGGGTGAAATTTTACATACCTACTTACAGAGAGTCAGTGACTCGTAGTAGGTTAAGTATTGGATTCATTTTGTCTCTCGGTATCTGAAATATCGATTCCTACGGGAGCCACATGATCAAAACCGCGGCCTAGTAGTTAAACACTTTTAGTAAAAAAATGCAATGTCGTCGTGCCACCTGGCTTTCACTAGCTTATCGACCTTGTCGCTTGTGTTATGAGTCACCCTACTGGGTAATTCCTGCAGTAATCTCTTGTTGGGGATACACTTGAAACTGCACAGAAGTAGTGTAATTAGCGTGAGTGGATGAGTAACATTTAATACAAAGCTACCTTTGTTTTTCAGCCGGAAAGCAAAATTTGTTTTTTTTGTACAAGGGCTTTAAATTGCCTAGTTTCACATTGTTTTTATTTTGTACTAGCGGATCCTCGCGGTTTCACCCGCGTGGTACCCGTTCCCGTGGGAATATCGGGATAAAAAATAGCCTATGTCACTCGGGAAGAATGTAGCATTCTAATGGTGAAAGAATTTTCTAAATCGGTCCAGCAGTTTCGGAGCCTATTCGATGCAAACAAGCAAACAAATAATCAAGTCTTTCCTCTTTATAATATTAGTACTTATAGATGAATGTTAGTATAATAAAAATAACGATTTATAAACATTTTAAAATTTTATTGTTTGTCCAAGAAACAAATGTACGCAAGTACGCAGTGACAAAAAATCGCTGGGTATGTATGAAAAGATTGATGGATGTGAATGAAGCGAAATAAGTGTGCAAGGATCGTAGCAGGTGGCGATCCACAGTCTCTGCCTACCCCCGCGGGAAATAGGCGTGAGTATATGTATGTACTTATGTAAAAATTTCTATTTATGCCGGTCGTGCCATGCGTATGCCAGTAACAACACATGGACAGGGTACGTATATACAAAGTGGTTGAACAATGATAGATTTTATGCTTTAAGTCAATCGTGCAGTATAAAAATAAAAAAAAGTTTATTTTCTTCCACAAAAACTTGCCTTAGAATCTAAGCTTACAAAAAAGTGCTAACTTACTTAAGTTTTGTGGGAGACTGGAGCCTGAAACAAGGCCTAAGAAGCCTAAAGCATGGTTTCACTAGATGTTCACTAAATATTTAGCCTCTGTCATCCACTCTCACTACCAATACCAATCAGTCACGCCCCAATTTTTTAACCGAATCAGTTCCACACGTGTTTTGTATCCGATATTCCGATCTCACACTGTGACATAACACAATAGCACAAAACACAAAGCGGTGTGCCACAAACCCGAACTGGCAATTAAAACGATTTGCACCGCTTAATTATACTGTGGTGTACTTTATTGCCTGTAACATAGCAGCTTCCGAGATATAGTCGCAGTTTTGTTGTATCAAAAATATAATTATTAATTTTGCTTTGTAGGTACTTACAGCCGAAACAACCGAATCGTTACCCACCACAAGTCTATTTTCTAATAGATATCAAGATACAATAAGGTCGAAATTTAAACTTTTTGTACATTGACACTGACCGACGCTTTCAAACAAATTCTGAGCAAAATGGGTTTCAACTGGTTCGACCGCACATTATAGGATTTTGGGTTTTGAGTTTGAAAATCTGTCGCAGTACCAACAGTTATTAAGTTAAGATTTCCTGAAGCTACATATAATCCATTCCATACCAATTGTCGGTGGATGTTAACAATCATGAAGTTCGTCAGCTTACCATAGACTATAAAGACAGTAACATTAGTGATGTGTAACTTTGATAATGCATTTCACTCTGAACTCATAACTGTTAAAAACGCAAATGTTCTTGTCGCTCATACCAAATCTTAGAGGTCTGTTTCTAGGCATCATAACTGGCAGCTTCTCATGTATTACTGACATAACGAACATACATTACCACCATAATATGATCTCGTTACAAGTGTAGGTATGTTAGATTTTATCTTGGAAAATAAACCGTGCGTGCATACTTACAAGTTTTTAATACGACAGAGTAAATCTTTCTTATGCCTGTATTAATAATGGACTTATTAAGTATTTAAGCTAGTGACTTCTTTTCAAAGTATGTGAGATTGAAAATAATAAGAGGAAACACTTTGTAATTAATCACGTATTCGGTATAATGTTTCTTAGTATAGTACCTAATCAGGCTGGGTAAATGTCTTCTACTTGCAATGACGACGTAGGTGCTGCATATTCTTTGAGATTTAGGCTTTTATTTCTACAGTAGTGATTTATATTATATTTTCAATAAATAGTTCATCATCAGTGACGATTTCATCAAAGCAATGTGATGTAAAGATACATATTGTTATTCGGGTCCTAGGAGAGATCCTTGTGGGATACCTATATTCGTCATTAGGCTGCTAAGATGATGCATATAACAAGTTAAGCCATTTCAATGAACAATGCTCAAAGTTAATTAATTAGTAAGACTATTGAGATGTATCTCCTGTATATGGTCGATAAAATGATTTCTTCCGCCATCCATCACCATACAATATGTTTCTGCGTTAAATAGAAACTTCCACGTAAGGTTAATTGAGATAAAATCCTTAGCAAGTCTATTTTTGCTTATAAACGCTTTTATTTTGTTTCCTGACGCCTTTCACATGTAAACTTTTAAATTATATTTCTACCAATTTCGATTGAGTACCTACATACGAACAATAGACATTTTCCTTCTAGAATAAAGCACTCGTATTTCGTTAATGCTACTTACAGCAAGCGACCTTAACACAGCAAAAAAGACTAGTCTAAATTGCAATACCAAAAGGTGTAAAGATAATAATAGAATGTTATCTTTTTTGCGATTATGATGTCGCCACATTGTACCTACTTTGTTTGTAATTATATTATTTTTTGTTTCGCCAACTTTACTCCATTGCGTAGTCAATACGATGTTGTTGTTAAGCAATCGGCTCACCACATGTTACAATTTTTTTGTAACGATTTGTTTATTTAATTTAACACTGGTTAAATTGCCCGCTTGGTTTTCTTGATAGCCCAAGCCCAACATTGCCAACTTACGGCAACAAAAAGATAGAACTGGCAAGGTTATATTATATACACAATAGATTCGCAAAAGTGTGTCGAAACATCGAATTATTTTATTTTTCTTCACTGCAAATAAATTTAGACAAATCTTTTTGGATGACTCAAGTTTGGGAAAAAAATCAAGACATGTTTTATGGAAAACGATCGATGGGTTGACTTTTTCTAAATACTTCATTTTCAATTTCACAATAATAAAAAATTGCATAGTGAATGCAAAAACTAAAAAATTAAATAACAAGCGAGGCTCTTTTAATTCTGTTGCAAGTCATCTGTAGTTATAAAAGAAACAAATCTATAAATCTCCTGTTCAAACCGTAATACCATCTGGATTCTGGACATTAAAAAGTAAACATGTACACCATTACATATGCAGCCTGGAGACATGAAATACTTGAGACATGGCTACCTTATGGCTACCGGAGTAGAAATACTCTCTCGGTCCTTCCCTCGCTAATATTCCAGACACTTCCCGTAAAGAGGACTCACCTCCTGAATAGCAAACCCTTCATTCAACGTGACAGCTGGCACAAGATCTGAATTTAATTGCACTTAGACCCGTCTCGCTTTATCTGTATCTCGTAAATTGGAGACGCGGCATTCATCCCTAGATCTAGTTAAAAAGGAAGTTTTAAGTTTCTCTTTAAGTGCATCATATAGACACTTCTCTGTCCAATTAGATGCAATTTAAAATTGGCAGTCATTTGAATGCTCTCTAACTTTTGCTCCCCGAGAAACTATCGATCAGATCATATAAACTCACGGGTCCAAATCTCCCCAGCCAGACAAAACGTCTAGACTAAGTCTAGACTGGCTTTATTTCAAGTGAAATTTATACTAAACCCCTTTACTCAAGGGTTCATCTGAACACATCCAATTTGGACTTCAGATCACGTGCTGGCTGCTGGGTAACTAAACATAATTTTGTTACCTTTGTTTCATTTCGTTTAGTAAGTAATTGATCCAAAATTCTCAGGAGGTTGGGTTACTACTGTTAGACTGGCGGAAATTGACGAATAGAATCGACAAAACCTTACCGACCATAACAGTTATAAATAATTACGAATCAGATGTTTTGGGTAGCTCAGTTAAAGATTTTAACTTCGGTTTCATCAGAAATGTGCAAAGACGCAAAGCCACGGTGTGCTGATTTCGTTTCATATACGCAATAGTTATGAGTTACGATTTCAATGTGGGTTAATGCACGAAAGATAACTCAACAGCCACGTCATGGGTGATGGACTGGAAGCTTTTAGTTCCGTTTTAAATAATTTAAGACGCTTATTATAGAATCCATTTGTATGCTCAATTACGCAATTCTTGTTTCAGGTATGTACCCTACCGCATGCTGCATTAACTTCTGTTTCATGTAAGTTTAATATGTTTTGTATTACCTTGAGTTTCAAAGTGGAAGCAATAAAACGATATGGGACTCCTCTATTCGAATCTTAGAGAAGGTAAAAGTGGTTTAATAAAAAACGTCGATAACCATAAAATTTCTGTGGGACCCAAATAGTTCCCGATTTACCGAACATCATAAAAAACCGGATCGTGATCGTGACCCGTCTTGTCTCTAACCGTACCCACGCGTTTTTCTCACGTTTCCTGGGGAACAGTCACGTTTAAAACATTTTTAATTACATGTGAGATTATAGGAATGATTCAGTTAAGAATCTTATTGTGCCATAGCAAAACCCGTGTCGCTAGTTTTTTGCAAGTAATTTATCTTGATTATCGATAAATACTAACTTCCTCGATGCGGTTGCAGACATTTCCAATTCAAGTAAATGCCACGAAACTACTGGTATTTAAAGTCTTTCAATAATATTGCGCAAGCGCACGTGTGCTTATGGGATGCGCAAAGGTCACTCGGTGAATAGATCGCAGGCAGATGCTTATACAATAGAACTGTTAGACTGTGACGTGCCAATAATTTCTGTATAACTGCGAGATGCAAGAAAGAAACTACACCGGCTGTTTTCTGTCGGTCAGCGGGGAACATAATATGTACTTCGTTAGCAACGCGTGCTAAATAGCCGTATTACTTTTTTCACTGGCTGCCATCACCGTTTCCTACTTTACCTTTATTGTATTTTCTATAACATTTTCGTAATCCTTAGCAATGAGCAAAGCACTCATTGTGTAGTGTTCGCTGGCACCGATAGCCTTTGTAGCCAGGTCTTCATTGTTTATTCAACTCCCTACGGCCGTAATATTAATACGCCGCTTTTGTCTTCGCCCTAGTTAATGTTATATCATTCATAATAACTCTTGAGACTTCTCAATGCGATATGAGTTGTTTTTATTTTAAGCATTCAAACGCCATTCTTCACACTCTACTGTGAGTTATAGAATTCTCTCGTCCGTTTTAAAGTTAACTGCTACTGTCAGATTTTTGACGGTGATTTTAAGAGCATGTTGTAAGTTGGACAATGGAGCCATGTGATTCACAAAGTGCGACCCGGTTTACGGTAGGCCGTGCGATCGGTCATTGTCTGCGCTGTCCCTTTTGCCACTCATTTTGTCATTCTAATCTAAGTTAAAGATTGAAATGATATTTTTCTGAAATACTATTTGTATGACTGTTTCTTCATCTAATAATATCGGTGATTATTATTGTTTTATCTCAAATACTTGTTGGATTTCTCATAGACATGTAAATTACGTTCGCAACATTTTATAAACCTTGCCAAAACAGGTAATAGACAAATATTTACCAGAGCCCATATGAATTGTAGCGTTATTCGTTGTTTCGTCTAAGTTTAAATTCTCCTATCTCAACGAAGACGTTTTAAGTGTCGGCTGTAGGTACAACAACATGCGTTGTTTGTTTACTTATCTCCGTAGTACGTCCATGTGTATAACGGGTCGGTCGTGGGGCGCCGCGGCAGACTGCCGACCGCCGACCGCCGTCAGTCGCGCGCGACACGCCCGCCTGAACGCTCACCCTGTGTCTCGCCCTCCTTAACGTAACAGCTGATCGCGCCAATTACAAAAACAAATAAACATCACACAAAATGACCATTAGAAACCTCGAAATTAACGGGATCCTTGCTGTAGTATAAGGAGGTTGGAGATCACACGGAGTGCACCTCGCCGGGACCAGATCGATATCCCGAAAACGGTCTCGCGACCTCCAGCCGAACAGCCCAGCAATATTCGTGCAATACCCAGCGCAGTTGCAATAATCTAAGACTGATTAATAATAGTGATCTTGAATAAGGTTTGTGCTAACCGCAAATGTTGTATTACAAGTGTAGTGTTTGCAAAAATGGATTTCCTTGATTGACTCTCGTGTCAGGTGTTTTCGCTGCGTCTTCGCCGGCATTGTTTAATACGAGTGAGTATCATCCACGCACCATAATATTTACGATGTTAGCTCCGCTTAGTTAGCCGTTCATTCGATATGATTACATTTGCGTGTAGTAGTTTGGTTTTTCATCGGATTCTTGGTAAATATTGCGTAGATCTTTAAACTCTTGATGCCATTACTCCGTATTTTTTCGTTTTCCTCTTAGAATTCTCTGCGGTTAGATTCATTGCCATCTTTACCTGTTACAAAATCAGTACTATCATTAACTTTAAATTTAAGTTTTGTGATTTTGCGCAAATCAATTGGCACCTCCAGCGCATTGTGTTGTGTCTGTGTGCAATCGCGCCCCGCCGTCGTAACATCCCCGGCTGGGAACTTGGGGTGGTTACCCTCGCTTCAATGAGACGAGGTCGTCAAACCCAATAGCTAACATTGAAATTCAATTCTTTACCAAAGGGATGGTGCGTAAAACTACTTACAAATATTTGTGTTACTGATACTATGATCTTATCTGTTAATGAGTAATTAATTTTTGTTTAGTCTTGTAATCGATGCTTTGTGTGATGGATGGGGTTTACTAACGTATCATTAAATATAAACATGTGATTTCTAATCGTTATTTGGGCACTGTCAATTACAAAGTTAAGTAAGGAAATAATATAAGAAGAAACAAAAAACTTTGGTCCTTGATCAGCAGAAATTGCTTGATGCTTTACTGTTTCTATATTTTTTTAATTGATTGAAGATTTTAATTGTACCGCCCTACCGTATTGTTTAGTTTTATCCATTGATAACAGGGTTTGTATTACTGCTCCAATAATTAAGGACAAGAAACACTCATGCGTATAATTTATGTAATTAATTATGCGTTTCGCAAACGTTGCAATTATATATTTTTTTATCAGTAATTGTTTGTGTAATTTAAACAATATCTAGGACACACGAAACTTTGTAGTGTTATCAAATATATATCTTATCAAAATGAAATGATATGACGACATGCGAATTCAACAAGTTCACTTTCTTGTGATTTATATTTTGATTGGTTTCTATTGTATCTCTTTCATGTCAAACATGCGCAAGGCTAATTTGTTACAAGTATTTAAAGCTCAAACGTAAAAGTAATTGAACAGCTTTCTCAATTGTACAACAACGTCAATGACGTTGATATTTTAAGGCTTAATAGCTGATCAGCTTAAACAGGATTGTTACGTCACATTTTTCTTTTGAAGCTACTATAGTGATCTTATAGTGATCGAGAGTGATACGTCATGCAAGCTGACTCACAACAGGACTTTCACCATTGACGTCTTCGCATTAGGATTCTATAATTGTGTCACATGTTTATTTATTAACAACTAAATTGTTTGTTGACTTAAGCATTTGGTTTTCACCACATTTTTATCCAAGATTTTATTTTCAACTAGTATTTTTATCATCATTATGTTAGTCATCAGGCCCTTAACTTTGATGTTGTCTCTTTTTTTGAACTAAAACTTTCATCTGCAGAATATTTAAAAGGTTAGAAAAGCGATGTTCTATATAAGGCCGCGTTTCCTCCGCAAGTAAACTTGCGGAAGTCTTGCGTGAGTTCTTGCAAAATCGTTTACATATCATACTGGCAAGCTGTCGCGAGTGTAATTGCTACGTATTTACACTAGCAAGTTGCTGTCGGACAGACCTGTCGGACATTTATCGCAGAAGTTTACTTGCAGATGGAAATGCGGCCTTATAGAATCAATAATGGTTAACTGAGAAATTGGTTTCATTACGCACAGTAAAAACGTTGCAAGTTGTTTATTATTTAGAGTTGTCATTGGTATATTTAATTTACGTTGTGATTTTAGTGTTGTAAATAATTATATTTATAAATAATTTCTCTTCCAACAGTATTAAGGCTTTTTGCAAAGATGTATCTGTTCAATCTCTTCTTCGACACGTGCAGCAATATGCGCGTGAAATTAAGATACAAATGGCTGTACCGAACGAAATCGAATTGCCGTTCAGTGTGCACTAAGCGTCATTTCTAACGGAAAGTGGTCAGATCTGACTGATTTATCTACATGTAGCCAGTTTCACCTTCTTTTGTATTCCGGGAAGTTCTCAAGAAAGTGAGTTTTCCTTAGATGCCGTATCTAAGAGCGTGCGTAATTTTATAATGGTTATCTACGTATGGCACTTCCTCGCTACTTATCTTAGCTGGCTTGGCACGAAAGGCTTTAACTGCTTTATTAGGTCTTGTGAAACGTTTTCTAATCTAAAAGGTATTAAGAAATGTACATGACCTGATTTAGTCTATCTATATGAACAGGCGGCTCGCGACTTCTTTCACGTAGACTAAGGGACTACAAAACCTATTACCTACCTCAAGAATTTGGCAATCAAAAGCAATTTAGTTATCAAACAGACCGATTATATTTATAGACTTTTGAGTTGAAGTAAACTAACTCTCCAGCTTTAAATAGATAATTTCTGGCATGTCGGAATTGTAAAATATAACCAATCGAGTTGTATAGTGTCCTTTAAAATTTAATTCACTACCAATTAACTTGACTTTTTAACATTAGAATATGAAAGATAACTCGTTTTACGTTCATCTTTTTATGTTCTGTAACATCCGACATTCAGTGGACTCAACATGGTTTTATATTCGTTTGTTGAATCTCTTTCATACGCTTGCGTTCTCAACCGTGACCGATTTGTTTTTATTGGTACATTTCTGATAGGCCACATTTGAAATGAGCCTTTTCTATCGTATCTTAAAATAAATGTCTGATTTCGTTGGAAATAATTTATATTGTTGGAACTTTAGTATATGGTTATCTTTTGGACGTGTATGTGATGTAAGCATTTATTTAATAATTTTATAACCGGTGCAAATAAATTACTGCTTATGACTGAATCCAATATCAAATACAATTTGTCAAAGAATGGTGCGTTTTTGCTACAAATTCAAATAAATGGTAGACGTTTTTCTGCCATTGCAAATTGTCGTTTTTGTTGTTCCCATGCCATAACCCCACGTTCCGAGGTTAGTCACGTTTCTAGGCATCAGTTCTGCCTTTATGATACGCCCAGATTGTTTATAGATGAAACTGGTGAACTGTCTTGTTTGTTTAAGTTTGATTTTATTCCTATTGTCGTCATCTTACGCCATTATAATGTCTAGAATGTGGATTGTGGCTAAATGTCACAAATGCAGTGCAAAATGCACACAAATGCTTTAAATAAGCATTTGAAGCACAGAGAAGTTCGAGATATTAAAATTTCGATCAACCCTCCGTGATGGTTCATGACGTGCTGGTTTGTACACCAATATTTAACCGCCTCTGTGGTCTAGTACACACCACCGGTATCAGATCCAGAGGTGCCGGGTTCGATTCCCAATGGGGGTACGTATTGTATTCGGTTTGGTTGGTGGTAGGGGTACATATTGTATTCTATTGGATGGTCTAGTTCGGGCTTGTTCTAAGTCCGCCTGGCTAGCTACCACCATCTTATCTAAGTCTGACGCCATAACAACGATGTTTTCAGCATTGTTGTGTTCCGGCAGTTAGAGATAAGATAGCCAGTTCCTCAGTATTGAGGATTCCATCTTCAGCCCTATCATCACATAACATCAGGTGTCATGAAGGCTAACTGATATCCCGTTGTTAATAAACAAACTTCCTAGATGGGTTTTACTAATTGTGTGATAGACACGTTTGATTGTTGTCCAATTACTACGCTTGGTTGGAAAGGTAATTTGTAGCTCATCTTCATAAAAAGAACTTCAGCAGTCTTGTTCCATTGTCGTCAAACAAAAAAACAATGATCCGCCTGCTAATATACGCGCCATTTGCGCCATTATTTGTTCGCGTGTTATTCCAAACCCGTCACGTCACAATCCACAATGTCTTAATGTACATCATCTGATATTTGTCTGGTGTGCAATTAATCACTACCTGTCCCTAATCAGCGTCTCGGTTTGCTGGCTGCGAATTTTCTCTTTTAAATTGCAAATGCATGCTTACTGTCGAGTTCCGAAGCTTGTTTTTTAATCAAACGTATCGGTTTTACTAATTGCCTTGTTCTGTCTTTCTCGGTGGAGTATTTACTTCAAACCCGAACCCATAATAGAGCACGTCAAAAATAGATAACTTTTGGTGCCTTAATGCATTAGTGGTAGTGGGATAGGTGTGGTCCAAATTTAGTTTAATGAGCTCCTCCGTTGTCACGGCAATCAGCGGTAGATGGGGTTCGCTTCCGGCCAGATATTTTGGGACTATTGATTGATTTCTATTGTGAGCGGTGAGCGCTTTTTCTCTTTGCGTTTCGAACTCTCCCTTTGATTTTTTCACGACTATCCACATTTGTTTTTGTTTTCAAGTGAAATGTTTCGGTCTTATTTTCACTGTTGGGTTTTTATTGTTAACCACATCGCACAATAAAAAATTATTTTCTATTCTTGTTTCCTTTAGAGTCTTCTACATGAAACAAGAATAGAAAATCCTTTTTGACATCTACAGTGTAGACTAATAATTTTGATTCGAATCTACTAAACGCCTTAGCTTCCTCTTACGCGAACAAGTTTTCATTACTTAACTCTACGTGGGTAGTACCAAGTAGATATCTGTTTCTCTCTTCTGTGTCGCAATGATCCTAAAGCGGATGGCACAAGGAATTACAACTTCTTTTGTTTTGGATGCAGCAGGCGCAATGCTTAATAAGATAATGTTCGAGAGTAATAAATCACAATTGGTACTGAAACTTTGCGTGGATGTAAATCTTGCGGAGAAATTTTTAAATTGTACAGGAAACACAAGTAAAGGAGTCAATATCAAGAAATTATTAATTTATATTGCTATAGAAATATTACACAGTTTCGAATATTGCGTGTTGAATTTCGCGCGTGCTCAAGCATCTTAATATAGGGTTTTCATAACATTGACAAATAATCAATTTTCTAGCATAGAGTACATTATTAAAACTCAATGTTTTCTAGTTCGCGTTTCAACACTTAGCATCAAAACTAATATTCTATGATAAAATTAAATTAAAATTTGGTTCATGTGACAAAACCTTTAATTTTTATCATTATACCATTGAAGTAAGGCATGTATTTAACGCATTGCGGGGTACCAAAATTAATAGGTTGGCGACTTAGTTGCCAATCTAACCTAAGCTAAACCTATTTTTAACCGACTTCTAAATAAAAAAGGAGGAGGTTCTCTATTCGTCTGTATGTATGTTTTTTCTCTTTTTTTTTTTTTTTGTGTATGTCCACCGATTACTCGAAGACGGCTGAACCGATTGAAATGGTTCAAACGTTATTACATCAGGTTGGTTTCCAAGTTGGTCCCATTTTTTGAAATTTTGAAATCGGTTCAGTAGTTTTCAGGAAATCTTGAAAATACTGTCGTTTTCTTTACCACTTTATGTAAATTTAATACGTATCTTTAGGCATAACTCCTTTGTTTATAAACCGATTTAGATGATTTATGTTTTGTTAAAAAGGGGATACCTCAAGGTATTTTAACCGACTTCGAAAAAGGAGGTTTTCAGTTTGATCACATACCTATTTACCAGAAAACACGTAAATTGCCTGCACGATGCACTAAAAAGAGTGAAATAAAAATTATTTTTATAAAAAAATATAAACGCCTTCAAAAAAACTACATCAAAAAAGTAAGAAATAATTCCTCACCAAATAAATAACGTAAGTACTTTGAAGTCGGGCGGGTTTTAACAAAAACAACAAAAAATTGTACTTACATGTTTCACGCCCGACTTCAAAGTACTTACGTTATTTATTTGGTGAGGAATTATTTCTTACTTTTTTGATGTAGTGTTTTTGAAGGCGGTTTAATTTTTTTATAAAAATATTTTTTTACGCTGCCAACCTATTATTTTTGCGACAACAAACCTATTCATTTTTAGTCGCCCGGTTTTATTATATTCCTTGAATTAACCAATTTAACCATACCCAGGTATTAAATGATAGTAAGTAGAGAGAAATCATTGTCATTACGTCAAAGAGAATAAACGATGAAAATTTGTCCAAATTTCCAAAGACATCTGTGCAAGCAAATATAACAATTCGCTTTTATTATCTGCTCCAGTTTTATAATAATGTAACACGGCAGCAGTCACCGAAAATGACCGTGTTTCTTTAAGTTATTCTAACTGTATGAAATGACATGTGAATAAGGTCGAGGAACATATTCTTGATGATTGTTTAACACAAATGTCGTAGACCATAATGACGAAACTGTTGATGATGATTAAAATTGAAATTTGATGTAGACCACATTAAACATAATTATAATGATCTAAGATTTCCTGTCGTGCGCAATACTTTCCACAAGTAATTTTTTATTAAACTTAAACTTGCTCGATTTATGAATCGATATCTACGTAGGAATAATAAGACAGCTCAGAACTCCACTAGGTACTTCAATCCTTTCAAATTACTCTTACTATATCATGATATCATAAGATTGTAAGATGCTATGTTCTTCAAAAATACGGCACAAATTGTTTTTATCGGCCTCATGTATCTATTAGACATTTCAGTACAGTCGCGAGCAATAATATGTATACAACATAGTACTTTGTCACTGAAGCGTTACAAAAGAAAACGATCAGTGTCACATAAGTAATTCAGTATTGTAATTTGACATAGTCCTATGTTGTATACATATTATTGCTCGTGACTGTACACGATAGTTGCCTAACCACCACGATACCAAACCAAATCACCGATCGATTCATTAATATCCACCTCCAACGTCGAAACGGCGCTAGTAATAAGCGTTTTATCACCGTTCTTATCTTTTTGAGATATTGATGAATCATCCTTTATGCCAATCTATTTTTCATACAGTCTTTTAATCTCTTCCTGCAGCGCATTCAATAGGATTTAAACCATTAAGTATGCTCAAAACAGTTTTAATCTCTATGTGTGAAATAAATAACTGGTGTGACATAATACTTTATCCCATATTTTCAACCGCTCCAATTTTATATTCCATTTTCCCGTTTGCACACAGCAGTGTGAATTCATTGTATGTACCTGGTAGAGGTCAGAGTATAAAAGAGTTTGTTCCTTTGTTTGTCTGTCCAATGCTCACTTCCGTTGTGTGAAAGCGGCTTTCTCTCGATAGCACAGTGCAGTTTGACTGTGGGAGGTCAAAGGGATCATATTTTATACACGATTGCTCCAAATTCAGGTTAAAAATATAAAGATGTACAGTTGATTGGTATGGTCAAGTCAGCGCTAGATGAAAACTCTAAAAATATACCAATACCAAGTAAAACTAGGATATTGAAGCCATGGATTACGATGGGTGCTATACGTTGTATAAAGCTAAGGAATAATATGCAGTTAAAAATAAGGACAGCTACACACAGTGAAATCCTGAGAATAACTTATAAACGCTTTCGAAATTACTGTAGTAATCTGATTAAAAAGTTAAAGCGACAATACAATAAAAGACAAATAAATCTCACAATGAATAATCCTAAAAAACTATGGTCAACTATAAATAATATCACTCATTATAAACCACCTAAAACTACTAATTCAGAACTGCTTAACAGTACATCATCGCCCCAAACTTCAGTGAATCATGTTAACGATTTCTTTATAAATATTGGTCATAATTTAGCAGAATCTATTAGGAATCGAGTTGGCCAATCATTGGATTCATGCTCTTCCATTACTGACACTCAAGTGGCCCATTCCTCTTCATTTGTTTTATTGGATACTGACCCATGTGAAGTTGATCGCGTTCTTAAAGGACTGGACTCGAACAGTGCGCCTGGTTGGGATGGCATAACTACTAAATTTATTAAGTGTGCTAAGGAGTTCCTAGTTCCTCACATCACCACATTAGCGAATATTTGTTTCCACACCGGGGTATTTCCCAAGGTATTAAAACGTTCCATTGTCACTCCCGTGTACAAGGGAGGGGACAAAACAGATCTTAATAATTACAGGCCCATTTCCGTCTTGACCGTTATTTCCAAAATAATCGAAAAACTGTTAAACGAACGACTGGTTAGTTACTTAAACAATTTCAAAATCTTATCTTGTGCTCAATACGGTTTCAGGCAGAGAATATCCACCGAGGATGCTATTATAGACTTAACGTCTTCAATTGTTATGGCAGTGGATAAGGGTAGCAAATGTCTTGTGGTATTTTTAGACCTCAAAAAGGCCTTTGATACTGTATCTGTCCCCACCCTTGTACTAAGGCTAGAAAGATTAGGAATTCGAGGTACGGCTTTGACTCTCTTTAAAAGCTACCTTAGTGACAGAACCCAAGAAGTAAAAATTGATGGCTATAGGAGTAAAGAAAAAGGTGTACTTTTCGGTGTCCCACAGGGAAGTGTCCTTGGTCCAACGCTTTTCCTGGTGTACATTAATGAACTCTGTAACCTGGAGGGCGTTGGAGGAAGGATATTTTCTTATGCGGATGACACAGCAATCGTTTTTACTGGCAAATCTTGGGAAGACGTCCGGGCTAATGCTGAGAGTGGCTTATTTATAGTGTCTAAATGGCTTGATAATAATCTCCTAACATTAAATATCTCGAAAACAAATTACATCTGCTTCACCCCCAATATTGCCTCTCAGCCTGGAGATAGTTTCTGCGTCAGGATTCATAACTGCTCAGACGCTACATCTTCAAACTGCGATTGTCCGGCTTTGCGAAAAGTGACGTGTACTAAATATCTGGGTATAATGCTAGACCAAAGACTAAACTGGCAATCACATATTGAAACAACTATGAGCAGAATTAGGAAATTGATTTGGTTGTTTAAATCATTAAGGCACGTGATGAAGCCTGATCTTTTAAATAAAGTCTATGTTGCTATGGCCCAATCCATAATCAACTATTGTATCACAATATGGGGAGGCGCGGATAAAACGTGGTTCCTAAACGTAGAACGAGCGCAGAGGTCACTGATTAAAGTTATGTACTCTAAGCCATTCAGGTTTCCTACCGATACCCTGTACAAAATCAGTGGTCTTCTGTCTGTAAGAAAACTGTATGTTCTTAATATAATAATTAAATGTCACAAATCACTGCAGTTCGACGAAAATAAGTTAAATAAACGGAGAAAGGATATTGTTGCATCAACACATCCTATTCGCACTTCCTTCGCCAGACGTCAGTTTAATAACCAATCCGCTTATTTGTACAATAAAATCAATCGTGTACTTAACATCTACCCTATGCAACTAAACAAATGTAAAAAAGTTGTGACTGATTGGTTAAAATCTAAATCATACGAGGATGTTGAAAATCTACTTGTTAGAATAACGTAAATAATTTAAATACTAAAATGGTTAATTTGCACAAACATAATATAGTTCTAATCAGGCATTCTTACTCACAAGCACACACACATACACACACACACACACACACACACATTAAACTAACTTAATTTTAATTTTAATTCTAATCTTTATTTTACTTTGTTTTTATTTTGTATTAAAATAAGCTTGTAGTAAACCTACCATATTAACTGTAATCCGATAGGGAAGTTGCGAGTCATCCCCGATACGAGTATCACTGATTACTCACTGGGAAGTCTCGGCGTAATTACTGTATATTGACTATGAGAAATAAAGCTATTTTTATTTTTTATTTATTACAGACATGAGCAATAATATGTAACATAGAACTTTGTCACATTAAATCATTCTGAAACAAAACTATCTGAAATCATTCAATTTTGTAATAAAAATGAGTCTTATTTTATGATTTTAACATATTACTGCTCATGAATGTACTTAAAAAGTCGACTGTCTCTGATAAAAAATTAAATAAATATAGACCTATAAATAAAATTATATCAGTAGATGAAAACTAAATTGCTTATGACAGCAATAATATTCCAGTTTGAATTGAAACCATTTCAAAAGTAAGAAATATGAAATAAGCGTCTAGTAAAATTGGTTCACAAACACATTGTGATGAACTGATAATAACTGTTATCTGTATTTTGAAATCTCTGACTTCACAATGCATTTAATTGGGACGATTCAGTACACCACGCACATTGTGTAATCGTTTGATATTCTATTCATCAACTTTGTTACATAACGGTGTGTAATGTGTCTTGTAAACACATGGCATTATCGGCCACAGACAACATACCGACATAGCGTATGAAAATTATTCATTCATAAATTTCGCTTTTGTGAAGTGTGCATATTTTTGTTTTTTTTTAATGTGGCGTTTTCATTACCCCTTCATCTGACTAGTTTTATTTATCATCAATTGCCTTTATATCGTGTTCAACAGTTAATTGGTCGTTGTATGTCACATTATAATCAAGCTTTTCTATTTAAGCCGTTTTAATATTATTTTCACACTTATGCTCTGAAATGTTAATATTATATTTGAGAAAAGAATGCAGTACGTGGCACTTTTCCGAGGTAAACATTCTAAATTTGAAAATCACTGCAGTAATGAATTTCAGTACTTACTTACTGTTAATGTTTACCTCGGAAAAGGTACTACCCAAAGATATTATTAACAAATTTTTTCTTTATTTTTTCTTTCGTTAATCCTGTGTATAAAAACAGAAAAAGCAAAGGGACATTTGCACCATACAGCCACATTATTATTATTATTATATAGGTAATTATTATATCATAATTAGGTTAACTTTTTTAAAATACGGTGCGCACAGAGTATATTACTTCGTATTGTACCACAAGCGCTATGTACCCTTAGCACGAACATCAATCGAAAAAACAAATTGAGATTTATCATAGACAAAATATCCTTTACGAGTAATTTTGTATAGGAAATATGTACAGCGCCATCTACCACCCAGAAGCGGGTATTGAAGTTGCGCATTTTAGTAGCAAGTAGTAAGTATCAATAGGCTGTATGACCGTTCCACTTGGCCTCACAAACCAATATTAAAAAAAACGGCGGGAATGATTTTCAGCGGTTGATTTGATATCAATACAGTTTATTTATATTGTGTAATAAATTATCAAAATGAGTTCTGCCAATGAAACATATACAGACATTGTATGTACCTACTCCACCAAATTTGAGAGCAGAAGCAAAATGAATAACAGAAAACTTACTGCCAGCAAAATCAAAAGAAAGATATATGAAAACCTACGGTCTGATTTGGAAAAGTGAAAAAAAGGCGCATACGTTTTCGGAATCTGTGTTGTTGGCGTATTTTAATGATACATCATTAAAATAATATTATTATGGGCGATTTATACATAAGTGTGCCCGGGAAAACAATAACATTTACATTTAATAATTGCCCGAACATGACAATGTGTGATATAAATTTTAATAAATATTATTTAGTTAAACAGTTTTTTTTATTTCCTCGCATTTCTTGAGAAAAGCACTATACAAGCCTTGTACGGTAAGCAAATTACCTTGCCTCGAATGATTAAAGCCCTCGCCTGCGGCTCGTGCTTCAAACCATCCTCGACAATGTAATTTCTTACTTACCTGTCCTCGGCTGTAATATACTATAACTTCAAACGTAACTTCACAGCAGGTTTACGCAATTCTGGAAGTTAAGCGGTTGTTGGTCGAAATTAAAGTATCATTCTTGATCTAAATTGATTATAGACACGACTTCCGTGCCGTACCGTGGAACTGTATAGTACCTACGTCTTATGAGAACCTGTATTACTGCACCATATAATTTGTTGCTATGTGAACGGAAACCAAAGAACGCACTCAAATAATGGGAAATGTTATGTCATTGCTACTTCTTTCATGTTTAGATGTTTGGCAATTTTCTCGTAGGTATCTTTTTAGGTATCATCATCATCATCATCATTTCAGCCGTACGACGCCCACTGCTGGGCATAGGCCTCCCCCAAGGATCTCCACAACGATCGGTCCTGCGCTGCCCGCATCCAGCGGCTTCCCGCGACCTTGACCAGATCGTCGGTCCACCTTGTAGGGGGCCTGCCCACGGAACGTCGTCCGGTTCGCGGTCGCCATTCGAGAACCTTTCCGCCCCAACGGCTATCGGTTCTCCGTGCTATGTGTCCCGCCCACTGCCACTTCAACTGAGCAATCCTTTGAGCGATGTCGGTCGTTTTTGTTCTCCTGCGGATCTCATCATTTCTGATTCGATCGAGCAGGGAAATACCAAGCATCGCTCTCTCCATTGCTCGCTGGGTAACCTTGAGCCTTCTTATGAGACCCATAGTAAAAGACCACGTCTCGCTTCCATAAGTCATAACTGGCAACACACACTGGTCAAAGACCTTAGTCTTGAGACATTGAGGAATTTTGGACGCAAATATATGCCGGAGCTTCCCAAACGCTGCCCATCCGAGCTGGATTCGACGAGAGATCTCTTTCTCGAAGTTGGACTTACCTAATTGGATTGTCTGTCCTAGGTAGACATAGTGGTCAACAACTTCGAGTGTAATGTTCCCAACATTAACTGGAGCGGATGCAACATGGGCATTGGACATGATTTTCGTCTTATCCATGTTCATCTTCAGACCCACTCTTTGGGAAGCATTGCTGAGATCTTCGAGCATTGTGTTCAGGTCTTCCAAAGTCTCAGCCATGAGAACTACATCATCGGCAAACCGCAGGTGTGTTAGGTACTCGCCATTGATGTTAATGCCGAATTCTTTCCAGTCCAGTAGCTTAAAAATATCCTCCAAAGCAGCTGTGAACAGTTTCGGAGAAATGACGTCTCCCTGTCTCACACCTCGCTGTAGTTGGATAGGATTAGAGCTCTGGTTCTGTAGTCGGACCGACATGGTGGCGTTTTGGTATAAGTACCTTAGCACCTCGATGTACCTGTAGTCTATTTGGCACCTCTGGAGAGACTGCAGCACTGCCCAGGTCTCGTTCGAATCAAAGGCTTTCTCATAGTCCACGAACGCCAAGCATAGTGGCAAGTTATACTCTTCGGTCTTCTGTATAACTTGCCGCAGCGTATGAATGTGGTCTATGGTACTATAACCTTTTCGGAACCCGGCTTGTTCGGGAGGTTGGAAGTCGTCGAACCTGCGAGCGAGACGATTCGTAATGACTCTCGAAAACAACTTGTAGATATGGCTCAGAAGCGAGATGGGTCGGTAATTCTTCAGGAGAGTCTTATCACCCTTCTTGAAGAACAGCACCACATCGCTTCTGCCCCATGCCTTTGGCGTTTTGCCCTCGAGGATGACAGAGTTGAAGAGCTTCCGGAGGACCTTAAGTATCGGCTTACCGCCCGCTCTCAGAAGTTCTGTTGTGATTCCGTCATCGCCCGCCGCCTTGATGTTTTTGAGTTGCTTGAGAGCCATTCTAATCTCGTACAGGCTGACGTCTGGGATATCTTCGGTATAGTGTCGGGTAAGTTTGGCTCTAGGTTCTGTAGCCTTACTTTCAACAGGTGTTTGCGTGGAGTACAACTGTCCATAGAAACTCTCAATCTCCCTCAGGATTTTAGGTGTTGATGAAATGATACTACCGTCCTCAGCTTGCAGCCTCGTCAGTTGACTTTGCCCTATAGCCAGATCTCTAGCGAACACTTTGGAGCCTTTGTTCCGCTCAATGGCCTCTTTAATACGCTCGGTATTAAATTGGCGAAGGTCGCTTGTCAAGGACTTGGAGATCTGCCTATTTAGCTGTCGATAACGAAGGGCATCCGCTGAGTTCTGTAGTTTCATTTCGTTTCTCTGATTCATGAGTCGGATAGTGTGGCTGGAGAGTTTCTTTAATTTAGGCCGGTGGGTTTTGTAGTGCTTGGACCCTACCGTGCGGACAGTGTCCACCACCACGTTGTATAGATCGTCCATATCGATGCTGTTCTCAAGGGTTTCGAAGCGGTTTTGGAGCTCGAGCTGAAAGCACTCGGGGTTTTGAATTTGAGCCGGTATTGGTCGGAGCGTAGATTTTATTAGTCGAGATCTTTCCAGCTTGACGTTGATATTCAATGTGCCTCTAAGCATGCGGTGATCGCTTCCCGTCTTTACGGCGTTGATCACAACGACATCATTGAATATTTGCTTCCTCGTTGACATAATAAAATCTATCTCGTTTTTAGGTATATTTCCCACAAAACTTTGCAAGATTCATTTGCATACCTAGATACGTTTAAATATTTCTTATCGGTTTTAACAGACTTCCATGTATTATGTTTCATCAGCTACTAAAATTTCATTTTCAGAATAAATGTTAAATTAAGTATATAATTGTTTAGATAAATTCGACTTAAATATTACTGTTTTACAATAAGATACATAGTCACCAAGTTGTACTTGGGTCTTGAATTGAGTAGGAGGAGTTGTGGGCTTGGCCTGATGGTATCTAGGTTGTTATAAATAATATAAATGCAATATTTTAAGCATTGCGCTTCATTCGGTAGGATCACTTAACACCTAACATCTAACTATATCCTTAAACCAAAACGATACTTACATTAAGCTAAAGTTTTCGTTTTCATTTTGATTGCATCTTAAACCGTCTAAAATATTATCCTACTAATATTATAAATGCGAAAGTTTGTGAGTACGGATGTATGTTTGTTACTCTTTCACGCAAAAACTACTGAACGGATCTGAATGAAATTTGCAACACAGATAGATTATAGGCTGGAATAACACATATGATACTTTTTATCCCGATCCCACGGGAACGGGAACCACGCGGGTGAAACCGCGGGCAACCGCTAGTGCTCTATATTTTTAAATGACCACAATGGGCTTTCAATAAATGGACTTGAACTTCTCAGAATATCACGTGACGTATAAAGTTACATAGCGTAACCGCAAAATATCGTTTACAATGTTCATCTTTAGGTCCGTGCGAACTCTCTGCAACGTCAATCTTAATTGTATTGAGATCGAGAGTAAAAGTGCATGCTTCGGTATATCGCTGAATGCAATCAGAAAACCTACCGTATTAGCAAGTCAGTCACTCTGACAAAGTTTAATTAATAGATTTATGTGAAGTCATTAATGCGATCATGAGTTGACATGTTTTATAATTAATACACGTTCATTAGTAACGCTTGCTTATGATACAGCTACTGCTTCTACCACTGGTAGAATTAAAATTATGTTATTGTTCTGATTTTTAGTGTCGTTTGTTTCTTGTGTTTAATTATGTTTGTCTTCTTGAAATAAATTCAGTTCCGCTTGTCTAGTTCAAGAATGCGTATTAATACCCTTCAAAACAAGTATAAGTACCTAATGATCTTCCTGTGCCATCCTTATATATTAGCTTTTTTGCTTACATATTGCGTGTGTGGCAAGCTCATAAAGAAATAATTACACTTATAAATAGGAACCCTGATAATAAATCGTACGTTGTGGTAAGTAGCCATCGACTGACCACCTGCCGGGAAGCGTTAATGCGATCTAATAAACCCTTAGAACTCATTTAAAATCTATATATGCCTTAATTTATACAGCATAGAAACTAAAATTCTTTGCTTTGGGTGTTTTCTGTGGTGCTCACAGCTTGGTGTTACTTGTCGAAGGCTTGGAATATTAACATGGTGGTATTAATATGTGTCTTGTTACATTCTTGCTGTGTTGGCTTGGGACAAACCATTAATCTTACTCGGAGGCTTCATTGAAGAAGGATGGTAACTTTTCCATTCAACCTGTAAATACGCCGCTTACTTAGGCATCTATTGCATAGGAACAACCTTATGTTATATCTAATCATTTGTTATTATTTACTTCTCTATTAAGGTCATTTTAAGAGATTTATTTTCCTAATATCCTTACCATTATTTTATTTATTATTGTGTTATTGAAATTATCCGATCAAGTTCGTATCGGATTCATAATTACACGATCGTGTGAATGCCGTCCTATGTAGGCGGCTCATAGAATTGCAAATGGTTGAAAGGTACCACGGCACCTGTTATGAAATCTTGTGGGAGTGCCCGTTCATTAGTTGCGCAAGCGCAGGCCCTTTTTGGCTCAAGTGGGAATACGTTCTAGTTCGATTTCCCGTCGAGCCTTATACGAGTTGTGTTTATAAATATAGTTGCTTATTGATATATGCACTTCTTATGTTTTCGCGTGTGCTAGTCATCGAAAGAAACAACTTTTAAAGATTTAATAGCGCTGTGTTTATTCTCAAACATTTCAATTTGGAGATACTGTAAATAAATCCGAAATTTAGAATTAGTAATCTTGTATTGAACAGCATAATAAAACGTCCTTTATAGGCCAAAGTGGAGAGTGTTTTATAATTACTTATAAAAAAACAGACCGGTTCAAATATTTTCGAATTTCGAGAATTAACAAATACTGTGGCTGACTTCTATTTATTCTTCGGCGGTAATATTTCTTTAACATAGGTCTTAAGTCATCAATGTCTTATACTGATTAGTAACGACTGTATGCATGCATAGTATGTTCACGGAATATATTCCACTGCAAATGCGGTGACGAATGCGATAAGCGATAAAATCGCGTATGAGATGGCGTAAGCGCAGTTACCATTTTCCTAATGAAGGCAACGATTGACTGACCATATTTTGATAGGTGCAGAAATAGTCGACATGTTTCAAAGTAATTTTTGATTGCATGCCGGAGCTAATGATACTTCCATTTCATTCGCAGCACGCCATCCGCTGGCAATAGAAACTGTTTAAGCAAAGGAAGGGTATTTCATGTAAATAACTCCTTATTAGTAATTTCATCCTTGCATGATAGCAGCATTTTTAAATTCCTATTGTAAGAGGCTTATAAAGTAGGTATGATGTAATCAGAATCTAGTTATCATTCTAGTGTAGGGACAAAAAGTTTTAAGTAGTAATCCAAGTCGCTTCAAAAAATAAGATTTGACACATTCCTTTGTTTCATTAATAATTTCAAATAGATGATCACTTGTTTCTTTAAGTACAAACAAAGGATGTGCGGCTATTAATTTATCAATCGTCACGTTTCATCTTAAATCGTTGGGATAAGGTTTATTATTAAGTGTTGTGGCACCAAGGCCTCGTGAACTGAACGCACGAGCACACGATTATTAATGTTCTATGCATTTGCAGTAGGTACAGTCAGCGTCGAATCAATTCAAGTTTGCAATTTCTTCTTATGATTTTCAGCTTTAAAGCATTTGAAATTAAGTTCAAAATTTGTGCATGAAATGTGACATATTGTGGAACCAAGGTGTAGTTGAGTACTCAGAAAGCAGAGGCTTAGTAAATGGATTCTTGCGTAATTTATGATGTAGGCTTAGATTTTATATGGCCAATGCTCGTTCCGAGACTCTAAAAGAACTTGTGTCGGACGAAATAAGTTATATCCTATAACTAATTGCAAACGCCGTTCTTAATAAATCAAGTTCAAGATACAAACAACTTGTTTTGTATCAAGATACCTCTTGATACAAATATTTCATTTCACAACAATGCAAATTATTATCTTGAGGAAAATAACAGGTGATACCTAAATGTAAATGTTGCGTAAATTGCCTACCTGTATATTTTAAATTCAGCTTACTTTTTATTACAAAACAAGTACCTACCTAAAAGTACCTTTGGATCAATTATGTCATGGGCCCACGCTTTATCTCAAATTACCACTTTCTAAAACTAAGCCCAAAGGTCCGTGACAAATTATTGAAGCATTAAGGCGAATTCTGAATGCTCGTGGCTGCTAATAGTATTTTGCGCCACAACCGAATAATTTGCTGGCAGGGGGGAAATGCGTGGAAAATTATCGAAATGTTAGGCTCGGCATGGGGGGCAGATCCGGCTCTAGTCGGAAACCGCAGGGCGAAATCGAGTTTTGGGACACGCGTTCCTCTAATTTTGATTCCGGTTTGAAATGCATTTACGCTCCTGTTCTAGATATATTTGTGGTTGTGTTGGTTGGGAGATGGAAATGATTTCCTTCTCAATTTTGTGAGGGCTTTTTATATTATTATGTCATAATATTGGACCTTTGATTGGTAACTTTGTTTTGTTGGGGAACTTGGGGATGAAGACAATTATGTGTTTATTTGGTTCAGATTTGTATTTTGATATTCTATCTTATCGCACTAATTAAATTCTAAGAAATAATTTTGCAAGACAAGAAGATTGCCTAAAACCACTTCTTTTATATAACTTTATTTAGCAGCGTCTTTACGTGCGTCAAACCTCCATGATATTAGACAATTGCATTCCAAGTTATACCAGCCAGTGTATTGGCCGTTCTGCGTGACTTCCTATCTGGTTTTGTTAAGGTTGTGCGCTTCGTATGATCGGACAGTGAGGTCGTGGCGAATCACTTCGATACCCATTTACCATGCATTGTTATGTCGACAATGTGGCTAAAATGTTATCTTTCACACGCCTCGATTGGAGCAAGGTCACATGAAATCACCAATTTCAAGCTACTTTCGCTTTTTATCTTATATCTAATGTAATTTGTGTTTCATTAATGCTTGGTAATGGTACGTACTTATAAATGTTTGGTTGGCCATTGTTTTCATCAAATTCAATCTTATCAGATTGGACAGATTTTTTCGCTACTGCAAATTGTCAATTCGTTTGTTTTATGTTATCTGCAGTCAGTCATCTCATCGATGCTACGATTAACGTTATACCTAATTCAGTAGCCTTATAGAAGTAAATCTATTTTTAACCGTTATCATAAAAGGATTTGCGGTTGACTTATATGGATAAGAATAGAGAGCTTAAGTTGACATAGAAACTAGACTAGAATCAAAACGGAAGTTATATAATATTATGCATAGGTGTAATCCAGTTAGAACCTATACATAATCGTGCGTAGGTCGACATCGATACGTCAACGAGGATGTTGCGTGAAAATTCTAGTGCAGCTACATTTAACCTGCAGCCAGGGGTTTTGCAAAACTTGTCAAGTTCATTATGAAATCTTAGCTGTGCAAAATCTGGACATCTCTGTCATAAATAAAATAATTCAAAACTAACATACACAGTCTGTTCAAAAAATAAGGTGACTTTTGAATTTTTTCGAAAACCATTTATTTATTCATCAATTTCTATTTTGTCTCCTTCAAAGTAATCACCCTCTGATAAAATACACTTATGTCAACGCTTCTTCCAATCCGCGAAGCACTTGAGAAAATCGTTTTTCGGAATCTTGTTCAGCTCCTCCAGCGATGGTGTCTTAATTTCCTCAATCGTGTCAAATCATCATCCTTTCGTGGGCCTCTTCAGTTTGGGGAATAGGAAGAAGTCGCAGGGGGCCAGGTCCGAAGAATACGGTGGCTGAGACAGCACTAGTTGGTGTTTTTGGCCAAAACATTGCGCACAAAGAACGATGTGTGAGCCGGTGCATTTTCGTGTTGTAAAATCCACTTCTGATCTATCCACAAGTCTGGTCGTTTTTGCGAATTGCTTCGCGCAAACTGCGCATAACTTCGAGGTAGTACTCTTTATTAACCGTATGACCCTGTGGTAGGAACTCGTAATGCACCACGCCTCTGCAATTAAAGGAAACGGTGAGCAAAACGGTGCTGGGCCGTCCAGGACGCTCCTCATCATTAACATCTTCTGGACCTTTCGGGAACAACTTGTACCACTTAAAAATACTTTTTTTGTTCAACGTATAATCTCCAAAGACTTCGCGCAACATTCCCATAGTATCTGCGCACTTTATTTCACGCAAAATTTGATGCATATTCTTTGATCCATCTTTTGGAATAGGCGAAAATCGCAGCAGAGGAAAACACCTTCGCGCTCTTTTAGCTGTCAAAAACTAATTAAACTTCCAAAATGGCCAACCTTGTCAGCATAAGCGGGGGACAGGAGTACCAATATAATGCCACAAAAAAATAAAAAAAAATATTTACTTAATCCGTGAAAATTTAACAGTCACCTTATTTTTTGAACAGCCCTCGTACACACCAATCTTAGACACAATTAACACCAATAACCAAGATCCATTCAAACTACAGAAAAAAAATATAAGTAGAATCAGCGGGTAGCTGTTATCAAGATATGCTAATGATGATGACACTAAAAGTATTTAATAACGAAATATAAAGATAAACCGATAAGTAAACCGATAGCGAGAGCTGGGGGGCTACCGGCTAAAAAATATGGGTATGGGTATGGGCTTCAACTGTCATTTGAATTCCTTAATTTGATAGATTTTTGCTGCTTTGTTCTGTTGAACGTTGCTAGCTACCTATTGTTATACCCGATGTCACAAAACAAAGAACTGATAGTGGCTATTTTTTTTATAAAATTGACTCAAAGTTCCAAAAAACGTATGAAGTTCATATCCATAAAGTTACGCGGTAGCCCCCCTGATCTGTTTACTGTAAACAAGAATAAATAAAATAAATCATTCTGAATGGATTAGGAGATCACAAGAACTTTCAACACACACATAATGTGAATTCCTGAAAGTTTACAATACCTAAATACCAAAAGTTTTAAACTATTAGAAATGTTGAATATGGCTGTGCACGTGAGCTCGATGTGTCACTCCCTTTCAGTTCACTCCGGTATGAAATGCAATGCACAGGCTTCAGCATGGAAGCCAGGAAAGTGACGTGGTATGGGCATGGGCAATAATGCGCTTGTGGCTAGATACTAGGTCGTGACATCGGTAAATCAAGATGTCGCGTGCAACCTCATTTCCTTTAAAGGTTTTAAGGTCGCGGTAGGTACACAATTACTGAGATTCTGAAAGGGTAGAATTTATTGGAGTCAATTCATCAGAGATGTCTCATAGAAAAATAAGCTCACTTGCAGTGGCGTTGATTTATTTGTATTGAAAACTCCTTAACCACTTATTTATAGATGATGCATAGAAAAATAGGATTTTTTACCATTGAGGATGATTTGAAAACACTGAATCTATGAATATAAGCAAGAATACCAGCGTTGTTGCAGGGTGACCTTCTCCCTCAGCAACAACATTAAAATATGCTGAAGCAGGGTCCTTGGTCTATCACAAAAGTTGTCATAATATTAATATTTTTAATTGTATTGCAATTGTTTGTAAATTGTATATTTTAAGTTTTTCTCTAGTATGTATTTTATTCTATTGTGATGTGTGAATAAATGTCTTTTCACACTTATGCTCTGAAATGTTAATATTATATTTGAGAAAAGAATGCAGTACGTGGCACTTTTCCGAGGTAAACATTCTAAATTTGAAAATCACTGCAGTAATGAATTTCAGTACCTACTTACTTACTGCACTAAAATCAGTGCAGTAAGTAAGTACTAAAATTCATTACCAACTTTTTTCTTTATTTTTTCTTTCGTTATTCCTATGTATAAAAACAGAAAAAGCAAAGGGACATTTGCACCATACAGCCACATTATTATTATTATTATTATATAGGTAAATTATATATCATAATTAGGTTATTTTTTTAAAAAAACGGTGCGCACAGAGTATATTATATCGCATTGTACCACAAGCGCTATGTACCTTTAGCACGAACATCTATCGAAAAAACAAAATGAGATTTATCATAGACAAAATATCCTCTACGAGTAATTTTGTATGGGAAATATGTACAGCGCCATCTACCCCGCCCAGAAGCAGGTACTGAAGTTGCGCATTTTAGTAGCAAGTAGTAAGTATCAATGGTATCAATAGGGTTCACCCTTGTTTGGCAGAACAACGTTTGATCGAATTTCACTAATTCGAACAACGTTTGAGAAAATAATCACTTTGTATAATATCGATTGACATAATTTTCATTTCATCGAATATTCATTTGCGATAACAACGTTTGCGCTAATGATCGTAAAATAGAATGTTCATTTCATCGAATATTCATTTGCGATAACAACATTTGCGCTAATGATCATAAAATAGAATGTTCATTTGATATAATAATCGTTTGGTATAAAAACGTTTGGAAGAAAAGCCCTGTACTCCTCGGAAGTCCTGTAGAACACGTGATAGGTTAGAAATTTAAGGCGATCGCGAAGCGCAGCGAAGCGATCGCCTTAAATTTCGTGGTTATTTTTTTTTGTGAAACAATCCATAACTTGTATTGATACAAAAAAAAATAACCACGAAATTTAAGGCGATCGCTTCGCTGCGCTTCGCGATCGCCTTAAATTTCTAACCTATCACGTGTTTTACAGGACTTTCGAGCCACTCAAATATTAACGATCTTTCGACTAAATCATTATTAGTCTAGTTAAACATTCGTTTAAATAAAATTAGCGCAATTGAAAATTCGGTAAAATGACATTCGTCCAAATAAAATTAGCGCAATTGAAAATTCGGTAAAATGACATTCGATCAAATGAATAATTCTGCGAAATGACTTTATTGTAACTAAAATTAGTCGAACCGATTTTCGACGAAACGTTGTTCTACCAAACAAGGGTGAACCTATCAATAGGCTGTATGACCGTTCCACAAGGCCTCACAAGCCAATATTAAAAAAAAACGGCGGGAATGATTTTCAGCGGTTGATTTCATATCAAAACAGTTTATATTGTGTAATAAATTATCAAAATGAGTTCTGACAATGAAACAGATACAGACATTGTATGTACTTACTCCACCAAATTTGAGAGCAGAAGCAAAATTAATAACAGAAAACTTACTGCCAGCAAAATCAAAAGAAAGATAATTACATGAAAACTTACGATCTGATTTGGAAAAGTGAAAAAAAGGCGCATACGTTTTCGGAATCTGTGTTGTTGGCGCAGGTACCTATTTTAATGATACATCATTAAAATAATATTATAATGGGCAATTTATAGAAAGTGTGCCCGGGAAAAAATAACATTTACATTTAAAAATTGCCGGAACGTGTGTCATATAATTTTAATAAATTTTATTAAGTTAAACAGTTATTTTATTTCCTCGCATTTCTTGCGAAAAGCACTATACAAGCCTTGTACGGTAAGCAAATTACCTTGCTTCAAACCATCCTCGACAATGTAATTTCTAACTTACCTGTCCTCGGCTGTAATGTACTATTCATTTCATTTTTCGAAACACTAAAATATTTGCAGAAAATGTTTTCCGGTAGGATACGGCTACGTTACCAAATTACAAAATCAGTCGGTGTATTGATCATTTTATGTCCCCTCTAACCCCAATACACTATAGATACTCTATAAACACTCTTGCACTTCGTTCAAGTAGGCACAACAGATGTTCGTGAGAAGCCAACAAGGGAATCACGCGGAAAATGTAAAGACGCCGTTTAAACGCACGGTTTTTTTCATCTGTGGTTCAGAGGAAATTGCTTTAAAATGAATCTTTAAAATGTTAGAAGGCGTTCTTGTAAACTCTTAAAGTGTTGGTTAATTATTTTAAAACGTTCTTTGAAATATCTCTGCTTTCTTATCAACGAGAGTTATGACATGATTAGTGTACAGCAACGCATAACTCGCTTTGTTTAGCATAATATTTATATTGATGAAAATTGTTTTGTTTTAATTAAAACCTTTTATTCATGATCCTTTTTATTGTTACAGGTATGTACCAAAGTATAAAACAACTGGGTGAATAGCATGACTGTAGTAGACAAATGACTGTCACAGGTCGTAAATTGGTGTTCTTTTTTATTCCAACGTGAATGGGGTAAGTGGATGCTCCGTATCTGTGCAAAATATTTTGTGAGTTTCTGATAAAATGCATGTTGACATTGCATTAACACTGTAGGTATACACACTGTAGTATCTTTAACTTCTCCAAATATTGTATGAAGAATTATATCTATTTTTTATTGCAATACCTTCGTTATTATTACATTCTTCAAACCCAAACTAACTCTTTTTACCACACTTTTATTAGCTTCACTTGTAACTAAGTCACAATGTAAGAAAATCTTGGAAATCAATTTTAACCTACTTCTAATTGTCGTATTGATTTGAAACTTTGCAAGTCTATATGAATCCGATGACAATACAATAATTTGCTACCATCGAGCTGATCTGATGATGGAGTCAAGAGGTGGGCAATAGAACTCTTCAATGGCTGCTAGGAAACCCCTCGAGTTTAGGCTCATTTCTTTTGTTCTGATAAGACCTGTTCGTTGCACTTGATGGTGAGGGTCTGATGATGGAGCAGGGAGGAAGCCAGTGGCACTTCTTAATGACCACTAGGAAACCCCTCGAGTTTGGTCTCCGTTGTTTCGTTCTGATGAGACTTTTTAGTCGCATTTGGTGGTTAGGGTCTGATGATGGAGCAGGAAGGAAGCCAGTGACACTCCTTAATGACCAATAGGAAACCACTCGAGTTTGGGCTCATTTGTTTCGTTCTGATGAGACTTATGAGTCGCACTTGGTGGTGAGGGTCTGATGATGGAGCAGGGAGGAAGCCAGTGGCACTTCTTTACGACCAATAGGAAACACCTCGAGTTCTGGCTCATTTGTTTCGTTCTGATGAGACCTATTCGCTACACTTGGTGGTGAGGGTCTGATGATGGAGCAGGAAGGAAGCCAGTGACACTCCTTAATGACCAATAAGAAATTCTCGAGTTTGGGCTCATTTGTTTCGTTCAGACGAGACCTATTTGCTACACTTGGTGGCGAGGGTCTGATGATGTGATGATGGAGCTGGGAGGAAGCCAGTGGCACTCCTTAATGACCACTACGAAACCTTTTGAGTTTGGGCTCATTTGTTTCGTTCTGATGAGACCTATTCGCTACACTTGGTGGCGAGGGTCTGATGATGGAGCAGGGAGAAAGCCAGTGGCACTCCTTAATGGCCAATAGGAAGCCCTTCGAGTTTTAGCTCATTTGTTTCGTTCTGATGTGACCTATTCGCTACACTTGGTGGTGAGGGTCTGATAATGAAGCAGGGAGGAAGTCATTGCCACTCTTTGATGACCACTAAGAAACCCCTTGAGATGAGCACATTTGTTTCGTTCTGATGAGACCTATTCGCTACTGAGAGTCTGATGATGGAGCATTGAGGAAGTCAGTGGCACTCCTTAATGACCACTAGGAAATCCCTCGAGTTTGGGCTCATTTGTTTCGTTCTGATGAGACCTATTTGCTACACTAGGTGGTGAGGGCCTGCTGATGGAACAGGGAGGAAGTCAGTGGCACTCCTTAATGACCACTGGAAACCCCTCGAGTTTGGGCTCATTTGTTTCGTTCTGATAAGACCTATTCGCTACACTTGGTGGTGAGGGTCTGATGATGGAGTAAGGATGAAGTAAGGGTTCGGCTCGCGCATCTGGTAACTAATAGACTCCACTTGAATTTGCAAAACAAATACATACAATCACGCCTTTGAGTTATAATGTTTACGGGGTGGGTAGACACATGAATGGACTGTGAAATCGATTACCATCCATTCATAGCTTGCCATTTATTAAACCAAAAAGTAAAAAATAAATATGTAGTTTAAAAAACTATAAAAACACACTTTTATAGGAACAGACTAAAAAGTACAAAATAACCGACTTTTCAGTAACTAAAATTAAAAGCGTGGTGCGCCCTTTGCAAAGTATGCATTCAAGTACCTACTTAATATTGACAACGCGCACCACGCTTTTTAATTTCAGTTACTGAATAGTCGGTTATTTTGTACTTTTTAGTCTGTTCCTATAAAAGTGTGTTTTTATAGTTTTTTAAACTACATATTTATTCTATCTGCACAATGCTTCTAAATGCCGAATAGAATTTGACGAATTCGTAGATAATCTGGCTGGTATAATGTGGCCAGCAGTGGTTTTAAAGTTAATCCGATAGAGTGTAATTCAATATTTCTTTTATTGCAAACTCTTGATTTTTACCGGTAAACTCTCATGTTTACAAGAGTACGGAGCTTCTATGTTAAACTCTTTAAATGAACAGTTTTCTTATTATTTATACTAGGCCATCTAAAATATTAACGATAACTAACCCGTTGTGGATAAAAAAAAGATATATAGTAATGAACTTCGATGTGTGTTCAAGAATGTTATGATGAACTCCAAGGAACATTATGAACTTTGGTTCCTAATGTTCTGCCTTTGAAGTATGTTCCTTGACTTGCATAATAATTAGGTATGCAAATTATCTCTATGCGCACGGTGCCGGTGCGGTGTTGTTAGTCATATTCGTGTCCTATTTAAGCACGTGTGACTTCTTAACGTAGTTAGTAGTTTGTGTATTATATCTTATCTAAATAAACTAATAAATTGTATATTATAACTAGCTTTCCGCCCGCGGCTTCGCCCGCGTGTACTACACGACATTATCCTGATGGAATGTAATATTTTCCGGGATAAACTATGTCATTCTCCAGCTCCCAATCTACCCCCGTGCCAAAAATCACATTGATCCGTTACTCCGTTTGGACGTGAAAGTCGGACAAACAAATAATACCTACTTATTGATTTTCCCGTGGGAATATGATACTATCCTGTGGTAAAAAGTAAAAGTAGCCTACTATAATCATTGCCAGGGTTTCAAATTATTTACTTAAATACCAATTTCTGCCCCCAAATTAGCCCGCGCTTAAAGTGATTTTTCCATACAATGAGCTTTCCCGCGGTAAAAAGTAAAATATATCCTTTCCAGGGCCTTAAACTGTCTCTATTTTAAATATCATCCTTTCCATAAACTCAAACTATCGCCTTAAATACCAATTCCATTCTACAGCTTTGCCCGAGCTAAAACTTATTTTACCATGGGAATGAGCCTTATTCCCGTGGTTACAATTTGCCTATGTCCTTCCTAGCATCAGGACATGGGTGTCCAGGTGCTCCTATCAGTAGGAGTAATTAGTAGGAGCACCCGGAAGCACTGTCTCAAACTATCTCTATTCCAAATTTCATCAAAATTGGATCAGCCGTTTTGAAGTGAGCATATACAATTTCGCATTTATGATAATAGTAGGGATAGAAGAAATAGGAATATGAATGGCCGGCCGCGACTACGTCCGCGAGTAGGTACTACATCGCAAAATTTTGTGTCAAAAGTAGGTAGATAGGCATCCTCTAAGGTCTCATCAGTACCATCATCAATCTATTTTAATGTCCCCGCTGCTGGGGCACAGACCTTCATATAGATGGATAAGGAGAATGGGCCATGACCTTCCACACGGGCCTATTGAAGTTATGGTGTACTAACCAATCCAAATGCAGCCAGAAACATCGGCTTATCGTGTCTTCCGAAGCACGATATATTTTTTAACAGCAATCCCATGATAGACCATTGCAAAAGTCACATAACCTCATCGATCGTAGGCCGAGCACGCTACCCGTGGTTTAGGCATAAGAAGGTAACGGTACCTAGACAAACAGGAGCTACTATCGTATGAATAATATTCGGACATTCTCCTACTCTTGAACTACCAAAATGCAAAAAAATCAAGTCAATACTTTACTAAAAAATGAGTAATACTGATTTTCTTGAGTTTTATTCCAATGCATAAAGAATTTTCTGCTTTGCACGAAAATGAGCAGTCATGATACCCATGCTTCATTATATAAAGTGAACAAAAAAAAACTGTCTCTCACGGGAACTGTCTTTTTTCCCGAGTTAAAAAAACCGTATGAAATTTTCCCGGCCAGAGTTCAATTATCCCGATCGATTTAGCCGTTTAGTTGTGATTGAGCCATAAACATCCCAACTCCGTATCTTTAATACCCCCCACCCACCCTATATAAACATTAACCCCCCCCCCCCCCTTTTTACCCTATTAGGGTTTTTTTTATTTTGCTTACGCACATCATTTTTAATGATGACCAGTATCCTTCATACCAATTTCCATACTGGCTAAGTTCAGAAATGAGGAAGTTTTCATATAAGCCTTAATCCCCCCCTTTCTACCCTATTAGGGTTTTTTTTTATAACTTTGCATATGCAGATCATTTTCAATCGTGACCAGTATCCAACATACCAATTTTAATACTTCTAAGTTTAGCAATGAGGAAGTTCCATATAAGCTTAATCCGCCCATTTTACCCCATTATGGGGGACTTTTTTTTAATTTCGCTTACGCAGATAATTTTCAATCGTGATCAGTATCCAACATACCAATTTTCATACTTCTAGGTTCAGAAATGAAGAAGTTCCATATAAACTTTATCTCCCCATTTTACCCTTTTAAGGGGGAGTTTTTTTTACTTTGCTTACTCAGTTCATTTTCAGTCGTAACCAGTATCCAACGTACCAATTTTTATGCTTCTAAATCCATAAATGAGGAAGTTCCATATAACCTTAACCCCCCATTTTACCCCTTTAGGGGAGGGAGATTCCCAAAATCCGTTCTTAGCGGACGTCTCCTAGTCATAATCTACCTTCTTGGCAAATTTCATCTTCGTTGGTCCAGTAGTTTTTGAGATTTCGTGATGAGTGAGTTATGTCCCTTCGATTTTATATATATAGATGTGAACGGATAAAGCGCGTTAATAGAAATTGCCCTAGCATAGTTATTTTCTGAACTGAGTGGATCTTGTTAACATATTTTTTTTTTTGTTAACTGATTTCTAACAACATTTATTATAAGGCTCTAGAATGTTATTTATAGCCAGGCAAATTGTAGTCATGAAAAGTTTTCCCACTCAATTAATTTGAATTAAGTTTAGACTAGCTAAGAATAAAGTAGGGCAGCAATCTGATAACTAAATAATTTCTTATCATAAATGACGTAAACTCGTAAGCAAGCTCACTTTCTGTTTGTACCTATCGGTTCTTAATATCCGATTATCTGAACCAAACAAAAACTTGATGCCAATAAATGTAACTATTTAAACGCAAATCTTTATTTATTATCGAAGTAGGGTTCTAACAAAATGTATATTGTGCTAGTTAACGTTGACCTGACTTGAACCATGGTTCAAATGTGTTTGTTAAGTGTGCAGAATATCTGTTAATTCATTTAGCGAAAACGAATTTTAAGTGACACTAATGAATTCGGAAACAAGTCAAAAATTTAGAACACATGTTGACCTAAAAATCTAGTTGTTTGATTTCCTTAAACAAACAAACATTTAAGTAAGTATAGAAAAGAAAAACAGTGAAATTAATCATAAGTTAAACTCCTTGATTGTTATTCAAGTACCTACTATATTATTATCATTCCTCCTCACTCAATGTATTCTTTTAGCAGATTTTATTATAATTGTAAATTTGGTTTAAGTATCCCTTATAACTGTTGATTGGTCATTCAATCAGGTAACAGGTACTTACCCAATTCAATTCACTTTTTAAGCTGAATTTTCATTTGTTTTGTAGTAAGTAGGTATGTAAGTAATGTAATTTAATTTTCCCGCAGCAGAGTATTTGGACTCTCCTCATAAAAAGCAGGCACACATTGTAGGATTTTGTTTATGTAACATTACCATGGTAATTTATGGTTTGTTATCTAATGAGTAATAGCACTTATCGAGAAACTTGTCACGACCGTAACAGTTGTTACGGTCGGTAGAATACACTGAAATGAGTTGCGTTAATTTTGTTTTACCGTAAGCCTGAATTAATTAGCACGGAATCGATCGCTCTTTTTACTTTTACAAATAACCCTATTGTTTTCTGTATTTTGAAATGAAGCCGTTGTTTTAAGTAGCACGATAGAGTTCGTGTCTTGAGAAATTGTGTTAGTTTGAAACAAACTTCTTTGTTTTTAAATAAAGGTTTTGAAATATTTTCTATTACTTACTTGATTAATATAGACCAGGCTTATGTTATATTGTATTAATTAAACAAACTGATGGCAAAGTTGTCAAAACCCTTTGCATTTACCCGACATTTAAAGGTCGCTAAAATAAGATAGCGAAATCCAACCTCCAAAATAGGTACATTATCCAACTCAGCTTACTTATAAGTTAAAAGTTCATCATCCCTTAGCATGAAAAAATGGGGAGTATAAGCATGAATGAATATTGAAATAGTAAAAACAACCTTGTAGGTATATGATCCCAAAATGTCTTCTACAAAGTTTACCTACTCGCAAAATGTTCAGTTTACTATTCCGTGTTTCCCGGTAGCTCTACTTGATTTCCTCCGCGTCACCGGGCCGGAAACCCACTGCACAATCTGCAACATGCAAAATGAGCCCGTCATTTTCTGCACGTATATGCAGATGCAGTGAATTTGTAGGCAGTTCTTTTACTTTTACTTTAAAAAAAATATTGGATTTTTGTGTACTTATAGCCATGGGCAATAATAATATGGTTAAGTACAACATTTTGAGCCCCATTGTAAAATAGAACAGGCGGTTTCAATAGAAGTTACTCTATGAAAATAGACAGTTTGATGGTATTTTATAGAATTACTAGAGGATCCTCGCGGTTTCACCCGCGTGGTACCCGTTCCCGTGGGAATATCTGGATAAAATACAGCCTATGTCACTCGGGAAGAATGTAGATTTCTAATGGTGAAAGAATTTTCTAAATCGGTCCAGTAGTTTCGAAGCCTATTCTATGCAAACAAACAAACAAACAAACATAGGTACAAACAAACCAACAATCAAATCTTCAAAGAGCAGTCGCCCGGATAGCGAAAGGTCGCTAAAATAAGATAGTGAAATCTAACCTCCCAAATAGGTACATTATCCAACTCAGCTTACTCATAAGTTACAAGTTCCTCATCCCTTAGCATGAAAAAATGGGGAGTATAAGCATGAATGAATATTGAAATAGTAAAAACAACCTTGTAGGTATATGATCCCAAAATGTCTTCTTTCTACAAAGTTTACCTACTCGCAAAATGTTCAGTTTACTTTTCCGTGTTTCCCGGTAGCTCTACTTGATTTCCTCCGCGTCACCGGGCCGGAAACCCACTGCACAATCTGCAACATGCAAAATGAGCCCGTCATTTTCTGCACGTATATGCAGATACAGTGAATTTGTAGGCAGTTCTTTTACTTTTACTTTAAAAAAAATATTGGATTTTTGTGTAAAGCCATGGGCAATAATTTTGAGCCCCATTGTAAAATAGAATAGGCGGTTTCAATAGAAGTTACTTTATGAAAATAGACAGTTTGATGGTATTTTATAGAATTACTAGAGGATCCTCGCGGTTTCACCCGCGTGGTACCCGTTCCCGTGGGAATATCTGGATAAAATACAGCCTATGTCACACGGGAAGAATGTAGCTTTCTAATGGTGAAAGAATTTTCTAAATCGGTCCAGTAGTTTCGAAGCCTATTCTATGCAAACAAACAAACATAGGTACAAACAAACCAACAATCAAATCTTCAAAGAGCAGTCGCCCGGATAGCGAAAGGTCGTGGGTTCGAGTCCCATCGGAGCTGGTTGTGAGACGGGTCGATTTTTTCTAAATACTTGCTTCATTTTCCATTTTTCAATAATAAAAACTGCATTATGAATGCAAAAAAGTAAAAATTTAAAAAATCAAATCTTTCCTCTTTATAATATTAGTACTTATAGATAACATTAGAAAATTAATCCGGTTTGAAACTTCTTGAAACAAGGACTTATCTTACCTTATATTTACGCAAAAAAATATATAAATATATTCTCTTTAAAAAGATGCACTTATCAAAGGAACAGTATTCAGTTGAAAGAACAAATTGTATTGTATCAAACAACCTTTTAGCAAAGCATGTTCTTTACATCATTATCCGGGGAATATATACACCTTTATAAGATTGTTATGTTTGTAATGAGAAAATAAATTATTTTTTACTTTACTTTACTTTACTTTACTTTATCTTCGCTCGTGAAAATATGTTATTTTCGTCATGGAAATTGCTGGCGTCCTGAAAACGTCACGGCTCAATGACCCGTACGAGTATTTCATACTAAGCCCATTGCTCTTACACCGATAAATTCTGCCGATATTACTGTATCATTGGCTATAAATAACTACCTTTTATTTATTGACCGGGGAGCTTACGAAAACCGTGCAAAGCTATAAAGTCTGGTACGAACGTTTTAATGTAGGTACAATACAAGCCATGGAATAAAATTTCGAACCCACCTATCTTATATTTTTCCTTCATCAAGAGACAACAAAATGTCACAATAAGAGTGACATAATATTGACAAAAATTAATGTCAAACAACATTACAACGAAATGGCTAGTGAATTGAATTCCTTGACTGTACTAAGATGTCCTTACGCTACATTAGCGTTTTAAAAAATAACGTATAAAATGGTATTTATACTATAAATACAAATAAAATTACTTATAGTAATTTTCATTTGCAGCACACCGTTTAGACATGGTTTAGACTTATTCCAGACCGATCAATAATTCGAAAGACATTGACAAAGAAACGGTAGTTAAATCTCTTCCCACGAACATCTATCTATGCTGTCCTGAATGATAGACAAACATAATCACGCAGAGCCTTTTTTACACGCAGGCGAACGTCGCTTTTTCGGAAGCAGGAGCAAAGTAAAAAAACCGAAATAAATAATAACGTAAACTCTAAAGTAGGCGACAGTATAAATATACTTCCTCTTCCTTTCCTTCAATTCACGTGTATCATATTCAGAAGTAGATTGCCGTTATGCAACTTGAGTTTATTGCTGTGACCTTTGATTAGAAATGGTAATTCGTCACAGCGATATGCATTTTACTTTCATTGTCGATACTCTATGAGTCATAATAGGCTTGTTAAAAAAAAGTGTTACTTTCAAGGTTACTAATTGCTATTAAACCAAGGAGTTCTACAGTGCTTACTTGATCACTCATACATTAGGATGTAAGTATTAGTTAGACAATCTCTTTGTCTTAACCCTTAATTCGATTATGTCCATCACAGCGGACAGCTATTTAAAAAAAATCTGGACCGTTATGAATTTATTTTAATAAGATTTTTACTCTACCAAACCATAGAGTATATTTTATAAAAGTGTATGAAAAATTAAATAAGTTTATGGCATTACTATAAATGACAGTTTTAAAGGAAAATGGCGTCAACCTCGTTCTCATCAGTTTTAGGCAAGGTATTTTATTCGATATTATTTGATATTTGCACATAAATGAATGTTTTTGTATGTGTTTTTTGTTGGTTAGAGGTTATTCCACTCAAAAACACATAACATGTGTCTTTCAAGTGTTATTTTATTTGCTAAACTGACTCTCGTTGTTGTTGTCCGTCACCACGGACAACGCCAAACCCTTAGAAATGTATGGTAAAATCTAATTGTCCGACATGTCGGACTTCGTCAATTATGTATTGTCGTTCTTGTATAGGACACCGTTCAAAAGTAAACGATGGTATATCGGAATATTTGCGCAAATGGTTGACAAATGCATCAATAATGCATGGCTTCTATCACGGAAACAAAAAAGTCCGAATAAAGTAAAAACAAACTGAAGCTTTAAGATTTCAGGCATGAAATTTACAAGGCTCTAATAACCATGAACAAGTCTGCAAAACTCAGGGGTGAAGAATCTTCTGTACGCCATGTCTGTAAGCCTAGGCCTCCTGATGACAGCCGTTATGAAAATGTCGGAAATTTTCCGTCAACCAAAGAAGAACGTCGTTGCATGCATTGTACAAAAAAGTCTTCAGTGTATTGCTTGAAGTGTGATACCAGGCTTTAATTCTTTACGGGAATTAATTCTCGTAACAGTTTTTTACATTTTCATGTAAAGTAATATCGTAATATATAAATAAATACTGTTTTGGCTTTATCTTGTTATTTTTTTATTACATGATTTCTACGATATGTATTCGGCAATGTCCGGTACAGCGGACAAGTCAGTCTACCAGTAAGTTTGGCAATGTCCGCTGTGGCGGACATGCTTTTCCTGAAAAACTACATATTCCAGATTTTATTCATTATTTTTTCTGAAGTATATAAGATACTAGTAATAAGATAATACATCTAAATTTTTTAGATATTGGAACTAATATCTCTGTCGAATTAAGGGTTAAGGAACTCGGATTAACCTTGTGTTACCCTTGGTACCCTTGTCTGTTGTACTTTTCTATACTTACCCTTCTATATGACATATATATGTCCGTGGAATGTAACCGAAAATGCTCTGTTATTAAATTTTGGCCTGACAACGAAAATACCCTTTCTCTCTCATTTCTCATCATTCCATTCTGGTTTCATATCGCAACTTGTGTGGCATTCTTTATGAAAGGAATAGTCCAAGTTTGTGCGTTTTCAACATAGGTAATAAAACCGGTAAAATATTTTATATCCTATCCTACTTAATATTATAAATGTGAAACTTTAGATGTTTGGATGTTTGTTACTCAATCACGTCAAAACGGCTGCACGGATTTGGCTGAAATTTGGGACACAGATACTTAGCCTCGAAAGGAAAATAGGCTACTTTTATCCCGGAAAAATATTATATTCCCGCGGGATAACGTCGTGTAGTCCACGCGGGTGAAGCCGCGGGCGGAAAGCTAGTACAGGAATAAGTCTGAGAGGCGCCCGTATAACTTTTATATCTTTAAGTTTTTTATATAAAAAGTTTCACCATTAGTAAATTATTCAAAGTTTACTTGGTTCTGTTAGTTTCCAAAGTCCTAAACAGTCAGTAGACAACCATACATTTTCGATTTCATTGATATTGATCGTACATAATTGATTTTTAGCTTGATTAACTTCAAAGACGTATCAGGCTCACTACCTGTCCTGTCAAATAAAGAAAGGTAAAGACATAAGTAATTTTTATTTTTATTACATCTGTTGATTGGAAGTCAGTTTATATACATAATATTTTTGTTATACTTTTTGACACGCTTTACCACTTCACATTTAAGATATCACGAGAAACGTGACATGGATAACCTAGAATGTTAACAACTAATTAACAGTACCTAATGCTTACTAATGATAGTAGAAGGTAAACGGAGTCAAACAAGACAGATTAATTGAAATAGTTTGACGATACATAGATAAGGTTAACATAATGGGTTCGATAATTTAATACTCCATTCCATCCTTAGTAATTTGTTATTGATCTATCCTTAATTGTGTATGGATAACCGCAAAATAATCTATATTAATTACTAAGAAAGGTCACCAATGTGTTAAGAAACACCGAAACTAAAACCTGTAGCACCCTCTTGTAATTCGTATCAAGAAACAAACGCCTAAAAAATAAAATAGCAACAAGTTGAATTCACACAACGCTTGAACATGAGACCGGATAGGCGCATCATTAGTTACACGCCTACTATACCATCACTCAGCACTCGGCACAATTTATTTCGGTAGACTCCTGAATCTATTATCCACATTTCGTTGCTAAAAGTATTCTCTACTACCTACTATGTGTAAATAGAAACAGCACTAATTGGCTCTAGCAGTACAGTAGCATCTGAGTTTTCTAAATACATACCTAGTTTCCATAGAACAGAGCGGGGTTATATTAAAAGTTTCAAAGAATAACTTTTTCTAGGGGTTGGGCAGCTTTTATTTAAGTTAAATACCAACCTTTACTCAGCTTATCTCCCTCGAGAGTCCGTCTGTCGGCGACCAGCTTATCATAACTTTAAGCAGTTTATGTACGGAAACTCGGTTAGTGTACATTCCTGTATTAACAACACGAAATCTAGCGTTGTTGCAGCTTTCTGTATTACTCTCATCTTTTCAAAACGTATTTTCTTTACAAAGAAAACGGCCGCGAGTGCTTTTAAGATTTTCATTTTTCTGCTGTCTAGACGGAGGGCGAAATAAGGGGTGAGGAAGGGGCAGGCTTAGGTTTCGCTGACTCCACTGTTATGCCATTCTTTTATGCTCTTATTATTTTGTGAAATGAAATGTTTTTGTTCCACCGTTAACCACCTCCCGTCGTTTCCAATATTTCCGCTTATTTCGCCGTTTCCTCTGAGCACTTTTCGGATTCGTTATATTCACGCCTTTTGATTTTTTCGCTCGAATAATTCGCGATTCTTTTTTGTTCACAGCTTGACTTGGACAATGCCCATAGATTTTTTAAATAGCACTTTCTTATCTAAGCCAAACTTAACTATCAAGATTTATTGAGTAGTCAATGTTGGTAGCTTTTTCAAAGAATTTTGTCGATAAATTGTTGGTGCGAACGATAAGTTAAGTCTAATGTTTACTCTCCAAACTTAAAAGGTGAACTTGTTCTCAAGTGTTTGGTTAAGACGTTGGGATTTGTTTTGGCCTCAACCATCGGTCAACAAGTTACCCAATTCCAGTTGAATTCTTGATGCAAACCCTCTCTTGATCTCCTAAAATATCACAAATACTATACAAGTCTAATATTACTAGAATTTTATTATTTCAACAGCTATAAGGCCTCTGCTCGTAGGGTTGGAGAACCGATGATGGCGTAGCTTTGACATTTACAAGTGCTGTTTCAGGCTAGGCTTAATGAACTTTTTCATTTTCAGTTTTAAAATAATGGCAAAACTAGTCTAGGTAGCAAAAAACACGACTTTTATTGTGTGGAGTGCTCTCAAAGCTATTGGCCTTCGGCGCCTCGGCACCCCTTGGTCTGAAGGGAAGGAAAAGGGAGAGCTAGATAATTAACACACGCACTAATTATTGTTAGACACTGCAGTAGAGGGTGGCAAAGGTTCATTTTGCTATTTTGCTTCTTTGTTTAACAGCCATTAGTGCGATGTATGCACATGGGAGATGAAATTTTGGTACCTTTTGACGCGAAAGTTAATATTTTAGACGAGTAGGTATATGGAGGGTTGGTTAGCAAGCGTTGATTGTGGTTTACTTTGGTTAAAATATTCGTGGAATGCGAGTAGGGAACTAGAGGGAATGCACTTTTTCAGTGACTGGATTTTGTTTCAGTGCTGATTGAGATTGGTGGATTGAACTGAATTGAACTGATGTGCGACATATTAAGTTGTTCAATAAGTTTGTTCGATTCTACGCAGTTTGTTTCTCTCTTTATACTGAGAATGTATGTAATGGCTGGTTGTGAGACGGGTCGATTTTTCTAAAAACTTCTATTTCAATTTTCAATAAGTAATAAAAATTGCATTGTGAATGCAAAAAAGTAAAAATTTAAATAAAATTTATTTTTAATGTATATGAAGAGGCTTACATGTCTTAATGTCAAATACAAACTTAATAAATATAATCCTGACTCGTGGTTTCGTTCGATCATGAAGCTACATAAGCGTTTTTATTTCAGTTTCAATTCAGCTGCTAACTCACTAGGTAATTCCCCATTTTAAGTTAAGTAAGTAATTTACTTTTCAACACACTTGCTCATAAAGTGAGCCTTATTACATCGATCTTAGGGCCATAAACCGAACTATAACCCACGCGTGCATAATAATATTACAGTACTAGTTGCGTAATAGAATTATCCCTACAAAGTTAAGTAAGTACCTAACTGCAAATTATATGCGAGTAAACAGAGACTTTTCAATTTAACCGGGTAATACAGTATCCCTACAAAGTTAAGTTAGTACCTTACTGCAAGTTATATGCGAGGCAACAGAGCATTTTCAATTTCAGCGGGTAATAGATACAGTTCTTTTTTTGTAACAACAAAGAGGTTTTATACGGCTGAAAATCCATTTACGTTTTGAGAATAAATAAATGTGTCCCTAATTAAGACAAAAAACATAACTAAGTATATTATTATCAAATTATATTTTATAATTCAAAATAATTTGTTATAAAACATTTGCTTTTTTATCACTATTATTATAATTATTTTGAAGTAGGCTGTATGGCTGTATGTACCTAATCAATCACCTTACATTTGGCGCGTTCAAAAAAAAAAACTTGCGCGCTTTTTCCCTTAGCTAATATTAAGTTATAATTATGTTATGTATTCAATAAATGTTTGTTTTTCCTCGCAAGTGTGTTGAAAAAGTGCGTATGAAACTCGTGAGCAACTTACTCATTAGACACTCGGCTGATTTACGCCCTCGCCTGCGGCTCGGGCTGCAACCCTCAGCCTCGTGTATAATGAGCAACATAAGCACACTTGTATCATAATATACTATTATAATATATTGAATAAATCCTGTTATCGTCCTGCATTTCTTTCCTATTTATGTTGCTTTGTGTTATGAATAGGTATTTAGTTTAACATTCGCAAAATTCCAATATAGCCTTACAAACGCAATATACCTAATTCATACCAAACATAGAGTATTCAGCTTTCCACTTCGCTCTGCAAAGATAAAAACCCACGATCGGAGACGAAGCTTTGCATCATATTCGTGTTAAATACTAACATTCAAAACAGACATTCAGAAACCAGAACGAAGTTACCACCTCATGCCGTCGGTGGATGACGGTGTTTCCGGCGTTTCCGGCGTTCGGCGCCGGCTCATTTCCATCGCAATCGTATCTCGATCAGTTGTGGACTGTACCTGTGTCTGTTTGTTGAGTTTTGTTTGCTGATAACCATTTCATTCCAATGATGCTGGTGAAGATGATGCCAGAATAAAAACTAAATTGCCCATATCTTTTTTTTGCAATTAGAATGCTATTTGATTGAGCCAGTATGATTTTTAAAGGAGGCGGACTGAACTCTTGATGCATGTTTTGCCAGCCAAATATATCAAAGTATTTGATAAGTAAAGTTTTTCTTGCAAATCTTGCTTTCCTTGCAAAGTTTTGCTTTCAATCAACATGACTGTATGTACTTATATAAGAAAAATACTTGACAAGTTTTGTACGTCTATTATGTCTACTTCTATAGCTAAACGGAAATAGGCGATGCCCCGAATCGCCAAATTGTGTGGGGTTCGATTTCAGTCTTAAGCAGTTGATGAAAAGTTTCGACAACATGACATATCCATTGTGCTGGCTCTAGTGATAACACGGGATTCCATCCGAACTTTGGAACGGAATGGATATAGATGGATCACGTTGCAAAATAATGAGTTTAAGCTTCACCCACAAACTGCCTGAAGCCCGCATCATACGGTTCCTGCCTCCATTCATTCTGATAAAGTGATGTATAAACTCATACATACACGTAGGTATAGGTACTAATAATTTACATTCATTCTGATCCCTCACGGTCTGAAAACGTGAGATAACATAGTATGGCTGGGACAACGGGCGGCGCCGGGAAATATTGTTTTCATTTCGCCCCTTTATGAATGAAGAGATTTTAAACTACTTACATAATTATATTTAAGAAACCTACGATTATTGTTGTTATTGAGCTTGGCATGTATTACTGTGTCTAATATTGTCATATATATTTTTATTTCATTCAGATAAGTTACTCATTTATTAATTGGATTAAACAACAAACATTGTCTGATAAGCTTTAAATTAATAGACCTAAGTATTATGTTATGGTACATTATTCGTCTGAGTTCCTTTCTTTGGCTAAAAAAAGTCTGAAAGGAGGTTGAGATGTCTAAGATTTTTAAATTTTCTCGTTAATCCATTTTTTACCCAAAGCTCGGATTCATAAAGCAGACCTGCTTTATGAATCCGAGCTTTGGGTAAAAAAGGCATTTTGGATTCATAATGGTAGGTAGGTACCTGTACCTAACCTACCTACCATTATGAATCCAAAATGCCTGTCTCCCTGTCTATCACACGCGTACCCTCATCTCGCTACGATAACAGAGATAAGGCAGCCTCATTGCACGCTCGCCGAACCTTCACTCAGGGGCGGAAATATACGCGTTGATGGGACCGGGATACCTCTGTAGTTCTGTACTTTGACGTTTGGATGTTGTGTATGAATTCGTTTAAGATAGATATATACTTCCACTTTCAGTGGAATAGATACTGTTGGATGTTAGCTATATAGTTCAATCAAGGAAAATTTGTTTAAATGACTATAAGCGATAATAGAAATTTTCACCATGATGACTTTAATCTTTTTTTACTCTTATTTATTTATTATTAGTAAAACACATTTACAATTTAATTTTATGCAAAGACGGTGTCTCATAAACCTTTGAGGGTTTTTCTGTACACCGTATCTCGTCGTCTATAATAAACACAATCCATTTATGGAACACATACGTACACATAACACAGCAATGATTGATATTATGATAAATTGTCAATTTTGTAGGTAGGTCGTGACGTGAGTAATAAGACAGTTCGCTCTCCGTCGAAGGACGACAGCGCGCCTGTTCGGCGCTGCGGTCGCCATTCGCAATTCGCATTACTCAAATCGTGTTATGATAAGATTTTTTTTTTCCACGTTGAATAAATAAATATGTACTTACTTAAGTGATTGTTGGGTCAAAAGTAGGGACCGAGAGTTTCGTGTCTGTTTTCTTTAAATGCTCAATATTGGGGCTGCAGGGTGGGTTTCGAAAAACCGCAAATAATGTCCAAAAAAGAAATCAAAACTGTAGGATTTATTATGAATTTAAATTTTTTGCCTGGGCTTATAAGTATAATAGTGAAATTGTTGACTTACCTTTTTTATTTTTCTCTGTTTAATTTTCGATAGGTAAATCGTGTTTTAGGTATACTATTTAAGTATTCCGTTATTTATCTTCTATCAATACAATATAAAGGAAAATTACTCTCGTTTTATTAAATAAACGTACTAAATTAGTACCTAATGCTTACGTCAGTATTGCCTAGATTTTGAAATAGGAAGATACCTATCTGTATATTTTTATTTATCCCCCATCAGTAGTAATGAAAAGACATACTTTACAATATGCGGCGAAAATCCTTCCCGTCACCATTTCATTACCATACAACACGTTCCTCTATACGTAAATTTTTGTCATTTGTATGTAAGAGACGATGTGAACAGACCTTTATGTCCCTACTCTAGTGATCAGTCAAAGATGGTGGTGGTTCCTCCATATAAATAGAAACGCCAAACAAAAAATATATAATCTCTTGACAATTACTACCACGTCGGAATAATTTTTTTCTCTCCATACACTTTTTTACTTTATTTATTTCAGGCTCATAAATCTAAATAATGAAATCTAAAAAAGTTGAAATAGCAATTAAGTAAGTACTTATAGGCTGTAAATCCATAAAAGTTTTAGAACTTTAACACTGTGGTTCTAAGGTTATAAATCATCCCTACAATTAATAAGGTCGTTAAGTGTGCCTCGAGAAATATACGAGCCGAAACTGTCACGTTCCAGCTCAATAATGACGTAATGCTAGTTATTTATAACCTAACAGTGTTTCAGCCAGCCCTGTTCCTGATGCGGCAATCACCGTAAAATAATAGCAATCGATAGCTGAGTTTGTTATTATTAATTGTAATAATTACTTTGGTCCTTAACGTATGGTTAGAAGATCATTTTTTACCCGGTTAATGAGCTTTTAATTGGAATCCGTTCAGTAATTTGTGCAAAAAACGAACAGAAAATTGGTAGGTAGTTAATTTTTTTTTACTTTTTTGCAATCACCATGTAATTGCTATTTCAAATTATGAAATAGCAATTATTTGTCAAAATATATGGCAAAGGTGTTTATTTCGAGTGTTGAAGGAACATTATCCTTCAAATATTATAAATGCGAAAGTTTGTGAGTATGGATGTTTGTTACACTTTCACGATAAAACTACATAACGGATCTGGATGAAATTTGCAAATAGCTGGAATAACACATAGGATACAGGATACACTTTATCCCGATATTCCCAAGGGAACTCCTAACGACTCCGTAGCTCAGTGGTAAGAGCATTCGCCCGGACAGTAATTGGTCGTGGGTTCGTGTCCCATCGGAGCTAGTTACGGGATTGGTGGTCGATTTTTTCTAATACTTAATTTACTACACTAAGGCCCGATTTCACCAATGATATTTAAACGCGATTAACGCTAAACATGTTTAAAACGTATTTCTGTCCCTGTCACATTCAAACAGATGACAGAGACAGAACTATGTTTTAAACACGTTAATCTCGTTTAAATATCAGTGTGAAAGTCACCCTTAAAACAATAGTTGTCTGCCCAAGACATAAAAAATATTTAAGCTATATTCTAATTTTTTCTTCCTTATCTAAATACTCCTTCGAAGTGCATTACCCCATAATTCGTTAGGCACAACACAAGGTATAAGCTATAATAACGGGCCGGTCTGGTAATGAATGGCTGTGTTGCAGCGATAAACGATAAACGGTAACTAATCTTTAGGGAGGTCTGATTACCGTTTGTGTGGAACTTGAGACCTATTTGGAGCAGGTGTTCGTTCACTTTGCTTCCGGACTAAAGGTAGCGTAGAAAATATAATTGTATATTTGATAATAATACTTACATAAATCTGATTCCAAATCTCTATTAAATTTTGTTCATCATCATCAGCTGTACGACGCCCACTGCTGGCCATAGGCCTTCCCCAAGGATCTCCACAACGATCGGTCCTGCGTTGCCCGCCTCCAGCGTCAACCCGCGACCTTGACAAGATCGATCGTCGGTCCACCTTGTAGGGGGCCTGCCCACGGAACGTCGTACGGTACGCGGTTGCCATTCGAGAATCTTTCCGCCCCAACGGCCATCGGTTCTCCGCGCTATGTGATGTGTCCCGCCCACTGCCACTTCAGCTACATGCTTCAGCTGAGCAATCCTTCGAGCGATGTCGGTTGTTTTAGTTCTGCGGATCTTATTATTTCTGATTTTTACGACAATTTTGTTATGCTATGACAATAATCCAAAAAAGTGAGGTTCCTTTTAGTCTGGTCTCTGTCTTAATAAAAGCTATCTCTGTCTGACTGTTATTCCTTAGTTAGGGCCCTTTTATTCCAATTTCTGCACCGATGCTACAGTTAAAAACGCGCGTTTGGTCGATGCAAAAAGTAGCTAACTTGTTTGCCAAATAACAATGTTGGAAGCCTTAGATTACCTTACATGCTGCAAATATAAAACTATGATAAATCGTAATTCTATTCGTGTGAGAAATTTTACGTGTGTTCTCACGGTACATTAAAGTATCTGTGTCTATGCAAAATTGTACACCGTTCCAAATACCCACTGTAGCGTAGAGAGAGATACAACATACAAACATATCGAATAACAGTTTCATATTAGTGTTAGTATCCCGCAAGACCAGGGTAGGCTCTGTGGGTGCAAAGTGTATTGGGTTTAGTGGGTATTCCCTTGGAAAGTCCCACATAACCACCGTTCGCACAACGTAGGCGGACGGGGTACTTATGCGTAAATGCATTCCCCTCACTATAAAAAAAATAATAAAGGGTTTCTGAGTGCAACGCATTTTATCGTGAGGAATTAAAAAAACATACGATTGTTATCAATTCCTAATTGAACCGATAGCGTTATTAAAAGTGAATCAAGTATTTGTGCAATCGTGCTATTGGATAAATCGCGATATCTTGCTATATCGTTATCGTACTCGTTTCGTATCGTAATTTATATTAAACAGTACCTACAGTTTGTGTTGTGTTTTGATAATTTAGTTAGTGATTGTGTTCCAAAGGAATAATGACAATTTCTTATTGATTATAATTAATAAATAATGGCGTAGGTAGAGAATGGTTCTAAGATCTCTCTAGTGCTTGCGTGTTTTCGATTTTATTTTAATAGCTCTAGACGGACTGTTTTTGTGAAGTGATGGTGTCAATTGCTAATATTTACTACGAATAATAATTGAAGTAGTAGGTACCGTATTTGAGCTAAATACACCAATAAAATTGTTGTACACTAGCGACATTATAACCAAAACACAAAACAACAGATAAAAACTTAAGTGTTGAAAAACAGTTCATAACCAAGTGTTAGCCCCTTTTTTTTCAATTTTAAATGGCAATGATGAAGTTTCCTAACTATCCTCTTAGGTACCTACTGAGTTGCACAGTTTATTCTACTATAGAAAATGATAAATTAATTTTTAACAATAAAAATATTTAAATATCATCAAAATTATGGTTTATGCATGTATTCAGTTATTATTCAACTTTTACTCCTGGCAGCCTTATTAATAACTAGCTTTCCGCCCGCGGCTTCGCCCGCGTGAACTACATGACGTTATCCCGCGGGAATGTAATTTTCCGGGATAAAAAGTAGCCTATGTTCCTCTCTAGGCTACAAAGTATCTGTGTTCCAAATTTCAGCCAAATCCGTTCAGCCGTTATGGCGTGATTGAGTAACAAACATCCAAACATCCAAACATCCAAACATCTAAACTTTCGCATTTATAATATTAGTAGGATTAAAAACAGATTATTTTCACCTAAGTATAATCAGTACTTAGGGTACTTACTTACAATTTAATCATAGTTTCTGAATTAAATGAACAATGATTCATAGGCATACTGTTTATTATGATAAGTGTATTATGGTATGACAATATGACATGTCTATTGTACATTATTACGATTCCTTACGCTGGTCACTTTGATTAACCCCTGTTATTGAAAAAATGCAGTAAGTTCAGACAGCATCAGATAGTTAGATCATTAATATTAATTTGAATGATTGGGCATTCCCAATCTTGTGGCATTAGGTCCAACATTTGTTCCATTGAGCAAGAAAGTTTAAAAATAAATAAGTACATAAGTAAATATTCTTACAACCTAGTACTTACCTAGTTCTAGTTTCGAACTCATAATATTTTAAGTCTATTTTTCTTGCTAGTATTGGGCAGCAAAATACTAGATAAATACATACGTACTGGGTTTTATAATTTTATTGCATTCTGATAACTTATCAATTTATGTAAGTACGTGATAATTTTAATAATTTATAGGCTATTTTCGTCAATATGTTAACCGGCTCGTTGGTCTAGGGGTATGATTTTCGCTTAGGGTGCGAGAGGTCCCGGGTTCAAATCCCGGACGAGCCCAAAATACTTTTTGTTTTTAATGCACCCAGTTCTAATTTGTAAATAAATATAGAAACAACGAGTATTATATACCTATGTTCATGAACCAAAGTAGTTTTAAATACTGCCTGCCACAATTAATGTCACATAGTAAAAGTAATGCAAATCGGTTAAAACGTCAGTAATTATTGTATACTCTTTCGAAGCGGCCATTAAATTAATATCAGTTTTGTTAGCACGTCAGTTATACGATTTCCCATCTCAATCCCGCGGAATTGTGATATTTTTCCGGGATAAAAAGTAGCCTATGTCACACTCCAGCCTCCAAACTATCCCCACACAAAAATCACGTCGAACCGTTGCTTCGTTTGTTCGTGAATGGCGGACAAACAAACACACTTTCACATTTATAATATTAGTACCTATGTATAATGATTAAACTTATTTATGCGGTATTCAGAGTAATTTATTTTTAACCTTTTAAAAGCTTAAGGCGCTACTCGGAAATAGTATGGACTTTTTTATTTAAAACTATAGGACGGTTACAGTTACAAATCTGGTAATAAGATATATATTTCTTCGTACCTGAATTTCTTCCTTCTATACGAATCTAGATAATAGATTCGTATAGTTTTAAAAAACACGATTTTATGATTTTGCCTCGACACTTTTTCTTTTCGAAAAGACCTCAAAAAATACGAAAATTCAAGATTATTCTTAAATGGGGTTACTTACACAGCTTACACTATTAGAAATTGGTTTAATTAGTGGACACCAATAATATTTAGGATCGTATATAAGCATTTTTTTTTTAAATCGCTGTAGTTTTCTAATACGAAGTGATTTTGTGTTTTTTTTTGCCTAATCTGCAAAATCGGTCTCGCTCCCGCGCGCGTCGTTTTCTAATTGCTATCTCGCTTTAGCATAATTTTTTCGAGTACCGCCTTAACAGTCTCACTGCAAACATCATGTCAGTGGTGTAGTTAATGAAATAGTCACCTGAAAGTGCCTGAAAGCAGAATTCAACGCACTGCTGGCAAAATTGTGGAACGAAGTTAGTACCTACTTATTGAAAACTAAAGCACTAGCATAATATTTACTGTGACTAAAGCGACCAACAAAACAAACGAAGCATTTTGCAAATTCTGCATCGCTATTCGCAATACAAAGTCAAGCTATAAATGAATATCGGGAATACCTACGGTTGCCTACCGGTATTTCGGTATGTGGGTCGAAGTCGGCTGCTATCGCGTTTTCCCGCACTCCCGGAAAGCCCACGTCCTGTGCCACGGAACAGGACTCGGTGGCAATTTAAGTTAGCTCCTTGGCAGCAAAAGAGCGAGTTTTCATTTGAAAAAGAAGGATTTTTTTGACAAGGTACTTAGGGTACAAGATTGTCAGTAGTGTAAGTGGCACATAATTTTTAATTAAGCATAACTTATCACGAGCAGATCATCGCGGTTTTACCCGCTTGGTACCCGTTCCCGTGAGAATATCGGGATAAAATATAGCCTATGTCACTCGGGTCGGGAAGAATGTAGATTTCTAATGCTCAAAGAATTTTCTAAATCGGTCCAGTAGTTTCGGAGCCTATTTGATGCAAACAAACAATCAAATCTTTCCTCTTTATAATATTAGTATAGATTATCGACAAGTTAGAATTTAAAACGGATTCACAAATCTTCGAAATATCGTCATGTTGTCGGAAATAGCACTACATCCAACATATTTTTGTAGCCATAGGTACTCCGACGCTTTTTAATTGCGAAAACTTGGAAAGCTTAGTGACATAGATTCACGCTGACTACAAGTTAACATTTTTTATGTGAGCTACTTTTAATGTCAGCTTGTTAGTTCATTCCTAAAGTAAACATCAAGTTAAAATCAACAAGAACCTTTTCTGTAAGAATTTATTTCGTGAAACTTTAATTTTGTAATCACTCTAGGAAAGTTTTACATCAACTTTAATTGCAACGACAGAAATAGTGTTCTTCTTATCTTAAAATTTAATTCTTCGAGGTATTTCTGAACATAACTATGACTAAGAACTAATTTTATCAATGGTCTTTTAAAACCTTTTAAAATAAGTATCATCATACTTCCTGACCTTACATATAGTAGGTATGTTAAAGTCACTTTTCAATTTGACGACTCTGTATGAAATAAGACAGGGAGAAAAATATAGCCCTTGGCGAGTTTCTTGCCGGTTCTTCTCGTTACAAGGCCTCCCGCTGTAGGATTTAAGAACCGATGGCGTAGCTTCATTGACGCTAAAATGGATATTTAGGTATATGATTTGAATTATGAATTACTAGCCGTAACACAGCCTATATTCAGACAGCATTGAATGGGTAAAGTTTAATGAATACGGCCGGGGTTTATAATGTAGAAATGTACTGAATTTGTTTGGTGTTGCTATGAACTATTACAGGACCCCGGGGTGGCTTGTGGGCCACAACCACCCCGCTGAACGATCAATGCCGGAAGTCGTTAACCTTTCAAATACTCGTTTTTATACATTTCGATGGTTCATATTTTTGGTTAACTCATGTATACTAAGGCTGGGTTGCACCGTCTTGATTTAACCTTAACTTTAACAGATTCAAACTTATCTGACTCGGTGACAAGCGTCATTGTCGTCTATGGTGTAACCTAGGTAACAATATGTAATAACACATAGTTCGACATTTGACCGTAACTTTAACAGACACAAACTTATCTTGAGACAGTGGCCAAATGTAGAATTATGGGTTATTACATATTGTTACCTAGGTTACGCCATAGACGACAGCGACGCTGTCCATGGCATGGAGTCAGATAAGTTTGTATCTGTTAAAGTTAAGGTTATATCAAGATGTTGCAACCCAGCCTTTTTTTTATTAGAGTGAAGGCAAATACTTTCCGTAAATTTTAACTACTTAAATTGGTTTTAAACCAATGTTATTTTCAAAAGTCTTGATTACTTTCATTAAAGTGGATTGCATACCTAGTTCACTAATTCATTTACAAATACTACGTTAATATAGAATAGCATTTCTGTTCGTTTTTCCTTATGGCTCCCGAAATGTATATCAGGTAGTTTGAGTCAACCATAACCTGAGGATAATATCCCATTATTTTCACGATGTTTTCCTTTCGACCATTATAAGCTTATGATCTTCCACAATTCCACAAATCTTGCGTTACGACGAGGTATCAAGACCATCTGATAAAGTTCCCTCATTCTCTCTTGATCTCCTAATAAATCCTGATTATACCTTTTTTTGGTAAACGATACGTTTTAGTAGTACAAGTGTCATAAAAATCCTCTGTGTATAATTACAACTGATTACATCATCAGATTCGCCAGCCGGTGATAGATTTTTAAACCTTTTTTCAAATGCTTACTTTTAATTCTTCATTCGCTTGCGCTAGATTACGCGTCGGCATATAATCCAGTTACGACTTATTGCATACGTTCAAGTATTGTAGCAGGTAATGAGATCTTGAGAAACGGAACAGATGTCAGTTCAAGAAACTGCCCGTGACTGCGTTTAGTCGTCTTCAATTTCTCTCTGTAATTTAGGCTGACAAGGAGTAGCTAATTTATCGTTCAACTGTTCGGTTCCAGTGTGGTAGGGTTAAACTCAAAGTCGATTGGTTGATAGATGGCTTTCGAATCCTTATTATTACTTGTTAGCTACTAGATACTTTTAGTAAATAAATTTGTACTAATTTATCTAACTACCGTTCGGCTCCAGCGGTAGGGTTAAACTCAGAGTCGATTGGTTAACATAATGGCTTTCCAATACTTAAGATTATTTATTAACTAGGTACAGTGCCACAACCTTTTCTGTTCCGGTGACAGCGGCGCTACGTACGTTTTTCTTTTTTTTGTAGCAATTTAACCGGCCCAGAGTTCTAAGAATTTCAGCCGCCAGCAGCGCTATGGTTGGACATCAACTTGACAGCAAAATGACATTTAAAAAAAACACGTTAGTTTCACATTTTGGCCACCGGCACAGCAAAGTTTGTGGTACTGTACTTAGTTTCTTTGCAACAGCGGTTTTCACTTACTTGTTGTAACGTTTTGATACAGCGGCGATACTTATTGTTTTGCACTAATTGTCAGTCTAGAATTAGAATAACTTATTAAAGGGAAGCTGTTTAAATCGGTTATATTATCACTTACATACATACATATACTCACGCCTGTTTCCCATGGGGGTAGGCAGAGACTATGGATCGCCACCTGCTACGATCATTGCACACTTGATTTCATTTAGTTCATCACTAAAACTGTGGTAAATATTGTTATTCCATTAGAAAAGTGCCCACACGATATTTCAAATGTTTGCTACGCTACACAGTCGTGTTTTCCTTGTCAGCTAGTCCTTGTTTCTCTATTTTGATAAATCGGTTTTCGTTCGTCAAATCCTTGCGAAAATCTGAGCACTCCAATATTGCCCTAACATCGTTTAAAATACCATCCGTCTTGGCATAGCAAAAGCTCTACACTTTAGACGAATGCGCTTTTGCAAAATTCACAGGCAAACCGTATATTGATAGCCCACCTGCCTCCGATAGTATTTGCGTTCACCAATACCACAATACTGCGATTCAGCATTTCCCTTAATGGTTGCTGCTTCTGAAAACTATACAGAAGCTGAAATTTCAGTGTTAAAGCTCTATTGTTTGTTGTTTTAGGAGTTTATGCTCGGATGTTTGACGAATGCAAATAGTGGCGGAAAATTTAACAAATCGCAAATGTTTGGTGAAATCTGTGTATTCAGAAATAGGAAAGTTGTGTGATTGGTTTGGCTATAAACATAACTAATCAATCTGATTTTGAGGGTTGGCTAAATAGCCAAACAGTAATTTATTTTGTTTACGCTCAAAACAAACCGATTTTTATAAATGCCGCGGTGTGTATAGGGAATTATAGTAGGTAACTGTTAGAAAATCATGTATTTTCAAATAAAAGTAGGAAAGTGTTTAGGTACTAAGTAACCACGAACGAAATCACGGGCGCCTGCAAAAAAATCATACAAAGCAGATACACTGCGTTGCAGACGAGAGCACCGGCTAGTAATGTGAATAATGTCTCGCGTCGCCCATTGTCGCGCGACAATGCTGCATGTGCATTACGCCGACAAAAGTGCATTGTGAGCTAGGCTCTCGAAGTTGCGAGTTGCAGCTCACGGCTCGAGTTTGAAATGTATGACTGTGTTCAGTTATGGTGCTTATACCTACCGGTATTTCTCTAAAGATTTTTTCATAGATGTGAATACACGTGTTTGAAGGTTCCTGATTATAGGTAAATAAATTAATATTGGAAACCATCACATACTTACATTTTTGTTCCAATACCAAAATTTTGTAAATTTTGTACTAGTGTTATGGAAATTGGAAACAACGACGGGTATTACCACATATCTACATCCAGACCCGACGAAATAGTCAAAAGTTCGCTTACAATATTTACCCGACCGGGAATCGAGTCCGGGGACCTCCAGAGATACCTTGAAAACCGGTGCTTACACCACTCGGCCACAGAGATTGTCAAACAAATGATACATTATTTTTATTCATTCTGTAGGGTAAGTTTAGGATACCGAGCTCTTTCGTTTATATTTAAATTGCTTCTGTTTTAATTTTAATGATAAAATCAATGTTTAGGTACCTTTTTCTGGTTATGAAAGGGCCGGTAATTATATCGATTTGTAAGTCTTCTTCCGGTAGTTAATTTTTAACGACCTTTAAGTCCCCTATAGCATAATAAGGCGGTAATCGCGTAAGCACTTGCACTAATGTCCGGAGTCAAGTGACAAGGAAGCACTAAAAAATGCTATTGCACCGTTGCATACGAACCTGTTTTGTAAGCAGGGAAGCCACGTAAAGCTCGTTGCGTTGTGTAGGTACCTATACAGCGTGTTAGTTTAAACAAGGGACATACGTCAGGGGGTGAAACTACCCATCAATACAAACAACTTTTACTATGGGACCAAGTCCGATATCGCGAAAATAAAATCGGCTGTTTCATACAAAAGTGCAATACCGAATGGGCAAAAATGTATGGAACAGCTGATTATTTTTTCGCGATATCGCACTTTGTACCATAGTAAAAGTTGCTTGTATTGATGGGTACTTTCACCCCCTGGAGTATGTCCCTTGTTTAAACTAACACCCTGTATATGCATTTACTGCGGTACCTACGTGAAAACTTTTGAAGCAGACGGGTGTTAATGTAACTAATGGTTTTCGAAGAGCACTTCTTTGCTAAGCAAAACATAATTAAGCTTAAAACTAAAAGAAATGCTGGTATTATACCTAACCCAACATGTGTTACTTATTTCACTTTTGAGAAAACTATGGACTCTTCTCACCTTTTAACAAGCATAGTTAATTTTCGGTGGTTTTGTTGTTGGGAATGCGAATTATCTTGCTGATGTTCAGGTTGTTTCGATTCACCATCATCGGGAATATTTAAACTAGGTTTAATTCAAAACTATGACACATATTTCATCAAAAATTATTTTGCTGTAGGTACATTACGCAAATAAGAAATTAGAAATTTATTTGCCTTGTTGTGGTAAAAAAAAATAACATTATTCGAATGTTTAAAACGTTCTGTGATCGAACAGTTCGACATCCCCTAGTAGCCCTGCGTGGGCGGACGAACGCCCGCCCGCCCTCAGTCGTGAGCGGTTCGCCGTAGGGCGCGCTCACATCGCTCGCTTATTCGTGCTAAGGTCACTTCGCTTACCGCGTACTTTCGGTGCAACAGGACGACTTACTGCATTCTTTGTTTGAAAACAAACATAAGGTAATGTTGCAACGCACACCATTTTGTTGGTTTTTATTTGCTAATCGCACGTAAGTACTTATGTAATTTTGGGAGGAATTTACAATAAGATTATTAATTGACTTCTTTATATTTTTCTTTTGTTGCACTTTCAAGCAATGTGTGACTTTCACGACCAACCATTTACTTAATCTATCCTCATAATATGCGTTTTGGTAAACAACAACAAATGATATTTTTTTGGTGTGACAATTTGTAGAATAAGATTGTAAAAATACTTGTGTATTTTCTTTTAAAGCGATTTAGTGACTAAATAGGTGATTTTCAGATCTTGTATCTTCCAACCCTTTGTTGCTTTATACGTTAATTAAAATCTTTCCCTACTAGTACTCAGCCACTTAAGTACGAGTACATAAAAGTACCAACATTTTATATATTCCTTACCTGTACTGTACAGGCTTATATTATTAGTTCATTGATTGTATCTTAAAATAATACTTCAATCGCTATCCCGAACAAAATAAACAAAACTAAGTTGTTTCAAAGCAACACTAATGAACTTGTATAATAATGTATACTTCTATACAAAATCTTGGCTCCGACAAACTAATTAGAACAGGATAATAGCTCTACAGATAATATAAATGTACACACGATAGCATATCAAACTGAACAACTTGGCCTTAAAATCGCTCTTACTTTACTTGTTATAGTGTCGGTTTTCCTAGTTCTAGTGTCGACTGTACATTGTGACCACATTGAAACGACACTCCAGAGTGCCCACTTATCAGTAGGATACAGAATTTATGACATTTGTCCTTTGCCATGCCTCTATTCTCTTTGTCTGTCAGTGTCACTCTGCCTTTCAAACGGGGATGAACTGAACTGCTTGTTTTCAAACAGATTTTTTAATAATTATTTCTGGTGACAAACGATACCATCGCTGCATTTAAACTATGATAAATTTGAATGTTTGTGTAGTGTAGTTTTTTTAGTGACGTGTGTTTGTAAATAAAGTTCATGATGTTGTCCGTAAGGCCGGTGCAAGATAGGCTTTACAACTTCAAGTCTTTGAAGGAGAAATTTGAACAGACCAGGTAAATTAAATTGTGTAAAGTGTAAGAAAAGTACTTAATATCGTAAATATGTTCATAATTGTTTAAACGGAAAGTCATAAGCATTGTAACCTCCTACTGTGTATTTTTTATAACTAAGATTAAATCTAGTTTTTATCCAAACTTTATTTGTTACTGAGCTTATTATAATGTTGGATAGGTATTTGTATTTCGATACAGACTAGAATAATTTTATTCTAGTCACAATTATTGTGATATTTCTTTTGATATTTAAATAAAAACGAGATAAGAACAGTAGTTGCTTATTGATTTTCCAATGTGTAAATGAAAGCCAAGTTATGATAACATTGTAAGTCTTAATTACAAAAGAGGCAGCCTAACCCATAGGCTGCCTCTTTTTGTTTGTTGCAGAAAAAGATACAGTTTTTACTTGATTGCGTAGAAAGAGCTTTGATTTTTAGTCAGGTCAATGAGTAAGTTTTTTGTTTATCAATTTGTTTATGACATTATTTTCTTCAAGATGATATTTTTCTAACATAATAATGTGCTGAAAATCATTCAGGAACCGTTCGAAGTTAACTTATTTTATTTTCTTTGTCTATACCTACTAAAGTATTTTTTTATTTCAATCCATGAACCATGTTTTCCGCAACAGATCCCTATGTAGCTGTTTGGAGCGATAGTTTCAATAATTTGATACTGCCGAACAAACACTTGATAAATTATAAATCTTGATAATAGTAAAAAAAAATATTTCTTGATATACAAGTTCACAATAAAGATGGTATGACGTGACTGAAACATGATTGTAATTTATTGATTGCTTGGATATGAAATCGCTGTCGCGGTGACATACATAATGTGCGGTATAAATCGTACAGTAGCATAGTATGTATTTCTGGAAAATCAATTGCCCAATAAGAGGTGACGGTGAAGAGTCTTTTAGAAATAATCATAAATTACTATCTGCGTGCCAAACAGTGCCATCCGTTCAGTGGTTATAGCTGTTTGTATTGATGGAACAGAGATTTTTCATCACACCTGATGTTAAGTAATGATAAGGCTAAAGGTGGAAGCGCACTACTCCCAGAATCCTCATTTACTGGGGCACTGGCTATCTTATCTCTAACTGCCGGAACACAACAATGCTGAAAACATCGTTGTTATGGCGACAGACTTAGAGAAGATTGTGGTAGCTAGCCAGGCGGATTTTGAACAAGCCCCTACCACCAACTCTACTTCATTTGTTTTAAAGACGTGTGTTTGTTTGTTTGCAGGGCGGGCGGCGGTGTGCAGCGCAGCGCGACGCATGCCGAGATGCCGCACCGAGGAGGCACCATCGCGGAAAGGTAAAGATAAAGATACAACGTAATGTTCTAAATAAAAGCTAGCTCTACATAGTATGAAACAAAGTCGCGATCGGCTTCTACACTCTAAGCCGCTGGCCCGAATTGGCCTTTAGATCTTTAAAACTATGCAACGAATTTTAATGTAGTCTTGAATATTTCCAATATTGATGTATCATCATCAGCAATTTAATGTCGCCACTGCTGGGGCACTGGTCTTCCTTATGGATGGATAAGGAGACCACGATGACCAGGACGCCATGACTCATCACGCTGGCCCAATGCGGATTGATGCCTTCTGAAGCACGTAGAAACTCGAAATGAATAGATTTTGGTCACCCATCCAGTTACCGACCATTTCGAAAGTTGCTAAACTTCAACAATCACAGGCCGAGCGCGCTAAACACTGAGCCACGGGCTCCTCGTATTTATTTTTAATTATTAATAAATAATCGGGGCGGGTCTATTTATCTAGAGCTTATAAAAAAAGTAATTTCAAATACAAAAACTTTACTTTTCATTTAAAACACGAATGATGTGAAATAATGATATTGTATATAGGAACAATAAGTCGCACCTATTGGTTTCCTATGGAAAACATCCTCAACATACAATGTTGTTATAAATAGCATTGTTAGTATTCCCAAAGCAGAGCGACCGACTAAATAAGAAGGTAAAATATGTTCATTTATTTTACATTTTTAACATTTGTTTTATGAATTTCGAGGGTTATTCGAGTATGAAGGCATTGTTTACAAAACCTAACCGACAAGATGTTAGGATTTCAATTAATTCATGAAGATATTAATTTTTATTTCAACACAAATATCTGTGTCCATTGCTGCCTTTTATAGGTAGGTCAAAACGACCGTAGCTCATCTTTTCATCTTTGAAATTAAGGAATCTAGTAAGTAGGGCAATTTTTTTTTACATTATAACCTGGTCGCACACGGGCCTCCGACCACAACCACAAAACGCCGCCACCGACCTATTTCCTGTAGTTTTCATACATACTATTTATGCTAGGGCCACATTAGCAGGCTATTTATTTATTTAATCATTTAATTCTCCAGGACTTGCAGTTTAACCCAAGACGTCTTGGAGAACAGTCACCTTATACTAAACACAGTACAAATTTCTTAGAATAGTAACTAACAAATAATAATAATAAAAAGAAAAATTGAATTAAAAATAATTAGGCTATGTATCGGGTCAACGCGATAAGTGTGGCGTGGCCGGGTAAATCGCGACAAGACGATGTTAACGGGGCTGTGTCGCGTTGGCGCGCTAAATCTACGAGCTATCGCGATAAACCGGCAAAGTGGTAGCGATATTTATCTATTTTACTTTAATTTAATTATTTATTTCTATAGTGAATATACAACTAAATATTCTGTGATTATTTCAAGCGTCTACCGGTTGCCGGTATTAATATCGAGCAAAAATCGGCAAAAATATCATGTTTGTTGTATGGGACACGAATTTTCGCCCGTCTAGTGTAGACAAGAACATCGCGTAAGCCCGACAACGATGATTTTCGCGCGCCAATGCGACACGAATTATCGTTTGCTAATGTGGCCCCACAACAGAATATTTTGTTGTTGGTATATTCACTTTAAAATGAAAAATGAAAATAAAATTAATATCGCTTGCACTTGACTAATTTATCGTGATAGCCCGTAGATTAAGCGCACCAACTCGACACGAATCTTCGTCCGCCAAATGTAGACAAGACAAGAACATCGCGTATGCCCGACAACGATGATTTTATCGCGCCAACGCGACACGAATTATCGTCCGGTCCGCTAATGTGGCCCCAGCATTATATGAGCTCGCCCCACACGGTAAGGGCGTTTGTGCACTACACTGAATTTTACCGATCCGGAAAAAAACGGATGCTTGTATTTAATTAATTACTATTATAAATGATTAATTATTCAGTCAATTACTAAGTTGACGTCTGCCGCCCCGCGTCGGTAATCGTCACTTGTTTCTTCTCCTAGCTTCAAGTGGCGGCGTTTGTGGCTGTCGCGTGTGGCTCGTGTGCGGCGATGGATAGAAACAGATTACATTCAATAGGTCATTTCGATTTCTCTCCCTACTTAAGTTGATATAGGTACTTATAGTTAACCCAAATACTTGAAAGGATTAAGGTGTATCGATGAGCTCAGTGGCGCCGCCAATGGAAATAAATCAATTGCATTTTATTAAAGGCTTGGATTAAAAGTTTCGGTTATTTCGCGCAAATAGAAGAGCAAAATGCAATTTTTAATTGTTTTTTCATGGCCTCAAATATGAGCACCAAGTTATGGATCTCGATATTGCCAAATGTGGCCACTTTTGGCACTATTGAGATTCACGACTTATTGCGTAAGTTTGAGTTCTCAAAAGTATATTTATAAATTGCATTCCACTCTTTCACCTGCGCGAAATAACCGAGACATTTTTAAGTTATTTTTTGTTGTTTTGATTCCTACAAGTAATACATCATATAAATTATCCTTTTAAAACAAAGCTGGATATATTGTTATGTTTGAATGAATGCACTGCGCACTTACCTAATCTCCTGATTAGAATTCCTTCCTTCCTTCCTTCCTTTTCAGTCATGTCGCAGTAGGCATCTAATATCATATTATAATAATATAAGTATATACTTATTATCTTATATTATAAAGAGGAACTATTTGATTTCTATCTGTGTGTAATGGATAAACTGGGAAACTACTGGACTGATTTAAAACATTCTTTCACCATTAGAATGCTACATTTTTCCCGAGTGGCATAAGCTATATTTTATCCCATATTCCCTCGGGAATGGGTACCAAGCGGGTAAAACCGAGCGGAGCCCCTAGTTGATAAATAATCATGCCTCAATTTAACTACCTACGAATGATTTAAAACGTAAATAACTGATCTGATGAGTGATGAATTATGAGCTACACTTTAATCGTAATATGATAATATCATGTCCCATATATGTTTACTATGAATCGTATCTCGGCACTATTGCGACTTCCTCGATAGATTGTAAAATACTATGTTGAACATTCTATTGTATGCCTATTGAAATACTATGAACATAGTTAAGAGGTTATATTATGTGTATGTATGTTATGGACTTGTTTGTGAGTTGTGTCAAGAGGCTTCCATTGAGGGTTTTGTATAAAAAGTTGTTTCTCCATATACCTCCTTTAAATATCATGCTATGGTGTTATTGTAAAAAATATATGTTTTTATGGTTAGAGCATTCGTAAAAACTGCTTGAGGCGTGTGTTCAGAACTAGAACTTCAGAACAGCTTTTAACCGTGAGATTCCAGGATAATATAAGTCATGATAATTATATTGATAGGAATTATTAATACTAACTAATTCCGAATGATAATCTGTATGAAAAATATCAACCAAATCCGGTCAACCGTTTGCGCGTGATAAATGACAAACTTACAAACTTACCCACATTGTTTTATTTTAGTAGGGAATTCCAAGCGGAATGTGTGGAACAGATAGACCACACAATATTATTTGGTCAAAGCGTCATCTGTATACTATGACTAATAAATAATATAACTAGATAACCGGTTAGAGCGTCAAAAACGGCCGAGAGAATAAGAGATTTCCTATCGATCCCTGTCATTTTTGGCGCAAGATTGTAACATTCGTAACCTTTTTCTCCGTTTAAAACGAAGTCAGTCGGTGCAGTCGGTTTTAGATCGTAAAGCGTCATCTAGTGTTATTGTTGTTTGAAGATATCGGGTTATGATATTTATTTTATTATAATGTTAAGTGGTGATAAGGCTGAAGGTGGAAGCTCGCGGAATCCTCAATCACTGATGAACTAGCTATCTAAGACAATAATGCTGAAAACATCGTTGTTATGGCATCAGACTTAGATATGATGGTGGTAGCTAGCCAGGCGGACTAAGAACAAGTCCAACCTACCAAAACCGGCTGCATACCTAACCTCATGCTAATCTTTTGCAGGCTGGCGGCTCTCCAGGCAGCCGGCGCGAACGACTGGCGCGCGAGGGTCTGCCGCCTTAGCCCCGAGAAGGACGACTCCAAGGCCATCGAGAGGGCCAAGAACAGAATCAATGTGAGTAACTTAACCTTAGCATCCTTCACATAGTTTTTTTTTTAATCTTAAAAAGAGATGCGGTCTAGAGCCATACGCTGTAATAAATAAAGGACAATGGGTAATTTTGTATGGACGCAGTACCCGAAAAAAAATGTGGCTGGAGCATCATGAACTATGTCGCTTGCTGGTGCCCTCATTGAGTAGTTTAATCACTCTAACAAGCAGGTCTGAATATAATTGGGGAAAAAAGAGATGAGTATTGAAAATTCAACATAAATTTATGAAAAAATCTTTTTTTCTCCCATGGAATACGGACTTATTTTTTTAGTGTTATTGAAGTACTTTATGAGGGCAACAAAACCCGAAATAACTCGTAATGCTTCAACTATTTTCGTCTCTATATTGGTACGCTGTTACCCATTGTCCTTTAAACTTCAATAAATAAATTTCTTACAATCACACCAATTAACAAGCTCATAGTAAAGATCATACGATGTATGATCGTAATAAAACGGTTACAAGATTGTGGAGAGGCTGGTCTCTGAACTGAGCCGCAGCCTGTATCTTAGAAACCAAAATTCTCCCCTCTCAGACACAGGTCTACTTATAACTACATTATATTATAAAGGACCCAAAGTACAAATATGTTTTTGAACTTATTATGAGACAGATTAGCAATAAGAAGATAATTCAGTAATTAGTAGGTACAACTAGTTTTCGTTTGTAAATACATACATAATTTACATAGGAAAGACCCAGACCAAGACAAATATACAAATGTTCATGCACACAAACATTTATCTTGTTTGGGAGTCGAACTCGAAATCGAATTTATGTTCTCTTTGTCTCTACGTTTTTTTAGTTTAATCTGAAAATTTTCTTTTAAAAAGATCCGTTAAAACCATGAAAGATGCTTCAGGAAGGAATATTTATAGGAATATTTCTTTGGAGTTAAAATAGCGAGTAAGATAATATGTACGTAAATCGTGTTTGGTAGGTACTAAAAAAACGAAATAATGATGATGTGAGCATGATAATATAAAGCAGTATAAAAATAAGGAAAAAAAATGTGAATATTCAATAGGTCCATCAGTGGTATTTAAAAAAAGAAACGAAAATGCTTAGTACTGATATAATATTAATTTAAAATAACTTTCGTTGATTTATTCGTTAATTCATTAAGACTTAAGCTTAGCTGTGTAAACTTAAAAGTACTTTACTTAGTTATAGTTGTACAAACACTAAAGCCAACTTAGCCATCTTACTCTCCAACGTTAGTTTACTCCTCGCCGTCGATTTTGCTGGCTCGTCTATTTCAAAGCCCTCGCAGACAGCTGTCGAATGCACTCCACTGCAGCCGACCTTGCGATGCTTTGACGCAGTAATAAGCCTTCTCAGACTTGCACCCACTGAATAGGGTGGTTACCTCTTTCAAGCGCAGGTGTAATCGAGATAACAGGCAACCTTACATTGTTATAAGTATACTTTCTATATCTTCTTCATGGGTAAGGACTAAGCATCCACTGGAGCCGATCTTGCGATGCTTTGACGCAATAAGCCCATTTAGGATTGCACTAACTCAAAAGGGTGGTAACCTACTGCAAGTATATTTTACTATGCTACTGCGCTTTCAAGCACAGGGTGATATCGAGATAACAAGCAACCATCCTTACGCTGTGTAGAGCATACTTAATATCTTTAATTTCTTTCTTTAATTTAATCTTTCTTTCTTCTTCATCTATTGATCCTTCTACAGGGTGTTAGGGGCACCGTTGCAAAAACTTTAACCATGGCTTCAGGCCTTCATGCTCAACAACGCACAGCAAGATTTTTTATCGGAAATTGAAAAAAATATTTCGACTTTCCATACAAAATGTCAAGAATAAATATAAGAAAATAAGAAAAAAAGGAGGGCCAGAACTAGAGAAATCAATGCATTTTGTGTTGAAATTTTTGAATTGCAACACATGAACCACGCTGCTGGTCTAGCTGGTTCCTTTACCTAAGCAACTACAATACAATACAAGACTTTCATACTTCGTCTTAGTACCTATCTACTTTATACTTCTGGACCGTCAAAGTATAATTATCACGGGCTATTACTTTTAAAGGACCATATTATTATGCGGGTCGGATTAAATGCTTTTGCGGGACGGAGTTTGCGGAGTTACCTCTTTCAAGCGCAGGTGTAATCAAAATAATAAGCAGCCTTACATTGGTACAAGTATAATTCCAATAACTTCTTCATCTGTAAGAATACATTGCAGCCTACCTTGCGATGCTTTGGCGCAGTAAAAAGCCTACTCAAGCTTGCACTCGCTCATGTAATCTACTATCTAGCCCTAGCTAGTCTTACTGCGCTTGAGCTTTAGCTATAATTCTGTGAAATCTCGTAGTTCTTATCTAATTTTTAACCGACTTCTAAATCAAAAATTATATTTAAAAAAACCTTTTATTTAAAATTAAGCTTTTATTCAAATGTCCTAAAAATAATAAAATAAACTGTGTATCAAGTCAAATCCAACAAACTTATTACATCAAACAATTTATATGTTTTAAAAGCTTGTCGCTTTAATTTCATATGCCAAATATAAGTTAAAGCATTTGTGTTTAGTGCAAGCCCAGTAACAATAAAATCTCGCGACAAGCTTTTAAAACATATAAATTGTTTAATGTAATAAGTTTGTTGGATTTGACTTGATACACAGTTTATTTTATTATTTTTAGGACATTTGAATAAAAGCTTGATTTTAAATAAAAGGTTTTTTTAAATATAATTTATTTTTGTATTTTTAGTTATTGGACATGTTTCAGTTTTTCAGAAAAAAAAATCAGCTGTTCTATACATTTTCATCTATTCGATTTAAAGTTTTCTATGGAACAGCTGATTTTTTTTTTCGCGTTTCCAATGTTGGTACCATAGTAATAACTCTTTGTATGCGTGAGTACATTGACCCCTTAAAATTGTGTGCACTATTTAGGAAGGACCTTATATATATTTTACCACCAAATAGAGATTGTAGATTCTTAATATAGACACACACATAAGTATTCATTAAATACAAGGCATATTCACATAGGTATAAGAGAAGGTAGCACTGTATTACGAACAAGAATAGAAAACACAAATTAGACTCAATAAGACAAAAAGTTCCAAATAAAAATGTGTGTGTGCCGTGCCGCAGCAGCACTCAATGGTCGCAGCTCAGCGTCATATTACTTGTCTTGCAACGCAAGCAAACGCTGATTTTCAGTTGTAAATTTTAGTAAGTATTTAAAAAATAAATACTAAAGAACAAGACACATTTAAGTTTCTATCAAAGTTGATAAACATAGTACTTACATAAAGAAAAAAAGGATATTTCTTTTCTGTAGGTAGACTATGGTTGTATTAACTTGGAGCCATCTGTCGTTGACTTTAGTGAACTATTTATGTGCAACTAGCGGCCGCCCGCGGTTTCACCCGCGTGGTTCCCGTTCCCGTGGGAATATCGGGATAAAAAGTACATATAAACCTTCCTCTTGAATCACTCTATCTATTAAAAAAAACGCATCAAAATCCGTTGCGTAGTTTCAAAGATTTAAGCATACAAAGGGACATAGGGACAGAGAAAGCGACTTTGTTTTATACTATGTAGTGATATACTATGTAGTGAAGTGACACCTAGTAGGGTCTGATTAAAGCAACTTCGCGTATTTTGCTCCTTTTTAAAGTTCGTTCGTTAGTTCTTATAGCCGCTACACACGTCCAGACCAGACCTAACCGCCGATTTGGTGCGGACGAACTTTGCTGTAAAGCAAATATAGGTAATCCGTGCTACACACGTTCGTACCAAATCAAAATCAAATCAAATCAAAAAATCAAAAAAGCTACACCAAATCTGGCCTTGGCGAAGGCTTTGTATCACATCACTGGACAAGGCCTTGTATCACATCACTTTTTCTTATCAAATACCCACAGAAATCACCTGGATTTGCCAATGCAACGGGCTTGTAAAGAAAAAGACCTATAAACAAAAAAAAGGTCTTGGATTTGAAAAAAAATTAACGGTAGGTACCTGTCACAAAAGAATGACGAAAAATTCTTCAAAACCATTTCGAGTGGCCTGTAACTGACAGGGAAACTTTTAATTAAATGTAAATTTTTTAAGTAAGTAATTGAGAAAAAGCCTAAGTATAGGGACTTTAAATTAATGTTTTAATAGAAATAATAATAATTTTCAATTCTCATGCTCTAAAATACGCAAATATAGCCCTACGAAGCGGGACTAAATAACCACTTTAGTCCTTAGGGAGTAAAATGTAATCCTAATTTCTTGTATGCATGAGATGAGATGAATTCCTGATTATAGCGCCTTAAAATCAAATAATACGCGTACATAACTAAGGGTTGTTTTATTTTAACTATATCACAGTCACGATGTTGTAAGCTCCCAGTCGGCTCGAGGTATCGCACGAATCCATCGCTGACGCAGTGTTCCTCCTTCGGGAATCCAAATCTTTCGAGATCCAAGGTTTCATAAGTAATTTCCAACAATGATCACGTATTTATATGCACTAATTATACAATAGATATTGTATTAAAACACCCAAACAGCAATCAAGAAAATCAAACAGCAACGTTTCTTGACATGACCAAAGAGTATTCCGACTTGCCACATCCAGATAAAAAAAATATCCAAAATGTGCAAAAATAATAATTTTTCTTTTTATTTTGTAACAAGCAAATTTAAACAAGTTGTTAAATAAATGCGTGCAAAATCCGAGAAAGTGTTTTATTTAAATGAACAGTTCGCGCAGAAATCTAAGATGTGAATTGAATTACGGCGAAAGTTATTTTTTTTTAATATATTATATCAAGTTAAGCCTAGTCAACGAAGAGATATAGAGGGAAATGTTTGGAACACAATTTTTGACTTTGGAACTTTGTTTGGGCTAAAAGTTTTTTAAAATACTGTATATATTTTACCGGCCAAACCAGATTTCAGGACAAACTAGTTTTTCCTACCCTGTAGAACACGTGATTGGTTAAAATGGTGGTAATTTTTTTTTGTGTCATGTTCTACATCTACAGGTCTTCCGAGGCAAAGTCGCTCTCTGAAATGTCAACGCGATGAACTAGTTTGGCCTAGGAAAAACTAGTTTGTCCTAAAATCGGGTTGAAAAAAAAATGAGACCTTCAAACCGCCCCCCCCCCCCCCCCCCCCGGATTAAGGGCTACGGGCGGGGACTTTTGCTATGTTTACCTCCTTATTAGCCCAAACAAAGTTACAAAGTCAAAGATTGTGTTCCAAGCATTTACCTCTATACTGTTTTTTTGAGTGTTCGTTGATTTTTACTACCACATAATTTGAGAGTTATCGCCTAACCTGGCAACACTACACGATTGTTTGTTTATATAGAACAAAGAGTAAAGTGTATAGATCAACAATCTTTTCTGTTCCGGTGACAGCAGCGCTGGTTGGACAGTGCTACTTGACAGTAAAATAACATTATGAACAAAACACGTTAGTTCCAGTTTTGGCCACCGGAACAGAACACGTTGACGTAATCGACTGCAACGTTGCCGCTTTTCCAAGGAGCATGGCTTGTTACAAGTGCAACGAGTGAGATAGAAGATGGCTTTGGTCAAGCACGTGTCAAGTAACCATCACAACAAAACAAGAATATAGTACTTGAAAATTTGCAAGAATTCTGAATTGATAACTATACTGATTATATATTTAATTGCATTGTCATCGGAACTAAAGGTAAATTCCAAATTTCAGCTCAATCGGACATTGGAAAGTGGGTCAAATTTAGCTCGCAAGATTTGACGAACGGACATGCATACATACATACACTGCAAGTTAAATAAAAGCTTGTAAAAAGGAGGAGGTTCTCTATTCGTCTGTATGTCTTAATGTCCACCGATTACTCGAAGACGGCTGAACCGATTGAAATGGTTCAAACGTTATTACATCAGGTTGGTTTCCAAGTTGGTCCCATTTTTTGAAATTTTGAAATCGGTTCAGTAGTTTTCAGGAAATCTTGAAAATACTGTCGTTTTCGTTAAAACTTTATGTGAATTTAATACGTATCTTTAGGCATAACTCCTTTGTTTATAAACCGATTTAGATGATTCTTGTTTTGTTAAAAAGGGGATACCTCAAGGTATTTTAACCGACTTCGAAAAAGGAGGTTTTCAGTTTGATCACATACCTATTTACCAGAAAACACGTAAATTGCCTGCACGATGCACTAAAAAGAGTGAAATAAAAATTATTTTTATACAAAAATAAAACCGCCTTCAAAAAAACCACATTAAAAAAGTAAGAAATAATTCTTCACCAAATAAATAACGTAAGTACTTTGAAGTCGGGCGGGTTTTAACAAAAACAACAAAAAATTGTACATGTTTCACGCCCGACTTCAAAGTACTTACGTTATTTATTTGGTGAAGAATTATTTCTTACTTTTTTATGTCGTGTTGATTTAAGGGCTTATTACACTTGGCTAAATTTAGCATCTAATTAAGCATACATTGCTTGTTTTGATTGCATCACTTGCTACAAATGAGCTCAAAGAAAGCAATGTATGCTTAATTAGATGCTGAATTTAGCCAAGTGTAAAAAGCCCTTTATTATGCAAATTTTGCTAAAGCTTATGACAAAATTGGCGAATTACACGCTACGAAATCAGGCGTGGTTGTAATGAGTCCATCTTCATTAACTATCAGTATGAGCGGCTAATAACACTTTGTGTTGATTTGGTACGATATAATTAGTTAATTGTTCCGAAGTCTCTAAGGAATTTCACGGTATAATTAAAAGTAACCTTTGCTTACAGTTGCAGGTTTTACTTACTGATTCATGTGGTTTCGTCGGATAATCTGGATAAGCCTATTTGAAAGTGCGATGTTTCGTATCAGCATTTTATTTCTGTTTATGTGATACTTACAGAAGCAATATGAGTGATTTTATTCTAACGATAGGGGATTCTAAATACGTTTTCGAATACGATATTAATTTAATCGGGACTTAGAATCGTATTCAACAAAACAAGCCACAAAAATGGAACAATATTTCTTACAAATAATATTCACGTGATATTACATAAGTATTTATTTATTTGAAGATCAATCGCAAAGCGCACAAACTTTAACTTTTAATCCGCCTCTGTGGTCTAGTGGTACACACCACCGATATCAGACCCAGAGGTCCCGGGTTCGATTCCCAGTGGGGGTATATACATATTGTATTCGGTTTAGTTGGTGGTAGGGCTTGCTCCTAGTCCGCCTGGCTAGTTACCACCATCTTATCGGTCTGATGCTATTACAACGATGTTTTCATATTTTTGTGTTCTCCGGCAGTTAGAGATAAGGTAGCCAGTTTCTCAGTAATTGAGGATTCCGGGAGTAATGCGCTTCCACCCTTCAGCCTTATCATCACTTAACATCAGGTGTGATGAAAGCTTAGTGCTACCCCCGTTGTGGATGAAAAAGAATCTTTAAATGAAGAACAGTATAAGTAGGTAGATAGTTTATACAGGGCAGATACACAAAATAAAAAAAAACTAAAATATACGCAAAGGACAAAATTGCCCAAAGCTCGATTCGTTGTATTTCTAATATCTGCTTTATGCGACCAATAAAAACTCAAATATCACACGTTGCCGTTTCGTGAGGATAACAATAAAGCAAATAATCGATGGATTTTGTCAAGGCCGGGTGCTGGCTTGAGATATCGCCAAAACACTGAACGACACGGCCACATCAATTTCTTGTCGATACCATACCATTATTTTAAAGGTGTGTATAGAAAAGTAGTTAATAATTTGTGCTATATTTAAAAATAAATAATCCCTTACAATCACTCTAATTATCTAAGCCCATGTAAATTTCATTAAAGAAACTGTGTCCTGGAAAACTTGATAACGGATAAATAAATACTTCAATACGTTTCGTTTGTAAATACATACATACTTTACATAGAAAACACTCAAACCAAGACAAATAGATGTTCATGTACACATATAATTATAAGGTACACTTGTACCTACTCATTGACCCCTTAAAATTATGTGCACTATTTAAGAAGGACCTTATATTTATCTTGTTCGGGAATCGAACCAAATCGGTCATCAAATATCGTAATAACACGCTCATGATAAATTACTGCTCAAGTAAAAATTGCTCATGGTATTTTGCACCCTATTATCAAAAATTATCACGAATCTCAGATGGGTTGCAAAAGCCAATGATAGAATTAAGTTTAACTTCATTTGTGTTTTTTTTTAATTTTGTTTTCTTTTACAAATATATATATCCGTATAATTAAAATACGCCATGTCATTACACCAGTAAGTGGGGCTTACCCGTAATAAAATATTTTTAATTATATTTTCAGACATCAGTAGTAATGAAAACGTGTTGATTGCACGAAACACGACATTTCCGCCTTGCTCCCAATTAATTTTAATAAACGCTAAGTAAAGGCGTGGCTGCGGCTTGCGAATATTAATTTGCACTATTTCTGGGCGAACATTGTAACTTAAAGGAACATCCTGTTGTCACTTGAATGCTTGTGCACAAAGACTATGTAGTTTCTGAAACCTTTGTTAATTAAAATATTGTGTCAGTCAGTATGTCTGTCTATACATAAGCTTAAAATAAATACGATGACTATTACAACATTCGTGACAAAAAGTCTCTATTAGTTTTTAATGTGAAAATGGCAAGTATACATGTTACGTTTGATATTTTTCATTTATTTTCAAACTAACCTACATTGAATGAAACTTTTTAATTTAAAGGTACAGCTAGAAAAACCGCAAAAGGCTGCCATTACTCACTTTCAAATTTCAATCTTTGTATCAAAATTTGAAAGTGAGTAATGGCAGTCTTTTGAGTTTTTGCTATAATAACTTATTAACAAAAAAAAATATGCAATCAAAACTATGCGTATCGTTGTTGTCTAAAACCTCACCCAAATTAAAAATCAGTTCAAGGGCGAGCATTTGACAAATTATTGGAAATCATGAAATATCGTGCCTGATCTCGTAATAAACCTCGTAAACTAGAAGGACGCTTGTTAATAGTAATTAAGATGTCGAAAAGGAAGGTACTTATCCTTTTTTGTAAAGATTTAAATATAAAACTACTTATTACTTTTCCTATAGCATTTGACAAATTAATGGAAATAATGAAATAGCGTGCCTGATCTCGTAGTAAACCTCGTAAACTAGAAGGACGCTTGTTAATAGTAATTAAGATACCGAAAGGCAAGGTAACCTTTCTTTTTGTTAAGATTTATGTAAAACTACTTATTACTTATTATTAAACTGCAAGAAGGAGAAATGAAAACCTTTTGATATCAGAAAACTGAATTGAAAGGATACCAAATGTTTTAAAAACCTCTAGCTCTATAAACCGATAGGATTAGTCAAATAGGTACCAAACACGGAAAGGGTGATTTACTTCGTACTCTATAATTAACCACCACACCTCATGGCGTAATTCTTGCGTTTGACGAGCTAATAAAATCACATGCCTTCGGTCAAAATTTGTTTACAGCTCCAATGTTTATTGCGGTGTCCCACAAATTAAGTTTTTTTGTTTTAGTCCTTATGGGTAAAGACATACAGGCCCTAGGTTGCATACAGGCTCTTGTGGTACGCTTTTTCAAGATACGATGTTTGCGAATCGTTCCATCTTTAGCTTTTATTTTCTGACGATCCATTAAATATAGCATTTGAGGGAGCGCAAGTAATACAATACATAACCTACTAATATTACTATACAACATACATATTACAATACATATTTATATGTAGTAAATTTTAATGTACTTATGTAATTTGCCTTTTTCTCAATAATCTCCTTTATCTGAGTAGGTAGACCCCGATCAAACATGCTGACTGGCATTAGGTAAGTGACTAAAATACATCTTTCCATCAAAAATGTGAGCCCTTAACCGGAATCTTTATTCCTTTCCTCACCTCTATAAATTCAAAACGCTTTCACTGCAATTATTTGTATCAGTGTCATAATTAAATGTAATTTGTCTTTTTTGTAGTACTTATACATAATCTTGACAATTCTTTTGATAATATTCAAATTGTACCTACCTCTAATACGTGTGGTTTAATATATAGAAATATTTTGCATTTGGGCCTTTTTCATTTGCCGGAAGTTGTCGTCAACGATGGCGTTTTGGCCTCGAAATGAGAGATTCTCGGGTAACAGCCTGGGGCAGAATGCAATATTATATTACACTAGCTGACCCAGCGCGACTTCGTTCCCGTGGCCCTACCCCCTACTCCACCCTACCCTACCCATACTTTACCCCTACCCTACCCCTACGCTACCCCTACCCTACCCTACCCCTACCCTACCCTACCCCTATCCTACCCAACCCTACCCCTACCCCTACCCTACCCCTACCCCTACCCCTACCCCTACCCCTACCCTACCCCTACCCTACCCCTACCCTACCCTACCTTAGCCCTACCCTACCCTACCCCTATATCCTTCCTTGGACTTCCACGAACATTTCAAGACCAAAATGAGCCAAATCGGTCCAGCCGTTCACGCGTGATGTCGTGACCAAGGGATATAGGGATTCATTTTTATATATATAGATTAAAATTGACAAGTATTTTGTATTTCTCCTTATTTGGATTTCAAGTTTGACGACGTCATTTTTACAAAGTTGTACCAATTGGTCTTGACATTGATATTGCTTGTTCTAATCGTTCTTCATTGCATTATTTAGCTTCTAATCCCTGACCTTTTACCTTGAGGGCGCGAACCACTGACATCATTGAACTAAGAACGTTGCGTCCCTAAAGTTCAGCCTATTTTTAGCCAAATGACAATGCTATTCTCAGATCTAAATGCCGAAACCTTTTCTTTCTTTGAGTCTTTAGCTTTAGGAATTTTTATTATCACTATACAACTTGTTAATGAATTAACCCAAAACCTCTTAGGTGGTGATTGTGCTCATGAATATGAACAACTTTTACTATGGGGCCAACTCTGCAACTCACCAAAAAAAAGTCAGTTGTTTCGTACATTTTGGTCGAGTAAGTAGATATTGATTATTTGTATGAAACATCTGATTTATTTTGTTGAGTTGCAGAGTTGGTCCCATAGTAAAAGTTGTTCATATTCATGAGCACAATCACCACCTAAGAGGTTTTGGGTTAATTCATTAACACGTTGTACAATTCATCACTGTGAATTTAAATAGAGGTACCTATCTAATACCGACACCTCTTTTTTAAATCGCGGTCCAATTTGTTTTACCTGTTACATGCAGGTAGTTTGAATTTCTGTCAAAGTTTATCTACGTTGCAAATTGAAATCTCACGCTTGCTTGGAGGCTGTGATATGATTTACCTGGCTGGGAGCGAGTCTTTATTAAATAACGCAGCAGCGCCATCTACGTATACATTAGGAAACTAAATAACAACGACGGTGTCGCTCCGAGCGGAGAGTTACGTACTTACTAGTTTATGGTCTCAATTTAGAGCTGGTACACACTGGGCGCTCGGCGTTGCGTTTGGCGAGCGTTGATATAGCATCTACACACGTTCCGATCCGACCGCCGATTTGGTCTGCTCCAGACCAAATCTGGACGTGTGTAGCGTAGTTGTCCGACCATAATTATTATTATTCGTGTTTGACGCGGTCGGCCGGATTTGGTTCGCACGAACTTCACTTCCTACCAAATCGGAACGTGTGTAGGCTTCCGACCGGACCAACTTGGCAGTGTTGACAATTTTAGAGGTTTTCCCCTAGATTTAGGGAGAAAATATGTAAAAGCGGAAATATTTAAAGCAGGCAAAATTACGTTTAAGGTATTTTCAGAGGATTGAATTTAATGCTTGTTCATGAGTTTTACGTAGAACTGAACAAACGAAAGGTCTAAATATGGCCATTTAAGCTAAGATTCTTTAATCTATTAGTTTTTTTTTTTCGTTGAAAACTCTAAAAACTCACAATTTGTCGTAAAACTAAATATTAACACACCTTATCAATTAGTGCTGCTTTTAGTAAATGTTTAGCATGTTTTAGTATTATAATGAAAATTACAGTAAATTAAAAAATAGGTAGGTAGATATTGAAATTGAATTCTTTATACCTACGTAATAAAACATAAAAAACAGAAAATATTTTGCTTTAAAAAAAAAAAAAATAAAAAAAATTAAAACTATTGCAAGCAAATTGATGTTTTTAGTATTTATAAATAATATTAATATTGGGAGATTAGCAGTGGCTGACAACACTGCAACAACAGCTAGGTGCGGCCAGACCAAATCGGAACGTGTGTAGCGCCGACCGATTTGGTGCGGCAGATTTGGTTTGAACGTGTGTAGGCGCGGATCAGATCTGTAGCCCGATTCTCGTAAATACAAACAATCTAAATATCGTTGTAGTTCAGAAGTCGTTCGATCGAAGTCCTATCCAAAATCGGTATTCTCGTGTTGCTTGGACGAGTTTCGATAGGACTTCAACTCAATAGGATCGAAACTCAGCGACTTTTTAATCGAGAGGTATTTTTTGTATATTTTTTATCAAAAGTCGAAAACTATGTGGTTTAGGAAAAAAAACATGTTTCAGGATGTGCAAGCAGCGCTCTTTCATTTATGATACCCCATTTATGCCCTAGTAGCCCACTTCGATTTTTTAAGATCCCCTTTCAGTCTCTGTTGCAAAATAATAATAATAATAAATAATAAATAATAAATAATAAATAATAAATAATAAATAATAAATAATAAATAATAAATAATAAATAATAAATAATAAATAATAAATAATAAATAATAAATAATAAATAATAAATAATAAATAATAAATAATAAATAATAAATAATAAATAATAAATAATAAATAATAAATAATAAATAATAAATAATAAATAATAAATAATAAATAATAAATAATAAACAATAAACAATAAACAATAAACAATAAACAATAAATAATAAATAATAAATAATAAATAATAAATAATAAATAATAAATAATAAATAATAAATAATAAATAATAAATAATAAATAATAAATAATAATTTGTACCGCTTTAATTGTTTTCTGTTTCCCAACGGTTGACTGGCAGAGAATACTTTTTGTATTAAGTCCGCCTTGTATATTACATGTTCTATGTATTATGTACAAAAGTTTATTAAATAAAATAAAAAATAAATAATAACAAATATGCTAGCCCCAAGCTTATTTTTCACATACAAAAGGTCCAGCTAATTGAACTTTTGTCCAACGACACTTGGATCGCTTATTTTGACGATTATTCGTTGAAATCCGATCGAAACAAAGGTCATCTAAATAGTAGAATACCTTCGAGTTATCGTTTTGAAACGATTGAAGGACGATTAATGTACCAGAATACACTTCGACGACACTTCGATAGAATCGCTGCCGCTCAAGTTCTATCGACAGTTGTGAATACGAAAATGGTTTGAACGACTAAATCGCTACGATATCGTCACGGTTTTTATTACGAGAATCGGGCTACTGCAGTGAAGTTCGCCCGCAGCAAATCGGCGGTCGGATAGGAGCGTGTGTAGCGGCTAATAGCGTACACACTCGGCGCTTTGCATGGCGTTCGACGAGCGTTACTAGGGCGAGTATACTTCTGGCTTAGTGCGGATATGGGTTCCGAAGTAAATTGCTTTGAGTGTGGTTCCTCTACAATTGCTTCAAAAGACGACAACGACGGAGAAAAAAAGAACATTGGGTGCACATAATACTAAAAGATATAATAGACGCTAGGAATGTATTTTACATTGTATCAAAACATTGACCTAAGTTTTTCAAGTGTTTTAGAATTCCTATAAAATCATTTGATGAATTTCTGCATATTTTATAACTGACATTACGGATGATTCATAAAAATTCATAGGCTCACTTTCCCAAAAAATTTTCCCAACGTGTGTCCAACATGAAAGCGCGCGATCACATGTACAGTCCCAAGGCAGCCTCAGATACAGATCTGAGAGCGCGCGGCTTACGCCAAAACTGACAGCTCGTGTCTGACGCGCGTCAGTCAAAAAGCGCGCGGTTCAATGTGTACGAAACATCAAAAATGTATGAGATGACAGGTTCTCAGAGCGCGCGTTACCAAAGCGCGCGCTCGAAAGCGCCCAGTGTGTACCTGTGTGGAGGCTGTGATATGATTTACCTGGCTGGGAGCGAGTCTTTATTAAATAACGCAGCAGCGCCATCTACGTATACAGTAGTAAACTAAATAACAGCGACGGTGTGGCTCGGAGCGGAGAGTCACGCAACTAGTTTATGGTCTCAATTTATAGCCGCTACACACGCTCCTATCCGACCGCCGATTTGGTGCGGGCGAACTTCACTGCAGATCTGATCCGCGCCTACACACGTTCAAACCAAATCTGCCGCACCAAATCGGTCGGCGCTACACACGTTCCGATTTGGTCTGGCCGCACCTAGCTGTTGTTGCAGTGTTGCCAGCCACTGCTAATCTCCCAATATTAATATTATTTATAAATACTGAAAACATTGATTTGCTTGCAATAGATAGATAAAAAGAAAAATATTTTCGGTTGTTAATGTTTTATTATTGTAAAGAATTCAATTTCATTATTTTTTAATTTTCTGATGTTTTCATTAAAATACTAGAACATGCTAAATATTTACTAAAAGCAGCACTTATTGATGAGGTGTTATGCCACTTATGCCTTTATTATAAATATTTAGTTTTGCGACAAATTGCTAGTTTTAAAATAAAATAAACGAAAAAAAACTAATAGATAAAAGAATGTTTGCACAAATTGCCATAATTAAACCTTTCGTTTGTTCAGTCCTACGTAAAACTCATGAACGAGCATTAAATTGAATACTCTGAAAATCCCTTAAACGTAATTCTACCTACTTTAAATATTTCCGCTTTTACATATTTTCTCCCTAAATCTAGGGGAAAACCTCCAAAATTGTCAACACTGCCAAGTTGGTCCGGTCGGAAGCCTACACACGTTCCGATTTGGTAGGAAGTGAAGTTCGTGCGAACCAAATCCGGCCGACCGCGTCAAACACGAATAATAATAATTATGGTCGGACGACGACGCTACACACGTCCACATTTGGTCTGGAGCAGACCAAATCGGCTGTCGGATCGGAACGTGTGTAGAGTCTATTAGAGGTAAATTCATGCACCTGCATCAACGTCAACGTTATCACGGTTAAAGCTAAAAATACCCCAATATTGAACTGGTAACCAATGACTCTTAACAATGTTGTTATAGAAGGATCAACATATTATTATAATTTTACTGTTTTAGTAAACATGATAAACCAATCCTCGAAATCCCACGCTTGCTTGGAGGCTGTGATATGATTTACCTGGCTGGGAGCGAGTCTTTATTAAATAACGCAGCAGCGCCATCTACGTATACAGTAGTAAACTAAATAACAGCGACGGTGTGGCTCGGAGCGGAGAGTCACGTAACTAGTTTATGGTCTCAATTTAGAGGTAAATTCATGCACTGCATCAACGTTAACGTTATCACGGTTAAAGCTAAAAATACCTCAATATTGAACTGGTATATACTTAACCGATGACTCTTAACAATGTTGTTACCTATATTATAGGATGATCAACATATTAGGTATTATACTGCTTCAGTAAACATGATAAACCAATACTTGATTTTACATAAGTACCTTTTGATGTTTTTCGACCTTGTAAAGTTTCAAATAGAATTTTTAGTGTTGTTTCTGTAAAACTGTTTCACAAATTGAAACGGTGTTATTTAGTTTAGTTGTATAAACACATCTTAGATATTCGATTTCTGCGTGAACTGTTCATTAAAATAAAACCACTTAAGTAGGTATTACGGATTTATAAACATCGGAAAAACTAAAAACACAATTTAAAATTAAGTACCAATTATGTGTAATTATGTGTAATATACGCGTGATTAAATCCGTAAAAAAAGTGGTTTTAGTTCAGTTATACTTTACTTCCATACTCAGCCGCAGCTTTTTTAGTGCTTAGTCCGTTTACACCCAGCAAATTCACCATTCGTACACTCTTTATCATTTGCTTAAAAAGGGCCAAACTAGAACATTTTAGCCTTGTGAGCACCAAGCGTAAAACTTAAGAAATGGTATTGCCCTAACATATTTTACATACGTTTCTCGCATTCTAGGCCACGTTTATGCACAACACGAACCAAGACCTTATAAGGGCCAGCTGGCTCTACCCTGCCTTTAGTGGACAGAGGTCACGATCAGGTGTCATGCTCATGCATAATCGGATTGTGGACCAAAGTACTTCCGACGAGCAAGGCTGGAGGCAATGCTTAGTTGCTTAGAAATATTATCCATTTTTAGTATGTTTACTAAAGGGTGATCTTAATTGAAATATTTTTGCAGATAACAATGTAAGTATTTGATAAGCTTGGATGTTTTCATCCCTTTAGCTCCTAATATCCCGCTAATTTGGCAGACAGCGGTGCGGGGCAGTCTTTTTGACCGCGAAGCAATAAAGACCGCGTCTGCCCGTCTCGATGCCCGGGCGTCAGCACATCAGTCACTAAATATTTATCTAAATTTAAATTTAGTATTTAAGTTGCGTCTTTGAAACCTCAGAGTACTCAATGTATTTCTACTCGTGAAGTACTAACTGGCGGCGTGTGTTTCGTCTACCGATGTGGAGCATTCGGGAAGTACCTACTTCAACTTCCACGCATACCACTCAACCTCCCAACCTCTATGATCTCAAGAATTTTACTCGTATTAAAATGGAAGCATTTTCAAATTCTTTCCAAAACTTGTGAAATTCAAACGTTATGTAAATCATGAGAATAAAGACAGTTTCTTTTTTCCAAATTATTCTGGTGATCACGTTTTAGATTTGATGCGCCAAACAAAATGAGATCGTAAAGTTCAGGATTCTACCTAAAAAATTACCTGTCTAAAGAGTGAGGACAAAGGATTGTTCGTAGCGTTATAACAAGGCAAACCTAATATGATTTTTATGACTCACGTAAATTCCTTTAGTCTTACCTCAGATATAAAGTTTATGCAGTTTTTATTTTTTAACAGATTCTTTGTGTCTGCAATCGCAGTGAAACCTATTTTAGTGCCCTCAACATTTTCTAAGAAATAAATATATGCTTTGCAAGTTTGTTTTGTAAACAGGATAAAACAATCCTTTTTTCGTTTGCAATTTCAACACTATTCCTTGAAGTATTTTTGCGAAATATGCACACCGCACACTGTATGAAAATAAATCGTCCAGAAAAAATTATCAACCGTGGCTGAAAATGTAAATTTCAGTATCCAGGGTAACATTCATAAATTAAATTAACAATTTCCAATAATGATACATTTTAGTATCAAATGCAGACGTAGACGAGTAAATGCCCTCTTTTTAATTAGCTCTTGTATCATTCACAAGACATTACATAATGTCACTGTTATAATTAACGTGATCCACAACCGTGCCAGCGAAGCATCGCGGTTATGAGTGTTCCACATAAATTTGGCGTTAGATACTAAAACTAATTATAGATTTTGGCCACTGCGAAGTATGGTATCTCCAAAGTCCATGAAATAGAATCTCGAGGATACAAACATTGAAACACAATAATTCCCTATTATCAAATTTTCCTGTTTGTCACACGATCATATCATTTATTGGGTATATTATGGGTTGCATGTTGAATTTCTGTTTATATTAAGCAATAATTTGAGTGAATAAAACCAGTTATTGCACGACACGATTAAATTGCAAGTACTGTCTATTCATACGACTCTATTTACAAAGGCTGTTACCACCTATTACTAGAAACTGTTTTTGCCATGAACCTTAGCTTGAGCAATGATATACTGAAAATAATGTTGGATTTGATACCGCAAAGAAAGTGAAATGATTTTATTATTGTGTTCAGTGTCGTCCTTAACTGGTCAAATTCATATGAATGTCAAAATAACGGTTTGTATAGCCGTAGAGCGTTTGAGTGTTTCCAAAACAACTTGTCAAGTCATAAACATTTCAAGTTGCGAATATTTCAATAAATGCTTTGAAGCCAACATCTTTAATCAGTTTACTAGGCTAAAGCTAAACCGACATTTTAGCATTTCATCATCACCAGCCATACGACGCCCACAGCTGGGCATAGGCTTCCCTCAAGGGTGTCCACAGCGATCGGTCCTGCGCTGCCCGCACCCAGCGGCTTCTCGCGTCCTTGACCAGATCGTCGCGGTCCACCGTACGGGGCCTGCCCACGGAACGTCGTCCGATCCACGGTCGACATTCGAGAACCTATTTGCCCCAACGGCCATCGGTTCAACGCGCTATTCAATTCAATCAATTTATTTTAAGGCAGAGCCCATAAAATTTGTTAGTAACCATAACCTAAAAACTAGTGTTAGTAAAGTACAACTACACAGAAATACACTAAAACATAACATACACACGTTAATCAGGTTGTGTGCATCTGTACCCAACCCTGTAGAAGAGGTAATTCCCACTTATCAATGAATACCCCAAGGATACCACTTGAGCTGCTGCGTAGGCGTGACAGCGCAGAGGCACACCGTTTCCGCATAATAGCAGTAAAGCCATCTACTCTATCTTCCGCAAACATGTTGGAAGCACAGCATCTCCACGGTAGCCCCAATAGTACCCTTAGGGCATTGTTATATTGGACACGTAGGTCAATGTATGCTATGCGTCCCGCCCTCTGCCACTTCAGCTGAGCAATCCTTCGTGCGATGTCGTTGTTTTAGTTCTCCGCAGGAGCGGATCTCATCATTTCTGATTCGATCGCGCAGGGAAATACCGAGCATCGCTCACTTCATTGCTTGCTGGGCTGGGTGACCTTGAGCCTTCTTATGAGATCCATAATAAAGGACCACGTCTCGCTTCTATATGTCATAACTGGCAACACACACTGGTCCAAGACCTTAGCCTTGAGACATTGCGGACTTAGCACTAATGATTAAGCTTAGTGCTTATTAAAATATGAAACCTTTAAGCTATTAAAAAAAACATAAGAGCATAGGTATTATTTATTCTCCCTGAAACAAAAAAAAAACAAAAATATATTATTATTTCCACATTCGAAAGTTATTGACATGACCACCAAACAGTGACTTTGAAACGATTGTTAAATTAAAATATCAAAGGAAGCAGAAACGTTTAACCTTTAATATTATTTCGCAAGTTCCCGGATGTTTTATAAACTTAGTAAACACAATTTAAATATTAAGAACTCTTTATTTCATTGTTTTGTTAGTATGCAGAAATTATGCTTCCTTTTTAATAGGTATGCGTTTTGAGTGTTGTACGGATAGTCACGCATGAGAGAAGTTACCTATTCTAAATCTTACTGCATTAATTGATAACGTATTTCGATCTATTCGATATTTTCTAAATTCGTTATAGAATTAGACATGTGGCAATTCAATCACTGGACATATCGTATTGATGCCGTTACATATAACTTCTCTAAGCTTTTACAAATTAGACCTATTTAGAATTAATAAAGAACACTGTGAATCTTTTACATAAATGTAAGTGTATAACTTGGTAATTCTATGGTACGGACACCCATAACGATTGACCTCAGTACGTCTGAAGGCCACGGAAGAAAGGGCTTACGATCTCTGTTAAATAATATTTATTTGCTTTTTTTAAACTGGTATTGCGATCGGCAATGACCTGGCTGGGCGGTCGAGACGCGGCGGCACCGCGGCCGGCAGTTGTTTTGGCGGGAGCGTGGACGATGCGCGTGCGCAAAATAGAGAGTTTCGCGAATTTTCGATTAAAAATTGCTTTCACTAATTCAGCTGGAAATTTTTGAAACAGTGCCAGTGTGTGGTCTGTGGACTCCCTTGGATTTTATTTATTTTTGTTTTGTTGGCGTTGTTCGTCGTTTTGCATAGCGATGTGTTCATCATATTTAAATTACCTTTCGATTATGCTTTTGTTTATCTTTGAGAATTTTATCTAACTGCTATCGCATTTTATCTCTATTATCTAGTATACTGACTTTGTTATCACCTTCTCTAAGAATATTAATATTTTCTTTACTAGTATGGAAGATCGCGGTTAAGTGTAGTTCAATCTCGACGCGGACGTTAGTGGTGATCTATTCTATTCATATTAGCTTTGGCTCTTTAATCCCATTAATTGGCCGTTGTTGCCGAATTTAAATAATTTTGACGTCGATATCGTGCTTGGAGAAAGAATTGTTTAAACTTTCTAAGATAATACAAATTATAATTCTATTCAGGATCTCGTTCAAGCTTGTAGTTTTGACTTTCACTCCTATAAATTCTTTGTTGTAACCTTAATTACTCTTTATTTTAGGGCAACGTATTCTGTTTCATCGTTTCTAACATGTACATACGTGATTTGTATTCGTTATAAGTACTACTTCAATTTATATTTCAAGTGTTATGTATTGTGATGGATTCGTTCTACATTACCGATTTGATACTCTATTGATGTTTATTAGTTCAACGTCGCTGTTGACTCGATGTATCTCGAGCCCTCAAGATATTTTATTGGTCGTAAACAAGCTTCGACTGCATTAGGAATCAGTATTTATTTTACTTGTCAATAGCCATGTTCATAGTCATGTTCTACTATCCTAAGAGGTTTTATTCATAAATGATAAGCAGTATAAGTTTCTTCAAGCCTAACAAAACTGTGAGATGTTTTTCAAGATGTTTTTGTGTTCCGAAATATTGATGAGATTATGTTCGTCCATCAAATTAACTTGGTAAAGTTTTTTGTCATTTTCCACTTTAGGATTGAACAAGTTGTCATATTTGGTGTAGGACTGTCGTCACGTATAATATCTTGTAGTAATGAAGTAGACAAGTGGAATGTTACTGCAAGGCGAACGAGTTAGATTTTCCTCGAATATTTCCATTAATTATAGGTATTATTAAACGCAACATTTCATTGTAATTAAATAGCTTTGTTGGACGAGAGCTAGTCTTAGCTTGTGATATAAAAGTGTGCGTAGTTCAATTGATTGTGCGTAGATTCATTTAGACTACTACTACTATATCTTAATAGTAGTCTATTTTAGACTCTATTGTTTTACTAATTGATATTATTCATTTTTCTTTATTTAGATGGTCATCAATTACGTTTTAATATCTTATAGATATTGCGTTTCAATATTGACAGAAGTTGGTACAATAGCTTCCGACACACGTGGATTAACTTTTGTTGTTTGCATATTTGCTTTTGTTGGCGTTTATAGCGTATTCTTTATAGTCGTTCCTTGTTTAGGTGTGGTATATTTATGAAGGTCATCCGTACACTAATGATGTTACCGGCTCAGACGCACCCACAATATTGACAAACTTTGTATTACATGAAATGCGTCATTTGTAACTACTGATCGGTACTGTTACGTTGTTCTGAGACCTGCGTCTGAGTCATACTCGCCTCTGTTTACCGATGATAGTGGGTATGATCGGCCGCGTCCAATAGTATACCGCTGTCTTTCTCTCCTTGCGGTCAAGTGCCACAGTAATCATATAAGTCGTATCCAATCTGACCTTTCGTTTTTCAACGCATACTACTTGTCAACGACTCTTCATTACCTTATGTTTTATTCATACAGGCTTACGCATTTTTTAAGGATTGTGATGTGGTGATATTTAACAGTGCAAAAAGTTTATTGATCAATTAACTCTTCATAACAAATGGAGCTGAACAATTTCAAGGACTGTTAACAACTCACGTGTCGCAAATCAACATATTCTAGTCAGTGATGTGATTGGACTTTAAAATATTCAACACGATGTTCGCAATAATTGTTGGTGTCAGTGTTGTTTTGTACTTAATTTGGAAATATTGGTTGCCGGGAAAACAGGAAGTTGTGACACCATTATTCAAGGATGAAGTTGACAAAGGTGTCAGTTTTGACGAAGTGATAAATGCTCAAAAAAGAACTTTAGAAGACAAAATTAAAAAATCTCTTGCAAGCAATCATGAATCCAGTCTTGTTAAAGAACATGAAGACAAACTGTTTTTAAATTACTCAAAGACTAGCGTTAAAACTTTTGCATATAATGCAGAAATTACAGCAACACATGATATTGATTTTGGAAAAGCGTCGTCTTTAAAATTTTTAGACACGGAAAGATTAGTTACACCTAGTGAATTACTAAAGAAATTAAAAGATAAACAGTCGGATGCAGATGCGTTTGCGAAGACAAGTTTAAGCGAGGATTGTCAACCAAATCAAGTTATTCACAAACTTGAAGCCCAAGCAGTAGTTTTACCAAAGAAACTTAATGACAAACAAGTAATAGAATCATTTAACGAAATTCATGAACTTGATTATTCAAAAACAGATTTTGATATTACCCCTCTTAAACATGTCGTTGAAGAAAACTTAATCAATGAGAAAACAGAGACGTGGTTTCAAAGTAAAGCTGAAGATGATAAAATTATTACACCGAGTCAGTTGCTTAAACAATCAAATGAAATAGATCATCTCAAAAACACAAACAAAAGAGAGAGTCCGCCTAAAGAAAGATTAGCAGAATTCCTAGGAAAAACAGTATTACGCGATGATAAAATTCAATCAATAATACACAACTTATCTTTAAATATAAATGATCCCACAAATTATGAAGAACCAGTAGCCACATTTGAAAATCAAGTAAAACCCTTAATAAAAGACGATGAGACAAATATTTCTATAAGTGAAAAGGCTTTTAAACTTCAACAAGCCATTGACAAAGCTGCAGATAGGTATCAATTATTATCCGATGCCACTAACGAAAACAAAAATCAAGATGAGAAGAAAATCAAGAATGAGGTGAATATTCCAGAAAAGTCCGTAACTACAAAACCAATTGAAAATGATGCAATCATTAAAGAAAGTAAAAAGGAGGAAAAACCGTTTTTACAACGTCTTCAAAAGCAATCTGGGTTCCCTATTGGTCTCAACTTCGGATCAGTTATAGGAGAGCTAAAGAATAAAACGAAAAATGCCGGCAACGGTGGCTTGAAACCTGTATTCAAGAAATTTGATCCGGACTATGAAGAAAATCAGGCATGTAATTTGGTTTTCTTTATAAGTACATAATTGTAACGGTAACAGCATTTGTTATTATAGCAAGTTTTATAATTACGGCCTTAAATCTGGCTGTAAATATAACCTTTAAAACATTTAACTTACTTTACGAGCTTATGTTGTAATTATGATTTTAATTGGCAAATTACAAAACCTCAATGCTATGTTACACTTTAATAACCCGTTATTAATTTGCTTACCAAGGAATTAAGGTTCTTTATACAACATTTTTTTACCAGCTATTCCCGTTAAACAGAAATTAGTGAGCAACATGTTGGAGATCTTATATCTATTGCCTTTTATTTAAATACTCACGTAAAATATCATGTTTTGTATTTGTATTCATTTCGCTTAACACCTTAACTGCCACCGTATAAATAAATTTTTACAATTCATGAATTAAACACAAAAAATTAAAAAAAATTGTAGAAAATTTCAGATACAATACCACTTCTTCCACACAACTTCCTTCGGAAAAAAATAATTTTAAACGTACCTTGGTCGGTGGTGGTGGTTGGTGACCTACGCGATGGCTAAAGTGTTAAAATTTCACCCAGTGGCCTGTACAATTTTTTATTTTCTTGATTTGGTAATCATCTTTTTTTAACCTCATTGACAGGCGCTTATAAACGTTTTTAAAAGAAAATTCAGACGTGATTGCTAATTTCAAAAAGATATTAGTAGATTTTTTAGACGCTTACAATAGCTTTCAATACCGTCCCTAACACACATGTAACACCATGCTTAGCTGGACTATAAGCTAAAGAGTAAATTTGCCAGCAAATCTAATTATTGTTAAACTAGCGTTCCGCCCACGGCTTCGCCCGCGTGGACTACACGACGTTATCCCGCGTGAATGTGATATTTTTCCGCGATTAAAAGTATCCCCATACCAAAAATCACGCGTTGCTCCGTTTTGACGTGAAAGGGGACAAAGAAATAAAAAAGAACATACTTACCCACTTTCACATTTATAATATTAGTATGGATGGATATCTTGCGTGAAATGTATACGAAAATGTTTGTTTATTTCAGCTGATTACGTAAAGGTGTCGGTGACAAAGTTATCTTTAGAGAATGCAGGTCAAATCTACCAGACGCACGTAACAATAGTGTCGTTAATGCACGACGGAAGAAACGCATAATAATTATATCTCACACTTTTTTTTACTGCTGTATACATAACTTTTTAAGCGTATGAATCGTAATCTTGTGTAATCGCTATGTTATTTAATGAGTTAATATCATCAGATAACTTTTTGGGTGTTTTGACAATATTTTGGCATTAGGCGTACATTAGACGGTCATGCAACCATCAATCATGAGTTCATGACTATATTCCAATCACCAAGCAAAACGAAGCATCCATATGCTGCCCTCTTTTAAATCGATTGGTTAAAATAGTAATGAATGACTGATAGTTGACGAAAAACGTAGCAACAATGTAACAACACACCTTTTTTCTTTACGTTTAGTATAAGTAACCTTACAAAATATACCTCATTCAGTTCTAGCACCAAATGTAGAGAACTATTTTTAGCTCAACATCGTTATGACTCATATATGCAAATGATTACAAATTAACATATTCAATTATGCATAACAAACACAGAATATTTTCCAATCAAATTGACCCATGAGTTTCTTTATCAAAATTTTTATTTGTTGTTATATCCTTTAGCACCATGACAATTAAATTAAGTTCTATGTTTTGTTTGGGTCATTACTTCCTTTGACCGATAACAATGATAGATAAAATGTGTAAATAAACATTTAGTAATTGTCGAAACAGAGCGCGGTGATTTTGAACAAGTAGTAAAAACGGAATAAGTACAGTTACGTTATGATAGCTCTTAGGGCTGCCACACAAAACTACGAATGCGCATCGCATCACAAGAATATGCGATAGCAAAAGCTAAGTGCTAACCCGTTGTGGATTAAAATCATGGTTTGCCTGCTGGACAGGCTGATCTTTACCATTGAAACTCTGAACAAAACTATCACGTTGTGTTTAAGAGTCTAGATTTATTAGTATCATCACTCTGTGGCACGCATTGCTAGTGGTACCTAAGTGTTAATACAATTTATTAAATTATTCGACGACCGATTTGGCGCAGGGGTACCTGCCTTCTACGCCAGAGGTCTCAGGTTCGATTCCCGAACAAGACAAATATTTGTGTGCATGAACATGTCTATTTGTCTTGGTCAAGGTGTTTACATGTACGTATATTAAGCATGTATTTACAAAAAAAGGATATAAGTATATATTTATTCGTTATCAAGTTTTCCATGACACAGTTTCTCAATGAAATTTACATGGGCTTGATAATTGGTGTGATTGTAAAAAGTTATTTATTTATTTATTTAATAGTTCTGTACATACAAAGGTTTTAATAGAAAAACATATACAGAGAAGAAATGTACAAGGGCACAACTTATTCCACATTGGAATATCTACCAGCTATTTATTATATAGTTGTTGTTATATAGTTGTTGTTGTTGCTATGTATTAGTTATTTATTTATTTATATATTTATCCGTTATCTAGTTTCTATAATACAGTTTCTTAATGATAAATACTTATGAGCTAGATAACTGGTGTGATTGTGAAAAGTTATTTTTTTATTGTTTCTATTGTTTACAGGAAAATTTGAACACGGTTGTGGATGAGAAGAAAAAGGTCCAGATAGAGGACAACGAGTTGGGCCCGAACATCCTTGCCGACAGGCGGAACAAGCTAGAAACTGCGGCGCAGGTATGTGACAATACTGTGTTCTTAAGGTGGTTCGATGAGCTCAGTAGCGCCACCAAGGGATTTTTTTTTATTTTTTTTTTTTATTGTAGGCTTGCAAAACTGGTTACAATCTTAAAGGTAGCTTATATAAACTTAAAATAATAACATGCTAGAATGCAACCTACTCGATGCAAGCACAGCATGCAATGAATAATTTTAACATAATTATTCTGAATACCCCAGTCCAGAGAAACCGATTTTAACAAATTATTAATTAAAATTTGTTGGCATCGGTAAGTCTAGCTCGAGTACTCCTCACAATTTGGCCCCTGATACTCTAAACCGCTTTTTCACATCCCCTTCTTCTTTTCCCTCCCATACTAAACAATCCACTCTCTAATCTCTCTCCTCTACTTCTCTACTACACCAGTCTACCTTCTCCTTTAAGCCGGTGTCTGAGCGTGAGGTTGAAAAATACATCTTGGCTATCAAGTCTAATGCAGAAGGAGTGGACGGAATTAGCCGGCGTATGATCCAACTAAGCATGGCTGGTATCATTCCCGTTCTTTGCCACATTTTCAACTTTTCGCTTAGCACCGGATTTTTCCCTAGCTGCTGGCGTCAGGCTGTAGTTATCCCTATTCCTAAAACTTCAAATCCTTCTGCCCCCTCTCATTTCCGCCCCATTTCCATTCTCCCTTTTCTTTCCAAAGTGCTCGAGCGCCTTGTCCTCCACCAGATCAGTGAGTTTGGTAACGCAAACAATCTGCTCAGTCCTTTTCAGTCTGGTTTTCGCCCAGGGCATAGCACGGTCACTGCCTTGACGAAAGTGGCCGATGATATCCGTGAGGGTATGGCAAATCAGCAGCTCACTACTCTGGTTCTTTTGGATTTCAGCAACGCATTTAACACAGTTGATTTTGACATACTCTTGGCGATGTTGAGGACTGTTTTTGGTTCAGACCTTGCTGTTGAATGGTTCCGTAGCTACCTCTTTGGCCGAAGGCAGTGTGTCCGAGTTGATGACAAATTGTCTGATTCTTGCGACATTACTGCTGGCGTACCACAGGGCGGTGTCCTTTCCCCTCTCCTTTTCTCCATCTTTATCAACTTCCTCACTCCTCTCCTTTCCTGCCAATATCACCTGTATGCTGACGACCTGCAAATCTATTCTCGCGTACCCTTTGAAGATATAGACGCCCTGATTTCTTCGCTAAATGTTGACCTTGCGATTATACACGAATGGAGTCGAACTCATGGCCTAACGGTCAATCCTAACAAGTCGCAAGCGATCATCATTGGCGGGTCAAAACAGATTGTCAAACTCAAGTCTATCCATGTGCCTTCTCTCCTATTTGACTCTGTTCCACTTCCTTACAGTGATTCTGCCAAAAACCTTGGTGTCATCTTTGACTCCACGCTTTCTTGGTCTTCTCATATTGCGGAGGTCAGTAGGAAGGTTTATGCTGCAGCTGGTGCTTTGCGAAGGTGGAAAAACCTGCTCCCTGTTAGTACCAAGATTGAACTTGCACAGTCGCTTCTCCTGCCCCTTATGGACTATGCTGACGTTTGTACCATTGACCTCAATGAGGATCTCTTGGACAAGCTTCAGCGACTGCAGAACCTCTGCATTCGTTTTATATATGGCTTGCGCAAGTTCGATCATGTGTCAGAGTTCAGGGCTGAACTTGGGTGGCTGCCTGTAAGACAACGACGCGAGGGGCATGTCCTCACACTTCTGTCAAATGTACTGTATGACCCTCGTACCCCTCCCTACCTTAAAGAACGTTTCCATTATCTTGGTTTGGACCATAGTCGTTCTCTTAGATCCCAGACTGATAACCTCCTGAAATCTCCCTTTACACGTTCTGGTTATTTCAAGGAGTCTTTCACGGTGAAGTCAACCAGCCTTTGGAACAACCTTCCGCATGAGATCCGTCATTCGAAGTCACTTGCCATTTTTAAGACGAAACTGCATTCGTATCTCCTAACTAAATCCTAGTTTGCAACTATTTTTATTTGTATGTAGTATATTATTATATTTGTAGTACTTAACTTACCTATATTATATGTAATGTATTATGTAGTATATTTTCATAATCATTTATTTAATTTTTATGTTATTTTGCAAGTAGTTTATGTAGACTTATTTATTTGTTATTATTATTTTATTTATTTATTTTTAATTTCAAATTAGTTAATTCTTGTATGTTGCTGGTGCACTACCACTCGCTCTTTGTTAATTTTCCTATGCCTCAAAGGTTGTCTGGAAGAGATCGCTCTTAGCGATAAGACCGCCTTTGCCCACATAATTGTATATTACTTGTTTCTGTTGTTTATGTACCTGTATCTTTGTGTGAGCAATAAAGTGTTTATCTATCTATCTATCTAAAATAAAATACTTAATCAAAAGGAGGTAGATATTCCTTTTTTACATTTGATCAAACTAAAAACAAAAACACAGGTAAGTACAAAAAAAAACAACAATAATAAGAGTAATTAAAGAATTGACTTGAGACAGTGTTTAGCTGAGACTATTGACCCATTGAATATATCAAAAGCTGATCGTATGATATTGTAGTAGGTACACATGCGATATAACGGAGAGTGTTGACCAAGGCAAGTCTTGCGTGGTGGCAATGTAAAGGTTTTCCTGTTTTGCACGCGACTACCAATTCGTGGAATCGTAAAATTAATTTTCTCTAAAATATCTGATGAGTTTACATGACCATGAAGCAATTTGAATAGAAACATAATATCTGAAGCTTTTCTGCGAATGTGAAGTGGGGTAAGTTGATAATGAATAATTCGGGACTCGTACGATAGAAGCTCACGACACTTAAAATCTGAAAAGGACAGGTGATACAAAAATCGCTTCTGTACAAGTTCCAATCGGTTAGAGTGCACCTGGTAGCTTGGATTCCACACCGGACTACAGTACTCAAGGATACTCCGCACTATGCTGTTAAATATAAGAATAGTGAGTTTTGGATCCCGCAGTATCTTCATCTGCCGTGTTATAAAACCTGACAGCTTCGATGCTTTTTTACTATAGCATCCACATGGAACTTGAAACTCAAAGAACTGTCTACAAATACTCCTAAATCACGAATGTTTGAAACTTCTGTCAAGGGATTGTTTTCGATATAATATGTAGCACTTAGTAGCAGAAATAAATCATTTACGATTTATCGAGGGCTTAGAATAAAGGTCTCGGTTATTTTGCGCAAATAGAAGAGTAAAGTGCAATTTTTAAGTATTTTTTCATGGCCTCAAATATGAGCATTAAGTTATGGATCTCGATATTGCTAAATGTGGCCGCTTTTGGCACTATTGAGATTCACGACTTATTGCTTAAGTTTGAGTTCTTAAAAGTAAGTATATTTATAAAATACATTTTACTCTTTTATTTGCGCAAAATAACCGAAACTTTTAATCTAAGCCTTTAATAAAATGTAATTAATTTATTTCCATTGGTGGCGCTACTGAGCTCATCGAACCACATCATGTCAGCCGAACGACGCCCACTGTGCTGCTGGGCATAGGCCTCCCCCAAAGATCTCCACAACGATCGGTCCTACGCTGCCCGTGTCCAGCGGCTTCCCGCTTTCCAATACAAATATTCAATTTGATATTTGTCAGTTTTAGTAGTAGTTATACTTAAACTGCGTTCTTAACAATAATAAACAGTTAGGAATGTTTTAGTTACATTGGAAAAGCAATTAACCGGTTGCAAAAGTTGCACGTCAAAGGACAGCTCATATCGATTCCTGCCATTTTTGACGTATACATATGTATGACATACATAACATTCGTAAACTTTTTCTCCGTTTTAAAAAAGTACCTAATTCGGTGCCATATTTGCGTCTTGTTTGTGTGTTAATTCGTGAGGCGTCATATAATACGGATATTAGATATTGTTGATCGAAGATCTAGACTCACAAATTAATTACGTTACACTTCAAATTGCAAGCAAAACATTTTTGCTCTGTTTGGGAAAAAAAGAGTCTGTAAATGACTATCGGGAACTCGTAAACAAATTCAAACATAGACATCCCGTTTTGCATAAAAGTAAATATAGAAAATAATAAATAAAAGTAAACGTTTCTTAACACGAATCACTCGTAATTCTCTCTGCTCGTAATAATAATTATTTAAATTTTTACTTTTTTGCATTCACAATGCAATTTTTATCATAGAAAAATGGAAAATAAAGTATTTAGAAATTATAAATAATTATTCCATTAGATTGTCTGTATCGCTTTTCGAGTATAAGCCCCTTAATAGGAAAAATAATCTGTCTAACACAGTGGCTGATATACTGCCCATATGAATTCAAAATTCAAAATTCAATGGTTTATTCAATTGAGGTTTGTTTAACAACACTTATGAACGTCAATGAAGCTACGCCATCGGTTCGCAAATCCTACGGCAGGAGACCTTGTAGCGAGAAGAACCGGCAAGAAACTCGCCAAGGGCTATTTTTTTTCTCCCTGTTTTAACTTATACAGAGTCGTCAAATTTGAAAAATGACCTTCACATAATAGTAAGATTACTTTCCATCACAATACAGAATACCGCTTAAATTAAGTACAATTTTGCTTATTACCTAAAACAGTAAATAATTTTCAAACAAACAAGGAATCAAATAGTTTGAACACACTAATCTTAATCTTATTCACATTATATTATAGGATTAATAAAAGGGAAACTGCAAGCTGCGCCGCATATTCAAATCTATAAGTATTAACAAATAAAAGGAATTTTTGAATAAATAATACAATTATTAGAAAAATTGCTGTAACTGTAAGACACGGGTACCAAAATTTCCATGAGACACACCAGCTCGCTCATAAAACTATATAATACTATTATAATCCATATCCCGAACACCTTTAACACAAGTAGACATGAGCATAAAACTAATAATAATAAAACATTAAAAATCTGCATATTTTGAGACAAGAAGCCAGGAGCAGACCCACCCCACTGGCAGCACCCGTTCACGAGCATGACGCATGCGTCATGAGCCAGCCATCGCTTCGCTCAACCATATTTTAGGGAACGTAACGTAACGTAACGTTACGAATAAAGTATAAATTAAGGTTCATGTCACCCAAGGATACGATATAAACTTACCGTCGACCTCATTTGCCACAAATTCAGTAAGGTGTTGCCGTAATTGCGCTAATAAATATAACCTCCACCAGAGGCTGCGCAAAGATCAAGGATTCAGCAATTCTGGAATGTATGCGGGCTTCCGTAAACGCTGCAAGCTTTATTTAAACAATTAGGAAGTTTGTATTTCGACGAAAATGATTCATTGACCGCAGTACTGCAACATTTGTGTTGTCACTCATGCGATGATTTGGTTGGTGACTCGGTTTAAAAAACAAGTATTTGTAATACTTTCAGAATTTCAAGAACAATGCAAAGAGTTTTTCAGATTTCAATATTACAAGTTTCTCATAAGTATTTATAAAGCTTATAGTGACACATAAATCCTACAGGAAAATGTAAGTGTAATATTCAGCAATAAACAATATATGTTACATATTTGTGCGATAATGAAATAATTATTCAATAGTATTTAATTATGAATTTGCGAAATGTCGATTAGATAAAAAGAGTTAATTATATAGCACTTTAATTGGAAATATTTGTTACTAGCGGCTGCCCGCGGTTTCACCCGCGTGGTTCCCGTTCTCGTGGGAATATTGGGATAAAAAGAATCCTATCTGTTTTTTGCAAATTTCATCCAGATCCGTTCAGTAGTTTTACGTGAAAGAGTAACAAACATACATCCGTACAATGTTTCGTATTTATAATATTAGTAGAATTTAGAAGACTAATGCTATTAGGCTGTTAGTATACTTACCCACTACTCATGCTGTCACTTTCTTATGCAAAAGTAGTTCTATAACTAGCTCTGAGTGCGACAACTGGCATGTGGCATCTCCTTTCATCGGGTTACCAGACGTACTGCAGGCTACCATCTATACTTGGTTGCCATTCCAAACCTACGCACAAAGCGCTTTAAATACCTCTTTTATCATGCGAACAGCCTAGGAGTGGAATGCCCTGCCTTTAAATAAAATAAATAAATAAATAAATATTTTCTTACAATCACACCAATTATCCAAGCCCGTAGTTAATTCCTTAAGAAACTGTGTCTACGTGAACTTGATAACGGATAAATATATGTACTTAAATACTTTTTTGTTTGTAAATACATACTTAATATACATAGAAAACACCCAGACCAAGACACATAGACATGTTCATGCACACAAATATTTGTCTTGTTCGGGAATCGAACCCGAGAGTCCCGAGACCTCCGGCGCAGAAGGCAGCTATCCTACCCCTGCGCCAAATCGGTCCTTTGCCGGCGTTTGTTTTCCCGACTACATACAACCCAAACCATTTCCAGGTGCAAGTGAACAGGCGCTTCTTCTGGGTGTACTCGCTCCATCTAAGTTTACAAACAGAGTGGGAGCGGGGCGGGCGAATTGTGCATAAGTTGGTGCGTCACATTGACTTATTAGATAAGACGACTGTCGCGAGCGCGCAGTGAATGCACAATTCGTCCGCACCGCTCCCCGCTCCGCTCCCACTCTGTTTATACACTTACGGCCAGAATTAATAATCAATCCACAGATAGGGATAGGCATGATCCAGATTAGTTGCTATGCAACGTTTGATCTTAACATAGAATTAACGATAGTTGCCTGGGTATTGCTAGGTGTTGTCTAGCAACTAATACGGCTATTAATTCTAGCCGTTAGACTTCGTCTTCGCCCTTGGGCCAGATTGAGTTCAAGAGTAAGCCGATAAAAAAATGGAATCAAATCGGTCCTTTGTCTCAGGGATGGCGCAAACGCGTTCCCCAAAACGACGCAGGCCTGTTCACCGTCGCTGGCCGGCTAGAGCGGGACAAGGTGCCGACCACGACGCCGCCGCTCACGCCGCCGCCTGTGACGCCGCCCGCGACCGCTGTCGCGACGCCTGTTGTCGCGACGCCTGTTGTCGCGTCACCCGTTGTCGCGTCGCCCGTAGTGCCCACACCCGCAATGCCTGCGCCTGCGATGCCTACGCCCAACAAGTTCAGGTAGGTGATGCTAAGTTGCATTTGTGTGATGTTCAATTTCAATGTGTTAAACATGTAAAGGGATAAATTGTGAATGTAAAAACCACAAGCCCTGCAAATAGCGATCGTGTCACACTGATCCTACACTCTATGTAACATCTTATGTACTGTGACTAGCAATGAATAAATGAATATGAATATGAATATAGCTTTCATGTGGGATTTGTCTGCATGCAGGGATGGTGGTTAACTATCACAGTTTTTCCTTATTTATAATATTTATAAATGACCTTTGTAGTCTACCACTTATAAATTGTAAAGTTGTAACCTACGCTGATGATACAGTTTTGCTTTTTCATGGAAAAGACTGGCAGGATGTTCGTGAAGTATCGCATATTGCCTTAAGAAAAGTAGTGGCATGGCTCTCTAACAATCTTCTTACCTTGAATATAGCAAAAACAAGATATATAACCTTTTCACCTTCAACGTTATCTCTGCCACCATCCTCGTTCAATATCATTGCTCACGAATGTCCCCAACAATGTCGAAACTGCAACTGTGCTCAGATTACGCGCACTTCTTCCATTAAATATCTTGGAATTGTATTGGATGCCACCTTGTCATGGATTCCACACTTGGACTACCTTGTTCCGCGTCTTAGAAAGCTTATATATATTTTTAGAAGCCTGAGACCATCTGCTGATTTCATAACACTTAAAACTGTGTACTATGCACTTGCACAGTCTATCTTAGGCTACTGCTTAGTGGCTTGGGGATGCACTAATAAAACTGCGTTTATTCGAATAGAACGTGCTCAAAGAGCTATTTTAAAAGTTATGATTTTTAAACCCATACGTTTTCCCACAAGTGAGCTTTACTCTGTGTGCGATGTTTTAACTGTCAGACAGCTCTTCCTTCTGAAAGCTATTTTGCGTAAGCATGCCTCAACTCCCTATGACCCGGATCTTTCTTTGAGGAAGCGTAGATTTGACAAAGTTTACAATACAGTACCATGCAGGATTGAGTTGGCACGACGTCAGTATCATTTTATGAGTCCCACACTTTATAACAGGATAAATAAGGTGCTTAACATATATCCTTTGACATTAAGACATTGTAAATCAAAATTTACCAAATGGCTTCAAAGTTTGACATATTCAGAGACTGAAAACCTCATTGACATTTGAGAGGCATAACTTGCTATATTATGTAACTTTTAATAGTGTTTAGTTAAGCTTAATTTTAGTACCTATTCTTTATTACTATTTCAGAGGTGGGCGTTAGCGGCTGCGACACAGTTTTAACTTCTGCAGTCCCTACCGTACACATTTTTCTTGTACTGTGTGTTTTTACTCAAATAAAGAATTTATTTATTTATTATTATTATTTATTCCTATACTTACAGAATTACATTGTGAATGCATAAAAATAATTTAAAACCTTAAGGGTGACTTTCACCACTGATATTTAAACGTTATTAGCGCTAAACGTGCTTAAAACGTACTGTCTCTGTCATCTGTTTGAATGTGACAGAGATAGAAATACGTCTTAAACACGTTTAGCGTTAGTTGCGTTTAAATATCAGTGGTGAAATCGAGCCTAAGTGGTAAACATGGTCATATTTTTATTATACACTGTGTTACGATAATACCATCGTTTTTACAACGATAAGTACGCTTAAAAGTTCTGCTTGTTTAGTGTAGGTCGATTAACTTCTTTTTAAAGAAAGAACTCATTTTTTACGAAGTCTTCTAACCATGCCCAATCTGTTGGAACAGGTCCCGCAAACAAAACTCACCAACCAACGGCTTTGCGTCGGGCCCGCTACGGTCCGCTTCATGCGCGGTAGTGAGCGCGTGCGCGACAGCGGGAGCGGGTGCGACTGCGACCAAGACGCACGACTCGCCGCGCCCCGACCGCGACGCGTTCAAGCGGAGCCACTCCGTCAGCGAAAATATTAGCAGTAGGCTCGATGACAGTAAGTTCTATCGAATTTTTTCAATATCTTTTTTTTATTTTATTTTATTGATAGGCAAGCGCTTGTCCGCTGTCACGCCTGATGGTAAGCGTTGATGCGATCTACGACGAATCGCGCTTGCCTAAAAGGCTCGCGACTTGAAGGCCCCATGATTGTACCTATCGGGAAATAAAAACAGGCAAATATGCAAAATATAGCTGAACACTCGCACAAAAAGCTGAAGAATACCTACGTCTCTGCATAAAACTTAGGATATCAGAAGTTTTAGTATTATTAGAATGCACAAACAGCAAAATCGCTCAAAACCTTTGCTAGAGTACCTAAATAATTAAAAAATATCGTAAATGTGAAAAGAAACCACAAGAAAGATTATAACCTCAAAAATACTCATGATTTAAAGAAGTTCAGATGTCGTCAAATGTCTGTAATCTTTATTTTACCGTTACAGTAACTTGGCCATGCTGACATTGGCAAAACCCTGCAATGTGGAATTGTCAATCATCAATAATGTCATCCTAATCACGGTGACATCTCATTTTACTAATTTATTCCAGATGAGGAAGTATCCCCCGGCGCGGAGAAGTCCGGCTGCCCAGTACTGGTACCGCGAGCAGACGACGAGACCTTCCACGCGTTCTTCGCGCCGCTGCAGCAGCAGGACAGAGTGCAGGAGACAGGAGACGTGGATTTAGATGCCATCGACAGCGGCTCCAGGCAACTGTGAGTTGTGAAAATCTATGTATATAAATAAAAATGAATCGCCGAAATGTATTTGTATTGTAAGCGCATAACTTTAGAACGACTACACCAAGTTATATAATTATTTTTTGTTGTGTTTGGTATTATCATGACAAGGTTTGCATAAAGAAAATTTTCTAAACTAATAGATAGCGCCAGCAGTGAGAAGCCGGGGCGGGGCAGCTAATTTTGTATTAATTAGCTGTTAATTATAATGACCCCAACTAAAATAAAAATATCTTACAAAATATATCGGTGGAGGATTATTTTCATTCGAATCGTGAAGGGATTCCAAAAATAATAACGCCAACAGCTAGCTCTTTTTTTCCTTTCGATCAGTTTTACTTCTCTTTCAATAAGATACAAATGCACATGGATGAAATATTCTGATGAGGTTTCTCATGATGCTCAACGCAAGATGGCTCGAACGCAAGTCCTACAGTGTTGTTGGAAGATATCTCAACAGAGCAGCGCACCGTCACAACTTTCATAGGGCAGATGGGTCTACAAATATAATATGCGATGGGAAACGTAAATATGTAAGCTCTTGTCCTAAAAGAGTTGTAAAAGTTGACACAAGGGCTACAATCAAACTATTTTTTGTAATCTTGACGGCAAATTTAAAAGATGGATTTCCATCTTTCATACTAATCGAGTCCATTTTTCCTCAGCCTCGCCAGTGATTGGGCGCGGCGGGCTAAGCGAGAGAGGCGACATGTCGCTTCAAGAAATCCTCTTCGTGCGTTAGCAGCTCGAACGGACATACGGCAGGAATACGTGCCGCCACCTTCTATCATCCGCGACCAGCTCATCAAGGAGAAAGGTACTCTATTTGTATATCTATGAGAGTCATTTTCCCTTAGCCTCGCCAGTGATTGGGCGCGACGGGCTAAGCGAGAGAGGCGACATGTCGCTTCGAGAAATCCTTTTCGTGCGTTACCAGCTCGAATCACCTGCGACCAGCTCATCAAGGAGAAAGGTACTTTATTCAAGTAGCAATAAGAGTCATTATCCTTCAGCCTTGTCAGCGACTGGGTGCGGGATGCTAAGCAAGAGAGGCGATTCGCCGCTCGCTCGGCACAAACAATTTTTTTTTAAATAAATGAAACTAAAAAATCCTCAGTCACATAAAATGACATATTCATAAAATTTTCTAAGCGTATAATGCGTTTAAAAACGTAAAAGTTGTTTTTATTTTAATGGAATTGATCAACAGAATAAAAATTCAAAAGCGTTATGATTTCTAACATTTTTATACTCATTTTGAATCGCAGTATCTAATCAAACATTCACTCCCCAGTGACGGCGAACTGCGGCCTGGCAGCAGAAGCGTTAGCAGCGCTCGCTACTAAGGAAGACTTTTCCAACGTAGCGCTTCGCAGCGCTTCGAGTACGGCGGTGCCCACCAACGGGCTCAAACCCATGATGCTGCTGCATATCAAGGGCAGGAGGCGGGTTCAGGTCAGTTGACAGTACATTAGTCACTATAAGGCCGTTTGTCCACGACGTCCGTCCTGCCGGATCCGTCTAGACGGACCGAAGAAGCTGTTCATATATTTGTATTGACCGTCTGTCCACTCGAGCCCCGGCGTCCAAGTTCCGTCATACTTTTTTTTGACGGGCTCCGGGAATTTGGCTAGATCGGATGTATCGCTACATCAGATCCGTCCGGATCTGAACTCGGTCCGAAGTGAGAGCGTGAATTCCATATTAACTGTTTCACTCACACGCACAAGCTCTCAGTATGAAGTGGCTCGTCCGGGTTCGGACGCAGCGGACAAACGTATTCCGTGTCCATCCGTCTAAGTCAGAACACCAGCTTCCGTCATCCGACACAAAATCGGACCGGATCGTCCGTGGACAAACGGCCTAAGCGTTAGCAGCGCTCGCCACCAATGAAGACTTCTCCAACGTAGCGCTGCGCAGCGCTTCGAGTACGGCGGTGCCCACCAACGGGCTCAAACCCATGATGCTGCTGCATGTCAAGGGCAGGAGGCGGGTTCAGGGAGCCGATTCTCAGGCAATCGAGAAAAGTTCACATTTATAAGCTCGAAATTCAAATATAACACAGTTTTTGTATTGTCAGAATTTCACAATCGAAAAAGTTCGATCGAAAACCAGTCGAACGCTACGAGTGGTAAAAACCAATAGATATTCGTATACGAACTTAGCTGTCAAAATGAATTTGTTGACATGTGGGACAGCTTAGTTTGTTTGAAACGTTCTAGCTTTTCAATAGAAACCACAAACAAAATGTTCGACATACGAATTACCACACTGAAAAAATTCGAATGCCTGAGAATCGGGCCCCAGGTCAGTTGACAGGAAATTAGTAACATGTCTTAAGGCAGAGCTACATTTGCCTAGTAGCGCAGTTTGTTGACGCGCCGTACCACGCGTATCGGTTTCATTCATTTAGTATAGTTAGAAACACACTTATCCAGTGTGGCGTGACTCTCTCTGTGTCTGTCGTGTCCGTAATAATTGTGTGAAACAGATATTCTGGCGTCGCGCCACATCACATAAGTGTGTCTCCGGCGTTAGGTGCGCGGCACGAAACCAGCGTCGAGCAAATTGTACATTCATTGCGTGATCGCGACAGAAGTCTATAAAGTGCCCAGGAGATGGTCATTCGTCATTCGTCAATTGTTACGTGATTGACCGTTTCAATTGAAGGTGCGAATGATGGAGCTTCATTCGAGGCGTCGATTGCTCGCCCACATTTGTTCTGCGATGTCTGCCATGTTTCTCGACTAAACAAATGACCGAAATCTGTCAATCGCACAACCAGATGTGCAATTGGTTGCGTCATTCGCGATTGTCAATGAGCTCCAATCAAACTTCCACCATTCGCCTATAATAAGGTAGTTGCGTTTACTTGCTTGCTTAACAACGAATCGTTTAATTCATTACAGACGCGGCTTGTCGAGCCGGTGCATACGAACGTCAACCGCGGAGACTGCTTCATCCTTACAACCACCGACCAAGTGTTCCTGTACATTGGACTCTATGCCAATGTCATAGAGAGGTAAGTCGTTGTACAAATCTTACATTACAACCACAACTAAGAGCGTATTCAGAAAAGGCGATTTCAAAAGCGATTTTGGTAACACTGTTTGTATTGTTACTATCTCTACTGAAATAACTGAAACAGAGAAAAATATATTACGCGTGTTACTTACGCGTTGTTCTGGACATGGTGCGATGCAGCATAATTGTAAGTAACGAGCATCTTCTAATAACAACTTTTTGTCATACAGGAATAGGAGTACCGACATCGCTCTCCACATCCACAAAACCAAAGATCTCGGTTGCAAATCGATCGCCGACGTTATAAAGATCGATGAGCAAACTAAGAACTTCTCCAAGAAACATTGGAATCAATTCTGGTCACTTCTCGGCGTGACAGAATCCGTAGAAGATTACAAACCGATAGAGGCAGGACATGCCGACGAAGACGAAATCTTCGAGTCTTGCATTGTACAGACTAACATGTGCTACGAAGTCATGGACGATGAACTAGTCCCCATAAAAGAGTACTGGGGTCAAATGCCCAAGATCGCAATGCTAAACCAATCGAAAATCATCGTTTTCGACTTTGGCTCAGAAATGTACATTTGGTATGGAAAGAATGTACCACTCGAGAGTCGAAGGCGAGCGGCGCAACTCGCTCAAGAACTCTTCGACGAAGGGTACAATTACGAAGAGTGCCATATCAACCCTTTAAACGCCGCCAATCACCAAGGAGCTAGAGATATAGAAGCTAATGGAGTACTCAAAACCTCAAAAAGCCGACCCGATTGGGCCATCCTATCCAAAGTAACCCAACACATGGAAACCATCCTCTTCAAGGAGAAGTTCCTCGACTGGCCTGACTACACCAGAGTAATCAAAGTGAAACCGTCAGAAAACAAATCGAACTCCGTAGAAATTAACCCATGCGATGCCGAGGAAATGTGGTCCAACGAGTACCAGGATCCAGATCTCATTTTAGAAGGATCCCACATCGGTAGGGGCACGCATTACTACGACAAAGAGAGCAAGAGACATTATGACATTAAAACTAAAACGGTATCAAAGTGGCTGATACAGGATAACGACTTCCAGAAAGTCGAGAATGACGCTGAAATCGGCGAATTTTTCTCGGGCGACAGTTATATTATCCGTTGGGAGTATCAGATTACGGTTTCCGGACGGGAATTGAATGGAAAACCTTCGAAACACAACGTTACCGGTCGCGATAGATGCGCTTACTTCTGCTGGCAAGGGAAAGACGCGTCACCTAACGAGAAAGGCGCGGCAGCGTTACTCACAGTCGAGTTAGACAAAGAGAAAGGCCCTCAACTTAGAGTAGCACAAGGCAACGAACCACCTGCCTTCTTAAACCTATTCCAAGGAAACTTAGTCATCCACCAAGGAAAGAGAGATACAGACAAAAGCCGGAACCGCCTATTCGTAACTCGCGGCAACCTTTCCAACGAAGCCTACCTCCTCCAAGTACCTTGTTCAGTTCGGCAACTACGAACTAGAGGGTCCCTTCTCCTAGCGGACACTGAGAAAAGCCGTTTATACATCTGGCACGGGGCGCGAAGCTTAAAACATACTAAAAACATAGCCATAGAGTTAGCGAACAAGTTGATCGCCAGGAAATGCGGCTACTTGTTCAAGAATAACGCCTCCGATGTTGAGATTACTGAGGTTAAAGAAGGGGAGGAGCCTAAAGAGGTTTTGGAAGCGTTAGGGGTTGCTAATAAGCAGCATTATAGTTCTGTGCTGGGTGGTAAGGACGTAGGAGGCGCCACTAGCGCGCGGTTGTTCCATTTCACGGACTTGGGCGGGCAGTTTGAAGCCAACGAGGTGTTGTCGCCGTTGCGCCACGAACACCTGGTGACACCCTTCCCTTTTGAACAAAAGGAGTTGTATTCGGCTTCGCAACCAGGTGAGCTTTTTTTTCTTTTGAAATATTGATACTGTGTGTCAACAGTTATGGTTTTAGAAGTGTTTCTGATAGTTTTAGAATAATGCGATTCCGTTGTTTTTAAGAATTGACTCTTCATTTATTCACAAGAAACACGACATATTACATAGATAGACAAAGTGGTTTGAGCGATCAAAAATGTTGCGCTATTTTAACATGCGAATGGAATTTTTGATTCAATTCTGGAGTAAAAATAAATATAAATGTAAATTACTATTATGAAACAGTTCATTCATGTCTGTTAAAAATATTATAATATTGGTACCTACGCTTTTAGCACTTCTCTTTTTGTAGTCCCCCGACGGAGAGAGAAATTTTATGTCGGTGGTTGTTTTAAATTTCATTCTTTTTAAATTACACACACACATTTGTAAGTAACTACATCTAACTAAAAGAGCGGATGACCTTAAAACGTCTGAACAGATCTTACAGATCTTCACAAATTATAGCCATCTAGATCACATCAGCTTTCGAACAAAACAAACCGCATCAAATTCGGTCCATTCGTTCTGGAGCTACGATGCCATAGACAGATACACCGACACGTCAACCTTATAACATCCCTTTTTTTGCAGTCGTGGTTTAAAAATAATCAAAACGAACCAGAACACATAACCTAGACACATCATAACATTGCTAGACGATTCCCAACCGTTTGCCGCTAACTACAAAGTTCATTTCCCCGTCAGCCCTGTTCCTGCTGGACGACGGCGCGGTGGTGTGGCTGTGGCAGGGCTGGTGGCCGCGCTCAGAGGACGGCGAGCTCGAGCCCGCGGAGAGGAACGCTGGTAATTATTATGGATATGTCGCAGGTGGATGGTTGAATCCGCCGGATGGTTAAGTATGGCAGCATGTGTACTTACCCCTCGGAAGTCCTGTAGAACACGTGATAGGTTAGAAATTTAAGGCGATCGCGAAGCACAGCGAAGCGATCGTTTTAAATTTCGTGCTTTTATTTTTTTTTGTGACTCCAACTTATGGGAAGATAAAATAGCTTACGGAAAAAATGATCGGCCTAGGCGTTTAATTGAATGGCGGATTCAACCATTTGGCTGCGACAGATACATTATGTTTATGTATTATTTTAGTAAGTAATTTATTTCTTGAGCTTAGCCGGGAGGTGCATTTTCTACGATCTCTTGTTTGACGACCACGACAATGTGTAACGAATTGCCTTTTTTCACGGCATTTTTCAATGCACTTTAAGAGTTTCGTGTTTTTGACGAATCGTCTAAAGGTGTTGGCGGATTCGGATGTTGGCGGCACGGCAGGGTCGCGCGACCCAAGCGATCAAAATGGGTCGTGCGGCGGCACTGCTACGTATGTATTTATATGAAACACTGACCGATGCAAACGCCGCGACCGATCGCGTCACACGACCTTTGGACGTGGCTAGCATATAAATATAAACGAAATTATTATTTAAGCAATTTAATTGACTTTTTTAAATTAATTTTATGCATTTACATAATAATTATATTTAAAAAATAAAAAAAAACATTGGATTGAGTTCCATGAGTCTGATTTCAAATCCCGTTTGAAAATCTACTGTGGTACTATCTGATATTTTTCTATTTCATTTTTTCCTTTAAAAAGCAAATCTCATTATTTAAGTTTTAATGAGTCACACCAATGATTTTTGTTATCAGCATATCTAAAAAATATGTAACTCGAGAAAAAAGAATCTGTTTTTATTTTTTTCCTATCTTTAAAAATGACTGAGATATTAAACGTTAAAGTACGGCCTCCGAGGAAAATTTGGGTGAACCAATGGCATTAACGTGTGACGTCACGTCGCACTTCCGTATACCTACATAGAATCCTTTGGCTATATAGTTGCGCTCTCACGGTTTCGTATTAAATTTATTTATTTTTCTTATAGTCGATCAATGAAATGTTTAAGTTATTTTGTATTTAGCCCATGTGAAAAAACACCTTCAAATAATGTTTTATTTTCGAGAATAATAAATAAAATTAACTTTCGTAATGGCGGGCGGGATTCTGTCAATACATATAGCAACCGTCAAAACAAAATGTACTTACAACCTTAACTGACTTGGTAGTTAAATATGCACCCTAAAAACTGACAGCCATTTCGATAATTTTATACTGCTAGTGGCGCCTCCACCACTGGATCAGATAAGTTTGTGGGATAAATGTCTTTCGGTATCGACCATGAAGTTTGACTTAATACTTTGAGGTAACTGGAGCTCTCACCCTGAATAAAAAAGTGTCGCCAGCAAATTTGACATTTATGTATGTAGTGGCAGGTAGTGGCTGTCAGTTGTCTCATATGACCATACGTATTTTTTTTAAGTGTAGGTGAGACGGAAGACAGCCACTGTGTTATTTGTGGTATTCAAAAAATTGTTCGTACTGCACTCTCCAGTTACCTCAGAATTAAGTCGAGCTTCATGGTATCGACAGTAGGTGACAGTTTTAGAGTGCGCCTGCGCGCGGTCGAAATTGAATACTAATCATTTACCATAACCTTAGAACGAAGAAAATGTACTGTAACTAGCGTCAAAAACGCACGAGTTGCGCGAAGATTGCGCACAGACGTACTCTATGTAGGTACAGTTAGACGGAAATCACCCGCAACAGCCGCAAACGGATATGTCAGTGCGACATGACGTCATCGCAATAGCGCGCAAGGAAAGCAAATTTTCAAAAGCTGGTGAAACTTTACAACGCTGTATCTTTGGAAATCCTGGCCAGATTTCGATGAAACAAAAACTATTAGTACTTGCACGAGTTCGCGCATTAAATGCAGTAATTTTTATAGTCATATTTTGATGTGTTGGTGTGACTCATTCTTTTATAAGCTTAGAAGATAAATCTAAGATTATAAAAAAGTGTTAAATTGTTTTGCCTATAATATGAGAAGGTAATTTAGGAAGGTGTAGTAAGTAACCCCTTAACCAGTCGGTCACTTCGGTCGCGCGACTCTACCGCCGTCTCCCTGCCGCCAACATCTGAATTGTACCTTATGACGGATTCCGTGTGAACGAGCCGTTACCGTGCTAAATCTACTTAATTTTTGATTGGAGCTTGAGCGAAAATCTGGGACTACAGTCCCAAAACTATTGTGCAAAATCATGTGGCGAGCTAAATGGGCGGTGTCGGATTTCTTTCTAAACAAACTTGATTTACGACTTTGTCTCGGCGGCGGCGCCTACGTGGGAATCGATTAAAATCAATAAAAAATTGAATAATTTAAATACAAGTTCTACAAGTATTAAAATAAAGCCGTTTTGAAACCAAATAATTGTTGGTCCTTTTTGGGACCGTGTTCGCACAACGGCAATTATTTTCGGGTCCCAAAATGGACCTGATTTCGCTCAAGCGGATAAAGGCGATTGTGGCGGTGTACAATATTCATTTATGATCTCGTGCAGGTAGGTGTAGGCGCATTCGCGGCGCGATGGCAAGCGCTCTGGGCGGCCGCATTGCGCACGTGCTTCGTGTACTGGCGCGCGTCGTGCGCGGTGCGCGTCGTGGCCGCCTTTTTATCTCAATATTCTCACGGGAACGGAAACCGCGGGCGGCTGCAAGTTTATAATATTAGTATGGATATCTTGGATGAAATGTATACGAATGTGCGTTTATTTCAGCTGATTTGATTACGCTGGGAATATGCCTCCGATTTTTCTCTCCGATGTTTGATCAGACTTGATTTTAGTAGAGACTTGTTTTTGATTGGTCGTTTTTATATTAACAACTAATCAAAATCAAGTCTGATCAGACTATCGGAGAGAAATACCGGGCGTGTATTATCCCAGTCTTAAGCTAATATATATTACACGGTTCAATGTCGGTTCAATATTGCTTTCAATTCCATTGCTGCAACGACATTGAAATGTCTCAACGACATAATTGAAAGTTAAGATCTATGAAATGCTTTCAATGCAATGCTTTTCAATGAAATTGCTGTCAATTTGATTGAATCGTGTAATATAGGCTTCACGTAAAGGTGTCGCTGACAAACAATAACCTGAGTATGGATCTCGTGCAGGTGTAGGTGCATTCGCGGCGCGATGGCAGGCGCTCCGGGCGGCCGCATTGCGTACGTGCTTCGCTTACTGGCGCGCGTCACGCGGCGAGGCGGCGTGCGCGGTGCGCGTCGTGGCGGCCTTTTTATCTCGATATTCTCACGGGAACGGAAACCGCGGGCGGCCGCTAGTTTATAATATTAGAATAGATATCTAGAATGTGACAAGAGTAAGAAAGAGTCGCGGGCACTTTCGACCAATCAGATCGCTCGTAGACCACAGATTACTAAATAGTTACTATGTAACAGATAGTGCACTTCGCTAAGTTATTTAAATAAATAGCAACTCTAACTATAACGCAATAAAGTAGAATTTAGCTTGTATGGTGCAAATTACGAACGGCCACTCGTTGCATCTCTTTCTATCGCAAATATTCTAGCTCTTTTGCGGACCTAATTTCTATGGATTTGCATCGCCGGCGTTGCCGCCTCGTTTTCGAGCCGACACGGGGAGTGGAATAGGCCTGGCGTGACTTAAGGCGACGTGCTGATTGGTTGGAAGGAGCGTAACATAGTTGCGGTAAGTTGTGCTAGCCCTACAGTATGGATCTCGTGCAGGTGTAGGTGCACTCGCGGCGCGATGGCAAGCGCTCCGAGCGGCGCCGCTGCGAACATGAGAAGCTTACTGCGACCTTTATAATATTAGTATTGATCTCTCACAGGTGTAAGCGCGTTCGCGGCCCGATGGCAAGCGCTCCGGGCGGCGGCGCTGCGCATGTGCTTCGCGTACTGGCGCGCCTCTCGCGGCGAGGCGGCGTGCGCGGTGCGCGTCGTGGCGGCCTTTTTATCTCGATATTCTCACGGGAACGGAAACCGCGGACGGCCGCTAGTTAATAATATTAGAAAAGATATCTAGAATGTGACTAGAGTAAGAAAGAGTCGCGGGCACTTTCGACCAATCAGATCGCTCGTAGACCACAGATTACTAAATAGTTACTATGTAACAGATAGTGCACTTCGCTAAGTTAAATAGCAACTCTAACTATAACGCAATAAAGTAGAATTTAGCTTGTACGGTGCAAATTACGAACGGCCACTTGTTGCATCTCTTTCTATCGCAAATATTCTAGCTCTTTTGCGGACCTAATTTCTATGGATTTGCATCGCCGGCGTTGCCGCCGCGTTTTCAAGCCGACACGGGGAGTGGAATAGGCCTGGCGTGACTTAAGGCGACGTGCTGATTGGTTGGAAGGAGCGTGACATAGAGTTGCGGCAAGTTGTGCAAGCCCTACATTATGGATCTCGTGCAGGTGTAGGTGCATTCGCGGCGCGATGGCAAGCGTTCTGAGCGGCGCCGCTGCGGACATGAGAAGCTTACTGCGACCTTTATAATATTAGTATTGATCTCTCACAGGTGTAGGTGCATTCGCGGCGCGATGGCAAGCGCTCCGAGCGGCGCCGCTGCGGACATGAGAAGCTTACTGCGACCTTTATAATATTAGTATTGATCTCTCACAGGTGTAGGTGCATTCGCCGCGCGATGGCAGGCGCTCCGGGCGGCGGCGCTGCGCACGTGCTTCGCTTACTGGCGCGCGTCTCGCGGCGAGGCGGCGTGCGCGCTGCGCGTGGTGGCGGCCGGCCTCGAGCCGCGACAGTTCACGGACCTGTTCGACACGTGGCTGGAGCACGACGACGCGGCCGACGCTAACATCGCGGTAGGTGACAGTTTTTTAACGGGTTTACACTTAAGTTTCGGGTGGAGGATACTTTTATTTTATTGTAATTGACTACGGTTTTGATTTAGATATGTCAGTCAAAGTTGGGGTTGGCAACCGTCATTGTGGCGCTGCGATCGTTGGTTAAAAAAAACTGTCAATCAATTGTGTTTGTTAATATACATACTTCTCATTGAAAATTAATAGGCATGTATTCTAAGATTTTAACTCTTACTGTATTAATGTTCTATTTGTAAGTAATGATGTTTCTGTCTGCGAAAACTGATTAAGGCATAATTTGTTCTAAATTTTTTAACTAAAATTTATTTTTGTATTATGCTGTTTGTTTTCCTTGAAATATCAAATAAAAATAAAATAAAATAAATAAAATAGGGGCTAATAACATCTCTCTTGAAGTGAATTATTTTATATAAAATCGTAAAAAAGTCCAATATGTTAGATTTCTAACATTTCAAATTATCCACCTTTTTCTCTTTCGTCGACGCACCCGCCGTCTTAATTCCCCCTTTAACTCAGAAACATGCCAGGACCAGTAAATTTTTCCATATATCCTGCAACCAGATTATCACACAATATCTCTTTAGTAAAATGACACACTGTCAAACGATCGCCATTTAGGAACCAACTAACACATCGCCATCTAAAAATACGTTTGCGTTGCCAACCCCATTTTTGCTTTTTTGGGTCGTTCTGTATTATAAAAAGTAAAAAATCGATTCCAAATGAAAATCATTTTCAACTTATTCAGATAAAAAATACCAATCTGATTACCTTAGAAAGGTATTAGCATTTTCATAGAAAGTTGAATCATCTAAAAAAAAGGGAAAAAGAAAATTTCAGTTGACATATTTGTTGTTTTGATATTTGAAAATATATAGCTTTTTACAATCGAGCAAAGTATAAATACAATGGTGGTGGTACTTCTAAACCATAATGAAGTGATGAAAACAACAGTCTAATCAAATCTCTCAACGTTCTTTCTAACTTTTATGACAACTTGATCGTCTCGCTGAAAAGAAAAAACCCAACCTAACTTATAACTATAACCTCTTCCGCTTCCCACACTGTAAAAAGCCCCGCACTCACGCTTGCGCACTGTACATTGCAGCACGGGTATAAGGCCGGCGACGCGCTCTGCGGCGACTACGAGCTATCTCGCCTCACGAGCAAGGCCGCCGTACTACCGCTAGCGGAGTTGCAAAGGAGACCGTTGCCCGACCACGTTGACCCCAACCACTTGGAGAGCCACCTCTCGGAAGCTGACTTCACGGTACGGGATTGTAGACCTTATATCTCACAGTTTAAGACGTTTCACTAGCAAGGCCGCCGTACTACCGCTGGCTAAACTACAGCGAGGCCTTTACCAGACAACCACTTGGAGAGACACCTCTCGGAAGCTGACTTCACGGTACGCGATTGTAGACCTTATATCTCAGAGTTTAAGACGTCTCACTAGCAAGGCCGCCGTACTACCGCTAGCGGAGTTGCAAAGGAGACCGTTGCCCGACCACGTTGACCCCAACCACTTGGAGAGCCACCTCTCGGAAGCTGACTTCACGGTACGGGATTGTAGGCCTTATATCTCAGAGTTTAAGACGTCTTACTAGCAAAGCGGCGAACTACCGCTGGCTGAATTACAGCAGAGGCCTTTACCAGACCACGTTGACCCCAACCACTTGGAGAGTCACTTCTTGGAAGCTGACTTCACGGTACGCGATCGTAGACCTTATATCTTAGACTTTTAAGACGTCTCACTAGCAAGGCCGCCGTACTACCGCTAGCGGAGTTGCAAAGGAGACCGTTGCCCGACCACGTTGACCCCAACCACTTGGAGAGTCACCTCTCGGAAGCTGACTTCACGGTACGCGATTGTAGACCTTATATTCTCACTAGCAAGGCCGCCGTACTACCGCTAGCGGAGTTGCAAAAAAGACCGTTGCCCGACCACGTTGACCCCAACCACTTGGAGAGTCACCTCTCAGAAGCTGACTTCACGGTACGCGATTGTAGACCTTATATCTCAGAGTTTATGACGTCAACTAGTTGTTAACTAGTACGGCAACATTGCTAGCAATGCTGCCGTACTACCGTTGCCAGGCTGAACAACAGCGGACGCCTTTGCCAGACCACTTGGAGAGTCACCTCTCGGAAACTGACTTCACGGTACGCGATTGTAGACCTTATATAAAAAAAAAAAAAAAAAAAATCAGAGTTTAAGACGTCTCACTAACAAGGCCGCCGTACTACCGCTGCCAGGCTGAACAACAGCGAAGGCCTTTGCCAGACCACGTTGACCCCAACCACTTGGAGAGTCACCTTTCGGAAGCAGACTTCACGGTATGCGATTGTAGACCTTATACTCCTAGATTTTAAAGTAGTCTGTCTCACTAGCAAGACCGCAGTGTTACTGCTGTCCTTATTTTTAATAATCATTTTTAATTGTTTTTTGTGCAGGTGTAGTCTGTCTCACTAGCAAGACCGCAGTGTTACCGCTGTCCTTATTTTTAATAATCATTTTTAATTGTTTGTTGTGCAGGAGGCCTTCGGGATGACCAAAGAAGAGTTCTCCGCGCTGCCGGCCTGGAAGCAGACGAACATGAAGAAGGACGTCGGCCTGTTTTGACACGGCGGCGTCGCCATCTATACACATTTTGATACAAAACGCAGCTATTTCGTACTTTTTTACCCAGTAATATTGAAGGATTTGATACGATTTAACTATAAGAAGCACGCTTTAAATCTCTATAGTGATTGAAACGTTTTGTACTAACCGAATGTAACTATGTATTCGTAAACGTGATATTTTCATGTAACCGCCGTAGATTAGGCAAGTAGCGATGGATTTGTATGTTGGAATTGTTTACCACGGGCGGCTCGTCCCGGCCCACGAGTGACACGCCCCTGTAAATAGTCGTTTTAATATAATATTTATTATTTTGTAACGTTCCTCTATTCGTATAAATTTATTTTAACATTGTAGTATGAATTTCGTAATCTTAATATTTTTATTAATTTTATTATTGAAGTTGGTTTTACTGTCCCCAACTTGCTGGCGTGGGTGTGACAAAGTTACAATGTTATCATGGTGATATTATTCTATTTGGATTGACATATTGTCAAACGGTGCGTCGAGACAAAGCTCCAGGGCCCCGATCGCGGTAATTCTATGACGCAATAGTCAAGTGTACGTGAAGTTGACGTGCAAAACTGTTTTTGATAACGCGCGGCGCACTGTCAAGCGACAACGTTTTCTGTTCCGGTGATAATCTTTGGAACTAAAACAGTTTTCATACGACAGTCTATTTTGACAGCTAATTTCGTATTGCAAGTGGTTCCTCTGTCACGGATGTCACCGGATCGGACAGGATTGTAGGACTATAGGTTTGCGTGACGTGTGCGTCGTTATATCATTACGGCAATACGAAGTCAAACGTCAAGACCCAAACGCGATGAAGACGCGCTTCATAGAATTACGGCGATTGGCCCGCAGCAGATGCAGTGTTTGACAATATCGGACTGTTTTAGAGCAAATGTATTGGTTCAGTGTGGTTATCTGTTATAAATCGCTAGATTTACAAACACTTCTATTGTACGCTTTAGGGTAGGCTTACGATCTGTGACGGTTGGGATTTTATACAAATAAAATAACATGTGATATACAGAATACCGCTTTGCTAACATTAGTAATCCTCTGTAACATTAAGTAAGCGTTTGTATGCTATTGTGACTGTCACAGAGTATCTATGTTAACGACATCACATATCTAATCAAATTGATGCTACTCTTTTTATACTGTGCGTAAGGTGGACCATATTTTGATATATTTAACCTAACTGTATCTCTTAATCGGTTTTAACTTTGCTTAGAACTGTGACTTATATATACATTTTGACCACATGATTTGACCTTGTTTTTGTTGCTATTTGCGCCATTGACTGATTGAAAGGAGGAAGGAACGAAGCAGACGAGCGTTGTCGAGGTTACCACTTAGTAACGATAAGGTGGTTATTTTGTTCAAAATCTATTACGTAAATAACATTGCTGTATTTATATCGTTTCCTACGGTGCTCAAGTACTGAGTAAAACGCTCGTCTGTTAAATAAATTATACGTATTGTCGGCCATTAAAGACTATTTAAAATAATAATGAGATAATTTTCCAAATTGTTAAAACAACTTCTAGCCTTAAAAAGTAATTTTTCTACTAAATAACTTTTGTTTCTTTTAACTAACGTTTATTTCATTTCCTATCTCACAATTTAAATATTTTTAGCATAATTGTACCGTGTTTGGCCGACGACGACTCTATTATTTTTAACGCTGTTGCTATGTTATGTATAACTTTAGATGTTTATTTTTTATAACTAGCGTTAATAATATTCTACCGTGATCTTAACGGCTGGTTGGTAATGAAAAAAAAATGCCAGTATTTTGAAATGGTTTCTACTGCCAATGAATAGAGTAAAAATGTAACAATCGAGTCAATATCTTAAGTTAATTGTTTCAAAATAATATACGAATGATATTTATGTCCCGATTGCATTTACGGCGGATCTTAGAAGCGCCTGAGACATAAAAGTACGTATCTCTCAAATTCAATGTATAATGTTTTGCTTTGGTTGTGTTACTTATACCTATGATTATTATTGTATTTGAGATTCATTTTGTATAATAATGTAATAAATCGCTAAATTGGTAAAAATCATTTTTATTAAACTATATACCTTCCCTCTAGTAGGCACTAGAGCACGGCGGAGCATGGACTATATATTTTAAAGGATTTGCAAGAAAAGAACATGATTTTGGTCTCGATTGTATTTCGAGTGAAACCCCACAAACGACACAAATCGTAGTTTTCGACAGGAAAGTATCGTTTTTGTTTGACATAAAAACAATCCAAGCAATAAAATAACTATTATTCCGTGGCAGCATTTATAAGAAGAAAAGCGTTAGTCAGATGATTGAGTATAACCGCGCCTCTGTGATCTAGTGGTTCACACCACTGATTTCAGACCAAGAGGTCCTGGGTTCGATTCCCAGTGGGGGTAAATACTGTACTTATTCGGTTTGGTTGGCGGTATGACTTGTTCTTAGTCCGCCTGGCTAGCTACCACCATCTTATCTAAGTCTGACGCCATAACAATGATGTTTTCAGCATTATTGTGTTCCGGCAGTTAGAGATAAGATAGCCAGTTCCTCAGTGATTGAGGATTCCGGGAGTAGTGCGCTTCCACCTTCAGCCTTATCACTACTTGACATCAGGTGTGATGAAGGCCGGCCTCATTTCCACCTGCAAGTAAGTCTTCTGCGATAAATGTCCGACAGTCTGTCCGATAGCAACTTGCAAGTGTAAACACGTGTTTAAAAAAAAATGAGTAAGTATTTAAAATATTTTCAAAAAAAACCCGTAAAAATCAATTATTATGAAAAACCAAACAATAGTTGAGAAAACTATGAAGTTTGGCGGCAACTGTAAAAAAAACAGGAGGGTATGCGCCAGAGCACAGATAACTAAATAGTTTTACGCATATAGGTACGTCGGAGTGCACATGGCCGTTCCTTCAACTCATGGAGCTAGACTTAATACTGAGGTAACTGGAGTTCTCACCCTGAATAAAAAAGTGTACCCAGCAAATTTGACATTTAGTACGTAGTGGCTGTCTCATACGACCATACGTATTTTTTTAAAGTGTAGGTGAGACGGAAGACAGCCACTGTGTAATTTGTGGTCACAAAATAGTGTTAGTACTGCACTCTCCAGTTACCTCAGTATTAAGTCTAGCTCCATGCTTCAACTCGACACCACCAGCGTGACCTGAGCCACAGATTACTAAATAGTTACTACGTAACAGATAAATTACTCCATAGAAAATGTTCGATAGGTACCTACCCCGTTATTATACTACTTTTTCTGCCGCGTACAAAAATGCACCTACAGCTTTGAGTATAATGTAATAACGTTTTAATCATTTCAATCGGTCCATCCGTCTTCGAGTAATCGGTGGACATACACAAAAAAAAGAAAAATAAAACATACATACAGACGAATAGAGAACCTCCTCCTTTTTGATTTAGAAGTCGGTTAAAAAGTGGTGTATAGCAGAACTCGGGGTAAAACAGTTCGTATAGTAGAGTCCGTGTGGCACGCCACGATATGGGAGGCGCTGATGTCGTTGGTGAATATTCCCTTATTCCCTTGTACGGACAAGGCCATCAGTTGAGGCGCGTACTCTATAGACCGTGCGAATGTAGTACAAATTCTATGATCTGAGCCAGCCAAGACTAAGGTCTTTGACCAGTGTGTGTTGCCAGTTATGACTTATGGAAGCGAGACGTGGTCTTTTACTATGGGTCTCATAAGAAGGCTCAAGGTTACCCAGCGAGCAATGGAGAGAGCGATGCTTGGTATTTCCCTGCTCGATCGAATCAGAAATGATGAGATCCGCAGGAGAACTAAAACGACCGACATCGCTCGAAGGATTGCTCAGTTGAAGTGGCAGTGGGCGGGACACATAGCGCGGAGAACCGATGGCCGTTGGGGCGGAAAGGTTCTCGAATGGCGACCGCGAACCGGACGACGTTCCGTTGTTCCCCTACAAGGTGGTCAAGGTCGCGGGAAGCTGCTGGATGCGGGCAGCGCAGGACCGATCGTTGTGGAGATCCTTGGGAGAGGCCTATGCCCAGCAGTGAGTGTCGTACGGCTGAAATGATGATGATGATGATGAGCCAGCCCAACAGCATATAATACAGCTTCTTGATGTGCTAGCCTTTGCGCCCTAATTATATTGCTCTGCTGGCAGCGCGTGGTCAGACCATATAGCCTGACAGGATTGAAAGGTAGAAACCCTTTATTTTATAAATCTCAATAAAAAAATAAACCAGACGCTTCAGTTTGTATATTATCTCACTCACATATTTACAAAATTGCACAAAGTGAACCTATTCTTTAGCACTTACAGTATTTTAAATAAATAACCTAGCTACCTATAACTAAGCCTACGACTACATCCCTACTGCATTACAAGAAAACGTTCCTTGAGGAAAGTTTTGAATGCTCCAGCATCTTAAAAGCTGATCCTGATCATTTTCTTCATAAACCTTTTTAGTTTATTATCAACAATTTCACTGTCTTCGTCGTCATCACCTTCACTATCATCATTATCATCGTCGTCGTTCGTTTCTTCTTGTCTGAAAGGAACGATTTCGATACTTTCGTCACTATCGTAAGATTCTTCATCGTCATTTTCCTCTGCATCCTGTTCTTCTTGTTTTGTTGCCTTTACAGCCCTTAATTTCAAATTATCATCGTTTTCTTCTTCATTATCATCTTCCGCTTCATTTTCTTCTACATCTTCGGTCTCTTCTTGTTTCACTTTGCGTGGCAATACAGGGTCGTCTTCATTTTCAGCATCATCATCATTTTCGTCGTCATCATCGTCGTCTTGTTCATCATCAACTTCCTCTTGCTTTTTTTTCTTAGTATCTTCTTCATTTGCATCATCATCTTTATCGTCATCTTCGTCGTCCTCTTCATCATTTACTTCCTCCTGCTTCTTTTTCTTAGACTCTTCTTCATTTGCATCATCATCATCCTCGTCGTCATCATCGTTGTCGTCATCATCTACTTCTTCCTGTTTGACTTTTCTCGCCTCTTCAAAAACGTCTTCGTCTTCTTGTTGCTTTAGATTTCTGTCTTTGATAAATTTGACGATGGAATCCTCATCATCAGTGTTGTCTTGAGTGTCTTCTTCAGGAATTTCATCCTCGTTTTCTTCTTCAGGCTCGTCTTCATTTGACTCACCTTCTTCCGGTTGCTCTTCGGGATTTATTTGTACTTCTTCGCCTTCTGGTTGTTCTTCCTGAGAGTTTTCTTCTTCTGGTTGGTTTTCTTCAGCGTTTTCTTCTTCTGGTTGGTCTTCTTCGGGAGTCTCTTCCTCAGGTGCTGCCTCTTCCGGAATTTCTTCCTCTGGTGCTGCTTCTTCAGGTATTTCTTCTACGTTGTCATCATCTTGAGTTTCTGGCTCACTGTCACGTCCCTGCTCTAATCCTTCTTCTTCAGTTGTTACTTCATCGTCTTCTTCTTCTGGAGCCTCTTCTTCCGGTTCCTCTTCAGGCTCTGGTTCAGGTTCAGGCTCAGGCTCAGGTTCAGGCTCAGGTTCAGGCTCAGGTTCAGGCTCTGGTTCTGGTTCCAGGTCACAGCCCGCGGGAGGTGTTGATCCATCGCATACCTAAAAATAACAGATAATAATTTAACGGGTAATAACAACTTTAATAGGTACATAAATAAGAAGTTGCTGTACATACGATTTTCATATGATTATCTAGATTTCTGTTCTACTGTTGTATCTAATTGCCTTTAAATGTCAATGTTAAATAAAGTTTGCAAGTATTTCGTGTCGAGAAATCATTCATTACCTATTCCTCAGTTTTTTATTTCAATAATTTCTTGCATGTATCATGGAAACTGATAAATAAATTAAGCCGTTAAAAATGCCGGTCCTTACCTGATCATCTTCATTGAACCATGTGCCACTAGGGCACTCCATCAGATAGGACTTTCCATTGTAGCACTGGAAGTACTGGAAGCAGTTGTGTATGCTGGCGATGCGCAGGAAGTTCTCCTGGCCTGAACACAGCGACTCCGGGTCCTGTCTCAGTGAGATCGACAGGCCGGAGCTGCAGGCCAGAGCTGCCGCGAAGCAGAGCAGGGCGAGTGCACCTGGGGACGGAATAGTCAAGAAATCAACACATCAAATCATCACCCAGTCCAGATCTACGCTGCGCGAAGTAAACGCGTTTTGACATACATCGTCTGCTAGGTATTTGTGGTCCGCGTTTTATTAGCTCTACATTGATAGTGATGTAATCGAAACCGCTGTCGAAATTCGCCCTTTGTGGACAAGTGCTTAGTGCAGAGCAACTGTTAGGTAGTTTTATATAGTGCTATTTTTTAACACCATCTAAAATATACTACTAGCCTTCCGCCCGCGGCTCCGCCCGTGTGGGCTACACGACGCTATCCCCTTGGGACGGTGATAATTTTCCGGGATAAAAAGTAGCCTATATTCTTCCTAGAGTCTCAAACTATCTCCATTCCAAATTTTATCAAAATCGGTTCAGCCGTATTGATGTGAAAACGGAACATACAGACAGACAAACAAACAAAGATATATGTACACATTTTCGCATTTAAAATATCAGTAGGGATAATCTTTGCAGAAAATTACGAAAACGTGTTTCTTCCTTTATTATCACCCCAGTTGTAAAATATTATTTTAAACCATTCAAAGCAAAGTATGGTCTCGGGGTTCTGACACACACTAATATTTGCATTTGTTTCAACCATAAACTTATTATACTTTACCCCTAGTATAAATAAGTTTATGGTTTCAACTAACCTTGATGAAATTCACTTGTTTGAGTGATGGATCGATAAATATCTCAGAATTGTCATTTCTTTAAATCGTATATCAAATTCAAGCAAGACTAGATAAGCGAAATCTTGTGTTTTCTCCGTGTCAATAGATTACTACAAATTCAAAACGCAATCTTTGTAGAATCAAATATAATATTAAACAACTGACAAAATTACCGACAGTTTTTTTATGTTTAAATAACAAAGACATTTAACATTATACCTGAACAAGAATTCTAGGTCTAAAACTCGCTTCTCCAAGTGTGCGTAATTGAAACGCCTCTAAAAATAAATACTCAGAGATACTTAACACTTAACGATTCATTAGGACTTTTGAACTTTATTGTTTAACACAGTGTCCTCTTCAACAGTCTTATTAATTACAAATTTTAGGTAAGTACCTACCTAGGGAAGTTTCGAATCTTACGTAACAATGTGAAGCTTCTGAAAGCTATTATTATTACCTGAAAGTTCGCGATACTAATGGATGGCTCTTGTTGTATCTTAATCGAGCAGAATTACAGGTACAAATTAAGTTACAACTTTGATAGTATATCTTAATCAATTTTGATAGTCTCTTGATACAATTTCTTAACATAGGTAATATATTTCAGTCATCCATCATTCATCGGCCCAAGTCGATTTTCAATATTGTGATAAACAGTCTACTAAATTTACGTTTTTTTTTCTACTTAGACCACCGGCAAGCATTTGTCTTTACCTAACCAGCCTGTTAAAGGCTTACCCAAAAACAATACTAATCCTGATGTTATAATACAAAGTTATCACAGAGCTTGATTGTGTCATTTCTCATTTTATCGCAGTACGGATTAAATCATTATTTGAAGTGTATTCCGAATAAAGATATAAGTAGGCAGTAGAGTTTTCTTGTTGTTATAATTTGGACCCATCCCATTTTTTTACTAAGTTTCATCTTAAAAATGACAATGACATTCGAAGGATAAGCAAATTAGATAGGTAAAAGTAATTCGATAGTGGATGATCCGTCACAAATCGCGTAAGTTATAATAAATTTCTTATAAGCTAGATTGTCAACGCCCAGGCCCAACGCCCGCAAAGGGGCGTTACCGCCTGCTTTGAGAATGACTGTCGGTTTGTAACTAAAAGTGTAGGTACTTTTCGACTTTCGCAATACGGTATTTTACTGGTTTTTTTTTTATTTCTTTAAAATGATTTTCGAAATATTAGCTACACAAAACAAGTTTTCATTTTGAATTATCTTGAATATTTTCAAAGATATAGGACTTCAAACTTTATAATTAGACAAGGACAGGACGCTATCTTAGTGACGTCAGTGAGTTAGTAGCGTCATAGTCACGCCATAGAAGATTTCGTTTTAGAAAGAGACAGCTATAGTCAAAATCAAACAGACTATAATTCTTTTATTATAAAACAGATTCAAATTATTTTTTCACATTTGGTATTCTTAATTGCAATATTTTTTAACGTCATCATTAAATATCTACATTTCAACAACAGTAAAATACCCTATTGCTAGTTACAGCTTAGTCTCTTTCAATAGATAGACATAAGTAACAGAAACTGTGGTTTACGGCCATGGTTAGAAAAAAAACGGATTTTTGCATAAACAAAAATGGTGCGCTCAAATCGTTCCTTAGTTAACTGTGAGTTCTTCAAAATTATCTTGTTGCTTTAAATAACAAAGCTTTGAAAGAAACGCCGGAATCCGTGAGAACCCCTTAGAGGCTTAGACCTTGGACCTATTAGGTAGGTACTCTTTGTGAGCGGCTGACTGACTCTGAGCGGCGCAGCCTTAGACCGCTATCATCGTTCGCTGCGGCTAAGCTGCTCTCTGAATGAGTCGGCAAGCGAAACGCCGTAAACTGCGTAGAGTAGCTGTATGGATGGACACTCCATTTGAAATGTATAGGGGGCGAACTAGAAACAAACAGCTGCTAACTGCACGCCTATTTGGAACACGACCGTAGTGAGTTTAAGTGTTCGGGTGTAACTTGTATGATATTAAAGAGCTGTGTAAAATAACTTACTTTTCATGTTGACCGCTGTGCTAGCGTCTATGTAGCGATCGACTTCAGGAGTAAGTGAGGCCCACGGATGAACATCAATTTTATCGAGACCGACCTATCTCGGAGGCTGATAACGTCCACGAAACTGCTAGATAATAAGATGTAGATATGTCCGTCAAACTGCCTATTATCTGCTACTACTTACTTTGAATAGGCTTAGGGTTTGGTTCCGCTGGCGCTTCCAATCCAAGGTTCTTTTACCTAAATCTATTTCTTGATAATCCTACTCAGTTTTCTCCATCACCTGATGAAGGTTTTCAAATCAATTCATTTATTCTGTAGGAGAATAAGTATTCATTATCATCATAGCCTTCAGTAGTCCACTGCTGGACATAGGCCTCCTTATTCGAACGATCCACAATCACAAAGGGCGGCTGCTAGCGACTTGCAGCCAACGGCTGCTGGTCAAAGTTGGAGGTCTTCCCACGATTCGTCGTCCAGTTCGTTGGTTACCACTTAAGAACTTTTCTTTTTTTTCTGCTTTCTGCGGATATCCTCATTACTTAATTAGTAAATAGTAAACAATTCGTATTATCTCAAAGAAAGTAATCTAATAAGAATTGAGTAATAACCTTGAACCAATAAAATAATCAAATCCCTACTAATTATTTCTACATAAAAATGTCAAGGCTGTATTTTACCACTTTAAGCAGCATTTGTTTTTATGTTGTCAATCTTTCCACACGAGTAGCCTATGGCTTGACTATACTCAAAAAGCGTACAATGCCCAGCGAATTCAATATAAGTACTTAATAGTTTATTCAGGATACTGTTGGGGCTGCCCAGGTTTTGTAGTGCATCAGGAATGTTTGCAGAAGTGCGCACCGATGATTTCTACGCAATCATACGGGAGAGTTGCTTCCTTGATGGGCCGCGTTTTAACAGTGCCACAACAGTGCCAATAATTTCCCAAAATTTTGACTGCCCCATCCTGAAGCACTAGGCGGGTCTTGTAAAGGGGGTTCGGTTTCGGTCTTATTCAGTGTTTTCAGTGTGTTAATTTTAATAAGGTGTTTAATTTGTATCTCTCTAACATAGATTATAAGTTGTTATTGTTACCAACAACATTTTTTAGTTTGGTATTCAATCAGATTAAATGCTTCATGCATGTAATCTGATTAAATACCAAAATAAAAAATTATATATCCACAACGGCATTGATTGAATTCGGCATTTATATACCCGCGAGCATTTTTAAACTGACACCGCCGTATGTAAACGGACGAATATACTATTTGCCTGCGACATGCTCATTTGATTATTGTATCTTTCTGCTGCAGCAATAGAACTGTCCCTTAAACGTTTACCGTAACTTAAGAACATGCACTGTCGTCCAGACAGTGCATGTTCTTAAGAATGTCGCGATTTTGAACTCGCGTGCTTTGTTATACCTATATACCATCTACATTTAGGTATACACGTGTGGAGTGGACATGTTACGTACCTAAGTAGTACGAGTAGAATCCATTTAGTATCTATGTCCCACTTCAGAGTCAACACTGTACCTAATTCGATCTCTGTGCCAAATTTCGTCCGAAACCGTTCAGTTGGTACGATTGTACCTACTTCACTACATAGTATAAAACAAAGTCGCTTTCTCTGTCCCTATGTCCCTTTGTATGCTTAAATCTTTGAAACTACGCAACGGATTTTGATGCGTTTTTTTTAATAGATAGAGTGATTCAAGAGGAAGGTTTATATGTACTTTTTATCCCGATATTCCCACGGGAACGGGAACCACGCGGGTGAAACCGCGGGCGGCCGCTAGTACTCAATAAAAGAAACTTCGATCTATTTCGATTTATTTTATTTTTAGCAAGGAACAACATACAGCCAGTATAAATAAAATTATATTAATAAACTAGCTGTTGCCCGCGACTTCGTACGCACGGTAAAGTGACTTTTGTATTTGTTTATTTTATGTGTAATCTACACTTCCTTCCAGTGACCGCAAGGTTTTATGTGTGTGTATATGGGTGTAGGTCTCGGAAGCGCGGGATTCAGTGTTGCGCTCGCGATTGCTTGTTAACCGAGCTTCACGGTCCTCATCGGTTTCAAAAGCACGAAGTAACCTCATCCTCTTAGCTGACCTAGAGCCTTGCGATAAATTACTATTTTTTTTCTAGGTATTTCAAATAACAATAATGGTAATCAAATCACAATAATCAATGTCCGTTTTCCAACAATTCAAATTGATCTACAAATCAATAAATCGAAATCTAATTAAAGTATTATTTTTAATTCATTAAAATCACAATAACTGAGTTTTCTCTGGGTGTCAGCCGTCAAGAGTTAGCAATTTAATATTGTCCCACACTTCTGTCTGTTCCGGTGACAGCCGTGGCAGAGGAGCCACTTGCAATACGAAATTAGCTGTCAAAATGGACTGTCCTGTCGTATGAAAACTGTTTTAGTTCCAAAGATTATCACTGCAACAGAAAAGCACGTAAGAAGCCATCATGTTAGTAGCTTTGTAGTGATAACAAACTGTAAAGTATTTTTTTATTGATTGATAGGCAAGCGCTTGTCCGCTATCACGCCCCTAAGCGTTCGTTGATGCGATCTACGATGAATCGCGCTTGCCTAATGCCATATTCTGTGCTAATGCTGCGTACACACCGGACAAACAAAGGCCAACGAACGCCATCAAAGAGGTTCTGTTTTCCCCTCTGTCTCAATCAGATGATCAGAAACTCCGAATGTGAACTGGAATCGCTCCCAGTAATCCTTTACCTAGCTTTAGATTGATCTTCGAAGGCTAGAAACGTGAAGCGAGCAATGCCTGATGTCATTCGTTGGCGTGCGTGGGGCCGCCGCCCGCCGGTCCGTACACAGTCTAAAAGGTACCGGTATAAAATATACTAAGAAGAAACCAGTCAAGAGCCAGTCGGATTCGCGCCCCGAGGGTTCCGTACCATCTTTTCTTTTATAAAATAGAAAAAACTACAACTGTGCTTCACCCAAAGCGACCTGCGAGTATGTAGGAAGGAGGACATTTTAAACTTAAAAATGTTTTCATCGGCGTGGCATATTCGTCCGAGAATTCGCGATGTAGAATATTGCAGTTTTTGGTCAGCTCCATCTCTTGACCGATAGTGGAACTAATATAATTTTTGTTCATGATTTCTGAAAAAGTTTACTATTTAGAGACATTGTTTTATTTTTCCTGTAATCTTTACATAAACTTCTACTTATCACCTAAAATAATTTCAGATTTTTCTCTATGCAAACTTCGGAAATAAGGGGGGGTGGGGGATGGTATTTTTTTACATTTTTCATCATAATTCAAAAACTATGCGGCTCAATACAAAAAGAAAAAATATTGAGAGTGTGCAAGCAGCGCTCTATTATATGATACCCTTAATGTCCTAGTAGTCGTACTTAAAATTTTTAAGACCCCCTTTCAGCCCCTATTGAAGAAAAAATATAAATATTTTTATTTGTCTCTTATTTGCAAAATAGTTGGGCAAACGTCGTCTAAAACTATTCCAAATTTCAAGTTGATATCATTAGTAGTTCTCGAGATATCCAGCTGTGACAGACAGACAGACTTAGTCGCACCATAAGGGTTCCTTTTTTCCAGTTTTGTTCGGAACCCTAAAAATCATCATTATGATTAAATCATTATTTGTCTTAAGCATGGTATTATTGAATTGGTACATTATTGAATTATACAAATAATGGAAAATATCCAAAAATTGGTTATATGTCTAAGTAATACACAGAAAAAAACTCTTTTACAAACTTTTGACCTCGAATCATAAAATTTGGCAAACTTCAGATCTTACAGTACAAATAAAGGTAAAAAATAATGGGCATTTATAGTTTAATCACTAAAAAAACTAATACAAACTTACATTTGTAGTTAATTTCATACAAAATGTGAGTCAGTTTGTCTATGTTTTATAAGATGTCAAGAAATTTTCCCACAATAAAAGGTACCCTATATGTTGAACCAGGTTATAAGTTATTACTACACAAAATTTGGTAAAAATCCGTCCAGTAGTTTTTTCATGAAAAGCAAACATACAAACAGACGCCCGCAAATATAAGTTGGTAAACGTTTTTTTTAATATAAAGAAATTTTCCCGCAATAAAAGGTACCCTATATGTTGACCCAGGTTATAAGTTATTACTACACAAAATTTGCTAAAAATCCGTCCAGTAGTTTTTGCGTGAAAAGCAAACATACAAACAGTCGTTATCAACGTTTTTTTAAATATAAAGAAGTTTTCCCGCAATAAAGGGTACCCTATATGTTGACCCGGGTTATAAGTTATTACTACACAAAATTTGGTAAAAATCCGTCCAGTAGTTTTTGCGTGAAAAGCGAACATACAAACAGACAAACAGACAAACAGACAAACAGACAAACAGACAAACAGACAAACAGACAAACAGACAAACAGACAAACAGACCAACAGACAAACAGACAAACAAACTAAAATTTTATTATCTATCGTTTTGGGGTCAATATCCTGTACACATCACATAGCAGTAATTATTTTTAAAAAATATTCCATGTACAGACTTTTTTTCCGTTTCTGTTTTATTATATGTATAGATATAAGTATGCTAATGGCTGATATAGTATGCGGAAGTTCATTAGTAAGTAGGCTTACATTACCTAATTATGGTTTACGCCCGTCATTTCTAATTCATGCAATAAAGATTAAATAAATGAATGAATCTCTTGCTCAAGATACCTTACCGAAGACACAGGAAATATATATGCTGTGTTTATATATAAACTGTGCCGAAGATCTGTTAGCAAAATATCTCTTATTTTCATGGACATATTAAGTAAATATGCTACATACAATCCTTCATTTACGTAGATTATATTATTATCGTATCCGGCTGCAAGCTAAGATTTTTTGTTGATATTTAAGTAATTTTTAGGTTGCTAATTTCAACAAACTTTTAGTAGTTGTAGAAGTAAAGTCGTATTGAGTGACCTTCAAAACGAATCACTTTTAGGAATTGATGTCAGAATACTCTACCGAATTAAAGTAAATCAATTTATTATACTTACTTGAAAAGTTGGAACACAACATGGTGATAAAACAAGCGAGCATTCCTCACGGATTTACAGCGAAGTAAACGGATTAAACGGCAGAGGCCTTTAATGTTAAAATGCGAAGTTAACGATAAAACTTTAATCAAATTTACTATAATTAATTCGGTTAACTAACAACTAACTTTGTAGGGGCGAATCTTGTCAATAGGATTAAATACGAGTAGGTATGCTTGAACTTGAATTAAGATCTCATTAGCCCTAGCACGAAAACTCTCGATATGGTAGGTAATCGTGATAGTAATTAAACATTTATTTCTTTCATCACAAGCTTACATTAGGTATTGATATGATAACACCTTCGATTTATATGATCGAAGGATAACACTTAATTTGTAACACACAGATCGATAGAATACAATAAATTAAAGTTTGTTTGAGACTTAGGTATACCTGAGCTAGATAAAAATCTGAGTTAAAGCCCATCAGGCTCCCACTACCTCAGACAAACTTCTGCGAGATTTAGTCACCATGCTTATTAATTACATTTAAAATGAACGAGAAAAGTTTGCTATTAAACTACGAAAACGAGACCGAAAGAGGCGCTGCTCTAGTTTTTATACAAAATAATAATACGATCCCGAATGTCCCGATCGATAGTTTTTCGTGCTAGTTAGTGCTAAATTTTGATTTCTAAAGTTTCGACGCATCGCAGGCGGTGTGGGTGTGGCCGGTACAGTGCCACAACCTTTTCTGTTCCGGTGACAGCGGCGCTACGTACGTTTTTCTTTTTTTTTGTAGCAATTTAACCGGCCCTGACTTCTAAGAACTTCAGCCGCCAGCAGCGCTATGGATGGACATCAACTTGACAGCAGAATGACATGAAAAAAAACACACTAGTTTCACATTTTGGCCACCGGCACAGCAAAGTTTGTGGCACTGTATGTCTTGTTATGCTTCAAATTATTTAGTTGACTGTCTTTCACTTATTTTTATCCGCAACGGGGTAGCACTTAACCTTCATCACACCTGATGTTAAGTGAAGAGAAAGGCTCAAGGTGGAAGTGCACTACTCCCGGAATCCTCAACCACTGAGGAACTGGCTATCTTATCTCTAACTGCCGGAACACACTTAGATAAAATGGTGGTAGCTAGCCAGGCGGACTCAATACAAGTTCTACCACCAACCAAACCGAATATAATATGTAGGTACCCCATGGGACCTCTTGAGTCTGGGCCTGATACCGGTGTGGTGTGTACTGTGGTACTATATTGTGAGAATTTAAGACCTCCTTGCTTTGTCTATGGACGATTGATTCTTTATAGTATTCAAATTAATATCGAACGCATTATCATACGCGAGTATTTTGTTTTAGCCCAGACAAGTGTATAATATATTCTTTGGCCCAGAACAATTCCGCCCTTGGCGCTGTAGTAGCAAGTAGTAGTGAGCTTGTCTCGACCAACCATCAGGCCGCAGTAAATAAGTTTCTCTCCCATATTTTCTTTCAATCAGTTCCCACAGATATAAAGCCCTTACGTTTGCTTTGCACTAGACCACAGAGGCGATTACAAGAACCTTTTAGGCCGGGGACACTATTTATCTTTTCATAGCTATGTATCCCACATGGTAAAAGCGTAAGCGAAGCGAAGAGTTATTAATCTATGGTAGAGGCAAAGAATACTATAATATGACTACGTAGTAGAGGGGTCATCAGCTTTTCTTGACGTTCTTCTCCATTTCATTATTTGCTATCTATCTACTGTAGCATCAGAGTCGGTAGCTTGATCATCTCTATATCCTCAGACACCTGAGACACTGGAGTGCTACATTTTTATTTGACATTTTCGAAGATTGTGTAACTATCTACTCAAAACATCAGTGTCATAAGACAGTGACGTTTTAATGCAATCTGTTGGCATTGATAAATCTTTATCTGCACTAAGCCAAAACTCGGACGTATGTGATCACGATATCTTTCTGGTGATGGTCTCCTGTTATCATCGTCTTGGAACAATCTGGTTTAAGATAAGCAAAGGTAGTGCGAGTAATGAGGAATGATGATCTAAGTATTTCATTTGAGTATGTAGGTACAACATTTGTATTTTGTTAACAGTTTTTGTGGCCTATATATTTTTTTTTTTGTACAAAAATTTTGCTGGTTTAAACGATGATTTAAGAATGTAATTGATTGGAATGATAAATACAAGAAAATTATTTGATAAGTAACAATTAAATTGACAAATACCTAAATTTTTCAGCATTATTTTTATTATTCATAGATACCTCTACGTACATATTATTGATATGATCTACCAATTACAATTTCAAATCTTTATCCCAAAATACACATACAAATATTACTTTATAAGCCGTATACAATACTTATCTTATACTAGCTTTCCGCCCGCGGCTTCGCCCGCGTGGACTACACTACGTCATCCCGCGGGAATGTGTTATTTTTCCGGGATAAAAAGTAGCCTATGTTCCTCTCCAAGCTTCAAAATATCAGTATTCCAAATTTCAGCCTAATCCGTTCAGCCGTTTTGGCGTGATTGAGTAACAAACATCCAAACATCCAAACATCCAAACATCTAAACTTTCACATTTATAATATTAGTAGGACTAATGATTGATTCGATAAAATCCGGGATGTAGAAATGAGCGTGGAATAAATTTTAAAGTAAGTAGGTAGGTACCACGTAGAATGGCCGGAAAATTTTATGATATGTTTTGAGCGAGGAAATCAATAAATTGTGTTACAAAAAAGTTGAAGACGATTCACTAGCTGCCACTTGCGACTTTGTCTACCTGGATATTGTTCCAGATCCCGACCCAATACAATGTTTCTTTATACATCATCGTAAATTCTCATTACTTAAAAACCTTTCTTTATAGTCGAATCTTAGGGCCGTATCATAGAACGACACTCAAGTGGAGATCTCTTCTCAAGTATAGGTACCTAGTGTTAGCAAGGGATGAATGTATTCGTTGCATGTATTTGCATCCCTTTCTAACTATACTTGAGAAGAGATTTCTACTTGAGTGTTGTTCTATATTACGGACCTTAAACCATGAAGAAAGGTTTTGGAGGAGTTCTGTTTATTCTAAAAAAATATGATCTCTAGGTGCGTCGTGTTTCTCTGAATGTATTTCCAACAGCCGAAACGAAAACCCCCATATCCACCCATACTCAAATTATCCATTCTCCTTATCCACACATAAAATTGAGATTTTAGTGACGGATTATTATTGTGTCAACATATAAAATGAGACTTCATGTAAGTAAATATAAAATCTGTAGTATTTAAGCTTCGATCAACAATAGTTCTAGATGAAGGCTCACGAACTAAATTAAAACTTTATATGGCCAGACTGACTTTTTTTTTAAACGGAGAAAAAAGGTTACGAATTTCGACTTCCCCTCCCAATCTTAAATGAGATTTTAGATAGCCAAATAATCGAGGAGCTACATTAGCATTTAGAAAATGGACTGTTTGAGCACAAGTGAAAGAAAGAGTCGTAAATGTGGGTCCATATTGTTGTCATGATTCTCATTGCAACACTGCGTTAATACACACGTGCTGCCATATGAAGTTCAATTAAAAATCGCAATAAAGCTCAGTGCTGGGGTGTAACAGGCCCTTTGTGCAAACAACCGATAAAAAGGATTCACGGTTACAATGACGAAATTGGTTATATTAACCCCTGATACGCACGTCGGACCTCGAGTAAAAACATAGGGAAGAATTTTCAATTACCTACAGTCTAAATAATATTTAACACTAACGGCGCCGCGTGGTTCAATCCCCTTCCCTTGAAAATATCTGGATAAAATATATTCAGCCATATACTTACTGTAGCTGTCTACTACTACTAAGAGTGAAAAAACTTTCAAAATCGGTTCAGTAGTTCTAGGAATCAGAATAAAATTTCTTCCTTATTTTTAAAATTACCTAATTCCCAATTTATCTCCAATTAATTGTAGTTTGGGTTTCTGAAAGAAAAATGTGACAGACTGTCAACAGTCTGTTAACAGTCTGTCAGTGCCCATACAAATCTAAACCTAATTGTGAGATAATTTTCGTTTCAGAAACCCAAGGTGCTTTTAATTGGGAATTAATTGTGACAGTCTGTTAGCTAATTTTAATTTTGATTGGCGTTTCAGAAACCGGCGGTTAGTCTGTCACTCTGAATACGCAAAATATTTTTTTTGCTAACACGACGTTAGTACAGTAGGTTGACTGTTGGTCCCGGACTAGCAAATGCACTCTGAATAGCAGGGTAAGTGTTTATAATATTAAGCCTGGACTGGAATACACATGCTACTAAAAAGCACGCTTGTTTGCTACAAGATATTATGCTAATTTTTAGCATGCTCACCGAGTGCGTACATTAACTCATGAAAACACAGACCTCAGAAGCATATTAACTACCTATTAAGAGCATACCTACTTCTTTCTAGCACGTCTGAGATACTAGATGTATGCTCATTAGAGCAGTCAATATGGACGTTTCTTTGCGGAATCGTGTGTGCAATGATAAATTCAGTGATATTATCACTTTCAACACATTTAATACAGAAACTTTTAATGAGAAGGAACCAAAGACGAATGAAAAGAACGGATTTTCTCTCGAAATTTTGCAGTTTCATTCATCCTAATCAATTATTGTTAGTACACATTTGTAAAAACGTTTTATTCAAAAATGCGAGTAAACACTCGTTTCATCAATCCGAGGAAACCCTCAGATTGATGAAACAACTCTGTCCTACAGTGTCAAAAGTGATAGATAAATTTTACGAATCTTGTAGGCCTTTCGGTAGCTTAGATGGTCTGAGCATCGGGCCTCGGGCCGGATTCCGGGCGTGGGTTCGAATCCCACCGAAAGTTACTTACGGGGCAGGTGGTTTTGGATGGAGTTATTCCTATAATTGTTTTTTTTTAACATGAATTTCATATGACTAACATACGTGCATAACGACGATATGTATCCGGAATGCCAATATTTCATGAGTTAACTACTTATCTAAACCAACCTGAGTCAGATCTTATCGTATTGTGTGATTGCTCAAATTGAAGTGTCCTTGAATTTCATATGACTAACATACTAGAAATGTTATTATTTTGTTCTCCCGAAATTTACGTTTTGCATTGAAAAATACTTTCTAAATTATTCCTTTTTAACCCCCGACGCAAAAAGAGGGGTGTTATAAGTTTGTCGTGTGTGTTATCTGTCTGTCTGTCTGAGGCAACGTAGCTCCTAAACGACTGGGCCGATTTTGATGCGTTTTTTTAATTGAAAGCTAAATTAATCGAGGTGGTTCTTAGCTACGTTTGATGAAAATCCATCCGGCCATATACGGAGATGGTTAACTGCCTGCCGAAACGGTAAAAGTAGTGCTTTGACTAAAATAATGTAGGTACACCCTAGGCAAATTTAGGTGCAATAAAAAAAACAAAATGGCGGTAAAAAATACTTTCTGTCTGTACTTATATTCGTAGTGCCTGAACGGATCAAGCGATTTCAATGTGGTTTTTTTTTAAATTTTGAGTGTAATTTAAAAAGGATGAAATAAAAATAAATTTCAAAATTTTAAAAACCCCCGAGGAAAAATGTCAAATAATAAAATTTCACTCTCGGTCGGGGGACCCCCAACGTATAATACACCCTTTCAGTACTTCTCTTTATGTGGTCCCCCGACCGAGAGAGAAATTTCATTTTTGATTTTATCTAATAGGGTTTTTAAATTGTATTTTTATTGTTACGAATTAAACGCCTACCTATGAAAACTTTATTCGTTTTAATTAAAAGGTATTTTTTCTATAGATTGATGTTCGCAGGCACCTACAACTCAACATAATTCCGGCATATATTATGGAAAAAGGTTGTTTTTAATTCTTCACACAGATCGATTTCATAGACAAAGACCTAAATATTTGTTGGAACAAAATTTTAAAATAGGTATATAGTATATAAAAATTTTGTTAGAGCTATAAAATCGGTAAATCATGAAAATTCGATTTCAAAATCGACATTTCATACTAATCTAGCAACTAATCGGGACATTTTGTATGGAGAGTTGAAATATTTTTTTCATTCACCACAAAAAAAATCTTGCTGTGCGTTGTTCAGCATGATGGTCTGAAGCCATGGTTAAGAGCATTTCTACAAAAGGGTTCTTTTTTTCTCAATTCGGTGGTTGATTTAATGTTTGGTTTTTTAAGTAGTTTAAATAATAAAAAAATAAGTTTATTACATCCTGAATCTAAAAATAACAATGGGACCAAATATTGTGAAGTGGTTTATGAGAAAAGTTAAGCACCTAATTGAGAATACACCGAATTGAGAAAATGAATCACCGAATTTCAAAATCGCCCATCGAATTTAGAATTGATAACAAAAATATGTTTCAGAACGTTCCATGGCTTGTCATGTAGCATCAGGGATAAATTCGGTGAACCATCTCTTACTTATTTTCGTGTGGCTGGCCTCTCACCATTCACTTGCAGTCTCTATCCATAATTGTTTAAGCATTGTTCTACTCTAAATACATAACCAAATAGTAAAAGGATTTACGTGATAATGGCAAGGTACCAGCCAGATAAACTACACAAATAAGCAAACCGGGTAAGGAAGGTAATATCGAATCAGGGTCCTGGCCTACTGGACAACCTTCGTAAATTTGATGGCTCTATGACTTTGAATCAGGAGGAGACGAATGCCGTTCTCCTACAAACCCACTTCCCAAACTGCCATCCTCTACAGCATATCGAGTGGCAGGACGTAACAAGTCATTCAACAGATGACCATGACCACTGGTCCTTAGCTAAAAGGGTGATAACACAAGAAAAGGTAAGATGCGCAATAAAGAGTTTCTCGCCTTTAAAGTCAACAGGGACGGACAACATCTATTCTGCCCTTATACAATGAGGGAATCAGCAACTTGTTGCGGTCATTACCCATCTTTTTCAAGCCTGCCTGGCGCATGGCTACATACCACACCCCTTGAGAGAATTCAGGGTAGTGTTCATACCAAAACCTGGTAAGTCCGACTACACGAACCCGAAAGATTTCCGACCTATTAGCCTTTCCTCCTTGCTGCTGAAGACCATGGAAAGGGTATGTTAATGGTTTTTACGAGATCCAGTACAATCTGTACATCCTTTACATAAGCACTAGCACGCCTACAGTGCTGGCAAATCCACAGAATCGGCACTCAATCAACAAGTCGGAAAGATAGAGGAAGCGTTTCAAAACAAACTGATATGCCTTGGTGCGTTCCTCGACATTAAAGGGGCCTTTGACAAGACTACCTTCAGTAGCATTGAGGAAGCGCTGGTAAGGAGAGGTGTCAACATGCTTTGCAACAGAGTGATACAGGTATCCGGTGCTGTAAACCAAAGGACGCTTGTGGCATGAGGATGTCCCCAGGGAGGCGTCCTCTCTCCACTGCTAAGGAACCTGGTAGTAGACGACCTGCTCTCGCTCCTTTACTCAAGTCACTTTTACACCATAGGTTACGCCGATGATGTCATCAGCGTAACCTATGTCACCATCCTAACAATGGGTACTCAAGCGAGCTAAGTCTGGTGGCCCAAAGCTGCTCAGACTGTAGGAACAAAGAAACTGCAGAGTCTTCTACGACAGGCCTGCTGTGCTCTCACTGGCTGCATGAACACTGCTCCAACTGCAGCGCTGGAGGTAATGCTTAACCTTACTCCACTGCATCTTCACGTGCAACAAGAGGCGAAAGCAGCACTTAGACTGAAACACCCAGGTACCCTTAGGTTTCCAAAGGTAAGACACATAAAGGGCCCACTGGAGGAATGGTTGGACACACTCCTTGTGAAGAAATACAAAATACAACTGGATGACTAAGAAAGCTCTTAGGCACAACACAGAGCGCTTCTGATATACACCGTTGCCTCCAAGACCTCTTATAAAGCAGGGACAGGTGTGTTCTCAGAATATTTAAACATACAAATTGCGCTGCCACTAAGTTCATACAACACTGTCTTTCAAGCTGCGTGTATGGGCATTTTACTGGCAGCTCAAGCAGTCGCAACCAGGGAAGTAACCGACTATGATATGCTCTATTGATTGCCATTATCATTTATGAATGGCCCTTACAGCTGAATTCATAATAAGTGAAATCTCAATTCGGTGTAAGTTTTCTCAATTCGATGCCCCATTTTCCATGGAATTGAGATCCACGGAATTGAGAAAATATTACAATTTATCAAATTACTCGAAAATATTATAAATTACAACAATTTCTATAAAACATACTGGCAGATATCAGTTAAACACTCAATTAATTTACCACAAATCTCATTAAATATTTCATAAACAAATTGAATGTCGCACACCGATTTGAGAAATGACCCGACCCCAAAAACACCGAATGATTTCGAACCTTCGAAAAATGCTCCTCAATGCGACAGGTCCCCCGTCCACACTGCTCGGCCGCTCAGGCGCAACCCCCGGTTGGCGAGAATCAGTAGTGTGCATTCGTACTGCGTGTAGTTAGTGATATAGGTAAGCAAAAGTAAATTTCACCGAATTGAGGCACACGCCTCGGACAAAATTTAAATGTGTTACTACATTAAAACCCAAGGATGTACAATAAATATAATAACGTATTTGGCTTTATTGTTTATCCCTTGTTCTGTGAATGTGAGAATTATAATGGGCAAGTTATTATTTTAAAAGTTATGAAACAATAACGAGTAAATTCTGGAAACCGGACACTCTATTTTTAGGCAAATTCTGCCCGTTTTTGAGCTTTCAGATTTTTTTAGGCGATATGTAAAACCTGGCGCTCTTCTAGATATGCTCTCCATCAGGTCAAGAGTCCTATAAATATGTGTGATTTTTTTCAAGTACTTAATTCAATTTTAAAGGAACTTTTTTCGCTCCAGTAGGTCAATCGGTCGTCTCCGTAGAAATGCCCTTAAAGTTTTTGCAACGGTGCCCCTAACACCCTGTATAGCTTCATTAATAATGACTGTTAAATAATCGTACCTAATCTATCCAAAAATACTAAAAGTATACTTGTCAAAATCAACAATTTACTGAAAGCACACACCAGTCATGGTTACTTAGGCCTACCCAAGAGAAAACCGTATAAACACGTTGAATCTCTGTTATGTATGAGTTAATTTGTTTGCCACGTGTATGAAGCTGTCCAAGTGCTAGTGAACTACCCCGGCTTCGTACGGTTCCGACGGTTACGTTTCCGACTGTTTGTGAATAAGACGGTTGAACACATATCATTACCATCACACACTATCTCATGTCACCCTGTATCAAAAATCTTCATACAAATTTACTCACTTCGTCCATTGATGAAAACTGCAATAAAATCCGTTGCGTGGGTTAAAAAATCCAACCCCGCCACCGACCTCTTTCCTGTGGGCATAGGTAACACCCAGACACAAAACAAATACAAATATCTGATTTGGGTGGTAACCCACCACAACCCATCAATCTTATTCGCCAAATCAATCTAGATTAGACATTTAAAAGAACTCGCCGCACACGATGACGCCGGTGGTCGCCACAAGCTACAAATCGTCGCCACTCGCTTCTTGTAGCCACCACCGGCCACTAACGCCGACACAAAATACTACAAGCAAATGGGTTTTAAAATTACCGGCCACTGACCGCAAGTGTCTACTACCCGCCACAAGTGTCTGTCTGTCGCGCGCTTCAGCTACCTTTATAAAAAAAATGGAGCGGCCGCTGACCGCAAGTGTCTACTACCCGCGACAAGTGTCCGTCTGTCGCGCGCTGCTGCTACCTTAATAAAAAACGGCCATTGACCGCAACGCAAGTGTCTATTCTACTACCGGCCACAAGTGTTTGTTTGTCGCGCACTTCAGATACCTTTGTAGCCGCTTCTAGCTTTAAGTGGCGGTGTTTGTGGCTGTCGCGTGTGGCGGTGTTTGTGGCTGTCGCGTGTGGCGGTGTTTGTGGCTGTCGCGTGTGGCTCGTGTGCGGCGACGCTAGGCATTAAAGACGACGCGAGACGGCAGGAAGCAATTTTGTTTTATTTTATTTTTATTTTATTTTATTTATTTAGTATACCAACAAAGTTCATACACAAACAGTCTTAAAATATACATTTTTCTAACCTAAATCCTTTGCATGCTGGGTGTACAGGTACACCCAGCGTTCAATTTTTATAAAGTTCAGCACTTAAAATAGGTACCTACTTACAAAAAAAATGAATAATAACTACATAAATGAATATTATAAAAAAACTAATGAAAACCAATCCCACACAAACAATCAGAAAACTACATACTTCGTAAGTATACGTATATGCGTCTATGCGTATGCCCGAGCGTATGGCAAAAAATGCGGCCTGCAGTCGCGGCGCGTAAACTTCATAGAGATTCATAGAAACAAGTGGTGTCGCTTGCAGTTTGCGGTCTGCGGCCCGTCTCGGTAACCCACCTTAATTATTCGTCATCTGTACTGTAGTAACGTGATCTTCGCTATCCGTTTCCGTACTAACTAACATAAGCAATTGATCAATCATCCATCCGGGATGGGAATTTAAACATAACATTAACATAATCCTACTGCCTACTTTGTAATATAGTATTATCCTGTGATCTGTTCTAGGATTACCCTTGAGAAATATGTAAAATCTGGGGCTTAACATGTTAACTAAACACTCCCAAAGGGATGACTCTAAGCCCGCAAACTATTACTATTAGTCAAGTTACCTAAAATTTGCCAGAAATATTTTATAATCCATACTAATATTGTGGGAAACAGTGTTTGTTTGTTTGTTTGTCCGTCTTTCACGTGAAAATGAAGATCAACGTGATTTTTGATATGGGGATAAACTAAGGAGCTGGAGACTGAGATAGGCTACTTTTATCCCGAAAAATATTAAACTCCCGCGGGATAACATCGTGTAGACCACGCGGGCGAAGTCACGGGCGGAAGGCTAGTCTCAATTATAAAATCTTTTCTCAATTTTAAATCTTCCAATTCATGGGAAATTAATTATTATCTACATATTATAAGGATATTGTTACTAACACACTATGGACTGAAGTCTGATAACAAACAATTTTTTTTTTTTATTATGTAGAAAAGTGCATATTAAATGACTAGTGTTTGCCTTTGACTTCTAGTGCAGAAAGTGGGTCTCAAAACTAGTCGAGATTACCTACCAATTTTCCCATGGCAATGAGCAAGTACAGTGTACAATTTGAGTCATCAATCACCAATTCACCACCCCACACCCACCCTAAGGGCGTTTGTGCACTACACTGAATTTTACCGATCCGGAAAAAAACGGATGCTTGTATTTTAATAATTAATCATTTATTATAGTAGAATTTATTTATTTCGTGTAGTTTAGGGTTTGAAACATTGAAACTACACGAAATAAATAAATTTTTACTATTAAAAATGATTATTTATTACAATACAAGCATCCGTTTTTTTCCGGATCGGTAAAATTCAGTGTAGTGCACAAACGCCCTAAGTTTATTTTCTAACAGGTATTAAATATAATAAGGTCGAAATTAAACTTGCTGACATTGATACTGACTTCAGAAATAAATGAGCAACAGACTTGAAATTTAAGTATTCGTGTGTGTGCATAGTTAACGTAAAATGAGGCTTGAAAATACGCTGAAAGCTGAAATGGTTATGTTAAACGATGGTATAACTGTGTTTGCACTACCATGTCCCCAAATTAAACATAAATCAGTCGGTAAAAATAAAATAATTAAGTGTAGACTTTGTCGAATATATCGAAATATCGAATTATCGAATATATCGAATTGTCGAATTATGCGATAGATATTCGAAAAAGAAAAGCTGTATTGAACTTGTATTAAAGTTTCATGGATTCTCTGTATTTCCGGTATAATCACTGAAAAATTACTGGCTTACAAAAACTCAATTACTTACTTACTTATTTCAGCGATTTTCCAAGATGAATGATTTTTATATTTCCCAATGTGCCACGTGTCAGCCACATAAAGGGAAATTGTTTCCGTTTTAATGATGATATTGTATTAATTGGTGGAATCAATCATTCGAGGTGCGTAGGCAATTTGTGGCATTGTTTTTGTGAAATTTCATCAAATCTGACTCAATTTGGGTGGTTAGTGGTTACCGCTTTTAAGCGCAGGTGTAATCGAGATAATAGGCAGAGAGAGAGAGAGAGAGAGAGAGAGAGAGAGAGAGAGAGAGAGAGAGAGAGAGATAACAATCTAAGGTAACCTTACATTGTTATATGTAAATTTCCTATAATTATCTTCTTCATGTAAGGATACCTGCAGCACTGCAGTCGACCTTGATTTAAGCTTACACCCGCTCAACAGGGTGGTTAGGTACTGTAGTGGTGCGTTGCACCACTTCTAACTTATTAGGGAATGAATAAAAAATGCACAGCGATTCTGTAAGGAAATTCCGCCATCACTTCACCACCTCCACCACCACTCTGCATTCAAACACGTATTTATTTGGCAAATTCATAACAAACTAGTGAAACAAGTGAAAGACAAGTGATAAAAAGAACATCGAATTTGTTGATCGTTTTTTTTTTGCACTGGGATCGATATGACGACTTTAATTACAATTTCATCAGAATCACCGCAACGCTCATACAAATTTTCATGCAAGGGTAACCCTATTTTTCGGGCTGAATTGACCGGACTAAGGCCCGAGTTCATTGACTGACTGGTCGGTTAACGCACATCTTTGGTTAACCAACCAACTAACCGACGGTTAAGCAACGGTAAACCTAACTTACTGTTGGTGAACCCAAGCCTAAGAGCTTACTGATCTACTTAGCTAGCTCTACTGATCGATGATTCACCTTGCAGTTGGCAACCTAAGTTACTAAAATTATTACAGTCAACGTGCTTGTCCTCTTGCGTTGAGTCTACGAGGACATCAGCTCAGACAAACAAGTTAGTTATTTAATTTTTGTTTTGCATTCACAATGCAATTTTTAATACTTATACAAAATTTTAAATGAAATTTAGAAAAAATCGATCGTGTTACAACCAGCTCCGATGGTAAGCTATGCTGTGTTAAGGTATGCTTTTGCAGACCCTTTAATTTCAAAGTCATCTTTGATTAATATATTTTGTGCCATATTGCATAAGTGTTAAAGAAAAATACCTTTTTGTGTTAGTTAACAACACACGTTGTAATTCGTGAACGATTTTTGATGAATAATGGTAAATCCTGAAAAGGCATTGGTAGCTACCATCGACCTAGTAAATTCATTGAACCTAAGGAACGTGCTTAACGTTCTTACGATGGAACTGATCCAATACAGTTTAGTCAGTGATCGGTACTAAGTGTAAGCGGCGGGTCGGCGCCTGAGCAATCTAATTAGACGTGCATTTATCCGCGCGTCCGTCTGTCCGTTTACGAGCCGCTCAGAGTGGATTAGATAACGTTAACACGAGTATACAAGTGTTAAGTTGACGGAATGAAGAAGCGAAATGTTTAGTTAGTCGTTTGTCACTTCAATCCAATTCTGAAGAAGTTTACAAAATAACGTGGATACACAAACACAAGATTAAAAAAATTAGCTATATCCTTAGTTTTAATGCATTATGTAAAACTCCCCTAATGTATTTTAAGGCCCGTGGTATCGCCAACGACCTTGGCCATAGAAAAGTGGCCTAATTTTCCCGCCCGCTACGCGCACAAAAACAGCTTAAACACACGTTTCGTCAAAATTATGTATTATTTTAAAACGAAAAATGCTCAGTTTTAAGTTAAACAAGTTCTAGCAATCTCTTCCTGAAAGAAACGTGAAAATATCACTTGTAGTTTAGAAGCAGTAGCGTATTTCAAGTTGAAAACAGCTTCATTTCAATGTTTTTTTAAATAGTATCTTAAAGACTATGTTTTTTTTAAATGCTCAGATTGAAGTTTATGTATCAATATTTAATATATATTAATTCTGGATTCATCAGTAGGCTAATTTATGAGTTTTAGGGCCTCAAAAATCATCGTTTCACGACTACATGCACCTTAATTTGAGAAATAAATAAATCTAGATAATAAAAAAACTGCTGGTAACTGAAAAAAAAAACACGGGTAATACACGGGTACCCGGTCCCGACTCGGCTAAAACCCGGGTTTCTAAAATAAGGAACCGAGGCCGGTTTTGCATGCCCTAGTCTTGCGGCACACGTGTGGACGGTGGTGGCCACGCGCTTCACCCTCAAGGCCCGTGGTATCGCCAACGACCTTGGGCATAGAAAAGTGTCCTAATTTTCCAGCCCGCTACCCGCACCAAAACAGCTTAAACACACGTTTCGTCAAAACTATGTATTATTTTAAAACAAAAAATGCTCAGTTTTAAGTTAAACAAGTTAGCAATCTTTTCCTGAAAGAAACGTGAAAATATCACTTGTAGTTTAGAAGCAGTAGCGTATTTCAAGTTGAAAACAGCTTCATTTCAATGTTTTTTTTGAAAGCTCAGATTGAAGTTTATATATCAATATTTAATATATATTAATTCTGGATTCATCAGTAGGCATTTATGAGTTTTAGGGCCTCAAAAATCATCGTTTCACGACTACATGCACCTTATGGCGGAAGTGCGCGACAGCCACCGGTGGCGGTGTGATCGGTCACTCGTGAAAGGCCTCACAGAATATCAGTCAGCCTGCAGGCAAGGGCCTGTCAGTTTACTGCAATCGGCCACACACTCACAGTTTTAACCACCGACGCAAAAAGAGGGGTGTTATAAAGTTTGACGTGCGTGTGTCTATCTGTCTATCTGTCTGTCTGTCTGAGGCAAAACCCCCCCAAACGGCTGGGCTGATTTTGATGCGGTTTTTATTAATTGAAAGCTAAATTAATCGAGATGGTTTTTAGCTAAGTTTGATGAAAATGCATCCGGCCATTTATGGAGAATGGAGATGGTCAACTGCCTACCCAAACGGTAAAAGATACAGAGGTGGTGCTTTGACTAAAATAATATACACCCTAGGCAAATTTAGGTGCAGTAAAAAAACAAAATTGCGGCAAAAAATGTCTTTCTTTCTGTACTTATATTCGTAGTGCCTAAACGTATCACCCTTAAGTACTTCTCTTTTGTGGTCCCCCGACCGACTTACTTGATGTTTTTTTTCGGGGGTTTTTAAAATTTTATACATAGGTAATAAAACCAAATGTCTGACGGCCTGTTCGATGAAGGACTGCAAGCGGCTTGCTGGCTCTTTCGATCTCCCCAATTGACAATCAGCTAAAATAAGGAAATCACCCCTTAACCTTGACGAAGTTAGTAAGGCAAGCAGGTGATATTGACTTATGATGGATCGGGCCAAATAATTCCAATATTGTTTGGAACTCAGTCAACAGCCTACACAATAATATTTATGTAATACTTATGTATCTAGGTTCTTACAAATATCACGTAGGTTCTTGTTTATTTTATATTATTAGAGCAAATAAATAATTGGCTAAAGTAACAATCACGACTAAACGGATCTGGATGAAATATGACACAGAGATAGTACTAGATTAGTATATAGGCTCCTTTTACACCCCGGAAAAATATCTAGTTCCAACGGGAAAAAATGTGGTGGGTGGGATTGCCCCGGTACGCTACTACTGAATATTATTATTATTCCCTTTATTACATTTTAAATACTTACAAAATTATATTTCTAAACATTAAATTTATACAATGTATAACACTAAAAAATATAACATTTAAAAATACAAAAATGCAGTTCCCCATCGGCAGCAAGATCAAAGTCCCGGCTACCGATGGTTAAGGATCCAGAGACAGGAACCTTCTCACTATACGGGCCGTGTCCAGAAGTACTGCCTTCTGCATCTGACTCCCGATCCATCCTAACCTAACCTAACCTAACGCAAGCCTCTTAAGGTGTTTATCGAGGCTCTTGGCTATCAGACCATGGGCAGATATGACTATCGGAACAATAATTGCTGAATCAATGTCCCACATGTCAACAATCTCGTGAGCTAAATCAAGATATTTGTTTTCTTTATCTTTTTCAGCTTTCACAAGGTTGTCGTCATGGGGAACAGTGACATCAACAATTATCGCGCGGCGTTCGTGTCGATCTATCAATACAATATCAGGCTTATTAGCTACAATAGTCCTGTCTGTATTGATAGATCGATCCCAATACAATGTGGCATGGCTATTTTCAAGGACCTGTTCTGGTGCATACCTGTAGTACGGCACCTCGGATGCCACAAGACTATGTTTCAGAGCAAGTTGTTGGTGTATTATCCTGGCCACTTGGTTATGTCTATGCAAATACTCGCCGTTTGCGAGACGAGAACAACCGGAGATTATATGCCTAAAGGGATTCACCCGGACGATGACACGCTCGGCAAATATCCACTGTGCCATCCCTTAGGATATACTTTCGGTAGTTATTCGTCATCACAACCTCATCCATAATTGCACAGACAAAACCTTCGGTTTCACCAAAAAGATCACCGAAACGGAGCCAGGATACTGAGGCTAATAAATCTACGTCGGGCCCATGGAGAGCCCGGTAGAATCTGCCATGTAACTCCTTGCTTTGCCACACAGTGCTGCGGTCGGAAGTACTAAGTACTACAGGTTTGCGCCAGTTTTCTTTTGCTAAAAATAGAGGAGTCAGTCCATTGTCAACAGCAACTACATCTCTATGAGACCCCATATCGACTTGGTGAAAATACTTCCTAAGATTGCATATCTCGCGGTTATGTAATGTCTTAGCATTTAAGAAGCCACGACCACCGCACTACCGCGGGATATACAATCTCATGGTCGATGAACGTGGGTGATGTATGCGGTGTGCTGTTAGCAATGTACGAACTTTTCTATCCAGGGCATCCAGTTCAGTTTGAGTCCATTTAAGTATGCCAAAGGAATACATCAGTACCGGCATGACCCATCCATTGTATGCGCGAACCTTGTTTCCGCCAGACAAAAGACTTTTAAGGACTTTTGAAAGGCGCCCCAAGAAACGCTCACGCAACGACTGTTTCATGTCAGCATCGTTGATGCCTAATGCCTGTGACATACCTAAATATTTATAGGTTTCGTTTACGGAGAGAGATCTAAGATTAATAGAATCCGAGAGTTGTATACCCGTAGATTCCATTATCTGACCACGCTTTACATGCATGACTGCACATTTGTCCACACCAAATTCCATTTTAATGGCATTACTGAAAGCTTCAGTAACCTTCAGTAACGCTGTCAAATGAGAACTGCTATGGGCAAATAGTTTCAGGTCATCCATGTACAGCAGGTGTGATATTACTTGACCATTTCTCCGTAAACGATAGCCTAACCCTGAATTCTCGAGAAGTGTACTCAGAGGGTTCAAGGCCAGACAGAACCACAATGGACTCAAACCGTCACCCTGGAAGATACCTCGCTCTATTTTTATAGGATCGCCCTGACCTAGAATCCGTCGAGATCCTGGATAGAAAAGGACCGTTCTCCATTTTCGCATGCACGATATCAAGAAAGTGCGTAGAGTTGTATTTATTTTATACAACTCCAGCACCCTCATGAGCCACGAATGCGGCACGGAATCATAGGCCTTCTTATAATCTATCCAGGAAGTCGACAGGTTCTTTCGGTTTCGACGAACCTGTTGGTTAATAGCCATGTCAATGAGGAGTAGCTCCTTAGTACCACGGGCCCCATTCCTACAACCATTCTGAGAGGCGACCATAATAGAATTTTGATTAATGTGTTTATTAATCTTCGACCTCAAAATGGACGTAAGAATTTTATAAATTGTTGGCAGACAGGTGATAGGTCTATAGTTTTTGGGGTCCGCAGTACTACCAGATTTATGGAGCAGATGGGTTATGCCTGTTGTCATGAATTCTGGAAGCGATTGAGATAATAAAGCACATTGAAATTGAGATGCTAAGCGAACGTGCGAGCTAGGTAACCATTTATACCAGAAATTGTGCAGTCCATCCGGGCCTGGAGATTTCCAGTTGGGTAAGGAATGAACTGCACAAACTACGTCTTGGTAGTCAATGGTTACTTCATTCATATCAGGTATAAGCTCACACGAACGCTCAACATCCTCCATCCACGCGCCTTCAGAGTGAGTGACAGGCACGGACCAGATGTTGTGCCAAAAAGAAATCATGGCATCATCATCCGGTCGATGCATATCAGTATCACTCTGATCCGATCGCTCCCAGGATGCATAAACACGTCGTTGATCTCTGTCGAACATGCGGTTCTGAGTAAAGCGATCGACTCGCACCCTATACCTTCGAATACGATTAGCCCATGCACAAATTTTCTGCTTCAGAAAGTCGATGCGCTCTGTGACACATGAAATATAATTTTGAGGACTAATACCAGTCCCCAAGAATGCACGTTTCACAAAGCGCATGACCCTAGGGCGCATGTTGCCCTCCCTAAAGCAGCTAAGCTTACCGATGAGTACCCTAGCCTCACTGATACGACGCTCAATCCTACACTGCCAGGCTGGTACAGCCAGGTGAGGGCGTGTTGCTGTGTCAGTATTTGGAAATTTGACATGAGCAACACGACAAGCTGTAATAGCCGCACAGTACAGGATCGAATGAGTATCAGCCAGGTCTTCACTACTATCAAAGTAATTTGGTAGTAGCAAATCTAAAGCACACATCAGCGCCTTATTTTTTTTGTGCATGGGAAAACGTGGAAGCCGAGGTCTAAGGTGAACCGAAGTCGATCGAAATTCCCGAACTACATCTTCAAGAGTACTCCTCAATATATCATTGTATTGGGGACTTACAGTAGTAACCATATCATCTCCACGATCACTATCAGCAACGCCAGCTTGCAATGTGGCCGCGGCAGAAGCTTGAGTTGCCGCCTGCGATGCAGTAGTAATGATACGGTTACGTTGCACCTCTGTACGGAGCCGATCAAGTACCGAGTCATCCAACAAGTGACCCCGTTGAATGGCTCGCACCTGATCCGACAGTCGTTGAGCCGAAACGTTGATTGATGGTTCGAGAGCCTGAAACAGAGAAAGCATCCGAACACGATACGCAGTAAGATTAGTTCCTGCCTCTGTTGCCTCAAAATATGCGCGCATGACATTTTCATTGATGGAAATTGTCCATCGCATGCGCTGCACTCCACCGGGAGCGGGGGCCCTGACCGGAGCCGTTTGCCCCAGAAGCCCCAAACTCTTCGGTGGCCGGCCCCTCCTCCGGCGTACAGGCGGTGGCGACGTCGGCGGAGAGAAGTACTCGTCACTATCACTCGACGCAACTGCAGATGTCGGCTCGGCTTCTCGTCAACATCTATTTCTTCATTCGTTATCCCATTTGTTTATTTCGTAGTTTGGCAATATGATGATGACTGGTGATGACATTCTCAAATGTCATAGTATATTTTCTATTTGTTTTTGGTATTTTAGGTCTAATAAATATGAAATAATTGTGGTATTACAAACTGGATGCTATTGTTGATCGAAGTATTACAGAAAATATGAGAATTTCGATCTCTGAATAAAATATTAGATATAAAATGGGGAATGAATGTCCTGTCACGTTGACGCTTCTTTTTTTTTATTATTATTATTATTTATTTATTTCATACACTTAAATCTATTTTAACAGGTAACAACCTAATGCAATATTGTATAAACATAGCCATTTAGTTATTCGCACTAATGATATACATGTACAGTCAACAAAACGACCAATTATCGTTACCGTAAGCCACTGTAATTAGTTAATTAAACTATTTAATAATCTTTGGCCACTGTACCGGTTTTGGCCACTTTTTGCTCTAAAAGTTTTATAAATCGTTTCGTCATTTTTGCCAAAGGCCATTAAAATAAGGTATTTTACGGTTATAATAACAAGCATTAGAATTCCCTTTATCATACAATATTTTTTCAAAAAATGCAATTTTCTGTTTTAAAAATGTTTTGTATGAAAAATTTAAGAAATTTGTTTTGGATGAAATACTTTATTAACTTTGTTTTTTTTTACAATTAAATTGTTGATTTGCAATTGATTGGTTTCTTACGCATTAGAATATTTTTCGCTATACTTACAAAAGTTTAACTATCAAAAAGTGGCCAAAACCGGTACATTTGGCACCTCTCACACATTTTGTGTTATATACAAAAAACTATTTCACTTTTTTAAATTTGAAGAATGTACCTTTAAAAGTAGATACCTACATCTATATTATGTATAATACATCTTTAAAATCTGCTATACATATTCTATACATCTATACAAATAAATAAAATTATAGTGTCTGTTTTTAATATTAAAATAACCCCTTTTTACTACATGCATATGATTATATATACGACATATACCAAAATTACATGTTTTACAATTTTTGTCTGTCTGTCTTTCTGTCTGTCTGTCTGTCTGTTTGTTCCGGCTAATCTGAAACGCCTGGGGCCCGATTCTCAGGCATTCGAACTTTTTCAGTGTGGTAATTCGTATGTCGAACATTTTGTTTGTGGTTTCTATTGAAAAGTTAGAACGTTTCAAACAAACTAAACTGTCCCACATGTCAACAAACTCATTTTAACAGGTAAGTTCGTATACGAACATCTATTGGTCCGTACCACTCGTTGCGTTCGACTGGTTTTCGATCGAACTTTTTCGATTGTGAAATTCTGACAATACACAAACTGTGTAATATTTGAATTTCGAGCTTATAAAAGTGAAGTTTTCTCGATTGCCTGAGAATCGGCCCCCTGGACTGATTTTGACGGGACTTTTACTGGCAGGTAGCTGGTGTAATAAGGAGTAACTTTGGCTAATTTTTATCCCGAAAAAATATGATATTCCCGCGGGATAACGTCGTGTAGTCCACGCGGGCGAAGCCGCGGGCGGAAAGCTAGTTCTCTATAATTTAAATTATATTTTTTGTCTTAAATATCTACACTGGGAAAAAAAAGGGTCGATTTATCGGCTCTGCAGAGCCGTTTAAACCCGGTACTGCAGTTGCAGCCGTGTCAACACGGTAAAGTTTGCCGTGTGCCGCTGACACGGCTCCGTTGGACACACGGTTAAATTTGCACACGGTACTGCAGTAATTTCAATTTTTCAACACGGCTATAATCAGACACGGCTAGATTTGCACACGGTACTGCAGTTGCAGCCGTGTCAACTTCTTAACACGGCTATAATCATACACGGCTAGATTTGCACACGGTACTGCAGTTGCAGCCGTGTCAACTTCTTAACACGGCTATAACCATACACGGCTAGATTTGCACACGGTACTGCAGTTGCAGCCGTGTCAAATTATGAACACGGCCAATGATCAGACACGGCTAGATCAGACGCAGCCGTGTCAATAGTTCGACACGGTTATGGCCAACATGGCTGGAGTGGCCGTGTGAAACGGCAAATGACACGATTGGTTGAGCCGTGTGACGCGGTTTGATGTGGCCGTGTAAAACGGTTGCCTCAGCCGGGTCAACACGGCTATCTCAGCCATCTCTTTACATTCCTACGCAGCTGGCAGAGCCGTGTGACGCGGTATGAAATAGCCGTGTAAAACGGTTGCCTCGGCCACGTCAACACGGCTATCTCAGCCGTCTCCTTACGTTTCTACGCAGCTGGCGGAGCCGTGTGACGCGGTCTGAAGTAGCCGAGTAAAACGGTTACCTCAGCCACGTCAATACGGCTATCTCAGCCGTCTCCCTACGTCCCTACGCAGCTGGCGGAACCGTGTGACGCGGTCTGAAGTGGCCGTGTAAAACGGTTGCCTCAGCCACGTCAACGCGGCTATCTCAGCCGTCTCTCTACGTCCCTACGCAGCTAGCGGAGCCGTGTGACGCGGTCTGAAGTGGCCGTGTAAAACGGCTACCTCAGCCATGTCAACACGGCTATCTCAGCCGTCTCCCTACATCCCTACGCAGCTGGCGGAGCCGTGTGACGCGGTCTGAAGTGGCCGTGTAAAACGGCTACCTCAGCCACGTCAACACGGCTATCTCAGCCGTCTCCCTACGTCCCTACGCAGCTGGCGGAGCCGTGTGACGCGGTCTGAAGTGGCCGTGTAAAACGGCTACCTCAGCCACGTCAACACGGCTATCTCAGCCGTCTCCCTACGTCCCTACGCAGCTGGCGGAGCCGTGTGACGCGGTCTGAAGTGGCCGTGTAAAACGGCTACCTCAGCCACGTCAACACGGCTATCTCAGCCGTCTCCCTATGTCCCTACGCAGCTGGCGGAGCCGTGTGACGCGGTCTGAAGTGGCCGTGTAAAACGGCTACCTCAGCCACGTCAACACGGCTATCTCAGCCGTCTCCCTACGTCCCTACGCAGCTGGCGGAGCCGTGTGACGCGGTCTGAAGTGGCCGTGTAAAACGGCTACCTCAGCCACGTCAACACGGCTATCTCAGCCGTCTCCCTACGTCCCTACGCAGCTGGCGGAGCCGTGTGACGCGGTCTGAAGTGGCCGTGTAAAACGGCTACCTCAGCCACGTCAACACGGCTATCTCAGCCGTCTCCCTACGTCCCTACGCAGCTGGCGGAGCCGTGTGACGCGGTCTGAAGTGGCCGTGTAAAACGGCTACCTCAGCCACGTCAACACGGCTATCTCAGCCGTCTCCCTACGTCCCTACGCAGCTGGCGGAGCCGTGTGACGCGGTCTGAAGTGGCCGTGTAAAACGGCTACCTCAGCCACGTCAACACGGCTATCTGTGTGACGCGGTTGTGGCAGCCGTCTTGTACGGCTACTGTACACCGCGTTACACGGCTCCGCCAGCTGCGTAGGAACGTAGGGAGACGGCTGGGATCGCCATGTTGACGTGGCCGTGGTATCCGTTTTATACAGCCTCTTCAGACGGCATCACACGGCTCTGTCAGCTGCATAGGGACGTAGGGAAACGGCTGGAATACTGACAGGAATTTCTCAGGTTCACACCAGCTGTATAGCACAAAGGTAGAAGTGTCAGATATACTTGAACACCTGCGAAAGAAAGCTGCAGTTGAATTATACAAGATAATTACTAAAAGAATAAGTACAATAAATCTCTTAAAATAACTTATTTCCATTAGGGTATGGTGAAGATTGATATTTGTAAATATATAATTAAAAAACATTAGTTTTAAGAAACTGACATTTTATTTTTCAAAATTAAATGGTTTACACAAATTGTTGACAATTTCAAATTATTATAATTATATTCCCTACACGAGAAGATTTAGTGAGCATGCGTGTATCAAACGAAACTGGGCGGTAGAGGATCTCGTGGTCTATTTGATTTGAATCACCGTACACCGTACAAACGTACATTATGTACGTAATATGTTTATAGGTTTACCTTTACCGTTTAACGAAATAATGTACATTAATTGTGGCGCGGCTGGGGAGCATACTCTGCAGCGGCGCCACACAGTACTCATATATAGAAATGATATTTGCCATTTTTTTCTTATGGAAATTGATGTACGAACGAATGCTGTTTATTGTGTACGTATTGAAAAAAATCATTATTATTTCTTGATTTCATATATTTTAATTAATTCAGCTGAACGGTATGAGCTGTACGTCAGAGTGACGCGGGTGAGCGAGAAGGAGATATAAATTCTTCCCACACCCCCGCATACTGCTCTGATTTTCAATCATGATATTATATATGAAATCATTAAGTAATAATTACTTTTTTCCAATACGTACACAATAAACAGAATTCGATCATCAATTTCCATAAGAAAAAAGTAGCAAATATCATTTCTATCTATGAGTGCTGCGCGCCGCTGCAGAGTAGGTATGCTACCCAGCGGCGCCACAATTAATGTCCATTATTTCGTTTACCGGTAAAGGTACACCTATAAACATAATACGTACATGATTTATGTTCAACGTACAGTCAGCTGCAGAGAAAGATAACCCCCTCTACGACATAACGAATGACCGCAGGGGGGTTACCTATCTATGCAGCTGATTGTACAACATTTTAAAATAGAATTAATTAATTTTCATTATGGTGGCGCCGCTGCGGAGCATAACACGGAAAATCATCTTATACCTACCCTGTTGCATGGACACTGCTCAACAAATTATTAATAATTCAAAAGTATTTAAAGATAGTTAGGTATTTCTAAGCTCTTTCAAGTCCTACGCCCGAATTCTCGAACGCAAATCATCTTTGGGAGCGTCTCACACATCATGGCATCTCTTTTTGCCATTTAAAGTGACAGGGCGATGTTTGAGACGCTCCCAAAGATAAGTAGCATACGAATATTCGGGCATTATTCTCTTAGGCCACTATAATCTACTAACATTACTTTTGATGTAAAAATTAATATCTACTTATCTGCTTCTTACAATTATACAATTTTAAACAAATAATCATTTTGGTTTAAACTTACTGAGTAGCTTAACTAGTAAATTAAGATATTTCCGAAAAACGCACATTAATGCGGAAAAGCATTTTACACCCTGTTGTACGACACAACTCAATTACTTAGTTTAGTTTAATTGTACAGACAATAGAAATATTTGACTTAACACGAGTCATAATAATATAACTTATATGTATAATATCACAAGATTTCGGATTAGGAACATCAAAACGGTTATACAGGAAGCTAGACTTCGACCTTATTTTTAGACTCATAAAATTCACTTACAGGTAAGTATCAACGTTTTGGGCACTTTTAAGTGCCCAAAAAGTGGTAAAGTACCTATCTACTTTACCACTACCTTACATAAAAAAATCAACATAAAAAAACCACCTTCATGGCTAAAAAAAGTTTTCTAAAATGAAATTTTCATTCATGTGATGAGATCAAATACTTAATAATCTACTTATCAAGTGTAAGTAGTGTAAGCATTTATAAACTAGATTATGTTAGGTTTGTGAGTATACAGTCAACAATTACATAAAATTTTAACAACTCGAAAATAAACATTCTCGTAAATCTGATAGAAAAACTCATTTTTGTACAGTCACCGGCAATAATATCACATGGGACAAAGCACTCAAAGATATCTGATACGCTCTAACGGCCATACGAATAGAGTTGCGTCACATATTTTTGAGTGCCTTGTTCCATCATATTATTATATTAATGCCGGTGACTGTACAGACTGACACTTTTAAATAACATCACCATCCTGGTCATTAATGCATTTACTATTCGTGTTACAATTTTACAATAATTAGTTGCAACAAATAAAGTGAAGTGGTGTAACACGCAAGTGGTTTGTCAAAACGGTTTGTCAAGTGGCCCCCGTCTTTAAAAATATCTCGTGGAATGAGATCTGCCGGATCTGGCAAGAAATAGCATGGATCTGGTAAGGATGGCAGATATAATCCAAACATTTCGTCAGTGAATAATTTGCGGTCACCTATTTTTCAAGGGCCGTCTTTAAAAATATCTCATGAAGTGAGATACATACAAACATTTGCGTTAAGGGTAGCTGTCACCTGCTATAGATAATTTACCGCCCTCGTGAGGACCTCCGTGTGACAACGCCATACAAAAGCTGAACCGAGAGACACATAACCTTACTTTACATACGTACTTTGCTGCCTAAATTGTGAAATAAGGTACCCTACCAACAAACCTTTTGCTGCCACTACGTACTATTATACAGGGTGTTTGTTTAAAGATGGGATATACTTCAGGGATACTTTTAACATGTTGGAAACCATTTTTCAGTTAGATCTCTTTGCATTTACTTAATCACTTTCAAGCGTGTTCACGTTTGAACACTAAACTAATAAAACAAAATGGACGGCGTCGCGTCGTGGACGCACGAGCACAACCAGCGTATCGCAAAAGATACGCAATTCGTATGCTGATGTAATTGTACCAAATTTCACAATTTAGGCAGCAAAGTATGTATGTAAAGTAAAGTTATGTGTCTCTCCTTTCCAAGACCGTGACCTCATCCATCGCAACAGCAAGTACACATCTGAATGGACTGTGAATGGAATTACCATACGCATATATTTTTTTTGTAACTAACTGTAAACCTTAGTTGAAGTTGACATCAAATACCTTGGCTACTTAACAATAATATGAAATACACTTTGAATATTACCAAGAGGGCTATTTATCGGCCAGAATTAATTATCAATCCACAGATAGAGATAGGCATGATCCAGATTAGTTGCTACGCAACGCTTGATATTAACATAGAATTAACAACAGTTGCCAGGGTGTTGCTAGGTGTTGCCTAGCAACTAATCTGGATCATGCCTATCTCTATCTGTGGATTGATTATCAATTTTGGCCGTTAACAAGAAAATATACGAGCACCAAACGAGTTAGTCTATGGCATTACGAATGGTTACAAAAAAAGCATCATCGATCAAAGAGGGCGTTAGTGTATTGGGGAAGGGAAATTGCAACTGGTCCAAAGCAATATATTTCACCTCATGGGTTTTTGTCACTTTATAAGCATGAAAATGACCGTCGAAGTACAGTGTTTCGAAGAGGTGGCCTAATGCGTAAGCCTTACCCACTCCGCTTTCGTAATAAATGTTAGTAACTGACATTAACAAAGGGGCAAACATATCCTCAGACACCAACTCAAGGAGCAAAACATCATTAATACGATAAGTAACGTTATAATCAGCAACAGTAACGTGGGGTGTCGAATAAATTGATGTATTCGTAGGTAATGAGAACACATCTATAACAGCTATCGTTTCTTCTATTGGGAGAGTAGTTAAGGAACCAGGTAAATTGACAGCAGCAGTCAGATTTGTTAGTAACAGATGGTTCAATTGAAGCTGAAGTTTTTTTGCTGCACTTTTACAAACATTTACTCTACCGGCACCTGCATTGACAGCAGCTTTGCCAGCTCTATGTTTCGACTCGTAGCGCATGCTAGAAATGCGGCCAATAGGTCCTAGCCTCAACATCATACGTGGGTAATGAATCAAATGATGAAATTTTGGTTTAAGCGTAGATTTGGATAATTTAATAAAAAGCTCATTGAAATCTTTGATATAAATGGCAAGCACTTCAGCCAACTGAGGATAAACTTGTTCAGTGAGGATAATATCCATTATTTTGCGTAGCAAGAGATACAGCTCATAGTATTCGTAATACAGGATATTCCTTTGAAGACCTATCCCTCTATTATCTATTTCATCTACCAGGTGCCCAATCATCAAGCTGAAATATCTTACAAGTCTTTGGCATTCACTTGCAGACATTTTGATTTGAACAGAGTTGGCACCTAACTTTTTTATTGTGGGTGGTTTGTCATTAGAATCAGGCCCATAATCAAACTCTATTATTCGTGAATTTAGATAATCTAATGTGAGATGGTGTTTCTCAATAAGATTTTCGATAACGACTTTCATAGTGTACCTACAAACCCCTTCCAACAAGTCATGCATATAATCAACAGCAACATGTGAGAAAAGATCGAAGTATTTTACATCTAACCAAACTGAACGCTCCCTGACACCAGTTTCTGTAACATTATCCCGATCCACATCCTCCAAATATGTCTCTTTGTCTCTTAACAAATGGGGGTCTTCAATGCATTGTGAAACAGTTACTTCCTTTGAGGCTTTACATATTCTGCAAGAGTAGTTAGCTCTGAAACTCTGACTGAAACCCAAAATAGTGTGCAGACCCAGATTGTCTCCTATGATGAGACCGAAAATAAACCTCACATTTCCCTCAAAGCCCTCAACTTTGATGTGGACACCTTCTACGGCAAGAAAATTAATTTCATCAATTACAGTTTGAAAAATTGAGTTACCAAACTCTGTGCGATCATCTGAATGAAAAAGGTACAACAACAGTATATATTTTAACTGAGAAGCCAGGCGAGGAGGTAGTGAAGGAAAAGATATATACATCCCGCCAAGTTTATGAATACCAGCATGAGATCCTAAAGCATTTCCGGTCTCGAAATCATCGAAATATATGTGATAAGGGTACACTTTACTATCTGTGCCTAGGGAATGTTGGGACACTGTCTCCTTCCAGACAGGAGACTGTGTAAAGTGCTTTATGCAGGGTGACTTATGGCAACGTTGAACATAAACATCCATTTCTGACATCAACCCAGGAATCGAGAACAACCGCTGAAAAACTCTGCGTATTGGGATGAACTGACCAATAACCGGAATATTGCGAGGTGGGAGTTGACGTCCCACTACTTCATTTCGAACCCCTAGAAAAATATCTTGAGGAGGAATATAAGAACCCAAGTTGGCGAAGTATTTCTCTCGCTTGTAAATCGACTGAAATGGTTCTATAACTGCATTTAATGTTTGACGTAACTGTTCTATATATGAGGAGACATGTTCACAGACTACATCACCCGTTGATGTGGGAAGGTCATTGCACATTAATTTTAAAGCTACATCCGCGAGGTCTCTGTTGAAATAGCGAAAAGCGTCTACAAAACTCTGGACATTTTTAAAGTACATACCAGTGTTAGTGTGAAAAGAGCTGATTAATAATCCTAATTGTTGCTGCAAAAATGTTGACGCATTTTGTGATGCTGTTGGTTGCATAACTTGTTGAGAAGAGGTGTCACTTAAAACGGATATAGCAATTTTCTCAGGGGTTCTAAATATAGGCATTACACCACTGCTGGGACAAGGTAAATTTAAATCCTTAACAGGAGTCGACTGACAGGAAGGAACTGATTTACATGGAGACACAAGAGCAGAAGGTGGAGCGTGGTGATGCTGGACATGGCGCCTCCACGTGTATACCTCAGAAAACCAGCGTGAACACATTCCACACCTAAATCCTCCCCACCCTTCGACATCACTGTACTTCGGACAACCCACTGTAATATGGGAAAACAGCAAACATAGATCACGGAAACATTTTTTACAGTAATAGCAACTGAGCATCTTAAATGAATTATTAATTAATGTCAATGTAATTCAGTCAGAGTCAGAGGTTTGAAAGAGAGTTTCTGAAGAGCAAAGTTCTCCGATTTCCAGAGAAGAGGGAATCTCGCTAGCCTCTTGAGGAGGAATATCTCGAGTCTCTTGAGAGGAAGAGGAGCTTGCAGTCTCTTGTTGAGAAGAGTTTCCAGTCTCTTGTAAGCCAGGGTGAGAGGTTTGAAAGAGAGTTTCTGAAGAGCAAAGTTCTCCGATTTCCAGAGAAGAGGGAATCTCGCTAGCCTCTTGAGAAGGAATATCTCGAGTATCTTGAGAGGAAGAGGAGCTTGCAGTCTCTTGTTGAGAAGAGTTTCCAGTCTCTTGTAAGCCAGGGTGTTTACTTTCATTTAGGAAACGATTGACATCAATAATATATTTGTCATGCTTTGCATCTCTTATGCCATAGCAAGTAAACTGAAGCACCTGCCAAATGTGCTCACACTCTATTGGGTATCTAAGGTTAAAAACGTAGAAAGTTTTAAAACATAGGTCTACAGCTTCCAGAATATTAAGACAGCGTAACCAAACGTCATCTACAACAACGAATGCGTTATCAATGTTCGCCAAGTCCTCACCTATAGCAATAACTAGAGGCTGCACTCCGACACCTGCAAGTGCTGATTTGTTTGAAGCTTCCTTTCGGAGTTCTTGTAAATGAGCCTCGCCCTCGCTGCGAGTTTTGGCAACGAAAATGAAGCGGATGGCTGCGTCAATCCGCGAGGCTTTAGTTCGAACACCGGTCTTTCCTCCGACGATTGCAAATGGCAGTAAAAGAAGTACTGCAGTTAGCTTCTGTAACTCAGTGTCTGAAAAAAATAATTAAGTAATTAATCAAGCAAATGTCCAAAAAACAGTATTTAGTATAATAAACCAGTTTTTAGTATACATAGTAAATATATTTGTTTTTTTTTTTTCATTTATAATACTAGAACATAAATGAACGAGTTTCTATAAATCTTATCTTACCTTTTGGTAGATCGTGAATTCTTTGTTGCTGAGCCCGTAAGGGCTTCGATAATGTTCGCAGCTTTAAAGAAGCCCTATTTTCAATCAAATCTGAATTTTTTCTTAACCCAGTGTACAGTGCTGAGGAGCTAACATTTGAATTGAGATTTGTAAAGTCAATGTTTATCTGTGAAGCAAAAATACAAAGAGTTAATGCAGGTAAAGTTTCAGAAAAGATAATTAGATAAGACAAGCGGATACTTGCGGTTTTACCCGCGTGGTACCCGTTCCCGTGGATATATCGAGATAAAATATAGCCTATATTACTCGGGAAGAATGTAACTTTCTAATGGTCAAAGAATTTTCTAAATCGGTCCAGTAGTTTCGGAGCCTTTTGCATTGAATAATGCAAACAAACAAACAAACAATCAAATCTTTCCTCTTTATAATATTAGTATAGTTATAATTTAACGAATCACAAATGTGCAAATCACTTACCAGGTGTGGACCAACGCTCGTCAAACAAAGCAAAGGAAACTTTTTCAAATACTGTGCCGCTGTTACAGTCATTAAGTACCGCTTGCGCAGTGACCATGTGGCTTTCCAAGCTGTTTCTAGTATAGATGAAGATTCTAATCCCTGGTACTTGGTTATTGTGATAATGTCGCCATTAATTTTCAGCTCCTCTGTGGAAAAAGTTGAGATATAATATAAAAGTGAAGCCAAGAATTCTATGTCAAAACAAAACAAATAAAATCATAATTAAATAAAAAAAAGCGGTCAAAAGCTAGTCGGACTCGCGCACCGGGGGTTTCGTACCATCATAAATTTTAAATAAATATAACGTTAAAATGTTTTCATCGGCGAGGCTAGATTCGTCATAGCATTTGCGGTGTAGAATATTGCAGTTTTAGGTCAACTGCAATATTCTACACGAAAGTCGAAAATGATGCGGCTTAAGAAAAAAAGAAAAAATATTTGAGAATGTGCAAGCAGCGCTCTTTCATTATGATACCCCATATGCACTAGTAGTCCCACTTCGAATTTTTAGAACACCTTTCAGTCTCTGTTGCAAATAAAAATATAATAGTATATTTTATAACGAGGGACTAAACGAAGCCATTATATACCAGAGGTGGTTTTGCTCCCGAGCGTGCGAGGGAGTCAATGAAACCGACGACCGATTTGGCGCAAGGGTAAGCTACCTACCTTCTGCGCCAGAGGTCTCGGGTTCGATTCCCGAACAAGACAAATATTTGTGTGCAACTGTGCATGAACATATGTATTTGTCTTGGTCTGGGTGTTTTCTATAATATGTAGGGCAGGCGTACCGGTTTTGGCCACTTTAAGGATTTTTTCACTTTTAGCCGCTTAGTGCTTAATGATCTTAAGTATTTTAGAGAAAATTTATAATGTAGAGTTATAGATAATTTATCGACCTTTAAGGGTACAATCTACAAAGTAAAGAAAAATCAATAGTTTTTTTTATTTAGAACAAATTCTGCGGAGGGGGCCAAATACACCGTTTGCATTGGTTTTGGCCACATTCATGAAATTACTATATTTATAAGTTGAGTTTATGCTTAATTGATGTCTTATCAGAGTTCTAGACTAAAACACTACATGAAATAGTATTTCAATCACAGCTAGCTCCTTACTACGATTTTATAAGTATACCTTTATCACTTGATTAAAAGAAAATTAGCGGATTGAGGCTAGTGTAGGCTAGTGCCTACACTAGCCTCAATCCGCTAATTTTCTAGTACGTTAGCTAACAAAAGTGAGTTGTGAGTCTTTTAAAATAAATGAACTTTATGATAGGTTGGAAACTTTCTACTAATGCCAAAGTGGCCAAAGGTGGCACAATGCTAAAATTTCTAGCCCCACTTTTGGCCACTTATTGTTTTCCAACTTTTTGTAAGAACAGTGAAAAAACAACACTTAATCCATCTAGAAGAAACATATTCCAACATGATATAAAATATTAAATAACCATAAAATAATTTTATTGTAGAAAAAAAATGACTTTACAAAACCTTTACCCTTAACATTTTGATTAAGAATTTTACAAAACGTTAACTTTGAAACATAACACGTGTTTATTTCTAAAATATCGTACTACATAAAAAAAGCTAAGTGCTGTAATTATTAACTAAAAGTCCAATCTTTTATTCGCCATTAATAAATATAAGCAATAATTATTTAATTCCTATTTATATAACTTTAAAGTGAAAAGTGACCACAACCGGTACAGTGGCCAAAACCGGTACGCCTGCCCTATATTAAGTATGTATTTACAAACAAAAAGTATTTAAGTTGAGCCAAAAATGGTTTGCATGTAATATATTTCACATGAATGTTGTATTGTATATTACCAGGCGCCAGCGAATCTGTCTGCATGATCTAGTGAACGTATATATTTATCCGTTGTCAAGTTCACATAGACACAGTTTCATAAGAAATTTACTATGGGCTTAGATAATTGGTGTGATTGTGAGAAAATATTTATTTTATTTATTATTTATTAAGTTGGCGTTTAGTCTCGAGGTGCAAACTGTACTTTTTACTTTGAGTGCGAGAAAAATAGTCAATTTAGTACAAAAACATTTAACAAATTCTGTAATTTTCGCGGTCAGTAGTAGTAGTAGTAAAAATATTCGCTCTTTTGTAGGACAGGCCAAGACATTTAGCCATACTGCCAATTCTTGAGTATTATTAAATTATTATAGTGTCTTATGTTTTCATAAGAATGTAAATAAATAAATAAATAATAATTTCTTACATTCACACCAATTATCTAAGCCCATGTTAATTTCATTAAGAAACTGTATCATGGAAAACTTGATAACGGATAAATATATACTTAAATACTTTTTGTTTGTAAATACATACATATAATACATAGTTAACACCCAGACCAAGACAAATAGACATGTTCATGCACACACATATTTGTCTTGTTCGGGAATCGAACCCGAGCCACTGGCGCAGAAGGTAGGTAGCCTACCCCTGCGCCAAATCGGTCGTCAAATGTAGGTGTGTTACATTCCAATGCTCCTTGGAGTATTTGGCGTCAAGTGTGTCAAGCCAGCCTTCTCGATAATTCTTGCTGAGGTAGTCACCACTATAATAAAATATTAGGCATCACTTTACCGAGATAGCACCTATTTTAATCATTCCACATATCGTCCAGTTGCGTAGACACTTGGGGCACAAAACCACACCTATCCTGAGTCACAAAGCCCACTATGAAACCAATTGCGATTCATTAAAATATCCACTTAACCTAACCCGCCAAAATGGCGCCAAAACCTCGCGGTCAGTTTTTTCTTCAAGTCACAATTAACAATTTAAAACATATGGCGCCACCTTCCTTGCGGAAAAACCATGAAACAAAAACATCTTAACATTTTCGCAATGAAGATGGTCCACATTTCACAAATAATAGTATATTCGCTGGCTGTTTGAGTTTGTCTAATGTCATATGAAGGAAATTAAAAAAGTTATTACTTGTTACTTCCTAGGGACTAAAGTGGATATTTAGTCCCGCTTCGTAGGGCTATATTGGCGGCGTACTTTTAGAGCATGAGAAGTGAAAATATTTTTATTTCCGTCTTATTTGCAAAATAGTTGGACAAACGTCATCTAAAACTATTCCAAACTTCAAGTTGATAGCATTAGTTGTTCTCGAGATGTCCAGCTGTGACAGACAGAGTCTCACCATAAGGGTTTCTTTTTACCATTTTGGTACGGAAACCCTAACAAGCTTTTACTTAAATGCTCTAAAACGAAGAAAATAAACAGCAGGTATATGTGTACCTACCTTCTAAATTATGGTCCTGATCAAGTTCCTTGTCCCGTAATGGCAGCTGTGATTTTTTCCTTTTACGGCCACGTGGCTCTGTACCGATTTCCTCTGAATCTTCCGACGTGCTTGCTGTTGCGATGGATGAGATCTTAATGGTCTTGTTTACTAAACCTCTACTCTCCCGCCAAATAGCCTGCCTTTTGCCGTATCTTCTTTCGCACATGAAATAAGAGTAAGTACTCAAAGTAATTGAATTCAATACCAGTCAACCTTAGGGTAAATTAAAATCTAAATTAAATACTGCAAAAAAGTTTTGAGATGCAATGTTAAACCAAGTCAGGTATTTAGTCAGTACCGGGGGTGTCCATAGAACTTGATTTCTACCGACTAGCTTATTTAGAAACCGTGCAGGAACACATTTTATTGAAATACATATAATATATAAAAATCACATGCAAGAATAAATAAATTTATTTGTTATAAGTACCTGTCATATAACTTTCCATGAGGGCGCGCAGAGGCAGATGGAGGTGCTTTTGCTCCTGGCGAAAGTTGGGTCAACTCTTGTTTGAAGGGAGGGGTGACGCTAAACCAAATAGCCTCTGGTTCCTTTGTGAACAAATCATGGACGTGCTTTGCCCATTGAATGAAAACACTATATGCAAGTTTTGGTTTCTGATCGCTCCTGTCCTTCAGGAGGTGGTCAAGAATGATGTCACAGAGCTCACTTTGCTCGCTTCGTCGGAATTCTCTTTGCAGTCCAGTCTTAAGCAGCTGCCTCGTTGCACAGGATTTCTCTAGCAAATTTATAAGTGGATTGCAGTTGCCCGGTGCGTATACTGGGAGTACTGACTCATGAGCTTGAGGATGAGATTCAGCTGGCCGTTTGTTGGAAGGACTGCCAATTAAAATGATAATAAATTATAATTTTGTATAGTTTGTATTTAATTTTTATTTTTGCCAATTGTAGGTTATAGTGTAAAGTGTCAAATGATTGGTCAAAGTGCGAGGCTAAGCAAAGGAACAATAAAAACTCACTATCATACAAAAACTGTCATAACTAAGGACCGGATTATATGCAACATAAAGGTCCAAAATATGCATGCAAATATGCAAATATCTGGAAAAAAATCTGTAATATTATTTTTAAATGTTTTTTATTCTAAAATACTCTGTACTGCTATTAACAATAACAATTGAAGTAGAAAATATACCTACTTAGGTAACAATTAAAATTACAATTTGCCTTTAAAAAATATGTACGTCTAAGTAACTACTGTTCTAAAATGTTCTGTGGTTAAATGTGGTTAAACGAGTGTCAAAATAGTTACACAATTCAATAGCTCATACCTTGTGAACAAATTAACTTCACTGACAGAGTTGCTGCATGGCCCAATTAGATCACATCCGTTGTACCCGGATGGAGGAATCGGAGTTGTCAAAGAATTTGATATTTTTTCAGCCTGCGATTGAAAAATACAATTATGTAAGCTTTACTTATACACTAACATGCTATGGATCATTTTGTTCTGAAATAAAGAAATTTATTAAGTATTGCCCATTTGCCCACCCATGCAGCTAGACCAAGAGAAATATTTTGGTAAGTATGTGCAGATTATAATTTTAGTAATTAATTACAATTTCTGATTTTTTGTAAGTAAAAGAGTGATTTTTTTCTATCAAACATCCCAATATATTAAGCCAGGGGTCAAAAACTTTTAGACCGACACTGTAAGGCAAGCCAGTAAAGCAAGTTATAAAACTGCCATGTGTATACCATAAAGTTAATATACCTATAGGTATATTAACTTTATAATGTATACATACATTATTTTATTATGTCAAAACTAATGCAGGGTCTACAAGTTGATTGACCCACCCATGCAGTCAGACTTGATAAATAGTATAGTAGGTATATGCAGGTCATCATGATATTAGTAATTTATCACATTTATTTTAGTAAGTATGTATTTGACAATGAATAACATGCTGTTATTTGAAAGATCTTACTACATATTATACAGTCTTACTTGTACAATGAGAGATGAGTGGTTGAATATTCTGAAAATCACAATGTAATTTATAGTTTTCGACAGACGAAATTCACTTATTTATTTTATTTATTAAAAACAAAAAGTAGCTTATAAAGAACTGACCTGTCTAGATTCATTCATCCATTCAGTCCATTTCTGTGCGTACATAGTCCGATCTGGCATATGCGAAAAGTTTAATAATGTGAAGTTATCAACAGATGGTACCAGCGACTTTAAAAGCTCTATTGAAGTGTACCCTTTATCTGAAAACGGTAGCAATAACTATTCGTACCTAAGTAAAACTTTTCTCTGCTTTTATGCCGGGGCACAGAAGGCCGCAGCGCAGCAAAATGCGTACAATACTTAAGTTTGCCGCATCGCACGCAACCAAACCAAAATCTACGGCGGATTATGCGGCCCGCTGCACCCCGGCTTAAGTGTGCGATAGTTCATATAAAATAGATAAGTACCTACGAGCGATTTGAGCGGTTTATTGCGCTGCGAACTGTGCGCGCCCCGCCCCTCTATGGCTGTCATGCGTTTGCGGCTCTAAACTAGTACATATGTACGTAAAGTAGTAAAATTTCAAGAATCTAGGTACCTACCTACCTATTTATAATTCATGATTCCAAATATGCACCTGGATTTGTATGAATATGACAAATACCATGACGCCATGTTAATCATGAGTGAGATCAAAATAGGTAGGTACTTAAAAACTATAAAAACAAGGACTGTTCACTTACCAATAATAACTTTTACTGCGTCTTCAGACAGGTTCCATTCTTTTAACATTTTTGAAACCATTTTTCAGTTAGATCTCTTTCCATTTACTTAATCACTTTCAAGCGTGTTCACGTTTGAACACTAAACTAATAAAACAAAATGGACGGCGTCGCGTCGTGGACGCTCGACGAGTGTTGCCAGATGAGCAAAATGAAATTGCGGTAGCTGTGCTTAAAAAACGTGGATTTTCAACAAAAAAGTGGATTTTCTTCTTTAACATTTACCTACATAGATTTTTCTCTCTCGATTCGTGTGCTTTAACAATTGTTTTTTACACAAAGGCAAGGGGATTTGCAAGTAAAAAACAAAAATGTCACTTTTCACAATTCTGTTTTACAATTCTTTCTTTATTAAATTTTAATGTACTTATACATAAACTACTTAGCATGACGCAATAGTCACATTCCGCCTAGGCTGGCCTAGGTAATGGTACAGAGAGCTAACTTCTGAAACAGTTACATTAAATTATCAATCTTTTACCTACGACAATAAAATTACTGTAAAACTGTACCAACCCTGGTACAGTTGAACAGAGTTTGCCCTTAAATGGGACTCAGATATATCACTACATAGTACCTATTAAACAAAGTCGCTCTCCGCCTCTGTCTGTCTGTTTCTAAGCTTTCTTCTTTTATACCACGCAAAGGATTTTGATGCAGTTTTCACTGTTATTTAGAAAATTTATTTCCGAAGGTTTATACATACAAAACATTCTAATTTAGGACTTATTTGTAAAATAGAGAAAATTCCATGTTTTATGATGAAGCCATCAAACATTTTTCTAGCGTTTACATTGTGAACGCTGGCAAAATCGTGTCAGATACATAAAATTTTTGTATTAAGGAATTGTATTGATAGCATAAAAAAGGCCTATAAAGAAGTCCGCAATAGCGTACGATTGACTCACAGTAATAATTTTTATCTTTAATGAGTTAATTTAAAATATTACTTTATTTGCATAGCTAATATCGCGTAATCAGTATTAATCCTTATCTAAATAAGTATAATAGTTACCGTGGCCATTTAATGTAGATAAAAATTGTCCTTTACCTTATTTAATTAAATAAATACTTAAGAAGTTATCACAGTTTAAAAAGTGGCAACATCGCGAGCGCGCGCGCCGCCATCAAAGCAAACTCGCGTCAAAGCTCGAATTGCTGGCCAGCGGACCCGCGGACCTCAGATGTACCTACTTAAAGTGGGATTTTTTGTATTTACAAACCTTGTTTTTACCACACTTTTATTAGCTTCACTTGTAACTAAGTCACAATGTAAGAAAATCTTGGAAATCAATTTTAACCTACTTCTAATTGTCGTATTGATTTGAAACTTTGCGAGTCTATATGAATCCGATGACAATACAATAATTTGCTACCATCGAGCTGATCTGATGATGGAGTCAAGAAGTGGGCAATAGAACTCTTCAATGGCTGCTAGGAAACCCCTCGAGTTTAGGCTCATTTCTTTTGTTCTGAGTCTTCTCAGAACAAAAGAAATGAGCCTAAACTCGAACGAACAGGTCTTCCTGTTCGTTACACTTGATGGTGAGGGTCTGATGATGGAGCAGGGAGAAAGCCAGTGGCACTTCTTAATGACCACTAGGAAACCACTCGAGTTTGGCCTTCGTTGTTTCGTTCTGATGAGACTTTTTAGTCGCACTTGGTGATTAGGGTCTGATGATGGAGCAGGGATGAAGTCAGTGGCACTCCTTAATAACCACTACGAAACCCCGCGAGTTTGGGCTCATTTGTTTCGTTCTGATGAGACCTATTCGCTACACTTGGTGGTGAGGGTCTGATGATGGAGTAAGGAGAAAGTAAGGGTTCGGCTCGCGCATCTGGTAACTAATAGTGGATCTCCACTTGAATTTGTAAAACTAAATAGGTACATACAATCACGCCTTTGAATTATAATATTTACGGGGTGAGCAGATCAGCAGACACATGAATGGACTGTGAAATCGATTATCAACCACCCATAGCTTGCCATTTATTAAACTAAAAAGTAAAAAATAAATATGTAGTTTAAAAAACTAAAAAATCACACTTTTATAGGAACAGACTAAAAAGTACAAAATAACCGTCTATTCAGTAACTGAAATTAAAATGCGTGGTGCGACCTTTGCAAAGCATGCATTCAAGTAGGTACTTAATATTGACAACGCGCACCACGCTTTTTAATTTCAGTTACCTACCTACTGAATAGACGGGTATTTTGTACTTTTTAGTCTGTTCCTATAAAAGTGTGATTTTTTAGTTTTTTAAACTAGGTACATATTTATTAATTCAAATAAACTAGGATATACTTCTAGTGTTTTTATCTCTAAGTACTTATAATAAAATTGTAAACGAGCCAATTCTATACATTAAAAAGAAATAGAAAAATATACCTCCTAAATTTTTTGTCTGTCTGTCTGTGTGTTGTCCGCGTTTCACGCAAAAACTAGGTACCTACTAAACGGATTTTGATGAAACTTATTTGTGATATAGCTATTGGTCCTGGGCCCTGGCCAACACATAGGTTATAATTAATTTTGATGATCGAAATACCTACTGTGGAACTATAGCAGTCCAGCCAAACTATGAGAGATATAAAAATACCGTCTGTTAAACGTGATCATTGAGTTATAATACTTATAATGTACTAAACGTGATGAGCATTTTCTATTGACGTACAAAATTTGAAGGTCTGGTACACGGTACCACCTGATGTGGAACCCTAGCAGCCAGGATAAACTATGAGATACAAATACGCATTTTGAGATTATGATGGAGTGGATAAAAGAAAAATTTATTACCTACCTACCTACGTTTTTAGAAATGCTACAAACAGAGTCATGATCGTGGGACTCCAGAAACAAATTATACAATAATCGTGAGGCTCAAAATGACGCTTGGCGTCGTATTATAGCCTTACTGCCCTTAAAAGCAACGGACGATGAGATAAAGAAAAAATTGGCCAAGTGCGAGTCGGACTCGCGCACGAAGAGTTCCGTAGCAAAGTGAATAAACAACTAAATATTCTGTGAATATTTCAAGCATCTAGGGTGGATGCTCCTAAGTCCGGCCCCCAACCAAAAGTCGGCACTGTGTTCTATTTCTGTCGATTACAGTACCTTAGTAGTAGGTACTGTTTAGGCATAGTTTCTCTCAAAACTGTTCGTGAACTTTCCTCCAGTCTTCTTCTCTTCTTCGAGAAAGAATCTGCGATTTCTTCACAAAAATGTTTCTTTCTGAGTAATTAAATCATTTTTACCACACTTTTATTAGCTTCACTTGTAACTAAGTCACAATGTAAGAAAATCTTGGAACTCAATTTTAACCTACTTCTCATTGTCGCATTGATTTGAAACTTTGCAAGTCTATATGAATCCGATGACAATACAATAATTTGCTACCATCGAGCTGATCTGATGATAGAGTCAAGAGGTGGGCAATAGAACTCATCAATAGCTGCTAGGAAACCCCTCGACTTTAGGCTCATTTGTTTTGTTTTGATGAGACCTATTCGCTACACTTGATGGTGAGGATCTGATGATGGAGCAGGGAGGAAGCCAGTGGCACTTCTTCATGACCACTAGGAAAGCCCTCGAGTTTGGGCTCATTTGTTTTGTTCTGATGAGACCTATTCGCTATACTTGGTGGCGAGTGTCTGATGATGGAGCAGGGAGGAAGTAAGGGTTCGGCTCGCGCATCCGGTAACTTATAGACTCCACTTGAATTTGTAAAACTAAATACATACAATCACGCCTTTGAGTTATAATGTTTACATGGTGGGCAGACACATGAATGGACTGTGAAATGCATTACCATCCATTCATGGCTTGCCATTTATTAAACTAAAAAGTAAAAAATAAATGTGTAGTTTAAAAAACTAAAACAACACACTTGTATAGGAACAGACTAAAAAGTACAAAATAACCGTCTATTCAGTAACTGAAATTAAAAAGCGTGGTGCGCCCTTTGCAAAGCATGCATTACAAGTAGTGATGTACGCCTGGGAATATTGCCACTGCCGGCAATTTTCCACTCCCAATGTGCCCGGAAATTTCCCGGGCACATTGGGAATATTGCCCAAAGTTCCCAGTAAACTTTTTGTTGTTTTGTTAAATAATATAAATAAATATTGAATTTATCTTTTGTGTCTTACAATTTTATAATTTGTTGATAATTATGGCAAGATTATTTTGTTTTGTTTTCTTAATTTGTTGAATAAAAAAATAAACCATCTTATATTAAACTGTTTTTCATTTCATATTTGCTTACCTCTGATGTTGGTGGCTATTTATTACGTAATTCAATATAATCAAACAGTTTTAAAGTCTTATTTTAAATTGTCTTGCATGGTAAAAATATTCATCTAAAAATGGTGCTTGGGAATATTGCTGGGAACTTTGGGACACTGCCGGCAACGCTGCCGGCAAAATTTCCAGTCCTTGGGAACGTGCCCGGGCACGGTACATCACTAATTACAAGTACCTAAGTACTTAATATTGACAACGCGCACCACGCTTTTTAATTTCAGTTACTGAATAGACGGTTATTTTGTACTTTGTTTTGTTGGAAAGGAAAACTGATTCAAGTACAAAAGCTTCTTATAACTTTTGAATGAAGCGACCGCTTTTTGTAGAAATTAAACGTTATAATTAACTCAAATAACCTGCTTTCTTAAATTTTCGAAAGGTCTAATTACTTTAAGTCACTGCTCTTAACTAAAATAGAACGAAGCCAAATAATTCAAACGACATACTTTGTTTGTTTTTGCTGCAGGCTATTTGATTTAAGCGACATGATGCTTAGAAAACTGGAACGAACGTGTTTTGTTCATAATGATAGAGTATAGAGTATAGATGAGTAAATTTCCATGGCCATCTCACTACTTCAAAATCATCTTTTGTCAAGAAGCGGTCTACCTACATGCATAACTACGCATCTGGCCAGAAAGCAAGAACAAAAACGTAGGTACCTATAATGAACTATAAATAAAAAGAGTTTTTATTCAAATTATTGAACCCTAAATCTTTAAATATGGTGGAGCGCTTAGAATTCTAAATGCTTTTATAAGGGCGTTCGCCATATATGAGTTTTATAAACGCAGTTCACATGCTAATTTGTCTTATAGTGGATATGAATTAGAATTATCGAAAATAAACCTTATTTCTAAATCATAAAAATAAACAATTTAAAGAGCGCATCAAAAAAATTATATAAATCTCACTTATATTTGCAATGAAAATAATTTGCCACATAGATTTTAACGTATTAGCCATGATAAGCCTTTTAAAGTGGTATATCAATATTTTTACTTAGGTAGTTTATGCTATCCTTCATTAGGTCACTTCACGATTCGTCCACGTTTCGTCATAACTTTCTTCTTGATTTGAATCAAGTCGTCAGAACCTTTACACTTGCATAACACATGCTGCTATAAACGAAAAATCGCTTATAGCAGCATTTAATTAACGATTATAAGGATGATTGACCGTATAAAAGCAAATTTATTGCTTTAACAAGACAAATTAGCAAAACCATTGCTTGTATAAGGTGATTATGAGAAGGATTAGTTAGTTATATGGTAATTATAAAACTTCTACAAGAGTTATAATTTGTGCCCAAATGCAGTCTTATAATCGATAATATGGCTTTTATAAGGGTAATATTTTTGGCTTTCATAACCTTTATAAGGCAATTTTTGCTACTAGGGTTAGCCTAAAAATACGAATTTTACAAAAATTGGTTTGGGTATACATTAAAGCCCATATGCTTAAATAAAGGATGCTGAATTTGGGCTTTTTTAGTCACGTAAAACCTTCTACTGGTATTCATTTATATGCTAAAAAAATCCAACGTTCTTAGGGAGATCCTAAGACACTTTTTTGAACATCGAAACTTCTGGGTCTAACTGAACCTTGTGAACCTATAAAAAAGCATCTGGGCTGCAAGCCCTTATTTGGTCAAAATGGCTTGGGCCTTACGAGGATAATGAATGTGTAATGGTTGATCGTCGTTATCAAAGCGATTACTTCCAAATAGTATCTCGGTTCGGTATTTTTTTTTTATCTACAACGGGGTAGCACTTAGCCTTCATCACACCTGATGTTAAGTGGTGATAAGGCTGAAGGTGGCAGCGCACTACTCCCGGAATCCTCAATCACGGAGTGAAGAGGTATGACGCTTTACCGAGGCTAAGGTAATAAAAGAGATGTGACTTGTTCGGTGTCAAGATGTATATTGAGATAATAATATTGAGTACAATTAAAGATACATTATCTTAGTAAGCGATCTTATTCTAGATTGCTGAGAATGCTACGCGTGTGTTCCAATTTTCTGTAAATGCGCGATAATGCAAACATCTTGTTTGTGTAATATGTTGCAATCATACTTCATCTCCCCTGAAAAAGTGGAAGGATCATCCCCTCCCTGCAAAAAGGAACAGACTCGTAACATTGACTTTAACGAACTTAACCAAAATTTAATTACTTAAGTAAAATAAGTAAACAAAATTTAAACATTATCAACATAGCAAAGTTAAAACTATTTCATTTATTAAATCGTACTAATACAAAAACGTTTTACAATATAAACAATATACCTAATTAAAATTGTATCTAATTAAAATGGTATCGAATTGAAATGGTATTGAATTAAAACGGAAGCTTCACATTTTACACTTAATCATAACAATAACAAAGTGTTAAGTAACATGGTATGTAATTAAGTACCTATACTTATAATTACGTATCAAATAAAATAGTTATTTATTGAATGGTTTGGTATTATTCTTATGCACAATTATAGCTTTATTTTCTTTTAAAATTTCTACATTAGACGTCATATCTCTTAAAACTTTATAAGGGCCATTGTAAATACTATCTAATTTATTTCCTACTTGGTTCTTTAATAATAACAAATCGCCTAACTGATAGGTAACATTATTGCTAGTTTTATCATACAATAATTTTCTTTTCTCTTTAGATTGTATCAAGTTACGTCGTGCGTCGGATTGCGCTTGTTGTAAACGATACTTAAGTTCTCGGGGATAACTGTCATAGTTATATAAGGGGTCGATTTCTGATTGTAAATTATTTGGAAGGTTACAAATTTTTCCAAAAACTAATTCGAAAGGCGTATATTTAGTTTCACTATGCACTGTGGTATTAAAAGAAAAACACCAATATGGAATCCAGGTGCTCCAGTTATGTTTATAATTATTACACTGGATTCTCAGAAAAGCTCCTAGGGTTTTATGAGTATTTTCTAAAGCGCCTACAGTTTCGTGATGGTACGCCGTAGAATTTAATTTTTTAATATGTAATAGAGAACATGTTTCGGACATCACTGATGACATGAATTCGGTTCCCTGGTCAGTCAATATTTCTCTAGGAATACCATAACGTAAAATGAAATTATTGGTAAAAGATTGAGCAACTGTGACCGAGTCTTTACTAGGTAATGGATACGCTTCAACGAATTTGGTTAAATCGCATTGTAATGTCAATACATATTTATTATTATAGTCATCAACATCGAGTGGACCCATTATATCCAAACTAATTCTTTCGAATGATGAGTGGGCTGTTGATGTTATGGTTAAGGGCTGCTTAATATGTTTATTACTATGCTTATGATATTGACATTGATGGCAATTTTTAACAAAAAGTTTTACATCATTACTCAAACCTGGCCAAAAATAATATTGCTTAATGTTGTTCATCATTCTATTAACTCCTGCGTGTCCGCTGGTAGGTAATAGATGGAAATCATTTAGTATTACTCTTTTTTGTTCACTATCATATATTCTTAATATATTTTTTGTTATGAGAAAGCGCGGGGTAACAGAGTTAATTCTTTTTGTTGCTTGTACAAGACTTTTGATTTTACTCTCGTTACATTTTTCTTTAATAATAAGTACCTCATGTATGCCTATTTTTTGACATAATGACTCTAAGTCCCTCGCTAACACCTCTGGGGTAGATGATGATCGGGTACTCAGATATATCGCTGATTGCGAAGGTACGTAAACGTAACAACTTGCATTAGAAATAATGCTATCTTTAGACTTTGAATAATTGTCAAACTTTAATTGATTAAAACTTAATTCAGTTACGTCATCGGGTTTCTTGAGAAGTTCTACCGCAATAGGTTGATCAGGCCTAGTGCTGGTGGAGCTCTCTGAAGAAGAATCAGTGGGGGTTTTTAATTTTTTACTTTGTGCTCTAGTTAAAACTGATACTGTGTTTTGATGTAATGATTTTAAAGTAGAAGATGTAATAGGTATGCGACTCAATGCGTCTGCAGCTGCATTGTTTCGTCCTGGAACATACTCTATTTCAAAATCATACTCCTCTAGGAATAATCGGAATTTAGTAAGTCTGCTTGTTGGGTCTTTCAAGTTAAATAAATAAATTAACGGTTTGTGGTCTGTTATAATTTTAAATTTACGTCCATATAAATAAGGGCGAAAATGTCTCACAGACCAAACAATTGCTAAAAGTTCTAATTCTATGATGGGATATCTCGTCTCGGCGGGTTTCAGGTTTCTACTCGCATACGCGACTACTTGACCGTTCATGTTAGATAAAACAGATCCTAAACCTGTCTTACAAGCATCTGTTTGTAGCCGAAAGATGTTACTTTCTGAAAAATCTGGATAAGATAAAATAGGGGGTTGAATTAATGCTGATTTTAATTTTTCAAATGCCGTTTGACACTCTGATGACCATAGAAACTGTACATTCTTTTTTCTTAATTGATTTAAAGGATAAACAATGTTTGCAAAGTTCGGTATGAATCGTCTGTAGTAATTTGCAAACGCGACAAAACGATTGACATCGTCGCAGTTCATCGGCACTGGATAGTTTTGCATGGTTGCAATTTTACTTTCATCTGGTAAAATTCCATCAGAAGTTATTTTGTGTCCTAGATATATTATTTCGTTTCGCAAAAATTCACACTTCATAGGATTTAATTTTAAGTTAACTTTTCTAAATCTCTCTAGTATACTAATTAAGTTTTTATTGTGGTTTTCTATAGATTTCCCGAAAATTACGCAATCATCTAAATAAATAAAAGCCTTTTTATAATTTAAGCCTGACATTGCAATAGTCATAAGACGTGAAAATACACTCGCAGATGTCCGGAGACCCATGGGACAGCGTTTCATCTGAAAAATTTTATCACCAGCAGTGAAAGCTGTGTACTTTCGTGAATCTTCGCTTAAAGATAACTGATAATAGCTTTGCGAAAGGTCTAATTTTGAAAAATAAATGTTATTTGCAAGCGAATCTAAGATATCAGTTATATTAGGCAAAGGGAATTTGTCGTCCTCAATACGATTATTTAACTGCCTGTAATCTATAACTAATCGCCATTGTTTCTCGTTTGACCTATCTGTTTTTTTCGGTACAAGCAAGACGGGACTAGACCACTCTGACGTAGCCTCTTCTATAATATCATTTTCGAGCATAATATCTATCTGTTTCTGAACTTCCTTCCTTAGTGCGAACGGTAATCTATGTGGCTTGACATAAACTGGCGAGACATTAGGTTTTAAAGTTATATTATGGGTCATTAGGTTTGTACAAGAGAGTTTGTCGCCTGGCAGATGAAAAACATCTGCGTACTTAGCGCAAATACTCTCAATACTTCGTTTTTCTTCTAAATTCAGTTCAGGTAAATTTAATAATCCTAATAATGTTTTTACACGACCGACAGAAACCTCCTCTTTTTCAAAATTACAGACTTCAAAATCATTCAATGAAAAAGTCTCTAAATCGGTAAGATCTAGATCAACTTCTTTCTCAGTGGTGTTTAATATCCTTACTGGCATGCGACCATTACAAGGTTTCGCTATTATACTTCCTATAAAAACTCCTTTCTGTATCTCTTTAGATAAACAAACACAATCGTCGCCTAACGATGTAGGTATATATTTTATTACCTCACATCGTGGCGGTATCAAATGTCTATAGTGACTCAATATAGGTATAGACACATAATTACTATCTTTAGTTAAAAGCAAAGTATTTTCTTTATAGTTAATTATAGCTTGATAGCGTTTCAAAAAATTATCACCTAAAATACCATTTGCAGAACAAGACATATTTTTAAACACATACATTTTTTCTCTAAAAACTAACCCATTATAAGACAAATCTAAGTAAATATATCCTTCAGATACTAGTTTACCGCTAACACCTTTTATAACTAACTTCTCAAATGTAATTAAATTCAATAACTTCGGATAATCGCATAACCATTCGTATTTTAAAACACAAAGGCTTGCTCCGCTATCGACTAAAAGATCGATATTGCTATTACTTACGTTAAAAGTTACGGTACTACTATTATTGTAGTTTAAAACATAATTTTCAGTAGGAACGAAAAAAATCTAAATTATTATCGTTCTGGGGCTCAGAACGCGCTTGTGACTCACTATTGGTCGATTGCTCGTGGCTAGCGTACTGCACACGTTGAAAAGGCACAGCTGAGCGCGGCGGGCGCGGGCTCGGCCGACCGCGGTCACGTGAACGTGATTGTGTTCCTTGCGCGGCGCGGGAGTCTCGCGACATGTACTTACCTTGTTGTGGTCTCGTGTTTCCGGCAGCGTACCTATTGTTTGCGCTAAATCTATTATAGTAACTATATTTATTAGAATAATTACTTGGCTGACGCGGATAATTAGTAGGTGTGCGTGAGAAATTACGAGTATGAAACTTTTTAATGTTCATAACTTCCTCGTGTCTGGTAGACATTGACTGCTCGTCTAGGGCAGTTCTTATAGCCTCTGGTAAAGAATCAAAGTGACGTGATGCTATGATAGTACTAAGCTTTTGATTCACTAATCCATCTGAAAAGCGCTTGATTGCAACCTTTTCATTAATGGGACGCAATACTTCAAACTTAGTAGCGTCGTCATCCGCTTGTGCTATGGTTAAATTCACAAAAAGTTGTTCTAGTTCCGAGCCGAATGACTCGATCGACCTATGACCTTGACGACAGTTTTGTAATTTGTGTTGGATAGCAACAGCAGATTTTTTCTGAATCAAATGCGTATTCATATCTCTAATTAAATCTTTAATAGTTGGATAACTACTTTTTAAACGTAATTTTGCGCTAGGAGAGAGCCTAGTTTTAATCACAAAATCAATAAGTAACCCATGAGTAGTATCGCTGATCATTGAACTATATAATTGTATACCATCAATTAGAGATTTAGTGACGTGTTCTTGACCTGTCATCGTTGGTAAAAGTGCAATGGCTGTCTTCAAGTCAAATTTATCTTTTTCTGCCATTTTTGAAATACTACTAACACTTAAAGTCTCTAAAGAAATAATTTTGTCATAAATGATCTGAATGTCATTTGCTATTTTATTAATTAAAGTTATATCTTTAGTTGATACCTCCGATTTTTCAACTAAATTATGTACTTGAGCTAAAATATACTCTAATTTCGCGTATTCAAGTTTCGCTTCATTAAATTTCGTAAAACCTAACTCTTTTTGACGTCTATCTGGTCCTAGTTTTACTAAATTATCTTTAATATACAATAGTTTCTTATGCAATTCATTTAAATCGGAAATAATAAATGACATTATCTAATAAGAAAAAAATGTAATCCTACATATTATTTAAAACGTTTAGGTATAAAATAACTTACGACTTACGGTGGCATTATAGCGCGCGAATAAAATAATTACGTCTCTGCACGATGAGTAGGTATGTGGTGACCGGCGTGGCGTGTGGGGGCTGGGGCTGCGGGCTGGGGGTTTTCTCATGCTCCTTGAGTGTGTAGGATCTTCAGACTTCTAAGATGGGTTCCTGGACCGCTTGAAACAGCTAACTGAAGATCGGGCTGGGATTTCCCTTGCCCCTCGTACAATGGGCCGGGTTTCTACCCTGGACACCTCCTGGTCTACGTTGATGGTTGAGTCGACGTCGTTGCCAGTTCCACGGAAGATATTGTGTTTCTTAGAACTGCGCTGTTGAATTCTCTACGGAGTCGGTTGACAATTCGGTCCCAAATTTTCCGGATGCAGGCGTAAATGATGAGTATAACGATGAGAAGCAGTATGACGGATAGTAAAATTTCTGTTGTAGTGAGCTGGCTTGAAGTTTTCTGCGTTGCTTGGGCGTCGCCGCTGGCGGTTTGTGCGATGATAACTTCTTCTTTACTTTGTGGTGCTCCCATATTATTGTTTTGTCTTCCCAAGTAATGCGATGAACAGAAGTGTAGAGCCAAATAGCACCGCAACGAAGACTGCTGCTAGTATGGTGTTGAAAATTTTGCTTTGCTGCTCCATGTAGTAATGATTTTCCCGCAAAAATTTATAAGTTCGGTTGGCAAAGGGTCGCCATGAAGAGGTATGACGCTTTACCGAGGCTAAGGTAATAAAAGAGATGTGACTTGTTCGGTGTCAAGATGTATATTGAGATAATAATATTGAGTACAATTAAAGATACATTATCTTAGTAAGCGATCTTATTCTAGATTGCTGAGAATGCTACGCGTGTGTTCCAATTTTCTGTAAATGCGCGATAATGCAAACATCTTGTTTGTGTAATATGTTGCAATCATACTTCAAGTATGATTGCAACATATTACACAAACAAGATGTTTGCATTCTAGATTGCTAAAACATCTTGTTTGTGTAATATGTTGCAATCATACTTCAAGTATGATTGCAACATATTACACAAACAAGATGTTTGCATTATCGCGCATTTACAGAAAATTGGAACACACGCGTAGCATTCTCAGCAATCTAGAATAAGATCGCTTACTAAGATAATGTATCTTTAATTGTACTCAATATTATTATCTCAATATACATCTTGACACCGAACAAGTCACATCTCTTTTATTACCTTAGCCTCGGTAAAGCGTCATACCTCTTCATGGCGACCCTTTGCCAACCGAACTTATAAATTTTTGCGGGAAAATCATTACTACATGGAGCAGCAAAGCAAAATTTTCAACACCATACTAGCAGCAGTCTTCGTTGCGGTGCTATTTGGCTCTACACTTCTGTTCATCGCATTACTTGGGAAGACAAAACAATAATATGGGAGCACCACAAAGTAAAGAAGAAGTTATCATCGCACAAACCGCCAGCGGCGACGCCCAAGCAACGCAGAAAACTTCAAGCCAGCTCACTACAACAGAAATTTTACTATCCGTCATACTGCTTCTCATCGTTATACTCATCATTTACGCCTGCATCCGGAAAATTTGGGACCGAATTGTCAACCGACTCCGTAGAGAATTCAACAGCGCAGTTCTAAGAAACACAATATCTTCCGTGGAACTGGCAACGACGTCGACTCAACCATCAACGTAGACCAGGAGGTGTCCAGGGTAGAAACCCGGCCCATTGTACGAGGGGCAAGGGAAATCCCAGCCCGATCTTCAGTTAGCTGTTTCAAGCGGTCCAGGAACCCATCTTAGAAGTCTGAAGATCCTACACACTCAAGGAGCATGAGAAAACCCCCAGCCCGCAGCCCCAGCCCCCACACGCCACGCCGGTCACCACATACCTACTCATCGTGCAGAGACGTAATTATTTTATTCGCGCGCTATAATGCCACCGTAAGTCGTAAGTTATTTTATACCTAAACGTTTTAAATAATATGTAGGATTACATTTTTTTTCTTATTAGATAATGTCATTTATTATTTCCGATTTAAATGAATTGCATAAGAAACTATTGTATATTAAAGATAATTTAGTAAAACTAGGACCAGATAGACGTCAAAAAGAGTTAGGTTTTACGAAATTTAATGAAGCGAAACTTGAATACGCGAAATTAGAGTATATTTTAGCTCAAGTACATAATTTAGTTGAAAAATCGGAGGTATCAACTAAAGATATAACTTTAATTAATAAAATAGCAAATGACATTCAGATCATTTATGACAAAATTATTTCTTTAGAGACTTTAAGTGTTAGTAGTATTTCAAAAATGGCAGAAAAAGATAAATTTGACTTGAAGACAGCCATTGCACTTTTACCAACGATGACAGGTCAAGAACACGTCACTAAATCTCTAATTGATGGTATACAATTATATAGTTCAATGATCAGCGATGCTACTCATGGGTTACTTATTGATTTTGTGATTAAAACTAGGCTCTCTCCTAGCGCAAAATTACGTTTAAAAAGTAGTTATCCAACTATTAAAGATTTAATTAGAGATATGAATACGCATTTGATTCAGAAAAAATCTGCTGTTGCTATCCAACACAAATTACAAAACTGTCGTCAAGGTCATAGGTCGATCGAGTCATTCGGCTCGGAACTAGAACAACTTTTTGTGAATTTAACCATAGCACAAGCGGATGACGACGCTACTAAGTTTGAAGTATTGCGTCCCATTAATGAAAAGGTTGCAATCAAGCGCTTTTCAGATGGATTAGTGAATCAAAAGCTTAGTACTATCATAGCATCACGTCACTTTGATTCTTTACCAGAGGCTATAAGAACTGCCCTAGACGAGCAGTCAATGTCTACCAGACACGAGGAAGTTATGAACATTAAAAAGTTTCATACTCGTAATTTCTCACGCACACCTACTAATTATCCGCGTCAGCCAAGTAATTATTCTAATAAATATAGTTACTATAATAGATTTAGCGCAAACAATAGGTACGCTGCCGGAAACACGAGACCACAACAAGGTAAGTACATGTCGCGAGACTCCCGCGCCGCGCAAGGAACACAATCACGTTCACGTGACCGCGGTCGGCCGAGCCCGCGCCCGCCGCGCTCAGCTGTGCCTTTTCAACGTGTGCAGTACGCTAGCCACGAGCAATCGACCAATAGTGAGTCACAAGCGCGTTCTGAGCCCCAGAACGATAATAATTTAGATTTTTTTCGTTCCTACTGAAAATTATGTTTTAAACTACAATAATAGTAGTACCGTAACTTTTAACGTAAGTAATAGCAATATCGATCTTTTAGTCGATAGCGGAGCAAGCCTTTGTGTTTTAAAATACGAATGGTTATGCGATTATCCGAAGTTATTGAATTTAATTACATTTGAGAAGTTAGTTATAAAAGGTGTTAGCGGTAAACTAGTATCTGAAGGATATATTTACTTAGATTTGTCTTATAATGGGTTAGTTTTTAGAGAAAAAATGTATGTGTTTAAAAATATGTCTTGTTCTGCAAATGGTATTTTAGGTGATAATTTTTTGAAACGCTATCAAGCTATAATTAACTATAAAGAAAATACTTTGCTTTTAACTAAAGATAGTAATTATGTGTCTATACCTATATTGAGTCACTATAGACATTTGATACCGCCACGATGTGAGGTAATAAAATATATACCTACATCGTTAGGCGACGATTGTGTTTGTTTATCTAAAGAGATACAGAAAGGAGTTTTTATAGGAAGTATAATAGCGAAACCTTGTAATGGTCGCATGCCAGTAAGGATATTAAACACCACTGAGAAAGAAGTTGATCTAGATCTTACCGATTTAGAGACTTTTTCATTGAATGATTTTGAAGTCTGTAATTTTGAAAAAGAGGAGGTTTCTGTCGATCGTGTAAAAACATTATTAGGATTATTAAATTTACCTGAACTGAATTTAGAAGAAAAACGAAGTATTGAGAGTATTTGCGCTAAGTACGCAGATGTTTTTCATCTGCCAGGCGACAAACTCTCTTGTACAAACCTAATGACCCATAATATAACTTTAAAACCTAATGTCTCGCCAGTTTATGTCAAGCCACATAGATTACCGTTCGCACTAAGGAAGGAAGTTCAGAAACAGATAGATATTATGCTCGAAAATGATATTATAGAAGAGGCTACGTCAGAGTGGTCTAGTCCCGTCTTGCTTGTACCGAAAAAAACAGATAGGTCAAACGAGAAACAATGGCGATTAGTTATAGATTACAGGCAGTTAAATAATCGTATTGAGGACGACAAATTCCCTTTGCCTAATATAACTGATATCTTAGATTCGCTCGCAAATAACATTTATTTTTCAAAATTAGACCTTTCGCAAAGCTATTATCAGTTATCTTTAAGCGAAGATTCACGAAAGTACACAGCTTTCACTGCTGGTGATAAAATTTTTCAGATGAAACGCTGTCCCATGGGTCTCCGGACATCTGCGAGTGTATTTTCACGTCTTATGACTATTGCAATGTCAGGCTTAAATTATAAAAAGGCTTTTATTTATTTAGATGATTGCGTAATTTTCGGGAAATCTATAGAAAACCACAATAAAAACTTAATTAGTATACTAGAGAGATTTAGAAAAGTTAACTTAAAATTAAATCCTATGAAGTGTGAATTTTTGCGAAACGAAATAATATATCTAGGACACAAAATAACTTCTGATGGAATTTTACCAGATGAAAGTAAAATTGCAACCATGCAAAACTATCCAGTGCCGATGAACTGCGACGATGTCAATCGTTTTGTCGCGTTTGCAAATTACTACAGACGATTCATACCGAACTTTGCAAACATTGTTTATCCTTTAAATCAATTAAGAAAAAAGAATGTACAGTTTCTATGGTCATCAGAGTGTCAAACGGCATTTGAAAAATTAAAATCAGCATTAATTCAACCCCCTATTTTATCTTATCCAGATTTTTCAGAAAGTAACATCTTTCGGCTACAAACAGATGCTTGTAAGACAGGTTTAGGATCTGTTTTATCTAACATGAACGGTCAAGTAGTCGCGTATGCGAGTAGAAACCTGAAACCCGCCGAGACGAGATATCCCATCATAGAATTAGAACTTTTAGCAATTGTTTGGTCTGTGAGACATTTTCGCCCTTATTTATATGGACGTAAATTTAAAATTATAACAGACCACAAACCGTTAATTTATTTATTTAACTTGAAAGACCCAACAAGCAGACTTACTAAATTCCGATTATTCCTAGAGGAGTATGATTTTGAAATAGAGTATGTTCCAGGACGAAACAATGCAGCTGCAGACGCATTGAGTCGCATACCTATTACATCTTCTACTTTAAAATCATTACATCAAAACACAGTATCAGTTTTAACTAGAGCACAAAGTAAAAAATTAAAAACCCCCACTGATTCTTCTTCAGAGAGCTCCACCAGCACTAGGCCTGATCAACCTATTGCGGTAGAACTTCTCAAGAAACCCGATGACGTAACTGAATTAAGTTTTAATCAATTAAAGTTTGACAATTATTCAAAGTCTAAAGATAGCATTATTTCTAATGCAAGTTGTTACGTTTACGTACCTTCGCAATCAGCGATATATCTGAGTACCCGATCGTCATCTACCCCAGAGGTGTTAGCGAGGGACTTAGAGTCATTATGTCAAAAAATAGGCATACATGAGGTACTTATTATTAAAGAAAAATGTAACGAGAGTAAAATCAAAAGTCTTGTACAAGCAACAAAAAGAATTAACTCTGTTACCCCGCGCTTTCTCATAACAAAAAATATATTAAGAATATATGATAGTGAACAAAAAAGAGTAATACTAAATGATTTCCATCTATTACCTACCAGCGGACACGCAGGAGTTAATAGAATGATGAACAACATTAAGCAATATTATTTTTGGCTTGAACTGGCTATCTTATCTCTAACTGCCGGAACACAATAATGTTGGAACACAACATCATTGTTATGGCGTCAGACTTAGATAAGATGGTGGTAGCTAGCCAGGCGGACTAAGAACAAGTCCTACCACCAACCAAACCGAATACAATATGTACCCCCGCTGGGAATCGAACCCGGGACCTCTTGGTCTGAAATCGGTGGTGTGAACCACTAGACCACAGAGGCGGTTATACCTACCAACAAGAGAAAACAGTTGTACATATTTTCCTTTCAATATCGTTTGGAAATTTGAAGAACGTGTAGGCACAGTTGTTAGTAGTATTTAAACAACCAAATACACTGCAACTGTAATAATATCGGTTATTCATTTTGATAATAGGTACGTGACAGTATCACATCCATAGAGAAAGATGAAGTAACATCAACGCGGGCTACAGTGCAACAACATTTTCTATTCCGGTGGCCAAAACTGGAACTAAGGTCAGGCGTCCGTCACTCGCTCAAGAACCCGAGATAAGTGCCTACCTCTTCGGGTATCTCTCGGGATACCAATTCAATACAATTTACAGCGGGCCGCCCGCCCGAGTGCGATAGAATATATGCAATAGAAAGAGATGCAACGTCTAGCCGTTCGTAATTAGAGCCGTACAAGCTGAATTCTACTTTATCGTGTTGTAGTTAGAGTTGCTATTTGTTTAAATGGTCTCGCAGAGTGCAGGTACCAGACTAGTAACTATTATTTATTCTGTGCTCACGTGTTTGGTTTTTAATGTCAAGTCTGTCACCAGAAAAGAAAAGTTTGTCAATCTGTAAACGTGTTAATTAAATGCTCTTTGCTAGCACTTGCGATCACTGACCTCTTTGTGATACTCGCGACCAAAAAGCTTAGACTTAATACTGAGGTAACTGGAGAGTGCAGTACTAACAATTTTTTGAATACCAGTGGCTGTCTTCCGTCTCACCTACACTTTAAAAAAATACGTATGGTCATATGAGACAGCTGACAGCCACTACAAACATAAATGTCAAATTTGCTGGCGACACTTTTTTATTCAGGGTGAGAGCTCCAGTTACCTCAGAGTATTAAGTCAAACTTCATGCTCGCGACTAAGCTCTGCCTCAGACTGCCCAAGAATGCCTGTAAATTTGACGTCTATGTGTGCGTGACGGAAATGGCACTTTGTTCTAAGCGAACTCTCAATGTTCTTCATGCCCATGAAAGATCCTAACTTTAGCTTTAATAATATTTATCTTAATAAAATAATAAAATTCGCAGACAAAGTCGGGCCATAATACATGTTTTCCTTGAGGCATCATTTAAAAAAGGGAGGGCCGACATTGCGAACACAAATACCGAGCTTAGGAAAAATAGCACTTTTTTATTATTGTAAAATAAATACTTCTATAAACAAAAGCACTTTTTAATTGTGAACATAAAAAAGAAAAACATAAGCTTTTTAAAATATTGTTTATCGTTCTGAAACTGCTCCATAAGACGCGTCTACGAATTTATCAAAGGTGACCCAACCCTTAAAGTGCCGACTTTTGGAGCATCCACCCTACCTGTTGCCGTTATTAGTATCGAGCAAAAAAAGGCAAAATACATCACGTTTGTTGTATGCCCCCTTAAATATTTATTTTATTCTGTTTTTAGTATTTATTGTTATAGCGGCAAAAGAAATACTTACATCATCTGTGAAAATTTCAATTGTCTAGCTATTACGGTTCATGAGATACCTACAGCAAGATACAGCTTAGTGACAGACAGACAGACGGACAGTAATAGGGTCCCGTTTTTACATATTGTATTCGGTTTGGTTGGTGGTAGGACTTGTTCGTAGTCCGCCTGGCTAGGTACCACCATCTTATCTAAGTCTGACGCCATAACAATGATGTTTTCAGCATTATTGTGTTCCGGCAGTTAGAGATAAGATAGCCAGTTCCTCAGTGACTGAGGATTCCGGGAGTAGTGCGCTTCGCCTTCAGCCTTATCACCACTTATCATTAGGTGTGATGAAGGCTGAGTGCTACCCAGTTGTGGATAAAAAAAAAAATTAGAAACTCTCGCGCGTAGCTATTGGATACAGTTTTGCTTGTATGCGCGAACTCTAGGTTATTAACAGTAGACAAGCAACCGGAATTGGACTTTATTTTCATGGAGAAAGATTTATTTTTATTAACCGACTTAAAAAAGGAGGAGGTTCTCAGTTCGTCGGAGACTTTTTTTTACAAGCTTTTTTTTATGTAAGTATGTTACTCGATATCTCAAAGACGGCATGACCGATTTGAAAAATTATTGAGGTATTACTTTTTGAGGTATAACACATTTTAAAAAACCCCAAATGTAACTTTGTCATTCATACAAACACAATGAAAAACAAAGTTCTACTGTGCTGACGAAAAATGATAGTGGAATTTTGGCTAGTTATAGGCAATCGGTACGTTAAGTGGGTACGGAACCCGTGGGCAAGTCCAACTCGCACTTAGCTGATTTTTTAATATACGTGTAAAGAGCAATGTCTTTCACTTCTGCGTCTGTTAACCAAAGTGAATCAATTTAGTTGAACCATGTAGTATGTAATAACTATTTTTATGTAGGTATATGGCCATGCTAAGTTAGTTTGAGTCAAATAAAACAAGTGTAAATATTAAATAGCACATTTACCACAACACAAGCTACTATTATAATTTGATGCAGCGCCATCTGTGCTGGTAGCTTTGAATCAAATCAGATTGACGGCGCTACAATATACTATGCCATTGATAGCAACAATAAATTGCGACATCAAATGGAATATTCTTAAACTATCTACCTGTACCGATAAGTATTTAAACAAATATCACTAATTATATACTGTATGCCTATACCTACTTCACAGCCTTTCCATGGAAGGCCGCCTTTTTGTATTATCAGAAAAGACTTTTGCCACAGGTGACGCCACCTACAGTTGATATCCCAATATTAATACGAATAGTATTCCGATGTACATTACTACTATACTGATGACACTTAACTGTAATTATCATAACCCATTATGTAATTTGTAATGGAAACTGACCTTTATTATACGGTTGTTAATGTCATTTTTCAATCTGATGACTTTTTATAAAATAAAACAGGGAGAAAAAAACAACCCTTGGAGTTTCTTGCCGGTTCTTCTCCAAGGTCTCCCGCCGTAGAGTTTGCGAACCAATTCTATGACGTTCACAAGTATTGTAAATAATTATCTGAATTGAATATTAAACAAATTTGACTTTGATTTTGATACTACTCTCATCACGGTTCGAAAGCGTGAGACGTAGACAGTCTCGCTAAGTACTGTCAGATGGCGCCACCTTCGATACCCCGATGATTCAAAATGGCGAATTTCATTTCTCTTCTTTTCCACCCAATAAATGACCCATTTCTTTATCTTTCTCCGCAATTTCCTCTACCAACGGAAAAAAAGGACCGAGATCCAATACTTTTAATATAATAGTAGTAAAAAGTATTATAAAAGTCTTTGGTATACATATATATATATATATATAAAACTAGCTTTACAGAAACGCCCTCTTCTTTTATTTATCTGGTCCGAACGGGTTCGGTCGGAATAAATAAGAGAGAAAAAAATTGCTGTTAGAGCAATAAATATCCAAGTATTAACATGATTGTTGTCTCTTTAGTCAAATTATACATAATAGGTAGTCAGCCATGTTTACTTAGATTGATTTATAACATGCCTAGCGTAGCCAAGTTTAACGGCTTCGACAGCCATGTTTGAGAGTTTAATTTATAACACGGCTAGCGTAGCCAAATTTTGTTAAGCATACGGTCCGCTATGCCGTTTATAAAACGGCTGTGACAGCCATGTTTGAGAATTGTAATTTATGACACGGCTGACGTAGCCAAGTTTTGTTAGGCACACGGTCCGCTATGCCGTGTATGAAACGGCTGTGATAGTCATGTTTGCGAGATAAATATATGACACGGCTGACGTAGCCAAGTTTTGTTAGGCACACGGTCCGCTATGCCGTGTATGAAACGGCTGTGATAGTCATGTTTGCGAGATAAATTTATGACACGGCTGACGTAGCCAAGTTTTGTTAAGCACACGGTACACTCTGCCGTTTATAAAACGGCTCTGACAGCCATGTTCGAGAGTTTAATGTATGACACGGCTAACGTAGCCAAGTTTTGGTTTGCACACGGTACACTCTGCCGTTTATAAAACGGCTCTGACAGCCATGTTCGAGAGTTTAATGTATGACACGGCTAACGTAGCCAAGTTTTGTTAAGGACACGGTCCGCTGTACCGTGCCTAAACGGCCCCGACAGCCATGTGGGCGAGATTAATTTATGACACGGCCAACGTAGCCAAGTTTTATCAAGCACACGGTCCGCTATACCGTTTATACAACGGCTCTGACAGCCATGTTTGAAAGTTTAATTTATGACACGGCTAACGCAGCCAAGATTTGATAAGCACACGACCCGCTGTACCGTGTCTTAACGGCGCCGACAACCATGTTTGCGAGTTTAATTTATGACACCACTAACGTAGCCGAGTTATATTATGCACACGGTCTGCTGTACCGTGTCAACAACGTTACCGATGCCGTGTTTGTTGTGTGCCCACGGCTCCGACAACCGAGTCAAAAGGTAGCCGTGTAGTTTTGCATGGCTACGGTTTCAACACGGCAAAAAAATTAATGAACACGGTGCCAGTAGCCGTCTGTACCGGCTATGTTAACCGTTTACACGGTACAGGCAGCCGTGTAAAATCTCTAGCCGTGTACACGGCTCTTCACACGGCTGGCAAACTCGGCTAGCAGAGCCGTTTACACGGCACCACAAAACGTAGCCGTGTTCGAAAGCCGTGTATTTTTCCCAGTGTAAGACCATTAAGTACATAGTGCTTAAAAGTCAAAAAATCCTTAAAGTGGCCACAAAGGGTACCTCTGCCCTACTTGATAGAATTAGTAAGGACCTGCTGTAATTGGCTTTCTGGTGTCTATTGTACTTATTGTTTTATAAGAATAGCTGTTAGTATTCCTTTCAGAAATAAATAAATAGAAAGGGGATGAAATTTCTAGGTAAATTCAGCCGTTCGTAATTAGCGCCGTACAAGCTGAATTCAACTTAACTGTTTTGAAGTTAGAGTTGCTATTTATTTTAATGGTTTAGCGGGGTACAGCTTCTGTACGAACTTTCTTCGCACAGAAATAACAATTCTAAAGACTTTTTTGCCACCTACAATCTGGCAAATCTACCAATAGTGTCACAGATGGGCAGTACGTGAGTGTTATTATTTGTAAGGACCTTAATACAAAACATGAAATATCCAAACTTTCGCATTTATAATACCTAGTTAATTAAGTATTAGTAAGTTAGGAAAGGACCAAAGTTGTGACTCGACACAAAGTTCCAATTAGTTTAATTTGGCATACAAAAAGGTTGCCGTAATTCTGTTCTGTTTATAATAATTATAAAAACAGTTTGTAGAACAAAGAACACCTAAGTAATTAGAATATAACAAGACAACACTGCTTAAAAATTTACGCGCGTTCTATTCATATTGTGATGTGAGTGAACGCCCCGCGTTTTCCCGGCGCGAATCCAGGATTTGGTTGAGGGGGGGGGGGTCTAATTTGGTTCATGGGGGGCAAGCTTATTTCACGTGGTAAAATGATGAATGCAAAAACGGCATAGAACCTTATTGGCATACCTAGTTGCAAGTATGACATATTTTGGTGTACTTACACATAATAATATGAAACATTACGCCAGCCAACCGAGAAAATAATTACAAACGACAAATACTATTTGACAAAAAACCCGGAATGATATACTTATCTTCTGAAATATATCAGTTCGAACGAAAATGTGAAATAATTCTGTTTTACAAATTCAAAGTGAATAAGTATTATCATTTACGACATTTTGTGAAATAGTTTGTCGTTTGTAATTATTGTCTCGGTTGACTGGCGTATGTTTCATAGATATCCAAAATATGTCATACCTGCAACTAAGGTATCTATGCCTGTGGTCCGCTGCTGAGCCTTCAGTTCTAGTAGCCGAGTTTGGGCGGGGAAAATCTATTTCCATTCTACCATCGCATCGACACAAAAGAAGAAAAAATTTCAATCAAAGACACAAATTCACTAACTATTCGTTAAAATTAAACATTTTGTTACAGATACACCAACCAACGTTCATTCAGTAAAAATACTGTAGGTAATATACTCAATGAATATAACCATCCCTTGTCCATTAGAGAGCCACCCACGTACCACTGTTATATCCCATTGCTGGTATGAACCGATACAGATGCACGGTGCATCTGCAGAGTGCATCATGCACCCCGCCGCCAGCGGATCGAGTCTCTCCAACACTGCATACTTTCTATTCTATACTGTGAAAAGAATAATAATAAAACTAACACTTATGTTTTATCTTAAGCAAGAGATACAAGATAATTGCCCACGTAGTATTAAAAAATTAGTTTTTTTTACAGATAACAATGTCTGAATTTTTAATTGATTAACATTATTATGTAATAATTTCCTATTTATTTATTAATTATGTTTTGCAAAGAAGGCGGAGTAAGTAAGACTATTGGTATCATGTTTTTATACATACTATTAGTTTCATAACAACCTCCGTGGCCGAGTGGTTTTCAAGGTGCCGCTATCTCTGGAGGTCCGGAGGTCCCAGGTTCGATTCCCGGTCGGGTAAATATGGAAAACAAACTTTTCAACATTTCCCCGGGTCTGGGTGTATGTGATAATACCCGTCGTTGTTTTCAATTTCCATAACACTAGGTGCACAATCTACTAAAGGCAAAACCGGGTACCCGTGACTCACCGCTAGCCGATTTTGCCATTTAATAGAATCGATATTTGGTTGGCAGCAAGAAATGCGTCAAATCAAGTTCGGCTCTTTCATCCACACTCTCCCCTATGTGGGGCGGAAAATTTCTTGGGCGGAGGCGGTGAGGTTCTCGAATTGCGACCGCGTACCGCCGTGGGCAGTACTATCTACAAGGTGGACCGACGATCTGGTCAAGGTCGCGAGAAGCAGCTGGATGCGGGCAGCGCAGGACCGATCGCTGTGGAGATCCTTGGTGGTAGGCCTATGTCCAGCAGTGGGCGTCGTTCGGCTGACATAATGATGTGATGGCGTTAATTTAAGTAATAATATGGTGCAATATTTATATTCATAAATTTAGAACAATTAAAAATCGATTGCAAAGAACAAGATTTTTCAGAGCATAAATTAATAAAGTGCTTCTTAAGAATTACTAATTCTTAGAAGAAATATCAATTTATGAACTTTGGAGATATTAAATAAAGCAATAACTCCTAGGTTATTGCTCTGAAAGCTAATATTCATCGCAGCCAAGTTCATTTCCGCACATCTGAAATAAAAAGCATTTAACATGCGTCATAAAGGCAGGGTTGTCAATTTTTAAAGTTAACGCAGAACTTCGATAACCAGCCCTAAAAAAAACGAATTGATACAGTTCATAAGTATAATTTAATTTCTTTAACATAAACTATTGAACAATTGAAAATGAAGTATTTTTAGAAAAATCGACCCGTCTCACAACCAGCTCCAGGAGTCGTTACTCGACTCCGTAGCTCAGAGGTTAGAGCAGTCGCCCGGATAGCGAAAGGTTGTGGGTTCGAGTCCCATCGGAGCTGGTTGTGAGACGGGTCGATTTTTCTAAAAATACTTCATTTTCAATTTTTCAGTAATAAAAATTGCATTGTGAATGCAAAAATTTAAATACTTAACTAACATAAACTAATCAACAACTAGATAGGGGTAGGGATAGTTTGTGTAAACTTTAATGTATAATCACTACATAGTATAAAACAAAGTCGCTTTCTCTGTCCCTATGTCCCTTTGTATGCTTAAATCTTTGAAACTACGCAACGGATTTTGATGGGTTTTTTTTTAATAGATAGAGTGATTCAAGAGGAAGGTTTATATGTACTTTTTATCCCGATATTCCCACGGGAACGGGAACCACGCGGGTGAAACCGCGGGCGGCCGCTAGTTCCTAATAAACTGAAAACAAATTTTCGTACAATAATCGCACACAAATCTACGAAATTCAACGAAATTGAGTAATTTTTTATAGAATTGTCTTGGCAAACATGTCGACAACCTTGTGTCAAGTCTAGCTAATAATCTAGAGTTGTCCTATCTGTCGGTTTGTTTATGCAGATGAGTCAGTGAGTCAACAATATACACTTGACATTAAAAATAAATCGCACAACTATTTGAAACAGAACATTCTTTGATAAAAAGATACGATAATCATAATCAGGCATTTTATGTCAGCTTTGATTTTTTTTTCCTTCATCACTATCTGGGGGCATGGCAGTGCCAATACGTAGTAGTATTTTTTTTACCCTGTGCCCCCGCCAAGTCAAGCGCGAAGCAAACACTGCCGTACCAACCTTTGAAACATTTCACCGTATTTTGAACCGACTTCCAAAAACGTTTCTCAAAACGGTTCTCAAGTCGTCAGAATGTTTTTTTAGGTATGTTCCACGATATCCGATTTTAATAATTCTTTCTTTATTCTATAGACCAAAGTTTCAATTTGGTCCCATGAAAAATTTACAGTAGACAGTTCAGTATAGTTTTTTCACAGTCCTGAAAAAACACAGTTGTCGACTGGTGGTTCCTGCTTTACGCGTTAATGTCTTCGCGAACTATTGATCAGTTTCAATGACTATTTCGTTGGTCGGAAACAGTAGTGGAACATTTCAAAATGATGCTGTTCTGAGTAATTGAGGTTTAAAGTTTTTGAAAATATTCAAATGTTATTTTACGTTAACTAAAGATCATTTTGTGTTTTTGTATTTATTGAACAGTATGCAGATTATAGCCAAGTTTATTGTGCGTTACTAAGATTTAGGATGTCATTTGTAGTTTTTGAGTTATTAGTATTTTTGTGAAATGTTCCAATAATGAACTGAAAATTTCCTGAAAATCTAAGAACTAATCGGAATATTTCTAAATAAGCCACTAAGGGAATTAAAAAAACAATCAATTTAGAAAGCTTAATGGTTTATCTATATTTAAAAAATAAAAAGAGAACAGTTTTATCTTAAATCTAGGTCTGGAACTTATTTTTATAATTTTTCTTTATCAAAACCCAATCTCCGTCTGACCACTACAATGACCGTTCAATGCGCGACTGGCACAAAACACCAATAAACAATAATAATGCAAAAAATTTCAGAGTCATTCTGGAACATTTCTAAATATTCTATTATTGAATCACGGTTGCACTTTAGAATTTAGATTTGCAGCGGGACATTTCAAAATAAACTGATACTGAAAACGAAGACATTACTAAAATGTATTTTTCCTTATCGGAATAAATAGTTTCCTGTCAATTAGAGCTAAAATTTGAGTTGTACCGTTAGTGCTTTGGAAAAAATATTCTATTCCCTACCATTCAACATACTTAACTCAAAACACGTAATTTTGGAAATGTTCCGGTAATGAATCTGACCGACGATTTTTTTATTCAAAAGAGTATACTCCTGCGGTCCTGTGGTGGTCACATTGTTGCCAAGTTAGGTTGGTGGAATCCAGTGGCAATCCCCCAAATTTTATAGGCCGTTTACGTGTTTTATAGATTTTCTAAAGTTTTTTAAGTATTTGCATCTGGTAGTCATCATCTCACGATGATGTGCTGGTGATGGAAGATGCAACTCCTCTATGGTTAGGAATTAGAGGATATAAGTAATTTAGTGTTGAGTTTTTAATAAAGTTTACTATTTACTATTTAGAGACGTTTTATTTTGCCTGTAATCTTTACATAAACTATATCACATAAAATACTTTATTTACGGTATATTTTTCGAATTTTAAAGACGCCCTTTCAGTCTCTGGTGCAAAAAAAATATAAATATAAAAATGTATTTGCAAAATAGTTGGGAAAACGTCATCTAAAACTATTCCAAATTTCAAGTTGATAGCATTTAGTCACAGACAACATTTAGTACTTCTCCAGATGTCCAGTTGTGATAGACAGACAAAGTCTCACCCTATGGGTTCCTTTTTACCATTTTGGTTCGGAACCCTAAAAATGGAAAAATAAAGAATTTTTTTCATAAAAATTAAACCTTCTTGCAAGGACGGGACTTTATCTAATTAATCTTGGAACTTACTGATCTGATTGAAGTCGGTGTCAAGCCGAAAGTAACAAGAACAAATATTTAGTGTAACAATAATACGCAATATCTCATGTGCGGAGTGGTGTGATACATAATAATAGGCTTGGCACCGACTTCAATCAGATCAGTTTAAGTTTTATCTTTCGATCCCTTACAATCTGTATATGAAACTAAAATTCTTAGAAAAAAAAAACGAAACTTTCTAGGGGCTAGATTTAAAAAAAAAATTTTTTTTGCCGCTTTTAAAAATGTTTGTGTCTACTGACTATTCATTCAATATTCGCGCAACCCGTCACTGCCGTCACGTGCTCTCTTACGTCATAGTAGAGCTTAAAATCTGTCAGAAAGTCACGGAGACATATGAGCAATCTTGGAAGTTTCTTTAATATTTTTTATGTAATTCAATTTAATCTATACTAATATTATAAAGAGGAAAGATTTGATTGTTTGTTTGTTTGTTTGCATCGAATAGGCTCCAAAACTACTGGACCGATTTAGAAAATTCTTTCACCATTAGAAAGCTATACATTCTTCCAGAGTGACATAGGTTATTTTTTATCCCGATATTCCCACGGGAACGGGTAGGATCCGCTAGTATAAAATAAAGTTGGGGTGTATATGGGCTTTTCGGTTATTGCATTAACTCGTTGTATTTGGTAGCAGCACATTTGACGAAAGGTATAGTTTACTCAAACGGCTAATGTACATCCGTGTCTTCTCACATTGTTGAGACAGATTTGTATTCGTTACGATAAGTATGGGGTGAAATTATTTTAAGATAGGTAGATACCTGGTGGAGGGAACTTCTCGAAATAATTGAGATAGCAAATTTCACGAAATTAATCACCGCTTTATTTTTGACATGAAACAAAACTGCACTCGCTGGTTTTTTTTAAACTCAAAATTTCAATTAGGTACTACATACTCGATTCGATATCGAATCCTCATTGTTTCCATTTCATTTAATGTAAGTAGGTATCATGTTTCTTAGAGAGATTTCATCCTTATGTGTGCTTATGTATCGGTAGATGTCATAAATAGTAGATTGTACAACAAGTGCATAAAACGTACCATTTTACCCGAGACGTAAATATCCACCCGAGCCGTAGGCGAGGGTAGATAGTCAATTCGAGGGTAAAATGGGTTTTGTGTACGAGTTATACACTCTGCTTTTCACTTCAAGTGTGAGGAAAATAAATAACAATATTGCAAAAAAGAAACAATAAAGACTTTGCCATATTGGCGGGAAGACTTTCTTTTTCTTTTTTTTATATGTGGCAGTGGCAGCACAGTGACTTAGCATAGATTGTAGTCCATAATGTTCTTGAAATACTTATTTCTTACAAAACTCATTAATTTTGTCTAGTTTTATTAATTTAGTAATTTAACATGGATTGTGTACAAAATTAAAGAATCAGAATAAAATAACAAGTTTATTTAACGAAGTTTAATTGCGTGTGTGACTGTTTACCTGACGACCTTTGGCTTAGAGTCTGAGACTTTAGACGAAGATTTTACTTTATGCACTAGAGCATAAAAAGCGATTTTATGCAGCCTATACCCAACATAAACACGAACTTTACGAGCATGGGAAGTGAAAAGTATATAAGTATGTATGTATGTATGGATATTGTTGTCGAACTTTAGTCGGTTAGATTCTTTAACAGGTTCGTTGCCTTGTGAAAAATTTAAGCTCAACCAGGAGGCCAAATATATTTTTATTTCTGCATAAAAACACAACCGTCAGGTTTTTCTTTTCAAAAAATAAAGGAATGTTTTATTGAGTGTGCTTATTCCATTATTTCGAGTACCTTACTAATTTCCTTCCGGGTATCATGAAGTAATTCCATCCTTTATATAATATGTAGCATATTGCTGCCAAACTTGAGTACTTATAGAATAGCTATTTTGATGTGAGCGAAGCACTTGCTTAATTAAGAATCCTGACTTAATTTATTTCTTACAGCTGTCGAATGTAATTAACAGACACTCACGTTAATGTAATATGTGCGGATTAACACAATGCAGAATTAATTGATGTTTAAGTGGAAATGGTACAAGGTAGTGTTAACAAAAGCTATGTTATAATTTCCGGCATTTTATTTTATTCCACTAACTCGCGAGTGATGAAGGGTTACCTACTTACCAAAAAGATAAGTATGAAAATCGGTCCATAATTGATGAACATACCTACATAGAAAAACAACGACAGTGCAACGTATAACCTCGGTAGGTACTGAGAAGCCCACGTATGGGAATCAATTAATAAAAAATTGGAATTCGAGAGAGACAAATCTTTACTGCGGCACCATGGCCGATATAATCTATCTACTACCACACGCAAGCGCGGAATCGTTCTGGACTAAAACAAACTACTCGCGTAATGACAATGCATTCGATATTTTGAATACTATAAAAAACATAAATCGACCATAGACAACGCAAGGAGGTATCATATATTTACAATATAATAGGTACCACAGTACCTACTCCTTTTTTAATTTTGAAGTCGGTTAAAAATATGTATCAACAATAAAGAGTGATCATTATAAATCCTCTTTTTCTTGCATTTGTTACTATTGTGATCATTGAGTTAAAGAAGGTACCTAAATAACTCGTTTCAAAAGAGGGTAAAGTTCTGTAGTTCTATTTTTGTCCGCTAAGATCATTGCGTCCATTGACCTCCTAAAAAAAGATAAGTGTGTCAGAGTGGGGCATCTAAAAGAATAAACTGAACTGACAATTATGGGCCCCTGTAAACACGAGCTAAGCCTAGGACACACCGGGATCTTCTGAGACATATCGGGGATCGGTGACGCGTCATGAGGTATAAAAGGATTAATTATTATTGGTAGTTCGCTTTCAAAACAATATCAAGACGTACTTCTTTCGCGTGTGGAATCAAATGAAATAATTTTTTCTCATTACCATCCATCATTAATAATGTTGGTGTGTTTCTGTGTACTTTACCATTTTGAAAAAAGATCTGGATATCTTTCCTTTAGCAAGTATTTTGAGAAAATTTTCAGTTGTAGTTTGAAGTCTCTGACAACTTTTTTATCGTATGGGGCCAATTCTCGCGCCTTTGATATGATATCGAATTAGATATAGTCCGCGCCACATAACTTGGCTTTTGTCAGAGGGCGCTGATCGTCGTGGTTGGTCGGAAAATAAGCCTTATTCCCATGACATAATTTTAGTTTCAGATATTGACACACGCCAAGTTATACTGTCACAATAAAATGCCGAAAATTTTCGTAGACACATAAAGAAATGTCTATGCCCAGCGCTCGACTTGCATCGAGTGGTACAATGAACAAAACCACCAGATATACACTTCTAAAACTTTTTCGCTTGCATGGACAAGAAGGGCTGCCCATTCTTAGCCCCGCCTCATTTGGTTTTTTCAACCAACGAGATTCAATAAAATGCGCTGTCTTGGATTTTACAAAAGGTGGCATTGTTTTTTGTTTAAAATTTTATTGCTTTGGGCACTCACTATCATTACCCATCTGTTGTTGTTTTATCCCATTTAACGCCCATTCTTAAGAAATGACAATGCTCCTTTCGTACTTTTGAAAGTTTTAGATCCCAGGTAGCTGCTGGTCAACCCAAATGACCTTTTGTCTTAAAAACATTATAAAAATATTATTTGTGTTTCATTTGGTTGAGCTGCCCATCTGTGACGCTATTGGTGGATTTACCAGATGGCAGTCCGTTGCAAAAGGTCTTTAGTGCAGTATACTAAAACTGGCGTTGAGCCTTACGGTGTATACCTGGTGGTATTGTTGAATGTACATGTCATCCGTTACATTATCGTGCGTAAAGTTGTATTATTATTAGACATTTTTGTGACATTTTCAGTACTGCGCGCGATTGGGACGTTTTTAGCGTTTTTAGCTACAGTACATTTTTTATTCAAAAACTTATTGAAAAGATTAGTATTCGAATTAGACCTATGTAGAGTTAGATAAATATCAATACATTTGAGAATCGGGGCGATTCTCAAATGTATTGATAATTCGATCAAACTTTTATTCCGAGAATATCGCTTACTGTCAAGCACGTACCCAGGATTTTTTGTCGGGGGTGGTCCGTTTGGGGGGAGGGGGGTAGCTTAGATGTTTGTATGTTTGTTGCTCAATCGGGCCAAAACGGCTGAACGGATTTGGCTGAAATTTGGGACACAAATACTTTGTAGCCTGGAGTGGAACATAGGCTTCTTTTTATTACGAAAATATCACATTCCCGCGGGATAACGTCGTGTAGTTCACGCCCATCCCGCGGATTAATGGACACTTTCGGGGGGGTCCAGACCCCCTGGACCCCCCCCCCCCTGGGTACGTCCTTGCTTACTGTCTTATAATAATGCCAAACTAGTATGGGGTTTTGACATTACTATCCGAAAGTAAGCGTTATTCTTGGAATGAAAGTTTGGTCGAATGCAGCCTCCTTTTGGTCGAGTTATACTTTCCAGAACGCACTATCACAGTCTATATTATTTCCCTTGCACTATGTTGTGGCGATCCTTTTCGGATGTGTAAGAAGCACGCTCGCTTCGCTCGCTGGGCTCGTGAATTGTTTCCGTTATTTCGTATTCTATAGGTAATAATATAACATAACCCAATGTTTTATACCGTTATCTTTTATAATTTTTCACCGACACGATTGTCAAAATAACTTTAAACTTGAAATAAGTTTTGGCAGGTAAGGCAGTTAAGGCAGAAGCGTAACAAACCTAATCCATAGAGATTAGGTTCATCAATGATGTATTACAATAGGTAATACATCATTTATTAGAAAGGTTTCCCAAAATTACCTTAGTTTGAAGTCGAACTATTCAAATCATGTTTAACTATCGACATTCCTTAATCTATAATATTGGTATGAATTTGAGTCAAGGTAAGTCTCTCAATACAAATCACAGTCTTTAGTGCTTTTAAAGTAATTAATAAGTAATAGGCTTACGCCCGCGGCTTCGCCCTTGTGGACTACCGACGCCGACGTTATCCCGCGGGAATATATAAATTTTCGAGATAAAAAGTAGCCTATGTCACTCTCCAGCTCTATCCCCATACCAAAAATCACGTCGATCCGTTGCTCCGTTTTAATGTGAAAGACGGACAAACAAACAAAGCATGGATTTTATTTTAATACAAACCCTACTTACCTGTTTTCTGATGTTTCATTCATACAAAAGTATATCTACTCCTATCTTCGCATTTAAATCGCAACATTGTAGAGAAAATCTTTTCCATTTGTTTGCAAGAATTTGCATTTAATTGTAGTTATTAACCGTCTTCAAAAAAGAAGGAGGTTATCAGTTTGACCCATCTGTATGTATGCGATATATAGTTGGAATTGGATAATATTTGAGTATACGATAAAAGCTTCTATTACGAAGGTAGTCAAAATCTAAGTCTGACGCCATAACAATGATGTTTTCAGCATTATCACAGAATAAATAATAGTGCTGTTCCGGTAGTTATAGATAAGATAGCCAGTTCCTCAGTGTTGAGGAGTCCGGGAGTAGTACGCTTGCACCTTTCAGCCTTACCACCACTTAACATCAGGGGGCCATGCCTGCTAACGTTAAGTCACAATCGTGTCTCAATCGTGTTTCAATTGTAGTTCAGTTGTAGTGCTTTTTTAAACACTAGTTACAAGAATTATGACAGTATGATGTGATGTGAATGTAGTGTGTGGTGTGACCATTAATAGTATTGTGAAAAAACCGCCTTCTAAAAAACCACATCACAAAGGTAAGAAATAATTCCTCACCAAATAAATATCGTAAGTACTTTAAAGTCGGGCGTGAAACATGTACAATTTTTTGTTGTTTTTGTTAAAACCCGCCCGACTTCAAAGTACTTACGTTATTTATTTGGTGAGGAATTATTTCTTACTTTTTTGATGTGGCTTTTTAGAAGGCGGTTTTATTTTTTTATAAAAATAATTTTTATTTCACTCTTTTTAGTGCATCGTGCAGGCAATTTGCGTGTTTTCTGGTAAATAGGTATGTGATCAAACTCAAAACCTCCTTTTTCGAAGTCGGTTAAAATACCTTGAGGTATCCCCTTTTTAACAAAACAAGAATCATCTAAATCGGTTTATAAACAAAGGAATTATGCCTAAAGATACGTATTAAATTCACATAAAGTGGTAACGAAAACGACAGTATTTTCAAGATTTCCTGAAAACTACTCAACCGATTTCAAAATTTCAAAAAATGGGACCAACTTGGAAACCAACCTGATGTAATAACGTTTGAACCATTTCACTCGGTTCAGCCGTCTTCGAGTAATCGGTGGACATACACAAAAAAAAAAAAAAAAAAGAGAAAAAACATACATACAGACGAATAGAGAACCTCCTCCTTTTTGATTTAGAAGTCGGTTAAAAAGTACATATTTCTTGTAACTAGTGTGGAAAAAAGCACTACAACTGAACTGCGACTGCTTTAACCTCTGAGCTACGGAGTCGTTTTTTCTAAAATACTTCATTTTTAATTTTTCAATAATAAAAATTGCATTGTTAATGCAAAAAAGTAAAATTTAAATAACTTGTTTTCAGTAGTTTTTGAGATATGGGTATTTTATGGTACAAACATTAAAAGTCAAGAAATAAATCATTTTTCATTATGCATGTTTCTGGCTGGCACCGACCTCAAAAAGGTAGGTAGGTAGTTACAATTATTTTGTCCTTTTTAGTTAACAGATAGGTAAGTACCTTTTGAAGCAGGTTTCATTCGAAATAAAAGATCCAACCAAATTTAATTTATAGCAGTAGTTTGCGAACTCACTTTATTTAAGGTGACGAATATTAATAAAATACTTCAACGTAATTATCAGTGAATGTCTTGGTCTACTTTTATACAGGGTGCTTAGGGGCACCGTTGCAATGACTTCGTTAAAGTTGTAGAACAAAATGTCCCGATTAGTTGCTAAATTTGTATGAAATGTCGTTTTTTTTTTCATTTCGGACAAAATTCTTGCTGTAGGTACGTTGTTCAGCATGATGGTCTGACAGAAGCCACGGATAAAGTTATTGCAACGGCGCCCCTTACACCCTGTATTATAGTGTACACCTGTTCCAATCTTATAACTAATTTTGAGATAGTGTAGTCCAGCCAGACACATTCAAGCGAATTGAAGCAATGTGTACGTGGTGCATTAGCCCTCACATTTCCGACCTGCCTCCACGTCTCGTTGAATTTCTTTCACACTCCTTTACTACTACTGATGAATTTGTTTGGAGGGATACGGAGAGGCTACGCGCGTTAACTTAGCTTTGACATGACTGAAATCGTTTGACAACGTTCACTGCGGCTTGTGGGTATAGGTATGTAGGTAGGTAGATTACTTGAACGTGTATGGCTGCCATTAAATACAATCACATCTTGACGCACGTGCCTCAGCCTCTTCGTGCGCCGCTGTGGATTTTCGCATCTAATCTATACATACAAATAAATAGAGTGTCTGTTTGTAATATTAAAATAACCGCTTTTTACTACATGCATATGATTATATATACGGTACATATACCAAAATATCATTTTTTACAATTTTTGTCTGTTTGTCTGTTTGTTCCGGCTAATCTCTGAAACGGCTGGACCGATTTTGACGGGACTTTTACTGGCACGTAGCTAATGCAATAAGGAATAACTTAGGATACTTTTTATCCCGATATTCCCACGGGAACGGGAACCACGCGGGTGAAACCGCGGGCGGCCGCTAGTATGAAATACATGCGCCGCAGTGAAACAGGATCCTTGCAAATTTGCAATCCCGTGGAGATCACGCTTTACCTTTACTAGAGAAACTGTCCTGAAATTTAATCATAAATTGTGCCGCCATAACTTAGTATTAACATTGAAGCCGTGCAGCCATGTCCATGCTAGTGAATATGCTTTGTGATATTTCAACTTAATTATTAGAAACCCAATCTGCATTGTTGATCTTGTTTACATAAATAACCTTACTGCCTTCGGAAATTCTGTTATTATAAAATTATCTTGGAAATCGTTATTACTTAATAATTTTCTCAGAGGTCTTGTAAGTCTTGTAAATTATTTTATACTCTTTGAATTCTCCAAAATGTTTTCATCCTAACATTAATAAAAATAATGCTTTACATTATTTTTATGCCTTTACAAAGCTATCTCTAATTATAGGAAGAAAAAAAAACATGCAGCCCCATTGCAGATTTTTGGACGTGTTTCGAACCCGCATCCCTCGGGTGCATCAACTATAAATAATAAGGCTATGTGGTTTTTCTTGTTAAAATTTTTCATTACAGGTAGTCGCTTTATCTATTCAATGAAATTAAGTTACTCTATGAATTATTTGCTCGAAAATTAAAAAAAAAACCTTAATATTATTACGCATTCCCCTCACTTAAAAAAAGGTATGCGTTTATTTCCCTACTTAGTAATAGTCTAGTCAAATTAGAGGTACACCTCGGAATGAGAGATAATAAATAAATAAAAATAAATAACTTCTTACATTCACACCAATTATCTAAGCCCATCTTAATTTCATTAAGAAACTGTATCATGGAAAACTTGATAACGGATAAATATATACTTAAATACTTTTTGTTTGTAAATACATACTTAATATACATAGTACATAGTAAACACCCAGACCAAGACAAATAGACATGTTTATGCACACAACGAGGCTGCAAGCTGAGGACGGTAGTATCATTTCATCAACACCTGAAATCCTGAGGGAGATTGAGAGTTTCTATGGACAGCTATATTCCACACAAACACCTGTTGAAAGTAAGGCTACAGAACCTAGAGCCAAACTTACCCGACACTATACCGAAGATATCCCGGACGTCAGCCTGTACGAGATTAGAATGGCTCTCAAGCAGCTCAAAAACAACAAGGCGGCGGGCGATGACGGAATCACAACAGAACTTCTGAGAGCGGGCGGTAAGCCGATACTTAAGGTCCTCCAGAAGCTCTTCAACTCTGTCATCCTCGAGGGCAAAACGCCAAAGGCATGGGGCAGAAGCGATGTGATGCTGTTCTTCAAGAAGGGTGATAAGACTCTCCTGAAGAATTACCGACCCATCTCGCTTCTGAGCCATATCTACAAGTTGTTTTCGAGAGTCATTACGAATCGTCTCGCTCGCAGGTTCGACGACTTCCAACCTCCCGAACAAGCCGGGTTCCGAAAAGGTTATAGTACCATAGACCACATTCATACGCTGCGGCAAGTTATACAGAAGACCGAAGAGTATAACTTGCCACTATGCTTGGCGTTCGTGGACTATGAGAAAGCCTTTGATTCGATCGAGACCTGGGCAGTGCTGCAGTCTCTCCAGAGGTGCCAAATAGACTACAGGTACATCGAGGTGCTGAGGTACTTATACCAAAACGCCACCATGTCGGTCCGATTACAGAACCAGAGCTCTAATCCTATCCAACTACAGCGAGGTGTGAGACAGGGAGACGTCATTTCTCCCAAACTGTTCACAGCTGCGTTGGAGGATATTTTTAAGCTACTGGACTGGAAAGGATTCGGCATTAACATCAATAGCGAGTACCTAACACACCTGCGGTTTGCCGATGATGTAGTTCTCATGGCTGAGACTTTGGAAGACCTGAACACAATGCTCGAAGATCTCAGCAATGCTTCCCAAAGAGTGGGTCTGAAGATGAACATGGATAAGACGAAAATCATGTCCAATGCCCATGTTGCATCCGCTCCAGTTAATGTTGGGAACATTACACTCGAAGTTGTTGACCACTATGTCTACCTAGGACAGACAATCCAATTAGGTAAGTCCAACTTCGAGAAAGAGATCTCTCGTCGAATCCAGCTCGGATGGGCAGCGTTTGGGAAGCTCCGGCATATATTTGCGTCCAAAATTCCTCAATGTCTCAAGACTAAGGTCTTTGACCAGTGTGTGTTGCCAGTTATGACTTATGGAAGCGAGACGTGGTCTTTTACTATGGGTCTCATAAGAAGGCTCAAGGTTACCCAGAGAGCAATGGAGAGAGCGATGCTTGGTGTTTCCCTGCTCGATCGAATCAGAAATGATGAGATCCGCAGGAGAACTAAAACGACCGACATCGCTCGAAGGATTGCTCAGTTGAAGTGGCAGTGGGCGGGACACATAGCGCGGAGAACCGATGGCCGTTGGGGCGGAAAGGTTCTCGAATGGCGACCGCGAACCGGACGACGTTCCGTGGGCAGGCCCCCTACAAGGTGGACCGACGATCTGGTCAAGGTCGCGGGAAGCCGCTGGATGCGGGCAGCGCAGGACCGATCGTTGTGGAGATCCTTGGGGGAGGCCTATGCCCAGCAGTGGGCGTCGTACGGCTGAAATGATGATGCACACAAATATTTGTCTTGTTCGGGAATCGAACCCGAGACCACTGGCGCAGGCGGTGGGTAGCACCCCTGCGCCAAATCGGTCGTCGTTTGTCTGGCTGGTGCCTCGCCATTGACGCGCAGACCATTTTACTATTTGGTTATGTATTAAACTAGGGTACTACAATACATAAGTAATTAAGGTTAGGGATTGCAAGTGAACGGTACATGGAGTTAGACTACATACTGAGGTAACTGGAGTTCTCACCCTGAATAAAAAAGTGTACACAGCAAATTTGACATTTAGTATGTAGTGGCTGTCAGTTGTCTCATATGACTATACGTATTTTTTTAAAGTGTAGGTGAGACGGAAGACAGCCACTGTCTAATTTGTGGTCACAAAAAAGTGTTAGTACTGCACTCTCCAGTTACCTCAGTATTAAGTCTAGCTCCACGGAACGGTGAGACGCCAGCCACACGAAAAGAAGTAAGAGGTGGTTCACCGAATTTGTCCCCGACTATACCTACCTATAATTTATTGGAAATACATGATTATGTTGGAAATTAACTTACTTAATAATAATCAAAGTGTAGCGCATGAATTCTCACTCCAAACTAATATTATTAATGTGAAAGTTTGTTTGTTTGTCCACCTTTCACGTCAAACCGGAGCAACACGGATCGACGTAATTTTTGGTATAGGGATAGTTGGGGGGCTGGAGAGTGACATAGGCTTTTTATCCCGGAAAAATATTACATTTCCTCGGGATAACATCGTGTAGTCCACGCGGACGAAGCTGCGGGCGGAAAGCTAGTAGTTACGTGTTATTCTGTCTTTCGCTTCAGTACCTACCTATCCTTATTAATAAAACGAAGAGACAACACTATGAGCTATAAATATACACCTCTGTTATACAATCTCGTATAATAAAAGCGAAAAAAGCCTCGTTTCGTGATGGCAAATTAACTTCTCATTTCTCCTAATTTGTTTTACGCGATTTAGTAATTCCTTCATTTACATCAGAGAACAATAAATGTTCCCAGATTCCTTTTTGAGGACACTTAGGGTGAATAAAGAGACGGTATCTTAGTAGGTAGATTATAGGGAAGAGAAATAGCTAAGTATAAGGTATTCTAATAGTAAGATGTACTTGTCCATACAGGGTGTTAGGGGCACCGTTGCAAAAACTTTAACCATGGCTTCAGACCATCATGCTGAACAACGTACAGCAAGAATTTTTTTGTCGGAAATGAAAAGAAAAATCGATTTTTCATACAAATTTAGCAGCTAATCGGAACATTTTGTATGGAGAGTTCAAATATTTTTATCATTTCCGACAAAAAATTCTTGCTGTGCGTTGTTCAGCATGATGGTCTGAAGATATGGTTAAAATTTTTGCAACGGTGCCCCTAACACCCTGTATATTCATGCACTAACATAGATACATGGACTAATATAATCATCATCATCAGCCATTTAATGTCCCACTGCTGGGGCACAGGCCTTCCTTATGGATGGATAAGGAGAATGGGCCATGACCCACCACTCGGGCCCAATGCGCTTTGGTGGGTAATAACGACTGCAAATGCAGCAGGGATCCAACGGCTAAACGTGCCTTCTTAGGAGTCCGTCTTAGTAGCTCGAGAATATTTTTTTTGTCACCCATCCCGTGACCGACCATTGCGAAAGTTGCTTAGCCTCAACGATCGCAGGCCGAGTGGGGAAACCACTGCGCCACGGGCTCCTCTAATGACTGACTACTATTTTATAATGCTGAACTATAAAAATAACGCTGAACAAGTAGATGCCTGCGACTTCGTCCGCGTATGTATAGGTAATCCAATTAAGGCGATACTCGAAAAAAATATGCTAAAGCGAGATAGCAATGAGAAAACGACGCGCGCGGGAGCGAGACCGATTTTGCCGATTACGCAAAAAAAACACAAAATCACTTCGTATTCAAAAACTATAGCGATTTATAAAAAATGCTTTTATACGATCCTAAATATTATTGGTGTCCACTAATTAAACCAATTTCCAATAGTATATGTGGGGATACATACATTTAAGAATAATCTTGATATTTCTTATTTTTTAGAGGTATTTTCAAAAATAAAAAGGGTCGAGCCAAAATCATAAAATCGTATTTCTGAAACTATACGATTCTAGATAAAGGTATGAAGAAATATATATCTTATTACCAGATTTATAACAACTCTAACCATCCTATAGTTTTATATCAAAGAGTACATACTTTTTCCGAGTAGCGCCTTAAGTGTTCCATATACTAGATTGTTAGAAGGACCCATTATCGTTTGGATAATTATGTTAAAACAGCTAGACAAACAGTAGAGTGTGACCGCTAAATAATAACTATTTACGACTGCATAAGTATTGTATTGGGCAGCGTTCGGAAAACTCCGAAATATATTCGAGTCCTAAATTCCTCCATGTCACAAGACTAAGATCTTTGAACAGTATGTTGCCAGTTCTGACATGGAAGCGAAACGTGGTCTTCTAGGTGACCGACGATCGGTCAAGGTCGCGGGAAGCCGCTGGATGCGGGCAGCGCAGGACTGATCGTTGTGGAGATCCTTGGGGGAGGCCTACGCCCAGCAGTGGGTGTTGTACGGCTGAGATGATGATGTATTGTATAGAATTCAAAAAAACCTTCCTGTGCAGTAACTTCGTGTGGAAATACCTGCCCTTAACATTTTGGTAATACGGTACCGAGCAGTGTAGATGCGCACGATATCAGTGCAGCTGTGTATATACCATAATAATATACACTGTGTATAAAGCCATCTCTTTCACAATCATGCTTTAATATTGCTTTAACAGCTCATAGTGAGGGAAGTCCTGGTTCGCAATATCTGCAGCGAGTCATGTTACGCGAACGTCCTTTGAAACAGCCGGGTATTCGATATTCGTGTTGCTTTAAAAAGTAGTTTGAGTATGCAAAATCGTTTTGTAAAAGCAGCAAAGCTTAAGTACAGCAAAAGCACTCATAACGTGGCCACTTTAAATTAATATAATATAATTACTTAGTAATAGTAATAAAAGTATAAAATTCTCGCACGGACTTTATAATTTTTAAACATTTAGTTTAGCTACGAAGTAAATTATTTTAACTTTTATGCATAAGCAAAACAATTTAGCAAGTAGTAGATTAAAACAAGGTTTGGAATTAAAAGTGTGGATCTTTTCCTGCCCATTTCGCCAGATCGGTATTTTAGGTACATCGCGAAGTAGGTATAAAGAAAACGTGCGAGCGTTTTTCTATGTTTTGACTTATTGTTTTTCAATATGAATTACGTTAAAGTCATGATTAACTTAATTAATTAAATAATATCTGAGTCATAAAACGAATACCGCAATACCGAATTTATATTACTTACTTACCTTTTTCTTTCTAGGTGAAGCAGTAAAACATCAATGTGTGTCACAGCAGCAGGACTGATTGCAGACCGCCCTAGGTAATGGACTTGCATTGTTTCTACACAATAACCGTGTTCTTTGTCCGCCCACGCTGCACTATGAAAATACAGCGTTCGTACACAAGGTTGTTAGGTTTCTTGTCTATCTTCACTCGTCGGAGGTTGTTCAAACGGGTATGTAGGTATCATAATAACTACGGCCGTTTCGATTCTGATCGAAATAACTAAGGTCGATTCACATATTTTCATAATGACTATTGAACGACTCAACAACCTACTGGTCATTTCACCTATGGTTAATTAAACTACAGTTGATTCAACTAACGGACGATTGTTCTACTGTTCATTTTATCTACTAGTTGTTTTGACTACGGATAAGATTTTTTTTTAAAAACGATTTCCTAAAAAATTTAAAAACTTAGTGCGAGGAGCGACCAGAACCGACTTCATACACCCCCACTCCAATGTATAAAGTCGTTTCTGGCGCTTCGCCGGCCGCTTCATGCTTCATCATTCCACGGTATGGTCACAATATAACGAATCTCTGTGATCCATTTACGTATCATGTCATGAGAAGCTAAAAAACACCGGAATATATTTTAAATTCAATGTTTCAAATAAATTTTAAATTAAATTCAGTGGTATGTTGAATTTAATTTTAGTACTTGAAAATCGTGTTTACTTAAACAGTTGAAATTGATATTATTCCGTTTTCCTTGCTAAAGTTTTTGTTTTCAAAGATGTTGCAACTTTTATAATGACTGAGCTATCGAATATCAAAGTTGCTCTCTGGACATCGCGGTTGAAAATTAATACGAAAGTAAGAAAACGTTTAACCCCAGTTCATTAGATTAAGTGACAAGAAATCAAACTTTTCCTCCGGATAAAGATTGTTTTGGATATCAGGGTGCCTACCATCAACTTTAAGACAGCGATTCAAAAATAGCGCGATGCAGAATAGGTTCCTAAAATGAATTGCTTTCTTTCGTACTCTGACCTTCTAAAAACTGGATCGCAAATGAATCGCTAAATGTGAATGACCAAACGATTTGTGTCCTTATTTCTTCTACCCGTCTCTTTCACTCGATTCTGTCATGCCCGGAGAGTGAAAGGGACGGGTATAACCTGCAGTTGTCGTGTTAACTTGGCCGAGTTATAAGTCAAATAAGAGTTGATGACAGCTCAGCGGCTGTGAAATGTCATTGAATGATCACTGAATCGCTGTCATTGATATTAAGCTGTCGTGGTACGAATAAGCGAAGCAGATCAGCTTAGGTTCCTAAACAAAACCGCAATAAGAGTTGATGGTAGGCACCCAGGGTGCCTACCATCAACTTTAAGACAGCGGTTCAAAAATAGCGCGATGCAGAATAGGTTCCTAAAATGAATTGCTTTCTTTCGTACCACGACCTTCTGAAAACTGGATCGCAAATGAATTGCTAAATGTGAATAACCGAACGATTTGTGTCCTTATTTCTTCTACCCGTCTCTTTCACTCGATTCTGTCATGCCCGGAGAGTGAGAGGGACGGGTATAACCTGCAGGTGTCATGTCAGCTTGGCCGAGTTATAAGTCAAATAAGAGATCTGACAGCTTAGCGGCTGTGAAATGTCATTGAATGATCACTGAATCGCTGTCATTGATATTAAGCTGTCGTGGTACGAATAAGCGAAGCAGATCAGTTTAGGTCCTAAACAAAACCGCAATAAGAGTTGATGGTAGGCACCCAGTTGTCTCTCTTATTATTAACAATTGACTAGTGGCTGTTCGCAGTTTTACCCACTCCAGTTTAATCGATAGCTTATTAAGGCGATACTCGGAAAAATTATGCTAAGCGAGATAGCAATGAGAAAACGACGCGCGCGGGAGCGAGACCGATTTTGCCGATTACGCAAAAAAAACACAAAATCCCTTCGTATTAAAAAACGATAGCGATTTTAAAAAAATGTTTCTATACGATCCTAAATATTATTGGTGTCAACTAATTAAACCAATTTTCAATAGTATATGTAGCCCCATTTAAGATTATTCTTGATATTTCATATTTTTCAATATTTCCTCGGGTCTGGGTGTAAGTGGTAAATACCCGTCGTCGTTGTTTTCAATTTCCATAATAATAGTGCTAAGCTACTTTGCTAGTCGGTGTTGGAACAATGTACTTATGTGTCCAATAATTATTAATTTATTTTTATTTATAATACTAGCTGACCCGGCAAACATTGTTTTGCCATATAAATTATAGTTTTATACACCAAAAGTTGCCTAGACCAGACAACAGATAGCGCTAGTTACACACTACCAATAAAGGGGCTCAAGATTGGTCTCTATTTCCTACATATAAAAAATTACTCTGTGAAGTAGAGCGAGTGTCAGATAACTCTGCGCGCATGCGCGACTGGGGCAATTTTGGCGCTAGTTACAGTTCATTTTTTATTCTAAGCTTATAGAAAAGATTAGTATTCGATTTTGACCGCGCAGACGTCAGTGATAACATACTCTTTGGAAACGGTAATGGAAGAAATGACAGTTTTGTATCGAAGGTACGACATTTAAACGATTTTTCATAAAAAATTACAATTTTTACTCAATTTTCCGGAATAATAAGTAGCCTATGTTATTCTCCAGCTCCCAAACTACTCCCTTACCAAATATCACGTCGATCCATTGCTCCGTTTTGACGTGAAAGAAGGACAAACAAACAAACAAACAAACAAATAAACAAACAAACAAACACACTTTCACATTTATAATATTAGTATTAGTATGGATTATAAAGAGGAACGATTTGATTGCTTCTTTGTTTAATGGATAAACTCAAAAAGTACTAAACACATATCAAAAATTTTTTCAGTAGTAGAAATCTGCAATAGGTATTCCAGAGAAAAATGGGCTATGTTTTATCCCGTTATTCCCACGGGAATGGGAACCTCGCACGGAAAACCTCGGGAAGCCTAGCCTACTAGTAGGTATATTGAAAGACTACTTTCTATTATTCTGATCTTGGTTATATTAATTTTTTCAAAGAGAACGATCCCAGTTTTATTTATAGAACTTTAAATATAGGTCATCACCCGCCTGTTTTTATTAAAAACCAATTGTTTCTAATAAAAGAACAAACTTTAAATCTGTATAATACAAACATGACACCATAATTTAAGTTATGATTGTCACGAAAAAAGGAAAATTGTTTTCACTTTCGAGTTATTCAACTTATGATCTTATCTCTCTGTGGGATTGTTATTTTTCGCTGAATAAATATGGAAAAGTTGTGATCTTTTGATCTAACACGAGAAATTGATAACCTTTGGGAAATTGAACGAGGATGCAAGTAAGATGTAAGTAATACTTAATAAGTTATAGAGACGTGTACGGCATAAATAGTACTCATCACTTTAGTTTATCTTTTATTCATAAAAGCTTGATGCTTTTGTAGGTTGAACTAGTCTCTAACCTCTCCGTCTGTGGTTGTATCCATTTTTCTAAGTAACGCTATCATTTAGCATTTGTTTCGGAGGAACTATTCCCAGTGGCCGACTACGAATTACTTACAGTTTTCCCACGGAAACTGCCCACGACGTCAACTGTTCCACAAACGACACATAAATATGCACGCTCTTTAATAACGGGGAGCGTAAATCAAATATCCGATGCTATGCAAAGGTTTAATACGATGCACGGATTACCGGGGCATCCATTAGGATGCGTTGAGGTTTAACGTCAGTTGTAAATACTATTTCAACGTACCTAAATCTTCTTAGTGTTGGAATAAATTTATACCTGTTGCCGGACATACATAAGGCTAGCTTTTCTAGCCGAGATAGTAATGTATAGTAACTCTAGCTTCGTGTAAATAGAAATAGCTCAATTTTTTAAAGCATGAAGTACAGGTCAGCTTCAAAATGATCTGAGCGTTCAAACCCACTAAAAATATCTGAACATTTGACAAAAAACATCCTTATCTCAAAGTATAAAGGTGCATTTACATTTGTTGTTAGTGAACAAATAGACAACAAATGGAAGTACTCATTAAAGTATTGTGCAAGATTGATTTTTGTGAAACGTTCAGAACATTTTTGTGCGATGTTTTCTACGATTTTAAATGTGGTCTAAAACCTGATGAGTCATTTGATCGACTTCAAATGGCTTTTATGGATGAAGGAACTTCATAAGCAACCACCTACCGTTCATCCCTAAAATAAAAAATCTGATGAAAGGGATACAGTTTTCATCGCCGGAAGACGATCATCGTTCGAGATTTCGATCACGGCCTTCTGGCCGTGAAAGGGGTGTCTGCGGCGGACTGGAAAAAATGTTTCAAAAATTGAAACTTGGTATAGAGGCTGGTGGAGAGTTCTTTGAAAAGATTTAATTAAAATATTTTATTCATAGAAGTTAGTTTTTTTAGTTTCTCAAAACTTTCTGAGTGTCCCAAGTTCCCAACCCAAGTAATTAACTAATATAATATTTTATTTTTATTTTTACTATGTTTTGTTATTCACTGACCTAGATAGCATGTTTTATCGAGATTTTAGATAAAATAGATAGATAGATAGATAAGATTGCCTAATAAGATTGATTTATTCCTAGTTTTCGAAGTTAACTTATTACCTAGTTATAACTTGATATAACTTTAAGTTGATATTCTCGTATATCATAATTATGTAACGTTTGCCGTACTAGTTGGTTTATTATGAAGATTCTCTTCAAACCGGTACATAGTGGGCTCGGTCTCAGAGACCCTCGCTAGAATCTAAGTGCTCTCACCCAGAATAAAGCACTATGAGCTCGCAAATTGGATACACACTTCTTAAAACACTATTTTACTATTTTTTGACGCTTACCTGAAAAACGAAATGTTAAATAAGCGTAATATATTAAAAAGAAATAATACCTACTTAAAAATTATAAATTATTTTTCCTTTTTTGCATTCACAATGCAGTTTTTTGTAATGAAAATGAAATATTAAAAAAAACCAACCGGTCTCACGCTGGCTAAACAGCGCGTAAAACTAGTATTGGATAAATTCAACGTATCGCCGTATGACTCGTACACGTAATGACTCCGTAGCTGAGTGGTTAGAGACCGTGAAAGTTCGTGAGTTCGAGTCCCATCGGAGCTAGTTGTGAAACAGGTCGATTTTTTATAATACTTACATTTTGTTCAGCTACATTACAATTAAAAGTTATGTTGATTACAATAAAGCGCATAAGATGTGAAATAGCTTAAATGTTATGCTCATATTACACGGTTCAACCACATTGATTCACTTTGGTGGAAAGGCAAAGAAATACAGGCGCACATTGACATTGAATGATTCACTTTTAAGTTTACATTGTTCAATTTGGTTGCTTCATCCAAATTGAAAGGCAAAAGTGAACCGTGTATTTCCTCCATTATACTCCTATGATATGTTCCGGCATTTAGGTATTTTTGCAGAGTTCACAAACAGTAAAAATACAGGAAGAAAAACCAATTCAATATTTATCCGCTCACAACTCTTGAACATTGGAAAATTGAACAACTTATAACATGAATAATGGAAAAGTTTATTCTTGCGCTAGTGCAGTGTGTTCTTGTAAGTTACCGACTTCACAGCCTACTTGTAAAACGGAAGTCCACTGTTGGGAGTGAAGCCTATCTGACGCAACTTGCGCGCTATATTGTTGCCTTCTATAATGCATCTGCATACAGTAAACTTGAGACAGCTCTTCATTAGTATGTATTGCACTGTAAATGTGTATCGATTTTGATTCTTTTTCATATTTAAGTGAGACATCATTCTTTTTACAACTCAGAATTTCAGGAAGGTTAAAAAGAAGGTAAGAATTAACATTGCAATAAACATGATTTTAGCTTATTTTTTTGCTTTTTTCAGTCTTGCAGTAACACACCAATCTGTATAGGGCTCGTATCTATAACTGATTGTGTATTACTTATTCTATTTACTTGGTTTTTGCAAGTTTTACAGTACATATAAAAGAAACATACAAAATGCAATTAAAGTTACTACTTACACACCTAATTCACACTTAGTAGTGATGTGTATCTTAGTTAAATCCTCACGGTTTTACCCGCGTGGTACCCGTTCCCGTGAGAATATCGGGATAAATTATAGCCTGTGTCACTCGGGAAGAATGAAGCTTTCTAATGGTCAAAGAATTTTCTAAATCGGTCCAGTGCTTTAGGAGCCTTATCGATGCAAACAAACAACAATAAACCATTAAATCATTCCTCTTTATAATATTAGTATAGACTAGCGACCGCTCTGGCTTCGCTCGGGTGCCATTTGTTTTTAGATGAAAACTTAAGAGCCCCACAGACTACATATATCAGGCCGCCTGCAGGCAACGGCCTGTCAGTTGGCCTGACCGCGGACAGCCCCCTACCGCCTAAGCACCGTCGGCTTGAAGCCGATTACGACGCATCGTTCCATACCAAATGTGTTACGACATGACAAGGTCCAAGGATGGCACGATGCGTCGTAATCGTAATCAAGCCGAAACGGTGCTTAGGCGGTAGCCCCCCTGATCTAGTCCGTGAGCCAGCAACAGATTTAACTGAACAATTTCCTCTCAAGCGAAAACTCGTGAAATGCTTGAGAGAGTTGTATTATGAAGTATGGTGAACGTCAGCTGCCGCTCCGTGGGTGGGTGGTGCAGCGGCAGCTCCTCAAACACGTAATTTTTTTTATTATTTTCAGTAATTTCCTCCCGACTGAAAATTTGTTAAATGATAGTTAACGCAATTATTAGATAATAAAAAAAAGGTCAGCTGGCCGTAGGATCATGCAAAAAATATTTTTCGTTCAGTGATTTCCTCTCACTTGAAAATGTGTCAGATGATAGTTTACATGCTATTTTGAATAAATAAAAGCGTCAGCTGGCTCTATGTTGGTGGAAAGGTCGTCAGCTGATGCAGGTCAGCTGCCGCTACGTGTTTGAGGGGCTGCCGCTGTACCACCCACCCACGGAGTGGCAGCTGACGTTCACCATACTTCATAATACAACTCTCTCAAGCATTGCACGAGTTTTCGCTCAAGAGGAAATGACTGACAAAATATACTATCTGGCTCACGGTCTAATCATCTAATTATTTATTTATCCTTTAGATTTGTTTTATACTAGGTAGTGATTTTTTCCAGAAACCGTCCTTAAAACGTAGTGTGAGATATGAAGCCCCCGGTTACCGAAGATATACGAGGCGTTTAGTGCAACACGGTTCCTCACTCGTGTGCGTAATGCACCGATTCGTCTCAACTAACTGTCCTATAGTCGGCATTAATTTGACCCAAACTAGCACACTGGGACTAAAACTAGATTGACAGAAGTTTGTTAGACCTAAAAAGCTTCTGTCCTTCTTCTTTTTGTACAGGTTACAATCCATACCAATATATAAGTTCGAAAGTAACTATATCCTTCTGTATGTCAGCCATCAGAAATTCGGAATCCGAAAATTAAGAAATAAACGATACTTAAAAAAACTAAAGCTACTTCAACTAAAGACACAAAAAATAACTCTAAAGAGTAAAAAAAAAATTCGTATTCGGCCGGGGGACCACAAAAAGAGAAGTGCTTTAAGGGTATATGTTGGGGAGGCCAACCATTATTATCTCATTCTTTTCAAATTACACACAGATGTTTCTAAATAAAACACCCATTATGTGTGTCAGATCCCTACTGTACTAAAACAGCTGATGACCATTAAACATCTGAATAGATCTTCACAAATTATAGCTAAGAACCATCTCAATCCCGTCAGTTTTCGAACAAAACAAACCGCATCAAATCGGTCCTTTCTATCAGTAGCTACGATGCCACAGACATACAGATACACAGACACGTCAAACTAATAACACCCCTTTTCTTGCAGTCGGGGACTCTCAGAGACGCCAGTTAACTTTAATTGACAATTAAATCTCTTTCCGTCTCTATTTTAGGTCTAGTATTGATTATAGTAGGAACGATAATTTAATGCCAATTAAATTTAACTGGTGTCTCTGAGTGCGGCATTAATGAACAAAATAGTAATTGGACCGCGATGGATTGGAAGTCAAATCTGAATCCTAATTCCGAAGTCCGAAATGGTAGTAACTAATGGTCCTATGTTTTTTTCTAGTTCCGTTGCATTATTTAACAACGTATACGCTAGGTAATTAAAATATATTTATATATTTAGACAATCATTATAAGTTAAAATATGTATGTACCTATATATTTATTATTATTTTATCAATACCACTTCTTTTTATAGGTTAATATATAAATAAGTAATAATATAAAAAAAAACTAGTATTGACATAATCCTTAATCCTTCTCTTGGGCACTATTTCTCTAAAATATGTAATAATTAGTTAATAAGTTACATTTTTTTTTCTCTTTCTTTACATTTACATGAATTGATAGTAAGTACTATGTTTGCTCTTCGACACACTTTTAGTGTTCGCTCTCGTACATAAAAATGTAATATGTTGGATAGTCGTAATTGGCCTACAGAATCTTTTATTCAATATGTAATACAAAATTATATTGAGCTGTGTACTACCCCTATTATAAATAAAAAAAAATAAAAAAAAGATTTATCGTTACAGTTAATAAAAAACCCTTTTGACTTAACTACGTACAACGAACAAATAAAGTTGTAACATAAAAAGTTAGCGAACGTTAGCACCAACTTATGATTAAACACAACTTTTTGCTATTTTTAAATATTGCGAACAGAGTCAGTCAAAAGCCTTTTTATAGGCGAAACAATAGCAAATGTTCGCGTATGAGTATTTTTAAAACTAGTTCGAGGGTGTCAGTTCTCGCCACACAAAAGAGAACCATTTTATGGCTTTTTGTATTGTATTTGTCTGGCTAAATATAACCACTGACACTTTGAAGAAATTGTGCTTACACGCCCTTGTTTTATTTACAAGATTCCATTTGTCAATTTCATTTTATAAGACACTATAGCCTTCCGTCCGCAGCTTCACCCGCGTGGCCTATACTTCGTTATCCTGCGGGAATATGATATTTTTCCGTGATAAAAAGCTGCTTGTCACTCTTCAAATTCCAAACTATTCTCAAACACCGCCTCTGTGGTCTAGTGGTTCACACCACCGATTTCAGACCAAGAGGTCCCGGGTTCGATTCCCAGTGGGGCTTCATATTGTATTCGGTTTAGTTGGTGGTAGGACTTGTTCTTAGTCCGCCTGGCTAGCTACCACCATCTTATCTAAGTCTGACGCCATAGCAATGATGTTTTCAGCATTATTGTGTTCCGGCAGTTAGAGATAAGATAGCCAGTTCGGGCGTTTGTGCACTACACTGAATTTTACCGATCCGGCGATCCGGTTTTTTCCGGACCGATATGGCAGCAATGAAAAACATATGGGCGCTTGTGCACCACACTGAATTTTACCGTCCGTCATTTTACTTTTCCCCATTCCGGACCGTTTTTTTCCGTTCCGAGATGACGGCAATGAAAAACATATGTACGCTTGTGCACTACACTGAATTTTACCGTCCGGAAAAAAACGGATGGTTGTATTTTAATCATAAATCACTACATAGTATAAAACAAAGTCGCTTCCCGTCTGTCTGTCCCTATATATGCTTAAATCTTTAAAACTACGAAACAGATTTTCATGCGGTTTTCACTAACAGGTAGCGTGGTTCTTCAGAAAGATTTTAATATATAATTTATGAAAGTTTTGTGTAAATTGGTAGAAATATAACGATAATTGTCGAAAGTGCCGGCAAACGGCAAGCCGCCCGGGAGTTTTCTGCAAAAACGCTGCCTAATCCTTTCGAGGTTTAAAAAAATAATGCATGTTGGGATATTCCTCTTCTATAGATCTACAAAAAAGTCCGCGATAGCATATGTCTATCTTTTAAGGATAGCATATTATAGCCATATTATCTCTTAAAAAATGGTTACGAACAATGCGGTAATTTGGAAAGCTATTTAAACGGATACAGTATTAACCCTTATCAATCTAAATACGTTAGTTGCTTTAAGCATTTCATGCACATTATTTTACTCTTTTACACCATATAATTTAAATGAATATCTTAGGAGTTATCGCAAATAAATTAACGCACGCCAAAATAAATTCGAGCGCCTTTCTCGATTGACGACCGATTTGGCGCAGGAGTAGGCTACCCACCTTCTGCGCCAGTGGTCTCGGGTTCGATTCCCGAACAAGACAAATATTTGTGTGCATGAACATGTCTATTTGTCTTGGTCTGGGTGTTAACTATGTATAATATGTATGTATTTACAAACAAAAAGTATTTAAGTATATATTTATCCGTTATCAAGTTTTCCATGATACAGTTTCTTAATGAAATTAAAATGGGCTTAGATAATTGGTGTGAATGTAAGAATTTATTTATTTATTATTATTATTATTATTTTTCACCAATAACACGTAATATATCTAGCACCAAAAATATGGATTTTGAAATTTTTGTTTGTCTGTCTGTCTGTCTGTTGTCCGTGTTTCACGCAAAACTACTAAGCGGATTTTGATGAAACTTTTTTTGTTATATAGCTAGCTGTAGACATTCGATAGTAGTTAAAAAATAATTTTTCATCAAGCCTCAATTAATTGTGATTTCGGTAAAATGACCCTGTCAGGTACCTTTCACTGATAAGAGGATGAACCCAAAATTCTTTCTGTCTTCTACGTCTTCGTACATAAAGCAATAAAGCAAGTAATTGCTGACGTTCCAAGGAACTCATTATTCCTCTCGTTTAAAACGCGTCCGTAGAGTGTAGTTTCAAAGAGATCACTGCGCTGCCCCGGCCAGTAAAAAACCGGACAAGTGCACAAGCCTATCATCCGTGTTTTTCATGCCACGCCGGTCCGTAAAAACACGGACCGCCGGATCGGTAAAATTCAGTTGTAGTGCACAAACGCCCTTCCTCATCATTCCGGGTGTAGTGCGCTTCCACCTTCAGCCTTATCACTACTTAACATGAAGGCTAAGTGCTCCCAAGTTTGAATAAAATAAAAATAAACTAAATTCACGTACACTGCCGTTGCTCCATTTGGGCGTGAAAACCGGACAAACAAATAAACAAACAAACATATTTTCACATTTATAATATTAACTAGCTTTCCGCCCGCTGCTTCGCCCGCGTGGACTACACGACGTTATCCCGCGGGAATGTGATGTTTTTCCGAAATAAAAAGAAGCCTATGTTCCTCTCCAGGCTACAAAGTATCTGTGTGCCAAATTTTCAGCCAAATCCATTCAGCCGTTTTGGTTTGATTGAGTAACAAACATACAAACATCCAACAATCTAAACATCCAAACATCCAAACATCTAAACTTTCACATTTATAATATTAGTAGGATTAAAGTGTGGATTGATTGTTAGAAAACTTGATGGTATATTGCGATAATTAAGCTACTTTTACTAAAGGTCCAGCTTCTTCCTTATTACATAAGCTTTGTCGCGTATGTAAGCCGCCAGCCGCCAGCCGCCCGCTGCGCCCCAGCAATTTATGCTGCTAAATAATAATAATAATAATCTCATTTAAAACGCTGTTAATGATGATTTCCAGCTAAAAAAGTGATACATTGTTCATCAATCAGTCGGAAAGGTTTAATTTTCCACGCGATATATAACACTTCATACAAAACATAAAATGTTATTTTCATTTGTCCCACACTTTATTTAATTTTCCGACTGCATAATCCAGTGTCCAATGTAACCGGCATCCATTAGCCATAACTTAATTAAACGGGTCACTTCGCGGTAGGTACAATAGATACAACATTTAAACTAGCATGTTGACCTTGTACGCTTCTATCTCGTGTGTATTAAGGCCGGTTTTGGTATAGCAAATGTAAAGGTAGTGTTGACTGTAGACTATGCTTTTAGTTTTGCACCTCAATCACCTTTCCTATGTTTAAAAGCTAGAATTTTGTAGCTTTTGATTTAAATGTTTTGATAGTATGTAAAATTTATTGATCGTATGTACAATTTTGTTTAATTTATAAAATGAAACTTTTACCTGCGTATTTACCCTAGTGATTGATTTATGTTTTTTTGTTACAATCACTTCAGGATCTCATATTCTTGGCAAAAATCGAGCTTGCAAAAAATACATTATTAAAATAAAAATTAGTATAGATTTAATAATAAGTGATCGAATTTTGATTAGCTAGCCTTTTGCCTGCGGCTTCGCCCGCGTGTACTTCATGACGTTATCCCGCGGGAATATATATGAACGTCATAAAAAGTACTTATCCTATGATAAGTAACTCCAGCATGTCTATGCCACCTCCCAAACTATGCCCATACCAAAAACCACATCGATCCTTTGCTCCGTTTTGTCGTGAAAGACGGACAAACAAACACACTTTCACATTTATAACAATAGAAACAAAGAAAGAAGGAAATAGTAGATTGTGCAACAAGTGCATAAAACGTACCATTTTACCCGAGACGTATATATAGTCAATTCGAGGGTAAAATGGGTTTTGTGCACTAGAGCATAAAAAGCGATTTATGCAGCCTATATCCAACATAAACACGAACTTTACGAGCATGAGAGGTGAAAAGTAATTTATTTTTTAATACAGTTGCTCATAAAGTGGCGTATTGCAGGGACGTATAGCGTTCGGGATGTGGGCTATTACACACTCGAACTTTTTCTTTACCTTTCCCGAACTCGTGCGTTTTCTTTCCCAACTGTCAAAATATTGTCTATTAAAAAGAAATAACCAACCACGAAGTTTTTACTAAAAAAAAATCATAGAAGTTTTTATGATTCATGCAAATATTTCTAAAAAGAAGCTACTAATTTGTTTCAATATCAGATTTAAAAGTAATTTTAATTATACATTAAATTAATATTAGTATCGGCCAAATTAAATTTATGAATATAAAAAATACATAAAATTGGCTGTATGACGACAGATTACTAAATATGGTATGACGTGCACTATTTACCATAGTATCTGCTTAGAGGAGTTTGCGCAAGTAAATGAAAAGAAAATGAGGGACCTTATTTCTTAATTTTCTAAATTAGTTTTTTCTGGTTTTTATTGTGGTAGGTACTTAGTATGGTGGAATTAGTGCAATAATGTGGCTTTAATGGAAAACGATGTGGTAAAAGAGAGAAATAAGGAAAGGCGCTCCTGTAGGATTCGGATTGCTTTTGTTAGGTTTCATTTCATTTCATCTCATTTAATTTAATTTTCATTTCATATCAATAAAAAAATCTACTGAAGCCTTGGCTGTATGATCATAGTTTCCTTTGCCAACCAGCCAGAATCCAGAATGGGTGAAGAAAACAAAAAAAAAGTCTCTGCATATATTCTTTTACGATTAGTTATTTGAGTTTATTGTGTTTTATTATTTTATTAAATTGCTTAATTTTTTCGCAACTGTATTAAAAATAGTTGTTCAGTACACGTGCGGAACCGTCATTGCAACTTGTTCCGACTGTCAACCCTCACTTTCGGCTGCGCCTCGGCTCGGGTAGACATTTGTCGGAACTCTTTGCAATGACAGGCTTTCCGCACTTGTAATGAAATCTACTATTGTATTTTTTATATACAAAATAGAAAGGGTTGGATCTCGATAAAGAATAAAAGTAATTAAGTTTTTTCTTGTAATTCTTAGAAAATCTGGACTATTCGGTTAAATGGAAATACCATTTGCATACTAATGAACCGCACAAATATCATTAACCAATTAAAGGTAATCTCACAAAACATCATGGAGAACACAATAGGCATTAGGGTGCTTCTTATTTGAACCAAAAAATTTTTTTACTAAATTTTTTGTGTGTCACCCTTTTATTCTGTTCTAAGACATAAAAAAACATTGTGTTATTTTTTTCAGATTTTTAAAATAATATTTAAGGGTCGCTACCAGAAAATAAAAATTATGAAAATATGTATTTTTATTTTTATTAATTTCGTTACAAAACTTATAATTATACATGTATTATTATAACAATTGTTAGGAAAAAAAATATTTCACGCTAACAATGTGCTTTTATTTGCATTTGGATACTTTTCTCCAAAATTGTTGACCACCAAAAGTAGAAATTGTTTTTGTTCTTCGTTTGTGATAATTAGTTTATTATACTCCTCCATCAATGCGACCCCTCGCTCCGCTATATAGTTCACCACTTTCATTGAACATATAATTTTTCTTGAAGCTTTGTAATCTTCGTCTTCTGTCCAAAGACCAGGGCCCCGATCGCGGTAGTTCTATGATGCTTTAGTCAAGTGTACGTGCAGTAGACGTTAGGGTGGTTCTTATTTTTCGACATTTTAAAATTAACCGCGTCAACACGCCATTCGCTTCTATCGTCCGAGAAACGAACTAGTTATTATTGTTATTTTTTTTTGATACATTTTAGGGGTCGCTACCGCGTGTTAAAGTTTGAAAAAATGTACATAACATAGTTTACATCTCAGGGCGCAAATCTCAGTTTGTTTCATAATTAAAATTCGCTAAAACACACTTTGTAAATGGTCGTCGTGTGATCTATGCGCGTGACACGCACTTTTCTGTTTATGATTATGACACTATAACATCCTGGAGCTTAAGCGATCAACATTGGTTTAAAGCCCCCAGTACAGGATGGTCGATCATGTTGGCCGACCATGATGGTCCATCGTGTACAGGGCCAGTGTGCGTGTGATTGCCATCTACGAGCAACGCAAACCGCCCCTGTACACGATGGCCCATCATGGTCGGCCAACATGATCGGCCATCCTGTACTGGGGGCATAAGAGGTGGTGCGTGCTTCTATTAGAGCAAAAGATGGAAAAAGATGTGTTTTGGTTAGCCTGTCGTCACCATGTAATGGAAATAATGTTAGAAGCAGTTGTAGTTCAAGCATTAGGTCCATCAAGTGGGCCAGAAATATTGATTTTTAAATGTTTTAGGACTGCTTGGCCTAATATTGATCAGACTAAGTTTTGTACAGTTTCATCAGACCCTGAAGCCTTAAAATGCGCGGAAAATGTTGCAAGTAGCATGATTTTATTCGCTGAACAACAGCTGAATGATCAACCTCGCGACGATGCTAAACCGGACAATAATATTTCTAGGAGGTGTGCCTTATTAGGCACACCTCCTCCAAGGGATTTCGTTCAGAGCTCCAGCGAGTCTTCATCGTGCGCGGTGGATGGCAAAAGCAATTTATAGCTTTATCTGTTTAAAGATCACTTTCTATGCAGCGCGTCTTCATCGCGTTTGAGTCTTGACGTTTGACTTCGTATTGCTGTAATGACATAACGACGCACACGTCACGCAAACCTATAGTCCTACAATCCTGTCTGATCCGGTGACTTCCGTGACAGAGGAACCACTTGCAATACGAAATTAGCTGTCAAAATAGACTGTCGTATGAAAACTGTTTTAGTTCCAAAGATTATCACCGGAAAAGAAAACGTTGTCGCACTGTCAAAGCCGCGCGTTATCAAAAACGGTTTTAGGCATAGAGAGAAAGGCTGAACAAACCGACTTAAATATACCTAAGGCTTTTATCCCACTTTTCTGATATTGAACACGACCCCACCTGGGCTCCGGGCAGAGGGGATTTTTATATTATCCGAGTAAGTTTCCGACAATTTACACGTGAACAGTACAACTTGGAGTAGCTTTTGTAATATACTTTTAATCGGATGTAGTGGTGTTGTAAAGGAAATTACGCTTCTTTGTTTAATTATATACAGGATGTCCCGTAAATAATGGTCCAACGGATTATTTACTGTACACCCTGTAGATGTTGATGGTTGAGCATCGTAATAGGTATAAGAATCGTGATCAATGCCTATAACACTTACAAAACGTGTTTTGGCTAATAATAATAATGTTTGGTAAGTAAAATAAAATCACTTGATTATAGCTAATGAAAGGTTTTTGTAAAAATCAATGAAAAAATCGCAGTGTTTAAGTATACATAAATATCGTATTGTACAGGTTTTGTAAAGGTCTAATTATAACAGTATGAGTTTAGTAGAAAAAATAGGTGTGATATAACTTGTTATTTAACTTAATTGTGCCAATAAACCTCATTTAATAACAAGCAGGGCATATAAAAAAATAACAGTTTCACGTTAAGCATGGCATTAGTGTCGCCATAATTTTGCTTATGACCTCATAACTTACCTACCTACTTATGATCAGGGATACAAGTCGTAAAGGTGACATTTTTACTGATTTAATTAAAAATATGACGTTGTTTAGACAACAGAGTATTTATTGGATAGCTAAAATGAAAAGCATTTATTTCGTCGGCATACTACGATGAATGTCTGCTACGTCGTAGCCATAGCAGCTACGGTGTAGCACGACAATATTAGCTATTTCCCGCGACTTCGTCTGCGTAGATCGTAGATCAAATGCCTGAATTGTGTCAGCAGACATTACACATTAAAGGAGCTGTCTCGCATAATTTTGTTCATGACCTCATAACTTACATACCTACCTGCTTATAAAGGTGCTATTTTTTATTTACTGATTTAATTAAAATATGGCGCTGTTTTGACAACAGAGTATTTACTGGTTAACTAAATGAAAGGCATTTATTTTGTCTACGTACTACGACGAATGTCTGCTACGTCGTAGCCGTAGCAGCTACGGTGTAGCACGAGATACCTAAGAATAAATAAATAAGTTTTTAGTAAAAATTTAATTTTATGATAAGCTTTTTTGCTGACTGTACTTTAATATTGTATTGTCATCTAAACCAAACCTGTATACAAAAATTCAGCTCCATCTGACACTGGGAAGTGGGTCAAATTAAGTTTCCAAGATTTGTACTCCACTAACTAACTAACATACTAACTAACTAACATGGCAAGTTAATAAAAAGTTTGTAATAAATATTAGTTACTTAAATAGCTTTCCACGCATGGCTTCGCCCGCGTGGACTACACGACGTTATCCCGCGGGAGTGTGATATTTTCCGGGATAAAAAGTAGCCTATGTTCCTCTCCAGGCTACAAAGTATCGTGTCCCAAATTTCAGCCAAATCCGTTCTGAAGTTTTGGCGTGATTGTGTTACAAACATCCAAACATCTAAACTTTAATAGTAATACTAGCTTTCCGCCCGCGGCTTTGCCCGCGTGGACTTCACGACGTTATCCCGCGGGAATGTGATATTTTTCCGGGATAAAAAGTAGCCTATGTTCCTCTCCAGGCTACAAAGTATCGTGTTCCAAATTTTAGCCAAATCCGTTCTGCAGTTTTGGCGTGATTGAGTTACAAACATCCAAACATCATAACTTTCACAATTACAATATTCGTATAGTATTTCCCGCAATGTCGTCCGCGTAGATCGTAGATCAAATATGCCTGAATTGTGCCGGCAGACATTACTCATTGAAGCAGCCGTCCCGCTCAACTTGACGCTCTGTGTGGCGTTGTCGTCCACAATATCTAGTACAACAACTGCTTAGCGCCGTGACCCGTCCCGTCCCACCACGCCATCGCGAGCTGTCTACAGAGAGACCTTGTTAACAGTACGTGAGCCATAGTTTCAGGCCAAAGCATCGCGACAGGCTGGTAGGAACACAATTGGGTATTGGACAGATTTTTTTTATTGGCTTAAGGCGCTACTCGGAAAAAGTATGGACTCTTTGATATAAAACTATAGGACGGTTAGAGTTGTTATAAATCTGGTAATAAGATATATATTTCTTCATACCTTTATCTAGAATCGTATAGTTTCCGAAACACGATTTTATGATTTTGGCTCGACACTTTTTATTTTCGAAAATACCTCTAAAAAATAAGAAATATTAAGATTATTCTTAAATGGGGATACATATACTATTGAAAATTGGTTTAATTAGTGTACACCAATAATATTTAGGATCGTATAGAAGCATTTTTTTAAAATCGCTATAGTTTTTGAATAGGAAGTGATTTTGTGTTTTTTTTGCGTAATCGGCAAAATCGGTCTCGCTCCCGCGCGCATCGTTTTCTCATTGCTATCTCGCTTTAGCATAATTTTTCCGAGTATCGCCTTAAAATGTTTATTGAACTAGTAGAAACACAACATAGGTATTTATTTTCAAATATCTTGCATATTTTCAGCGATATAGAGCATCAAACTTTCTGATTATACAAGGAGAGCGCTTTAAAAATGTGACGTCACATTTCTATAGCGCCATACTCTCGCCATAGATAATTTCGTTTTAGAAAGAGATAGCTAGACTCACAATTAAAATCAAAAATCAAAAAAATCAAAAAATATTTATTTCGTAACAATAGAACTATAAACTATAACAGTGCATGGAGATCCTCTTTTAGGTATAAAAATACTTGTACTAGAAGATCTCGCTCTTCCTCAATGTTCTTACATATACTTTTGTTACAGAAATACCATTAGGTGTTAAAATTATACTTTTATAAAATAAAACAGAAGAAAAGAATAAAAAAATTTAGTAACAGCAATCGACTACGATATGGTGTGTGTGTGTGTGTGTGTTTGCGCGTGTGTGTGCGTGCGTGTCTGTGTGAGTGTATGTCTGAATGTGTATGAATGTGTATTTGCGTCCTTATTAACGATATTTTATTTTAATATATTTTCTATTTCCTTATAGTCTTTACCCTTCAGCCACTCAATGACATCCATTTTACACTGCTTATTTGTTTTTGGGTATATATTTAAATGTTTATTTAAGAAATTATATATATAAAAAGACTGCGAGGCCTGTTGCCGTATGGCGTACGCTGTTTTTACAAGAACTCTAGGAACTGCAGGTGCCTTCCTTCTTTTTCCTTCAGATTCAGGTTTGTAGATGAGGGTCTTGTGCTGTTTAAGAACTAGATTAAGAATATATAGCTTGCGGACTGTAAGAAGATCACAAAAAGAGTATAACTCATGTGTTGGGAATCTGTATGGTTTATAATACATAACCTTTAGCACTGATCTCTGAGCTCTCTCTAGATCCAAAAATTTTGTTTTTGTGGCTCCTCCCCATACGCTTATGCAATAAACCAAAACCGATTGTACTAACGACACATATATTTGTTTTAATAATTCGGGAGTTGTAAGGTGTCTTAAGCATTTGAAAAACCAGATGAATTTCCTTATCCTTGTCATTAAAAGTTCTACGTGTAAATGCCAGGACAACCGCTGGTCGATCAGAATACCGAGATACTTAGTGCTACTTATCTGGTTAATTTGAGGACAGGAGCAGTTCGAGTTGTCTAATGTAGAGCAAGTATGAATTTTAATATTGAGATTAGGTAGATTCTTATTATAATTTGTGAAACATATAAAGTTTGTCTTAGATGCATTGAGTGTTAATAAGTGTATTTCTAACCACTGCGCGACCTTGGCTAATCCCATTTCAGCATTGTGATGAACTTCTTTCCAGTCCCGTCCACAAAATACCAGAGCTGTGTCATCAGCATACGAAAAAATATGTCCATTATTCAAAGACATGTTACATAGAGTGTTAACATATATCAGAAATAGGGTTGGCCCTAAAACACTCCCCTGAGGAACTCCATAGGTGATGGTTGAGTCTTGACTACAGTGATTACCTATTTTTACCCGTTGCTTTCGGTTTGTAAGGTAATCTTTGAATAACTCAAAGGGAATACCTCGTATACCAAGTTGTTCAAGCTTCCGTAGTAGAGTGGGGATAGAGACACTATCGAAAGCTTTTTTCATATCAAGAAAAACAGTCAGACATTTGTTTCCCTTATCTACCTGTTCAATAATTATCGACGTCAGAGCTGTAACAGCATCTTCTGTGCTAAGTCCTCGTCTGAAGCCGAATTGTGATTGTGAGAGTAAATTAAATTTATTTAGGTAAGCTATCAAACGGTTATTTAATAATTTTTCCAAAATTTTTGATATTGCAGGGAGGACTGAAATAGGTCTAAAGTTATTAGGATCGTCTCTATCACCACTCTTGTACACGGGGCTAATAATTGCTAACTTAAGAGCATCTGGAAAAACACCTTCCCTGAAGCAAAGATTTGTTAGATGTGTTATCAGTGGAACTAGTAGAATGTTAGCCTGTTTTAGAAACTTGGTAGTAATATTGTCATATCCAGGGGCGCTCTCTGTTTTAAGATTCATTAGCACAGACCTAACCTCTGACTCATCAGTCTCTAGTAAAACAAAAGATGAGGCATGGGAGGTTCCCGTTGTATGAGTTATATCTGTTGATGTTGTATTTTTTTGAGTGTTTTTTGTGATAATCGCCTCGGCCAAAGATTTTCCAATATCGGCAAAAAAGTTATTAACGTGATTAACGGATTCTAGTGGAGTTGACTTGGCATTTAACAGTTCCAGATTTTTGTCTTGTTTCTTTTTATGTTGTGTAATATTATTGATTGTCTTCCAGAGTAGTTTTGGGTTAACAGTGGCTTTCGCTATTTGCTCTCGCTCATATTTTCGTTTAAGCTTCCTAATTAGACCATTACAATAATTTCTATAGCGCTTGTACGTAATCTTTAAAATTTCATTTCCTTTGTCAGATCTGAGTTTCAGTTGCATATTATTCCTATTTTTGATGCATCGAAGTAAACCTATTGTCATCCATGGTTTTATAATTCGGTTTGATTTTGGAACCAGTTTAATAATTGTATTTTGTAATATACAGTTTTGAATTCTGTTTATTAATAATTCAGCTAGAGTGTTAGGGTTAGTATAAGTAAGCAAATCTTGTAAGTTAGAATTTTTAAGAGAAATAATTGCGTCATCGATATTAAGTAATGTTTTGTATTTATTTTGACATTCAACTCTATTTGATACATCACTTAATTTAAGAAAAATCATAGAATGATCTGTGATGGTTGTATTTATTACTACGATTGATGCATTCAGGTTGTTTTTATCAATTTTCAACATAAAGTGGTCGAGACAGTTGGCTCCTCTCGTAGGTATCGTATGACCTGGTAGTAAGCCATGTGTAGACAGCATATTAAGATAGCTAAGTCTATTTGCCCTTTCAGTAGAGGTTTCATTTAGCTTATGTAAGATATTTATGTTTATATCACCGGTCAAGACAATATATTTATACTTTTTAATGGACTCTAGGTAAAGACTCAAAGAGTTAACAAAGCTTTCAGCATTAATATTTGAAGGGGAACGATATATACCAATTATAATGCAGTTATTAAAAGTGATTTCCAAGCAAGATGCGTGTGACAAATATATTTCCTTAACACTGACTGCGTGTTTATTATGAACATAAGCTATTACACCATCAGCCTGATTTAGGTGATGCACTGTGTTATATGAAGTATAATTATTCATAAGAGGTAAAGGTTTGCCACTATCCAACCAACACTCACTAAGGACGATAAAGTCGGGCAGTAAATTAAGTGCACTTAAATTTAAATTAAAGTCGTCCATGTTTTTATAAACACTTCGAATGTTTTGAGATATAATAGTAATATCAGATTTATTTATTTGATTTTGTGCTATAAAATTTTGAGCCTGACACTCTGTAGACTGAGCAATATCTAATTTGTCCAATTCATACAGTGTATTTAACGAACTATCCATAATTCAAATATTTATTAATTAGATTTATTATATATATATTGTTACTTGTATGTATGTATAGTAAACTAGTATAATTATTGTAATGAGTATTTTGAGTGTTTATTTGAAATGTTTGTATTATTGTATGTGGTATAATGGCCGTTTTGTGGTATGTATGATTATATTGTGTGTTTATTATATATACGATAAATAGGCTTTTGTAAATAATATAATGTGTGGTAATTAAGTTTGGGTGATGTGTAAATTTGTGTGATGGTGTGTGTTTTATGATAACAATATAAGCATCGTAAAGTAGACAAATATCAATAATGTAATGAAAATCTAAACAAAAATGTATCAACATATTAATAAGGTAAGTACTTAAAACAAATAGTCAATCTTTTTGCATAAGGCCATGTATCTGTGTCTCATTTTTGATAGCTATAATTGGTGTGTTCTCATTTTTTCTTACATAGATTCTCCCGTAGGCAGTCCAGCAGAATTTGTACTCTTTTGACTTGGCCAGATCCCGTGCAAGAAAGTGAAGCCGCGCCGCTTTTGCTGTCAGCTGTTCAGCCACAAACACCGGAGAATACTCGTCAGTCGTAAAGCCGAGATGTTTTGCACACAATTTTTCCTTATTTTTTACATTAAATTGTTTTATCATTTTCAGGAACTCGGTTTTTAGTATTGTTGATGACAATTCAGTAATAATTGGACTCTTATTAATATCACGCTTACTTCGGACTCTATAAATATCCTTGATATCATGTTTTTCAATGTTGCAGCCAATGCTTTTGGATAAGCTTAAAACCATCTTTGTTGTCTTCTTTAGATTCTTTAGCGATTTTTGGTACATTTTTTATTTCGATGTTTGATTTTCGATTTTCACGTTGCAGATCTTCGATTTTATCCTCCAGTATTACTATATAGTCTTTATCTTTTTTTGTTTGGAGCTCCAACTGCTCAATTTTTGTTTTTAGTTCCTCATTTTGTGTCGTAAGAAACGCTATGGATCCTTCTATATTGCTATTTGTAGTTTTGATTTGCATTAAGGTAGGATAAATTTTTTTCATCTCTGCTTGCTGTTCTTCCATCATTTTAGATATCATTAATTTCATATCATTTTGAAAAGAAATAAAGTCGTGCTCGCAGTCATTTTCTCTGGCCCGCTTATTACGTTGAAAGACAAAGTTCGGTGGCGTGCGATCAAATTGTTCAGAGATATTGGATTCCGACAAAGATTTGTCATTTTTGTCCATTTTAAGTACCAGGGAATAATAAGACGCAAGAGGTCACACAAGCGTAGTAGTACTGTAGAGAAGTTACGCCCACTGGGTCTTTCACCAAACGGCAGCGCTTTGTTCACGGACGATGTCCAGTGCGGGCGTCGATTGGATAAGGTGAGAACAAAACAATTCACTGTACCTCGTAAGTGGCCGAGTCGCTTGAAAGTACCAGGGCAGCAGGACCGACGAGGTGGTTGCTTGCAATTCAGCTCAGTCGTATAATAAAGCTCTTCTTGAACTATGCGGTCCTATTTTCCGAAGCGGATTTCCGTCACTATTTTAATTTAAATTTGGTTTATTTATTTTACAATTATTTGAACGTGGGGACAGTATACGTCTACACCCAACGGCGGTCCAAGGGGAAGGGGGTCCAAGAATTAAATAGCTCATAATTCGTTTGTTATAATACAGATTGAATTTCTTTTTTCACGTTTGTTATTCAATAATGTTGTATTTCTGAATATCATAATTAAATATCTACATTTCCACAACAGTCAAGTACCCAATTGCGTAAGAATTTTTAATGATATAAAAAAATGGCACTTAAAATAGTGTAGCTATTGATATTTTTAAAAAAGTCGAAGAGATTCGTTAACAATTTCTTTCTAAGAATTGCTAAATACAATTTTATTGCATGAAATAACTCTTGTGGTGTCCTATCTAGAGGTAGGATAGGAGTTAAAATGGCCGGTTCATTACCATTAACGCGATTACTGATTGCTTTATTGCGTAGTTACTTTACTATGTAAAAGTGAGTCCGGCTCAGCAGTCAAAGTTCTTCATTGAGGTAAAGTTTGATGTGAAACGGGAATTTCTGTTATGTAAGTACTGTAAAATAAATAAATATATTTTATTATAAATTAGTTTTTTTACATTTTATATAAATTAATTACTTTATACAGAGTTAATAATAATAATAAGAACAACTTATTTGCGGCCACGTTAGAATCCTTCCTTTCTCTACCTCATTATATATACTTATACGGTTTATGATATTTTTTTCTCTATCAGCATTCATTTATTAATATTGACTTACAGACTCTTTATCCTGACCATTTTCTCTATTATCATATTTATTTACCTATTTGTAACCATCTATTTATAAGCTTTTATTTTTTAATTTACTTTTTGTTTCGATCAACAATTGTTATTGTAGATCGAAGACTTTTGTTTGCAATTTTGCTGTATCTGCCCTTTTTCTTATGCAGTACAGTTCATTATTTAATATAATTGATAACTACATTTCTGCCCGTGGCTTTGCCCGCATGGAATACACGACGTTATCCCGCGCAAATGTGATATTTTTCGGGTTATAAAGTAGCCTATGTCACTCTCCAGCCCAAAAACTATCACCATACCAAAAAACACGTCGATCCGTTGCTCCGTTTTGACGTGAAAGGCGGGTTAACATCTGTCAGTGTTTTAAAGAACCTCCTAGTTTAAGTATTTAGTTCGATGAATTTTTGTGATACGAATAACGCAGATACCTACATATTTGTTAGTTTCCCAAAGTAAAATGGCGCGGGAAAAGGGTAAAAATGGACATCATTACGTAGCAGATAACAAAAGGCAAATTTCTATATGGACAAGCAGTCGATAATACAGGTATAGGCACGTACATACCCGTAATTTCCGGGCCTATTCAAATTCTAAACGAAATAGTCAACATTCGATTGGGTATATTTATTTTGCTGTTCGTTCCTTTTTACAAAATTTCGAATAAATTGGACAATTTACTCTCATAAATAGAACACGCAATTTTTAAGAACGCGATTTAGAAATGTAACAAATAGAATACATTCAAAACGTTCCTTGTGTCAATCTCTTCAGGTCCAATTAAGCTGAGTGTCAAGACGTTTAGTAATTAGAGTGGGAAGTATGAGCATATCAAAATGGGAAACTTCTATTATAACTTTATAATGTCACGTCACGTACTGCCCCTTGTGAAACTATTTGGGACTTAGTGGCTAGTTAGCCCACAGATTAAGATAGGCCGTTGGCTAATTAAAATATCAAGGTACCTTTGTGGTCACGGCACAGTAATGTAATTTATGTAAACAAAGGACTAGAGGTAGACAACATTTATGTTAAAACGGTTGGTTGAAAGGTTTTTTTTAAGAAAATTTTGCACGTGTCGAAAGTAAAACTTAAAGTTTAAATTAACCAACACAAATACCTGTATAGATTTAGTAAGAAAGACTGTCGTTATGGCAACCGTTTTCATGATCACATATTATACAGGGTGTAGTTTGGTCAGTTGAAAGCCCGAAACCACAGCCTGTACTCATAAAATTGAACAACTTTTCCCAAGAATTATAGGTCGAAATCTGAAAAAAAAATTAGTCCCTTCATACAAAATCGATCACCTAACTGCGCAGGTTGTATGGGAGACCGAATTTTTTTTTCAGATTTCGACCCATGTTTCCTTGGAAATTTCAGGTCCCATACTAACACCCTGTATACACCGGTAACATTAATGTAAATTCAGAAGTATATGTGTGAGGTTGTATAACTGTTTTTCTTTTATTATTTTGGGTAAAAATAGTTTGCTTATTATATTTTGGTACAGGCATAACTATAATGTTGCTTTTATACTAGTTTACGTTACGTTGTACGTATTACGGTTATTATTAGGTATATAAACTTCATGTCAGTATAAAACATAGACACCGTTTCATAGGATTACGTTAAACGTAATCAAAGTAATTACATTACGCTTAAACCCACCGTTTGTAGTTTGCTTTGAATGATGAATAGCTAATCTACATTTATTCGCTTTGTGTACATATCATTCGTGACAGTTTCGTAATGTGGGTATATTCACTATAAAGCTTGGATTTAGCATCTGCCATCATATTTTAGCGTGAAAACCTAAAGTGTAGGTACACATACATACCTTAATAAAGCAGTAAATCATAACCTCATCATGTCAGCCGAACGACGCCCACTGCTGGGCATAGGCCTCCCCCAAGGATCTCCACAACGATCGATCCTGCGCTGCTCCCATCCAGCTGCTTCCCGCGACCTTGACCAGATCGTCGGTCCACCTTGTAGGGGGCCTGCCCACGGAACGTCGTCCGGTAGGCGGTCGCCATTTGCCTTTCCTCCCCAACGGCCATCGGTTCTTCGCGCTATGTGTCTCGCCCACTGCCAATTCAATGACGCAATCCTTCGAGCGATGTCGGTTGTTTTAGTTCTCCCGCAGATCTCATCATTTCTGATTCGATCGTGGAGGGAAATATCATAAACTAAAGCTGTATAGGAAAAATGTGATAGTAAAAAACTAAAGCTAAGCTAACTAAAGCTGTATTAATTATGTTCTTGAGTGTGATGTCATTATTGATATTTCCATACTGACTGACTCATTCTAAGAGACACGCCCTTGTCTGTGTAGCTTCGTCCATTCAATTCTGTCCAAAGCCAGTTCCTTGGCTTCTTGATAAGACACGACGTTCACCTTCTCTTTGATCTGTTCGATGTAGGCTTTTCTTGGTCTTCCTCTTCCTCTCTTTTCCGCTATTTTTCTTCTTGTTTGTAATTTTGTCATGTCTTATCATTCTACCTCTTCTGTTTTCTATGATTTTATTTACCCTTTTTTGGTTTTAGGTACGTACTTTTTACCTATTTGTAGGTACGTACGTTTCTCTAAATATTTTATTTGTAATCTTTTATAAGATACTTATTGTAATTTGTAATCTTACGTAAGTGAATTTTTGTAAATTCTTGTGAGATTAATAAAGATCTTAAACCACCTTTTCAATACTTCCTGATTTGTAACCAGCTCAGTCCAGCTTATCTTCTCCATCCTTTTCCAGAACCACATTCGAATGCTTTCAATCTTTCTCTGTCTCTTTTTTTATCACCCCGGATAAGTTCAGGGATTATTCTACTCATGTAAACAAACAACTTTTATTATAGGACCAAAAATGAAAACGCGAAAGAAAAATCTGCTGTTCAAAAATATTTAATCAAAATGTATGGAACAGCTGGTTTTTTCGCGATTTCAGTTTTGTCCCAAAATAAAAGTTGTTTGTTTTCATGAGTAGAATAATCCCTGAAATTATCCGGGGTGATAAAAAAATTACAGGTACACACATACTCCACTCCATATGAAAGTTTTGATACACCGTCTTCTTATGTTTTAAGTCCTCTTACCCTTTCCTGTGAAGGGCTTGTTATGCTATAGGCCTACCTACCTACTTACTAAAAAGGAGAAATCTTTTTCAGCGAATACTTCGACATACTGTTCCCGAGTTCCACAAATTTTATCATTACATAGGTTGTGATGGCGATAAATTTCAAAACTGAGATTGGGTTATAATTCAATTAGTTATTTTGTCGGGGTCTGCAATACCAAGTACCGATAATTCGGTTACACTTTGTAATTTGAGCCGCGGCGTCGCTCGCCACCGTTTAGAACAGAGGTTCCCAAACTTATTTGTCTACTGCCAGGCCTATTTCACTCCCCGTGTCGGCTCGAAAACGCGTCGGCAACGCCGGCGGTGTAAATCCATAGAAATTAGGTCCGCATAAGAGCTAGAATATATGCGATAGAAAGAGATGCAACGAGTCATCATGTCAGCCGAACGACGCCCACTGCTGGGCATAGGCCTCCCCCAAGGATCTCCACAACGATCGGTCCTGCGCTGCCCGCATCCAGCGGCTTCCCGCGACCTTGACCAGATCGTCGGTCCACCTTGTAGGGGGCCTGCCCACGGAACGTCGTCCGGTACGCGGTCGCCATTCGAGAACCTTTCCGCCCCAACGGCCATCAGTTCTCCGCGCTATGTGTCCTGCCCACTGCCACTTCAATGATGCAATCCTTCGAGCGATGTCGGTCGTTTTAGTTCTCCTGCGGATCTCATCATTTCTGATTCGATCGAGCAGGGAAATACCAAGCATCGCTCTCTCCATTGCTCGCTGGGTGATTTTGAGCCTTCTTATGAGACCCATAGTAAAAGACCACGTCTCACTTCCATAGGTCATTACTGGCAACACACACTGGTCAAGAACTTTCGTCTTGAGACATTGAGGTATTTCGGACGCGAATATATGTCGGAGCTTCCCAAACGCTGCCCATCCGAGTTGGATTCGACGAGAGATCTCTTTCTCAAAGTTGGACTTACCTAACTGGACCGTCTGTCCTAGGTAAACATAGTGGTCAACAACTTCGAGTGTAATGTTCCCAACATTAACTGGAGCGGGTGCAACATGGACATTGAACATGATTTTCGTCTTGTCCATGTTCATCTTAAGACCCACTCTTTGCGAAGCATTACCGAGATCTTCGAGCATTGTGTTCAGGTCTTCCAAGGTCTCAGCCATAAGAACTACATCATCGGCAAACCGTAGGTGTGTTAGGTACTCGCCATTGATGTTGATGTCGCATCCTTTCCAGTCCAGCAGCTTAAAAATATCCTCCAACGCAGCTGTGAACAGTTTGGGAGAGATGACATCTCCCTGTCTCACACCTCGCTGTAGTTGGATAGGATTAGAGCTCTGGTTCTGTAATCGGACCGACATGGTGGCGTTTTGGTATAAGTACCTCAGCACCTCGATGTACCTGTAGTCTATTTGGCACCTCTGGAGAGACTGCAGCACCGCCCAAGTCTCAATCGAATCAAAGGCTTTCTCATAGTCCACGAACGCCAAGCAAAGTGGCAAATTATACTCTTCGGTCTTCTGTATAACTTGCCGCAGCGTATGAATGTGGTCTATGGTACTGTAGCCTTTCCGGAACCCGGCTTGTTCGGGAGGTTGGAAGTCGTCGAACCTGCGAGCGAGACGATTCGTAATGACTCTCGAAAACAACTTATAGATAAGGCTCAGAAGCGAGATGGGTCTATAGTTCTTCAAGAGAGTTTTATCACCCTTCTTGAAAAACAGCATCACATCGCTTCTGCCCCATGCCTTTGGCGTTTTGCCCTCAAGGATGACTGAGTTGAAAAGCTTCTGGAGGACCTTAAGTATCGGCTTACCGCCCGCTCTCAGAAGCTCTGTTGTGATTCCGTCATCGCCCGCCGCCTTGTTGTTTTTAAGCTGCTTGAGAGCCATTCTAATCTCTTACAGGCTGACGTCCGGGATATCTTCGGTATGGTGTCGGGTAAGCTTGGCTCTAGGGTCTGTAGCCTTGCTTTCAACAGGTGTTTGCGTGGAATATAGCTGTCCATAGAAACTCTCAATCTCCCTCAGGATTTCAGGTGTTGACGAAACGATGCTACCTTCCTCAGTTTTCAGCCTCGTCAATTGACTTTGCCCGATAGACAGATCTCTCGCGAACACTTTGGAGCCTTTATTCCACTCAATGGCTTCTTTAATACGCTCGGTATTAAATTGGCGAAGGTCGCGTGCCAAAGACTTAGATATCTGTCTATTGAGCTGTCGATAGCGATGGGTATCCGCTGAGTTCTGCAGCTTCATTTCGTGTCTCTGATCCATGAGTAGGAGAGACTGACTGGAGAGTTTCTTCAATTTGGGACGGCGGGTTTTATAGTACTTAGACCCTACCGTGCGGACAGTATCCACCACCATGTTGTATAGATCGTCCACGTCTATGCTGTTCTCAAGGGCTTCGAAGCGGTTTTGAAGCTCGAGCTGAAAGCACTCGGGGTTTTGAATTTGAGCTGGTATTGGTCGGAGCGTGGATTTTATCAGTCGCGATCTTTCGAGCTTGACATCGATATTCAATGTGCCTCTCACCATACGGTGATCGCTTCCTGTCTTAACAGCGTTGATCACACTGACATCATTGAATATGTGCTTCTTCGTCGACATGATAAAATCGATCTCGTTTTTGACTTTACCGTCCGGACTGATCCAGGTCCATTTGCGGCTTACGGGCTTCCTAAAGAAGGAGTTCATCATATAGAGGTTCTCCCTCTCCATGAAGTCTGCCAGCATCTGGCCTCTATCGTTCCGTTGCCCAAATCCAAATTGCCCCACTCTCAGCTCATCACCGCAACGTTGCCCCAACTTTGCATTGAAATCCCCCATCACAACCGTGTAGTGGGTTTTATAGCTATGCATGGCTTTAGCGATCTCCTCATACATAGCCTCCACTTCGACATCGTCGTGTTTCGAGGTCGGAGCGTAGACCTGGATAACATTCAGCGAATATCGTTTCGATAATCTGAGTATCACTCAAAGTTGTTGACCACTATGTCTACCTAGGACAGACAATCCAATTAGGTAAGTCCAACTTCGAGAAAGAGATCTCTCGTCGAATCCAGCTCGGATGGGCAGCGTTTGGGAAGCTCCGGCATATATTTGCGTCCAAAATTCCTCAATGTCTCAAGACTAAGGTCTTTGACCAGTGTGTGTTGCCAGTTATGACTTATGGAAGCGAGACGTGGTCTTTTACTATGGGTCTCATAAGAAGGCTCAAGGTTACCCAGAGAGCAATGGAGAGAGCGATGCTTGGTGTTTCCCTGCTCGATCGAATCAGAAATGATGAGATCCGCAGGAGAACTAAAACGACCGCCATCGCTCGAAGGATTGCTCAGTTGAAGTGGCAGTGGGCGGGACACATAGCGCGGAGAACCGATGGCCGTTGGGGCGGAAAGGTTCTCGAATGGCGACCGCGAACCGGACGACGTTCCGTGGGCAGGCCCCCTACAAGGTGGACCGACGATCTGGTCAAGGTCGCGGGAAGCCGCTGGATGCGGGCAGCGCAGGACCGATCGTTGTGGAGATCCTTGGGGGAGGCCTATGCCCAGCAGTGGGCGTCGTACGGCTGAAATGATGAATCTGAGTATCAGGTACGCTACCCTGCTCGAGACACTTCCGATGGTGATCACGTTGTTGACAAGGGATTTATGGACGATGAACCCGACACCACCAATGGACTATTGGTCGCCCTCCCGGTGGTAAAGTAAGTTACCGGATTGCAGGGTTATCGAGTCCTCCCCCTCTCTTCGGACTTCAGATAACCCAATGATATCCCAATCTAACTTACTTATTGCCTCTTCCAACTCTACGAGCTTCTCGTCGAGCCTCAGCGTGCGCGTGTTGTAGGTTGCCAGGTCGAGTCGAGTGGCAGTTCGTAATTTGCGCCGTACAAGCTGAATTTTACTTTATTGCATAAAAGTTAGAGTTGCTATTAACTTAAAATAACTTAGCGGAGTCAAATATCTGTTACATAGTCACTTTTTAGTAATCTGTGCTACTGCCCACTTTGAAAATAATAGTAGATTGTATTACAAGGGAGCAAAATAACATATTTACGGCGAGGGCGCTATTTAGAATCCTGAATGCAGCGAGGAATCCAATATACGTCGTCCAAGGTGAAAATAATTTTGCAGCCGAGTAAAACACTCTACTTTTCATTTCGAATATAAGGAAAGTATACACTCTGCTTTTCATCCCCTTCTATAAAAAAAGCATAAAAACAACTAAAACTACCTAGAAATATTAAATAATGGTGGCGGGGGGCATCGCCTTCTCTGTTTTTTCTATAATAGGTTTATAAAAAAATTTAAGTTCTGATATAACAAAAAAAAAGGTTGAAAAAAAAATTTCTTTATAAAAAAAAATTTTTAACACAAAAATATATTAATTGGCCTATCGGATGTCTCCTAAGTATCTCCGGAGTACCATAGGGGGTTGAAAATTTTGTTAGATTTTAGCTCTACGACCCCCCTTTAGGCATGCAGCGCCCACAAGGTGGCTTATCGCCCACTTTAGGAAAGACTGGTTTAGATCTAAAGCGGCTTATATCGTAATTTTGATTTACATGCCCTCAGGATAATCGGCCTTTGCAATTTTGTTAATTATCGTTTACTACCAGGGTTTGACAGTAACCGATATTATTATATTACGGACGGTACATTGGATACTCGGATGGGAAAGTCTGAGTAGATTATTAGGTACCTTCATATCAGCAGTATCTTTACATGCCTTAAATTTTTTTTTAACTATTATACTTACCTATGATTTTGTCTGATATTAAAAATGTGACCTTGAATGAATCTTTAGTGGTAGATGTGTGCATAATAAAATTGTAGCCACAGTTACAGTAAAGAATATGCATTTAATTTCTTATAACAGTTGTACTAAGCCCTGGACCTCTCCTTGAATCACGTGGCAAGTATTGTTACATTGCCAGTTTAAAATAAACAAATGCATAACTGTGACTCCACTCTAGTCTTTGTGTCTCCCACATATTCCAAGCTTTTGTACCTTGTGATCCGTCCTAACAAAAGTGCCTAATCCCTCAGTGATATCAATGGAAGAATATGTCCATTTTAAACTGAATTTAATCCGGAGAGAAAAGTATTTATTTGTTACCTTTTTTTATCCATTAAGGGGCAAAGGCTGAAGGTGAAAGCGCACTACTCCCGGAATCCTCAATCACTGACGAACTGGCTATCTTAACTCTAACTGCCTGAACACATTAATGCTGAAAACATCATTGTTATGGTGTCAGACTTAGATAAGATGGTGGTAGCTAGCCTGTTGGTCTAAGAACAAATCCTACCACTAACCAAACCGAATATAAATAATGTACCCCCATTGGGAATCGAACCCGGGACCTCTTGGTCTAAAATCGGTGGTGTGAACCACTAGACCACAGAGGCGGTAAAACCTACTGCTACATTGCGGTTTCCGAGCGTTTTTTTTTATTTGAGCTACTGATACGTTTAGTCCAAAGAATGACTATGTATGTTAAGTATGTATTTACAAACAAAAAGTATTTAAGTATATATTTATCCGTTATCAAGTTTTCCATGATACAGTTTCTTAATGAAATTAAAATGGGCTCAGATATAAATAAAACACTTTCACGGATTTTTTCACGCAATTTATTTAACAACTTAGTTAAATTTTAGTTGTTTTTTGAGATGTTTTGGTTTATCCGACGTTTCGGCACCTTTCCAGGGGCCGTGGTCACGGAAAACTACCCACTATTTTTTTGATTTTAATAAAAGAATATACCCATTCTAATTGTCTTTGTTTTTCGTTCGGAAACAGGATACGGTTAGGTATTAATTATTTTAACATTATATTTAATTATAACAAAATGATTTATTAATTTAATATTTTGATTTGTTTAAGTAATTTGGATAATAATTATTTATAGCAAAGCAAAAAGTTACTGACTCGACCACCAGTTGTTGTTTACTGCAAGAACTAAAGATACGGTTAGTTCTTTTTGCAAATAATTTTAATAAACGGAGATCGTCCCCCTTCGTGTAGTTTTCTTGCCAGTTCTTTCTCCGAAGGGCTCCAACTTTTGTGAACTGGTGGTCGAGTCAATAACTTTTTGCTTTGCTATAAATAATTATTATCCAAATTACTTAAACAAATCAAAATATTAAATTAATAAATCATTTTGTTATAATTAAATATAATGTTAAAATAATTAATACCTAACCGTATCCTGTTTCCGAACGAAAAACAAAGACAATTAGAATGGGTATATTCTTTTATTAAAATCAAAAAAATAGTGGATAGTTTTCCGTGACCACGGCCCCTGGAAAGGTGCCGAAACGTCGGATAAACCAAAAAATCTCAAAAAACAACTAAAATTTAACTAAGTTGTTAAATAAATTGCGTGAAAAAATCCGTGAAATTGTTTTATTTATATGGACAGTTCGCGCAGAAATCTAAGATGTGTTTATGGGCTTAGATAATTGGTGTGAATGTAAGAAGTTATTTATTATTATTTATTAATCTTGCCGGTTCTTCTCGCTACAAGGTCTCCTGCCGTAGGATTTGCGAACCGATGGCGTAGCTTCATTGACGTTCATAAGTGTTGTTAAACAAACCTAAATTGAATAAACGATTTTGAATTTTGAATTTTGAATGATGGGCCTGGGTGCCTACCATCAACTCTTATTGCGGTTTTGTTTAGGACCTAAACTGATCTGCTTCGCTTATTTGTACCACGACAGCTTAATATCAATGACAGCGATTCAGTGATCATTCAATGACATTTCACAGCCGCTGAGCTGTCATCAACTCTTATTTGACTTATAACTCGGCCAAGCTAACATGACACCTGCAGGTTATACCCGTCCCTTTCACTCTCCGGGCATGACAGAATCGAGTGAAAGAGACGGGTAGAAGAAATAAGGACACAAATCGTTCGGTCATTCACATTTAGTAATTCATTTGCGATCCAGTTTTTAGAAGGTCATAGTACGAAAGAAAGCAATTCATATTAGGAACCTATTCTGCATCGCGCTAGTTTTGAATCGCTGTCTTAAAGTTGATGGTAGGCACCCTGGTCCTCATCGCCAACAGCAAGTGTCGTTGGAAAGGTGTTTTCAAATAAACCATTATTTATTAATAGTACATGGAAATCGTACCAAATAAGTGGTGTTGCCTTGCATTAAATGAGGTAATTCTGATTTTTTTATATGTTAGTAGTGATCAAATGGTAATGACAAATCCAAGTTTTCCACCTCGAAAGCCCTATGGATCATTGTTAAATACTTAAAAATCCATAAAATTTTCGGATATTTTTCAGTTTTTGACAATTTTTACCACCAAGGATCTGAGTTACGGCAAATGTTACTGTGCACGCTTTAAAGTAGACTAAATTTGCAATAAAAAGATAATAATTTAGTTTTTGTAGGCCAAATAGTTTTTAAGATACGGCTATTTTAAAATTTGCAAAATCACAAAAATAGTATATATTTCAGTTTTTTTATTTTTCGTCAACTTTGACCCCCTAGTAGTGGGTTTATGGCAAAAGTTTAATATCAATTATTAAAGTCCATTAAATTTCCAACAAAACGAGATTAATTATGTCAATTTACACATGATAGTTCCTGAGACATAGCTGTTCAAAGTTATAGAGGTAGGTAAGTAAACAATTATGTAATAGAAGGGTTTGCAAAAGGTAGTAAACCATAAAGGAAGAAGGATCTGGGAGGTATTCCCTTTCTACCCTGTTAATGACACGCAAACCTTAATCACCTTGAAAGCATACCAAAGATTGTACCAGCAGATGTGGTTGCAGGAAAGCAGGACTCAAATGTTCGGCTGTTTGCAGCTACTGCACTGGCCAATCATGCGAGAACATACCAGACCTGATGTGTGATGACATTGATGAACCATTGATTGATAACCCACCATCAAAGGACGGTTTTGACCTTCCTGAGCAGTTCGATTAAGAAATTATACCTCAGCAAGCTGCCCCCAAAAAGTGTGCTGTGGATTCAGAGGACGTGCCTGGTCCATCAAAAATATACATACAATGTACATAATTGATCCTACCACCTTCCAGATCCTCTTTCCTTTAGGGCGTACTTCATTTTGAAAACCCTTCTATTACATCATTGTTAACTTACCTCAATAACTTTGAACAGCTGTCTCAGGAACTAGCAAGTGTAAGTTGATATTACTAATTGGTCTCAGTTTGTTGGAAATTTAATGGACTTTGATAACTAATAATTTAACTTTTGCCATAAGCCCACTACTATGGGTCAAAATATCGAAAACTAAAAAAACTGTAATACTTCCTTTTTTGAATTTTTGCAAACTTTTAAATAGCTTTATCTTAAAAACTATTTGACTAACAAAAACCAAATTTCTTTTTATTGCAAATTTAGTATACTTTAAAGCGTGCATATTAACTTTTGCCGTAACACAGGTCTTTGGTGTTAAAAATTGACAAAAACTGAAAAAAATCTGAAAAATAATTGGATTTTTAAATATTTAACAATGATCCGAAGGACTTTCGAGGTGGAAAACTTGGATTTGTCATTACTATCTCATCACTACTAACAGACAAAAAAATCAGAACTACCTCATTTAACGCAAGGCAAAATGTACGATTTCCATGGACTATAATAGCTTTTCGCCCACGGCTTCACTCGCATGGACTAAATGACGTTATCACGCGGGAATGTGATATTTTTCCGGGATAAAAACTATCTGTGTCCCAAATTTCAGCCAAATCCGTCCAGCCGTTGTGGCGTGTTTGAGTAACAAACATCCAAACATTTAAATTTTCACATTTGAAATATTAGTAGGAAGTAGGATGACGACTTTCACCAATTCGCTGTACTTTTCGATTTATTTAGAATCTTATTTTCATAATCAGTATTGCTCGTACCGCGATAATTCCGAATGTAAGAACTGGGTGCCTAACTTCAACTTTAAGACAGCGATTCAAAAATAGCGCGATGCAGAATAGGTTCCTAAAATGAATTGCTTTCTTTCGTACTATGACCTTCTAAAAACTGGATCGCAAATGAATTGCTAAATGTGAATGACCGAACGATTTGTCTCCTTATTTCTTCTACCCGTCTCTTTCACTCGATTCTGTCATGCCCGGAGAGTGAGAGGGACGGGTATAACCTGCAGGTGTCATGTTAAATCGACCGGGTTATAAGTCAAATAAGAGTTCTTGACAGCGTAGCATCTGTGAAATGTCATTGAATGATCACTGAATCCATGAAGCTCGACTTAATACTGAGGTATTAAGTCAAACTTCATGACTGAATCGCTGTCATTGATATTAAGCTGTCGTGGTACGAATAAGCGAAGCAGATCAGTTAAGGTCCAAAACAAAACCGCAAAAAGAGTAGATGGTGGCATCCTGGTGAACGTTGTTAAAGTAATTAGTGTTTCTTTTGAAAATATTTTTCGAACGACATCGACACTGCTATTGTTGCTACTAAACATGAGGACCAAAACGGCCATTGTCCTTTTTAATATAGGTAGGTATTCATGCTACATACTCCATCATCTGAGTAAGTTCTGAATTAAGTCAAACTTCATGACTGAATCGCTGTCATTGATATTAAGCTGTCGTGGTACGAATAAGCGAAGCAGATCAGTTAAGGTCCAAAACAAAACCGCAAAAAGAGTAGATGGTGGCATCCTGGTGAAAGTTGTTAAAGTAATTAGTGTTTCTTTTGAAAATATTTTTCGAACGACATCGACACTGCTATTGTTGCTACTAAACATGAGGACCAAAACGGCCATTGTTCTTTTTAATATAGGTAGGTATTCATGCTACATACTCCATCATCTGAGTAAGTTCTGAGTTCTGTAGTGGTATAAAAACAATCGATAAATAAAAAAAATACAAGTGTTAGAGTATAACTCACACAAATTGCTAATAATAGTTTTTTAAGAAATGTTCAAACGTTTACAAGCAAAAACTTTTGCATTATTTTATTAGTTTCTTCAATTTTTTTCTAATAAAATTGTCACCCAAGTGACAACTGTAACGGCTTTTAATTTCCGTTCCTTGAAGTATTAATTTTGCTTTTAATTTGCAGAAAATATGTCACAAAAGTTAAATATTCTAACTTGGTGGTTTATCAGAACAATGTAGTTTTTGTCAAAAATTGTATAAATATCTACAACTTGTATATTGGTGCGTGCGATACGTACCAGTAGGTACCTACCATAAGATATATCTCAAAAACTACTGAACCGATTTTGATGAAACTCAGACAGTTCCCTTATTTGGAATACACCTGATTTAAACAAAAAACAACCAACTCGGATAACTTTTAGTTTTTACGAAGTTCGTTGACAAACATACAAACAATCACACATACAAACATGAACTTACGAAATTTAGCACAGGTGCTCGGAAGCCCAAATAGAACGCTACACTTACTCAAAAATTTCAACTATATCACATACATAACTACAGGTCAAACTGATACCTAAGCTCCACTTTTGAAGTTGGTAAAAAAGGAATGAGAACACACTCAAAGTTTATGAGTCTACAAAAAAACTAATTGATAGTTTTCAATACCATTTAATAGAATCAGACGACACTAGGTACTAAGTAATCCGTATTGGGCCCATGTAGTGGTCGCGGGTGATGGCCTTGTCCTCTTTATCTATTTACTAGAGCTAGGTACCCGTTCGAATATTGGGATAAAATATAGCCTGTCTGTGGAAGAATGATGCAATAATTTTTGAAATCTATTCAATAGTTTTTGAGTTCATTCATTAAAACATATCAAAAATCAAATCTTTCCTCTTTAAAATCTTATTATAGATAAGAAAGGCCCCGTGCACCAACATTAAAATCGCTGATGATTCTGATGATGATATGAGACGACTCCTGTCGGGTATATTTCAAACTATTTAAAACTAAAAGTTCTACCTTGCTTCTTGGTATTTAAACGCATTTATTTGTGGTACCTAATGCATATTTTGAAGCATTAGGTACCACAAATAAATGCGTTTAAATACCTACGCAAAACAACTCGCATATTTACTTACCAGCTATTCTACACGTGCTTCGCGCCCACACTGAGTATCCTCATAAGTTGTATGGGCTGTTAAATAGGTACTACACGCTTAATGGAAAGCCGACCTAGTAATATTTATGCCCGAATTGAGTTCCGCATTGACAAAGACTCCTTTCAGCGCCATATATCGTCCCACTTGTCGAAAATACTTAAAATTTTATATTTGGTCACGAAAGGGCTTTTTAAGCGTGCCAGTTGTTAAAACATTTGTACAAAAATACTTCGCATGCAAGGGTTTCCTCACATTGATGGAGCAACGCTGGCGTAATGGAAAAATTCGAAATCCGAAAATCGACTATGGGTCAGTGTGTTTTTTTCTATTACAATTTGTGATGTTAATGCATGAAGAATAATTTAAAATAGAATATTATTTTGAATGTATTAATATTTTATATAATTTCAACTTTAAATAACGAGAAACTAAATTACGATAAATATACAAAAGATACATGGAAAGATTACGTGTAATGTAATGATGAATAATTGAAATGATTACTATTTGTGATTAATGGAAGCGCCCTCAATGTCAAATTGGACGGTAGATGTCACCTCACCGTTAGGTACTTATGTTGAACAAATACATATGAATCGATATAACTAAGTAGGTATGTTGTCTTAACCGCGTACCTCGGTATATCGGTGGGGCAAATTAACAGGCTCTGTGCCGCAGTAATATTAATTATACTTTAATGCATGATCGATAGACTTGTTGTTGTTGTAGTGTTGTGTATGAGGTACTTTAGTTATCAAATAGACCAATCTTCTATTACGCAGCATGTTATTTGGATGTGTTCATAAATTCATCATGTCAGCCGAACGACGCCCACTGCTGGGCAAAGGCCTCCCCCAAGGATCTCCACAACGATCGGTCCTGCGCTGCCCGCATCCAGCGGCTTCCCGCGACCTTGACCAGATCGTCGGTCTACCTTGTAGGGGGCCTGCCCACGGAACGTCGTCCGGTACGCGGTCGCCATTCGAGAACCTTTCCGCCCCAACGGCCATCAGTTCTCCGCGCTATGTGTCCCGCCCACTGCCACTTCAATGATGCAATCCTTCGAGCGATGTCGGTCGTTTTAGTTCTCCTGCGGATCTCATCATTTCTGATTCGATCGAGCAGGGAAATACCAAGCATCGCTCTCTCCATTGCTCGCTGGGTGACTTTGTTTTGTTCATAAATTAAGGATATAGCATAGGTAAAAAAAATATCGTCGATGGCCGTTGCTTACACAAGCGAGGGGGTGCTGGGATCGGTAAGACTCCGGCCGCGGCACTCTCGTAGACTGAGAAATACGTGTAGACGCGGCATGCAGCGCGCATTCTATTTACATCTAAAATATCACCTATGTGCGCTTTTACTAAGGAAATTATATTATGTAGAATACTAGAAGAATTATTATGAATATTTATTGTAAACGTCGGTTTGTAGGAAGAGTAGATCTTAGATATTATTCGTAACTATGTAGTAAAAAAAGCTTTTTTTTACAAAGATAGTCACTTCAAACGATTCTTCAAAATGCAGAACACAGCAGCAGCTATTTATATTTATTTTCTATCTCTAGATCATTTCGATAATATATCCATTATCGAAATGATCTTCGCAGGCAAAACTACAACATTTGCTACAAATTACACTGAAAAAAATAATTATAATGTATACTGCTCTAACCAGTACATTTTCAGATTTATTCCAATCAAATTAATAAAACTTATAATTTAATATGAAAAAATATAAATAACTCATACTAGCCCATCATCCAATACTTTTTTACAAAATAAATCTACTTAGTTAATCAATATTTAAATAAGTATACCGTTTATATAAAAACACGCTATCAATCTATAATATAAATCAATATATAAAAAAAAACACTTAAATAAAAATATTGTTTAAGTACAAAAAAATAAAATAAAATACATATTATTCCAATACCAAAAATTATAATATCAAATAATACAATAACTTGTGTCATTGAAAATTGGAAGCAACGATCACATACACCCAGATACAAGAAAATATCTAAAAGTTAGTTTTCGACATTTACCCGTCCGAGAATCGAACCCGGGACCTCAGAGATAGTGGCACCTAGAAAACCGGTGCGTACACCAATCGGCCACGGAGATCGTCGAATTTGTTTAAACAAAATGTAGCGCAACTGAAATAATTGATACTTTGTTTACTAATGTAAACTTGCCAGTTTTATAATGTGGTTGGTTATAGTACTTGAATAAAATTTTGTGTGAATAGATTCACCCAGAAGATGCCTATTCACTTGCGACTTTAAGAGGTTTGGGTTGTACTCGGGCAAACAGAAGCCGGCATGGTATTCCAGGCATGATGAAGGAGTACTTAATTCTCTGAGCGTGAGTTTAAAGGAGAGGGCGGAATGAGGTTATGCAACTCAGATGCACACTCGTTAAAGCATACCTGACAAGTGACTCAGGGGATGAAACTCATAGCTGAAGTCCCCCATCGACAGTATGGGAGTGCTTATTCGCCAGGCCAGATAAAGAGGTACGCACTGTGTATCAGATTAACACCAGTAACATAGAGATCCTTACTACCGAACTTAGTAACTGTACGGTCACTTCAGTCTACAAACCTCCCAATGCACCGTATTACTTCAGCTGTCCGCCGAACTTTAACGCGCATCCGGTTAGATTCGTTCTTGGTAATTTAATAGCCATAGCGAGAACTGGGGATACAGAACCAGTGATGACAACGGAGTGAAGGTTGAAGAATGGGTTGATGGACACATACCTATTATCTTTGATCCATGATCCAAAACTTCCGTCATCATTCAACAGCGGTCGCTGGAAAAGGGGTTAAAACCCTGATCTAATCTTTGCCAGTGATCACATAGATCACCAGTGCGTGAAGACAGTAAGTGGTGCAATACGGAGGACCTAATTATGTGCCAGGCCTTACGACCTGAAGGATAAAATAATAAAATAAAATAAAAAATATCTTTATTCAACTTGACTTAAGAAATAAGCTCTTTTGATTCGTCAATATTTTCGTTTAAGACTTTTTTAACTGATAAGAAGAATAGGCGCAATAAACTTATCAGCTTTAATAATTGGAGTAACGATATTTCCAAAGATTTATATCGTTAACTTTTACAACTTTTTTATTATAATATTACATTAGTTCAGCTAAGGTTATGTGTTACATCAAATCCATGCATTACGGTCTTTCAAATAGTCGTCTACTTTATAATATCCGTTGCCCATGAGCGATTTTTTGCCATGACTTTTGAATTTGTGCAAAGGCAGCTCTACTAAATTCTGTGGAACTTTATTAAAACTAGCTACGCTTTTCCCCAAAAACGAACTTCTTGTTTTTTCAAGTCGAATCCTTGGAACGGCAATCTTATTTTTATTTCTTGTTTTGAATTGATGTATATTGCTACGTTTTACAAATGTATTGAGATACTTCTTTACATATACCATATTCTCATATATGTATTGTCCTGCATCAGTTAATATGTTGATTTCTTTTAAAGAATCTCTTGGCCGAAGTTTGTATATGGCGCGAATAGCTCTTTTCTGAAGCACAAAAATACTTTCGATGTTAGCTGCTGAACCCCAAAGTAATAGGCCGTAGGACAATACACTTTGAAAATAGCTAAAATAGATTAACCTTGCCGTTTCAATATCGGTTAAGAGCCTTATTTCTTTAACAGCAAATGCCGCAGAACTGAGTTTACCGGCCAAGGCTTCAATATGAGGGTCCCATGAAGTCGATAATCTATTGTTATATCTAAAAATTTAGTACTGTTAATTAATTCTACTACATTGTCATCCAATTTTATGTGAATATCAACCTGTCTTACATTTGGCAGGGATTTTATTTTCACATTTTGTTTTTTTCGAGTTTAATGATAGATTAATTGATGGTACCACGGCAAAAAGAAATCGCCACAGTACCATCAATGGTACTGTGTAATGGTACCATGGTAAAGGAATGGATTATTGCTATGAAACCAATGCGCAACTTTCGATAAAGTACTATTTACTTCGTCAGAACAATTATTACCTCTGTCAAATTTAAAGACTAGAGGAAGTGTCATCAGCAAATAGCACTGTCTCGCATAAATTCCTTGCTTAAAAAGGAAGGTCATTTATATAAATTAAAAACAGCAAAAGGGACCAGTATTGACCCCTGGGGTACGCCCATGTTGATAGGGGCTGCAGTAGACTCAGTTTTGTTGATAACTACTTTCTGTGTTCTTTCACATAGATATGATTGCATAAGGCTAACCGATTTATCATAGACACCATAATGTTTTAATTTCCTTAAAAGCGTTTGGTGATTAACACAATCGAAAGCTTTGGAGAGGTCACAATAAATACCAACTACATCTCGCTTGCTCTCCCAAGCATCAAATATATGTTTTTAAATATAATATGATAGGATGACATACCCAGACCAGTATGAATTAGATCCCATCTCACAGGACACCATCGATTTTGGGAATGAATTGCTAGAAGCCATATCCGAAACAACGAGAGAAAAGTGGAACAAGCTAATCGAAGGCGTAGATATGACGCATAAAAGCAAGAAGGCATGGTGTTTTATAAGGAACCTAAATAATGATCCTAAAATCGCTGATTGTCATTCCAATGTGACCACAAACCAGATCGCTCACCACTTACTCCAAAATGGGAAAGCTTCCACGAAAAATCTCCAGAAGAAATTTACACGAGACCCTGGTAAAGAGGTTAACCACTAGGACGAGGCTTTTACAGAAACAGAGCTCAAGTTTGCCCTTGATAAGCTCAAAGAAGGTAAAGCCGCTGGCTTTCACAACATCAGGATCGAGCAGCTGAAACGGTTTGGTTTCGTACTACTTATACAAAACTGTCATTTCTTCCATGGCCGCTTCCAAAGGGTATGTAATCTAATCAGTGACGTTTTAGCCACCTACTTTTAATAAATGACATTTGTGGCAGAGAGTGTATATAAAACTTCTTCGAGTTTTTTTTTTTTTTTTATCCACAACGGGGTAGCACTTAGCCTTCATCATACCTGATGTTAAGTGGTGATAAGGCTGAAGGTGGATGCGCACTACTCCCGGAATCCTCAATCACTGAGGAACTGGCTATCTTATCTCTAACTGACGGAACACAATAATGCTATAAACATCATTGTTATTGATTATTTATTTTTATGAGTTTATTATCTTTGATATAATATGTTAGTCAGTTTAAAGTTAGCCCGCCATTTGTTTATACTTTGTGCAATGAAATTTAAATAATGAAATAAATATTCCTCCTTCGGAAGTACTTGTACCTATGCAATATTTCATTAGAGTATCAAAAATTTTACTCCGACTATGCAAGTCTCCTTACAGAACTCCGCAAACTTATCTGACGCGGTGGTTAAATTTGAGAGTTAAAACTGTCAATACAGCTGACAGACTTTTCATTCTTTTTTATTGCTACTGGCGCCTCAACCATCCGGTTTTAGATATTGTTGTGGGGATTTCGAATTTCGAATTTCAAAACCGCGAGAGCATTTCTTGCAAGAAATTGTATGCATGCTCTATTTTGTACTAATAATGGATAAGAGAATCAGTAATAAAAATGTTTTGAACCTGAAATTTACACAAAATGGTGCGGCTTATGTTCCTCACTCAAAGGAAAGAAGCTGGACTTCTCACAGTCTCATAAAATTGGTGTAATGGTGATATTAGATCAACTAGGTACCTATATAAAATTCTTACGTCGGTTTTATTTAAAGAATTGCTTTTACATTATGTCTCTGTAAAAAACTTTTTCAACAAGCGAATTTCTTATTTCTTGATGCAATTTTTTACACCTACCTATCTTCACTTTCTCACATTTTCAATTTTGAGGAACCTAAAACGAACATAAATTTAATATACAAGTAGAAGTTAGAAACTTAGACTAATTATGTACCTACAACACAACAAAATATTGGTACTCAAATAGGTAGGTACAACTTTTATGGGCTCTTAAGTATCTTCAATATTATCCGTCACTTTTATTTCAAACTATTGATGTTTGCTTTAGGTAATTAATGAGTAAAATAACTTGTCCTAGGTTACATAGGTCTATGCTTATGCAATAAATGGCAAAGCACTCATCTATACCCAATCCTGAAGCGCTATTTCAATATTTCCTAGCAAAATAAGCATCATTGAAAAAAATTAGGATCCTAGTGTGAGTTTTTTTTTTCAATTTTGGCGCAATCGGAGCGATACGGTCTCCACGTCCAAACGCCGCCAATACCAGGCGGAGACTGAACAATTATGCTGCGAAACGGTGCACGATGCATTTTGGGATACTAGTTATTGACTATAAATATAACAAAAAAAAAATTTTAGTAACTTCCCTAGATATGACTAAGAACTACTTACACAAAAAAAAATTAGCTTGATTACTCAACTAGTTATTGAGATAATTGAGTTTAAGACGGAAAAAAGGGGTCTTGAAAATAATTTTTTTTAGTACATTGTATTTATTTTATTCAAATAAATTTTAGTAACTTCCCTTCATAAAAAAAAGATCTATCACATATAATATTTTGAAAGGCTTAGCAATGATACTTTGTCAGGAAATTTAATTTAAAAACATTGAAAATTCTGAGTTTGATCGCCGCAATAGCCTTAAATAAAACCTTATAGAAAACTGTGTTAGACCTTTTTCTTATTGATTATCTTTATTATGTTTATCAAATAGGGTATTTGACTGTTCTTGAAATGTAGATATTTAATTATGGCATTCAGAAATATAACATTATTGAAAAACAAGTCTTTGTCTAATTAGAAAGTTTGTTGTTCTATATCGCTGAAAATATGCAAGATATTTGAAAATAAATACCTATATTGTGTTGCTAATATTTCAATTATCAGTAACCTCTTTAGTGTGACAAACACGAGAGAGTATTTTTTCCAAAGAACGGCGCTCTCAACTCTTAATGGCCTCCACACATTAACAGTCCGCTAGCAGTTAACAGCCTGTTAGTTAGCCGCAACCAGGGTTGCCAGACGTCTAGATAAAGCTTTGTCCGGCTAAATTAGACGGACCCTGTCTGTCTGGTTTTTACCTCTTTGACCAGCTCGCGAACTCGCTGGTCGTGGCGCGCGTGGCGAAAGTAGAACGAGTAATAAAAACGTCATAGGTATACAAAAGAAGGAACATTAAAAAATTTGCAAGTAAAAGATGACTGTTAGGTATGTATGTATTAAAAAAAACAACTCACCTCCAACCATGTCGCGAGGTAACGTTTTTCTAGCATTAAAATATTAAAAACATCAAAAGCCAGTCTACCTCATAAATAAGTCTGACTATCAAAATATATTAGTTCCTGTCCTCAGTTCCGAAACCCTTCTTGATTCAAGTCACATATTAAGAGCCGATAACTCCTCAGGACATATTAATAAATAGATAATAAAGATATTTATGATGTCGACGATCTGAATACAAATAGGCAGCTTTTTCCTTTTTTTATGACTCCATTTTTCTAAAACATTCAGTACTTTATGAGCTTTAATCTGCAGCTTGGCTTCTATTCTCACATAAATTAGTCCTTTAGAAATAATTTATTAGTATAGGTACATATATTACCTACTTACTAGCTTTTCGCCGCTGCTTTGCTGTTTTCCCGTGGAAATAAGATATTTTCCTGAAGTAAAGAAGAGCCTTATGCTCATCTAGACCATCGTCTACGTCTGTGCAAAATTTCACCCAGACCCGTTCATCCGTTTCGCCGTGATTGAATACCTACCAAACATCCGCAACTTTCGCATTTGTAATATTAGTAAGATACATAACACTCGTACTATTATTCGCTACTTACTTCTTGGGATTATGATATAGATATAAACAATAAATTACAACTTATATTCAACAACATTAATAACTGGATGGTAGACCACAACTTAGAAATAAATGTTTCAAAAACTATTTTTTTTTTTTTTTTTTTTTTTTTTTTTTATGTATAATGGGCTTGCTCTTGGCTTCACACTGAACCTTAGGGTTGAGAAGAAGCCGAAGATGGAGCGAGCTTACCCAGAAGCAGCCTATTCACTCTAGCTTTAAAAATTTTAGGGTTGTAGTCATTCGGGAATATAGACGCAGGCAGGGTATTCCATTCCTTGGCGGTGCGCATCACAAAGGATGAAGAAAAGCGCTTGGTACGCATTCGCGGAATGTTGACCAAGTAAGGATGATAGCCCGCTGTGCGTCTAGATTCTCGGTGGTAGAACGGGGATGGCGGGATGAGCTCATGCAGCTCAGAAGCACACTCACCGAAGTACAGCCTGTAAATTAATAACTTTTCACCCACGTCAAAAAATTCCAATAGATATAAACTTTGCATATGATAACCACAGAATTGAAACAGTTAATGAAGTTACATTACTCGGTCTTATAATAGATACACAAATCAACTGGAAGTCCCATGTTCAAAAACTAAAATCTAAATTGGCTAGTTTTGCATATGCGTTGCGTGAAATTAAAGTTACTACAGACAAAAATACAGCACTCAGTACTTACTACGCCTACGCATATGCATGGCTATCGTATGGCATAATTATGTGGGGTAACAGCACGGACGCTTCCTCATTATTTACTATACAGAAAAAATTAATCCGCATAATTTTTAACCTGGAAAACATGGATAGCTAAACATTTTTTATAAATTTTCAAATCCTTACATTACCCTGTATTTATATTTTAGAAGCATGCAAGTTCGTTAGAAAATATCCAGAATTCTACAAACGGCGAGATGAAACTATAACAAGATATAAACTACGACACCGGAATAATCTAACGTTACCAACATCTCGTATAAAAATGCACTCTTCCGGGCCTCTAGTGATGTCCATAAAAATATTCAATAACCTGCCAAATAAAATAAAAGATTTACCAAAAGAAAAAGACTTCATTAAACAAATAAAAGCTCTATTGATAAAAAAACAATATTACACTATACAAGAATATTTAAATGATAAAATTTTTACGAACATAAAAACTTCAATAAATAATCAACAATAATTAATTTTTACAATGAATATCATAAATTATACAAAAAGCTTCAATTAACAAAAATATTTTCTTTTCTCAATGAATGCATACTTCAATTATATTAAAATTAAATGTAAACTATAACATCATCAATTAATGTTATTAGCCAAAGGAAAGGTCTTTCCCCCTCACCCTTCTAGTTGCTGTGCCCGACAGGGTCCATATTTAACTGTGCATATTTTGTTAACACCTTTGTAACTAATATGGTTGAAGCAATAAAGTATTGAGTATTGAGTATTGAGTATTAAGTATAGATAAATTTAGGTATTTACAGTGTCTTTATATAAAAAAAAACAACTAGACATAATAAATATGTACTTATGAATCGTCAACATTTTCCTACCCCCCTTTCAAGACTTTTTAAACTAATAACAACAAACCTAACAAGCGCAATAAACTTGCCAGCGTTTCTGAGGTAACGACATTTCCAAAAAAAAACATATCGAGGATCTTTAGGCGACCGTTTAGAAAACTTAAATTACTGAAGCATATATAGTAAAGAAATAGATTAGAACTGTCTCTACAGCTTGGGCACAGTCCTTCCTTATTGATGTCTTAAAAGAACGGGCCATGGCCCACCGCACGGGCCTAATTCTCGGGAGAAATATATAATATACTTAGACTAACTGCCGCACTCAGAGACGCCAATTAACTTTAATTGACAGTTAAATCTCTTTCTTTCTCTTTTTATGTCCAGTATTGAATAAAGTAGGAAAGATAATTTAATGCCAACTAAATTTAACTGGCGTCTCTGAGTGCGGCAGTAAGTACTATTAGTCGCAAAAATATACCTCAAAGGGATTGATTGACCATTGAACATGAAGGGTTAAAATTTGTGAAAGCATGTCCTTTGATTTATAAATGATCTGGTTAAAAATATATTTTCCTGTTTATTTAAAATAATAAATAAAACACGTAATTGATACCCGATATATTTATTTTATTCGTAACGTAGATAATAAACAACAAATTAAGTATTTCTGGGTATCCAAACATTCACCTTGTATTTAATCTAAGTTTTATAATTATACAACATTACATGTATGTATGTAGAGTGATTATTACAGAAAAGATCCTTATTTTAATTTTTCCAAAATTGACGTTATTTAAACCAGCCTAGGTATTAATTAAGAAAGTCTACAGAATAATAACACAAACTTTTTAAATCGTGCCTTTCCCCTTTGAAATTAATATGAATTTCTGTTAAGTATTTTTATTGAAGTTTTACTCAAACACAGTTTTTGCGAGATATATTAAACAATCAAAGCTTTAACTATTAAAACATTTACACGCTAAAATAAATCCGCTGATGTTCAACTTTTTTTTGCTAATTGAACTTACTAAAAGTATATCATAAAAATACAATCTAAGGGAAATTTAAAAAAGACGGAAACTTAAAAAGATTCATTAGGTACACTTTGGAACCTATATTTAACGTCATGTCATAAATTTGAGTTAACTAAATTGCAATTTCGCATTTACATAAAATCTCGATTACAAGAAGTATTTTAGATACAAAGAAATTCCTAAAGTACAATCTTAGTCTTGTATCTCTTACATTATTCCGATTTTTAATACATCATAATTTACTTGATGGTTTCCTCATTACGCGGAGTCGTATCCTGGCAAACAACGATGAATCTAAGAATTATTATTTATTTTCAAATCTACAATACAAATAGAATACTTACATTGTATCTCGCACAATGTTTATGCCATGTCGGGTTAATTATTTACAACAAAGTTTCAAACAACATTTTTTTAATTTTAAATCCAATAAATACAATGCAACTCAACTAGTTAGTTAAAATTTAATAATATTCATTAAATGACAGAGGTTTTTTTTTCATATCACAGTACCATAATTACAAGACTTTGTAACTTATAAATAGTTGAACGAATCACTTAACTTTTAAAGTATTCATACAAAACAATATGTACTCGAGTATTAACTATGTGTCGGGGAAGTTAGACCGGGTTCCTGAGTAGCTCGTCCGACGTCAGTTGTCCATCCTGGGAACAAAGAGATATATTAACTATTCATTTAGTTAGATAATAAAGATAACCAACATCTTCAGCACGCATTAAAGGGTTAGTGTATTTAATTGATCACGAAAAAGTCCTAATCTAAAAAATAAAGTTGGCATCTAAAGATCCTGAATAGATAGCACAAAACGGGTATTGAGTTTTTTTTTATTTGATGTTATAATGTGCCAGCAACACCTTAAATGCAGGCAAAAATCATAGGAGGTTGTCGTCATTCATAATGCTTAGCGTATGATTATGTACAGTCACGAGCAATAATATGTATATGTCGCAGGGATTTTGTCAAAGTCGTGATATTATAATTCCACTAGTGAAATTATAATTTCGCGTGATATTATGAATAGACAGTACGAGACAGTATGCACACGGCTGCGAGCCTCGGAAGTCATATAGAACACGTGATAGGTTAGAAATTAAATTAAATTTCGTGGTTATTTTTTTTGTATCAATACAACTTATAACTTAACAATTAATTTAACTAGTGGAATTATAATATCACGCGAAATTATAATTTCACTAATGGAATTATAATATTACGACTTTTACAAAATCTCTGCGACATATACAACATAGGACTAACACCCACTTGCAGGAAGCTCCATTAAAGTTAATGCTTCATTAAGTCTATTGCTGTCACTTTTCGTTGTCAAGAAATAAAAAGTGACAGCAATAGATTTAATGAAGCATTAACTTTAATGGAGCTTCCTGCAATTGGGTGTATGTCATATTACAAAATTGAATGACTTCTATGTCACTGATCGTTTTCTTTCGGAAGGCCTCAATGTGACAAAGTTCTATGTTGTATACATATTATTGCTCGTGACTGTACACTGTTCAATAACGTATTTATTGACTGTGTAAAAATGTAGATATTTTATAATTACATTTAAAAATGTAACTTAAATGTAAAAATGTAGATGTTTTATTTTATCTCACGAACGCGGGTGAGCACGCTTGTGTGTGCGTGTAGACCGCAGCCTCCTTTTTATACAACATACAAACTGTCTGTCAAACCGTGTATATGTACACGGGTGCTCACAACAAAAGGCAGAATAATAATTTAAGAATAATAAGAATAATATTTTTGCTATATATTTTTGATTTCCCTGCATTACAATTTTGCATGTCCTTGTCTCAAAAATATCGCATTCTTTTTGCATCCTCTCTCAAATAAGCTTCACGCATTTAAGTTTGCTATTGCTTCTTGAACGCAAATTATTCGTATCAAAGAAAATAGGCTTTTCGTACTTTGCTTGAATATCCAAGTACCTACACTAAATAGCCAATTTGTAAAATCACGTAGCGGCGTATGTGTACTAATGAAAACTTTTATATTTACGCACCAGCTAAAAGTTGCCGATGTCTGCGGTTTTTTTAATTAGATTCTCTTCGAATAAGTACTAGAAACTCTGCATAAAATTATTTCATTTGTGGCAGAATAAAAAGCATTATTGCCTTTTTTGACTTAACTGCCATACAATAAACGACTCCATTTACTGCTACAACGAGTTTTCTTTTCGTTTGTGAATGTTAACTCGATTTTATGATCATAAATGAACAAACGTTTATAATGTTCATAAGTAAAAGTTCATTTCTTTATTCACTGTTACAAAATCGAGTAAAAAAACAAGTTTAGCCTGCCATTTTCGTATTACAAAAAAGTCTTTTTATATTTTTATACCAGGAGCCCGTGGCGCAGTGGTAAACACGCTCGGCCTGCAATCGTTGAAGTTAAACAACTTTCGTAATGGTCGGTCACGGGATGGGTGACCAAACATTTATAATCTCGAGCTCCTCCGTGCTTCGGAAGGCACGTTAAGCCGTTGGTCCCGGCTGCATTCGCAGTCGTTAATACCCATCATAAAATATTAGTTTATACGCCTAAAAGAGATTATAGTGTGGGTCATGTGGCACATCTGAGTAGATATAAGAGCTCTCTCTCTCTCATTGGAACAGCAACGCCAGCAGCCAACGCCAGTAAAAATATGCCAAACTACAACATTCCTAGCCCTACCTCTTGCCTATGGCCAAAGAATATATGCTATGGCGGTTTGCCGCCAAAAGTGTTGGCATCGCGCGTCGCTGCCATATCGGGCGACCTAATGAAAAGAGCCCTAGAGCGTATTTAGTGCCAGCCTAAAAATAAGTGAGCCTCTCCACAAACTGCTACAAACAAAAAAACTAAATAACCAAGTACAGTCTCTTCAAGTTTAAGATGATGACTTTGGAGCGTGCTCTATCGTGTACAGATGTCATAATGCAAGTGTTGATCTTGATGTGATGTCATATGTAGTTATACTTATCGGCTGAAATATATTTATCTCTTACCTGATTGAGGTCCACAAATTTACGCACCACCGACCGTGTGAAGTCCGGGTTGTTAAGCATTTCGTTGACGAACCAGTCCAGGGGGATACTGTTGACAATAAATTAGACGTTTAGCAACGTATATTATTACTACATAATGCTATATAGCGGCGTTACCGAACGCTATATGCCGCGTTAAAATTAGTTTGGCCACCGCATCCGGCGACTGTTCTCTATTTAACCAAAACCAAACCCAAGATCACTTGCCCAGATCGGTTAACCTTATAGTTAACAGCTGATAAAGGGTCTTTTCTGCATCTGTTGGTTGATCAAATTAGACGACTGCATTCGGTTTACCTCTCTTTAGGGCTGTCGTCACCAAATATGGTTTGCGACCGAATACGGCTAACGTTAACCGACTACGTACAGGCTTAAGGTCACAGCACATACATCAACTCGGAAAGGGATCGTAAGCGTATCAACTCGAGCGGTTCAGTATTCTTCGGATTCGTAACGTAATCGCCTCGCCTCGGGACTTTGCGGGTCGCTCAACTTGCTATCCCCGCGCTTACCGCTAGTCGTCCACGCGCTCACGTCTCTCCGTACCCGAGCTTACGGCTCTACGCACAGTGGTCTGAAAATGAAAAAGAACATAATTTTTTTTTTATTAATGTTTTTTTTCTCATTTTTTAGTAATTTTTTTTTTTATTTTTTTGACATATTTTTTTTTTTATTTTTATTTTTTTTACTTAAGTATATCATTTTTTTCTCTCATTCTTTTTTTTAATTTTTTTTTTATATGGAACCACTGTGCGGCGAGCCGTAAGCGCGGCATCGCCTAGCCGTAAGCGCGGCGTCGCCTAGACGTACCGGCGCTGATCCGGTTTGGTTACGTGCTTGCGTAAAGTTGACGCCTGGTGGACGGCGAGGCGAAGGCGATACGGTGTCGATCCCTTTCCGAATAACCATCTTCTAATATCGTGGGAGACAAATTTGCATTGATTTCTTTGTGACTATTGTCAGAATGGATTGGAATGGTTTAAAAGCGTTGGTAATTTATGTGACAGTTTTCAAATATGTATATTTTAAAGTTAACTGATTTATAGTTTTACTAACAGAAAAGCTTGTACCTACAGAAAGTAAGCAGCTCACACTAAATAAACAAAGTAGTTACAACAATATCACAGAATAAATAATAGTGCTAAGGCACAGAAGACTCACTCTGCAAGCTCATTCAAATAAAAATAAATCTTTCTGCGTGGAAATAAAGTCCAATTCCGGTTGCTTTGTCATCGCTTGCCTACTGTTATAATAACCTAGAGTTCGCGCATGCAAGCAAAACTGAACCCAATATCTACGCGCGAGCGTTTCTATTTCTATGAATGTCTCAAAAAGCTCGCTCGCTGGTTAGGGTTGCGAGCGACTTGCGAGTTCGGTTTTGTTGTTTATTTTATTTTTTCTTTTATTTATACACCCGTAAACACAACAGTATCTTATATACGGATTATAAGAACGTTTAGTAGTCATTGTTCGGTGCACAAAAATCACAGAAATGATCGATCGTTTTACGCGCGCGAACGTGGAGCGTACGAGCCGAGCGGCATCCTTCTGCCATACGCCTGCCCGGCAGGCGCGCCGGCCGAACGTACCTAAACTGCGGAGTGACACCCCCCTGACAATATTATCGTTTTTCAACACATATCGTTCCAACAATTTAAAAAATCAATTCAAAGTGAGACCAGCTTTCTTCCCACATAACTCTTCAAATCCGCAGATCGGTTTGCTCACCGGTCTGTTATTTGCCGAAGGATTTCGCCGAAAGCCATCATTGGCAAATCCTTTGTTTGCAGGGCTTACCGGGCTTCGAAAAAGTGGTTATGTCAACTTTGCCGAAACAATACGACACGTGGGACACATTAACAAACGTTTGCTGTGAATATTTACGAATATTTACGAATGGGAATATATACCTACTTATTGTGTTAAGAGAATTTAAATAAAATATCGATTTACATAGGTTACTGACAAAAAAATACCTAATCCGATAATCTTTAGAGCTATTTTCAAACGGACAAAAGTAATAGAAATAAGAAATATGTGTAAAATCTTGAAAATACTGAAAGCTTGTGGTTTTTTACTATCACATTTTTCCTTGTAAAATAGTTTTGTAAAGTACGACCAACTGTTTGATATCGTACTTTTAAAACCACGAATACTTATAAAATTAAGCTGAATAGTCTGTTTGTTTGGAATGAATAATAAAAATTAATGTTGCTAAGCGCAAAGCTCAAGAATGGCTGGACCAATTGGCAATTTTTTTTTATATGTTCCTTAAGTCCAAAGGATAAGGATAATATAATAAGGATTGTTTTTATGGGAAAAAAACATAAAAACTGCGTGGAAAATAGAAAAAACGACACTTTTCTTTTCCCATACAAACCAGCGGATGTAAATATAAATCAATGGTCTTTCACGTCAAAACGGATCAACGGATCGACGTGATTTTTGGTATGAGGATAGTTTGGTAGATGGAGAGTAACATAGGCTACTTTTTATCTCAGATAAAGAACACTTTCCCGCGGGATAACGTCCGTCGTGTTGGCTACGCGGGCGAAGCCGCGGGCGGAAGGCTAGTCATTAATAAAATAAACATAAAAGGACATTTTTCAGTTTTGTATTGAGCCTCGGCTAGGACTTTGTACACTATACCATAGGCAAGCAAAAGATTAATATAATAACTGAAAACTAATTATATCGCTATAAGCTAACGCGTTTGATGGTACAAAAGCATTATCTAGTCTTAATTTTATGCAACCCCGATTCAATATGGCGGTAAAACGTCACGCTCACATTAAAAAAAAGGTCAACAATGACAGATTACCATCAGTCGTCAATGTCATCGTTTTTTCGTACAGAAACATCAATGTTTCCGAACGTGGTTTAAATATGGTTGCCAGTGTGACCATGGATGGCAAAGAATTTTTATTTTAAAGTTTATTTTTGTACCATTTATCCAGAAAGACAATGAGAATTTGAATATTTTATATGACTTTACTATATTTTTTACTATTAGTACGAATAGTGTACAAAGTCCTAGCCGAAAATGAAAAATGTCCTTTGAAATTTTTAAGGAGATCGGAAAAATTACCATAAATACGAAGTTTAGAAAGGTCAGAGTTGAATAAAGCTGCTGTGCGATTTTCGAAAATTCGATCGATAACCTCGACATTCTTTTTCGCTTGACTCTCATTAGTTTGTAATGCTGCGGCCATACTATGGGAATACACCAATAGACATCGGGATATGCCAAATTCAAACACAGTGTAGCCACGTTATCGCGATAATTAGAGCGAAAATTTGACTACGGCTTTCACTAGACCGTATGCTTTATGCCGATAGCTCGAGTGGCGATTATCGCGAGAATTTTTGCGATCGAGCGGCCACACTATGGCGATAAATTTATCGCAATAATTCTCGCGACAACTCAAGCGAAGTTAAACATCGGCATATCCCCATAGTGGGTGCGTAATGAATGATATAATTTCATTTGGTATAATTTCATTTCAATAACGTTCATATGACATTATAAACGTTTGTCATAACAACTATTCAACTAATTTCATTTTGCATAATGTTTATTTCATATAATCATCATTTTATATAATATCATTTGACATAACGCTCATTTTATATAAAAATATTTTATATAAAACACATTTGCTATAACGGTCATTTGATATAATTTTGTTTCATATAATCATCATATGTAATAATTTCATTTGATATAACTTTGTTTTATATAATCATCAATTAGTCAATTAAATGTATAGGGTAGGCAAAGGAGCAGGGGGCACGGGGGGTATTGTGCGCTCGAAAGGGGGGCTCGGGGGGCGAAGCCCCCCGCCATAAAAAGCCACAACGGTGACAAAACAATTGATAATAGGTTAGGTTAGGTTAGAACTGTGAACAAAACAGCGCGAGCCGAGCGAGCGAAGCGAGCGTGCCGCGGCAGCGGCCGGCGAAGCGCCAGAAATAGTTATTCTTTGATTATACTAAATGAACGTTATATGAAATGTTGTTATGTTATATAACCATTATGTGTTTTAAATATTATACAATGTAAGTGTTATAGTAAATGTTTATTATATGAAACGTTTTTATATCAAATGTTCATTATACGGTTCAAAATTATATATTTTGAATTTATATCATTCGTTGATTATACAAAATGAACGTTATATGAAATGATTTTATGTAATGTGTTGTTATATTTTGGGAGTATTATACAAAATGTTGTTATATCATATATTACACACCCCCCCATAGTGTGGCCCCAGCATTATGAATTTGAAATACAGAATCGTGTTTGAATGCGGAGTGAACACTGAACTCTATTATTTACACGGAGTGAAGGCGAAGTGACGGTGAGAGAATCGCAACACTGAACTGTGTTAGTGGATCAAGAATGTACAATGTAGCCTTTAAGCATTAAGACAAAAGCGACTGTCACTTGTGCAAGTGTTAAACAAGGCTAAACTATTTGTAACTTCAGGTAGTATTCTATATCTCAGACTAAAATGAACAAAGTTTCAAATTGATTAAAACTGAATTTGAATAGCATTTATGGAGATGGAATATCTATACCTGGAGTTGCTATCGCCGTGAATATTTAGTTTAGTTCGCAATCATTTTGTCGCTTGTTGTCTTTATGCAAAACAACACCTAATGAAACTTTGCCCAATACAAAGGATTCAGAGGCTGTAAACAAGATCCTAAAGTCCTAATGCTTTCGACGCGACGCGACTTTATTTTTGTAATGTTTATTTCATTTATGGTCAGCAGTTTTTAAATTAATTTTCATTCGTTCCTATTCTATCTTTTCCTATAAAAAATCTAAAATTTCCTACGAAAATCTGTTTAGAAGTGATTCACAGTCAATCATTTTATTTTCTTTAACTACGTTATTAGTTTGCTTTGCTATAACTTACGTCAGTATAACATGCACGTTCGTTTTCAAAAGCTTTCAGTTATTACAGCTTAGTTGTATGAAACTTTCGCTGAAAAGGAACTTACTACCGTTTACTTTTATATTTTCAGTACCTATGTTTTGAGACTTCAGCGCGCCAGTCCACACAATCACTTCAGTGGCGTCATAAATGTTTCATAGGTTGAACTTTACCGGACTTTTAACTTTACAAACTCGAGCTTTAGTTAATGTGTTCATTAGAAAAAGATTTTTTTATTTTATACTACGCGGTTTCAACTGCGTGGACTAAGACCCATGCCTAGCAGTGGGATAAAAAGTAGCACAGAACACGGAAAGATTTTTTTCTCTGTGAAAAGTAGCCTATGTCACTCAGGGATAACGTAGCATTCTAATGGTGAAAGAATTTTTGAAATCGGTTTAGTAGTTCCGAAGATTATCCCCTACAACCTCATCATCATCATCAAGTCAGCCGAACGACATAGGCCTACGTGGTTTAACCCATGTGGTTCCCGTTCCCGAGTGATTATCTAAATGAAAATCCTATACCTATTCTATTCCAGATTATAATCTTTGTCTGTGCTAAATTTCATCCAAATCGCCGTTCTGCTGGCGCGTTTGAATAACGTACACTTCATTATTATATGTTGTATTTTAATTATATTTGGGAACAGTTGACCCAGCTATCATGAGATTCATGAGAAATATTTGCTGGGAAACAGCAAGCAGAAAAATAAAGTAAAGTTTAGTTCACCTTGTGAGTTGCAATAAACTTGAAACTAATAGTATCTCTATGTTCACGTGAAACGTTATCTATAAGATATAGTGCTTGCTGACTTTAGGTTTTGTCCATAAAATATGTGAACCCCTAAGATAACATCAGTTTTTTACACCTTTTGACTAAGACTTCGAGAAATTATGGCTTAAGTATTTGTTCCATAAGAAAAATGTTTTATGTTATTGAAATCGAAATCTGTCTTATTATATTACTAGCTGTTGCCCGCGACTTCGTACGCGCGGTGTAGTGACTTTTGTGTTAGTTTAGTTTATGTGTGTTTGTTGCCCAGATTTCATAACGCTCTTCTTGAAATCCTATTCTCTACTAAAAGGGTCTAAAGAATATCGAATATGCAGGCTAGGGTATGAACATGGTATGTTGTTATCAAATGCTGCATGAACATAGTTGAGCCCTCATTCATAGATCTATCTGTCCGTCTACCTATCAAGAAACTTTTTCTCAAGTATGTGTGGGAGGTATCGAGCTAAAATTTATGTTCTTACTTAGTAATGCATAATATCAGGCCAATCATATTTTTACTATAAAATGAAAAAGAGATTGTGTGTATCCATACTAATATTATAAATGTGAAAGAGGGTTTGTTTGTTTATCCGTCTTTCACGTCAAAATTGATGCAACGGATCGACGTGACTTTTGGAATGGGAATAGTTTGGCAGCTGAAAAGTGACATACTTAGGCAGCCATTAGACAGTCAATTGACGGCTCGCGATCTTGATCGCAAAATATCTACATAGTAAATCTCGATCGCGATCAAGATCACGATCAGTGATCGCGATCTGGATGGACTGTGTATGGCTGCCTTAGACTACTTTTTATCCCTGAAAAATATCACATTCCCGCGGGATAACGTCGTCGTTTAGTCCGAGCTTGCGAAGTCGCGGGCGGAAGGCTAGTATTTTGATATGGAGACATTTCCTATTTGTGAGAGCTTGTAATTAACTTTCTTTAAGTAACAGGTATAAAATGTAATGATATACCATTTAATTATTTAATTTAACATCATTTATGTAAGCTTTTCTAGTAAATGAATAAATAAGTTAGATAGAAAACTATTTTTAACTTTCCTTTATTTTATTGGATGGTACCTACGGCTGAAGGCCTAATAGCCAGAGCCGGTTAAATGACATAAAAAATGGTAGGTAGGTGTCGGTCAAACCGGTATCTACGTACTGGCCACTTAGCGTTTATGAGCAAATTTTTCAAAATTACATTGGTGACATTTTGTCTACATTGCGACAAACTTATTTCACACAGTGGTTAGTTTTTGGTACTAAATATACTGTTGACTGCCGGCAGTCCGTTTTGACAGTTAATTTTGTATTGCTAGTGGCTCCTCCACGACCACTGTCACCGGGTCAGATATATTTGTGGCACCACTATACTTACTGTAGAGACATCTAGCGTCGAGTGGACATGCGAAATAGAAATATTACATCAATAGGGTGAAAACTTCAGTTTTGGCCACTGCCCCGAGTGCTTACTTAGCTTAAAACATTTCGTTAATAACTTTTGCTTGATAATATACTTTTTATCTATGACTTTTAAGTCATAATAACAATAGTAATAATTCAGTTTACATCGAATTAGATGTTTCTTTTATTTTACCTAAGTTAGTTAAGTATTGATTTCTCGATGTTTCTTTTAAAATTTGATTAACAAAAACACATCAATCGGCACCCTTCGCACATTTTAAGTTTAAAAAATAGGTTTTTAATTTACTAAAATAAAACTAAATTTCATAAGTATATGAATACTTAGTTATATGTTTTTTACTATGTTTGTCCACGAATTTCTCGAAATCTTAAGGCATATCGAGATGATTCTATTTGATTTAAATAAGGTGTATTCTAACTTTGGGAACAGTCTAAGATTCATCAAAATCAGTTTAGTAGTTTCCGTGGGTATGTTATAGTACAATTCACTAAAACTTATTGTTATTGTACACTAAAACTTAAGAAATAAAAAGTAATAAAAAAAAACTGACTGGCACCGACCTCAAAAAGGTACCTAAATTATAGATATTATATTTTTCCTTTTCAGTTGACAAATACTTTTTGGAGTCTGTAAATTTTTTTTAAGTAGTTTTTTTGTAGTGTAAGAATTTAAAAATGTAAAGAAAAGTATAAGATACATTCCTGACAATTTTAGATATAAATTTTGTATTTTATAGATACCTACTTAAGACCATAGGCGAAAGAAGTGAAAAACATCTTAAAGTGGCAACAGCGGGGGCTTTCATCCTACTTATTATAATCATTCGAATGTACATTTGTGAAAGGTATATCGTAATCTTACTGACTTCCTGCGCCATCTATTGCTTAGTAGTTATGATGCGAAAGAAGTGAAAAACATCTTAAAGTGGCAACAGAGGGGGCTTTCACCCTAATTAAAATAATCATTCGAATGTACTTTTGTGAGAGGTATATCTTACTGACTACCTGCGCCATCTATTGCTTAGTAGATATAATGGTAAATAACATGAAATTATTTTTATGATTTTATATGGGCCTGGATGGGTTTCAATTTATATTATGTTTTGAAGCAGGTAAAAAAAAATAACATGATTCATTATTAATTGAGACAGCGATTAAATATAACGTATTTTCATAATCATGTGGCGCCATCTATTTTAGTAAGAATCAGTCTTTGTATTTTCCCGTAGGAATAAGGGGTTTTTATTAAATAAAAGGTACCCTATATGTTGACCCGGGTTATAAGCTATTACTTCACAAAATTTGGTAAAAATCCGTCCAGTAGTTTTTGCGTGAAAAGCGAACATACAAACAGACAAACAGACAAACAGACAAACAGACAAACAGACAAACAGACAAAAATTTTAATATCTATCGTTTTGGGGTCTATATCCTGTACACATCACATAGCAGTAATTATTTTTTTTTAATCTTTCATGTACAGACTTTTTTCCCGTTTCTGTTTTATTATATGTATAGATTATTAAAAATGAATAACTATGGCTGTCATCTGTTCATTAAAAATACGAATTAAGTAATCTAAGGTATGTATTACTTTATTATTATGGAAGATAAAATTGCTAAAGGTGCCTTTTTTCTTTTTCCTCGTATTCTAATGTACTAACAAAATAAATAAAAAAATCTATTTAGTAAAACCGTGTTATTTATGACGGTTTCATTTCAATAGACAAAGTTAAATGGTCATTTTGCATCTATTCTCACAGTCTAGATCGAAATGGGTTAACAATTCTTTGCAAAGTTCAACAGTTCTAGTGCAATTAGTATTTAAATGTGCAAATGACTCGGGGTCGAGTTCCATCTGAATTTATGTAGATGTCGAAATCGAGAGGAAGGCGGAGGAAGAAGTTTTAATTATAGGTACCTACAGTCGAATTCAATAATATCTCATTTTTGGACTTTGTCGTATTAAGTTTTTTGACATCGTCTTTGACTTTCTGTAGGTACAAATTATCACAATAATTACTACGACAAAGTTCAAAATTGCAAAGATATTATTGAACTCGACTGTAAGTAGGTACTTATTGAGAATAATAATCTGCGTTTTACGGTGGCCCGTGTGCGGCCATCAGGCTTGCATTAAGGTCCTTTCTTTGAAGTTTAACATTCATTCAATCTAATTCCAAAGCAATTGCGTTCAAGAGTAAGGGGGCAGAACTGATGATAATGATAATGAAAAATTGATAATGAAGTATTGAGAAAAAATCGTCCCGTCTCACAACCAGCTCCGATGGGTGGGACTCGAACCCTCGAACTCGAACTCGACCTTTCGCTATCCGGGCGACTGCTCTACCTCTGAGCTACGGAGTCGTTACGAGAAGCATCGAATTTATCCAATACTTCTTACCGCGCTGTATAGCCAGCGTTAATTTCATCAATGTGAAGATATGACTACCCTCACATAATGATAATGTTTCTCTTCCTTCTTTACCTTTCCAAAGGTTTCGTTTCTCCATCTTGCCCGTCCCGCTCTGGTGAAGCCTCTAGCATTTCCCAGAAGTTGTCCAAGCCGTACACTGCACAAAAAAAAGTTTATATTAAAAAGTGCCTTCGAAACATACAGCAAGGGCTTTCAATAAAAAAATCACCAAAATACAAAGTTTTATTTCTTTCAACTTTACTTCACTCTTTGAACACTTTACAGTTAAGTGACTGTTTATTAATATAAAAAATACATAATATTTTACTAATAATAATAATAAAAAATACATAAGTAATAAAATTTTACAATTGTAGTTTAGTGATATATTTAACCCTCGCACAACATAGGCCTTGCTGTAGGTACACTTTAGGCAAAAGCTTGCTCCAGTATTTTGGCATTTGGGATTATTGAAAACTATCTGAAACAGCAACAGACAAACTTTATTCTTACTTTAGTGTATTTTCTAAGAATAAATGAAAGGCCGTTAAGGGGTCCACATACTATCAGTCCGCCGGCAGGCCGCCTGATATTCAGTTTTGTATGTAAAACTTATGGAGTGTAGAAGGGAAGGAAGACTATCTCTATAGGGGGGAAAGTCAAAAAAGTGTCCAGCTATGACAGCTAAAATAGCAGTTCCAAAATCCTCCGCAACGGGCGTTGGTGTAGATACATGATTGGTGTGAATGTAGTAGTTATTGACGGACTGATGTATGCCGCATCTGTCCACGTAAGAAAATGATATATTTTTAAGTGACAGTCGATGAAAATTGGTAAATTTAAGATTATTAAGTATCTTTGTTTCTTATTTTAAAAAGTGCGTCATAACGGAGCGGAACAAAGTTGCTACTGCCGCGCCACCTTGATTTAACGCAGTTTGACGGACATTTTTTCACAATGGAGATAGTCCTCCTTCCTTACTTCTACACTCTACAGTAAAACAGTGAGTATGTGGCCAGTATTTAGTCTAAGCTCTTTGATGTGGCCGATTGGAGACAACTGACAGGCCGTTGCCTGCAGGCAATCTGGCAGTCTGTGGGCCCCTTAACAGTGCGCTGCTGGTCCCAATATGTACAACGGCCGTAACATTGGTTGCAGACACAAGATTAACTTATTATTATTCCACCCCATGTGGTAATGTGGTCATTCCCGTGTATTGGAATGATAGACCATATAAGTAGAAGAGAGAGTCGCTTTAGAGCATTTTGGCACAGATAGCTACTTACCTACTGGTTGTTTTTAAGTATAATTTAACTAATAACTTGGTGGTAGCGAGCATTATTTATTACCTAAAAAAGTTTGTTGATATTTTGTCAGAAGATGATTGAAGTAAGCTTTGTAATTGAATCTTTCCATCGTGAGTAATGCGGATTTTATTAATAACAAAATCTTACAAAGGACATGCGTTATTGTGATTGTCTGTTGTTTTGAAGACACAACGACATTTTGTTTCAGTATATAATGTCGTAGCCATATCGTAGAGTTGCTCCTTCATGAAATGCTCGAGAATTTCATGAAATTGTCGCATTTCATGAAATGACCATATAAATTTGACAATATTGTTGAATAGACATCGTCTAATGATATTTTCAACAACGTTTGACCATATCATGAAATACGACTATTTTATGAAATGACCAACCATTGTCATTTATGTTTATGTTTCCATGACATCAGTTTTTATTTTTGAATTTGTACTATGGCCTATTTTATTTCTTCGAACGTCAAAATATTTAAAGAGAGTTTGCTTTGGAAGTCCTGTAGAACACGTAATCTATACTAAGTACTTACTACTAATATTATAAAGAGGAAAGATTTGTATTTTTGTATGTAACGAATAAACTCAAAAGTACTGGACGAATTTCGAAAATTCTTTCACCGTTAGAAAGCTACAGTCTTCCCGAGTGACATAGGCTATATTTTATCCCGATATTCCCACGGGAACGGGTACCACGCGGGTAAAACCGCGAGGATCCGCTATAGATGATATGGCCACGATATACGCGACCGATTTATCATTGACTGTAAAGTTTCGGAAGCGACCATAAGCGCTCATATTCGTCTTTGGTTAGTATCATAACCTAACATATTAAATAAACACATAACTAAACACAATGTCAGCCATGTCGGTTTGATACAAGCGATCATTAACGTTTTAAGGTTATGCGAGCACCGGTGTCCGTTTACCAATAAAACAACAACCGTGTCAGGCTTTTCTGTCGGTAAAGAATAAACAGGAGCTCGATCGTGTTATTTTCCGGTAAAATCAAAACAAAATTGAATTTCTTCGTTTATGAAAAATATTAATTAATATTTATTATCTCTTTGGAAAAATGTTCGCTTACACTTTAGTACCTTAGCACATTATGCACTATTTAAGCAATTCTTTTCAAAAAAATAATAAAAACATCTAGTAACAACACTATAAAAAACAAAGGTTAGTTTCGTAAAAAAATATTCATTTTAAAAAAGATCACAACAAAAATGGCAACAATACCATTTTGACCGTACAAAATTAACGTGTTCTTTTTGTCAAGTATAAAATAACACAATAATAATCACAGTTAGAACACTCGATACTGAACCTCGATAAACTTAATTTATCACACTCAAGTTGTAACGACCAACGATTGATCCACAATAAGTTACACCTCTGTGTAACATTAACCGTGGCGGTCAAAAAGACCCGTTAACCCTTCACAATAAAAGAGGAATGGTCCCTAGAGGAACTACTAGTAAGTGTGATATAGCATAAAGTATAATGAAATACGTTACCCTTGTTAAGGTGTACAAAAGGCTACTTTAAACTGAAAAAAAAAGATTTTCCTAAAAAAAAGTTAGGTGAAAAATGAAACTGTCAAAGTGGTGAAAAAAATGACGCACGATACTTTTACAAAAGCCCTTACGTCCTTTGTAAAAAAGAAAAAGAAATTTTTCGCAATTATCGTTACACACAAGAAACTAAACCGCATTAAAGTAAAAAACTCGGTTTACATAAAAAAACACCTGTAAACTCGGCAATGGTGACTTTTTCTTCGCATACGATTGCTTTAAAATATGTCGGTATGCTGTTAAACAAACTGACCTAACTAAGTTTACCAAATTATCAACATAATCGTCAGCACATTTTTAGGTATCTACCTAGCATCATAATATAATAATTGGATGTTACTTTAATAATAACCTATCAAACCTGAATTACACGGTAAAGTATCAAGGTATCTTAAAGTGCTGTAGGTACAGTGCTACAAAATCTGAACTGGTTGATCATTATTTTAGGAACATACAATTTTTCATACTGCTGAGAGCCAATAATTCATTTTGCTCCTGTACCATCGCTGTCACCGGGTCATATTTAAACCCCTTTGCAGAAAAAACGGGAACTTGTTTAGTTTTGGTACAAACATGCTACAACACTCTAAGCTTATTTAAATAAAACTGTTAGTATATTTCTACAATATTTTCTGTGTCAAATATGTTTGAAAAATGTTTGATTTTCCGATGATCATTTGAAACTAGGTAGGTACCTACTTTGAAAATCTCTTCAAATTCCCAAATTTCCAAATTTCCAAAAACGTAAAACATTTGTTAAGTTTCATAGAATAACGTATGGAACGTGAACAAACGGAAATTTTGAGGAGGAGAGTTTGTTCTTATTTGAAGCTTTTATTCGAAAGACGAGTCATTTTGTATTATGATAATATAGATAAAGAAGAGAAATAACGAATAGATGATCTGCAATAGAGACGTGCAGTGAGCATGTTTGTATAAAAATAAAGCAAGTGCCCATTTTTTCTGCAAACAAGTGTTTAATATAAGTCTGTGGCAGTGGGTTACCATACGTCCGTAATATGAGTAAAATCAAATCGAATCAAATCAGTCTTTCATCCTTATTAACTCCCCGCTCATCTAGCAAAACGCTCATCTTAAAACAGCCCCGAGCGAGCATATCACTGTACTTTATCATTGTTACTAAGTGGGTACCTAATGTGCATTTTGTGCCTAAAATATACGGACTTATTTTTAACTGGCTTTTTGTCAGGACTTTCGAATTTCTAAATCGTCGTAACCCTAGGGGCACTCTACCACAAAGTAACTACGCGGGCGGTTTTATTTTGTGACTCTACTCAGCCTTGCTATATAGGCTATATAGGTAAGGTAGGTTAACGTTTACTCTATCCGTGTAGAGTACATCAGGCTTAAATTCATGTTCCTTATAATAAAAGAAAACAACGAAACATTTACTACGCCCTCGATAAGGTAACTCACTTAATAATCTTTGCCAAAGTATGATTACTAAGACACGTGTGGCGGGAAAATATCTATACACTTTTTTTTTCTTAATCTGCTAAGGTGGAAAAGGCAAACACAACACAACATCTTACTTCCTTAATGCGAGTTATGTTATACTTGGCTTTAACTAAGTGTAATGGTGTAGACATTTTGTGATTAAATAGTAGGCATTATGAATTAATCAAAGTAACAACATGTATGTATGTATGTTGTAATTTAAGAATTATAAAAAAAACAGTTTTTTACTGTGGCAACTGCCATACTACTATGGAAGCAGAAGTTATAAATTCAAAAGAGCAATGTATTTTAGTATGTTTCGTTTGTTTTTTAAGACTTGGTAGTTAATAAAATGTCCTTTAGACTATTCTAGCACTTCATTAAAAAGAGCTAAAAATGAAGGTATTATAGTTTGCCAATGTGAATTTATTAAAAATTCTGAATAAGATAAAGTTTACTTCAATCACTCTTTCTAAATCTTACTTCTCTCTTATTAAAAATTACTATAACGTGCACGAGAGTTTTTCGTACTTGGAGTAAGTATATTCTCGTAACGAAATGAAAAACATAATTATTTTTTTCAGAAAAATAATTAAATTTCAAGCGAAAAACGCGCTATTAGCGTTTAGGGTTATTCTAAAATATTATCAAAACAATTACCTACTTAGTTGTATTGTAAGTAACTCTTTTACTTTTAATTTTGATATTTTGATATCAAACGGTCATTGCTCACAGTAACCAGTGCATAATGCTCGCCACCACACTCAGAACTTGCTCAAGTAAACCTCGAGTCTCGTGCCAAAATGCTAACTTGATAAAAGCACCGACAGGGAAAGTTAACGACATTCGTCAGAGGTCGTTAATGTACTTATAAGGTAGCTCCGACAATAATTAGTTTTATTTCCAACAGGTAAGTTGTTTTGCAAGCACGTATAGGAAACCAGTTGTAGTAAGTACACCATAGTATATACGAATTTATACGATATTATACGAATTGCTGTGTGATTTTAAAAGATTTATGGCCAGTAGCACTATTTACTAGATCCGAATATAAGCTTCAACACTTCCGCATACTGTTGTTTTTCTTCAAACCAGAAGCCCTCTATTTCAACGAAAAACTAAACTTGTTAGCCCCGCCGCTATCACTCGATTCTGTCATGCCCGGAGAGTGTATAACGAAGTTTCATTTTTCGTTGAATTATTTGGCCTGTTGGGCAGAGCTGGATTGGCATATCAAAACTTATGTATTCTTGATGTATATGTCGCAGCCAAATAGTTAAGGCCTAGGTCGATAAATTTTTCCGTAAGCTATTTTATCTTGCCATAAGTTAAATTAATTTTCTGCGTAAGACGAAAATAAACCCAATTTTTCAAATTGTTGCCGCCATACTTAACTACAACTTTAAGATTCAACTATCCATCTGCGACATTTACATGAAGTCTGCGCTGAACTGTCGTTGATACTGGCGCCAGTCACTAAACCCATGTAAATCAGCTATTACAGAAACATGTCACTTTAGTTTCATTTCGAAATCACACATTACGAAATCCAAATTACAAACCACTCACCTAATACAAAAGTGATTCAATCACGTTAATTACTTACCAACACAACACAAATTATTTACACCTAAATCCATCCACCTAAGTAAATTGAATCGTCAATTGTTCCTTAAAGATAAAAGGCAAGCTGCCTCACGTAATGTGGCAGAATGAATGTTTTCATTTGGCACAAGTACACTAATAAGTATAGTTCGACACAATACTACAGGTAAGAAAGCAACGTAGTTGTACACAAAAGGATGTCGTACGAGAAACAACAATGGCTCTGAGATAGCCCATGCTCATACTATCTTTTATGAGCCAGACCAACTATTACTTATTCTGTGGCCAGACTAGCACTATTACTTATTCTGTGGCCAGACCTCGAGTGTAGAAAGAGCAGTAGGTAATTATTATCCTTATGGTACTCCAACACTGCTGTTAGAAAATGTCAACAAACATTAGGGCGTATACACACAGAAAGCTCCCAGCACCGATAAATAAAAGCTGATTAGCGCTGACAAGTGCTGACCTAGGGGGCTACCGGCAAAAAAATGGATATGAAGCCCACTTCATTTGATATTTGTAGACCATATTATGCCCATAATCAAATGATAATCGTCCCCTGCTTATCGGCGGTGGTTCAACCCATTAAATGATATTTATTAAAAAGTAAAAATCTTATTAATTTTATTTATATTTATGACATTTAAACTTTTGACATAAAAAAAAATTGACTTTTAAAGGTGATTAAAACACGAAAGATATATCAGGGACTTAATTAATTAACTGCTCTTTCCTCACCACACGTAGTAATAACAGGTCAGCACTATTATTGTTTGCGCGATATAATAAGCTTATACAAATACAGCGTTATTAGTATCACGAAGCCTTAACACAAACAACGATATGGCAGTATTTAATATCAACCAGCTTTTAAAAGGAGAAGTTAATAAGCTCAGCGACACATTAATAGATTTGCCTCACTTTCACAACAACATTTTTCGTATTCGTTAGCAGTCATGAATGTAAAATGACTTATTTTAAGGTGACATCTTGATAACCAGCCCCCTGATTCACAAACCGCCGGATATAGAATCGGATTCGAATTCTGTGCTTTGTCTTTGTCTATTCTTTGTGAGTGACAGAGACACAGCATACATTCCGCTTTCGGGAGCTTTCCGACGGTTCGTGAATCAGACGGCAGGTCAGAAAAATAAGGATAATATAAAATTAAAAAAAAACTTCAAGCGATTATGGGGTGTTGGTAAACTACCTTCTAATCGTAATACGTGGAATCACAAACTTAAAATTGGAAAAAGAAAATTAAAAAGGAAGCAAAATAGACAACTCCAATTATTTCACACTTTTGACAGTTTATGGAAACCTTTGAAAAAAGGAAAAATATAAATAAATGTCTATATTTTATATAGCAACAGCTTTCTTACTTAAACCTCAAGAAAAGCATTTTAAAAACAAGATATTATTATAACTGCAGATGTCAAAAGTTAAAGCCTTGTAAACTTAAAAAAAATACGACTTCGCACGCAACACTCCGCTTGATACTTCCACTAATTGATTAAAGAAAATTGAATTTTGTATCATATCGTAAGATCTTTACGTTATTACGAAACCTTCTGTGGTTCCCCTTAATAATGGACTTTGCTGTTAATTAGAGGGCCCACTTTAAACACAGATTTTACGTTTCTAATCAACTTTGAAGGCTTATCATGGAAATGTAATAAAGAAAATGAGGAAAATCAACATAAGTTATTTTTAGTAAACAAAAACAACAAACGAAAATGTCAATTGTAACTTGTGAAGTATGTATGTTGAAAGCGTGTGTTTGTATGAATAAAGGCATAATACTGAGTGTATTTCTATTCTGAGAATAGTTTTAGGCTCGCATCACTCACGACTCACGACCAAAAAGCATTGGTTTGCATTTTTAATTAGTTAAAATTTATTTTTACAAAATCCTTTTTGATAAGCGTTTAAACGCAGGCGTAAAATATTAAAGGCTAACTATTTTGAAAATCGAATAAAGTATTTTCGATATCTCGTCCACACACTTTATCCAAAGAGTTTTTTGTGGCTAGGTTATTTAGCTATGTTTTTTTTTTGTTTTCATTTACCTTTTTGGTTCTCGTCCCGTTTGCCGTAACCTCTCGCGATCAACACTTTTTTGCCGGGTCTGAATGTACCCCGCGTCACTCTTAATTCATAATCTGTTCAATTTTAATTAATTACTCAAACTTAATAATAAAATTACTCAAATTATGACGAAATCGCTTGTGAGTTATAATTTATAATTTTGATATTTATGGAAAAGTTTATGACTAGAGCTTGTTTGAAAAATGGAAAATGAAGTATTTAGAAAAAATCTACCCGTCTAAAATGATAAAAATTGCATTGTGAATGCAAAAAAGTAAAAATTTAAATAACTAGAACATGTTTGTCAGAATATGTTAAAAAGATTATTTTCAGAGTTATTTTTAATTTTAATTAAGTAAGTACCTTCATGACGTTTTCCATAATCTCTAGCGATTAGCACTTTGGGGTTTGGTGTAAATTTTCCTCGCGTTTCTCTAATTTCACAATCTGGCCAATATAAAAAAAAAACTATACTAGGTATAAAATGATTATAAACAAATTTTTTTCGTAAGCACGTTCAAAACATTAGCAATGGTTAACTGGTAATATGGCCAGTTTTTTGAAGTTTTCATTTAGGAACGTATGATTCTTTCATTTTACATACTTTACATAAAAAACTCAAACTTATGTTACCATAAAATGTAAAGACACTTTTATTTCCAATTTATTCCTTTTTTAACGCATATGGCACACTGAGTTCGGTTTAAAAATTTGAATAATTAAAGCTGTCCGCCAGCATCGAATGGATTTCTGTTGATTTTTAAAATAGATTTTAGAATACTGAAACCGTTACACATTAATTTTAGTATTTTTCTAATTGGGCATCGCAGAATTCTATATTCAACTTTATGCCAAATAAATACCTATACAAAACTGTGTTAGCACTTGAAGACTTAAGAATCCAGAACATGTTTGTTTTTGATTGGATGACTAATATAAATCGAAATAAGTAAAAAAGCAAATTTGTTTGTATTTAGTGTTACGATTTAAAACTTAATTTAGTCTTTACCTGTGCTTTGGGGTTCTTGCCGCTTGCCATAACCTCTCGCGATCAGTACTGTGTGCCCAGGATTGAAATGGGCGTGTCTCGTTTCTCTAACTTCGTAGTCTAGTTAAAATATTTTTACTTAAATAATTTATAATTAAGCATTGGTCAAAATTGGTAACATATTTGGCCAAAACGGGGTTAAATTAGAGCATAAAAACTTGTCATATTGTATTACAACGTTACAAACCCCTCACTTGGCTAGGTCTTGGTTCGGTGTCTCACAGACGCGAAGAAAAGCAAAGGCAGCACTGTGGAGTTGCTGCCATGGCATCTTATTAAGATACAGCTCTAATGCCCGAATACTCGTACGCTACTTATCTTTGGGAGCGTCTCAAACATCGCCCTGTCACTTTAAATGTCAAACGTCTGAAAGAGATGCCATGATGTTTGAGACGCTCCCAAAGATGATTTGCGTTCGAGAATTCGGGCGTAAGAGATAAAGCCAATGGGAAATCTTCACTGTCTTTTGTTTTGAATTGAAAATAAGCAGTTGAAGAATCTAATTAATATTAGTTTTGTAGCTATATTTTGATTGATATTATAAGTGATCGTGGTTTGTTTTAAATAGCAATTAATAAATTTTTTGACGTTTCATTTTGTATGGTACTTGTTTCGTCATATTGGCTATTAAGCTTATCCTTTCTGACGATGTCTGTTTATCGTTATAAGGATAATATATGTAGCAGATAACCATAACTTTTATTACCTTCACTTTGGCTATCAGTCCTTTTACCATATCCTCGAGCGATTAGAATTTTAGACCCCGGTTGGAACGTATCCCTTGTCACTCTTAATTCATAATCTGCGTGTTTAATTTTTTTTATTAGTTTGCGTATTGGAATTGAAGCGAGAAAGGCTGAGAAGTTTTAATTCGAATACTGTGGATTAGTAATAGTTGGCAATACTACAGAATGAGAAGCCAAATTTAATGAAAAAATTATAGGAAGAAAAAAAGCTTTTTAGACGTCTTGCCAATCTTTTACTTCACTCACAATTAAAAATACTTTTTCCACAGCTCTTCGATTATTTTCAGAAATTAAACTTAACGTAGGTACTTAATAAATTGTCTCATGAAATATTGCGATTCTATAGTGTTGCTTTAATATGATATTTTGTTTTTAGAAAACAAATGTATAAAAAAGCAAGACACTTACAATAGAAGAATAACCCTTAAAAAAAAGGAATTTAAAAAACTAAAAAAACCCGTCTGCGGTGCAAAAAACTAAAAAGAAAAAAACAAGCAAAAAAAGATCGATTGTGGATTGAATATGTTCTTAGTTCTTACTAGTAAATTGTATGCAGCGTTATATATATTAGGTACTTAATACAAATTTTAAGTAAGAGAATTCTCGGAAGCAAGCGGGATCCATTTGCGTATAAAATCTATAAAAATATCATACATACAGGTCAAATACATAACCCATTTTTGGCTTCGCCGCAGACGGGTAAAAAGAGAGCTTAAGAAAATAGTCATAGCGTATAGGTAAATAACGAAAACTAAACCAAAGCGATTTTTTTAATTATTATTATTTTAAGTATTAACTTTTTCAAAGCATTATAGGTATTAACTTTTTGTTGTTATTTACCATCATCAGATTCTTCTTCGACGCCGTTCCTTTTGCCGAAATCAGAGGCGACCATCAGTGACGATTTAGGGTTAAACTTTTTGCGTGGTGATGTCTCGTAACTATATTCTGTAGGAGTGGAAGTGTGTTCAGTGTGTGGTTGATGTATTTGTTAACAAAAAAAAAACATTTTTAAGAACTTAAGAAAAACCTAAAGATTAGGAATGAATTTAATAGAAAAATACCACATAAGCCCTAAGTAGATTTTTGAAAGACATTTCAGTAGTTTAATTGGTTAGAGCTTTGGATCGGACTTCCGGGGTACGGGTTCTAGCCCGATCCGACAATCTACTGTGGAGCTTTCTGGTTATTTTTCTATTACAATTTTTCCTATAGGTACAACTTACATAATTGCGAAAAGGCATCAAATTAATTTAAAATCGTAAAACCTGAAGAAGATTTACAAAAAAGGAGGCCTTTTACATGTCTGATAAAAAAAGAAAATTCAATTCAATTCAATTTAAAAAAAAAATATTCCTATAACGCGTAGTAATAACCTTCGCATAAAACATAATATGTATGTAAACTAAAGATATTATCTTTATAGTTTACTAGCTTTCCGCCCGCGGCTTCGCCCGCGTGGACTACACGACGTTATCCCGCGGGAATGTGACATTTTTCCGGGATAAAAAGTAGCCTATGTTCCTCTCCAGGCTACAAAGTATCTGTGTTCCAAATTTCAGCCAAATCCGTTCAGCCGTTTTGGCGTGATTGAGTAACAAACATCCAAACATCCAAACATCCAAACATCCAAACATCCAAACATCTAAACTTTCACATTTATAATATTAGTAGGATGTTACTACATACTTACATAAGCTCTGCTAAGTTTCATAAATAGTCTACGACTATAACCTCAGATCATATAATACTATACTAGGTTATATGATCTGAGATTATAACTATAACGTTTCTAAAGACATTTCTATGAGAATAACTTAATGTTGATCACGTACGTACACCCAATAATTCATTTATGTCGTGGACTTCCGAGTGATATAGATATTGACATAACCAGCCGTATATTGGACAAACTGTCAAACCATTTGGTATAGCTGGAGTGGATATATTTCTCAAAGCAAATACTGTCTATCAAAATAGGCCAGTGAATTAAATCAATATTATGATCTTATTTTAGTAACAAGCAAATGTAGGTACATTGGTATGAATAGATCGATTTATGCATTAATTAGATCAAAATAAAATATTTTGCCATTAGACAGATAAGACCAAACTTTGAATCAGGTTCCTACATTCCCGTTATGCTGGGGCTTCACCTGCGTGACGCCTTAACGTCGTTAAGAGCGGCATGCGCGTCTTAACGCGCTAAATAAACAAATTAGCGTGCTAAGACCCGGCTACACCTGCGTACAGTCAGCGTCAAATTGATATAAGCGTCTAGAGTAGTCAAAAAGATCTGAAAAACATAAAACCAATTTGATCTAGGCAGTTCGAATCATCATATTGTTGTAAGCGCGCAAGGTGTTCAAAATATCTAGGCACTCATTGTTTCATATTTATATGAGCAGTCAGAGTGTTCAAAACCATCTAAGCAAACAAAGCTCTCAAAATATCTGTGCAATATGGTGTTGTACATTATGCATAGATGTTTTGATTGCTTTGTTTGCTCATATAAATATGAAACAATGAGTGCCTAGAATTTTGAACACCTTGCGCGCTTACAACAATATGATAATTCGAACTGCCTAGATCAAATTGGTTGTATGTTTTTCAGATCTTATTGACTACTCTAGACGCTTATATCAATTTGACGCTGACTGTACTATATCAAATAGTGCACTAATCAATGGTATTAGACGCAGGTGAAGCTCCAGCATAATAGATCACTCGTGATAACGTAAAGTCATTTTCACAGAAATTAACTTTTTATGTAATTTTGTAAAATTATGCAAAGTAAGTAAGGACTAAGGTACATAATGAAGTTAATAGAAAACGTTAATCATAACTATAAAACAATACCCGATATCATGAAAGGAAATCCGAACATCAAGTACCTATATCAAGTAGATAAGTTGTTCGAACAAAATTAAGAATTTATAAAGTAAATATTGCATTTTGTTTGACGATTTTTATATGGTCAATTAAATAGAGAGAGGAAAATTCTAAGTATCAAAGGAATTTCGCCTTAAAATATGTATCACACTATCAATATTGTTATTATCTCAAATACCAATCTTGTTATAAGCAAAAAATATATAAGTACTTATATAAAATATTATGTATTGTTAAACCATTTAGTAGAATCTAGTAGATTCATATTTTCCTATGTTGTTTAACGGTATTAGAAATATAATAATACAAGCTGACCCGGCAAACGTTGTTTTGCCATATAAATTTTATTGGACACGAACTTCGTATCATCGACATCTATAACTTTACACTGCCTGCCACAAATGTCACTTATTAAAAAAGCGGCAAAACGTCAGTGATTACATACTCTTAGACATATACCTACTCTTTGGAAGCGGCTAAGAAATGACAGTTGTGTAAAGTACGACAGTTTGACGATTTTCTATAAAAAAAATACCATTTAAATTTTATAATTTTCCTGGATAAAGTAGCCTATGTTACTCTCCAGCTCTCAAATTATCCCCATACCGAAAATCTCGTCGATCCGTTGCTCCGTTTTGACGTGAAAGACGGACAAACAAACACACTATCACATTTATTAGTATTTAATTAGTATATAAATATAGACGCCGTGTAGTGCCGGCACATAAATAGAATAGCACTACCCCCTCTCTTCCCGTGGGTGTCGTAAGAGGCGACTAAGGGAAAACTGCCATCAGGAGATGGGCAGCAGCGTCTCCAGTTACAAAAGGCCAATACTGCGATCGCCAACCCGCCTGCCAAGCGTGGCGATTATGGCACAACCCCCCCAATGACAACACAACCAACAAATCGGCCCCCAGTCCCCGGCGGCCCCGCTATTCCTAGCTACGGTAGCGGCTATGGTAACGGCGGGGCAGGGGGTGCTAAGAATCTCCGGGTAGGCTCCGGCTACCAACACCGACGACTCGACCTGGCAACCTACAACACGCGCACATTGAGGCTCGACGCGAAGCTCGTAGAGTTGGAAGAGGCAATAAGTAAGTTACATTGGGATATCATTGGGTTATCTGAAGTCCGAAGAGAGGGGGAGGACTCGATAACCCTGCAATCCGGTAACTTACTTTACCACCGGGAGGGCGACCAACAGTCCATTGGTGGTGTCGGGTTCATCGTCCATAAATCCCTTGTCAACAACGTGATCACCATCGGAAGTGTGTCGAGCAGGGTAGCGTACCTGATACTCAGATTATCGAAACGATATTCGCTGAATGTTATCCAGGTCTACGCTCCGACCTCGACACACGACGATGACGAAGTGGAGGCTATGTATGAGGAGATCTCTAAAGCCATGCATAGCTATAAAACCCACTACACGGTTGTGATGGGGGATTTCAATGCAAAGTTGGGGCAACGTTGCGGTGATGAGCTGAGAGTGGGGCAATTTGGATTTGGGCAACGGAACGATAGAGGCCAGATGCTGGCAGACTTTATGGAGAGGGAGAACCTCTATATGATGAACTCCTTCTTTAGGAAGCCCGTAAGCCGCAAATGGACCTGGATCAGTCCGGACGGTAAAGTCAAAAACGAGATCGATTTTATCATGTCGACGAAGAAGCACATATTCAATGATGTCAGTGTGATCAACGCTGTTAAGACAGGAAGCGATCACCGTATGGTAAGAGGCACATTGAATATCGATGTCAAGCTCGAAAGATCGCGACTGATAAAATCCACGCTCCGACCAATACCAGCTCAAATTCAAAACCCCGAGTGCTTTCAGCTCGAGCTTCAAAACCGCTTCGAAGCCCTTGAGAACAGCATAGACGTGGACGATCTATACAACATGGTGGTGGACACTGTCCGCACGGTAGGGTCTAAGTACTATAAAACCCACCGTCCCAAATTGAAGAAACTCTCCAGTCAGACTCTCCTACTCATGGATCAGAGACACGAAATGAAGCTGCAGAACTCAGCGGATGCCCATCGTTATAGGCAGCTCAATAGACAGATATCTAAGTCCTTGACGCGCGACCTTCGCCAATTTAATACCGAGCGTATTAAAGAAGCCATTGAGCGGAACAAAGGCTCCAAAGTGTTCGCGAGAGATCTGTCTATCGGGCAAAGTCAATTGACGAGGCTGAAAACTGGGGAAGGTAGCATCGTTTCGTCAACACCTGAAATCCTGAGGGAGATTGAGAGTTTCTATGGACAGCTATATTCCACGCAAACACCTGTTGAAAGCAAGGCTAATAAAGACCCTAGAGCCAAGCTTACCCGACACTATACCGAAGATATCCCGGACGTCAGCCTGTACGAGATTAGAATGGCTCTCAAGCAGCTCAAAAACAACAAGGCGGCGGGTGATGACGGAATCACAACAGAACTTCTAAGAGCGGGCGGTAAGCCGATACTTAAGGTCCTCCAGAAGCTCTTCAACTCTGTCATCCTCGAGGGCAAAACGCCAAAGGCATGGGGCAGAAGCGATGTGATGCTGTTTTTCAAGAAGGGTGATAAAACTCTCTTGAAGAATTATAGACCCATCTCGCTTCTGAGCCATATCTATAAGTTGTTTTCGAGAGTCATTACGAATCGTCTCGCTCGCAGGTTCGACGACTTCCAACCTCCCGAACAAGCCGGGTTCCGGAAAGGCTACAGTACCATAGACCACATTCATACGCTGCGGCAAGTTATACAGAAGACCGAAGAGTATAACCTGCCACTTTGCTTGGCGTTCGTGGACTATGAGAAAGCCTTTGATTCGATCGAGACCTGGGCCGTGGTGCAGTCTCTCCAGAGGTGCCAAATAGACTACAGGTATATCGAGGTGCTGAGGTACCTATACCAAAACGCCACCATGTCGGTCCGATTACAGAACCAGAGCTCTAATCCTATCCAACTACAGCGAGGTGTGAGACAGGGAGATGTCATCTCTCCCAAACTGTTCACAGCTGCGTTGGAGGATATTTTTAAGCTGCTGGACTGGAAAGGATGCGGCATCAACATCAATGGCGAGTACCTAACACATCTACGGTTTGCCGATGATGTAGTTCTTATGGCTGAGACCTTGGAAGACCTGAACACAATGCTCGAAGATCTCGGTAATGCTTCGCAAAGAGTGGGTCTTAAGATGAACATGGACAAGACGAAAATCATGTCCAATGCCCATGTTGCACCCGCTCCAGTTAATGTTGGGAACATTACACTCGAAGTTGTTGACCACTATGTTTACCTAGGACAGACGGTCCAGTTAGGTAAGTCCAACTTTGAGAAAGAGATCTCTCGTCGAATCCAGCTCGGATGGGCAGCGTTTGGGAAGCTCCGACATATATTCGCGTCCGAAATACCTCAATGTCTCAAGACGAAAGTCTTTGACCAGTGTGTGTTGCCAGTAATGACCTATGGAAGTGAGACGTGGTCTTTTACTATGGGTCTCATAAGAAGGCTCAAAGTCACCCAGCGAGCAATGGAGAGAGCGATGCTTGGTATTTCCCTGCTCGATCGAATCAGAAATGATGAAATCCGCAGGAGAACTAAAACAACCGACATCGCTCGAAGGATTGCATCATTGAAGTGGCAGTGGGCGGGACACATAGCGCGGAGAACCGATGGCCGTTGGGGCGGAAAGGTTCTTGAATGGCGACCGCGTGCCGGACGACGTTCCGTGGGCAGGCCCCCTACAAGGTGGACCGACGATCTGGTCAAGGTCGCGGGAAGCCGCTGGATGCGGGCAGCGCAGGACCGATCGTTGTGGAGATCCTTGGGGGAGGCCTATGCCCAGCAGTGGGCGTCGTTCGGCTGACATGATGATGATGATGATGATGATAAATATAGATAATAGGTGTAAGTAATATAAACTTTTTACGTAACGCATATTCAATTAATTATCACAAACAGCTATAGTTCTCCATGAACTTTTGTTACATAAATAGGTATATGAGCACAGAGTGAAATTCAAATAAATTATATGTCATATTAGGTATGTCACAACATATCTATATATATAAAAATGAATCCCTATTTCCCTTGGTCACGACATCACGCGTGAACGGCTGGACCGATTTGGCTAATTTTGGTCTTGAAATGTTCGTGGAAGTCCAAGGAAGGTTTTAACGGTGAGAAAATAGGGGAAGGAGGGGTAAGTAGGGGTAGAGTAGAAGTAGGGTAGGGTAAAGGAGGGGTAGGGTAGGGGTAGAGTACGGGTAGGGTAGGGTGGAGTAGGGCCACGGGAACGAAGTCGCGCTGGTCAGCTAGTTTTTTATAATAAGCATTTTTCGAAGAAACCCAAATACTTTTTATGTTATACATAATTATTATATGAATTTTACTCTGTCCTTATAACTAACATCATTGTCTTCGATAACGAGAAGATATAGTATGGCTCGTGTAGTATTTTATTCAAGAATCCTAATATTGCAATACAAGGAATTACATGATAGAAAGTACCTAAACTAGCGCAAGTATGAACTCGGGCTTTCATAGGAAAATACTTGTGAGGCTATCATAAATTATATTTTATAATAATTAAAAACGTTCCCTTTTTAGTTTTCAAAATGACACGTAATTTTTTTAATGCGCGATTTTTTTTATTACTTTCGAGAAACCTAAATTAATTTATAGATAGACATTACTTCAAAGAAAAATAGTATGTGGTTTTCAGTCTGTCGTTTATAAACAACACCGCGCATTTAAGGGTTAAATACTACTACTAACTACTCCTACTCCTACTAAAGGCGGACGACATCCACGCAATTTTGAAAATTTAAAAAAATATTGCCTGTGTCACTGGGAATGATGCGATGATCCTAATGATACTTTAAAACCATTTAAAAGTTATGGTGAAATAAAGAAAATCACATACCTAAAGGCATACAAGAACTTTAACCATAATACACCCTTCTTTGGGCAGTCGCGTGTCAATGCAAAAAAATAACCAAAGGAATGTCTAAAAGTGCTAATACTACGAACAGATGTAGGAAAATGAGATATGTATTTGATTAACGTATCATACCGGTATAGTTGTTTGCGTCAGTTCCTATTGCGTCTGTTAGTGGCATTTTCAGAGCCCTGCACCCATATGTGTATGTGTTAAGTACCGAATTATATCATTTCTGTACCTAACTACTGAATTTCGATTCCTAATGACTTGAGTTCGAAAAGTCTCTTCCACTTTTGTAAAATATGTGTTACCTAAGTTAGACAGTTTATTCGGTAGCCCAACAGGTAGATTCGTATAATATCTATACTACTATACTTAATGCCTGTTTCACAATGTCCGATTAAGAATATCTTCCAGTTTAATTGACAGTTTTGTATGGACTATCTGTCAAGTAACAGCTACTCAGAACTTTCTTAGATATTGTGAAACAGGCCCTAAGACTTAGTTATTTATGATGGCTAAAGAATAAAATATTATAATTTGATCTAGCCCAACTCAGGTACATCCTTATCAATTTATATAAAACCAAAACTGCACGCAAAGATTGTATAATTACAAGCATTTTTATTAAACCACCAGCCATAATATAACTTCCTTCACTATTTGCTATACCAAGGATAGTTGTTTAGCTATCCTCAACAAATAAAGCAGGCCACTCAATATATGATCCGTCACGAGATCCAATACGACACATTACTGGGAAAATTTCCCATTTTTCCGGGAGTCTGTCCCTTTCCGCACACCAAATTTTTCCCGTCGAGTTTTCTTATCGATGGGACGTAACACAATTACTGATGTATACCTTCGTCTTCGGTTCGCTTGCCAAAATCCCTGGCTATCCCAACAGTGGGGCTTTTAAACGTGGGCGTGCTTCTTGGGGCTCGTTCTGCTGATTCGTGGTCTACGTCGCCTTTAGGAATTGTAATATTAACTAGTGTCTAATATTTTGTACGTAGGTGATTATTGTATAAAAAATACAGTCTTTGCAAATTTGCCGACCGATAGAATTATCTAATAGAAGGTAGTTTTTACACTAAAAAAAGTAAGTAAGTAAATTATTTTGTTAGGTTTATCACTAGGTTATATTTTTTTATTATCTAAATTAATTAATGAATCTATATTTTTTCTTTTGTAATAAACCAATCGAAATGGAACCATTTGATGCGTTATTATTAAAATTATTATAAATGTTATTGTAAAATGAATCAAAATAAAGTATGGGATCTTAAACTAAATACACTCACGGAAAACCGTACGAATTTCATTCAAACGTGATAAATTCAGTAAAGCATATTACCAGTTAAATATGACTTTATTACAGTGAACTGGATATCATTTTAAAGCAACTAAAGTCGGGTTTATGCGGATGTTGATAGGTTAAAGCGTAGTAACACCGTATTCACCAAAGATTGGTTATAGAATAAGAAAACTATTTTTTTATGAAATTCCTAATTTCAGATTATAAATGCCACATGGCTAAAACAAAAGTTTGAATTTTAGAATTCATTATATTCTCCGCTAGCTGACTTTAGTTGCTTTAAAATGCTACCCAGTTCACTGTAATAAAGCCATATTTAACTGGTAATATGCCTTACCGAATTTACCACGTTTGTATGAAATTCATACGGTGTTCCGTTAATTGTGTCGGTGAGTGTATATTGGTTTCTTCCTTATTCCAGCCGTAAAAGTCAGTTCAAACAAATAGGTACTCGCATAAAACAATGGTATTTCGAAGATTTACGTTTGATACCAGATACCTACATGTCACCCACCTGCAAACTACGCAATTCGAATCGGGTTGTATTTTTCCTTTATCAAAGGACTTGGAGTTTTCACGTTTCTGATTAAAGTACCTTATACAAATAGGTAAAAATAATAGGCTTTTCTATGCATTTTATAACACAGGGAATTGAATAGCGAAAATTCACGCGAAATATGTACAGTTAAAATAATGCACGATTAAAAATTGCTGTGCAGTGCATAGGTACAATTTTTTGGATGACTGTTAAGATGCATTTAAATTTAATAGTAGAGACTTATGATTTGAAGATTACAAACGAAATAATATGAAGACGATGAAATATTTTCGCCGTAGCTAATTATTTATAAAAAAACTTAGCAAGTTGATGTAAACATCAACAATTAAATAACATGTAAAATCAAATGATAAACGTCGGCGAATTTACAAGAAACTGGTTTTGAAATTCAAACATAGGTATTTAATGAACATTAGCAATAAGAAATCTTAAAACATAAACATAACTTTTAACTTAAGTACCTAATTTCACAATTAAGTACTAAAAGGTGCACTAAAGCACACATTTGAAATTCTAAATAGCGGGAAAAATGGGGACAAGTTAATACCGTTTCAGCATTCATAACAAATTTTGCATACCATTAGGTACACCGAGTCTTCAAAAGTTATACTTGACAAAGATCGATTGCATTTTAACCACCTTCCTTCGAGTGTCACATGCACTACTTTAATATGTTTTACAGAGTTTAAAATCTTTTGAAGATGAATGTATATTTTGAAATAACTTGACACTTGACACTTGAGACTAATTATAGTTTAGATCATTGTTCTGAATTCGGACAAATGACCAAGTGTTCCAACCAATGAGCTTTTATGTTCCAACAAACTCATTCGGCATTTCGGATCCCTCGGTACTGGGCGTCAGTTATTCTATGATCTTGATTGCTTTGTTAGTCGCCACTATCGCAATGATCTCTTATTCCTTGGATTAGGTCATACATTCGAATGCTGACTGTTCTTGGATTTGGATCTAACGCCTCTTGTAGTGTAGGTACCTAAGTAGGGCAGATGTACCCTTTGTGGCCACTTTAAGGATTTTTTGACTTTTAAGCACTAAGTGCTAAATGGTCTTAGGTATTTAAGACACAAATTATATCTTAAATTATAGATAACTAGCTTTCCGCCCGCGGCTTCGCCCGCGTGGACTACACGACATTATCCCGCGGGAATTTGTTATTTTTCCGGGATAAAAAGTAGCCTATGTTCCTCTCCAGGCTACAAAGTATCTGTGTTCCAAATTTCAGCCAAATCCGTTTAGCCGTTTTGGCGTGATTGAGTAACAAACATCCAAACATCCAAACATCCAAACATCCAAACATCCAAACTTTCACATTTATAATATTAGTAGGACAAATTTCTTATAATTTTCAATCAAAACATTTTTTAAAACGGAAAATGGAATTTATTTAAAAATAATCTTTTGACATAAAGAATTCTAACGGTTGTTATTATTACCTTAAAATACCTTATTTAAATTGCATTTATCAAAAATGACTAAAAGTTGTTTAGAAAACTTTTAGAGCAAAACGTGGCCAAAACCGGTACAGTGGCCAAAACCGGTACGCCTGCCCTACTTAGCATATTGAGTGACTCTCTGCACAGGCACCCGGCACACCGCTTTATTAAAGCGCGTGTTGATGGCGCTACAAAAAAATGCGGTGTGCTCTAAGAGTGTAAAAATTGGGTGTCAATAATTAATGACAGCTTGTGTGAAGGGTCCGCTAAGCAGACTCTACTTCTATGTTTTATATGAGTTCACTTTTTACAGTAGTGTCGAGGGGAATGAAAATAATGGGACCCTTTTTAGATTACCCATGACACTTTACTTTGCTAGTGTGTAAGTGTGTAGTGTAAAACGGGAAAGGGACAAATTATTCGACACAAAACTATTGGTACTTAGTGCAAGGGTACTTTAAGGAAGTACTTATTATTAATTGTGATTTTAATTTTATGAAAGATAAATTATATAGGGCAGGCGTACCGGTTTTGGCCACTGTACCGGTTTTGGCCACTTTTTGCTCTAAAAGTTTTCTAAGCAACTTTTAGCCATTTTTGATAAAGGCAATTAAAATAAAGTATTTAAAGGTAATAATAACAACCGTTAGAATTCCTTATGTCAAAAGATTATTTTTAAATAAATTCCATTTTCCGTTTTAAAAAATGTTTTGATTGAAAATTATAAGAAATTTGTTTTGGATGAAATACATTATAAACCTTTGTTTTTTACAATTAAATTGTTGTTTTGCAATTGACTGGTTTCTAGCGCATTAGAATATATTGATTTTACCAGGGTTTGGTTTTGATTTTTCGCTATACTTACAAAAGTTTAAATATCAGTAAGTGGACAAAACCGGTACATTGGGCACCTCTCACACATTGTGTGTAATATAAAAAAAACGATTTTACTTTTATACATTTGAAAAATGTACCTTTAAAGGTAGATAAATTATCTATAATTTAACATATAATTTGTGTCTTAAACACCTAAGACCATTTAGTACTTAGTGCTTTAAAGTCAAAAATCCTTAAAGTGGCCACATAGGGTACCTCTGCCCTACCTAGAAAAAATATAAATTCTAGTGCCACAAGTTGATAAAATGGGACTTGAACAGCTTCTTTCCAGTAAAGGAAGTATTATCATACAACTACATAAGGTAATAATTAAATGTCATTGGTTTTACTGATGCATTTATTTGTAAAAAATTACAAAAACCGTTTTAACATGATTGTTATTTGTTAGCTTTTCGGTTGCTAGACGCTGCTATAAAAAATAAATTTGTTTGCATTAGAAAGCATATTCGTTGTGTACTTAGTTTCCGATTCAGCGAAAGCAAACTTCATTCAGTATTAATTGAAAAAAATTGTAGAAGCGCGTTATTACCACTATACTAGCAATTAATTAATGACAATACTCGTATTACAGATTACAACTAAAGTAATTGGAAAGTCGGCACTTTGTATTTTGTTTTGCGTGCTTCGTAAAAATTTAAAAAGTGTCAGTAAATGCTTTTTCTCTTTTTGGGTTATTTTTATTTATTTAATAGAATATACACCATGTATCAATTCTTTTCATAGTATAACCTTTTACTCAACTAAATGTAAATAAAACAGAATTGAAAAATTACCACGAAGCGGTTTCACCAATGACATACAAATTTCTTGGTTTTACCAGTATCTCACACAGATCGGATAAACTGTTCCAATTTTCCCCTTTTTTACAATTTTTTATCGGAATTGGCAGCCACGCAAATCCGCTCGCATTGTCTTTGACAGAGAGAAAATATCCAAATACAAAGTATAAATTTTTAATGAAGGTTCCGGGTAACAAAATCCGTCGGACACCGTTTATTTTCAGAGGACGACATTAAAAACACACACACAATTTTGCCACGATTAAAATACAAAGCTTTGATGACATGAAATGACGGCTCTCTGTTTTGACTTAATAAGTGTTGTCCTATAATACTGGTTTTAATTATTTATTTAATGTACGAAATTAACTCTTTGGTAATCTGCCTTTTGATCTTTTTAGCAATAAAAACCGGCATACATTTTGTATGGAGAGTCCGTGCCAATAATTCTGCGCGCAACTAGGACGTTTTTGACGCTAGCTACAGTACATTTTTTTGTTCTAAGGTTAAGGTAAAATATCAGTATTCGAATACTAGTCTTTTACCTTAAACTTAGAACTTAAAATGTACTGAAACTAGCGTCAAAAATGCCCCAGTCTCGCGTAAAGTTATCTGACAAGCAATCTAACTCTAGGGCCTTAATGCGAGCTGGTTATAGCAAAGAATACTATAATATGGTTATAGTAATATTGATTGCAGGACGGAGCTATACACTGCGTATAGCGCCATCTCGCATATAATATTACTATAACATTGTTTGAAAGTTCGAAGTAAAGGCCTTGAAAACTAAATTAGGCTAACCCATTGTCTTAGGTGAACAGCTATAGCAACGCGATGCGACGCGATATAATATCAAGTACGTAAAGCCACTGAATTTAATTTCCCACCCACCTAAGGTTCAATATCGTACAGCAAACAGACATCTTTCTAGATCACGACGATGCTTTGACATGGCGCATGCATTGTTTTATGTTAGTAAGTAGGCAACAGATCAACTAAGTTAGTAGGTATGTTGCTAATAGTTGTATGTTGTTTAGTCACAAAATACAACGTTTCAAAAATATTCACTCAATTACTGTGAAATAGCAACAACATTTGACAAAGAATACGTAAATATTGACACGCAATACTATAAATGGAATTGGATTTTCAACCTTATTGCATTGCGGATGTCCTGAGCGGATGTCTAATACTTAACATTTAAACGAAATGTACTTGCCGTTCACTAGCGCCGCCAATTCATTTATTTTTATTATGCGTAAACCAGATCAATATTTGAAAAAAGAAAACAACCATGCCCTCTTAAATTGTATCTAATATATTTTGAATAACTCTTCAACAGTTTTCATCCTTTCTGTAAGTTTTAAAATGGTTTTCAACCAAAAGTGGCCAGTTTTGGTTTAAATCAATTTTAAAACTAGCACAAGAATAAAAAATATTAAAGGGTTATTAAAAAAAAATTAGGAGACAATTTAAGAGGGCATGGTTGTTTTCTTTTTTTAAATATTGATATGCCGGCCTAGCATGAGCGGCTTATAGCGCGCGATATGATATGGTACCGCAAGTTGTCTTGCTTACCCCACTAAGGTGTAATGGTTGCCGGCTGGTTTACTTATAATAAAAATGAATGAATTGGCGGCGCTAGTGGACGGCAAGTAGCGCCTTAACCGTAACTAAGACCTGAGTTCACCAACAGTCTGTTACGTTAACGTTAACCGTTGGTTACCCGTCGGTTAGTTGGTTGGTTAAAGCACGTGATTGGTTAACCAGCCAACCTAACCAACGGACACAACAACCGATTTTGATTTATTGCTTGTGTGGCCTAACGTTGTCGCGAGAAAAACGCCCCATCCCACCCTCTAAATAGCTCCACCGGAAAACATTATCTAAGGATGGGTCGTTATTTTCAAAATTTTTCATTTTACATAACAAAAATTGCATTGTGATTGCAAGAAAGTAAAATTTTGTCGTAGCGTTAATCATTCTGCACCTGCATTCATTTTTGGTCGCATCGCATCGCGTCGCGTCGCATAGCTCTCCTAGTTAACTACGACCGAAGCGACGACGGTTTGTTTCATCTCTGAGGGCTTAGACAAGTTTTACTCGATTAACGTAAAGCCACGTGAAATTAGCGAACGAGAAATTAAAAATGGAATTTTAAAATGGCTTACGTTATGTACAAACGTAACGAAAAATTCGTTTCGAAAGAGTTTGCATTTATCTACGCCCTCAGGTCATCTTTAAAAATATAGCCGATTTATTGTGTCGTTAATTTTGTGTTCTGAAGCTGAAATACCATTATTATTTCGAAAAATACTACTTTTATCACGTTTAGGTATGTTGTGGAATCCTCAAATGTTAAAGTATCAAATTGCCGTTTTGTATGGAGATTTTTGTACATTTTTTTTCCCATACTAACGTTTTCCTGATTTATTTAACGGCTAATAACTATCTATTTACAAAATTTTACACACGTATTTATGGACATTTTAACTACTAAATGACACATTCGTTAAGAGCAAAAAAACATATTTTCACTAAGTTACAAGTAATAAAGTACGAAATTCTGGAAACAAATATAATCGTAACTTTCGAGATAAGTTTTTTCTATGTAAATAAATCAAATATCGTGGTTATTAAACTATCAAAAGCTGCTCGATACGGTCTTAATGTAAAGCAATATTAAATAAATTATGTATTTCTAATATCATAAAAGTTGTTAAGTTATATGTACGAAAGAAAAAAACGGCAATTTCATCCTTTAACCCCTATTATTACAGCGCATTTGCACTCGTTATTGACTTTAATATTTAGGCCTCAACAATTAAGCTTAAACTTGCAATTTAATCTCCTTTTACATATTAATAATAATCAATAAAAACTTTAACATTTTATTGCTGTAATAAAGCCAGCCAGATTTACATAGATAGCTGTACAGTAGCTCGCTTTAATGTCGCTGGCGCTAATAGCCGCTACACACGCTCCTATCCGACCGCCGATTTGGTGCGGGCGAACTTCACTGCAGATCTGATCCGCGCCTACACACGTTCAAACCAAATCTGCCAGACCAAATCGGTCGGCGCTACACACGTTCCGATTTGGTCTGGCCGACCTCTAGCCGTTGTTGCAGTGTTGCCAGCTACTGCTAATCTCCCAATATTATTATTATTTATAAATACTGAAAACATCAATTTGCTTGCAATAAATAAATTAAAAAGAAAAATATTATCGGTTTTGGATGTTTTATTACTATAAAAAAACAATTTCATTATTTTTTAATTTTCTGTTATTTTCATTAAAATACTAAATATGCTAAATATTTACTAAAAGCAGCACTTTTTGATAAGGTGTTATGCCCTTTTTATATATATTTAGTTTTACGACAAATTGCTAGTTTTTTTTTAGACAAAATATTCTAAAAAAAACAAATACATAAATAGAATCTTTTCATAAATGGCCATATTTAAACCTTTCGTTCGTTCAGTCCTACGTAAAACTCATGAACGAGCATTAAATTGAATCCTCTGAAAATCCCTTAAACGTAATTTACCTGCTTTAAATATTTCCACTTTACATATTTTCTCCCTAAATCTAGGGGAAAACCTCCAAAATTGTCAACACTGCCAAGTTGGTCCGGTCGGAAGCCTACACACGTTCCGATTTGGTAGGAAGTGAAGTTCGTGCGAACCAAATCCGGCCGACCGCGTCAAACTCGAATAATAATAATTATGGTCGGACGACTACGCTATACACGTCCAGATTTGGTCTGGAGCAGACCAAATCGGCGGTCGGATAGGAGCGTGTGTAGCGGCTATAATGTCGCCGCCAGCCGCAGCGCTGGCTCCGTAAATACGTTTTTTCGTACCAGTACCAGAGGCTACCTGCTAATAAATATTGGCTTCATTTGACATTTGAAGCCCACATTATATCTATATAAGGGCATAATGTGTTCCTCAATGCCCATATCCATATTTTTTAGCCGGTAGCCCCCCGGCGTAAAACAGCTGCGGACTTACTGAAGCCGTTTTAAGGCACCTAAAATGGAAGCTACTCTATCAATGTAAATCTGCCAACAATTGATTTAAAACGTTTTCGTTTTAGTTTAATATTTAAACTAAGAACTTTTCGAATGTTTTAGAATCTACGTCAACAGGCAAAGTGCTACTCACGCTCAGCCCTCGTGGCGGGTCGGTCTCGTTTCCCGAATCCCCTCGCCGTCATCATCTCGACGTTTTTGAACCCGCGCGTGGGACGCTGCTTGGCGCGTGCTACCCGCACTTCCGGCCCGGCCTCGGCCAGGCAGAGGCACACTGCTGCGACGACCGCTAGTTGCATTGTGATGTTCATTTCTGTAACAAGAGGGAAACGGAATTGTAGCACAGAATAAATAATATTCCAAGGACAAAAGCTGCATTCCGCGAAACCATTTAAACAAATAACAACTCTAGCTTCAACACGATAAAGTAAAATTCAGCTTTTATGGCTCTAATTACGAACGGCTAGTCGTTGCAACTCTTTCTATCGCATATATTCTATCGCGCTCGGGCGGGCGTACGGCAGGCGGCTCGCTGTAAATTGTATCCCGAGATATACGCGAAGCGGTAGGCACTTATCTCGCGTCGTTGAGCGAGTGACGGACGGCTGATTATAGTAAGACAGAAATTAATATCAACAGTCTCTATGGTCTCGTGGTACACACCAACGGTATTAGACAGAGAGGTTGAGGTTGTATTAGGTTTCACTGGCGGTGGACTTATTCTAAGTTGCTACCTGCCTAGCTACCACCACCTTAACTAAGTCTGTCGCTAAAGCTACGACGTTTTCAGCATTGTTGTGATTCTGCAGTTAGATGAAACAGCCAGTTACTCAGTAGTGATGATTCCGGGAGTTGTACGATTCCATCTTTAGCCTTAGGTATTATCACTCACTCATCAGGTACGATAAAGGCTATAAGTTAAGTGCTACCCTGATTTTAATGATAATCTCTATTTAATATTATTTGTGGTAGCGTTTCTAGCTAGTTTAAGACCTTGAATTCTGGTTCTGGTAACGTTTTAATCGTTTCAAAATGACTCTACATATAACAATCGCTGGCATTCACTAGTTATCACACAACTATTTTTGTTATTAGGTAATACAATTATTAGGTAATTGAGGCCGAGCGCAGTGGTTACTGGTTGGCCTGCGATCGTTGAGGTTAAGCAATTTTCGCAATGGTCGGTCACGGAATGGGTGACCAAAAACTGTTTCGTCTCGAGCTCCGTCGTGCTTCAGAAGGCACGTTAAGCCGTTGGTCCCGGCTGCATTTGCAGCCGTTAATACCCACCAACCCGCATTGGGCCCGCGTGGTGAGTCATGGCTCATTCTCCTTATCCATCCATAAGGAAGACAAGTGCCCCAGCAGTGGGGACATTATGGCTGATGATGATAAATGTTTGTAACTGGGTCTACTGGCAGCATTTCCTGTAAAAATTTTGATGGTGTAGGTACTGTACTGAAAATTCAATGAATAATGTTAAAAAGATCGCAGCGGCTCATCTCATAATAAAATTAGGACATATACTTAATTGAATTACGAGTCACAAAACTCACAAGTGTAATAGTAGATTGTTTAGCAAGGGCTGTATGGCACCCATAACAGTCGAGTGTTTTGGCGCACGAACGAAGTGAGGGCGCCGATAGTTCGAGACTGTTATGGGTCCATACACCCGAAGTAAACACTCTACTTTTCATTTCGAATATGAGGATAGTAAAAATAAACAGAAATAATCTAAAAAATATTTTTCCTATGGCCGCGGAATTTTTGAAAGACTATAACTTTTATGTTCATTTTCTCTATTAAGGGAAGGCAAGGGAAACTAAGTCCATACAGTCTTGTTTGGTGTTTGACCCGTGCTCTATGCAATTCCATGAAATGAATAACCTGATTTTTTATGTTACAAATAACTTATTTGGTTACATCTGTTTCTAAAAACGCATTCTTAAAAAAAAAACAATGTTTTAGATATTAAAATAATAATTCTACGATATTAATTATTTTATTTAGCAAAACATGGCTGTATAGGCTTCTGTGCCTTTGCCTGCATACTTTAATAAATGTCCAAAAAGCCAAAGAGATACTTAAAGATTCTACACACGTTCCTATCCGACCTCCGATTCGGTCTGCTCCCAGACAAATCGGAACGTGTGTAGCGCAGATTTCGTCTGGGAGCAGACCAAATTGGCTGTCGGATCGGAACGTGTATAGATGCTATTTCAGATTTTGACATGACCCCCTCCTATTCCTTTTTTAAATTTCATATCGGCCCTAGGGCCGCCACATACCACTTTCAACCCGCATTTTAGGCAAGTTTGCAGTTACTTTCAGAATATGAGACATGAAAACTAAATAAATCATTGACATAAAAACTTATTACTCTTATGCTCTTAAACTTATCTAAAAGATTTTGCATGTGCATCCTAATCACACTAATGGTACTTAACTAACTGAAAGAGAATACTGTAGTAGTTTTACAAAGTTCACTTAAAACCTGGAACAACTAAATGTGACATTTCACTTATTACACAAACGTTGGTCTGGAGAATTTCATACTTTTAATGCAACGAAATCTAATGGCTTAAGGCGCGATTCCATTATGCAACTTACTTGTACGCAAGTTGCAACTTAAACAAACTTGCATACAATCTACAAGTTGCATGTAGATACAGTCGGACCAATTGAATCGTGAACCACTTCAAGTTTATTTTCTAAAGTCGTAATTCAAACTTGTTTACATTGACAACTGACCTTTAGGTATAGTTTTGACGCTTTCAAACAATTATTTTGCAAAATGGGTCATGATCCAATTGGTTTGACTGTACATCTCCATTACATCTCCACCTTGTATGCAATTTAAACACTTTGGAAAACATGTTTACAACCAAATGGCAATTTTAGGCAAATGTGTCGTCATACTTGCATGAAAGACTTGTCTAACGAAATGGCGCCTTTTACTGAAAGTGCACTATTGTTACGACTTCAGTTATTATGAAATAAAAGACCTTCTAACAAGCTCCCGACTAATAAAAACTGCACAATTTGTAGTTTATGGGCGAAAGGTGAGAAAAAGTTAGTTGCCATAATTTTTATGAGCTTTTCCTGTCACAGCTTAATTCAGTACCACCCCCTAACACGAAAAACTCGATATCGTTAACGTGATTGTATTATTTTGTATGAAAACTAGAGCAGCGCCTCTTGCGGTCGTATAAGGAACTAAAATTCAATAGATATTTGACAGCAGCACTCTGACAGCTTTTGACGGATAGTCTAAAGATTACAGTTTTCGAGCTACGGCTAATGTAGTGTAAAATATTGTTGAAGGCTTAGTAATTACCATACCTAGTATAAATAACTTAATGATGAAATTTTAGTTTTATTGTAAGTTTAATTATGGCTTATGTCAAACCATCTCTACACGTAATAAGCTCCCCTCCCACCGTCTGTTCATCAATTGACGGAGTAGTGGTTCAAGCAAGAGGAAGCGAATTTATAATATGTCATAATAACATAATATGTCAGCGTAACATAACGCTCTAAATAAGGAATAGCTTATTGAGCGAAAAAAGAAGTCAAATTGCGTTGCGGTCACTTTAAAATAACCACATCACATAAAAACGCTCTGGACGCGTTGTGGAAATCACAGAAAGACCACATAGCGAAGTTCGTGTTGTGTCTAACATGTAATACGATACGACCACAACGCATTGTAGAGAAAATATATTGAAGGAAATTTTGTTATTTCTGCATTTTCTTAATTGTCAAATATTAACAAGACGATAAAACAATCACGATGAAGGTATTACCCGTTCTGTTTAATTACATTGTCGCCCAAAGGAAAAGGATTTCATTTAAAAGATTCCTCGGATTCTTTAATCTAGGAGTTTACGCTCTTTTTGGAGGCGTTTAACGAATCGGATTATAATAAAACCTTAATGATGGCGTGATAAAGTAGAGTTTAATTAGCACTCTTATATAACGTTTAACAATACAAAGGTATTTACCTCATACTTCTTGGTTTGTAAGATTTATTATTAAATCATATAGCTTGATAGAGATATTATAAAAAATTTAGGAATGTTAGGAACAAGGCTATCTTCATTATTATTTTTTTATAAAAAATTTTTTTAATAATAAATTAATATCAGCTAAATCATCCAAGGCCAAGCTAAATGTGGCACGAACTATAAGGGTTTTCTGTTATTTGGAAAAGAAATAAAATTTCCATGGTCGAATGAGACTTGAAACATGCATCAATAGACAGTGTTGTAACGATGTCGTGGCAAATTACTCTACGTTATATGTTTATGCTTCGTGAACGGGTGCTGCCAGTGGGAATGGGTCTGCCCTTATCTGCTTGCTTTAAAATGTGTTTTCTTTTGTTTTTATTCATTTTATTAAGAATTACATTTGAAACATGTATGGCGCAACTTGCAGTATATAGTAGAATTGTCTTTTGTTTTTAACTAATATTAAAGCTTTAAGTAGAGTTCCTAAGTACTTAATTGAAAATTGTTCACCGCTATGATCATTAGTTCGCCTATACTTAACTGTATTTATCATAACCCATTGTGTAATTGTGATGGAAACTGACCTTAGTCATACCATGTTAAGGTCATTTTTCAATTTGACGACTCTGTATGAAATAAAACAGGGAGAAAAAAAACAACCCTTGGAGTTTCTTGCCGGTTCTTCTCCAAACAGCCTCCCGCTGTAGGGTTTGCGAACCGATTGCGTAGCTTCTATGACGTTCACAAGTATTGTAAATAACAATCTAAATTGAATAAACAAATTTGAATCTTGAATCTTGAATCTATGCATTTCATAGCCTCCTTTGTTTTTTTAAAAAACTATCTGTCAAATTTATATTTGCGGTTCTGAAAAATATTAATGAAATTTTGAAAATTTTTAAAATTTGAAAATGATTTAATTTTTTATTTTTTTTTTTAATTTTTAGATTTAAAATTGCTTCATCACTACATAGTATAAAACAAAGTCGCTTTCTCTGTCCCTATGTCCCTTTGTATGCTTAAATCTTTGAAACTACGCAACGGATTTTGATGCGTTTTTTTAAATAGATAGAGTGATTCAAGAGGAAGGTTTATATGTACTTTTTATCCCGATATTCCCACGGGAACGGGAACCACGCGGGTGAAACCGCGGGCGGCCGCTAGTTTTCTATATACTGTGAAATTTACATTTTACTGGCCACGGCTATAATGTGATAAGAGGAAGGTTTATATTATGTATGTATGTATGTAGATGTATATCTATGTAAGTACATTGATCTCGCTCATGCAAAGCCAGGGCGGATTGCTAGTTGTTCTCTACTGAAAGTCCTTTTGGAAAGGTTATGCGGCTCGACGCTAGTTCTTTCAGACTAGACGTCACAATCGCAATACCACTTCAACTTTGACTAACAGTCGAACCAATTGAACCATGCTGCTAATAATTTGTTTAAACCCGTCGAAACTGTAAAGGCCAGTGTCAATGTCAGAGATTTTTGTATTTTTTCTGTTTTCCATACTACCGTTTTCGCAATTTATTCAACGACTAATATTATGTAACTGTTCGGAAAAGATCGACGTTTCTGAACGCATCTCTAATGTCACGTCAAATTGACATTTAGCTGTCACTTGAAGTTGACAGCTCTCTCTTGATTGGAATTCTTGTAAAAAAGATGTCGGATTAATTTTGCTGAATTGTTAAAAAAACGCTCGCGTTGAATATGCCTGGCATATCGAGTTTGAATTGAATCCTGAATTATCCTGTCGATCCCGTGTTGTACGACCAAGATTTTGACGCCATCGTGACGATCGGGCCGGTCGCGGCGTTTTGAAATAAAGAGTGCCACCACACGCGTTGTTGTCGGGAAAATATATATTAATAAACAGGCCCCGCGTGTGTCGTTGTGTATTGTTGAAGCGCCCAGTGTCTTGGGACCGCTGTGTGCTATTTGTTGTGAGTAAGGTGACGAATTGGTAAGGTCTGCAGAAGAAGAAGGAACTACAGGGGGCGCGCGCCCTCTCTCCGCAGCCCAGGAGACTTTCGACACCACAGAACCGTATGTAAAATCACCTTACTTCACATTAAGTCGCTGTGTATCGCAGTTAAATTGTTCAGTTACATCCCGGCTGAAACCAAGTCTTGTCCGGAGTCTATACTCATGATAATCTTCCACTGCGCCATGCTGGTTCCGCGGTCTAGGCAGGGGTGTACTGAACATTGTTTGGTAGCAAGAGCGTGGTTTGAAGGCCTGAGAGGCCCACGCCAAAACTTTGTCTATTAATCAGTGCCGTTTTGATGACCATCTGGTCCGGACTGGATTAATTTGTACTTGTAAATGGTAATTAACTTGCATTTGAAAAGTAAAGGGCATTCCTTCTGTTATTGGTTCCATGTCTTGTAATTAATTGTCATGTATTGAAGTTCCAAAATGTAAACAGATGCCTTTCTTTGTTCATAATAATTATTATTTAGTTTTGTTAGCAAATTTGAGTTGTGAATATTGACAACTACTTAGTGAAACTTAAATGATTTGAGACATTGTTTACAAATTGAAACTTATTGAAACTTGTGCTTTGAAATAATTAAAATTTTCTTGTTGTATGTTGATATCCAAGTGAATTTCAATAGTCAGTGATTTGTTTGAACTGAATAACCTTTTGACTTATAAAGGCAAAGTTTGATTGTGTCTAAGTTATAACCTCTTGAGAGTTGGAGTTATAATTATGTACTTGAGTTTTGTTGTTTTCTGATAACCTCCAAATATTTAAGAGTTTGTGTCATTATAAATACTTTGTTGTTGTAATATTGGAATTTTGTGGTTATTAATAACCTCCAAATATTGGAGATTTTGTGTTATAGTGAATATTTTGAATTTGTTGTTTTTGTTGATAAATTTGTGACGTTACAATGACGGCCTCCTCTGCTAAAGCCAAAATACGTTCTGAGTTACGGTGGTTAGCTTCTGCGGTTGCATTGTTGGATCGACCGGATAGGACGGAGGCCTTGTTGAACAGATACGTAGATCTGCCCATACGTTTGGCTGTTGTTGATGAGCAGTATGCCTTATTTTTGGAAAAGACTGTTGAAGCCGATGTGGAAATGCGACAAGAAGTCGGTTTGGATGTGGACCAGTGTTATGATTTTGCGGACAGAATTACCCAGGTGGCTCGACCTTTGCAAGTGGCAAGAGAGAATGAACCGAGCCCGTCCCCGGTCACATCTAAGAGTATGCCCCCTCTCTTTGCTAGATTGGCCCCCTTAGATTTAAGGCGTTTTGCTGGTCGTCTACAGGACTGGGAGGGCTTTATTAATATTTTTGATAGTCTCGAACATGCCCGGGATGATTTGACCCAGGGCCAGAAGTTGGCTTAATTGTTATCCGTGTTGGAAGGGGAGGCCCTTGAATCGGTTCAACATTTGGCCCCCTCGGATGAAAACTACCCTATTGCTAGGGATTTGATTGCCCGTCGGTACCAGAACGTACGACGTCTGGCGGACAACCATGTTGCCGCCATTTTGAACTTACCCCGCGTTGCCAGCGTGATGCACTTGAGAGTGGCTTTGTTGAATCCGCTGTTGGTTGCCTACAACGCATTAAAAAACTTAAAACTCCCAGTGGAGCAGTGGTCGTTTTTGTTACTGCACATTGTCCTGGGAAAGTTGCCGGACTCTGTTAAGGTCCGTTTTGAGCAGCAGTATGGTGGGGATAGTGCGACTTATCTGCCACCCTTCTCGGACCTCTTGACGTTCCTGGAAGGAGAGAGTAGACTGGCAGATAATTCCTCTCTGGCCGGTCCTATGGGACCCGAACGACCTGTGCCACAGAGTAGATCCCCCACCGGACCCCCCCGTAGGGGGCGTATGGCCCCTAGCGCGCCCGGCCGCTATGCCGCCGTCCAGGAGACCGCCCGCTGCTTGTACTGTCGGGAACCGGGTCACAGCACGACCCGTTGTGATAAGTTCCTCGACCAGCGCGTCCAAGGCCGTCGAGCGATCGCGCGACAACGTACATGGTGCTCTTCGTGCTTGGGCCTGCACATGCAGCGCGAATGTACCCAAGCGCACCCATGCCGCTTTTGTAAGGGCAACCACCATCCCCTCCTCTGCATGAACAGCCCAGAGGGCGGCGGAGCGCCGCAGCGCGTCGCTGCAGGATCACCTCGTATGGGTGGGGGGCTCGGACCCCCCGCGGTGTTTGCATCCCGCAGCAGTTCTAGTGGCCACCAGAGTGGCCCCAGACGCTCTCCGCCACGTTTGGAGCCTCAAACGGGCGGGGGTCCCAGGGACCCCCCCATGGGAAACCGATCCCCAAGGATGGGGATGAGTTATGCGAGCGTTGCCGGAGGTCGTAGAGGCCCCCCGCGACGTTTTGAGCCTCGCACGGGCTGGGGTCCCACGGACCCCCCCCTGGGAAATCGGTCCCCAACTAGGGGGTTCGATTTTGCGAGCGTTGCGGGAGGTCGTAGAAGCCCCCCGCAACGTGTTGAGCCTCGCACAGCCGGGGGTCCCCGGGACCCCCCTTCTGAAAATCGGTCACCGTGCCCCCGCGACTATGGGGCGACGTACACGGTGGATGCTAGGCACCGATTCTCGCCGCCGCTCGCCGAATACCCGCGTTTGGAGCGGCGCCCGCCCCGTCTTCAAGGGGCCGGGAGATATATCCCGCCTGATACCGGGCGAATTGGAAGTAGGCAGTATGTGGGAGAATGGGACCCACTGGATCGCTATGAGCGACCCCCTTACCATGGGGGGACGTCTGGGGACCCCACATACTAGCAATCAACGTGTTTACGGTCGATTGTAGCCACCCCTCCAGAGACCGTTTTGTTGCCCACGGCCTCTGTGTTTGTCAGGGGATTGAATGGCGACCTTGTGGAAGTTCGCGCCTTGTTGGATTCCGGTGCTCAGGGGTGTGTTGTGTCATCTTGGTTAGTTAGGCGGTTGGGCCTCAAGGTGCACCCCCACACGGAAGGCGTGAGAGGTGTTGGCGATGTGAAAGTCCCCGGGTTGTTAGGGCATGTTGACTTCACATTTACATCACGTAATAAGTCCACGCCAGGCATTAAGACCTCGGCGATTGTGTTGGACACAGTTGTTGGCCGTCAACCTTCAGTTGACTTGGGACCGAGTATGTTGTCTTTGGTGTCTGATTCCCCACTCGCCGATCCAAATTTCTTCCGCCCAGGCCCGATTGATGCTCTCCTTGGAGCCGATGTCCTGGGGCGAGTTTTGTTGACGGGGAAGCGAGTTTTGCAGCCAGATGGCTTGGTAGCTCTGCAGACGACACTCGGTACAGTTGTGATGGGCCCTGCTCGCCGCGTTTTGGATTCCCTTGATGAGGATCGCGGTCTTGTTTTTAATGTGTCTCTCTCCGAAGTGGTGCAGAAGTTTTGGGAGGTTGAGGAACCTCCACCAGCCCCGCGGGTTGACCCAGTAGCGGATGAATGCGAGTTGTATTACCAGAATAACACTGGTCGCCTCCGCTCTGGTCGTTTGATCACCCGTCTCCCCTTTCGTGCCGGCCGACCTCCTCTGGGCGAATCCCGACCGCTAGCGGAACGTAGGCTAGTGGCGATGGAGCGTCGCATGAGCAAGGATCCGGTCTTCCGCCAGAAGTATGTTGAATTCATGCGGGAGTATGAGGAGTTAGGGCACATGTCCGTGAGCGATTTGGATTGGCGCTCCGTTGAGCACTTCTTTTTGCCGCACCACGCCGTTTTGAAATCCGGAAAGATTCGGGTGGTCTTTGACGGTTCGGCTCCCACCTCTACTGGAGCGTCCTTGAACCAGTGTCTGCATGTAGGTCCCAAGCTGCACACGGAGATCTCAGACATTTTGACCAACTTCCGGCGGCACCAAATTGTATTTATGACTGACATCCGGATGATGTTCCGACAAACGGTCATCCATCCAGAGGATAGGAGGTACCAATTGATTTTGTGGAGAGAGAGTCCTAGGGACCCCTTGTTGATTTATGAATTGAATACGAATACGTACGGTTTGGCTTCGAGCCCGTTTGTTGCGATTCGTTCTTTGTTGGAGTTGGCCGAGAAGGAGCGCTTGAGATACCCTCGCGCCTCCGCCATTTTGGCCAGTGACGTCTATGTGGATGACATTTGCACGGGCGCCTCATCTGTCTCAGAGGCGATTGTCCTGAGAGACGAACTCACCGCCCTTTTGAAGTCGGGAGGTTACGAGTTGAGGAAATGGATATCCAACTCGCCTGATGTACTGGTAGGTTTGCCCGAAGAGCACCAGCAGGACCCCCACCTATTCGAAAATGTTGATAATCCCCATGTGGTGACCGTCCTTGGCGTACAGTACAAACCGGTCTCTGACACGTTCACTTATTGTGTGGATTTACGACCACCGAAAGTCTGGACCAATCGTTTAGTATTGTCTACTGTCGCACGTACCTTTGACCCCAATGGGTGGATTTGCCCCGTGCTGTTTATGGCCAAGTGTTTCTTGCAACGGTTATGGGCTTCGGGTGTGTCGTGGGATGAACCCCTCTCGGACGACTTACTCCGAGATTGGTCGAGCTTCGTTTCATCCCTCCCCGAGATTAATGAAGTGCATTTGCCGAGGCTATTCCTCCCTTCTGAAAATTGTAAAGTTACTCTTCACGGCTTTTCCGATGCCTCCGAACGTGGATTTGCTGCGGCCGTGTACCTCCGCACCGTTACTGTTGACGGAGTTGTTGCTGTGCATCTGGTGATAGCGAAAAGCAAAGTCGCTCCCCTTCGGACTCGTCATACGATCCCGAGGTTGGAATTGTGTGGAGCTGCCCTCCTAATGCGTTTGTTGAACCACGTATGGCTCACATTAGGTCGATCTATTAAGATACAAGAGGTTTATGCTTGGACGGACAGTCAGGTCGTCCTTTGTTGGTTGAAGGCTCCGGCGCACACCTTGGACGTGTTTGTGGCCAATCGAGTGTCGCAGATTTGTAATTCCGACATCGAGTTGATTTGGAGACACGTGCCGGGAACCATGAATCCCGCGGATTGTGCGTCTCGGGGTTGTGTAGCCCCAACCCTAATTAACCACCCCCTCTGGTGGGGCCCACAGTGGTTGATGCGGCCTGAGTCGGAGTGGCCGCCCTCTCCAGCGTTGTCGAACGTAGCCGTTCCTGATATGCGGGCATGCGTCCTGGAGACTAACCCCGCCGGGGAAAAGGATTTGTTGTTGGATCGGTACAGCTCCTTACAGAAGCTGCTTGGTGTTACCGCTTGGATCAGACGTTTTGCGTACAATTGCAGAAACCCATGCGCGAGGCGTGATTCGTCGGTTCTCACTCCGGACGAGCGTAGGGACGCGCTCTTGTTTTGGGTCCGGAGAGTACAAGCTGATAGTTTTGAGTCCGAGATTGAAATTTTGCGTTTAGGCCGTCGCAAGTTGAAGGGCGCGGTATCGCGATTGAATCCCTTCCTGGACGAGAGTGGGCTTTTGCGAGTCGGCGGAAGACTTCGAAATGCGAACCTGCCGTATGGAGCTCGTCACCCCCTTTTGTTACCTAAAGCCGGACACTTGACTCAACTGATAATAACAGATCGCCATGTGAATGCACAACATGCTGGCTGTAATGCTTTGTTGGCCATTCTGCAGCGTGAATTTTGGATTTTGTCTGCTCGTCGAGCCATTCGCACTGTGGTTTTCCGTTGCCTGCCTTGTTATCGATTGAAGGCCGCGACCATGCAGCCCCAGATGGGTGATTTGCCTGCTGATCGCGTCACGGAATGTAGAGCTTTTGCCGGAGTCGCCACCGACTTCGCCGGTCCCTTTACTGTAAAGGCTTCGAGACTGCGTAATGCTAAAACCTATAAGGCGTACTTGTGCGTGTTTGTGTGTTTGTCCACCAAGGCTGTCCATTTGGAAATTGTCTCGGAATTGTCTACCGAAGCCTTTGTCGCCGCCTTGAGCAGATTTGTTTCCCGTAGAGGACTGCCGACATTGATACGTTCTGATTGTGGTACTAATTATAAGGGAACGTGTAATTATCTTAAGGAAGTAGTTAAGTTTTTTGTTGATAATAAAATAGACATTGGAACCACCCTCTCCCGGCGTGGGATAATCTGGAAGCTTAGCCCTCCAGCTTGTCCGACCTGGGGAGGAATTTTTGAAGCTTGTGTAAAGGCTGCCAAGACACACTTGCGTCGCGTGATTGGAGAAACTATTCTCACGTTTGAGGAACTTGATACGGTATTTTGTAAAATTGAGGCCGTCCTCAACTCGCCACCCTTGTGCCCGTTGTCTTCGGACCCGAATGACCTGGAAGCGTTGACCCCAGGTCATTTCTTGATCGGACAGCCCCTTTTGGCTTTGCCTGAATATCCGATTCAGGATGTAGGATCCCATCGTTTGTCGCGATACCAACTTTTGAAACAGATGTCCCAAAACTTCTGGGCACGTTGGTCGATGGAGTATTTGCATATCCTACAACAGCGCGTGAAGTGGACAGATAAAACCACCCCACCCCAGACTGGCGACCTCGTGTTGATTAAGGATGCTAACCTGCCGCCCCTATGTTGGCGAAGGGGGCGCATTGTTAAACTCTACCCCGGAACTGACGGAGTTCCTCGTTTTGCTGAGGTTTTGGTTCGAGATTCGGTTTTGAAGAGAGCAGTTAGTGGGCTCTCCCGATTACCCGTAGATTGACGTACCGTTCTTAACGGTCCGGGGCGGGGGGATGTTCGGAAAAGATCGACGTTTCTGAACGCATCTCTAATGTCACGTCAAATTGACATTTAGCTGTCACTTGAAGTTGACAGCTCTCTCTTGATTGGAATTCTTGTAAAAAAGATGTCGGATTAATTTTGCTGAATTGTTAAAAAAACGCTCGCGTTGAATATGCCTGGCATATCGAGTTTGAATTGAATCCTGAATTATCCTGTCGATCCCGTGTTGTACGACCAAGATTTTGACGCCATCGTGACGATCGGGCCGGTCGCGGCGTTTTGAAATAAAGAGTGCCACCACACGCGTTGTTGTCGGGAAAATATATATTAATAAACAGGCCCCGCGTGTGTCGTTGTGTATTGTTGAAGCGCCCAGTGTCTTGGGACCACTGTGTGCTATTTGTTGTGAGTAAGGTGACGAATTGGTAAGGTCTGCAGAAGAAGAAGGAACTACAGGGGGCGCGCGCCCTCTCTCCGCAGCCCAGGAGACTTTCGACACCACAGAACCGTATGTAAAATCACCTTACTTCACATTAAGTCGCTGTGTATCGCAGTTAAATTGTTCAGTTACATCCCGGCTGAAACCAAGTCTTGTCCGGAGTCTATACTCATGATAATCTTCCACTGCGCCATGCTGGTTCCGCGGTCTAGGCAGGGGTGTACTGAACAGTAACTTTACAAAATTTTACACACGTGTTTATGGACATTTTAATTACTAAATGACACATTCGTTAAGAGAGAAAAAAATATTTTCACTAAGCTACAACTAATAAAGTACGAAATTCTGGAAACAAAAATAGTCGTAACTTTCGGAATAAGTTTTTTCTATGTAAATAATCAAATATCGTTGTTATTAAATTATCAAAACTTGCTCAATGCGGTCTTAATGTAACGCAATATTAAAGACATTATATATTTCTAATATCATAAAAGTTGTTAAGTTATATGTACAAAAGAAAAAAAACGGAAATTTCATTCTTTAACCCCTATTATTTTCTTCTTCTTTTATTTTCAAATGATAGTATGAGCACATGAGCATAAAACGTGAAATAAAAAGTTTTTAATGAAACTATCAACGGTATTGGACGGCAAATTTTGTTCCGGAACTTTTCAATTCTCATAAAGACATTCTTTTGGAACGTGTGCGCTTTAGCTTTGTGAAAAAAAGAACAGAAAATATGAGGCATTCCTGTTGTCCTGTGCTGTATTTAAAGTTGTTCTGTTTTAAACTTTGTGAAGCTGTTAGTCGGAAATCAAATGGTAGTTTGCTTATTGAAATCTCTCGTATTATGGACAGTATAACTTTTGTATAGGAAATACTTAGTTTAAAATTAAATTAAAAACCTTTTAAAAACCCACTCGTAACTTAATCGATGGCTTTCAAATCTAATAATCTATTACTTATACAGGGTGTTAGGGGCACCGTTGTAAAAACTTTAAGCATGTCTTCAGGCCATCATGCTGAACAACGCACAGCATGATTTTTTGTCGGAAATAAAAAAAATATTTCGACTCTCCATACAAAATGTCCCGATTAGTTGCTAAATTTGTATGAAAAGCCTATTTTTTTTTCATTTCCGACAAAAAATTCTAGCTGTACGTTGTTCAGCATGATGGTCTGAAGCCATGGTAAAAGTTTTTTTTTTCATTTCCGACAAAAAATTCTAGCTGTACGTTGTTCAGCATGATGGTCTGAAGCCATGGCAAAAATTTTTGCAAAGGTACCCCTAACACCCTGTATTTATAAATCAATCGTTCAACTTTCAGAATGTCACTATAAAAAAAAGGCAACGCAACGTCAGCAAATTTATTTTCGTCGTTAAACTTCCCTCGTAGTTGTACAAGGTTTCTCGGTAGTCTATTTCGATATTCTTTATCGTATTAAAACACGTGGACAAGGCTAATTTTACAATGCGATCGGATGATCCAATTATAGACGCATTGTATCGATAAACGACTGACTGGAATAAGCGATTATTTGCCGTAAAGGCAGTGTGCCCTGATATGGTTATTATTTTTTCACTTTCTTCAGTGATCCTTCGTCCTTATGTTGTTTAAATATTACTTTATTTTTATCAGATAAAATACTTTACGAAAATACTTTTCATGAAATATTTACAATGGGGTACGACCGATTTGGCGCAGGGGTAGGATACCTGCCTTCTGCGTCGGTGGTCTCGGGTTCGATTCCCGAACAAGACAAATATTTGTGTGCATGAACATGTCTATTTGTCTTGGTCTGGGTGTTTTCTATGTATAATAAGTATGTATTTACAAACAAAAAGTATTTAAGTATATATTTATCAGTTATCAAGTTTTCCATGAAAACATGGGCTTAGATAATTGGTGTGATTGTAAGAAGTTATTTATTTATAAGAAGTTATTTATTACTTAGCCTTCATAATGTTATGTGAAGATAAGGCTGAATGTGGAAACGCAATACTCCGTCATGAATCCTCAACGCCTGAGGAACTGGCTATCTTATCCCTAACTGCTAAAACACAGCAATGCTATAAATTCAGACTTAGATAAGATGGTGGTAGCTAGCCAGGAGGACTGAACAAGTCTTACCACCAACGAAAGCCTGCCTGAGTTGGATCCGCTTAAAAAAAATTTTGGCTTGGTTTTCAGATTTGTGAACAAAATAAAAGAAGGTTTACCTATTTAGAGGATTACCACTCAACATTTAGGCTACCTTACCTAGAAAAAGTACATTGATATGATCTCTATAATTAAATCATTGGACTGTATTAATCTGCTATTAATCAACCGTAATATATTAAATGGAATCATATCTGTGCGATTAATATTAAACATTGTAATGAGCGAACGATATCATCTTTGAATCTGTTAATACCCAATTGATGATTATTATTTTTAGCAACACGTATAAATAGTATTTATTGGATTAAATATATATGTACATATAACGCCAAGAATATCGTTATTGAGAAATACGTATATAATATTGGACATCACACTAGAATAATAATTGACTTTTATTCTTTAGTGTCAGACTAAAACTTACTCTAGCTCATCTAATTAATACCAATAATGTAGACCTGCTCATTGGCCGATCTGTTTGAGGACTGTATTTTTATTGTATTCTAGAAATTTGATAATCTCTTTTAGAGTATGTGTAGTGTATCACACAGCAAAGTATTTATTCAGTATGTTTCGTTTACACGACGACATTTAACGTATCGTCTTTTTCACAAACGTGTTCTTTGACGGCGTTAATGCATTTCAAATGCACGTGTTCACACGACCACAGCACGAATAGTGAAAAATTAAGAGTGTCGTGTCTTTTGATGAATCGTGAATGACGGCTGCCGTGTGAACGAGCCGTATTCTAGTACCTCCAGCTATCTGCCTACACACCTAAGATTAATCAGATCAGTCAACCCATTAATCAATTGCCCTGTGAGGTACAGAACAGATGCATCTTAGGTGCAAACCGCATTACTAATCACGATTTGATATCGTCAAGCTGATTATCTCCTTTGATCAAAGCAGAATATGTTCTCAAGTTGCAGATACAAGAGGATAATACACCACACTGCAGGGTTGCGATTCTGTAAGGACTAGCGGCCGCCTGCAGTTTCACTCGCTCGGTTCCCGTTCTCGTGGGAATATAAGGATAAAAGTATTCGATATGTTATTCCAGCCTATCTATGTCTGTTGCAAATTTCATCCATATCCGTTCAGTAGTTTTTGCGTGAAAGAGTAACAAACATCCATACATTCCTACTCACAAACTTTCGCGTTTTGTATAACTTCACCTTCACTTCGCTTTCGAACACGAATCCTTTTTGTAAAATTCAAAACAAACAAGTGGAAGTCAAGCGAAAAAGAACAGTGAAGTCATGTGCGAATCGGTGATCGAATTTAAGATAATTTTCCTGATATTTTATTTATTTATTTAAAATGTTTTTCGAAATAGCTACCTACTTACACAAATCAAATTTTTATTTTGAATTATTTATTTATACCAATATTATAAAGAGGAAAGATTTTATTGTTTGTTTGTTTGTTTGCATCGAATAGGCTTCGAAACTACTGGACCGATTTCGAAAATTCTTTGACCATTAGAAAGCTACATTTTTCCCGAGTGACAAAGGCTATATTTTATCTCGATATTCCTCACGGGAACGGGTACCATGCGGGTAAAAACGCGAGGACCCGCTAGTCTAAAATATTTTCAAAGTTATAGGACATCAAATCTTCATTTCAACAACAGTGAAATACATTGACCTACAGACACAGAAATATACACCGTGAAATTTTACTGTTTGATTTCCTGAAAATGGCTTGAAGAACTTATCAATACAAACAACTTATACTATGGGAACAACTCTGAGAACACGAAAAAATCAGCTGTTCCATACTAATTTTCAAATCATAAACCCTCCGGCTACCATTGTTTATTTTAAACTGAACGTATTTCTGATTGACTTTATTTTATGTTGAAATATGGTAATTGATTAATTTTCAATGCACGTAGAGCATGCTTGCTTATGTTCAATATTCCGTTGAAATTCAATCAGAAATGAAAAAAAAATGCCAAGCAATCGTATATTGACAAAAGCGTACGAAGGAAATCAAATGAAGCATCTTAAAATGTAAATGTCTTATTAATTTTACTCGTGTTCTTTAGCTTTTTGAATCGTCAATTTTTTACCGTAAAAGCAGCAAACAAAAACTCATTTACCAAAAACACGTAAAAATGAAAAATAAATTAAAACATTCAATTCAGAGGACGAAAGTGCGGTACTTTTTCTAATTAATCTTGGAACTAACTGGGTGCCTACCATCAACTTTAAGTCGTGGGCCACACTGGAGCGACCGCGGGGAGCGGAGGCGACCTGCGGATCCGCAGGACGCGCGAACACGTACTATTCTCTCCGCCGGTCGCGGCGACCGCCGGACGCGCCAGTGTGGCCCCTCCCGTCCGTCTCAATATCTTTGTTTTTCCCGCTCAACGAGGACGCAAGACGCGCCGCTCCAGTGTGGCCCACGACTAAGACAGGCGGTTCAAAACTAGCTGACCTGATTGAAGTCGGTGCCAAGCCATTGTAGGCATTTGATAGGTTACAATTCAAACCACTCTCCGCGCATGAGATATTGTGTATTATTGTTTCACAACTTTTTTGTTCTTGTTACTTTCGGCTTGGACTTGTTCCACGTCCGCCTGGCTAGCTACCACAATCTTATCTAAGTCTGACGCCATAAGAATGAAGTTTTCAGCATTATTGTGTTTCAGATAGCCAGTTCCACAGTGATTGCGGATTCCGAGACTAGTGCGGTCCACCTTCAGCCTTATCACCACTAAGCATCAGGGTGTGGTGAAGGCTAAGAGCGGGCGCACAGGGCCACTAGTTGCGGTTACTAAACGCGACCACAAGCTGCTGACGAGTTTTTTCATACATTTTGTATAGCATCGACGCAAATTGAGAGTTCGAGTGGCCGCGTTCGAGCCACAAAAAAATGTACTTCCTTAAGTATGAAACAACTCGATCGCAGCGGCTCAATATGCGGGCGCTCTAAGTGTTAACCCGTTGTGGATAAAAAAATGATTGTTTTCATGCTATGGGTACCGTAGGGCAGGCGTACCGGTTTTGGCCACTTTATGCTTTAAAAGTTTTCTTAACAACTTTTAGTCGTTTTTGATAAAGGCAATTAAAATAAGGTATTTTAAGGTAATAATAACAATCGTTAGAATTTCTTATGTCATAAGATTTTTTTTCAATAAATTCCATTTTCTGTTTGAAAAAATGTTTTGTATGAAAATTTTAAGAAATTTGTTTTGGATGAAATACTTTATAAACCTTTGTTTTTTACAATTAAATTGTTGTTTTACAATTGACTGGTTTCTAGCGCATTAGAATATATTGATTTACCTGGGTTTGGTTTTGATTTTTCGCAATACTTACAAAAGTTTAACTATCAGTAATTGGCCAAAACCGGTACATTTGGCAACTCTCACACATTGTGTGTAATATAAAAAAAACTAATCTACTTTCATAAATTTGAAAAATGTACCTTTAAAGGTAGATAAATTATCTATAATTTAAGATATAATTTGTGTCTTAAATAGGTACCTAAGACCATTTAGTACTTAGTGCTTAAAAGTCAAAAAATCCTTATTGGCCACACACAAAGGGCACCTCTGCCCTACCCGACATATCACACAAAATACAAATAACTTGTCTGCACGACTAGCCTCGGATACTGTGTGACACGCTCACACAGTATTCGATACTGATAGGCCGTTTGTGCACTACCACTGAATTTTACCGATCCGGAAAAAAACGGATGCTTGTATTTAATTAATTACTAATATAAATCATTAATTATTAAAATACAAGCATCCGTTTTTTTCCGGATCGGTAAAATTCAGTGGTAGTGCACAAACGCCCATACTGTGTGACACGCTCACACAGTATCCGACGCTAAGTAGACGCTGTAAGTTTCGTATAGCAACAACTTTTTTATTCAATCAAAAAGTATGATCACTTTTACGCCTACGCCACACTAATTATTACGTATTCCCTCTGAGTATTCCGTGTCGATTTAGGGCGGCACCCTTAACCTTATATTTGCGAGTTTTTAATAATTGTCTTTCATTATATTTCTGTGGGGAATAACGCACATGAACCTGAACTCCTATTATGACATAGTAGGTACTTTGTACTTACTTAGTAATATTAAATTATTTTATTGCCTACCAATGGTAACTTCAAACATTAGTTGATTGGTGATCGATGAATTATATTTATTATCATGTCAATGTAGTCTACAACAAATGTATTTTTAAAGAAACTACAAAAGTACGCAGTATTTTTATCTAGAACGAGGTAGCCCTTGATGTTTAGTGAATATAAATGAAATTGGAAGCTCGCTACTCCCAGAATCCTCCTCCGAATGGAATAGGAACAATTTTTACTTTTTTGCATTCACAGTGCAATTTTTATTATTGAAATTATAAACGACTCCGTAGCTCAGTGGTTAGAGCATTCACCCGGACAGTAAAAGGTTCGGTCCCATCGGAGCTAGTAAATTTTTAATGCTACAAACTTGGATAAGATGGTTGTAGCTGGCCAGGGCCCCGATCGCAGTAATCCTATGACGCATTAGTCAGGTGTACGTGCAGTTGACGTGCAAAACCGTTTTTGATAACGCGCGGCGTGCGACAACGTTTTCTGTTCCGGTGATAATCTTTGGAACTAAAACAGTTTTCATACGACAGTCTTTTTCGACCTGTGCTCTCTGTATGCCTATAAAGCAGTGTGCATAAGTCGCGTTTTGCCTATATGTCATTTCCAATAAGCGTTTGGTCTATATCTCACATTGTCCATTTCGCGATACGACTATGTCGCTATTGGCCTAGCTAATTTCGTATTGCAAGTGGCTCCGCTGTCACGGATGTCACCGGAACAGACATGATTGTGGGACTATAGGTTTGCGTGACGTGTGCGTCGTTATGTCCTTACGGCAATACGAAGTCAAACGTCAAGGATCAAGACGTTTCATAGAATTACGGCGATCGGCCTGCAGGTTGGCCTTAGAACACGTCCTACCCTACCACCAACCAAACTATTTTTACGATCCTGAAGGCTGAACTTCGTCCCTCTCACTCCGCAGTTGTGACAGAATCGAGTGAAAGGGACTGGGCTAACCGAAGTTTCGGTTTTGCGTTAGGCTCGTTACGAATTAGATACGAAAATTAAAATTAATCATGAATTAACCACATTATTTTTAATACAAACTATCAATTAAACCTTTATTTAAACTTGAGAAAACTGTACAAATATTTACTAGTGAAAATATATGTCAACTACTTTTTTTTATCACAATTTCAACTGTTTATCTGTTGTAACGTTTCTAATTAAGCCTAAGCTGAACCAATTTATTATGATGCAAAGATAAGTTAGATGAGACCTTGGGATTAGTCGTTGGTACAGGCAGTTGATTACAGAAAATCCCACGGGAATACAAAATTTGTCCAGTCTCGGGCAAAACGTGGTAATTTTATAGCATAAGTGGGCAATAAATGCTTATTATTTATGTGATTATTTATTTAAAGTTAATTATGTTAAATATTGTATTAAGCCCCTTTTAGATCTTAATCGTTAGTCATCATTAACTGAATCACTAATAAATGAATTAATAAACTTTTTAACAGTCGGTTTGACAAATACTTTGCTTATTAATTCATTTTGTTGCATGCTTAGATTGTCATTATTTGTCTATAAAAACAAAAAGGAAACGAAACTTGACTTATTGCTACCCTTGCTATCGGTGAATGACGAAAATGACTTTAAGTCACGTGGTCTACGAATTCAAGTTGCTCAAGAATTCAAGATATGCCATAAACGTAAAGCCGAGTCTTCACCCAACACTTTTGTGTTATCAACATAACAATTTTTGTTTACCAACAAATCTTGAAGACCCCACCCTCTCCATCATCTGGGTTCTAGTGGACACTGGCTTAGAGAAAATTCTCTACGCTTGTGTCTACCGTTCGCACAGCGGAGACGCCGAGACAACCAGGCTTACCAACCTCATCATTGAGAAAGCTGATGTTGCCCTACAGCGGTACCCATCCGCTCAACTAGTGGTTCTGGGAGATTTTAATGCCCACCACGAGGACTGGCTGTTCCCATTTGTGAAAACCGACCACGCTGGTCGTGAAACACGTAAGCTGGCCTTGACGCTAGATCTCACCCAGCTGGTCCAGGAAGCCACTAGAATACCGGACATCGACGGGCACACACCCAATTGTTTGGACCTTCTGTTGACAACAGACCCGGACCGTTACTCCGTATCGGTTTCGCCACCACTTGGTAGTTCCGACCATTGTGTGGTGGAGTCGGTGTCGGTGTATTTTCCGCCCGATCCAAGCCTTAAAGGCTCCCGGCGAATATGGCGTTACAAGTCAGCAGATTGGGAAGAGATGCGTTGTTTTTTTGCGTCTTATCCATGGCGGCATGTTTGCTTTTCTTCTAGCGATCCCTCAGCTTGCGCGGATGCTGTGGCCGATGTGCTTCGTCAGGGTATGGAGTATTTTATTCCATTCTCTGACGTGCCCCTCTCTAGCAAAGCTCACCCCTGGTACAATGCCAAATGCAGAGTTGCCGTTGCATCGAAACGTGAGGCATACCTTGCCTGGGTTGAAGCTCGATCCCGTAAAGCTGGAAATATACGCGAATTGAAGAAAGCCTTTAACAAGGCCGCCAAGTCCTGCAAAAAGGTTATCAAAAGAGCTCGCTTCGACCATATAAGCCGAATAGGGAATAAACTTGCTTCGTTCCCATCAGGGAGTAAAGCGTTTTGGTCCCTGGCTAAATCTGTCGAGGTCAACTTTTGCCGTTCCTCAATGCCTCCTCTACTGAAGCCAGACGGATCTCTGGCGCATAGCGCCAAGGAAAAGGCAGATTTATTTGCCAATTTATTTGCCGAGTGTTCGCGTTTAGATCCTGGCAATGCTGTACCATCGGCTTTACCAAGTTCTGTGACTTTAATGTCGGAAGTCCGCATCAGACAGACCGAGGTAAGAAAAGCGTTGCGCGATCTGGACGTGAACAAAGCCAGTGGTCCGGATGGTATACCAGCTATAGTTCTTAGGACTTGCGCGCCTGAGTTAGCTCCGGTATTAACACGCCTATACCGCCTATCTATGGCAAAGGGACTAGTACCAAAGTCATGGAAGCTGGCCAACGTGCAACCCGTGCCTAAAAAGGGTAGTCGTGCCGACCCTGCCAACTACAGGCCCATCTCAGTAACATCCATTCTCTGTAAGATAATGGAACGTGTACTGAACCATAGTCTCCTGTCGTATCTAGAAGCAAACGACCTTCTCAGTGACCGTCAATACGGGTTTCGCCGAAACCGGTCCACTGGAGATCTTCTAGCATACGCCACTTACATATGGAGCGAAGCCATCGAGAAGTACGGAGAAGCACTCGCCGTCTCTCTCGATATCTCGAAGGCTTTTGACAGGGTGTGGCACGATGGCCTTATTGGTAAGCTTTCAGCATACGGACTTCCCACCGGTTTTTGTGTCTGGATATCGGACTTCCTGAGGGATCGGTCGATTCAAGTTGTCATTGACGGCTGCTCGTCCGACCAGTTGGCTATCAATGCCGGAGTCCCTCAGGGTTCGGTTCTCTCTGCAACGCTGTTCCTGCTGCATATTAATGACCTGCTTATACCCGGTATTTTGGGGTACGCAGATGACAGCACCGTTGTAGAGAGCTACATATCTGATGCTCAAGCTGGTGCAGAACAGGTCCAGTGTCTTAGGGAGGCGATGGTTAGTCGCATGAACCTATCACTGCAGGCAGTCTCCGATTGGGGCGATGCCAATCTAGTCAGGTTCAATCCATCTAAGACCCAGGCGTGTCTGTTCTCTGCCAAAAGGAGTAATTTTGACCTGTCTCCTACTTTCCGAGGTGTATCCGTGCCGATTACTGAACATCTAGAGCTTCTCGGCATGTCTTTGACTCCATCTCTCAATTTTGGCTCTTTCATTGAGAGTAAAGCTCAATTAGCGTCTAAAAAGCTTGGCGTTCTGGCAAAGGTGAGAAGGTACTTCACGCCGGAACTGCTGCTCAATCTTTATCAAGCGCAAATTCGTTCATGTATGGAGTACTGTTCTCATCTCTGGGATGGCTCTGCCAAATACCAGCTCCAGACACTAGAAGCTATTGAGCGGAGGGCCAGAAAGCTCATTGGCAATGACTATCTCTTCGATAAAAAGCTCAAAAGCCTCGAGCATAGACGCAAAGTTGCAAGCTTATCGGTTTTTTATCGGATACATTTCGGCGAGTGTGCAGTGGAATTGCACAACCTAATTCCACCATCTCCCTTCTTCCAACGGACAACCAGACGTACGAATCAGCGCCACCGTTTTATAGTGGATATTCCTGGGACACGGACTAAGCGTTTTGCTTCTAATTTTATTATCCGTACCGCTAAGGAATGGAACTCCTTGCCTGAGTCTGTATTTCCCGATAGGTACAATCTGGGGGTCTTCAAGTCGCGAGTGAACCGGTACCTTCTAGGCAAGCGCGATTCATCGTAGATCGCATCAACGCTTAACATCAGGCGTGATAGCGGACAAGCGCTTGCCTATCAACCAATAAAAAAAAAAAAAAAAAAAAAAAAATGCTGTTTATTTCATTTTCTGAAAAAGAAATACGGTCACTTCAAAAGCGTTTGGATTTTGTCTAGGCCCTCAGCTGTACAATTTGTATTTCTTGTGTCATCCGATACCCCGCCATATCGCGGTAAACAAGTTACGCTCGAACTACAACTTTCTAAAAGTTCGCGGCAAAGTAACTGTTTCAAAACTGTAACGCAGAGGAAAACCATTTCGAACTTATAAAAGCAGTGGAATACATTTCAAAGTGAAAAATTATTAATACTTAGTTCTGATGTTACATTTGAACGGAAACCTATTAAAGTTTCTGAGACTTAATACGGTTTAGTTGTAATAAATTGCTCTAGGTGAGCAATTTATTTTCAAGATCTTGAGCATTTTAATCTTACTGAGCGGTTGTATGATCCAGATGTCATTTAGAAAATGTATTACTAGAAGTATACGTTTTCGAAAAGGAAAGTTGAGTTGTTCTGAAAGTTATTAGGAAAGATGTAATAGTCTCTCTCAACACAATGTAAACAATATTTTAGTATTAGGCATTGCAGCGCGTATTATTGACAGTTACAGTAGGTACCTACACGTTTAGAACATAGGTAACTAATTTAAGAATTTGATTGATTTGGTTACAAAAAATGCGCATTGTTTGAGATTTTCACACACTTTTAAATTTGTATTTGTGTTTTTAGTTTGGGTTTTTAGAATTTTTTCACATTTCCATTTTTACGTTTTGATGACGTTTTAGCCCGTCACGGCACGTCACGGGACGAATGTGATATTCCACATTGGTATTTTTTAATTCTAGCTTAAAATATAGTTCCCGCAAAAGTATTTAGAGACAAGTTTGCCCCGGGTTTGATTCCAAATGACTTTTTTTGTCTGTTACCTTTTCACGATTAAACCTCGGAACCAATTATGATAAATTTTGCCATAGAATTGAATAAGTTGTCGCGAAAATAAAGAAGAGAAATGGCTATTTACCTAGGTATTTGAAAACCACGGGACTTAGTCAAAGAGAAGTAACTACATAGTATAAAACAAAGTCGCTTTCTCTGTCCCTATGTCCCTTTGTATGCTTAAATCTTTGAAACTACGCAACGGATTTTGATGCATTTTTTTTAATAGATAGAGTGATTCAAGAGAAAGGTTTATATGTACTTTTTATCCCGATATTCCCACGGGAACGGGAACCACGCGGGTGAAACCGCGGGCGGCCGCTTGTATTAAATAAAGTACTTATGGTTTTTATATACCTAGGTATATACATTTACGTCAGATGATTTTTAAATCCTTCGATCAAAAATACCAGTAGACAACCCGTCACAAAACACAAAACTCAGGAAAAACGAATCGTGAATAACGGATCCGTGTAAATGCATCGTTAACGTCTTTAACGGTACCTTTCAACAATAAGTACGTTTATTTATTTCTTGAATTCATGAGGTGTTTTAGCCCACCAGTTAAGTTTCGTATTTCGTAATTAATCGTTCAGGTAAATTGCGGAAACGACCACAGAATATTAATTACCAGTTAACATCGGTATTCCTTTGAGTAATTAAGTTGTGTTTCAACCTTTGCCCGCGGGGTATTAATTCGATAGAAAGTTTGTACAAACATACTAGCTCCGGCCCGCAGCTTCTGCGGTCACTTTGAAAATACTGGCACAACTATTTGTAATTGGGTGTAATGGCAGAACTATTTTTATACACTTTTAACTTATGCTTTCATGTGGTATACATCTATATGTATGTACTATGTTTAAACTTGTTTTAAATAATTAAAGTGTTATAAACACAGAATTTAACGCAGATGTTTAAAAAATCGCATGATCTTCAGAAGAAAAGTACCTAGTCTACAATTTCATGTTTAACTAAAAATGCTTCCTAGAAATAAATAATATAAGTAATTGCTGTTAAAAATGCTGTGCCCTTGCAGTAAGTATCATATTTGTGTTCATTTATAGGTATTGTTAAAATTCTTGTAACAACATAATGCCATAAATAACTTTTCAACACACTTGCTCATAAAGTGAGCCTTATTACATCGATCTTAGGGCCATAAACCGAACTATAACCCACGCGTGCATAATAATATTACAGTACTAGTTGCGTAATAGAATTATCCCTACAAAGTTAAGTAAGTACCTAACTGCAAATTATATGCGAGTAAACAGAGACTTTTCAATTTAACCGGGTAATACAGTATCCCTACAAAGTTAAGTTAGTACCTAACTGCAAGTTATATGCGAGTCAACAGAGCATTCTCAATTTCAGCGGGTAATAGATACAGTTCTTTTTTTGTAACAACAAAGAGGTTTTATACGGCTGAAAATCCATTTACGTTTTTAGAATAAATAAATGTGTCCTTAATTAAGACAAAAAACATAATTAAGTATATTATTATCAAATTATTTATAGTTCACAATAATTTGTTATAAAACATTTGCATTTTGTCACTATTAATATACTTAATTATTTTGAAGTAGGCTGTATGGCTGTATGTAATAAATCACCTCACATTTGGCGCGTGCAAAAAAAAAACTTGCGCGCTTTTTCCCTAGTACAATACAATATTTGTATGCAATAAATGTTTGTTTTTCCTCGCAAGTGTGTTGAAAATGTGCGTATGAAACTCGTGAGCAACTTACTCACTAGACACTCGGCTGATTTACGCCCTCGCCTCGTGTATAATGAGCAACCTAAGCTCACTTGTATCATAATATACTATTTCAACACACTTGCTCATAAAGTGAGCCTTATTACATCGATCTTAGGGCCATAAACCGAACTATAACACACGCGTGCATAATAATATTACAGTACTAGTTGCGTTATAGAATTATCCCTACAAAGTTAAGTAAGTACCTAACTGCAAATTATATGCGAGTAAACCGAGACTTTTCAATTTAACGGGTAATACAGTACTCCTACAAAGTTAAGTTAGTACCTAACTGCAAGTTATATGCGAGTCAACAGAGCATTTTCGATTTCACCGGGTAATAGATACAGTTCTTTTTTTGTAACAACAAAGAGGTTTTATACGGCTGAAAATCCATTTACGTTTTTAGAATAAATAAATGTGTCCCTAATTAAGACAAAAAACATAATTAAGTATATTATTACCAAATTATTTATAATTCACAATAATCCTACTAATATTATAAATGTGAAAGTTTAGATGTTTGGATGTTTAGATGTTTGGATGTTTGTTACTCAATCACGCTAAAACGGCTCAACGGATTTGGCTGAAATTTGGGACACAGATACTTTATAGCCTGGAGAGGAACATAGGCTACTTTTCATCCCGGACAACATCAAATTCCCGTGGGAGAACGTCGTGTAGTCCACGCGGGCGAAGCCGCTGGCGGAAAGCTAGTTTGTTATAAAACATTTGCATTTTATCACTAGTATTATAATTATTTTGATGTAGGCTGTATGGCTGTATGTAATCAATCACCTTACATTTGGCGTGTGTAAAAAAAAAAACTTGCGCGCTTTTTCCCTTAGCTAATATTAAGTTATTATAATTATGTTACGTATTCAATAAATGTTTGTTTTTACTCGCAAGTGTGTTGAAAAAGTGCGTATGAAACACGTGAGCAACTTACTCACTAGACACTCGGCTGATTTACGCCCTCGCCTACGGCTCGGGCTGCAACCCACAGCCTCGTGTATAATGAGCAACCTTAGCACACTTGTATCATATTATACTAATGAACTTTTTCAAATGAATTTATAACTAAACTTAAACGAATGAGTCTCATTAATATTATATAAATAAACTGAACATATAATACATTATCTTGAAAGCTAATAATAAAAACGAATGAAAACAGAATGAAAATAAATTGATAATAACATATTCTGATCCAAAGTACATTCATTCATTTCTTCTTCAACAAATCAATCATGCAAGATACTTGTAAAAACTAAATAAAATCCGCCCCTTAACCGTTACAGTATCGTTCGACGAAAGTTAAGGAATTTAATGCAATAAGGCGAAAGGGTTACCATAAAATGGGGTTATTACGGGATGTTTCACCAAATCTTATTGGATTCCCGCTATCCGTCCACTGTTGAAGATTTCAACGAAGAATTTGTGGATTGACCGTAGAAATTCAATCGATTTACGAAAATCCGTGGGAGGTAAAGAAAATGACGTTGTGAACGAAATTTCTTTAAGTTAAGCATCATAAGGAAATTTATCCTCTTTTTAAACCCTTTTTTATCCACAACAGCGTAGCTATTACCCTTCATCACACTGATGTAAAGTGTAGATAAGGCTGGAGATAGTAACTATTTAGTAATTTGTGGCTGAAGTAAGAAGCGCAATAAGTACTACTGGAATTCTCGACCACTGGAGAACTGGCTATTCTATCTGTACCTAACTGTTGAAACACAACAATGATGAAAACGTCGTTGTTATGTCATCAGACTTAGATAAGGTGGTGGTAGCTAGCCAGGCGTACTTAGGACAAATTCTACCACCAAACTTCAGAATAGATTACTCTACTTTCTACCATTACTTAGCATAAGTAGGGCAGGAGCCGCAGGAGACCCCTTTGTGGCAACTTTAAGGAATTTTTCACTTTTTAGCACAGTACTTAATGGTCTTAGGTATTTAAGACACCAATTATATCTTAAATTATAGAGAACTAGCTTTTCGCAGGCTGCTTCGCCAGCGTGGACTACACGACGTTATCCCACGGGAATGTGATATTTTTCCGGGATGAAAAGTAGCATATGTTCCTCTCCAGGCCGCAAAGTATCTGTGTACCAAACTTCAGCCAAATCCGTTGAGCTGTTTTGACGTGATTGAGTAACAACATCTAAACTTTCACATTTATAATATTAGTAGGATAGGATATATCTACCTTAAGCGTACATTTTTCAAATTTAAAAAAAAATCATTTAGTTTTTTTGTATCTAGCACAAAATGTGTGAGAGGTGCCAAATGCCCGGGTTTTAGCCACTTATTGATAGCCAAACTTTTGTAAGTATAGCGTGGTATAGCTGAAAAATCAAATTCAAACCCAGGTTAAGTAAATATATTCTAATGTGCTAGAAAACAATCAATTTTAAAACAACAATTTAATCGTAAAAAAACAAAGGTTTATATACGATTAAATCCAATTTATATTAAATTTCATCCATATCAAATTTCATAATCATACAAAAAAAATTAAAACAGAAAAATGGCGTTTATTGAAAAATTTAAGATTATTATTATTACCTTATTTTAATTGCCTTTGGCAAAAATGACGAAAAGTTATTAAGTAAACTTTAAGAGCAAAAAGTGGCCAAAACCGGGGCTTCTGCCCTGCCTATTATATTTATTAAAGTGCTTACATCTACAATGAAACTGACCATAACCACAGTCATATAACAACCACCAGCTTAAAGTTGTTTCGTAAACAATAATATTTGTATTTCCTAAGTAGGTATATCCCGAATAAACCACAATAAAGGGTGGAGGTTTAAGGGATCGAAACGAACGGGTGTTATAGTCACGGGATTAGCCTGTTACGGAATAGGGAAGACTTAAGCTTGTTGTACAGTCAGCGTCAAATTGATTTAAGCGTCTAGACTAGTCAAAAAGGTCTGAAAAACATAAAACCAATTTGATCTAGGCAGTTCAAATCATCATATTGTTGTAAGCGCGCAAGGTGCTCAAAACATCTAGGCACTCATTGTTTCATATTTATATGAGCGGTCAGTGTTCAAAATCATCTAAGCAAACAAAGCTCTCAAAATATCTGTGCCCTATGGTGTTGTACATTATGCACAGATGTTTTGATAGCTTTGTTTGCTTAGATAAATTTGAACACTCTGACTGCTTATATAAATATGAAACAATGAGTGCCTAGATATTTTGAACACCTTGCGCGATTACAACAATATGATGATTCGAACTGCTTAGATCAAATTGCGTTTATGTTTTTCAGATCTTTTTGACTACTCTAGACGCTTATATCAATTTGACGCTGACTGTACACATTCGACCAATGTTTAGTGATGTTCCACTATTACACTCGTTTGCTGGAAAAACGTCTTCTTGCTTTATTTTCATACAAACAAACATGCTCACTTCACAGTCTCTATTGCAGTTCATCTATTTCCTATTTCTCTAGACTATCGACTACCACCACTACACGACTCAAAACCTGAAATTGAAACAAACACTTCTCCATTTCCCCACAACGGAAAAACATCGACCTTTGTTCTCGTTTCACACATTGTTATGTGGAATTCAAGTTATGCTTTACATTTTGAAAGTTTGGGAATGTGAAAAGATTTCTAAAGTTGTTTAAAATGCCTAACTGAAATCCATACTAATATTATAAATGTGTTTGTCTGTCTTCAAACGTCAGCAAAATGGAACAACGGATCGACGTGATTTTTGGTATGGAAGTAGTTTTGAGCTGAAGAATGACAATGGGCGTTTGTGCACTACACTGACTTTTACCGATCCGGAAAAAACCGGATGCTTGTATTTTAATAATTTAATCATTTATAATAGTAATAATTTATTTATTTTGTGTAGTTTCAATGTTTCGAACCCTAAACTACACGAAATAAATAAATTCTATCATTTATAATAATTAATTATTAAAATACAAGCATCCGTTTTTTTCCGGATCGGTAAAATTCAGTGTAGTGCACAAACGCCCATAGGCAATTTTTTATACCGGAAAAACATCACATTGCCGCAGGATAACATCGGTCGTGTAGTGCACGCGGGCGAAGCCGCGGGCGGAAGTCGAGTAGGTATAAACATATTATTTTATCCAAAACATTTGTTGACAGACAGGACGGAATCATCATCGCTACAACTTTGTTTCGCTTCATATAGGCAAAATACAGGGTGTTAGGGGCACCGTTGCAAAAACTTTAACCATGGCTTCAGACCATCATGCTGAACAACGTACAGCAAGAATTTTTGTCGGAAATGAAAAAAATATTTCGACTCTCCATACAAAATGTTCGGATTAGTTGCTAAAGTATGAAAAGCCGTTTTTTTTTTGGTGATGATGATGGTCTGAAGCCATGGTTAAAGTTTTTGCAACGGTGCCGCTAACACCCTGTATAATTTAAATTTATTTTTTATTCTTAAGGTATGGGAAAATCCAGCGTTGGGGTCACTATATGATTCAAAAGTCATCATCGTCACAAAAAATGTTTCACTGCTGGAGCGCACTCTAGATTTCAACGAAATTGAAATGGATAATCTGTGATTTTTTATGCACAACGGGGTAGCACTTAGCCTTCGTCACACCTGATGTTAAGTGGTAATAAGGCTGAAGGTGGAAGCGCACTACTCCTGGAATCCTCAAAACTGAGGAACTGACTATCTTATCTCTAACTGCCGGAACACAATGATGTTGAAAACATCATCACTTATAACAAGTCCTACCACTAACCAAACCGAAAACCATTATGTACCCCACTGGGAATCGAACTCGGGACATCATAGTCTGAAACCGATATGGTGTGAACAACTAGGCCACAGAGGCGGTAAAAATATCGTCTTGCAAAAAAGTTCTGACTTTTGATGTATGACATTACTTCGGAATGAGGATCGTCCAATGCAATTTCGTTCATTACGGATTGGTAGGAAAATTGACTAGCACTACGGATTAACGGGTGACAATGGCGTTAGCCTGTTTCGAAGCACAGAATATTAATCTTGTTACCTTGGACAGTCCTCACGGATGGGAACTAAATGGTCTTTGAAGCCACTACGACCTGCGTATTGAAAGATGTTAGCGTATTCGAGTGGAGCTGGGAATTATGGCCAAAAGCAGGGAGAAGCTAAAGATATTAAATTCGTTTTTGGAAACCATTCCATGACCGATCAGAGTAAAACACCATACAGCTTACTGCATTAGTTTTTTCACAACGGGTTAGCAATTAGCCTTCATCTCACCTGATGGTATGTGAAGATAAGGCTGAAGATCGAAGAGCAATACCTCCGGAATCCTCAACACTGAGGAACTGTCTATCTTATCTCTAACTGCCGGAACACAATAATGGTGAAAGCATCGTTGTTATGGCGTAAGACTTAGATATCTCTATTAAGCTAGATAAGATGGTGGTAGCTGGCCAGGCGGACTTATAACAAGTCCTACCACCAACCAAACCGAATACAATAATAATATGTACTCTATGGAATCGAACCTGGGACATCTTAGTCTCATAATGGTGGTGTGTACCACTAGCTAGACTACAGAGGCGGTATGACAGTTAATCCTACTTTTATAATAAATGCGAAAGTTTGTGAGAATGGATGTATAGATGTATGAATGTTTGTTACTCGTTCATGCAAAAACTACTAAACGGATTTGGTTGAAATTTGGCACACAGGCAATAGATAAAAAGAATCCCATGTTTTAATGCAGGCTGCATTAAAACATGGGATTCTTTTTATCCCGATATTCCCACGGGAACGGGAACCACGCGGGTGATATCGCGGGCGGCCGCTGAAGAAATAAGGAAAGGATTTGAATTTATATATGGGGCCAATAATAAACAAGCCCAAATTTTGGCCCGCAGAACACAACAAATATACGTTAGAAGTTTTTATTATAATAAATAAATCATTGAAAAGTTGAAAACGAAGTATGTACCTATTAGAAAAAATCGGCCCGTCTCACAACTAGCTCCGATGGGGCGGGTCGACTTTTTCCAATACTTCATTTTCAATTTTTCAATAATAAAAATTGCATTTTTGCAAAAAACTAAAAATAATGTATAAATAAATAATATAAATATTAGACACCACCACATAGGTACCTTCATTGTTCCATTACCAAATTATAGTAGCTTGAGCACTATTTTATGGAAATTGGAAACAACGACCACATACACCCAGACCCGAGGAAATATTGAAAAGTTCGTTTTCAATATTTACCCGACCTGGGCCTCGATCGCGGTAATCCTATGACGCATTAGTCAAGTGTATAGTCCCACAATCCTGTCTGTTCCGGTGACATCCGTGACAGAGGAACCACTTGCAATACGAAATTAGCTGTCAAAATAGACTGTGTCGTTATTAACTCTGCACGGTAATGAATTTCTTCCAGTTGCAATGGCAACTAGCTTGTTTTCGATTCCATGCTTCATTCAGTACAAAATATTTGTTCTGTGGTTTGCCCCAATATGTATAGGCAGCATTAGCAAAGCAAGCAAAATCTAAATTTTGAACTTTTGATCCCATAATACATAACAATCTTGGATTTAAGCTCGGCAAATTATTCAGAGGAAATTTATGGAAACCTTAGTAAATATCTGAATGTTGTGTAGTATAGTAACTGTGTAACTTAAGACATTTAATCCTTTGCCCTTTAACGCAATATCATAGATTTTACCATCTAACTACCGGTTAACTACTTACTTCCTTGTTTAGTACTATTGGTTGACGACCTCTGTGGAATAGTGGTGTACGCGCCGGTTTTCAAGGTGCCTCTATGTGTCGGTTAAATGTTGAAAACGAACTTTTCAATATTTTATCGTTTCTGGGTGTATGAGATAAGATAACCAGTTCATCAGTGGTTGAGGATTCCGGGACATAACCCAAAAAAAAATATATTAAGCTATGAGCTTCATCACATTTGTTCCTTGAGTAACTCTAAGCAATTCTGGTCCGAGAGGCAATAAAAAACGTGAGGCTAGACGTGGACGGCGAGGTACAAAGATGGCCACCACCCGTCATCTTAAAAAAAAATTATTTTCGTCCTGGTGGCTACTTGGTATCATTCTCACCAGCTTCAACATTTAAGCTGACATCAGACGGAGTGCACCACTGCAATCGCGCGAAATAGCATCAGCAACCGCGCGCAGTCGCTATATTCAACTGCATGCAGTTGTACGTTCGACTAAGACCAGTCGTGAATGTTGTGATATCAACTTGACGCGGTCGAAGGTCGAATGCAGCCGTGCGGAATCGATATCAACTGCATACCTACAGGCGTGATGAACAGCGTGCGTCGGCTCTTCATGACTGTAGCCGACCGCGTCAAGTTGATATCCCGACTGAACGAAGTGGAACGCAAAACTGCATGCGTTGAATATATCGACTACGTGTTGCTGTGGTGCAGTCCGTCTGATGTCAGCCTTATTCTAGCCGTGTACATCACGCTTAAAGCCCTGATTACTCTTAAATCATAACAGTCTTATTGGATATCTCAACCACCTGTTAAGCAGTCGTGATATTAGCGTGTCATCGCTTTAATGATGTTGCCGGTACTTCATTAATTACCTTTTGAGTGAACGCCGCGTCGGCTAATTGAAACCTCTTGCCTTCACAATGGAAGGCGAGATTCTGCAAATATTTGGCAGCTTTCAGGGAGAATTTGGGAAAACTGCCTTTTAAGTTGTAGACACTAACGTACCGTCATTGGTGGTGGCTATTTTTAACGCGAGAAATAATTTAGCGGAAATTTGCTTTTTTGTCCATAGTCTTTTCACATTGATTGCCTTTTTTACAGTAGCAAAAAATATGGTGGAAATCAATTCTACAATTATATAGGGTTATTTTGAAACCACTGGCCGAATTTTTGAGTTCGACTCAGAATCGGTAAGTTAACAACTTTCTCCTAGAAACATGGGTCGAAATACGACAAAAATTTTTGGACTTCCCATACTAAATTGAACACGTGATCATATGAAGTCTGAAAAGACAAAAAATAATTGTCATATTTCGACCGATGTTTCTAGAAGAAAGTTATTCACTTACCGATTCTGAGTCGAATTTATAAATTTGGCCAGTGGTGTCAAAATAACCATGTATTTGGCAGCTTTTAGAAAGAATTTGGGAAACTACCTTTTAAGTTTGTAAACACGAACGTAACTTCTATATACCTTATTAGGTTATCAAAAATATGGTGTGCATTCAAAAAATATTCTAGTCTAAAGTTGTTGGCAAGTCAGGATTATGGGCTTTTGTTATTATGTTGATGACTAATATTTAACATGTAAACTTCAAACAATAGACTAACTAGAAACCATCGATCAGCAATACCGTACGGCCGACAAAATAAGACGCCCCTTCAAAGATGCGCTCGTATTTCTCATCGTTTCCTGTAATTTTTTACGTAAGAGTTTAAAATTCATAACCAGTTTCTCCGTTTAAAAAAAAGTCAGTCGGTGCCATATTTGCGTATTGATTTACTTCGTGAGCGTTATCTAGTGGTATTTTAGAAACAGACCAATCAATACTTTGAAAATTAAATAAATTGGATTCGATTGTTTTGCTAAAAAACTAATAATGTCAAAGAAAACTACTTATATTGTAAAACTTTAAGTCCACACACCCATTTTGAAGCACCTTTTTGTGCCAGATGTGGCTCCAAACACCGAGTTTTGAATGTACACTACCTACGGAGTTACAAGCGTACTACCTACGTTGCGTGTCGTATCGTCGTCAAGAAAGTGTGAATCGGTTTAGTGCTTCTTCACTTCTGACAGAGCGCTTCATACTATCTTTCTATGCGTTTATTCTAAGATTGTAAAAAAGGTAACTTTTTTTGTTGGTTTTCCGGTCAAAGAGAACAATGTTATCAACGAGAACCTTTCTACACTTACAATTTTTTTAATAAATCATAGTTGTTACCAATTTTTTTAAACATTTTTAATCACGTAAATACAAACAATATTTTATTATTCAATTTTACTTCTGTAGCCCCTTTTGATACCGTTTAGAAAATATAAAATCACGTACAAACGACCCACATTTTCAGCATTTTGCGAAGTTGTATCGTGGACAATATGTCGTTTGTTCAAACCCGGCTTTCGGTCGGTTAACCTACTACAAATCGTCCTAACGATACTTTTGTATGGCACGACGTGACGTGACGTCATTACGTGTAATCCACGAACGTGGTATATCGTTATTTGAAGCGTGCAGTTTGAAGGTCGAAAGAAATTGCAACTTTTGGGCCGAGGTACGTGTGACAGATAGCTTTAGCTTTACCGATGTTAAATTATATACAGGGTGTTAGGGGCACCGTTGCAAAAACTTTAACCATGGCTTTAGACCATCATACAGCAATTTTTTTTGTCGGAAATGAAAAAAAAAATCGACTTTTCATACAAATTTATCAACTAATCGGGACATTTTTATGGAGAGTCGAAATATTTTTTTTATCAAAAAATTCTTGCTGTACGTTGTTCAGCATGATGGCCTGAAGCCATGGTTAAAGTTTTTGCAACGGTGCCCCTAACACCCTGTATGTAAACAATAGAGCTTTTCTACCATAACCATTGTTATGTGTTTGGCATTCCAGCAGTTAGAGATAAGATAGCCTCAGTGGTTTAGGATTTCGGGAGTACTGCGCTTCCTCCAATAATGGAGTGAGGTTACCTGGTTCAAAATTAAGTTCCAAGATTCGTCCCACTAACAAATAAGGTCAAGTTAAATACATAAGTAACTAATAAAAACTTGTAAAAAGATACATTTTAATGTTGTTGTTCTCCTCCAAGTGTTAATCGAATACTTTATCTAATAAAACAATTAAAGTATAAGTTTAATAGATCGACAAATTTTTCTGTTCCGTTGACAGCAGGGCTATGTATTTTTTTCTTCTTTTTTGTAGCTTAAGTAAGTTAAACAGCCCTGACTTCTAAGACCTTCGCTTCAGCCGTCCGCGCCGCGCCGGTAGCAGCGCTATGGTCATTTTTTAAATGTCAAAATGACATTTAAAAAGACGTTAGTTCCAGTTTTTGGCCATCGGAACAAAAAACGTTGTTGCACGTAACTAAGCTGTTAGGTGCAAAAAGGTAAATACAAACAGCTATTCTTACACACTTCATCGGGTTCTGTAGCACATTCTATTAATTATACCTGATCACGCACAATTGTGATGACCACATCTACTGTGTTCCACAGTTTATTGAAACGAAGGTTTCCCATGCAAAAATTAAGTAAATTAAACTAATCCTACCTTACTAAAATAGTGTCCGTAATCCAGGGGGGCTGACGTTGTCTCGCCGGCGCGCGCGCGCCCTGGCAAAACGATCTCCACACAACCCCCGATGGGATACTCTTACAGCTAACACTCTTATACTACACAATGCCCTAATAGGCCGCTAAAACTTTCCCGGCGCTTTTCAAAGCGAACACACACGGGTTACACGTCCGTACCCCGACCGGAGCCCTAGTAGGGGCAAAACGAATCTCGGTCCCAAAATGGGTAGGTAACTTGCGCGGCACGTCGCTACAGAAACACACGAACTTGTCTCGCGGCTGCTTACGGCCAACTGGCGATCCTACACCGGCCGGCCGAGCGCATTGTCTCGTGTCGCCCGTGACCTTGACAATGACAACGCACGGCTCGCAGCGCGGCGCGAACATCCCCCCGTCCCGGACAGTAGCAAACTGTCCGCCAACTCAATCTAAGGGCAGGCGAGAGAGGGTAGCGATCGCTCGCTTCAAAACAGAGTCCCCCACCAGGACCTCGGCAAACCTGGGCACACCATCCGACCCCGGATGAAGCTGAACAATGCGTCCTAAACGCCAGCGGAGGGGCGGCAGGTTTGGATCCTTTACCAACACGAGGTCTCCTGTCTTGGGTGGGGTCGTCCTATCCGACCACTTAACGCGTTGCTGCAAAATGTGCAAATACTCCAGATGCCAACGGCGCCAAAAACTCTGCGTAAGCTGCTGGAGCAATTCAAATCGCGAGAGCCGTCCGGAGGGCACTTCGGAATAAGGATATTCCGGCAAGGCGTTAAGCGGTCTGCCAATCAAAAAATGGCCCGGCGTAAGGGCCTCTAAATCATTCGCGTCCGAAGACAACGGACACAACGGACGCGAGTTGAGGACCGCCTCAACCTTACAAAATACGGTCGCGAGTTCCTCAAACGTGAGGACCGTCTCCCCAATAACGCGACGAAGGTGAGTTTTAGCGGCCTTTACAGTTGCTTCAAAAATCCCTCCCCAGTGGGGGCAGGATGGCGGGGAGTACTGCCATCGTACCCCTCTGCGAGAGAGTGTGGATCCGATCTCAAAATTATTCCTATCCAAAAATTCACAAACTTCCTTTAAATACCTATCGGTGCCCTTGAAATTGGTTCCACAATCGGACCTGATTAACGACGGCATTCCGCGGCGAGACACAAAACGATTCAACGTGGCTACAAAGGCTTCTGTGGTGAGGGCACTAACCACCTCCAGGTGGACCGCTTTAGTGGCCAAACAAACAAATACACACAAGTAAGCCTTTTCCGTTCTAGCATTACGAAGCCGCGAGGTCTTAACGGTAAATGGCCCCGCAAAATCCGTTCCAACTCCTGAGAAGGGCATCGATTCGTTCACTCGATCGGCAGGCAAATCACCCATCTGGGGCTGCATCGTATCGGCGCGCAAACGATAACACGGGAGACAACGAAAAATAACGGATCGGATTATTCTCCGCGCTGACAAAATCCAGAACTCTCGTTGGAGGAGCGCGGTCAAAGCATTACAACCGGCATGAGCATTCTTTACATGTCGGTCTGTAATCAACAGTCTAACTAACGGTCCATCCTTGGGGAGCAACAAAGGGTGGCGTGATCCGTACGGCAGGTTGGCATGTCTGAGCCTACCTCCGACACGCAGCAATCCGGTACTGTCCAAGAAGGGATTCAACCGCACCAAGGGTCCCTTCAACTTGGACTTACTTGAGCGCAGGGCTTTCAGCTCCGGTTCAAACTCTCGCTGTTGCGTCACTCGCAACCAATGCAACAGAGCGTCTTGCCGCTCTTGTGGGGCGAGGACCGGAGACAACGATTTCTCCTGAGGCTGGCGACAATTTCGCACAAAGCGCCTCATCCAAGCAGTCACGCCGAGCAACTTATCAAGAGAACTGTAGCGGTCTAACAAAAACTCCATCTGCGGAGCCGCCACGGTCTCCACGGCGTGAACACGCATGCCTAGGTCTGGGACTCTGGCCACAGCCGGGGTGGCAGGCCATGAGCGCTCAGGCCGTAACAACCATGATGGACTCCACCATAGGTGGTGGTCCACTAACTCAGGCGCCTCGCAGCCGCGGGAGGCACAATCTGCGGGGTTCAATTCGCCCGGTACGTGGCGCCAAATCAACGGGGCCTTTGAAGTCTGAATTTGTGAGACCCGGTTGGCCACAAAAACCTCAAGGGTGTGGACTGAACTCTTCAGCCAACAAAGGACTACCTGGCTGTCAGACCACGCAAATATCGACTCCAAGTCGACACCGTTTCCCAAGGTGTCGGCAACATGATTGAGTAGCCGTACTAAGAGAGTGGCGCCGGACAACTCCAACTTCGGAATGGTTAGCCTAGTCCGAAGGGGGGCGACCTTACTCTTGGCCATAACTAAGTGTACGGCGACAACGCCTGCTGCATCCACCGTTCGGATGTAAACGGCTGCCGCGTATCCGCTTTCGGACGCGTCACAAAAGCCGTGCAGGGAGGCTTTAAACTTTCCCGAAGGCAGCATTTGCCTCGGTATACAAACCCGATTGACGTCGGGTAGGGATGACACGAACCTCACCCACTCTCGTAGGAGGCTACCAGAGAGGGGCTCATCCCATGACAATTCCGCAGCCCAGAGCTCCTGTAGGAAGCACTTCATCGAAAACACTACAGGGCTGAGCCAACCGTTCGGATCAAAGGTACGGGCTACAGTGGACAGCACCGTGCGTTTAGTCCAGACCTTTGGGTCTGGCAGTTCCAATCTATATGTGAACAAATCCGGGACTGGTCGATACTGGACTCCCAAAACAGACAGCATGTCTGGAGTCTCCGGATTTTCAAAGAGGAGCGGCTCTTGCTGGTGGTCCTTAGGCAAATCTGCCAATAGGTCCGGTGAGTTAGACAGCCACTTCCGCAGCTCATAGCCACCAGCCCTCAAGAGCGCAATCAGCTCATCACGTAAGACGAGAGCCTCATCTAAGCTCGAGGCCCCCGTGCAGATATCGTCGACAAATAAGGCCCCCCCCTCAATAAGAGCAGATGCCCGGGGATAGCGTAGCCGTTCGCGCTCTGCGAGCTCCAAAAGCGAACGGATCGCCACAAAGGGGCTCGACCGCAAACCATAAGTGTTGGTGTTCAGCTCGTAAGCCAACATCGGATCCTGGGGATCCTCACGCCAAAGGATGAGCTGGTATCGTCTATCCTCCGGGTGAATCACGGTCTGTCTGAACATCATGCGGATATCGGCCACAAAGACGACAGCGTGCCGGCGGAAGTTGGTCAAAACATCACAGACATCGTGATGCAACTTCGGCCCCGCATGCAGACACTGATTCAACGACACTCCGGTTGACGTGGGCGCTGATCCATCAAAGACCACGCGGATCTTCCCATTGGAAGTCTTCAAAACAGCGTGGTGTGGCAGGAAGTAATGTTCCACATTACGCCAGTCCAACTGCGAGATGGACATGTGCCCAAGGTCCAAATACTCCCGCATGAAGTCTATATACTTCTCCTTGAATGCGGGATCCCTGGCCATCCTACGCTCCATGGACAACAATCTCTTCTCGGCCATCGGTCGGGAGCTCCCTAAAGGAGGGCGAGCCGCCAAGAAGGGCAAGCGGGTAATCAAGCGACCCGAGAGGAGGCGCCCAGTGTTGTTCTGGTAGAACAATTCGCACTCCTCGGCTAACGGATCCAACCGCTTGGCAGTGGGGGGTTCCTCCACCTCCCAAAACTTTTGGAGAACGTCGGACAAAGTAGAACCGACAATGGTCTGGTGGTCTACCGACGGGGTCTCTGGTGTCTGTGGTACCTTTCCCATCACCACATGACCCAGCGACGAGGACAAGGCGACAAGATCGGCTGTCTGCAAAACTCGCTTGCTTCCACACAGTACACGACCGAGGACATCCGCACCAATCAACAAGTGTATTGGGCCCGGTCGGTGGAAGGAAGGATCAGCCAAAGCCAGTCCAGACGTCAGCTCAATCGTGGATGGCGGCACTCGCACTTGCGGGAGTGGTCCAACCACCTTATCAAAAACTATCGCCGAAGCACCGATCTTCGGCCTTGGCGTGAAGTGGGGGGAGAAGGAGAACTCAACTCGACCAATCGGATCAGGGATCCGCGAGTCTCCCACCCCCCGTACCGCTTCGTGATGCGGCACAAGCAAAAGACCCAGCTGTCGGACAAGCCACCTGGACATTATGCACCCCTGGGCACCTGAGTCCAAAAGGGCACGCACCGTTACAACATTGCCCTTAGGTCCCCAAACATTCACGGAGGCTGTTGGCAACAGCACAAGCTCCGGAGGGGTGGTTGGGTCCGACAGGGGCGCCATTAAAAATTTTGGGGGGGTACTTGTCCCCCTCGCGCCTGAGTCGGCGCGCCAAATGTGGGACGCTCGTACCGGGCGAGCGGGTCCCAATCGGGTACATACTGGCCCCGACCAACAGCACTCCTAGGTGCAGGGTAATACCCGTGTGGGGCGTGCCTCGGTACATAGTACCCCAATCGAGGCCTCTCCATTAGGGGGGGGGAGTAGCAAATAGGGCCCGTGCCCATCGCCACCGTGGCGTACTCTTGTGGTACCCCCCTACCCCCGCCCGTGGCGGGGGCGTCTCTCCTATAGTTCCCCCTCTCCGGGGGGGACTGAACGGGGGGGCTAAGCCCCGCCGAATCTCTAGGGGACCGGTTCCGGGCTGCCGGGCCCCCGCCCGTGCGCGAGGAGTTCGAACCCCGGTCGCTCCCGGCGTCCTTGCGGTCCAAACAAAGGAGGGGGTGATGCCTCCCTCCGCAAAGACGACAATCCTCTCTCTGGGGACACGCCGACTGCATGTGTCCCCCCAAACACCTATAGCACCATTGGCGCTGTCTAGCAACGGCCCTCCGTCCCTCTGGGCGGAGGCCTCTAAATTTGGCACATTCGTGCACCCCGTGCCTATCTCCCCTGCAATACCTGCACCGCTCACTCGGTGCGGGGGGAGGGGACTGCTGGAAGGCAGCATAGCGATTGGTCGGGCGACGGGGCTGTTCCCTCGCCGCCACCATACGACCAACACCTGGAACCGGGGCGGGCTCCAGGTGGTCCGTCACCCTACATTCGTCCTCCAAAAAACGAAGGAGGTCCGCGAAGGGCGGGAGATACGAGGCGCTGTCGCCTCCGTACCTCTGCTCGAAACGCCCCTTCATTTCAGCGGGCAATTTGGCGAGGACTATGTGCAGCAGTACAAAGGACCACTGATCCACCGGCAGGTCCAATCGCCTTAGGGAGTTGACCGCTGACAGTAGCGGGTTCAGCAACTCCCTCCGTAACAGGTGTACCCGCGTGATTCGCGGGAGGGCCAAAATCGTGGCCACGTGGGTGTCCGCCAGTAACCGGACATTCTGGTACCTGCTAACCAGAAGCTGGCGAGCCACCTGGTAGTTGTCGTCGCTGATGAGCAGGTGCTGGATTACCGCGCTGGCCTCTCCTCGCAGGGAGGAGCGCAAATAGGCCAACTTCTCGCTAGGGGATAAGTCCCGTCGTGAATCCACCAAACTGTCAAACAAATTAATGTAGCCCATCCAGGCTGACAGATCCCCATTAAAAGTGGGAATCTCCAGCGTAGGTAATCGGCCTAGCAACGCCGTCGGGGTAGGTTTGACCTCCCCGCTCAAAACCGGCTCCCCCTTCCGAACAGCCAGGGCCCTCTCAGCCGCCTCCGTGAACTGGTCAGCCAGCTCATAGGCCTGGGCTACATCCTGCTCCAGCTGTTCCGACACGGCATCATCAGCTGGGGGGTTCTCTAAAAAATACGCGCGACACTCCATGGCGTGGCGCTCCAGGTCTTGCAGCCGAGCTGCCAGCCCGCCATACCGAGCTAGCAACGCGCCTACCCGGTCGGCTCGGTCTATTAATGTGACCGCACAAGCAAGCCAACGCAAAGCTCCTTGGATGCCAGCCCTTGATACGGAGGTCGGATTCGTAGGAGCCATTTATAATCCGTTTTATAAACAAAGCAAACAAAGAAATATAAAAGTGGTAAACATCAACAAAAAAAACAATAGAAATAGGTCGCGTCACGATAATATAAAACACAAGTAATCTGTGCCGGCCGGCGCCTGGTCAATATTGGCCGCCCCGGGTTTGAGTGAACGTTGACAGCTATATGCGTGGTCAGAATTGGCCCCAACGGGGTTCAAGGGTTAAAATTCGGACGACATACACGGACCCTACTAGTTTCATAAATTATTAGCAACTTACCAATTTCAAGGGCTAACAATATAACGGTATAAACAAAACGTATAGGATTAACGGTATGGCATACCTCGCAAATCAACTACTAAACCGTTATCAACAAACAAAACAAAACTATTTTTAATAATAATACTCGTAATTTAATACTACTAATAATTAAAACTAGTTCCACTTTTTTAACTAGGCAAGCGGACTCGGAACAAACACTAGTATGTGGTACTAATAAACAACACTTTCGAACGAAACTATTCGTCAAATAAATCCCGACAAACAAAAAAAAATATACACATCTAGGCGAGTAAACTCGTATCAAATCACTAGTATGTGATACTAATAAACACACTTTCGAACGAACTATTCGTCAAATAAATCCGGACACACAAAAAAAAAATATACACATCTAGGCGAGTAAACTCGTATCAAAACACTAGTATGTGACAACAATTATATAAGTGTCTATCTATTATCGGATCCACCAAGTGAGAAACATTCGCTTCGAGAATTTACTAGAACAATTTCTTAGTACTTCAAATCGTCTCGGGATCTTCAAGTACCCTCGAGATTTCAACAAAAAAAAAAAAATAATTTTTAGGTACTCTTTTTAGGTACGCTTTTTATTTTTACTATGAAATTTTATGTAGTTAATTTTAATATGAAAATTAATTATATCAACTAAGCTCTGCTACCAAAAATATGATCACGCACAATTGTGATGACCACATCTACTGTGTTCCACAGTTTATTGAAACGAAGGTTTCCCATGCAAAAATTAAGTAAATTAAACTAATCCTACCTTACTAAAATAGTGTCCGTAATCCAGGGGGGCTGACGTTGTCTCGCCGGCGCGCGCGCGCCCTGGCAAAACGATCTCCACACAACCCCCGATGGGATACTCTTACAGCTAACACTCTTATACTACACAATGCCCTAATAGGCCGCTAAAACTTTCCCGGCGCTTTTCAAAGCGAACACACACGGGTTACACGTCCGTACCCCGACCGGAGCCCTAGTAGGGGCAAAACGAATCTCGGTCCCAAAATGGGTAGGTAACTTGCGCGGCACGTCGCTACAGAAACACACGAACTTGTCTCGCGGCTGCTTACGGCCAACTGGCGATCCTACACCGGCCGGCCGAGCGCATTGTCTCGTGTCGCCCGTGACCTTGACAATGACAACGCACGGCTCGCAGCGCGGCGCGAACAATACCTTAAACGATTAACCTCATCAATAGGTACTTGACAAAAATATTAAAGTAGGTAGGTATCTCCTACAATAAAATTAATCATGTATTCATAATACGAGTAATAACTAGGTATCTATAGGTGAGTAGATAGGAATAGGTACTAAATTGGATTACACCTATACGTCATCCAATAATGAGCGTAAGGTATAATAAATTAATATAATCTTAAGTTATATTATATTAATCTTCTCAATGTGTAAACTTAATACTAATTGATTACTAATATTGATTAATGGGAGGACAACTAGTAATAAATCATCCACTAATTTAGTTTAAAACTTTGGCGTGACAATGATACCTACTTACGAACTTTCCTTGCAAAGTAAATGAACTTTAAATATTTTTTCAGTTTTAAATGTCTGTTTCACAGACTAAGTATTTAAGGTTTTTATTAAATATTTGCCAAGAAAAAAATTACTGGTATAATTCCTAAAGTTTCGGCCGAATGCGAACGTAAAATAGATTAGGTGTCTCAAAAATCTCCATGCTTGGGAAGGCACGTGCTTGCAATAGGCTGATTATTTCGTGTTTCAGCTATGAATTTGAACCAATACGGGACAGTAAATTCTTTTTTATTAAATAAATAAATCAATTATCTCATATTTCAACATTATTACCCTCTAACGTCTTCGTACCATATAATTGACAGTCAAAGTCAAAAACTTATATTCACATAGATGAAATAAAATTAATGCTTATGAATCGTCCAACATTTATCATCGTCCAATTTTATTTATCATGCATTGATTTTTATTAGTTTGTGCTTAAAAAGGAGGATATTTTAAAGGCCGCCAGGCTAGTCTGATTCAAAAGTTTATTAAAAATTTAAGTAATGTGCTATGTAATTTTGCGATCAAAACGGTTTCCAATAAAAAAGATACAAAAATAATAGGTTATCCCTTATTTTAATCCTAAATCCCGAATTTTAGACGCTGTTGCCCCTTAAAATAAAAAATCGGATCTGCCCCCTAATTCACAATCCGTCGTAAACGGAATCGGATTCGAATTCTGTGCTTTGTCTTATTCTACTCTACAGTGAGCGACAGAGATAGAGCATACATTCCGCTATCGGGAGCGTTTCCGATGGTTCGTGAATCAGGGGGCAGGACAATGACAATTACCCAGATCCCAGATCGTAAAGGTATCTAGGTCTCTTACACATATTACACACTTTGTATACATATCCAACACACTATCAGCAATACAGTTAAATTGACTTGCTTCCAAATAAAAGCAGGGGGCCAAGTCTGCTAACGTTAAGTCACCATCGTGTCTCAATCGTGTTTCAATTGTAGTTCAGTGCTAGTGCTTTTTTAAACACTAGTTACAAGAATTAGGACAGTATGATGTGATGTGAATGTATTGGGTGGTGTGACCATCAATAGTATTGTGAAAAAAGTACATATTTCTTGTAACTAGTGTGTAAAAAAGCACTACAACTGAACTACAATTGAAGCACGATTGAGACACGATTGTGACTTAACGTTAGCAGGCTTGGCCCCCAGTTATCGTGGTGCAACTGCAACTTTAACATGCTATTGACATAACTAAAAATGGACACGCAGCGAACGTGTTAAAACAACACGGGCGATTGAAAATCACATTATTACGTCTATAGAAGTGACACCCATACAGTAACAGTTGCGGTGACACTCAACTTATTTTTCAACGGCAAACAACGTCAGTGAAGTTATGCGCGTCACAAAGTTGCACGTATTGTCGAAGTTCCTGCAAACTAAGTTAAGCTGCGCTTCGTTACCCGGTTCACCGTCAACCAGCTTACAGAATACCTAATAATTATTATTATATCTAGGTATAAGAAAATTAGCTATTTTCGATACAAACACTATTGTTCTCATATATTCTGCAGAATTTCGTAGAATGGAGACTAGGTTAGCAATCCGATTTACTTAACCTTTAACTTAAGTAAACTGGATGAATGACTATTTAGTAACTATTCTCTCGCGTTCCATTATGATTATAAACAAGAGTAACGAGACTCAACGCGACATTTTATTATGTAGTACATAATGTACTTACAGCTTGACGTTTCGGCTATGTCAGAGTCTGCTTGTGACCACGGCTGTAGCAACATAGCCGAAACGTCAAGCTGTAAGTACATAATGTACTACTTAATAAAATGTCGCGTTGAGTCCCGTTACTCTTGTTTATAACTATTCTCTATTTCAAAATTGACTTCGGTACTTACTTATGTTTACTGCAATCAAAACTACTGTTTGGGTAATAAGTTACTTCTGCTGAAATTGAACTGCCTCCCAACTAGCTACATATTCACGAAATTTCGTTAAAAATGCATTCAAAAGGACCTAGAAAATTGGCAGTCCTATAAATATAACTATTTACATATGGAACTGACTGACGTATAGGCACGTCTCAAAATTAGCTACAGGGTTATTTTTAGTCAGTACGCAAACTTTCTGCTCGATCGAATCAGAAATGATGAGATCCGCAGGAGAACTAAAACAACCGACATCGCTCGAAGGATTGCATCATTGAAGTGGCAGTGGGCGGGACACATAGCGCGGAGAACCGATGGCCGTTGGGGTGGAAAAGTTCTCGAATGGCGACCGCGTGCCGGACGACGTTCCGTGGGCAGGCCCCCTACAAGGTGGACCGACGATCTGGCCAAGGTCGCGGGAAGCCGCTGGATGCGGGCAGCGCAGGACCGATCGTTGTGGAGATCCTTGGGGGAGGCCTATGCCCAGCAGTGGGCGTCGTTCGGCTGACATGATGATGATGACGCAAACTTTAATAAGTTCAGACCATGAAACTGAACAACTTTCCCCAGAAACATGGGTCCGGATATGATAAAAATTGTTGGACCTCCCGTACTAATTGTTGAGTTGGCTGCGTCAGTTTGTATGGGAGATCAACATTTTTTTGTCAGTTCCGGACCCATATTTTTCGGGAAACTTGTTTAATTTCATGGTCTGAACTAACATTAAAGTTTGCGTACTACTGACAAAAAAAATGCCAGTATAAGTTGGCTTCAAAAGCATTTGCATCATGTCTAAGCCTTATGTGCTTCTTACGAAAACCGATCAGGGGCCCGATTCTCATGAGATTGTCAGAATTTCACAATCGAAAAAGTTCGAACGAAAACCAGTCGAACGCAACGAGTGGTACAGACCAATCGATGTTCGTATACGAACTTAGCTGTCAAAATGAATTTGTTGACATGTGGGACAGATTAGTTTGTTTGAAACGTTCTAACTTTTCAATAGAAACCACAAACAAAATGTTCGACATACGAATTACCACACTGAAAAAGTTCGAATGCCTGAGAATCGGGCCCCAGACAATCAGGCAATACACAGAAGAAAAACTCAGCAGCCAAGCCATTGCTTTGGTATCTGTATCTGAAAATACTACATTACGATAAAAACATTTTACTATGTCCTTGTTTAAGTGCATGCTGCAACTTATAAACAGGCAAATTGTAAACTGCAACTTTATAAATGAAGCTACCTCTTATTGACAACTCTGGAACTATCTCCGACTGTGAAATGAACTGACACGAATAGGTACCAATCTCAAAGGATTTGCCAATAATAGGTTGAGCGAGACACTTCACTTGTTGACTAAAAGAAAGTTGAGTCGAGTCGACTTAGAGACTTGAAGTATAGAACAGTAGTTCTAGGATACAAAGTTCAGATTCTATTCACTTTTGAGTGATAATGGTGGAGTAAAACCTTCGATCAACAATTAACAGCTAAGCAGAACATATTATTTCATGAGATTATTGCATTATTAATATAGATTTTCCTAGTTTTTAATAATTTATGGCAAATAAGTTTCGGTGGAAGATCAGCGCTGGTCACAAGCCAAGCATTACGCTGAGTCGGGTCGAGACTGTTTTGGGTCATACCGTTTACGTAGTAACTATTTAGTCATCTGTGATCCCGTAGGCTTATGTGATTTTTGTTTATGATATTATTCATTGTGATGTCCCAAATAAATGCTTTTATTTCTTTCTACATTTTCTTAAATCTAGGCAACTAAAACTGTGCTGAAATTTAAAAAACTAAAATCTTAAACTGTAGGTCGATTCTCTAAAATTAGATTCGTTCGATTAATTATTCGCATATGAATTCGAGGTTCTGTTTCATGAATTTGACAGCCCGCATCTTAAAATAATTCATTCATTCATGAATTCTATTGTTTTTCTCGCACATTTTCATTGGAACGTGAAATGAAATATTAGAAGAAGTCGGATCGTCTCACAATATTATTTTACTAAATGTAGGTAAGTAAGTACTTCATTTTCAATATTTTTCTAATACTAACCCACTTAATTTTCAAGATTTTCAATAATAAAAATTGCATTGTGAATGCATAAAAATAAAAATAAAAATAATTAAGATTCATGTTTGAATGCGAAGTGGAGGTGAAGTGATGGCGGTATATCGACACATGAGTAATGATCGAGTAATGATGATGATGATCTTTGTAGAATCGCCATGTATCATTTAATTTTTAACCGACTTCTAAATCAAAAAGGAGGAGGTTCTCTATTCGTCTGTCTGTATGTTTTTTCTTTTTTTTTGTGTATGTCCACCGATTACTCGAAGACGGATGGACCGATTGAAATGATTGAAACGTTATTACATCAGGTTGGTTTCCAAGTTGGTCCCATTTTTTGAAATTTTGAAATCGGTTCAGTAGTTTTCAGGAAATCTTGAAAATACTGTCGTTTTCTTTACCACTTTATGTGAATTTAATACGTATCCTTAGGCATAACTCCTTTGTTTATAAACCGATTTAGATGATTCTTGTTTTGTTAAAAAGGGGATACCTCAAGGTATTTTAACCGACTTCAAAAAAGGAGGTTTTCACTTTGATCACATACCTATTTACCAGAATACAAGTAAATTGCCTGCACGATGCTCTAAAAGAGTGAAATAAGATGTGATTTTTTTGAAGGCGGTTTTTTAATTGTTCATAATATACCTTTATTAAAAGTACGACTATTTTCATTAACAAAATGGTCAGTGAAATATAGGATATTATCAGTTTTTCACTTAACACACTGTAAAATTATACAGGCGGTCAAAGAAAAATTATATGAAAAAAGATTACACCCAATAGACTTCAAATACCTTTTATGATCAAAGGTCCAAAGTATACCTTCTGTCTTAACGGGAAAATAAACGGGTTCCTTATTACTCATAAATATTCTGGAATAGTGCCCATCATCATATAGTCATTACCAAGTTTCTATTATAACCCGCTTATAAGCCAATATGTTATACGCCTGGTATAGTTATGGAGTCTTTGGTTATAAATAACACCGTTTATCATCATCAGCCATTTTATTCCTTCCTTGTGGATGGATAAGGATAACACAGATTTAATATCTGATGCACTATGCTTTAGAGGATTTGACGACGTGGCACAAGGGTACTTAGACCTGCCTTGTGGTCGCAGTGGTCTTAGGTTCAATTCCCGCACAAGACATATACTCGTATTGTAGCACTTAGCTTTCATCGCACCTGGAGTTAGTAAAGAGAAAGCTGAAGATGGAAGCGTAATACTTAACCTCAGAGGAACTGGCTATCTTATCTCAACTGCAGGAACACAATAATACCTAAAACATCATTGTTATGACGTAAGACTAATTTAAATAAATTATCAGTCGTTAGCACCAATACGCCTAGCGATTCTACTTAAGGATATAGCATAGGTAAAAAAAATATTATCGATGGCCGTTGCTTACACAAGCGAGGGGATGCTGGGATCGGTAAGACTCCGGCCGCGGCACTCTCGTAGACTGAGAAATACGTGTAGACGCGGCATGCAGCGCGCATTCTATTTACATCTAAAATATCACCTATGTGCGCTTTTACTAAGGAAATTATCTTATGTAGAATACAAGAAGAATTATTATGAATATTTATTGTAAACGTCGGTTTGTAGGAAGAGTAGATATTAGATATTAAGCTTTTTTTAACAAAGATAGTCACTTCAAACGATTCTTCAAAATGCAGAACACAGCAGCAGCTATTTATATTTATTTTCTATCTCTAGATCATTTCGATAATATATCCATTATCGAAATGATCTTCGCAGGCAAAACTACAACATTTGCTACAAATAACACTGAAAAAAAAATTTTGTTTAAGTACAAAAAATAAAATAAAATACATATTATTCCAATACCAAAAATGATAATATCAAATAATACAATACCTTGTGTCATTGAAAATTGGAAGCAACGATCACATACACCCAGATACAAGAAAATATCTAAAAGTTAGTTTTCGACATTTACCCGTCCGAGAATCGAACCCGGGACCTCAGAGATAGTGGCACCTAGAAAACCGGTGCGTACACCAATCGACCACGGAGATCGTCGAATTTGTTTAAACAAAATGTAGCGCAACTGAAATAATTGATACTTTGTTTACGTGTATACTTTGTTTACACGTAAGGTTATAAATCAGCCACTTTAAAAAAACCTTTTTTCATTACTCATTTTAAAATATCTTTATTTTTCACTGTCACTATTTTTCGCCATGTACGCATCATATCCCTTGTGCTCTAAAAATGGGTGAAAAACGTAAAAACTTGCCTAACGTCAGGTTCTTTTTTCTGTTTAAATATTATGCGATATGCTGAAATATTTGTACTAATTAAAAATTAATACCGAAGCGACAGCAACACAAGTATATGTTAAAATTTTGTCATATTCATTAACATAAATCTAAAGACAATTTTGTGATATGTGTGACATGACAACGAAAGGCGACAGCAAAAATGACAATAATGGGTGCATCCATTGCATTGTAAAGTGATTGACTGATATTCGGAAAATTCTAAACAGTTAAACAATGTTTATTAAATTAGTCGCGTGAATTGAGTGAACTCACAAAGGTAGTTTTATAATGTGGTTGGATATAGTACTTGAATAAAATTTTGTGTGAATAGATTCACCCAGAAGATGCCTATTCACTTGCGACTTTAAGAGGTTTGGGTTGTAGGTACTCGGGCAAACAGAAGCCGGTAGGGTATTCCAGGCATGATGAAGGAGTACTTAATTCTCTGAGCGTGAGTTTAAAGAAGAGGGCGGCATGAGGTTATGCAACTCAGATGCACACTCGTTAAAGCATATCTGAGAAATGACTCAGGAGATGAAACTCATAGCTGAAGTCCCCCATCGACAGTATGGGAGTGCTTATTCGCCAGGCCAGATAAAGAGGTACGCACTGTGTATCAGACTAACACCAGTAACATAGAGATCCTTACTACCGAACTTAGTAACTGTACGGTCACTTCAGTCTACAAACTTCCCAATGCACCGTATTTCTTCAGCTGTCCGCCGAACTTTAACGCCCATCCGGTTAGATTCGTCCTTGGTAATTTTAATAGCCATAGCGAGAACTGGGGATACAGAACCAGTGATGACAACGGAGTGAACGTTGAAGAATGGGTTGATGGACACATACCTACTATCTTTGATCCATGATCCAAAACTAGCGGTCGCTGGAAAAGGGGTTAAAACACTGATCTAATCTTTGCCAGTGATCACATAGATCACCATTGCGTGAAGACAGTAAGTGGTGTAATACGGAGAACCCAATTATGTGCCAGGCCTTACGACCTGAAGGATAAAATAATAAAATAAAATAAAAAATATCTTTATTCAACTTGACTTAATAAATAAGCTCTTTTGAATCGTCAATATTTTCGTTCAAGACTTTTTTAACTGATAAGAAGAATAGGCGCAATAAACTTATCAGCTTTAATAATTGGAGTTACGATATTTCCAAAGATTTATATCGTTAACTTTTACAAATTTTTCATTATAATATTACATTAGTTCAGCTAAGGTTATGTGTTACATCAAATCCATGCATTACGGTCTTTCAAATAGTCGTCTTCTTTATAATATCCTTTGCCCATGAGCGATTTTTGCCATGACTTTTGAATTTGTGCAAAGGCAGCTCTACTAAATTCTGTGGAACTTTATTAAAACTAGCTACGCTTTTCCCCAAAAACGAACTTCTTGTTTTTTCAAGTCGAATCCTTGGAACGGCAATCTTATTTTTATATCTTGTTTTGAATTGGTGTACATTGATACGTTTTACAAATGTATTGAGATACTTCTTCACATATTATACCATTTTCTCATATATGTATTGTCCTGCAACAGTTAATATGTTGATTTCTTTTAAAGAATCTCTTGGCCGAAGTTTGTATATGGCGCGAATAGCTCTTTTCTGAAGCACAAAAATACTTTCGATGTTAGCTGCTGAACCCCAAAGTAATATGCCGTAGGACAATACACTCTGAAAATAGCTAAAATAGATTAACCTTGCCGTTTCAATATCGGTTAAGAGCCTTATTTCTTTAACAGCAAATGCCGCAGAACGAAGTCTACCGGCCAAGGCTTCAATATGAGGGTCCCATTGAAGTCAATAATCTAATGTTATATCTAAAAATTTAGTACTGATAATTAATTCTACTACATTGTCATCCAATGTTATGTGAATATCAACCTGTCTTACATTTGGCAGGGAATTTTTTTTCACATTTTGTTTTTTTTCGAGTTTAATGATAGATTAATTGATGGTACCACGGCAAAAAGAAATTGCCACAGTACCATCAATGGTACTGTCTAATGGTACCATGGTAAAGGAATGGATTATTGCTATGAAACCAATGCGCAACTTTCGATAAAGTACTATTTACTTCGTCAGAACATTATTACCTCTGTCAACTTTAAAGACAGAGGAAGTGTCATCAGCAAATAGCACTGTCTCGCATAAATTCTTTGCTTAAAAAGGAAGGTAATTTATATAAATTTAAAAACAGCAAAAGGGACCAGCATTGACCCCTGGGGTACGCCCATGTTGATAGAGGCTCCAGTAGACTCAGTTTTGTTGATAACTACTTTCTGTGTTCTTTCACATAGATATGATTGCATAAGGCTAACCGATTTATCATAGACACCATAATGTTTTAATTTCCTTAAAAGCGTTTGGTGATTAACACAATCGAAAGCTTTGGAGAGGTCACAATAAATACCAAATACATCTCGCTTGCTCTCTTAAGCATCAAATATATGTTTTAAAATATAATATGATAGGATGACATACCAAGACCAGTATGAATTAGATCCCATCTCACAGGACACCATCGATTTTGGGAATGAATTGCTAGAAGCATATCCGAAACAACGAGAAAAAAGTGGAACAAGCTAATCGAAGGCGTAGATATGACGCATAAAAGCAAGAAGGCATGGTGTTTTATAAGGAAACTAAATAATGATCCTAAAATCGCTGATCGTCATTCCAATGTGACCACAAACCAGATCGCTCACCACTTACTCCAAAATGGGAAAGCTTCCACGAAAAGTCTCCAGAAGAAATTTACAGACCCTGGTAAAGAGGTTAACCACTTGGACGAGGCTTTTACAGAAACAGAGCTCAAGTTTGCCCTTGATAAGCTCAAAGAAGGTAAAGCCGCTGGCTTTGACAACATCAGGGTCGAGCAGCTGAAACGGTTTGGTTTCGTACTACTTATACAAAACTGTCATTTCTTCCATGGCCGCTTCCAAAGGGTATGTAATCGAATCACTAACGTTTTAGCCACCTACTTTTAATAAATGACATTTGTGGCAGAGAGTGTATATAAAACTTCTTTGAGATTATTTATTTTTATGAGTTTATTATCTTTGATATAATATGTTAGTCAGTTTAAAGTTAGCCCGCCATTTGTTTATACTTTGTGCAATGAAATTTAAATAATGAAATAAATATTCCTCCTTCGGAAGTACTTGTACCTATGCAATATTTCATTAGAGTATCAAAAATTTTACTCCGACTATGCAAGTCTCCTTACAGAACTCCGCAAACTTATCTGACGCGGTGGTTAAATTTGAGAATTTAAACTGTCAATACAGCTGACAGACCTTTCATTCTTTTTATTGCTACTGGCGCCTCAACCATCGGTTTTAGATATTGTTGTGGGGATTTCGAATTTCGAATTTCAAAACCGCGAGAGCATTTCTTGCAAGAAATTGTATGCATGCTCTATTTTGTACTAATAATGGATAAGAGAATCAGTAATAAAAATGTTTTGAACCTAAAATTTACACAAATTGGTGCGGTTTATGTTCCTCACTCAAAGGAAAGAAGCTGGACTTCTCACAGTCTCATAAAATTGGTGTAATGGTGATATTAGATCAACTAGGTATATAAAATTCTTACGTCGGTTTTATTTCAAGAATTGCTTTTACATTATGTCTCTGTAAAAAACTTTTTCAACAAGCGAATTTCTTATTTCTTGATGCAATTTTTTACACCTACTCTTAACTTTCTCACATTTTCAATTTTGAGGAACCTAAAACGAACATATTTAATATACAGTAGTAGAAGTAAGAAACTTAGACTAATTATGTACCTACAACACAACAAAATATTGGTACTCAAATAGGTACAACTTTTATGGGCTCTTAAGTATCTTAGGCAATATTATCCGTCACTTTTATTTCAAACTATTGATGTTTGCTTTAGGTAATGAGTAAAATAACTTGTCCTAGGTTACATAGGACTATGGTTATGCAATAAATGGCAAAGCACTCATCTATACCCAATCCTGAAGCGCTATTTCAATATTTCCTAGCAAAATAAGCATCATTAAAAAAAATTAGGATCCTAGTGTGAGTTTTTTTTTTTCAATTTTGGCGCAATCGGAGCGATACAGTCTCCACGTCCAAACGCCGCCAATGCCAGGCGGAGACTGAATAATTATGCTGCGAAACGGTGCACGATGCATTTTGGGATACTGGTTATTGACTATAAAATTTACAAAAAAAAATTTTAGTAACTTCCCTAGATATGACTAAGAACTACTTACACAAAAAAAATTAGCTTGATTACTCAAATAGTTATTGAGATAATTGAGTTTAAGACGGAAAAAAGGGGTCTTGAAAATAATTTTTTTTTGTACATTGTATTTATTTGATTCAAATAAATTTTAGTAACTTCCCTTCATAAAGAAAAGATCTATCACATATAATATTTTGGAAGGCCTAGCAATGATACTTTGTCAGGAAATTTAATTTAAAAACATTGAAAATTCTGAGTTTGATCGCCGCAATAGCCTTATCCATCCTATATAGAAGGCTAGTGCCTCAGCACTGGGGTCATCAAGAAGGTGGATGATGATGATCAGGGGAGAATGACCAAACATTAACTAGTTCTCCTTCGAGTCTCGGAGGGCGCATTAAGCTATTGGTCCCGGCTGTATTTGCAGTCTGGAAGTTGCAGACCTTCGCATTGAGTATCATTTGCTTATTCTTAATTTGAAACTCAGGTATTTTCTAGGAACTAATACAAAAATCTATGTTCATATTCATATTCATTTATTTGCATCTTGTTGTATAAAAAGGTGTATATAAATTTTTAGGTCACAAACACGAGCCCTGTAAGGGCACGGTAATCGATTTAGCCCTGAAGTTGTTTATTTAACATGGGAATGTAATTAATTAACAATATTTGGAGCAGTTGTAGTATAACAATATCTATTGTTAAGCTTCCTTAACATGTAACTAGTTATATGTTTACTATGTGTTAATATCCAGAACGTTCTCGGCATGAGTATTGGCATTTTGTGAGATTCACATTTAATTTGTTCACTGTAAGTTCGCTATGTCTGAACGACATAAAACAATTGTTATATACTCACCAATAATTTAATTAAACTTGTTTAGCAAAGGCCTGTCATTAAAAAAATAGTTTCCACAGATTTTGTGGGCTTATCATTCATTAAGTTCTAAACCAAAAGTTGTTTGAAATACTTTCACAAATAGATACGAAATGGCGTTCTGAAGACTCAGGCACAAAGTTACTCTAAAATATATAATGCTTATAATCTGTTTATGACTAGGTAAGATGAGAAACCTTAAACTATTGACGACTAGTTTCGCCGAATTTAAAGTTACAGTTATTAATAATACTTGATCAAGAAGTAATTATAGGAAACAACATAGCTTAAAAGTAAACCACTTCTTAAGGAATCCAATCAATTCGCTTCTTATTTATCGATAACTGTGAAGTAAGTTATTTCTGTCGGTACTAAAATAGAACCATTCTCGAGCTTTTAACGTGACACTTTTATATTATGTTCAATTCAACTGTAACCATACTAACATATTAAATGTGAAAGTGAGTTTGTTTGTTTGTAAGTCTTTCACGTCGAAACGGAGCAACGGGTCGACGTGATTTTTGGTATGATCAGAGTTCTCACTGCCTTCTAACTAGTTTTTCTCGAGGTTTTCTCGCCATAGAGTTTGTAAGTTTATAGAATACTTCTTGGACGCAGTTGGAAAGTTTACTCAGAGTATACGGAGAAACTTAGCACGCGGTTCCTTTAAAAGAACATTTAGTTTTTTACTTTATTTCTGTGACGCTATATATGATAAAGGCTACTTTAGTTCTTTTAAACTGGCTTAATGACGTAAATCTTTAAAAATATAAATAACTAGCTTTCCGCCCGCGGCTTCGCCCGCGTGGACCACATGACGTTATCCCGCGGGAATATGATATTTTTCCGAGATAAAAAGTAGCCTATGTTTCTCTCCAGGCTACAAAGTATCTGTGTCCCAAATTTCGGCCAAATCCGTTCAGCCGTTTTGGCGTGATTGAGTAACAAACATACAAACATCCAAACATCTAAACTTTCACATTTATAATATTTAACTACGTCCTAATAAGCTAACTGCCGCACTCAGAGACGTCAATTAAATTTAATTGGCAGTAAATTATCATTCCTACTCTATTCAATATTTGACATAAAAAAGAGACAGATAGAGATTTAATGATCAATTAAAGTTAATAGGCGTCTCTGAGTGCGGCAGTTAGAGACTGAAAATGTTTATTTCCTAATAATCTTGGTGTAAAGTTACACCAGGTGTAAATCTGTTGTTGTCACTTATGCTGTCTAAAATGATGACAGAGACAACAACAGTACCCCTAGTGTAAGTTTTTATGTCAAAAAACGCAAACTATCGTGAGTGCGTATTTATGTCAATTTGTATGAAAACTGTATCAGCGCCTCTAGCGGCGAGTAGCGCGCTTATGCAGTTTTCATACAAATTGACATAAATACGTACTCGAAATAGTTTGCGTTTGCTTGACATAAAAACTTACACTCGGGGTACAGATTTACGCCAGATGTAACTTTACACCACGTTTCACGTAAGGGGATAGGTACAGGGTTATTTTGAAACCATTGGCCAAGTTTTTCAAGTTCGACTCAGAATCGGTAAGTGATCAACTTTCTCCTACAGATATGGGTCGAAATTCGACAAAGTGTTTTTGACTTTCCATAATAATTCAATCACGTGATCAGTATGGCTGACTTGTATGAAAAGTAAAAAAAATGACATATTTCGACCCATGTTTCTAGGAGAAAGTTGTTCACTTACCGATTCTGAGTCGAACTTAAAAATTTGGTCATCGGTTTCAAAATAAGCCTGTATAGATTAACTACCTACCTTTCATCCAGCGGTCTTGGACGCCTGAACTACACGATGTATTCCCTTTGGAATAACATATTTCCGGGGTTAAAAAGTAGCCTGTATGCTTCTTTCGACCAAATCACTTATACCTACACAAAGTTTCAACTGAATCCACTTCATACAAATTCTGATCCCTTTTTTACCCTCTCAAGGGGGTCCGCTTCCAGTTGTTTCCTCAAAATACCACCTATCAAGAAAAACTATGGAAATTGGAATCTCTACAGTAAAGTCTAAAACAAAAGACCACAAAGTTATTATTGCGTTTAAAACTTCGATCAAAAATACCACTAAATAACCGGTGGGAGTGTAAAAAACGGCCGAGTGAATAAGAGATAATGATTCTATATATCTATACTTACATACAAATAAATAAAATTGGAGTTTCTGTTTGTAATATTAAAATAACCGCTTTTTACTACATGCATATATGATTATAATATATACGGTACATAATATTACAAAATAAACATTTTTTACAATTTTTGTCTGTCTGTCTGTCTGTTTGTTCCGGCTAATCTCTGAAACGGCTAAACTGATTTTGACGGGACTTTCACTGGCAGGTAGCTGATGTAATAAGGAGTAACTTAAGCTACTTCTTATCCCGATATTCCCACGGGAACGAGAACCACGCGGGTAAAACCGCGGGCGGCCGCTAGTATTTCATATAAGATCATGTAAGATCGTAACATTTGTAATCCTTCTCACCGTTTAAAAAGTCATTGTGCCATGTTTGTGTTGTGTTTTAGTTCGTGATGCGTCATTTAGTTTCTTGAACGAAGGTTTAGAACAACATTTTTAAAAGTGGCACCAACTTGACTCCCACATTTCTCCGCAGAAACGAAGATCATATTTCACTATTTTTACCTGAACAGAATCAAACAGAAGTGATTCGTCATCCACCTTAATACTTCTGTCGATTATCCGGTGCCAAAAAGAAATAACACGTTTCGTATAAGATACCGAGAATGAACGGACATTTACAAAATAGTAAATACGGTCGCTGTTTTTTTATAGAAAAGACAGTAACTAGTTCTTAATTTTAAAATATTAGGCTTAAACGTCTTAAAAATTCTTTATGACTAAATACATAGATAAATTGAAAAACTGCTGATGAAAAAATAATTTTATCTAAATAATTTCATGAAGTTTTTCTAAAAAATACTTCATTTTCAATTTTTCAATAATAAAAGTTTCATTGTGAATGCAATAAAGTAAAAATTTAAATAAGTTTATTATATTTACATTTAAAATATACTTATTTGAATGCATTGGATAAGACTTTCAAACACGATTTTTATTCCGGTTCAACATTTCGTAATAAAACTTGAAAAGAACAATTTGTATAAATAAACCATAAAACCTGCAATAGGTACTAACTACAAAATAACTGAGCAGTTGACCCTGGTACAATAAATCAATATGTTTTTTTAAGTGTGTGTTTAGATTTACCGTTCGTATTTATGACAAAATAGAAGCATGAAGTATTAGAAAAAACGGCCCTTTTCACAACTAGCTCCGATGGGACACGAACCCACGACCTTTCACTATCCGGGCGAATGCTCTAACCAAACTCAGTTGTCTTGCTTACCCCACTAAGGTGTAAGCAAGACGGCATGCCGTACCATATCAAATCGCGTGATAAAAGCCGCTCATGCTAGGCCGGCAGCAATAAACGATTTATCTATCTATCTATCTAGTTGAATTAGTTAAAATATATATATATATATATTGAATAAATAATTCGGACACTGTATGACGTGCGTGTTGCTTGTCGAAGAAATTCGTTGGCAGGCCGTCCTGTCAGTATGCGCAGGCCCTAAAAATCTTACAAAGGGCAACGTGTCAAGACGTAAAACAACACATTACTTTTCCTGTTGATTATGATTCAACAAACAAGTACACGAACAAATTTACAAATTGAGATTATTTGTGAGACACGTTAGATGTCATCTTAGACACGGTTTTAAGTGAGTATGTTTTCTCCAAATTTGAAGTAAGATAATTTTCACTGAAAGTCGCGTAATCAGTGAAAAGGCATACAGTCCTGTTACTGAAACACGCCAATCTTATTTAATCTTGCGCTATGTGTTCTGACAACTTGGGTTCAAGTTAGAACAATACAGAGAGTTTGAATAATGTTTGAGGCTCAAGTTGGAATGTATCACAAGTTAACGAAATCAGCGGCTTTTGCGTTTTAAAGAGTGCAAATAGAGCTACATTTTATTATTCAAACCACACACAGTCAGACTAATTAAAGGAATGATTATTTATCAAGACAGTATTGACTGTAAGAATCAACTGAAACTGCCGTTTTCTATGGGGAAATTGTAGGAAGTTGGAATTATCATAGATAGATATTTGGGGATTTCTTGGACATGTGAACTCCGAATTCAACGAAACTTTAATGCCCGAGCTTTACCTGCATCTAATGCCATTAATTAGCGCGCTATTTGATATAATTCGCAGGTGTAGCCGGGTCTTAGCGCACTAATTTGATACAATGAGCGCGCTAAGACGCGCATGCCGTTATTAATGCCGTTAGGCAAGCCCCGGCATAAAGATATGATCAGACAACAGTAATCATTAATTATTGCTTATAATTAAATAGGTTTTTAGTAAAAATATCATTTTTATGACAAGCTTTTTTGCTGACTGGTATTTTATTGTCATCTGAACCAAACCTGTATACAAAATTTCAGCCATCAGACACTGGGAAGTGGGTCAAATTAAGCTTGCAAGATTTGTCCCCCACTAACTAACTAACATACTACTTAACTTACTAACTAACATGGCAAGTTAATAAAAAGCTTGTAAAAACTGCCTATTTAAAAGACTAAAAAATCATGTTCAAAGCAGTCACATTGACGACAACCAATAGTAGATTGTACAACAAGTGCATAAAACATACCATTTTACCCGAGACGTATATATCCACCCGAGCCGTAGGCGAGGATGGATAGTCAATTCGAGGGCAAAATGGGTTTTATGTACGAGTTATACACTCTGCTTTTCACTTCGAGTGTAAGGAAAATAAATTACAATATTGCAAAAAAGAAAAAATAAAGACTTCGCCATATATTGGCGGGAAAACTTTCTTTTTCTTTTTTTTATACGTGGAAGTGGCAGCACAGTTACATAGCATTAGTTAGCATAGATCGTAGTCCATAATGCTCTTGAAATTCTTATTTCTTACAAAATTCATTAATTTTGCCTAGTTTTATTTATTTAGTAATTTAACATGGATTATGTACAAAATTTAAGAAACAAAATGAAACAACAAGTTTATTTAACCCTTGACAGACCGGGGTCCTTTTTTTATGGCCCGTTTTTTACGTAAACAAAACACTTGAGACTGCCGCTATCGCTATCCTGAACATCTGGTTATACTTAGGCCGTCTTTGGTTACATTTATCGTAAGCTGAGTAGCAAACGAGATAAACTAACAATGTCTGACAGTTTTACGATGTGTTTTGTTTTTATGATGGTCGTTCGAAGTCGACCGTTGAGTAAACAAAGAGCAATAGTGCGGTCCATGCGATATAAATTTTTTTCACATAGTTATCGATAAAATAACATATAAGAAGTATATATATTTAGAATCTACATGAAAAAACCTATCTGATAAGAATATAATATACGGAAAAACGAGTTTTTTTTTTTTTGAAATTTTCAAAAAATTAATTACTTCCGGTTTCCAAAAAAATCAAAATTCAAAATTTTTTTGTTTTTTTTCTTCAGGATCACATATTGTAGTGTATTTTTACGGTACGACGAGTTTATCTCTCTTTTGAACATCGAAAACCGCATTCAAAAAATCAAAAAATTGCAGAAGTTACAAAAAAAAATAATGGGGGTAGTTGTAAGAGCATCATTAATTGCGTGTGTGACTGTTTACCGGACGACCTTTGTCTTAGAGTCTGTGACATAAACGAAGATTTTACTTTGTGCACTAGAGCATAAAAAGCGATTTTATGCAGCCTATACCCAACATAAACACGAAGTTTACGAGCATGAGAAGTGAAAAAAGTATTGATTGCCGACCGCAGAAACAATTGAAGAACATCGCATATCGGTGGGGCCCCCGCGCGTATCAGTATACTTAGCAAAATAGGTAATTTTGAGAATGAAAATAAGATTGCCTTTTAAAATTTGTATACTAATGACGGCCGAAATGCCTCGTCTATTCAAAGACAACTTTCGTAATATTTTTCATTACTTAACTAAAACCAAGTGGGGTACCTATTATGCAAGTGATAGGATATTTGTATTACGATGAGACGGATGTTTGGAATTTTATTTCATGCTGTAAAGTAACGCTAATAGATTATTAAATGGCCGGAATGACTAGATAAAAGTCAGTAAAATTACATATTGTTTCCAAATTTTGAGTACCTAAGTACATACTTGTGATTTTCGAGTAATCCATAATTTAAAATACCCTATTTTCGGGAATCCTAGCCTTAATTTATTCTTTTTTAGATGATTAATATTACGACATACCTACTCTTTTTTTTATACTGACTATTAATTTTGACATATTGATAATAATTAAAAAATTAGAGATCAATGAACATGTGGGAAAAAACGGCAATTTCATATTGAAAGATCTACTTACTTATTATTTATTATGATTGTTAATTAATTTTATGCAATCACAATTATGAGAAAAATTGTAGGTAAAAGAAAAAAAACACACAGCCCCATAATAGATTTTCGGATGGGATTCGAATCTGCAACCTAGGAAGAATCCTAGATTGATTGATTTTGACCAGGAGGCCCGATATCAAAATCAAAATATTTGTATTACTTATTAATTTGAATGTATAACATTGTCTGGTCCTTAGTATATTCTACGTCACGAAAGACCTTCTATGAATAGAATTTTCGGGGGTAAACTTGCAAGACTAAAAATAATAATATCTTCGCCCTTCCTCGTGAAAGGGCTTGCAGGATACTATCGACGCATTTACAACCCTTGGTGTATTATTTGCAAACTGCAACTCCTATTTGTAATCACTTTAAAAGGTTTTCCAAAAGAATTAATTTATACTTATATGTTCCGGAAATACCGGCCTTTGATATCGGGCATGTAGTTACTTAGCTATCTTGCCTCTGCCAGAAGCTTCATACTACAGATAATATTCATACTAACTAAACTACATAAGCCCAGTTTCTATTAAAAAAAACGATCAGTTTTGCTTGCGAATGGCAGTTTTAGAGTTCCTCTAGTAGAGACCTCTTTGTCGAGGTATTCCAGTTACGGCACCACTTTAAACCGCACCATTTGAATGGCACCAAAAGCATTCCCATTACGGCACCATTTGGTGCCGTTCGAAAAATGAATTTAAAATATTATTAAAGCATTCCCGTTACGGCACCAATGGTTTAAAGTAGAGGTGTTCATTAAAAAACATCGATAAATCAGTTCAGTTCTTTATTATTTTTGAAGACATTATTTGAAGTAGTTATTCTAGTAACAACAGAATAATACATTATTAAGAATAAAGTACAGTGTAGCTGTCCAAATTATAGTTTCGATTCTGAATTACCAGGATAACATAGCTATAGAGGAGGTCATTTTAGTACTTACATTGGATTTTTTTCTAACCAGTCGTAACAATAAATTATTATTTTAGAAAAACATTGAAAAAACCTCGTTAGTTTAGTAAATACAAGGATTAAATTTCCGATTAAATTAGGATATAATTTAAAATCGCATTGAAATCGCTTATTTCAGCCAAACAAATCGGAGCAACTTAATTTTCGGCGGCCATTTTCTTGCCGCCATTTTGTTTTTTTTATTGCCACCTAAATTTGCCCAGGGTGTACATTATTTTAGTCAAAGCACCACGTCTGTATCTTTTTCCGTTTCGGCAGGCAGTTGACCATCTCGATAAATGGCCGGATGGATTTTCATCAAACGTGGCTAAAAACCAACTCGATAAATATAGCTTTCAATAAAAAAAACCCATGAAATCGCCTGATTCGTTTAGGCACTACGAATATTCGTACGTATATACGTACATACAGACAGACAGACATAGGCCTCAAAGTTATAACACCCCTCTTTGCGCTGCGTCAGGGGTTATAAAAACCTATACACTATAACTACCTCCTCCATAGCTATGTTATCCTGGTACTTTAGAATTCAAACGATAATTCACAAAGCTACATAGTCCTTGTACTTTAAACCGTTACTAGAATACCTACTTTAAAAATAATAAAAAAACAAAACGGAGTTATCGATATTGTTTAGTTAGGTAACAGCTCTACTACGCCTCTAACCACTGGTGCCGTAACAGGAATGCTTTAATAATATTTTAAATTCATTTTTCGAACGGCACCAAATGGTGCCGTAATGGGAATGCTTTTGGTGCCATTCAAATGGTGCGGTTCAAAGTGGTGCCGTAACTGGAATACCTCGATTCCCCACTAAGTAACTAACTAACATATCAAGTTAATAAAAAGCTTGTAAAAAAATAAAAGCATTTCTACACATTTATTTTTTTGTTTCCTTCAGTTGTTTTTTTTTTGTTTAATAGACGTAAGATCAAAGGTTTGTTAAAAGATAGTATTCCGCCTTAAGTTCAGTAAGAGATGACTTTTTCAAGTTAGACTTCATTGCCATTCCTTATTACATTGTCTTGTCATCTTCTTTTTTCCTTAACAGGTTTCTAAATGAATTCAAATTACATTGCGAGAGCGCCCTAGTTGCCATTAAATACAGAAAAGTTGAAACTTTCTTTTAGATCAGCGAATGCATACAAATACAAGTAGCATACCTATACCATTCAGTTGAAAACTTATATGATTTAATTATGTACTACTAGCGACCGCCCGCGGTTTCACCTGTGTAGTTCCCGTTCCCGTGGGAATATCGGGATAAAAAGTATTCTATGTGTCATGCCAGCCTATGGTCTATCTCTGTTGCAAATTTCATCCAGATCCGTTTAGTAGTTTTTGTGAAAGAGTAACAAACATCCATACACCCAGACAGAAAATTTTAATTATTTTATTTGCCTGTTCGTCTTACATACACATACACATTTCAGCAATCTATATAAGTACCTAAATAAAAAGCAATGTTTATAAGTTCTGTATGAATTCTGAAAAAAATCTTTCTTTATGTTATCTTCTGTCTGTCAAACTTTCCTATTACAACCATTTTAAAATTGTCGCGTCAAAAGTAGCGTTGCATCCATTCTCAGTGATAATTTCAGAAATCACCCAAACATTCCTTCATTTTTTTAATACTAAAAATGTTCATCGCATAGTATAAGTACATTTCTGGGGAAAAACTACTAACCACAATAAACATGTGTGAGGCAAAAACCAAACACCGAATCACCGAATTTCGAATACTTACTTAATAATTCTTTAAATTCGGACTGCGTGACGTCACAATTCTTTAATCTTAATCTTTATTTTATTTAATCTTTTTTTAGTAAAGTACAAGAAAACAAGTTTATGAAAAGTTATACACCTTACGAATTTAAAGTTGAACTGTTATACTGTGGAAATCAATTATTGTATTTAATTTAATTATTGTATTAATTTATTTTTTACAAATAAATTGTTGTTTTGCAATTGACTGGTTTCCAGCGCATTAGAATATATTGATTTTACCTGGGTTTGGTTTTGATTTTTCGCAATACTTACAAAAGTTTAACTATCAGTAAGTGGCCAAAACCGGTACATTTGGCACCTCTCACACATTTTGTATTATATACAAAAAACTATTTGACTTTTAAAAAATTGAAAAATGTACCTTTAAAGCTAGATAAATTATCTATAATTTAAGATATAATTTGTGTCTTAAATACCTAAGACCATTTAGTACTTAGTGCTTAAAAGTCAAAAATTCCTTAAAGTGGCCACAAAGGGTACCTCTGCGCTACGTTTCCGGGTAACAAATGACCGCACGTTGAGTCCGCGACAAGTCCTCGGAGGACATATTTTGGACGTACAGGGACTTTTTGTCCGCCGGGGACAAATGTCCCTCGTCTGATTATGCCTTTAAGTGTCTTTTAAACTCAAGACAAGACAAATTCGAAACCATCGGGCAAATGAATTTTGGTAAGCAAATTAAGCAATAGAATTTCTCACAAACATCGCGAAACTTTCGCAGGTAAAATATTGCCATTAAAAGCGAAAGCTAAATATATTGATTACAATTTCAACCGAGTGAAAGGTTACAACGGTATTGTCTTAAGTTTTGCTTACAAAGTTTTCTTGTAAAACTCAAACTTTTGAAAGTTGAAACGGATAAAGGAAATTTATGCTATTATTGTCACGAATTAAAAATCGTTAACCATTCACAAACTTTGTACTGTCCTTGTTTTGTGACGCCTAAAGATTTCTTTAGCAGTCAAGCGTCATGGGCTTAAAACAGAATAGCTTTTTCATTTAAATTTTTTCCTAAAAAAATTGTTTTAGTTACGCAAAAGATATTTATTTGTCTTATGTTTTACTTAATATAATGAGTAGGTTTAATTTACCTAGGTGATCCATTTCTTTCTTGGGTGAATAAACTTTACTTATTATTTTAAATATATGTCTTTTGTTTTGTGACCAGCGGTACACAGGTGGTTAAAGTTTAATAATAAGTAGTATACTTAATTCTATATTAAACTATACTTAACCCAGGTGAATTAAGTTTACGGAGCGAATACTCGTTGGTTAATTAAGGATATTATTATACAATATTTTCTGTTAATATTTCAGCAAATTTTAAATAATTATGGTATAATCTTTTTTATTCTTAAAATTTATGCATTACAAACAAACAAAAAATCATATATTTTCTCATTATTTTAAAATTAGTATAGATGTTAAACAAAAGAAAAGACAAAATTTTTTTACTTCTTTGCATTCAAAATGCAATTTTTATTATTGAAAATATTTAAAATGAAGTATTGGAGCATTCGCCCGGACAGTGAAAGATCGTAGGTTCGTGTCCTATCCGAGCTATAGTTGTGAGACGGGTCGATGTTCGCTAATACCTACTTAATTTTCAATTGTTCCAATAAGAAAAGTAGTTTTTACTGTCTTATTTAAATTAATCTAACTATATGAAAATTCTTTCTGTGAACACAATAATTTCTATAACTATCTTTTTAGGGTTTCCGTACCAAAATGGTAAAAAGAAACCCTACTGGTAAGACTCAGTCTGTCTGTCACAACTGCATGGACTTCTCGAGAACTACTAATGCTATTGATTACTTGAAATTTGGAATAGTTTTAAATGACGTTTGCCCAACTAGTATGCTAATAAGAAAGAAATAAAAATATGTATATATATTTTGCAACAGAGACTGAAAGGGGGTCTTAAAAATTCAAAGTAGGGCTACTAGGGCACATGGGGTATGGGTATCATAATTATGAAAGAACGCTGCTTGCACATTCTCAAACATTTTTTCTTTTTTTCTTAAGCCGCATAGTTTTCGACTTTCGTTGAAAAATTTAAAAAAGTACCGTTCCCCCCTTCGATCAACAATAACTTATCTCCGAAGTTTGCATAGAGAAAATTCTGAAATTATTTTATGTGATAGAAGTCTATGTTAAGATTACAGGAAAAATAAAACAATGTCTCTAAATAGTACATTTTTTCAGAAATCATCAACAAAAATTATATTAGTTCCACTATCGGTCAAAAGCTGGCGTTGCCCTAAAACTGCAATATTCTACACCGCAAATGCTCTGACGAATCTAGCCTCGCCAAGGAAAACATTTTCACGTTATATTTATTTAAATTTATGATGGTACGAAACCCTCGGTGCGCGAGTTCGACTCGCTCTTGACCATTTTTTTTTATAAATGGATAAAAAACAAAACTTAAATTTAAAATTTAAGTTTTTCAGTAAATACTATTTCATGAGAAGTATAATCCCTGAAATTATTCGGGATGATAAAAAATTACCGTGTATAATAATTTGATTTCAGAATTAAATCGCGCCATAGCTCTTACTTTTTCAAGATTTAAACTATGCCAAAATGCAACAAAATCGATACAGGTGAACAATCACCTGAAAAAGACGTGAAAAAGCTGAAACTTTAGTTAGACGGATTGAAAAACCATTTTACTTTTGCATTTATAATATTACAGTAGGTAGGTATAACTTTTTAAACTTTCATGGTCATTAACACCAGCGTAGTTTTTATTTACTCATGTGTTAACACTGTAAATATTACCGTGACAATCAAAACATTATTGAAAATATTGAAAATGTAGCATTAGAAAAAGTCGACCCATCTCACAACTAGCTCCGATGGGACTCGAACTCACGACCTTTCGCTGCCAAAGCGAATGCTAGTTATGAGACGAATTTTTCTAATACTTCATTTTCAATAATAAAAATAAAGTACATTGTGAATGCAAAAACAGTGAAAAATTAAAAAATTTAAACATGGTAAAAAAAAGTTTTTCGTAATATTTATCATAATTATAATAGTATAGATGTAATATTAGTATAGATTTAAATTATTCGTTAAGTACAGGATAAATGGAAATAAATATAAATCCGGAGTCGCAAATAAATTTTCAGATGGCATTCGAATCTGCACCCTTGGCAATCAAGTTCAATGTCAATTCTGTCTATTTTTTCCTTTGTGAATCTAGTGAATCATCATCATTCCACTGCTGGGGCACAGGCCTTCTTTATGGATGGACAAGGAGAATGGACCACGATCCACCACGCGGGCCCAATGCGGATTGGTTGGTATTAACGACTGCAACCGCAGCCGGGACTAACGGCTTAACGTGTATTCCGAAGCACGAAGGAGCTCGAGATAACAATTTTTCGGTCACCCATCCCGTGACTGACCATTGCGAAAGTTGCTTAACTTCAACGATCGCAGGTCGATCGCGCTAACCACTACACCACGGGCTCCTCATATTGCATAGTTTAATTATTAAATATTTGATATCATAAATTATTTGTTAAGTTAAAGAAATACTTGTAGCTGTTATAGTACGATACGAGTATATTGACGGGCATAATTTTATAGGTCACTAGTTACCCCCCCGATTAAAATAGCCAAGTATCGTATTAGTGAGCTTGTGTTTAATAGGAACCCTATAGCGACGTTCTATTATTTTGAGTTAAAGTCTTATGTAAATATATGCTCATTTAAACATCTGATAAATTATGATTTTTTTATCAATTTTACACATTCATTGATTTTTTTAAAAATTTGAAAGATATTGAATGATTTTTTTCTATTTTATTCTCTTTATCTTTTTATTCATTTATTGTTTAAATATTACACTTGACATGAAAATACATACACTGCTAAAAAAGCCGTGTTTCGGCTTTAACTGTGGCAGAGGTACAAGAAATTAGTACATTGATAAAATAAGTCAATAAATACCTTCTTATAAAAGCCATAAGTATAAAAAACAAGATATTGCTGCCGTTGCAACATTAAGATATAGTCTGTAGCAAAAAATGTTAAACATAATTTAAAGATTTTGTATTAAGTTTCTACATGATGCATTTAAAACAACTTCAAGCTTTTTCCAGGTTATAAGGTTAAATATTAAAGAAGGTTAAAAAGACATTTGAGTTTAAATTTTTTTGTAAATAGGATTAAAATAATGAAATAAGAATAAAATCATCAAAATCATGTTTTAATTTATGTAATTTCTTGTGAACTTAAGGTATTTTGGGTAAGTAACAAACTTTTTTAAACAATGTTAAGAAGTTCTTAGATCAAAACTAAAATAAGTTTCCCAGTGTAATGTTAAAATAGAAGATGGGATTCTTTTATTTTTTAAATTGTGTAACTACGAAAAAAATCTATTTCTTCCCATTCCATAGTTCTATTTAGGGAGATAAGAGAGAAAGTTGGTACTGAGTATTATTTAAGTTTTTTTCATTAAAAGATATAATGATATTTAATTTATTTCTCATATAAGCACTTAAAAAAAATATTCATTAGTTTTTGTAGTTGTGAAAATAAAGTGTTTAAAAGTTACCTATTAGTCGGCTTAAAAAATATTGTAAATGACTGCTTTATTTTAATTTTAATCCTACTGAAAGTATATTATTTCCATGCCAATAGAGTTAAGAGTAAATAAAGTTAATCATTATTAATTTTTCGTCGTAAATATTTTAAGCTTCTTTTTTCTACCTATATTTCCTTTTCCAAATTGTACATTATGAAACTTACCTTCAAGTTGCGACTCGAGTCCACTTCACAACTTCAAGAGTACGCGTCGCGCGCGCTTTCAAACTGAAATGAGCGGCTACGAAGTGACGGAGCCATTTATACGGCGACTCGTAGCGGCCAAGCGGTTGGCGCTACGACGCTACGCCGCGCCCAGCGTGGGCGGGCGTGGGCTACGGCCTACGGAGCTACGGCCCAACGTGTTACGAGATATATATATATATACGGTATTATGTATTACATTATATTATCTGTGGTATTACATAGACTGTTGATGGAGTTAGGTACCTGATGTTGATACATATTTTTGTAATTAACTTTACGGTCAACAGTACAACGGCTAGCGGTGCTACGGCCCAAAGAGATCGGTATTATGTACTAGCTGTTGCCCGCGACTTCGTACGCACGGTAGAGTGACTTTTGTATTTGTTTATTTTATGTGTAATCTACACATCTTTCCAGTGACCGCAAACTATATGTGTGTATATAGGTGTAGGTCTCGGAAGCGCGGAATTCAGTTTTGCGCTCGCGATTGCCTGTTAACCGAGCTTCACGGTCCTCATCGGTTTTAAGAGCACGAAGTAACGTCATCCTCTTAGCTGACCTAGAGCCTTGCGATAAATTACTATTTTTTTTCTAGGCATTTCAAATAACAATAATCGTAATCAAATCACAATAATCAATGTCCGTTTTCCAACAATTCAAATTGAACTACAAATCAATAAATTGAAATCTAATTCAAGTATATTTTATTTATCGTATTTTTAATTCATTAAAATCACAATAACTGAGTTTTCTCAGGGTGTCAGCCGTCAATAGTAAGCAATATAATAATATAGTCCCACACTTCTGTCTGTTCCTGTGACAGCCGTGGTAGAGGAGCCACTTGCAATTCGAAATTAGCTGTTAAAATGGACTGTCGTAAGAAAACTGTTTTAGTTCCAAAGATTATCACTGGAACAGAAAAGCACGTAAAGAAGCCATCATGTTAGTGGCTTTGTAGTGAATACAAACTGTACTTAAAGTATTCTTTTTTATTGATTGATAGGCAAGCGCTTGTCCGCTATCACGCCCCTAAGCGTTGATGCGATCTACGATGAATCGCGCTTGCCTAATGCTGCGTACGCACCGGACCAACGAAGGCCAACGAACGCCATCCAAGGGGTTCAGTTTTCCCCTCTCAATCAGATGATCAGAAACTCCGAATGTGAACTGGAATCGCTCCCAGTGATCCTTTACCTAGCTTTAGATTGATCTTCGAAGGCCACAAACGTGAAGCGAGCAATGCCTGATGTCGTTCGTTGGCGTTCGTGGGGCCGGTCTGTGCGTAGTCTAAAAGGTACCGGTATAAAATATACTAAGAAAAAAATCATCATTAAGATTAATTTATTATTTGTCTTAAACATGGTATTAGGTACATTATAGAATTAAACAAATAATGTAAAATATCCTGAAATTGGATAAATGTCTAAGTAATATCACAGAAAAAAACTTTTACAAACTTTTGACCTAGAATCATAAGATTTGGCAAAACTGCAGATCTTACAGAAAAAATAAAGGTTTTTTTAAAGATAATTTATAGTTTAATCACTAAAAAAACCAATTCCAACTTATATTTGTAGTTAATTTCATACAAAATGTGTACATAGTTCTTCAAATATAAGTTTCTCTACGTTTTAAAAGATGTCAAGAAATCTTTCCGCAATAATTGATCATTTAATCTTATATGTTGACCCGGTCACAGGTTATAAGTTGTTGCTACACAAAATTTGGTAAAAATCCGTCCAGTAGTTTTTGCGTGAAAAGTGAACTTACAAAGAGACGCCTGCAAACATTAGTTTGTCAACGTTTTTTTTCAATATAAAGAAATATTTCCGCAACAAAAAGTACCCTATATGTTGACTCAGGTTATAAGTTGTTACTACACAAAATTTGGTAAAAATCCGTCCAGTAGTTTTTGCGTGAAAAGCAAACATACAAACAGTTGCCCGCAAATATAAGTTTGTCAACGTTTTTTTTTTATATATTAAGAAATTTTCCCGCAATAAAAGGTACCATATATGTTGACCCAGGTTATAAGTTATTACTACACAAAATTTGGTAAAAATCTGTCCAGTAGTTTTTGCGTGGAAAGCAAACATACAAACAGACGCCCGCAAACATAAGTTTGTCAACGTTTTTTTCAATATAAAGAAGTTTTCCCGCAATAAAAGGTACCTTATATGTTGACCCGGGTTATAAGTTATTACTACACAAAATTTGGTAAAAATCTGTCCAGTAGTTTTTGCGTGGAAAGCAAACATACAAACAGACGCCCGCAAACATAAGTTTGTCAACGTTTTTTTCAATATAAAGAAGTTTTCCCGCAATAAAAGGTACCTTATATGTTGACCCGGGTTATAAGTTATTACTACACAAAATTTGGTAAAAATCCGTCTAATAGTTTTTGCGTGAAAAGCAAACATACCGACGTCCGCAAATATAAGTTCGTCAACGTTTTTTTTTATATAATGACATTTCCCCGCAATAAAAAGTACCCTATATGTTGACCCGGGTTATAAGTTATTACTACACAAAATTTGATAAAAATCCGTCCAGTAGTTTTTGCGTGAAAAGCGGACATACAAATAGACAAACAGACAAACAGACAAACAGACAAACAGACAAACAGACAAACAGACAAACAGACAAACAGACAAACAGACAAACAGACAAACAGACAAACAGACAAACAGACAAACAGACAAACAGACAAACAGACAAACAGACAAACAGACAAACAGACAAACAGACAAACAGACAAACAGACAAACAGACAAACAGACAAACAGACAAACAGACAAACAGACAAACAGACAAACAGATAAACAGACAAACAGACAAAAATTTTAATATCTATTGTTTTGGGGTCTATATCCAATACACATCACATAGCAGTAATTATTTTTAAAAAATATTTCATGTACAGACTTTTTTTCCGTTTCTATTTTATTATATGTATAGATTACATACACTGATAATGGAGCTTGGTATCAAAAGTTTATGGGCACATTTTTGATGAAGGCTTTCGAAATCGCCTTTTGATGAATGCTGTAGTATGAAATTTTAAAGATATATTGTAATATATTGAGTTATATTATAGTTGCTTGCTCGTAATTTATGCTCGTAGGAGACCTGAAACTTTACCATCTGGTCAACAGCTGTCAAAATATTTGTTAAATTTTTGCTCCTAATACGCCCGAAAAAGGCGCTGCTCTAGATTTCATGCAAAATTACGATACGATTACGATAACTTTTTGAAGTAAAATTTCTTTACGCACGCTTGACTTGGGGAGTAAGCTGGTGAATGTGACGGAAGTGACGACAGTATGGGGCACGATTTTTATTATTGTTGATCGAAACCTTAAATCTATAAAACAGTACTTACACCTATAACTTCGGTATTCTCGATTGGCTCTACAATCGTTACTAGAATGCTGATTTTCGATCTTGATTCGATTTTGATCTCAAGTCGATTCTGTTAGGAGTTAGGGGCTTTCAGACTGACGCATGTGTTTTTCGGGCATGGGATGTTTCGGTGTTTCGGAAAGTACCAGATAAGAAGGCAGGCGACCACACGGTGCCATGACATGATTATGCGGCGCTAAGGTGGACAGTGTGGAGCACACCTTACGAGCGTGCCCTACGTGGTCCTCCCAGCGCCGCAATCTGCGGGCTGTGGTATGAAGGGACCTCTCGCTATTAGGCTTAGCTCGTGCCATGCTTGATAGTGACAGGGCCTAGGATGCGGTAGTCTCCTTCTGCGAGGGTGTCATCTCCCAGAAGGAGACATCGGAGCGGATCAGTGAGCAGGAGGCTCATGCGGATCGGCTTCGACACAGGCAGACAGAGGTATCAGCACTTTGTGCGCCTCATTCCCCTCTAGCGGAGCAGAGCGATGTCTAATAGTGGTACACGCCACCAGTATTAAACTAAGAGGTCCCGGGTTCTATTCCCAGTGGGGTTACATATATTGTATTCGGTTTGGTAGGTGGTAGGACTTGTTATAAGTCCGCTTGGCCATCTACCACCATCTTATGTAAGTGTGACGCCATAACAAGGATGTTTTTAGCATTGTTGTGTTCAGTGTTGGTTGAGGATTCGGTGAGTAGTGATCTTCCATATTCAGTCTTATCTTTACTAACCATCAGGTGAGATATGAAGGCTAAGTGACACCCCGTTGTGTATAAATAAATAAAAACCGGTCAAGAGCGAGTCGGACTCGCGCACTGAGGGTTCCGTACCATCATAAATTTAAATAAATATAACGTGAAAATTTTTTCATCGGCAAGGCTATATTCGTCAAAGTATTTGCAGTGTAGAATATTGCAGTATTAGGTTAACGCCAGCTCTTAATCGATAGTGGTCAGTGGAACTAATAAATTTTTTTTTGATGATTTCTGAAAAATTTTAACATAGACTTCTATCACGTAAAATAATTTCAGAATTTTCTCTATGCAAACTTCGAAGATAAGAGGGGGAGAACGGTATTTTTTTTTACTTTTTTCATCAAAAGTCAAAAACTATGTCGGCTTAGAAAAGAATAAAAAATGTTCATAAATGTGCATGCAGCGCACTTTCATATGGTACCCTATATAATATATCCTAGTAGCATCACTTCGCATTTTTAAGACCCCCTTTCAGTCTCTGTTGCAAAAAAATATAAATAGAATATAAATATAATACTTGGGTCAACGTCATCTAAAACTGTTCCAAATTTCAAGTTGATAGCATTAGTAGTTCTCGAGATGTCCATTAGTAACAGAAAAGCAAAGTCTCACCATAAGGGTTCCTTTTAACCGTTTTGGTTTGGAAGAACCCTAAAAACGTCTTTCTTGTATCTGTTTTTGCTTCCTAACAAATTGACACATTAGTGGTATAATTGAATTTGTCTCATGGTTTTTGTCACAGATTCGCGTCTCTCATTGATCTATTACAAGTCGGATTGTATTGTCAGCGGCACAATAAACGGTAGTTATAAAGGGCCCCACATACTATCAGTCCGCTTTCTTTCGAATTCTGTGCTTTGTCTTTGTCTATTCTATAGTAAGTGACAGAGACAGTGCATACATTTCGCTGTCAAGAGCGTTTCCTACGGTTCGTGAATCGGCAGGCTGGAGACGTATTTCTGTAGCGCTCGAGTTTGAATTCGCATTCAAAATTGTAAAATTCACATGCGAATTCCTAACATCGGTATTTTATAATAATCACACCTATAAATTCTGCAACTCCTATAATTTCTACTAGTAGAATTCATCATCTTTATTAGTCTGTGGCCGCAAAATGTCGTCACTGACAATCATAAATGACAAGTGTTTGCGTTTTCATTTTGCTATATTTTTAAAGTTTATCTGTGATTTTGAAACAAATTAAGAACATTAATTTATTGGCAACTCAGACTTCGAATGCTACAAAAATGCATGAAAACGGGTGTAATAGAATTCGATTTCGTAGACGACTGGTTGACGGTATACGTTGTCAATTCGTATTCGATTTCCATTTCGAGCGCTACTCAAATACGTCTGCTGTTCCATCGAGGCTTCGAGCAATGAGGACTGAAAGCGGCCTGCCGGCGGGCTGACAATCTGTGGGCCCCTTAAAGACATTTATAAATATGCTCTTTTTATGTCTCTATCTATCTTCTTTTTCTCTATATACAACTAGTGAATCCCCGCGATTGCACCCGCGCGGTTTCCGTTCTTGTGGGAAGATCGAGAAGAAATATGTGTAACGGTGATTTTAGGGGATGATGATTTTTAAAATCGGTTCAGTAGTTTTTGAGTTTATTCATTATAAACAAACAGACAAAGACCAAATCTTTCCTTTTTATAATATAATATGGATAATGGACGAGTAGCGCTTAGCCTATTGGACACCATCACTTACATGTTCCAATTACAACCTGCACTAGTATTATGGAAATTGGAAACAACGACGGGTATTACCACATAATTATACCTACTGAAAATATTGAAAAGTTCGTTCTTCAATATTTACGGGATCGGGAATCGAATAGCGGCTCTTTAAGGCGCTACTCGGAAAAAGTATGGACTCTTTGATATAAAACTATAGGACGGTAAGAGTTGTTATAAATCTGGTAATAAGATATATATTTCTTCATACCTTTATCTAGAATTATATAGTTTCAAAAACACGATTTTATGATTTTGGCTCGACACTTTTTATTTTCGAAAATACCTCTAAAAAATAAGAAATATCAAGATTATTCTTAAATGGGGATACATATACTATTGAAAATTGGTTTAATTAGTGGACATTAATAATATTTAGGATCGTATAGAAGCATTTTTTTAAAATCGCTATAGTTTTTGAATACAAAGTGATTTTGTGTTTTTTTTGCGTAATCGGCAAAATCGGTCTCGCTCCCGCGCGCGTCGTTTTCTCATTGCTATCTCGCTTTAGCATAATTTTTCCGAGTATCGCCTTAAAACCGATGCGTATACCACTTGACCATGGAAGTCGTCAATTTAATAACGTAAAAAAAAATTTATGAAACAAACAGCTTCTTTTACACAGAATACCTACATGATAATTTGGCAATGCATTAGCCAAGGTTAACAAATTTGAGAAAGTAGACAAAAAAAAAATATACATGCCTAATAATAAACAGACTTTATTACAAGCTTTTAATTAACTTGCCATGTTAGTTAGTTAGTATGTTAGTTAGTTAGTGGGGGACAAATCTTGCAAGCTTATTTAGCCCACTTCCCAGTGTCCGATGGAGCTGAAATTTTGTATACAGGTTTGGTTTTGATGACAATACAATACAATATTAAAGTACAGTCAGCAAAAAAGTTGTCATGAAAATGAAGTTTTTACAAAAAAACTTGTTATTAACTTGCCATGTTAGTTAGATAGTTAGTGAGGGCCAAATCTTGCAAGCTTAATTTGGCCCACTTCCCAGTGTCCGATGGAGCTGAAATTTTGCATACAGGTTTGGTTTTGATGACAATACAATACAATATTAAAGTACAGTCAGCAAAAAAGCTTGTCATAAAAATGAATTTTTTACTTACTAAAAACTTATCCTATAATAGTGATAGAACTTTATACTATAGAAGTGCGGTGCCTTAATATTTCCCCTAATAATTCATGGGGACAACGGGAATACAGGAATAGTACAACAACCTGATGATGAGTTTAGTATCCACTCTGTGACCAGTGGTTATGCAAACAAAGTGTTTTGCTTACATTACATCGTTAACTGATACTATTTACAAATAAATAAATGATACATTATTCACAAATAAGAATCAGGCTGTTCTCTTTAAGAATTATATAGTTTTTTAAATTATACCCCTCTTTAGACCCAAAAGAAAAACCTCTAAAAATAAGTTATTACTTACCTAATTTCTTCAGGGTCCGAATTAGATTAAAAAAACCAGCCAAGTGCGAGTCGGACTCGCGCACGAATGGTTCTGTACCATTATCTATACAACATTAGACACTATTTATAACGTACAATATTAATCTTTACAACACTAGGATTCCGCTCGCGGCTTCGCCCGCGTGAACTACACGACGTTATCCCGCGGGAGTGTGATATTTTTCCGGGATAAAAAGTAGCCTATGTTCCTCTCCAGACTATAAAGTGTCTATGTCCCAAATTTCAGCCAAATCCGTCCAGCCGTTTTGGCGTGATTGAGTAACAAACATCCAAACATCTAAACATCCAAACATCCAAACTTTCACATTTATAATATTAGTAGGATAAATAATAATAATAGTAGGATAAGACACTATTTATAACGTACATTATTAATCTATACAACATTAGACACTATATTTAAGATTGAGAAAAAAGTCACGTTTGTTGTATGGGAGCCCCAATTAAATATTTATTTTATTCTGTTTTTAGTATTTGTTGTTATAGCAGCAACAGAAATACTTACATCATCTGTGAAAATACTGGTGATACAGCCTGGTGACAGACAGATAGACAGACGGAAAGCGAAGTCTTAGTAATAAGGTCCCGTTTTTACCCTTTGGGTACGTAACCCTAAAAATAAACATGTAATATTTATCTTCTGTTTCAATTTCGATCTGAGTATACTTTGGAACTACAATTTAGACAAAATAGAAGTTAATTATGACCGCGCAAATTGATTTTTTTGATAACGTACTTTAATGACTTTATTTTTTATGATTTAATTATAAATGTATAGTTTTCAGTATAAGACGACATTACTTGTCAAATTTGGTAGTCCCAGATCAACGGGAAGTACCCTATGAATTTTTATTCCCTTGAGAGTGTCGAAATATGCGCGTTTTGCGGCATAAACGGCCGTATCTTTTTTTTTAGTTAACTGAGAAGTTTGATATTTTCACAGCTACAACTACAAGGGACTGTAAACCTGAGTATATGGTTTTAATTTCAACTAGATACCTTCAAGCGTTCCCGAGGTAAAGGGGCTTGACAGACAGACGGACGGACAGACGGACAGACAGACGGACAACAAAGTGATCCTATAAGGGTTCCGTTTTTTCCTTTTGAGGTACGGAACCCTAAAAAACAAAATTTGCATATTCAATAATTTTAGTTTATTCAATAATGAATATCAAATGTAAACGGTCAAAGAAATAAGAAATGGAATACTGTATGCTTTTTTGTCGACTGTTCTATTCCATTCATCCAAACCAAACCAATGCAAAGTTTCAGCTCAATCGGTTAAATTCCAGTTCCAAGGTTTGTCCAACACTAAGAAATGTTAAGTTAAATAAAAGCTTGTTAAAATTAATTATTTTTAGGTAGGTGTAGATTTCGTAAGCAAGCTAATTTTAACTAAACACTTTCTTGTTAAAGTCTGCAAGTGCATTAATATTTTTTTTAATCTGTTGTATTGTATTGTAGCCTACCCTGTAGATAAATATGCTTACTTACATTAATATAAATATTTTCTTAATTTGGCATGTTGACTGTTACACATTTTACGGGTAGGTACATAATACAGTTTCGTTGTTTACGTGTTGAACCAGTGTCCATTGGATAATACAAGAGAACTTATTATGAAGGTGTAAGTACTTACACTTATAAACGTTTGCTTATTAATTGCATTACTGACGGACGCATTCTTAGTGGAAAAGATACATAATGACAAAAGTGCTCTGTATCTTTGATTTTAAACGAGTTGGTGTGTATGTATAGTTATTAAGATTTCTTAACTCTATATGGTGGTCGTTTTCCAATAGTGGACCAGGGTGGTCATCCATTAGTACTGAGAGAAAATTCGCTGACCCAATGCTCGACCACTTGCTTTGCTAGTAACTTTATTAAGATTTCTCAACTCTATATTATGATCGTTTTCCAATAGTGGACCAACAGGCTAATGGACTAATTTTAAAATCTATCGCAAATATCGCAATCGCTTTCATTTGATAGATGAATTTGACACATTGATACTTCTTTTAGGCACAAATAAAAATGTACCAAAGAAATGTAGCAATGTGTTCTGTCAGTTCTGTCCATCTGACAATTAAATTGATCGCAAATAGATTTTGAAAACGTGATCTGATCGAAAAACTGTTACAATGTCATTAGAATACGAAGGCAAATTTCGCCATCTTTCCCTATGTAGTGATAGCTCAGAGACCTCAGGTTAGAAAACGGGCGGTATTGAAGCCGGAAGACCTCGGTGAAAAAGTCTAGGGAGCCCTTTATCAACGCATCTAATTCATATCTAAGTACATTTTCTAAAAATCAACGGGTGGCACTCATTTTTTTTGTGAATAAGTCTAGGAAGCCCTTTTCACTTCTGCCGGCACTCCCGGAGTGCAGTGCAACCCGTTGTTTTTTTTTCAATTAACGCTATGTACGTTAATAAACAGAAATGTTTTTTTATGAAAATAAATTATAAAAACCTTTGTTTTTGACAATTAAATTATTGTTTTTCAATTGATTGGTTTTTCAATTTCTAGAACATTAGAATGGTATATATTGATTTAACCTGGGTTTGGTTTTGATTTTTCGCTATAAGTACTTACAAAAGTTTGGCTATCAATAAGTGGCCAAAACCGGGGATTTTGGCACCCTTCGCACATTTTATGTTAATTTTATACAAAACACTATACCTACCTAAGTAATTATTATTATTTTTAATTTGAAAGATAAAAGGTAATCGGCCGTAAAAGGTAGGCACCTTTTACGGCCGATTCCAATAACCTATCCTTAGTAAGAGATAGGCTTACTAAAGATTTGTTGCATAGATATTTCTGTTAAATGACGGAAAATAACAACAGTTGCCTAGTAACAGATCCTATGCCTATAAATACAAGTGGCACAGTATTGGTCCGAAAAAGTTAAAGTCGAAGAATGGTCGACACGACAAGAAAAATAAGTAAGCCTATCTCTTACTGAAGATAGGTTATTGAAATCGGCCGCTAAGCTAGATAAATCTCCATTATTTAAGACATAATTTTTGTCCCTAATCTCTACTTATAGTGCATTAAAGAGGAAAAATCCTGAAAGTGGCCACAAAGGGGTCTCCTGTCCTACCTATTTATTTATTTTGTGAAATTTTTATGAAGTAATTTTTTTTCTTTGCAGGGCTATTGAAATATTTTTCCTAGTCCTTAGCATCGTGCCACCGATCGAACAGAGGTATAAAGAACCACCGGCAACGGTACCACCAAACTTTAACACGTTGCTGATTCCAAGTTTTTATACTTATGGCCCAATGAGATGGTCGTATTTTCCATGGGATAGATTAAACGAGGCAATACCTATTGTGGAAAAACGATCCTCATCAAAAAGCATTGTTTTCCAACGTACTAATGAGGATTATGATTATACATGGGACGATGCAGATCCATACTACGATCTAGTTGTATTCCTACGAGTCGACGGAGTGTCGAAAGATGCGGAAAATTTACGGAACAATAAGAAGAATGATAAGAATGATTCACCAGAAGGAAAAATCATATCTACTGGTGTCTTTATTACTGTAAACCATGTATTGACATCCTTCAACCCGTTCAGAAAGCTGCTACCCATACTGAGAAGTTATGACATTGTTGTGGCCACATTGAGAAATAGATATATAGTTAACAATAATTATGCAAGGGTGACACACCTAAGAGCCACTTGCGCTAGGCAGGTCATACCACTAATGGAGAGCGAGGTACCCGAGAACGCATGGCATGGACTCGAAGAGCACAGGCAGACTGCATTACATGACCTGATGGTTGCAAGAGTAGCGGGAACAATGCGGTTTAAAAATATTGAAAATCAACCACTTCCTCCGACTAATTTTCGCGACCCCCTTACTGTGGTATTTAATAAAACATCGATAGAACTATTTGAAACTCATCGTCCTCTAAGCTACTTTGAGACACCTCACGGTCCACTTTTAACGGAGCCCGCTACTCCGGATCATAGAATAGAAGAAGTCGCTGAGCTTCGCTTTGCTTCGATTGCTTTCATGGACGATGATCATATAAAAGAAAATAGTGAACTTAGAACAAAAACATTCAGCGCCGATGCACAAGTTGACTGTTCTGAATTTCTGTTTCGTGAATGGGGGGAATTCATTTGCATTAAGGATGATGATAACTACCCTGGTATTGGATCCGGAGCTACTTTAACAGCACTTAACCGTGTATATGGAATAGGTAGTTTCAAAGTAGAAAAAGGTAATACGAGCGTATTTGTTTTCACCGACGTCAGGAAATATCATCATTTATTGAATCATACATGCACTACAGAAGATCACCCTAACATATTAGACGAGTTCGACTATAATTATGAAGAAGTAACGGTAAACGTGGCAAAAATGCGCAATATATCGGTAAATAAAACTCAGGTACCCTATAAACCGATAAGCGATCGTTTTAAAACATGGTACTCTATATACACTTTGTGAACAATCTATGATAATGAGATAAATTACAAAACAAACGCAAACAAATATGAATAATTCAGGGGGCCTACCGTCAGCTGATATCGCAACGCAATATTGAAATAATGTTGATTAGGATAGAGCTACATAATGCGTGTAGCGCCATATCGCCACCATTAAAATATTACATTCTGTGATATTACTTTAACATTGTTTAACAGCTCGCGGTAAGGTCCCAGGCATAGTAAAAGCAAATGTCCAAGGAAGGTCTACAGACTGCCTGTGACTTGGGTCTGTGTCGATACAATCGCGCGTCGACGGCACTACAAAAAGTCGCGGTCTGCATAGGCTCGGTTCACTCTCTTTCTCACTCGAGTCGCGCGCAAGTTGTGCTAGCACTACTGCAGCGCTAGGATGCGGTCGAAATCTTATCGTGTATCTACCGAATTTGACATTGACGTTATGATAAAATGCGTTTATCCACCGTACTTAAGATGTGACTCGTACGTACTGTTAACGAAAAGTCGATAAATAGTGAGAAAATAAAAAAAATAAAAAGTTTATCGACGAGCATCACTAGAGGACATAGTAACTATTTAGTAATCTGTGCTAGAGGTCAGTGACAAGCATGCATGGCCGTTTTGACAGCTAAAGTCGAGAGTGTTTCTTCGTATTTATATCGTCGTTGTTTTTTGAAGCCGACATTTTTATCGTCTTTAATTTACACACTGTTTTTATTTTTTTATTTTTTTTATTTTATTTAACTTTTGTACAAAATACACACAGTAAAATATACAAGGCGGACTTAATACTAAAAGTATTCTCTGCCAGTCAACCTTTGGGAAACAGAGAACAACGAATGCGGTACAAAACCTACTAATACATGCTATATATACACACTAAAATAAACAAATATCAAAAAATATAATATAGATAGATATATACTTATATTTTATTTATATAAATAATAAAAATATAATTCAAATACATGCAGTAAATAAATATATAAAGAATACATAAAATAATATACTACATACTAAAGGGATTAAATCAAAAGTGAAATAAATACATCGATGATGATGATGAGCTTATGATGTAAGAACTACGAGTTCAAGCCATCCAGTAGAAAAAGGCGAGCATTCTTTTTAAAAGAGAATTTACTGGGAGACCTCCTGATAGCATCAGGAAGGAGGTTCCAAAGACGCAGGGCATGCAGAGTGAAAGACTCAGACATATAGCCAAAATGAAAGAGAGGTGTACTGAGAGAGAGAGAGTTTGTGGAGCGAAGAGGGCGATCATGAGAATCGCAAAGAAACTGGAAATTAGATTTTAGGTATTCAGGGGAATTTGGATTGGTGAGAATGGAATAGAGCGTACAGAGCAACCTTACTTGTCGGCGCTGACGGATGGGGAGCCACTTAAGCTGTGACCGGTATGAGGAAATGTGATCAAATTTGCGAAGAGAGAAGATGAAACGAATAGCGTTATTGAGAAGCCGGTCCAGCTTGTTTAAAAGATCTTCATTCAGATCTGGATAACACACGTCAGCGTAATCAAGGAGTGGAAGGATAAGAGAGTTGACGAGAGTGATCTTGGTTTTTACAGGGAGAAAGTTCCTAAACCTATTCAGAAAACGTAACGAATAATGGACTACTCGACTCACCTCGGAGACTTGTGGTATCCAACTGAGCGTCGAATCAATGTGCAGGCCTAAGTTCTTGACGCTGGTGCAAAGAGGTATGATGGTGTTATTCAGAGTAACAGTTGGAATTGCGCTCATGTCAATTTTAGCGATCTGCTTAGATCCGCCCACCACCATAGCCTGGCATTTTGTCGGGTTCACCGCTATCCCAAAACAGGATGACCAGTTGTTAACGGCTTGTAGTGAACAGTTAATTTGGGAAATAGCGGAAGCAATTTCATCGGCTGGCGACTGTACATAAGTTTGAAGGTCGTCAGCATATAAATGATAGGAACAGCCAAGCGAGGGAGGGAGGGAGTTAATGAAGCAGGAGAAAAGGAGAGGAGATAGAATACCACCTTGTGGTACGCCGGCAGAGAGATTATTCCAATGGGATATATCCGGACCTACTCGAACAGCCTGCCAGCGGTCACGGAGATAGCTAGAGAACCACTCAAGTGACAGAGACGAGAAGTTAAGTGACCCTAGAACAGCAAGCAAGATATCGTGGTCAACCATGTTAAAGGCGTTTGAAAAGTCGATAAGTACTATGATGGTGACCAGCTGGTTCTCCATGCCCATTCTGATATCATCGGTGACCTTGAGGAGAGCAGTGGTTGTGCTGTGTCCAGGGCAAAATCCTGACTGGAAGGGGGAAATAAGGGAGTTGGAATAGATAAAAGATTTTTAATCCCGCAACAAAAGAAACATTAGTAGTTTTGTACAGAAACTTACTTTTTGGCTTCCATCACAAGAGCAACACTAATTTTAGACAACAAAGCTTAAATTAAATTAGTTTTCCACAAAAACACCACAAAAATACCGCACGCGACGCATACGCAACTTGATTAAAGTGAAAACGGCGCTTATTTTGATTCTTGACAATAGTTTTTGTTTTTTATACGGAATAGTGAGTCGAAAAACCAGGAAAAACGAACGAGTCAGCGGTATGGTTTCAGTGCGTGTAGCCATAGAAAAAATGTTGTGTAACTAAAATAGGTGACAAGTTGCAACACTTCTTAACCATCGCATCGACTAGTTTATCTTTCGTAGTGTGCATCTAAGGAATTTCGTTAAAAATTTGTGATCGAGCAAACTTTATCATCCGAGACGATAAATAGCTGACGATACGCATCCTAGGCAGGCCGGTGTTAAGTGGTGATAAGGCTGAAGGTGGAAGCGCACTGCTCCCGGAATCCTCAATCTCTGAGGAACTGGCTATCTTATCTCTAACTTCTGGTACTGGTAATGTTGTAAACATCATTGTTATGGCGACAGACTTAGATAGCTAGCCAGGCGGACTTGGAACAAGCCCTAGCACCAACCAAATCGAATACAGTGCAATACCTATGTACTGTGGTGTGTGTGATACGACCACCACCGTTTCGAAAGTTGGAATAGCTCAGTTAGAAAACGGGCGGCATTAGACCTCGGTTCAAATCCTGTCCGTATTTTTCTTTTTTTTGTTAAATTCCTTTTTTTTGTGAAAAAGTCTAGGGAGCTCTTTTCACTTCTGCCGGCACTCCTGCCCCCTGATTCACGAACTGTCGGAAACGCTCCCGACAGCGGAATGTATGCCCTGTCTCTGTCACTCACTATAGAATAGACAAAGATAAAGCACAGAATGAATTCCGTTTCCGACGGTTTGTGAATAAGGGGCTGGACTCCTTTTCGCTCAGGAATTAACGAGTCCCTCATTTACTCAGAATTCAATATCTCGCCCGTGACATAAAACAGTGCTTTATCCCCTCGGTATATATTATATGATCTACTATTACGTCATTATCCTCCAAGAAATCTGCTCCACACTCTATTCGTCCGCACTGTACACCATAGCAATGTTTTCCATATTCACTCAGTGTATTGTCACAGCGTAAGAAGGGAAATATATAGACTGTGGTATTGTTCAGCAACATTATAGAGCAGAATATTGCTCTTGACTTATATTGTGATAGTTTTTATCAGCTGTCAATAGAGTAACTATTTAGTAGTTCAGGTAGTATCTTATCTAATTTTGATTTTAATGTAACTGCCGAACGATAACGTGAAAATATCTGTATGATTTATTGTTACCTGTGGACGCTTGTTAATTGCTCCTTATTATATAATTACGTTAATTATGTATTTACTTTGTAATATTAGCTGTAATATATTAAATACATATAATCACATTTTGGTTGTTTCATCTTCAGACATTCCTATCCTAGTCCACTGCTGAACATAGGCCTACTCCTTTGAGTGCCACAAAGAGCAGCTGTGGGCTGTTTGCAGCCAAATGCTTCCCGCAACCTGTACCAGGTCATCGCTGGCGAGAATCCATTATTTGGGTTCAGGGGGGGGCAATTTTGGTTCAGGGGGGAGCAATCTTAGCTTATTTCACGTAGCAAAATGATGAATGCAAACAAACATTTTGTACAGTGCCACAAACTTTGCTGTTCCGGTGGCCAAAATGTGAAACTAGCGTGTTTTTTTTAAATGTCATTCTGCTGTCAAGTTGATGTCCAACCATAGCGCTGCTGGCGGCTGAAGTTCTTAGAACTCAGGGCCGGTTAAATTGCTACAAAACAAAGAAAAACGTACGGTAGCGCCGCTGTCACCGGAACAGAAAAGATTGTGGCACTGTAGAATAGGTAAAATTGTGTGTCAACATTGTGTTTGGATTGTCATCACAATGTTGTTATAATTATTGAGAATTAAAGTTATCTAATAGGTTATAAAAGGAATCTAAATTTAATAGAACAGTGTATTGTCTATGGTACCGGCCATATTGTTTTTGAGCGAGCTATAAAGGTGGTAGGATAAGGCAAAGCGGGCCTCATTCTACATCGGGAATTCAAAGCAAAGCTAAGTATTCTATTACATCGATGTGAGATTATTGGTGTTGTAAATTGTTAAATATCTAATGCGAAACAAACTTGACTTAGCATCAAATAGTTTCTGTTGGAATTTGTTATTCTTTGTCACAATATTCTATTGTTGTAAATGTATTAAAACTATTATCAGTATGGTTATAATTCAAATACACATTTTGCATTTCACACTTAAAAATGTAATTTGTCTGACGTGTTTTATGAAAATAAAAGTGTTTGATGAAGGGAGAATTGCACCCCTTGGCGAGTTTCTTGCTGGCTCTTCTCGTTACAAGGTCTCCCGCCGTAGGGTTTTCTGAACCAATAGCGTAGCATCCTTGACAATCACAAAGGCTTAATAATAACTTGAATAAATGAAAATGAATATTAATTATTGAGTTATTTATTGTAATACCTGACCCATAATCTTAACAATTTCAGAAGTGGGATCGACAGCTACAATGTTCCAGTTGGTTGGAGAGCTGAACAACTATCAAAGAAGAGGGCGACCTTGGAAATGCCAGGTTTCTGCTTTTGGTCACTCTACAATGGATAGCGAAGATGAAAGCCTTGAGAGTAAGGGCTTGCAAGGTAGGAATGTGCCTTATTATGTTAAAACGTGACTACTTCGCCTGATTTTGTATTTTGTAAGTATTTTGTTAATTTTTGACCTTTAAAATCCCTTGCACCGTTGTTGCATTTTGCTCAACAAAATGGAGCTGTTGGGTTCTGTAAATGGCTAGTCGAGAAGACGAACTCTCAGTTTTAAATGTAAGACAGATCATCAGACAGAACAGAATCAGTATCATTTACAACTGTTAAGCAAGTTGGAAAGAAAGAACATTAATAACATTTTAAGCTTACATGGTCATAATGAGTAAAACTGTTATGTATTTAAATACTTCTAATTTAACGTCACTATAACATTTATTGTAATTTAAACATAGTAAAAACCCCGTTTTCATTAATGGTTTTAAGAACAAATTTAATATCAACAATTTATTTAACGTTTAAGAATCAATTTAAATTTATATTTAGTCTAAATAACTGACCAACTTACTGATCAAGCTTGATAGTAGTGGGCAAATAATATTACACTTTAATACCATTTTATCAAACCACTGTTCCGGTTTTTATGTTACCCGATTGAGCATAGAAAACGAACAAGAAAGAGGGTAGACAGATTTGTCCGCTCCTAACATCCAACCCGCATTAACTTTCTTCAGTTACTCGGTGATCATGGCGTGTGCAACTGCGCCAAAATATCGGGGACTCGACAACCAATCAAAACATAGTAAAAATCCCGTTTTTTCGTAATATTTACTGTTTATGTTACTGTTTATAGTTGGATCCGTCCGTATCATTTTTATAACTAATAATTATGTTTATTTCCTGATTATGAGATATTCTTACAACATTTTACATATTGAATTGAGGGATTTCTTAATGATCAGCTAGGGATTATTATTATTATTCGGTTTTATCCTTGCAAGTTTTTTATCAACTCGTCTGTAGCTGCGGGCTTTTAATACATACTATTTTTACAGTTTAAGACAGTTCTGAGGTTTATTGTTCTATTTTTATTTTACAAGTTTCAGAAATACTTTCAACTACTTATATGTAACACGTAATCATCGGGATATTAACTGGGGGCCCATTAAATATTTTGTCAGATAGATCATTAGTTAGATTTTCTTATAAAAGTTTTCAAAACCAATGAAACAAGAAAAAATGTAATGATAAGAATTTCAGATAGTTTTGCTACATTTTAGCAGAAGTAAAATAATTATGGATATGGATATATTGAATAAAATTTGATAACATATAAAATAAAGTTATTAAGACAGAAATAAAATCTACGACATCTTGCCTTATAGTTTCTTTATTGGCATTGTTTGTGTTTTTATTTTTACTTTTCGGTGAATCAACAGCTTATTAATCCTAAAATAAGAACAATATGGAAACATGAAAGCCAATCACAGATTTACACACATAGAAATGAGAAACAATACATACCTACACTAGACATATTAAACAAAAGAAAATAACATTGTTTGATACAACTCAAGACAAAGTATTGAACATCTAAAAAGGAATTGGTTGATGAGTTATATCATTCTTTTTCCATAATCTTAGTTAAATGGTTTGGTTGTGGCTTTTGCGTTATCAGTTACAGTGTCAAACAACAAAAATATTGTTGATGGTTCATTATAAGTCTTTCACAGAAGTAGTACCTACCTATAGTAAAGTATAGTATTGTATAGCAAAGTATAGTAAAGTATAGTAAAGTATAGTAAAGTATAGTAAAGTATAGTAAAGTATAGTAAAGTATAGTAAAGTATAGTAAAGTATAGTAAAGTATAGTAAAGTATAGTAAAGTATAGTAAAGTATAGTAAAGTATAGTAAAGTATAGTAAAGTATAGTAAAGTATAGTAAAGTATAATAAAGTATAGCAAAGAATATTAAAGTACTTATATCAAAGTTTAGCAAAGTATAACAAGGTATAACAAAGTATAGTAAAGCAAAGTAAAAGTGTCATTAATTATGTTCTATGCATTAACAATGGAAAATTACAAGAGGTTTTCTCAACCGAGGTAATGAGAAACAACTGAAAGGGGCTGACCCTGCATACAAATACAAATACGAATTGTCTTTATTGTGAAATGTAGCTAGTTACATTGTTAGTGTACAAAAATTGTTAAATAGGTTTTAAGTCTCACTACACTTCCACCTTTTACAAGGTACTTATACAATAATCAAAATTTCAATTCAACAGAATTATAAAAATACTAATTATCATATTAGAGCGATGTGAGGAACTAAATTAAGAATAAGTACCTAAAATTAAATTGTGTCATAAAGGGTTGACCTAGTTTAGGCTCCAGATCGCTCACTCGGGACAGTTAATGTTTTCTGTAATTATCTAGATCCAACGATTGAGATACTGTACCGTTTTTGTGTGATAAATAAATATATTTTTATTTATTATTATTATTATTTATTATTTATAAATATGTCAAACAAAAGATAAAACTAAATTGTGCGATCATAATATGTCAAAAAAACTTAAATTAAGTTGTGCCCTTATATGTCAATCAATGAGTTTATTTAAATATCCATTTCATTTAAGGAAGAGTCAGTGAGGAAGTCTACAGTTGTGTAATAAGCTTTATCAGTAGCAGCTTCTATAGCCTTTCTGAAGAGGTTAGTTGTCAAGTTTTGCAATAAGAAGGGATGCTATCATGGATATTAACATGCTCAGCTCGTGTTGCAGCTTGTAGCTACAACGCTAAAGTTCAGTACGACCTATTAAAAAAACTTAAAGCAACACAATAGAATAATTTGTTGGACCGAACTTATGATAAAGTCTTAACTATTATTTATGGCATGGAATTAAGACAATCGAGTTTTTTTTTGTAAGTTATTGTTTTTACTAATTACATACATATTCCACCCTTTGACTTGATCCGTGATTGGGATGTGAGGCTAAGGAATAACCTGATGTCTGTGAAATATTAACATTGTATTTTAAGAAAAGCCTCTATTAAACAATAACTGATCATATCGCTGGTACTTAAAACAACTTTTATTTCGGTAAGTTTTGATCATCAATTGACATATTGCTGGTAATTGAAATAACTTCTAATTGACTTAGTTTTGAACTAAAAGGTTGAGAATTTTAGTGGCAGAATAATGGGATCATTATTTTTATGAATATTTTGATACATTCTTATTGAAGTGTTAATAATGTCAACCCTGGGTTATTTTTAATTAAAATAGACTTAGTTTTGATCTATAAGGTTGAGAATTTTAGTGCAGAATAATGGCTTCATTATTTTTATGAATATTTTGATACCTACATTTTTATTGAAGTGTTTGTAATGTCTACGCTGGGTTATTTTAAAATTAAAATAAGTTAAATTTTATTGCACAGGGTAATATAACAATAAATACAGAAAAATACAACAAAGAATAACACTCAATATATGCAGCCTTATGCAAGATAGCAGTTTCTTCCAGGCAACTTTGGGCTGGAGAAAACAACTAGGGTAAAAGGGAATGGGTGCATTATAAACGGAATTAGAAATTGAAATTAAATCAATTTGATTGCGCATGGTAATTAAACAACACATACAGGGAAATACAACAAAAATAACACACACTAGTCTAGGTAGCTTTATGCTAGACAACAGTTTCTTTCAAGCAACCTTGGGCCAGAGAAAACAAATAAATAGGGTAATAAATGGGTACATTATAAACAGAGTTAGAAAAAGTATATAATTACAACTAAATAATTATGGAGGAAGAAAATAGATAAAATTATAAATTAGGAGAAAGAGCTAGGAGATTACTTTTGACTTGATCACCAAAGGTTTCTGGATCTTTTATATTAATTTACAAAGATAAGGATATTTTATTGATGACAAAAAAATCTAACGGAGAGCATAATAATATCAATACTTGTCATTATCATATCATAAAGAAGTAAGGTATCATTGTAGGAAGTAATATTAGGAACTGCTGAACAAATTTCGAGAATTCTTTTAGCATTAGAGAGCACGGAGATATTAATGACTTGCTGGAAGGCAATAAATAGGTGTAAAATCACGGAGAAATTAACGAAATTAATGACTTTCTGGTAGGCAATAACTAGATGCTATAAGGGCCGTCGACTAGACGACGAAATAAGGGCCGTCACTTAGACGATGAAACAATGGCCGTCACTTAGACGATGAATTTAAGAAACATTTGGAATAAGGCAATCACAGTGTAATTTGCATATATGGTGTCACTTTTAGGGTAAAGTGTTACAATTAAGGTAGATGGATATACAAAAACAAGGTGTTCATAGCTTAAAAATGATGCATTTGGGATAAAACAAAATGACCCTAATGCTAAGGCTGATTTGAAACAACTTTTACTTGGCTGACGAATATGCTAAATGCAATACAGTCAAATAAATAGAACATAACTGGTTCAAACTTTGTAATGAATGTAAGCTATTAGAGATTTTCGATGTTGATATGAAATTGGACGGGGGACAAAGGTGTGTACAATTTTAACGATGAAGTAAAATTTAATATGCAGTTTTCTGCTTGGTGATTAGGCTTCGAAAAGTACTAAGAGAACATAATTTTACTACTATTAATCTGTTTAGCCGTAGTAAACTATGTGAAAATTGTTTAGGTCTGAATTTTGTTATTGTGCTAATAAGGAAAAATAAAATAAATAAATAAACTTAATGAAGGAATGAACTTGTCAACTGAGAAGGGCTATCGGAATATGATCGTACCATGTTTAACGCAAATAATTATCAAATATAACTTATCATTAAATCATGTCTTCGAGTAATGGACAAATATACGGGTAGATGATGATGAAGGTAATGATAATGGTAATAAAAAAATAAAATAATTCTTTATTCATAAACTTCAGTTTGTACATAATAATGGTAATGATGAATATAAAGGTTATGATGATGTTAATGATGTTGGTAATGATGATGATGATGTTGGTGGTGATGACGATGATGATGGTGATGATGGTGGTGGTGATGATGATGATGATGTTGGTGGTGATGACGATGATGATGGTGATGATGATGGTGGTGATGATGATGGTGATGACGATTAATAATGTAATTTTTCATGCAAATAACAAGGCTTCTGTACATATTTGATGAACTTACTACCAATGGCTAATTATTCATTTTATTACAGTTACCATGGGATGGAGTCGAGAATCGGTATCAGTAGGCCATGGAGCTAATACAATAATAATAGTTTTGTATAAATTACTGGATGTTACCATGGGATTGTGTCGAAATGTCGCTGTTGAGTCTTAAGCAATTGCAATCATATTAGTTACGATAAGTTATAATAAGTTGGTTTTTCCATTACCTTATAGCAAATTTGTGTGGTATCAAATTTTGTCAGGATGGACGAATGTTATAATTATTGAGAATTAAAGTTATCTAATAGGTTATAAAAGGAATCTAAATTTAATAGAACAGTGTATTGTCTATGGTACCGGCCATATTGTTTTTGAGCGAGCTATAAAGGAGGTAGGATAAGGCAAAGCGGGCCTCATTCTGCATCGGGAATTCAAAGCAAAGCTAAGTATTCTATTACATCGATGTGAGATTATTGGTGTTGTAAATTGTTAAATATCTAATGCGAAACAAACTTGAATTAGCATCAAATAGTTTCTGTTGGAATTTGTTATTCTTTGTCACAATATTCTATTGTTGTAAATGTATTAAAACTATTATCAGTATGGTTATAATTCAAATACACATTGTGCATTTCACACTTAAAAATGTAATTTGTCTGACGTGTTTTATGAAAATAAAAGTGTTTGATGAAGGGAGAATTGCACCCCTTGGCGAGTTTCTTGCTGGCTCTTCTCGTTACAAGGTCTCCCGCCGTAGGGTTTTCTGAACCAATAGCGTAGCATCCTTGACAATCACAAAGGCTTAATAATAACTTGAATAAATGAAAATGAATATTAATTATTGAGTTATTTATTGTACTACCTGACCCATAATCTTAACAATGTTGAAGTATGTAATACTTTTGGTCAACTATTGAAACGCATAACGTTTTTTGCCATCAACTGAAAATGCATACTCATCATTAGGGTTCCGTAGTCAACAAGGTACCCTTATAGTTCGCCATGTCCGTCTGTCCGTCTGTCTGTCCCCAGTCTAGCTCATAGACTCTTAGTACTAGAAAGCTGTTTTTGGCATGAATATACATATTTATCACGCCAACAAAGTGGTAAAGTAAAATTTCGAAACAATTTTTTTTAGGTTACCTTCCCCTACACGTGAAGTGGGTAGGTACCTACTAATGTAATTTTTTTTTCTTGTCCACCCCATAGTGTGGGATGTCGTTGGATAGCAATTTCAAAAATATTGTGGGTTCGTATAGACACTTTTGTCACATAGTGACAAAAGTGTCACTGTGTGACAAAAGTCACAGTTATTTTATTAACTGTTGAGACATTATTTAAAAAAAAAACTAATTTCGGCACCTTAAATTTATTCAAGACGGCGGTTCGCGCCTCAACTCCTCACAAGGTCGAAAACTTGGATTTTTATTAGTCCTTCATACTACATTATGTCAAAAACGCTTTTACTCCACCTTTTGGAAGGCAAAGCCTGTTTTTTGTCCCCACAGACTGGCGTATACCTACCTACCTACACCGTATTTTTTTATCACCCCGGATAATTTCAGGGATTATTCTACTCATCAAAACAAACAACTTTTATTGTGGGACCAAGACTGAAATCGCGAAAAAAAACTTCTGTTCCATACAAAAATGCAGAATATATCGTTTAGGCGATAATCAAATTGTATGGAACAGCTAATTTTTTTCACGATTTCAGTTTTGGTCCCATAATAAAAGTTGTTTGTTTTCTTGAGTAGAATAATCCATAAAATAATCCTGGGTGATACAAAAATTACGGTGTATAGTATTATGAACTATTTCAGAGGCGACACATGCATCACCCAGTGTAAGTTTATTTTCTTACAGATATTAAAATTTAATAATGTTGACACTGCCACTGACTTATAGTTTTGACATTTCGAACAAACTATTTATAAGTGGATGATGATTCAATTGGCCTTACTGTACCTAGTACGTGATTGGGAACACCTGATTTTCTCATGACAGACGTTATTAGCAGTTCTTATCTCGATAAATATTGGGCTGTTTGCGTTACGCCTAATTCAACGGCTACGTGACGTATGATCTAATTAATGTATTGCGTATCTTGTGATTTTCCCTAGACCACTGAGGTAGGTGGGTAATTTTATTGGGGTTTTCACCAACTCGACACGAGAGACTGGATAGGACACACGCGTGTCCTATCCAGTCTCTCGTGAGACTGGATAGGACACGCGTGTGTCCTATCCAGTCGAGTCTCTCGTGTCGAGTTGGTGAAATACCCATTTTATTAATTTGAGTCGAATCGAAACACCATCCCGAAAATACACAACCGAAGTTCAGGTGGCCTACCACAAGCTCTTATAGCAGTTATTTTTAAGTTGAGAGAGTGAGACGCCGCTATACGGCGTGTAGAGCGGCGTCTCACTCTCTCAACTTAAAAATAACTGCTATAAGAGCTTGTGGTAGGCCACCAGCGTGATAACGTTGATTATTGCATATCTTTCAACCGCTCTTGGTCTAGTGGTAGGTACACACCACCGGTATTAAAACCAGAGGTTCCGGGTTCGATCCCCAGTACGGACAACATTATTGTATTCGGTTTGGTTGGTGGTAAGGGCCTGTTCAAAGTCTGCCTGGCTAGCTACCACCATCTAATGTAAGTCTGACGCCATAACGATGTTTTCAGCATTTTTGAGTTACATTTTTGTGTAACAGTTAGACAATAAGATATCCAGTTGACGCAATAACAACGATGTTGTCAGCATTTTTGTGTTCCGGCAATCAGACAATAAGATAGCCAGTTTCTCAGTAATTGAGGATTCCGGGAGTAGTGCGCTTCTACCTTCAGCCTTATGAACATCAGGTGTAATAAAAGCTCTAACCCGTTATAGATAAAAAAATATCCGCGTGATGTAAACTTCAGCCGCGTAATTTCCGAAGCATATTTTCGGCAAGAGATTTTTTTTTCCGTGTTCTGTGGGTGTTTGTTTCGACTCGAGTGCTTTCGACAGAGACGCACAGACTTAATTAATTACCTACCTACTTTAAATAGCGACATCCAAGATACTGATTCACTTTCATTCGAGGATCGTTGTTTTCAAAAGAAGTCAATCTGTACTGTAAATAGTAGCTAACCACATGGGATCACTTCTCTTAAAATTTCCAGCATTTAAAGTACAGTCACGAGCAATATATAATATTATGTAAACAATATAGTAATGTAATACATAGTATACATACATAGTATAATATCATATTACAACATCGAATGACTTGTATGATACCTAAGTACAGAGAGTTTCGTTTCGGAACGCTTCAATGCAATGTGACAAAGATTCTATGTTTTGGACGCCCTGTATAGCAGCTCATAGAAAACTTATGTAAGTAGCAAGTATAATTTCACAAGTTTGCAACGTAGCGTTAGTTAAAATACGAACTACTAAATAGGTTAGCTGAGAGTTAAAAGTAGAAATAGCGATAGCTGTTATATTACAACCTATATCAACTAATGTTATTAAATCAATAATAGGGAACTTGCATTATTTCATAAATGTAGTCTATCTGAAAGATTTAAGGATTGCATGAAGATATCACAAGCGAAAAAGTTGAAATATGCTTAAATTATTTATTTAATGCAAATCAAAAATTAACATTTCAAAATCCGCGCGTAAACGCTCAATGGCCGGACGTGACGTCATTTCTTAGGACGTCAAACTTTTCAATGTGCATCTGTGTTCGCGAGAACACCTTCGATAGCTCACGAGCGTTAGTCCTTTTGTTTCAAATTATATTTTTGGTAGGATACAGGATAGTAAAATCTCCCCATGAAGATAATCCACTTACCTTTGACACCGACCGCTAGGGCTGAAATAGGAAGAGAAGCCACCACGTGCTCCGCTGACCGCCGTCCGTTGCTGTTCCACTATTACGCACTCCGAGTGTTCATATAATAGAAATGTCACCGATAACCGATAAGCTTGTATATAATAACACCAATAATCAATACACATGAAAAATCAGCATTTACAGCCGAATGAAGTAGTAGTTCGTTCACAAGCAAATATCTTCGCGCGCGGCCGACCGAAGACTGGGCCGACGACTGCTGCGCCCGTCACAGCCGGGTCGCGGGTTTGCAGATTACCCACATATTGAGAAAATACTATCCTGCCTGAACATCCCCCCGCCTAACCAAGGTCCGCCTTGGTTCCTAAGAAACAGCTACAGGCAGCCGACATAATTTAGAAATAGGCCGAAGCAAAATACCGCTTTGCGTTCGAACCTCCGCGACCCTAACGATTCCGTCCTTACCGGGAAGGAGTTTAACTAACCGACCGCGTTTCCATCGAAGAGGACTCGTATTATCTTCTTTGATCAAAACTAATTCGTCTAATTTAGGCGGTTCCGTAACCGTATTCCACTTATACCGCTGTTGTAAAGTGTGTAAATATTCTGTTTTCCATCGAGACCAGAAATGTTGAGACATTTTTTGAATTTGTTGAAAGCGAGACAACCGATGCAACTTAACCTCTTCATAATTATATTCCGGTACAGCCACCAAAGGTTGGCCGATTATAAAATGACCGGGTGTCAATACTTCGAGGTCCGCCGGATCCGTACTTAGAGGGCACAAAGGACGCGAATTCATGACCGCCTCTACTTTGTGAAAGAAAGTTGCCAGTTCTTCGAACGTCAACTTGGTCTCGCCCAACACGCGCCGAGCATGATTTTTTGCCGATTTTACCGCTGCCTCAAATAAACCGCCGTGATTTGGACTAGATGGAGGGTTAAATAACCATTTAATATTTTGTTGAACAAATTTCCGTTCCAATTCCGAACTATTATCCCGTAAAAATATATATAATTCCTTAAGATACCTATTCGCACCGATATAGTTGGTACCGCAATCAGATCTAATTAATGAAGGAAGTCCGCGCCGAGAAACAAATCTAGTCAAAGCCGCGATGAAAGCTTCAACCGACAAATCCGAAACAATTTCTAAATGGACCGCTTTCGTGGATAAACACACAAAAATACACAAGTAACATTTTTGAATTTTCGCATTCCGTAACGAACTAGATTTAATATAAAATGGGCCGGCGAAATCCGTACCGACTCCTAAAAAGGCCCGCACGCCATTTACTCTATCCCGTGGTAAATTCGCCATAAATGGTTGTGTACACCGAACCCGAGACCGATAACATTGAATGCACCGAAAAGTGACGTTTCTAGTAACGCGTCTTGCCGAAATTATCCAATAGTTCTGATAGAGAATAGCTGCTAAAGTGTTAGCTCCGACATGACAATGAATGTTATGGTAGTGAGCAACTAACAAATCCGTAAAATGTCCGCGTCCAGGTAATAAAATCTGATGTCTTGCATTAAAAGACAGATCTGCAGATCCGATCCGTCCGCCGACACGTAAAATCCGATCTTTATCAATAAACAAATTTAGTCTAACCAACGATGATTTAATTTGTTTTTGATTTGATAAGGCCTCAATTTCCTCACTAAAATGTTTTTGTTGTACCGTCCGAATTAAAAATGAAATTGCATTTCTACGTTCACTCAATGTAATATTTCCGCTAAAACGTGATGATTTGTTCCTACAATTATGAATGAATCTTTTAATATAAGCCGTAACATTAATTAATTTTTGAAATGAACTATATTTTTTGATTAAATCACATTCCGAGTTTAAAATTCCTACATTAACTGCCTTTGCTTTTATTCCGGGTAACATATCCTCGGGGAACTCTAAATATTCCCGTGGCCAGCTAGCGGGAGGTTGACTCAACCACTGTGGCTGCCACCAAAGAGGATGCCGAAGCAAATCCGACGCCAACGTACCACGTGACGCTACATCCGCGCAATTCATGTCACTCGGGACATGTCTCCACCGAATAACAATAGGCTGTGATGTAATTTGTGAGACCCGATTGGCTTCATATACCTGAAGGGTATGTACCGGTCGCCTGAGCCACGCCAATACAATAGTGCTGTCGCACCAACCAACGACTTCATCAAATACAATGTGGTCTCTCATAGAGGAGACGACATGATTGAAAAGTTTGGTTAGGAGCAGGGCACCCTCCAACTCCAATTTGGGTATAGTTAATTTTTTCCTCAATGAGGCTACTCGCGATTTGGATATAAGTAGCCGCACGAGAACATTTCCGTCCGGTAACTCCGACCGAATGTAAACCGCTGCGGCGTAGCCCAGCGAGCTACCGTCGCAAAAACCGTGAAGACTATATCGAGCAGGTCCATTTCCGATAGATTTCAAACACCGAGGGATCCGTATGTTACGTAAATTAGGTAAGTCCGAGATAATCATATGCCATTGCCGTTTAATATCGTCCGAAACCGGTGCGTCCCAATTAATTTTATTAGAATTATCACTAGTACCGAGTAATTGTTGCAATAAAATTTTAATTTTGAAAATGACCGGACAGATCCATCCTAAAGGGTCATACAAACGAGCCGATAACGATAGTATAGTACGACGCGTCACCGTTGACTCCGCAGTCAAATTAACATTATAAGTAAAACAATCCGAAACTGGATCCCATAATACACCTAAAACCTTTATAAGTTCCGAATCATTCGAACTATCGAAGCTTTTGGGAATCTCTAAATGAGTAGACGGCAAGCCATCCAAAAGTTCCGGGACATTAGAAGACCACTTCCGCAATTCATAACCGGCCGTATCCATAAGCTGTATTAACTCGTCGCGAAGTGCAATTGCATCGGAGAGTGTATCCGCACCCCCGTTAAGGTCATCTACGTAACTTTGTTTTAATAATAAATCCGCCGCCAATGGAAAATTCGCTTTCTCGTCCTGAGCAAGCTGATGCAAACAACGAATAGCTATAAAAGGACTAGACTTTAAACCATATGTGTTAGTCGTCAACTCATATATTTGTAAGGGTTCCGAAGGCGAAGACCGCCAGAAAATGAGCTGATATCTACGATCATCCGGATGTATCCAAGTTTGTCTAAACATCATTCGTACGTCAGTAGTAAAAACTATAAGTGACCACCGAAAATTCAATAATATATCCGAAATATCCTTTTGTAATTTCTCACCCGAATACAAACAATCATTCAAACTCACGCCCGTGCTACTAGGAACACTACCGTCGAAAACAACCCGAATTTTACTTATATCACCCGATTTCTTAAATACCCCATGATGAGCTAAAAAATAATGTTCTTCTTCCGAATTAAATTTTGAAACCGTCATATGTCCTAATTTAATATACTCCGCCATGAATTCTATATATTTAAACCTAAACTCCGAGTCACGTTGCATACGTCTTTCAATTGACAAAAATCGTTTTAAAGCAGTCTGTCTAGAATCGCCTAACAGCTGATGATCCGGTATGAGCGGCAGACGCACAGTATATTTACCGTCTGCGCCCCGTGTACTACTCAGGGACCGGAACCGCTTACCCTAACCCGGGTTTTTATAGGGTATTTTAAAGACTTGTTTCTACAAACCCTTTCAAATTGATAAGCATATCATCGACTTACCGTATTGACAGGGTAACCAAATGATTCAAGTTAATTCGGGTAAGCGCTTACCATAAACGAAAACCCTTTTAAGTCTTACCCTGTGACAGGGTTTTGAAGCGTCAAAGCAATTTAAACTTCTGCGCGCACTACATTAGACTTATTATTGTATAACAATTTCAAGTGTGATCGCGGCATCGACAAAATCTTCGCTACGTCAGATAATAAAGAAATCATGCGTCGTTCACGCTAAAGTTCATTTTCGCGTGATCCGTCGGTCGCCGCCGCTCGCTATTGTTTATCCGAGTGGCCGCGGCGCCGGCATTTAAAAACGGAAGGATGGAACTTGTTTAATATGACCGCTACATTACACGTGTTTGTTTGTTTTTGTTACTGACGATCGTTTTTAATTATTTGTAAGCAGTGAATTCTTTATCTAAATAACCTCTGAGTACTACTAGTACTAGTACTAGTACTCAGAGTATATAACTCTTCTGTGCGTGTGTATGTAACTGAAGTCCTCCTAAACAGTTTCGATTTCAATGAATTCTTTTGTGTCTTCAGGCGGATTCCAGAATGATTTAGATTTACAATTGGACCCGGTAGGTGGCGTGCTGTCGATAAGGCGGTACAAATTTCGCCGATCGAGCAGCTAGTAGCTTTTTTTTTTTTATTTTTTATTTATTACAGAACCATGAACATGTTTACAATTTGCTTAGGTCTAGTAAATTACAAAATTTTAACAAATTATAATAAGTTATTGTAAACTTAACAATATGGCTACATTTTAAGTTAATAATGTATAGTTACAATACAAGACTCGAAGTAGGTACCTATAAAAACTTATAAATTTAAATATTGTACAAAAACTCTAGCGTGAGAAATAGTAAGCTTTATAAAATAGCTTTATAAAAAAAGTAATATTTGATATAATGCTACTTTGTAGAAACGTTTTTCATATAAATTTAACTGGCTATGGCTTCTGAGGCCTGCAACGTTATTAGTCATTTGAAACAAAAATTATCAAAAAAAAATAAAAAATCACTTAATTTTTTGGATTCGCCTATTTTTGTTAATCTACGTAGGTACTAATAGTATTTAGCCTTCTTTAACATGTGATGCAATCTCGACGCAAACTAATATTTTTTCATACAAAAAACTAGTTTTTTTCTCAATAACTGCGCATTTGTCAGTTTTTTCATATAAAAATTGTTAGGAAATTCATTATCTGTCATGAAAAAAAAAACAGTTCGATACAGCGATTTTGGTGGACTTTAGTGGCCATGCACGGTGTTTCCAAAACCCTTAAAATCGGACATCCCCCTTTTTTCAATAATTGGAAAGAGTAAAGCTTTACAAATGCAAGAGTAGAACTCCCGTGTTTCAATTCCACTTGGTTACCGAGTAATAAAATTTTGAAAATGGGCATTTTTAACACCGGTAAATCGAAACTTATTTGTTATTAAAAAGGTACGCGCTAGAAATTTGATTATTTAAAAAGTTCGTTTTCAATATTTAGCCGACCGAGGATCGAACCCGGGACCTCTAGAGATAGCGGCACCTTAAAAACCGTTGCGTACACCACTCGGCCACGGAAGTCGTCAAATGTCGTCAAAGTAAAAAAAAATATCCAGGATAGCGGCCAACTTTTTTGTTTGTGGGCTGATTTCGATGAAACTCGGTTTTTGGTACTATTTCGTCAAGAAAAGAGTAACGCAATGTTAAAAAAATAAAAAATCCAAGATGGCGGCCAACTTTTTTGTTTGTGGGCCGATTTTGATGAAACTTGATTTCTAGTACTATTTTGACAAGAAAACAACAACACTGTTAAAAATATTAAAAAATCCAAGATGGCGGCCAACTTTTTTGTTTGTGGGCTGATTTCGATGACACTCGGTTTTTGGTACTATTTCGTCAAGAAAAGAGTAACGCAATGTTAAAAAAAATCAAAATCCAAGATGGCGTCCAACTTTTTGTTTGTGGGCTGATTTCGATGAAACTCGGTTTTTGGTACTATTTCGTCAAGAAAAGAAGAACGCAATGTTAAAAAAAATCAAAATCCAAGATGGTGGCCAACTTTTTTGTTTGTGGGCTGATTGCGATGAAACTCGGTTTCTGGTACTATTTCGTCAAGAAAAGAGTAACGCAATGTTAAAAAAATAAAAAATCCAAGATGGTGGCCAACTTTTTTGTTTGTGGGCCGATTTTGATGAAACTCGGTTTTTGGTACTATTTCGTCAAGAAAAGAGTAACGCAATGTTAAAAAAATAAAAAATCCAAGATGGCGGCCAACTTTTTTGTTTGTGGGCCGATTTTGATGAAACTCGATTTCTAGTACTATTTTGACAAGAAAACAACAACGCACTGTTAAAAATATAAAAAATCCAAGATGGCGGCCAACTTTTTTTGTTTGTGGGCCGATTTTGATGAAACTTGATTTCTAGTACTATTTTGACAAGAAAAGAACAACGCACTGTTAAAAATATTAAAAAATCCAAGATGGCGTCCAACTTTTTTGTTTGTGGGCTGATTTCGATGAAACTCGGTTTTTGGTACTATTTCGTCAAGAAAAGAAGAACGCAATGTTAAAAAAAATCAAAATCCAAGATGGTGGCCAACTTTTTTGTTTGTGGGCCGATTTTGATGAAACTTGATTTCTAGTACTATTTTGACAAGAAAACAACAACGCACTGTTAAAAATATTAAAAAATCCAAGATGGCGGCCAACTTTTTTGTTTGTGGGCTGATTTCGATGAAACTCGGTTTTTGGTACTATTTCTAGTACTAGGTCTTATGGCGATATTTCGCCGGAAAGCTGCACTTTGTGATAAAGGAAAGCCGCTTTGCACAGTGATACTAGGGACCAAAATAATCGATTTCACCCGCAGCAGCGAAAGTTTCATCCCTTAGTAACCAAGATGGCGCCACTTCTTTAAAAAAATAATTAAAAAATTCTACAAGCCAAACCAACGCACCGATTTTGATAAAGTAGGTGTCAAATGAAAGATAATTATAATAGGTCTTTACCTATGAAATTGCCGTTTTGTATGGAGATTTCTGTAATTTTTTTTTTTCCATACTAACGTTTTTGTTATTATTTAACGACTAATATTAAGTAAATTTACAAAATTTTACACACGTATTTATGGACATTTTAACTACTAAATGACACATTCGTTAAGAGAAAAAAATTTTTTTTCACTAAGTTACTACTAATAAAGTACGAAATTCTGGAAACAAAAATAGTCGTAACTTTCGGAATAAGTTTTTTCTATGTAAATAATCAAATATCGTGGTTATTAAATTATCAAAAGTTGCTCGATACGGTCTTAATGTAACGCAATATTAAAGAAATTATATATTTCTAATATTATAAAAGTTGTTAAGTTTTATGTACAAAAGAAAAAAACGGCAATTTCATATGTAAAGACCTATTATAATGTATCAAAGAAAAAATATATTGTAAAATAATACATTTAAAAATGCCCAAATATTAGCTTTGTTTGGAAAAATATTGAGAAATTTGTCGGATTTTACTTAATTTTAAAAAATAATTGTTCCGTGGGGTATCTTTTTATCCACTAATATTGTTGTCAATTTAATAGAGTATTTGATAAGAAAAACTGCTTGTCGATATCTTTAATAATTATGGAGATATAAGATTACTAATGAGGGCAGTAATTTCTCGGGCGCACCGATTTCAATGATCTATGTATGAAACGACTTTTTTTTGTCTTTATGCATATTGCATATTTCTTATATGCATTTAAAAATATATTTCAAAAAGTATGTGAAAGTTTATTTTTGTGAGGTTTAAAAAAATATATCAAAAGTTTAACTTTAGATATACCTAAAGCAAGTAAAATACATAACAAAATAATTTTATTTAATCATATCTTCTTTAAAACTGAGGATGGTACTGTTTGAACTGAAAAAAAAACAAAATCTTATTATTTAGTGCAAAATGCAATAGTTTAATGGTTTTGAAGTATCTACTCATTGTTAAAGGTAATTGAGACTTTAAATTATTTTTATGCATTCACAATGCAATTTTGTAAGTACTTATAGGAAAAATGTGATAGTAAAAAACCATGAGCCCTATAAGTAGCCCGTAGTAGGAGTATGCCGCCTGAAAGCTAGGACAGTATAAAGTAGTTGTTACATGTTATTGGAAATAATTTTGAATTATGTATCTTTTATACATTAACCTTGGATCTTCACAGTCACGATTGCAAAATTTGCACTGTAGAGTACATGGTAGGCCAATGCATCGACAGCTACAGCGCATAGTATTGCAGGAAGTTCTGCACCCGCAATGATCGAGAAGGTTTAACTCTGACCTGACCAAATCGACGTAGCAGTGGACCATTTAGGAGTCCATCCCCCTTGTGAAATTTTGTGCCATCCCCAAGAAGCTCGACATGGAATTGGGGCTCTTAAATTCAAAGCGTTACCCCATATATCGCCTGCTTGGTAAGCTGCACGCAAGGCATGTTTGTTGAGTGCGGCTAATGTCGGGGGAAGGCTTGTCACTAGCCTATTTAAAAGTGTGAGAAAATCCATCCAGGAAATTTGCAACCAAGAAATTAATAGCAATGCTTTGGGTCCCAATATGTCTACTGAACTCCGAGAGTTTCATGCTTTTACAAGGTGTGACATCACGTCTTACTTTAATTCGAAAGGGAAAAAATCTTGTTTCTAGACGTAGATGTCATACCCTGAAGTAAGAACAGCTTTTGCTAGCGTGTCTTATCCACCAGATACCCTCTCCAAAGAGGCAATGGCTCAATTGGAACGGATTTCATGCTTATAAGAGGAAAGTATTATGCATATAAATAATAGTTAGATTGTTTCGAAATTTACTTGCAAATTATATGATGCTCAAACACTGTCAATGCTGTACGCAAAGACATGTTTGCCGGCAAAAATAGGCTAGTGACAAACCTACCCCCAACATTAGCCGCACTCAACAAACATGTCTTGCGTGCAGCTTACCGAGCAGACCGTATATGGGGTAACGCTTTGAATTTAAGAGCCTCAATTCCATGTCCATCTTCTTGGGAATGCCACAAAAATTCACAAGGGGGATGGACTCCTAAATGGTTCACTGCTACGCCGATTTAGTAGGGTCAAAATTAAACCTTCTCGACTATTGCGGGTGCAGAACTTCCTGCAATACTATGCGCTGGTTGCTGTCGATGCATCGGCCTACCATGTACTCTACAGTGCAAATTTTGTAATAATGGCTGTGAAAATCGAAGGTTAATGTATAAAAGATACACAACTCAAAGTTATTTCCAATAAAATTTAACAATTACCTTTATCATTGAGTAGATACTTATTTAAATTAAAATCATTAAACTATTGCATTTTGCACTAAATAATAAGATTTTGTTTTTTTTCAGTTCAAACGTCGGTTTTAAAGAAGATATGATTATAAATAAAATTATTCTGTTATGTATTTTACTTGCATTAGGTATTTCTAAAGTAAAACTTCTGACATATTTTTTTAAACTTTACAAAAATAAACTTTCACATACTTTTAAAATATATTTTTAAATGCATATAAGAAATATGCAATATGCATAAAGACAAAAAAAAGTCGTTTCATACATAGATCATAGAAATCGATGCGCCCGAGAAATTACTGCCCTCATTAGTAATCTTATATCTCCATAATTATTAAAGATATCGACAAACAGTTTTTTTTATCAAATACCCTATTAAATTGACAACAATATTAATGGATAAAAAGATATCCCACGAAACAATTATTTTTTAAAATTAAGTAAAATCCGACAAATTTCTCAATATTTTTCCAAACAAAGCTAATATTTGGGCATTTTTAATTGTATTATTTTACAATATATTTTTTCTTTGATACATTATATAATTATCTTTCATTTGACACCTACTTTATCAAAATCGGTGCGTTGGTTTGGCTTGTAGAATTTTTTTATTATTTTTTTAAAGAAGTGGCGCTATATCGGTTCCTAAGGGATGAAACTTTCGCTGCTGCGGGTGAAATCGATTATTTTGGTCCCTAGTATCACTGTGCAAAGCGGCTTACCTTTATCACAAAGTGCAGCTTTTTTTCCATAAGACCTAGTACTATTCGTCAAGAAAAGAGTAACGCAATGTTAAAAAAAATCAAAATCCAAGATGGTGGCCAACTTTTTTGTTTGTGGGCTGATTGCGATGAAACTCGGTTTCTGGTACTATTTCGTCAAGAAAAGAGTAACGCAATGTTAAAAAAATAAAAAATCCAAGATGGTGGCCAACTTTTTTGTTTGTGGGCCGATTTTGATGAAACTCGGTTTTTGGTACTATTTCGTCAAGAAAAGAGTAACGCAATGTTAAAAAAATAAAAAATCCAAGATGGCGGCCAACTTTTTTGTTTGTGGGCCGATTTTGATGAAACTCGATTTCTAGTACTATTTTGACAAGAAAACAACAACGCACTGTTAAAAATATAAAAAATCCAAGATGGCGGCCAACTTTTTTTGTTTGTGGGCCGATTTTGATGAAACTTGATTTCTAGTACTATTTTGACAAGAAAAGAACAACGCACTGTTAAAAATATTAAAAAATCCAAGATGGCGTCCAACTTTTTTGTTTGTGGGCTGATTTCGATGAAACTCGGTTTTTGGTACTATTTCGTCAAGAAAAGAAGAACGCAATGTTAAAAAAAATCAAAATCCAAGATGGTGGCCAACTTTTTTGTTTGTGGGCCGATTTTGATGAAACTTGATTTCTAGTACTATTTTGACAAGAAAACAACAACGCACTGTTAAAAATATTAAAAAATCCAAGATGGCGGCCAACTTTTTTGTTTGTGGGCTGATTTCGATGAAACTCGGTTTTTGGTACTATTTCTAGTACTAGGTCTTATGGCGATATTTCGCCGGAAAGCTGCACTTTGTGATAAAGGAAAGCCGCTTTGCACAGTGATACTAGGGACCAAAATAATCGATTTCACCCGCAGCAGCGAAAGTTTCATCCCTTAGTAACCAAGATGGCGCCACTTCTTTAAAAAAATAATTAAAAAATTCTACAAGCCAAACCAACGCACCGATTTTGATAAAGTAGGTGTCAAATGAAAGATAATTATAATAGGTCTTTACCTATGAAATTGCCGTTTTGTATGGAGATTTCTGTAATTTTTTTTTTCCATACTAACGTTTTTGTTATTATTTAACGACTAATATTAAGTAAATTTACAAAATTTTACACACGTATTTATGGACATTTTAACTACTAAATGACACATTCGTTAAGAGAAAAAATTTTTTTTTCACTAAGTTACTACTAATAAAGTACGAAATTCTGGAAACAAAAATAGTCGTAACTTTCGGAATAAGTTTTTTCTATGTAAATAATCAAATATCGTGGTTATTAAATTATCAAAAGTTGCTCGATACGGTCTTAATGTAACGCAATATTAAAGAAATTATATATTTCTAATATTATAAAAGTTGTTAAGTTTTATGTACAAAAGAAAAAAACGGCAATTTCATATGTAAAGACCTATTATAATGTATCAAAGAAAAAATATATTGTAAAATAATACATTTAAAAATGCCCAAATATTAGCTTTGTTTGGAAAAATATTGAGAAATTTGTCGGATTTTACTTAATTTTAAAAAATAATTGTTCCGTGGGGTATCTTTTTATCCACTAATATTGTTGTCAATTTAATAGAGTATTTGATAAGAAAAACTGCTTGTCGATATCTTTAATAATTATGGAGATATAAGATTACTAATGAGGGCAGTAATTTCTCGGGCGCACCGATTTCAATGATCTATGTATGAAACGACTTTTTTTTGTCTTTATGCATATTGCATATTTCTTATATGCATTTAAAAATATATTTCAAAAAGTATGTGAAAGTTTATTTTTGTGAGGTTTAAAAAAATATATCAAAAGTTTAACTTTAGATATACCTAAAGCAAGTAAAATACATAACAAAATAATTTTATTTAATCATATCTTCTTTAAAACTGAGGATGGTACTGTTTGAACTGAAAAAAAAACAAAATCTTATTATTTAGTGCAAAATGCAATAGTTTAATGGTTTTGAAGTATCTACTCATTGTTAAAGGTAATTGAGACTTTAAATTATTTTTATGCATTCACAATGCAATTTTGTAAGTACTTATAGGAAAAATGTGATAGTAAAAAACCATGAGCCCTATAAGTAGCCCGTAGTAGGAGTATGCCGCCTGAAAGCTAGGACAGTATAAAGTAGTTGTTACATGTTATTGGAAATAATTTTGAATTATGTATCTTTTATACATTAACCTTGGATCTTCACAGTCACGATTGCAAAATTTGCACTGTAGAGTACATGGTAGGCCAATGCATCGACAGCTACAGCGCATAGTATTGCAGGAAGTTCTGCACCCGCAATGATCGAGAAGGTTTAACTCTGACCTGACCAAATCGACGTAGCAGTGGACCATTTAGGAGTCCATCCCCCTTGTGAAATTTTGTGCCATCCCCAAGAAGCTCGACATGGAATTGGGGCTCTTAAATTCAAAGCGTTACCCCATATATCGCCTGCTTGGTAAGCTGCACGCAAGGCATGTTTGTTGAGTGCGGCTAATGTCGGGGGAAGGCTTGTCACTAGCCTATTTAAAAGTGTGAGAAAATCCATCCAGGAAATTTGCAACCAAGAAATTAATAGCAATGCTTTGGGTCCCAATATGTCTACTGAACTCCGAGAGTTTCATGCTTTTACAAGGTGTGACATCACGTCTTACTTTAATTCGAAAGGGAAAAAATCTTGTTTCTAGACGTAGATGTCATACCCTGAAGTAAGAACAGCTTTTGCTAGCGTGTCTTATCCACCAGATACCCTCTCCAAAGAGGCAATGGCTCAATTGGAACGGATTTCATGCTTATAAGAGGAAAGTATTATGCATATAAATAATAGTTAGATTGTTTCGAAATTTACTTGCAAATTATATGATGCTCAAACACTGTCAATGCTGTACGCAAAGACATGTTTGCCGGCAAAAATAGGCTAGTGACAAACCTACCCCCAACATTAGCCGCACTCAACAAACATGTCTTGCGTGCAGCTTACCGAGCAGACCGTATATGGGGTAACGCTTTGAATTTAAGAGCCTCAATTCCATGTCCATCTTCTTGGGAATGCCACAAAAATTCACAAGGGGGATGGACTCCTAAATGGTTCACTGCTACGCCGATTTAGTAGGGTCAAAATTAAACCTTCTCGACTATTGCGGGTGCAGAACTTCCTGCAATACTATGCGCTGGTTGCTGTCGATGCATCGGCCTACCATGTACTCTACAGTGCAAATTTTGTAATAATGGCTGTGAAAATCGAAGGTTAATGTATAAAAGATACACAACTCAAAGTTATTTCCAATAAAATTTAACAATTACCTTTATCATTGAGTAGATACTTATTTAAATTAAAATCATTAAACTATTGCATTTTGCACTAAATAATAAGATTTTGTTTTTTTTCAGTTCAAACGTCGGTTTTAAAGAAGATATGATTATAAATAAAATTATTCTGTTATGTATTTTACTTGCATTAGGTATTTCTAAAGTAAAACTTCTGACATATTTTTTTAAACTTTACAAAAATAAACTTTCACATACTTTTAAAATATATTTTTAAATGCATATAAGAAATATGCAATATGCATAAAGACAAAAAAAAGTCGTTTCATACATAGATCATAGAAATCGATGCGCCCGAGAAATTACTGCCCTCATTAGTAATCTTATATCTCCATAATTATTAAAGATATCGACAAACAGTTTTTTTTATCAAATACCCTATTAAATTGACAACAATATTAATGGATAAAAAGATATCCCACGGAACAATTATTTTTTAAAATTAAGTAAAATCCGACAAATTTCTCAATATTTTTCCAAACAAAGCTAATATTTGGGCATTTTTAATTGTATTATTTTACAATATATTTTTTCTTTGATACATTATATAATTATCTTTCATTTGACACCTACTTTATCAAAATCGGTGCGTTGGTTTGGCTTGTAGAATTTTTTTATTATTTTTTTAAAGAAGTGGCGCTATATCGGTTCCTAAGGGATGAAACTTTCGCTGCTGCGGGTGAAATCGATTATTTTGGTCCCTAGTATCACTGTGCAAAGCGGCTTACCTTTATCACAAAGTGCAGCTTTTTTTCCATAAGACCTAGTACTATTCGTCAAGAAAAGAGTAACGCAATGTTAAAAAAAATCAAAATCCAAGATGGTGGCCAACTTTTTTGTTTGTGGGCCGATTTTGATTAAACTCGATTTCTAGTACTATTTTGACAAGAAAACAACAACGCACTGTTAAAAATATAAAATATCCAAGATGGCGGCCAACTTTTTTGTTTGTGGGCTGATTTCGATGAAACTCGGTTTTTGGTACTATTTCGTCAAGAAAAGAGTAACGCAATGTTAAAAAATAAAAAATCCAAGATGGCGGCCAACTTATTTGTTTGTGGGCCGATTTTGATGAAACTTGATTTATAGTACTATTTTGACAAGAAAACAACAACGCACTGTTAAAAATAAAAAAAACCAAGATGGCGGCCAAGTTTTTTGTTTTTAGGCTGATTTCGATGAAACTCGGTTTTTGGTACTATTTCGTCAAGAAAAGAGTAACGCAATGTTAAAAAATTAAAATCCAAGATGGCGGCCACCTTTTTTTCTTGACGGCCGATTTTGATGAAACTCGATTTCTAGTACTCTTTTGACAAGAAAACAACAACGCACTGTTAAAAATATAAAAAATCCAAGTTGGCGGCCAACTTTTTTGTTTGTGGGCTGGGCTGATTTCGATGAAACTCGGTTTTTGGTACTATTTCGTCAAGAAAAGAGTAACGCAAAATGATAAAAAAAATCGAAATCCAAGATGGCGGCCACCTTTTTTTCTTGTCGGCCGATTTTGATGATTTCTAGTACTTTTTTGACAAGAAAACAACAACGCACTGTTAAAAATATAAAAAATCCAAGTTGGCGGCCAACTTTTTTGTTTGTGGGCTGGGCTGATTTCGATGAAACTCGGTTTTTGGTACTATTTCGTCAAGAAAAGAGTAACGCAATGTTAAAAAAAAAAAATCAAGATGGCAGCATTTTTTTTTGTTTGTGGGCCAATTTTGATGAAACTTGAAGTCTTGTACTATTTTGACAAGAAAACAGCAACGCAATGTTAAAAATATTTAAAAATCCAAGATGGCGGCCAACTTTTTGTTTGTGGGCCGATTTTGATGAAACTCGATTTCTAGTACTATTTTGACAAGAAAACAACAACGCACTTTTAAAATAAAAAAAGTCGAAGATGGCGGCCAACTTTTTTGTTTGTGGATCGATTTTTATGAAACTTGGTTTTTGGTACTATTTTGACAAGAAAACAACAACGCACTGTTAAAAATATAAATTTATTTTTAACATTGCGTTGCTGTTTTCTTCATAAAAACCAAGATTCATAAAAATCGACCCACAAACAAAAAAGTTGGCCGCTATCTTGGACTTTTTTATTTTTAAAAGTGCGTTGTTGTTTTTTTGTCAAAATGGTACTAGAAATCGAGTTTCATCAAAATCGGCCCACAAACAAAGAAGTTGGCCGCCATCTTGGACTTTTTTATTTTTAAAAGTGCGTTGTTGTTTTCTTGTCAAAATAGTGCTAGAAATTGAGTTTCATCAAAATCAGCCCACAAACAAAAAAGTTGGCCGCCATCTTGGATTTTTTTATATTTTTAACATTGCGTTGCTGTTTTCTTGTCAAAATAGTACTAGAAATCGAGTTTCAGAGAAATCGGCCCAAAACCAAAAGTTGGCCGCCATTTTGGATTTTTTAATATTTTTAACATCGCGTTGCTGTTTTCTTGTCAAAATAGTACTAGACTTCGAGTTTCATCAAAATCGGCCCACAAACAAAAAAATTTGCTGCCATCTTGAATTTTTTTTTTAACATTGCGTTACTCTTTTCTTGACGAAATAGTACCAAAAACCGAGTTTCATCGAAATCAGCCTACAAACAAAGAAGTTGGCAGCCATCTTGGACTTTTTTATTTTTAACAGTGCGTTGTTGTTTTCTTGTCAAAATTGTACTAGAAATCGAGTTTCATCCAAATCGGCCCACAAACAAAAAAGTTGGCCGCCATCTTGGACTTTTTTATTTTTAAAAGTGCGTTGTTGTTTTCTTGTCAAAATAGTTCTAGAAATTGAGTTTCATCAAAATCGGCCCACAAACAAAAAAGTTGGCCGCCATCTTGGATTTTTTTATATTTTTAACATTGCGTTGCTGTTTTCTTGTCAAAATAGTACTAGAAATCGAGTTTCATTGAAATCGGCCCACAAACAAAGAAGTTGGCCGCCATCTTGAATTTTTTATTTTTTTAACATTGCGTTACTCTTTTCTTGACGAAATAGTACCAAAAACCGAGTTTCATCGAAATCAGCCCACAAACAAAAAGTTGGCCGCCATCTTGGATTTTTTTTATTTTTAAAAGTGCGTTGTTGTTTTCTTGTCAAAATAATACTAAAAACCGTGTTTCATCAAAATCGGCCCCCAAAATAAAAAATCATAAAAGCTACCTCCACGTGGTGATGGCGAAGTAAGCTAAAACATGAAGTTTTTGTCTGTGTGTCTGTCAGTTGTCCGAGCCTCTGAAATATAGCGGTTGCCGATTGGCAGTGGAAAATAGAGACCTTATTTCTATAGAAATAAGGCAGCATTTAGTTGGCATGTCGGGTGCCTCGAGGCCCCCGCCGATGCTTCACAGGTACTGCAATAAGTGAAAGTTAACATTATGACGTCACACGTGCTCGTGTGTTCGGGAGCTGTTTTGGCGTATCTTCGGTTCGATTCAAATACTAATTTTTATTTTGATATAACTTTTGAATTATTGCAATAAAAATAAAAATAGTTTATTAGAAAACTTATATTATGATCTTTTGATTTATCACAAGAAAAAAAAGTCACATCCCTAATTTGAGCTTTTCTAATATAGTACTTACTTATTTTAGTCCACGGGACTTTACTTTATACATAACTAGCGGCCGCCCGCGGTTTCACCCGCGTAGTACCCGTTCCCGTGGGAATATCGGGATAAAATATAGCCTATGTCACTCGGGAAGACTGTAGCTTTCTAACGGTGAAAGAATTTTCTAAATCGGTCCAGTACTTTTTGAGTTTATTCGTTACATACAAAAATACAAATCTTTCCTCCTAATAATATTAGTAAAGATAGATATACCACAAAAAGAAAACCAAATGCGCTTTAAAAATTATTAGTATCCACAACACAACATAATTATAACCGAGACGGACGAGATACGGTATGCAGAATGCGCGGAAAAGAGACAGGAGACCATTGATGCGATGCAGGAGACAATAGGGTAACCCAATTATGTGGTAAGTGCTTAATTCAAAACCCTTTCGATACGGTAAGCCCATTGGAAAGAAGTTAAGTTAATTCGAAAGGGTTACCCTTTCTTGAGTCTTACACTATCGATAGGGTAACCCTATAATACGGTTACCCTTTAACAAGGTTTCCCTAATAATAAGCTTAATCAAAAACAGGGGTTTTCCGGTCCCTGGTACTACTAGAACAAAACAATCGTTCACACTCAATGTCCGCCGGACTAATGAATTTACATTGAGGTGGTTGTTCATAACGCCAAAATTTTTCTACCGCTTCCAATAACTGAATAGCCGAAACATTTGAGGCAAAGTTCAAAGTATCCGAATCCGAATTAATTTCTTGACTAGGCCCGAAAACCGCAAAATCAAAAATAGTACTTAAGGCATAAGGCCCACCTGTGCCTAAGTCGAGTTTCTCGCCGTTCAAAATTTGTCCCAAAATATCGCATCCGAAAATAATATCTATGTGTCTCATGTGAGAAGATCCGTCATCCGAAATTTTAACATTTTTATTCGAAATATTTAGTTTATTTGCTAAATAAGAAGTAGGTTTCTTTAAAACCACCGCCGTAACCGACAATAAGATATTTTTAGAATTAATTGGCCGAAAATAAATTTTAACTATGTTATTATTTTCACTAGTGTGAATACCGCCTATGCCCACAATAGGAACATTCGAGTAATGTCGCTTTAATCCCAAAATTGTCACCAAATCACTTTTAATTATAGATATTTGGGAGCCGAGGTCGAGTAAAGCCCGAACCTGTACAAAAGAATTTTGAGATGATTTAACTTCAATAATAACCGTTGGTAAAATAACATTATCAATTAATTTAGGTTGCAAAGCGACATTACATAACTGTAATTGCTAGTCCGAATGAGTACGCTGACGTTGTGAGTCCCTAGCGCGCACATTCCGTACGTCCTGCGGCCCGTAACGTGACCTTCCGCCGGCATTCATCGATACGTCATTGTTGTTATCAATGCGCCGCTGATAACGTGATGAAAACGATTCGCTATTATTGGGATGCGCTTGCACATGCGCACGGCTCGATGGCTCACCGCGCTGTGATATGTCGCGTGGACTGACGCTCCTCACGCGCCGCCCGGTCCCCGTAGGAATAGAAAACCGGTTTGACGAATAACCGTGATCCGATGAAGTTGCAATAAATGCGTGACGCGCAGGTGATTCTGAACGCGAAATATGCATCATACAAATTAACTTATTGTGACCGATATTACCACATTTATTACATGGGACTTTAACGTTACATGACCCAGCATTATGTTGACCGAAACATTTAAAACATAAGTGTGAATCTTTAATAAAATCCTTCCGACCGTTATTAGTTAATTTGTTAAATTTATAACATTCTAGTATAGTGTGCCCCGTAAACTGACAATATAAACAACGCTTCGGTGCCACAACGTTATTACTATGAGTCACTAGCCCTACACGAGGTACTCGTCGTCCGCCGCGGTCCGAGTAATTATAGTTATTTTTATTTAATGTATCCGAAGTCGCCGTATCTAATAATCGACATTCATTTTGCAAGAAATCTATTAATTGATTGAAGCTAGGCAAAGTAGCCGTATTTCCGCCGTATTTGTGTTCAAACCGTGATTTCATATCTAAAGGAAGTTTCGTCAGACTGATATACAATAATAAATAACTCCAATCATTTATAGGAAAACCGAGATTATTTAATGCGCGAGTAGATTCTAATAAAGGGTTAAGTATTTTTGTCCTAAGACCCGAAATATTATGTAAACATGGCAAATTCAAAATACGTGAAATATGAGAATCCGACAATAACCTTTTATTTTCATATCTACTTTTAAGAATATCCATAGCCGTGTCCAATGATTCATCAACCATCGGTAAATGTTTTATCAAATCGCGAGGTTCCTTTTGAACATTAGAAAACAAATAATGAAACTTTTCCGTTTTGGAAATATCTTTCCTACTCAGCACTAACGAATTAAACAAACTGATGAAACTAGTCCAACCGAATATATCTCCATCATACACAGACAAGTTTATTGTTGGCAAGCGAGCATTCTGGGCACTTTCCGAGGGTTGGTGAGTGCCATCTAAGTTCGGGTAGGCAGATGAAATCGCCTCGAACTGATAGTAAATTTCTTCCGCGTTTTTAAATTGAGAATCATAAGAAATTATTTGTTTTTCATCCGATACCGAGTTCAATATTGCTTCGTATGCCTCGCTTAGCAATTTGTACCTTTCTTCAATTTTACGTAACCGAGCCGATATTACACCCGTAGTTTGACTTTTATTAGTAATAATTTCGTTAGTATTTACGAACCAATCGCACTGTATTTTAAATTTATTTTCCAAAACCTTAGCCGCCATTTTGAAATGGTGATAATGACACGAAAGTTAACCACGTTATTTAACGAATAAAATTACAACCGATTGTACCGAAACAAGAAATACCGATATTTTATATTCCGAAGTTAACCGAAAATTACCAAAAATACGAAACAAATATCCGGATCGAGGACCAAAATTATTATGTTCGCGAGAACACCTTCGATAGCTCACGAGCGTTAGTCCTTTTGTTTCAAATTATATTTTTGGTAGGATACAGGATAGTAAAATCTCCCCATGAAGATAATCCACTTACCTTTGACACCGACCGCTAGGGCTGAAATAGGAAGAGAAGCCACCACGTGCTCCGCTGACCGCCGTCCGTTGCTGTTCCACTATTACGCACTCCGAGTGTTCATATAATAGAAATGTCACCGATAACCGATAAGCTTGTATATAATAACACCAATAATCAATACACATGAAAAATCAGCATTTACAGCCGAATGAAGTAGTAGTTCGTTCACAAGCAAATATCTTCGCGCGCGGCCGACCGAAGACTGGGCCGACGACTGCTGCGCCCGTCACAGCCGGGTCGCGGGTTTGCAGATTACCCACATATTGAGAAAATACTATCCTGCCTGAACAATCTGAAAGGAGTGACAAAGAAATTTTGGCAACTAACGACAAACGCTAAAAGTGAGTGACCAAAGATTTCAGTTTTACTGACTAGGCTTCGCCAGATAGGTAAATGAAAGAAAACTTATGTTTTTTAGCGAAATCTTTACTAGAACTTGTTTTATCATCCGTTTCTCTAAGTACTTACCATACTTTTAGGGGTTGAATTTTTAATTTTTGTGAAAACGAAATTGACAGAATATGGCTACCATCATTTTTTACTGTTTTTTAAGGTAATTAAAAATTAAGTAAGCTTTACGTAAAACGCACTAACATATAAGTATTGAAAATATGCCTATTTTGCATTAGTCTAAAATATTGTGAAATCTAACATTGACAAAGGCAAAAATACTTGTTGTTGCTTGATTGATTATATTGATACTTGATTTATTTCTGCTGCACACTGGAGTAAATATACTGTTACATTGTTATAAATATATTGTTTAAATGAAGATGTTAATGTTGGTAGAAAATATAAGTACTGAGGTATATTTACTACATATGTATATGTATCAGTCAGCAGGCAGGCCGCCTGCAGTCCTTAGTCGAACAGGCCACCTGATATTCGGTTTTTAAGTGCGCGCACTAGGCCACTTGCAAAAGTAATAACTGCAACGGCCAACTGCAAAGTAAATGCTGCCTTATTTCTATATAATTCTCCGGCACTATTCGGCCGGTCCGGAATAAAGAAATAAAGGAAATTCTTTTTTTAAAAAGGATATTTAAAGGTTATTTACAAAAATATATAAGGTCCTTCTTAAATAGTGCACATAATTTTAAGGGGTCAATGTACTCACACATACAAAAAACTTTTACTATAGTACCAACATTGAAAACGTGAAAAAGAAATCAGCTGTTTCAAAGAAATATTAAATCGAATAGATTAAAATGTATGGAACAGCTGATATTTTTTTTGCGATTTCAATGTTGGTACCATAGTAAAAGTTGCTTGTATGCATGAGTACATTGACCACTTAAAATTATGTGCACTATTTAAGAAGGACCTTATATAACACAAGCCCTGCCTTATCTATATAGTGTTATACTAAAAAGTTTCAAGCTTTATTTAAATGTATTATTAATACTAGCTGTTTATCGTGTTAATTATAGCGATTTGGAGGCAACTTCGCAATTTCTTTCTATTGACAAAATTTTATGTAATCGTGATTTTGAGTAACATAGTGTCATGATTCTAGTTAATGGCAACATTGTTACTCGGTGGCGCGGTTTTGCTTTGCTGTGATTGGTCAACGTATTATTGCGTGGACCAATCACAGGGCGTGCTTTGCCCGCCAACAGGCGACATTGGCAAGGAGGTTTTTTTGGTTGAGGCGTCGGAAGAGAGCGCAGTCTTGTCTTGGCGGTTAAGTGTGATAGAACTGATAAAATTAAATTTAGGCCCTTAAGCAAAAGTGTTTGTATTCTAATCTTTTATGAAAAATATACATACAATCCTTATCGAAGCATTATCTTTCATTCACCTGCAGCAGACCTACCATCCTGATGAGGAGTCGTCAAACTTCAGAAGCGGTATGTACCCACGCAATTTTTGATTCCGATAATAAGAATAGTTCTTTGCTATAATAATGCCAAATGAGTTATTTTATTCTCCTTGCGCAGAGAAAAGATAAATGATCCAAAACCTATGTTACTACGCTGAAATTTTGCTAATTCGTGATCGGGGCTACTTTCCGATCGAGTTAGTTGAGTCTAAAGCGTTAAAATTTAAGTATTTGTGTAGAGGATTGTGTTTCGTACATGGTCGGGGCTACTCTCCGACGGAACGGACATAGACTATATCGCACTTCTATTTGAATTGATTAATTGTGTTCGTGTACGGTCGGGGCTACCCTCCGATTATACTAACATAATTTAAACGCGAGTATGTGGTTGATATTTTCTTATGGCACGATAATAGCGTGTCTTGATTATGTTTAAATTACATGATGTATTTAATGTGGATTGTACAGAATTTATGATTGGCATTATTATAATAAAGAACTTGTTAATAGTATGCTATTTATGCTGTTTATAATCGTACACATGGAGCTATGACTAGCAGTTTTGGCTGTGTATACATGTAATATTCTAAATAATTAATGCTAGATTGGAACTACTGTTTAATAGTCCTCATCGTTTTTATTAATCAGTGTTAATACACAGATTACATTATTATGAAAACATGTTTTTTTTTATATACTCAAGTCGATAAAAGAAAAAGTAACGTAAAATCTACCTACCTGATAAATGATTTAAAATTGGTTTCTTATACTAGCTTTCATTTAGTCGTATAAATTATATTTTTTTTTTATAGTGTTTACTGTTGCACAGAGTAAAATCACTTATGGTTACTAAACCTTGCATACAATCCATGTTTTAACGTGATAACTAATACCAACAGTGGATAAAAGAAAACGATAAATTATGGGGTTTAGCAACTTGATAATTTATTTAAGAATGATTTAAGATGATTGGTTGCTTACATTTAATATTGTTACAACTGATGACAACCCTAATAGATTTTCCTTTTGTTTGTTGTTGAGTAAGTGAGTCATGTATGCTTACTGGTTACCTACGTTACCTGGTAAGATTGGTTACGTAGGTATTATTTAAAATTGAATTCTGGCTTTCTATTTATTGATAAATAAATTTTTGGTATTAATTTTGTGGATTAAATGAATACAAAGATGACGGATATAAATAGGAATACGAATTCTTCTACTATTCGAATGTTTTTAATTATGAGTTTTGATTTGACTATTTTGACTGCTCCTTGGGTAGGTACAAGAGATACATTGAATTTTCTTGTTGAAATGCATTTAATTGAACTTCAACTAGGTCTTCTTGAACAATGTTTGCAAACTGGACGATGCAAAAATATCCTTTTATTTAGGGGGCGGTGTACGTTTGAAGCATACACTCGTCGGACATTAGGGGGTGATGTATGTTTGTTAAAATACATCGGATCGGATATGCGATTTAAAAGAATCCAATATAAATAAAAAGGGAATGAGGTCAAATGTTCAATATTCGATTCCTTTTTCTATTACCACGCAGTTTAATAAAATAGTGTGTCAAGTAAATCCCAATTTGCCAGTTGAAAAAAAAAAATATTTTTATTCAATTATTAGATATTAATGAACATATAAATACCGTAAATAGTAGACAGAATCGCCACTGAATAGCTAAGTTGGAATTCATTATTCGCACCACAAAAGTAATGGGCCATGTGTGTCGCTTAAAATCGGGCCATATAGGTCACTTAACATCAGGCCATGTGTGTCGCTTAAAATCAGGCCATGTGTGTCGCTTAAAATCAGGCCATGTGTGTCGCTTAAAATCAGGCCATGTGTGTCGCTTAAAATCAGGCCATGTGTGTCGCTTAAAATCAGGCCATGTGTCGCTTAAAATCAGGCCATGTGTGTCGCTTAAAATCAGGCCATGTGTGTCGCTTAAAATCAGGCCATGTGTGTCGCTTAAAATCAGGCCATGTGTGTCGCTTAAAATCAGGCCATGTGTGCCTATAGCTCAGTTGAGTAGCCATGTGAGCTACGAGTCGGCCATGTGTGTCGCTTATAATCAGGTGTGCAATTGCGTGGGGTAGTCGTATTGGTTTGACGGTTCATATCGTGTTCAATCGGCTGCAATTTGTACGGAATGACATTTATTATGTAATCAAAAGCTGTCAAATGGATACGATTGGCTTTACGCAATTCAATAGCAGACCATGTGCGTCTTAGCTTGAGTAACCATGTAGGCTAAGAATATGTCGTCCATGTGAGTCGTTTACGATTAGGTCATACGTAACTATAAATAACTTGTCGTATAGGAGCTATAGATTAAATGGCTGATGATGATGATGATGATAGGAGCTATAGATATTCGACAAATGTGAGTCGCTAATGATTAAGCCATGTGTGCCAACAGTAGGTAGTAACCGCTTGTTGAGTATCAATGTGTGTGGTTTCATTAGCTCAGTATAAGCAAAAGGCTACCGATTGAGTTTGACGTTGTTACAATGCAATTATAAGTCAACACGTCAAGCATCCAGCTTGTCAACCAAATAGAATATGAAACATTATCGTTTGCCATGATATAATTCACTCTGGTATTCATATATTGTACCAAATACAAGACATATGTGACACAGACAGACGCTGACCATTAAATAGATTAAAAATTCGTAGTGATTAGTCGCTAATACACATCAATCTTTATTGAAAAAAAAAGTAAGGATTGATTTGTAATATATCGATATGAAAGTGGATGTAGGTCGAAGGTTTATACTATGTATTACTAGACCATTTGGACACTTGTTATCATAAAAAAAAAGTAATTTTGTATGCAGTTATAGCAGACGACTGAATTAGTTTCGAAAGGTACTAAGAGTCCCGACTTATTTTCCCTTATAGTAGTTGGATAAGCTAGCTGCTCTTATTTTAAAATATAATGTCTCGAGTAAAAGAGATCGAAAGCTGACCTCTCTTTTTCCGTGGTGACATCTGGTTTACAAGATTATATACCTTTGATCGTCTGAGAGACAAATGTATTTTTTTTTTTTTTTTTTTTTATTCTTCACAACAGGCACAATAACAGACAACAGACAGAACATTAACTACAAAGAACAATCATTTATGATAACTTCGAGCGTGTCTGCGCCCAATTACAATTGTGCACAACACTTTTAGTTTTACAAACTAATTACTAATTCGACAGCTTAAAGTCAGTAACAATAGAAAAGAAAAATACTTTAAAGTTATATAAAACAAACATAATTTTTACTGATGCAATATCGTTCTTTTGAAACAATTTAAGCTACAATTAAAAATGTCAACGTTATTGCAAATTTCATTATAAAAGGAACACATTCTCAGCAATGGACTATTCTGCGAAACATTGTTTCTGGCAGACGATTTACAAAATAGTTGTTGATTACGCACTGACCGACCGGGTACTTTAAACTTTAACAACTCTAGTAACCTACTGTCAGAGCGTCCATTGGCAATCGAGTGGAGCATACTCAGATCATTCATTTCTTTCATATGATTAATGTTCTTCTTAGAATTATGGTTGTGGATGGAGAGTTGATAATCCAGTGAATTTTCTATAAATTTCAAGTATTTTGACGACCTCTGTGGACGAGAGGTGTACGCACCGGTTTTCAAGGTGCCGCTATCTCTAGAGGTCCCGGGTTCGACCCCCGGTCGGATAAATGTTGAAAACGAACGAACCCGTCGTTGTTTCCAATTTCCATAATACTAGTGCTTAAGCTACTATACTTTGGTATTGGAATAATGTAGGTGATTGTGTCCAATATTCATTGTAGTTTGGCAAATTCACTACAGAAGGATAAATAAAACACAATGCACTAATATAATTTATTTGTTCTAATGTTTCCGAGGTCAGAAAGCGTACACGGGTCATTGAAGGGAAAAGGCGACAACTGAATAGAGGAGCACATCACCTACTCCCTCACCGATGCCTCGTTGTCAACGCCACTTTATCTAGAGGATTTCCGAGCCATCACCTTGGATCTTCGTCCCGAGACGGGTGGATGGGCGGAGACTGTATATAAATATAGTATCGGCATTGGATATTAAAACTTGATGGCGTAATTTGGTTAATTTCAAATAATGTGACTGTTATGTTTCGAAATCCAGTTTTGGCATATTTGAAACTACCTACTACAATGACTAGGTATCGAACAGGGAATGGTTTTAGTTGGCGAGTTTAATATTTATATTCTATTTATTTATTTATTTACTGGAAGACCAACTGCTTAACCTAATACATTAAAAAGCTTAAGTAAACATAAAGCCGTTTACAGGTCTTTACAAATAAGACACATTGGATTCACATACATAACTTTGAAATATAACTAATATCTAAGTGTAATTTAGCAATGATCACCGTAAAATAAGCGGCTTACAATACGCTTTATCGACGCCTCGCTATAGTGTTATAGAGATGAAAATTTATCTGTTTCGAAAGTATATTAAAACTATTACCTACTCGCTCAGTACCTAATCATTTCCATAATTGTTTAGATCTGGTCAGACGAACCACTTAATAATGTATTGATTTGGTTAAATATGTGTGTTGTGAGTTTACTGCTTCCAGATCCAGTTTTAGCATCCAGTACTTACAGCAAAGTGTACGTGCTGTGGCAATGAGGGGAGATAACGATGCTGAAGCTGCATACTCTGGGGTGATCGTGCCGCGCCCGTGGGTTGTGGTTGTAAGTCCGATTGAGACGAGTGGATCGCTGATACTGGAGTTAAATTATGTTGAAGTATATATCATGACATGTATCTTTTTTTTACTAATATTATAATTGCGAAGGTTTGGATGTTTGTTCCCCAATCGCGGCAATCGGCTGAACGGTTCTTGATGAATTTTTGGAATCTCTTGTCTCTGGAATCTCGAGAATAGCATATTGGCTACTTTTGACCCCGGGAAAATATTTTATATCTCACGGGGAAACAGCGTGAAGTTCATGTGGGTGGAAAGCTATTCATGATTTTATTTATCCTATTTCTATCCATCGTAACCTACTTCTTCATATCTATTCGAATTATAAGTAATTAATATACTTTCACTATATTCGTATGAATATGAATAATAAAATTGTTGATAAGAATGCTCATACGGGGATAACTTTTAGACACTTTTAAGTTTTGATATTAAATTGGGAACTTGTTTAAAATCATTTATTGATTCATTATTAGAAATGATAATAATATGATCTTTTGATTTTCATGTACCTACGGACTGGAACCATGTATTGTGCTATTCTAACAGAGGCAAAGAATAATGCATTTGGGATTTGGTGCTGGAAGCCCTGGACGACTGGTTGACAAGTTGAAAAAGCAGATAATTGTTATGACGGTTCAAATTGTGCCTACGGCGGCATCTTCATTAAAAGTGTAACTTCCTTGTAAGAATATTATTTTCATTTAAAAGGTAATAATCCCTATTACGAATATACCTTTAACTTATAATTCCTATCGTCCACATCCATATCTTGACATAATTCAAATTGTGTACTATGGCAAATATGTATTTATAACTTGGTTTGTTGCTCATATCTGGTTAAAAATTGGTAACTGTGGAGGGGTCTTCAGTTGTACTATTGTAAGATTTTTATATATTGTAAGGACTAAACAAAGTCAAACTTGGCGATGATTAATTTCATGTAATTTTAGGACTGTGATCCTTTTATGACTCGTAGTTGCTTTATCCACCAAAGTGTTTTATAAGAGTTCCTGTTAACAGACTACAGCAAAATTCTGTACCTATTCCTATTCTAGCATCCTTGGGGATTTTGCTTTTGACACCGTCTTATATTCTCGAATGTAACCTGACAATGCATTGATGTATACTACCAAGTACCTACCAAGCTAATTCATTTTTCTTTTTTTACCCATGACTAATGCTTATATAGATTACAACCAGACTTTACTTTAATCATTCCATATACACATAATTAAGTAACAAGTATAGTTCCAAAATAAGTTTTCTATTAATAATAGTCGCTTGCTAACGAATGTCATGATTACATTAATTTGTACATTGATTCGAATAAGTACTTATTGAATAGTTCGTTGTTGATAATTTATTTGATTTGATTATGTATTAATTTACGATTTACATATAACAATGTTTACACGGTAAAATCTAATACCTATATTGTAAACAAATCATCGTCTAAATATTATGTAATTGTAAAAGATTATTGTTGAGCATTGTGAAATATAATGTATTTGTGTCAATTAAGTACTTATGTTTTAACTTAAGATTTACACGATCTTTTATTGCCACTCTAAGATTAATCTAAATATGTATATAGTTGTAAGATTTTACTATTTAGAATTAGTTGTGTAATTAATTAATTTGATTTTAAATACTTTAAAACACATCTTAGATTTCTGCGCGAACTGTCCATATAAATAAAACACTTTCACTTTCAATACGCAGATCCTCGCTAGAGAACCAAGATACTTTCCCAGATTGATGCGCGAGGCTATTAAAATTAGCGAATACCCAAATTTCAATAGAGAAGATGGTTGGAAGATACCACCAGCTTGGGACCTAATAATCCATCAAGTAAAGTCTCAACCCAAACCACACACTGCAAGAACTAAGGATACGGTTAGTTCTTTTTGCAAATAATTTTAATAAACGGAGATCGTCCCCCTTCGTGTAGTTTTCTTGCCAGTTCTTTCTCCGAAGGGCTCCAACTTTTGTGAACTGGTGGTCGAGTCAGTAACTTTTTGCTTTGCTATAAATAATTATTACTTATCCAAATTACTAAAACAAACCAAAATATTAAATTAATAAATCATATTTGTTATAATTAAATATAAAGTTAAAATAATCAATACCTAACCGTATCCTGTTTCCGAACGAAAAACAAAGACAATTAAAGTGGGTATATTCTTTTATTAAAATCAAAAAAATAGTGGGTAGTTTTCCGTGACCACGGCCCCTGGAAAGGTGCCGAAACGTCGGATAAACAAAAAAAATCTCAAAAAAACAACAACCAAGTTGTTAAATAAATTGCGTTTAAATACTTTTTATAATGTGCGTCGGGAGACAGCACATTGTCGGATGGCCGAATGTCATGATTCTAGTTAATGGCAACATTGTTACTCGGTGGCGCGGTTTTGCTTTGCTGTGATTGGTCAACGTATTATTGCGTGGACCAATCACAGGGCGTGCTTTGCCCGCCAACAGGCGACATTGGCAAGGAGGTTTTTTTGGTTGAGGCGTCGGAAGAGAGCGCAGTCTTGTCTTGGCGGTTAAGTGTGATAGAACTGATAAAATTAAATTTAGGCCCTTAAGCAAAAGTGTTTGTATTCTAATCTTTTATGAAAAATATACATACAATCCTTATCGAAGCATTATCTTTCATTCACCTGCAGCAGACCTACCATCCTGATGAGGAGTCGTCAAAATAGTCACTAGTGTTAGTCCTGAAGTTTGCTGCATCTTAATTTGAAATTCAGTTTTTCATTAATATTGATATTACAGACGATCATGTAAAGCAATCTAATTTTCGTTGGCATATAGCGGGCCCTTAATTTAAAACTGTGGATGTGTGAGCGAATGTGGCCAATGACAGGCCATTGCCTGCAGGTGAACTGATAGTCGGTTGCATTGCATTGCATCCTTTATACTTGCGACCGCATTCGCATTGCCTTGAACTTTCTCGTAAATATTTTCATAGTGTCCACACACTTGTGCACTCGCGACGTTTACCGCTGTGCTTCACATTCCAATATTTGTCGCATGACAGGATGGACAACAACGTTATAGCGGCATTTAAAATCCTTTAAAAAAAGTAATAAATGAGGGTAACCATCTGTCAATTTTATTTTAACAAAAAATAAAAATTCAATCTCTAAAAGTATGGCACCCTCAGAGAAACGGATGATATGCCAACTTCTAGTAAAGATTTCGTAATAATTAATAAAAAACTAAAAAACCCGAGAAGTAAAGAGCTGGTTTTTTCATTTTTAATGGTAAATTTTTGCAGTCGTGTTTTTAGTTTTTAAATATTACCTACGTTTTTATTTTAGACTTTTTAGTTCATTGTCAATAAATCATCTTTTTAAGTAAGAACTTACTAATTTAAAATTTTGTAATTTTTTTTCTTTTTTAGATAAATTAATACGGAGAGATTTACAAAACTACAAGTTATAGATGTTTATGGAATCGCTATATAAAAGTCTTCATTTAATACCTACCCCACTCGATGAGATTTAAAAATATTTCTTTTACAATGCACAGAATAATATGCCGCCTAAAAGCCGCCATTTTGTTTTTTGTTAATATTGATGTTCTATTTTCACTCGGGCTATTAAGACGAATCTGATGACGTATCAATTAACAAAATCAGTTTATCCGTTTAGTAGTTACGAGGGAACATAGGAACAGAAACACATACATTCAGGTCAAAAACGTAACACTTTTTGGGCTTCGCCCGCCGCAGTCAGGTAATTTTTGACTTCGCCCGCCGCAGTCGAGTAAAAAAACTTAAGCTTACTTTCATTTATCTATGTGGTGTGGTGTGGCCTAGTCATTAAAACCGAAAACGTTGGACACTCAGTTCAAACGTTTGTCGTTAGTAGTCAAAATAGATAACTTCCATTTATTATTAAACTTATTAACGTTTGTACCATTGTTTCTTCATAAGGTGCTAAACAATTAGATATTTAAAGTAATTTTATGTATTTCTTTAGTTTACTTGCAAAATTTGAGAGATTCGATAATGCACAAATTGTATGAACTCAGTGACCAAGCTAAATTCTTTACTAGATTCGAATTTAAAAATAATTAACACACAATGCTTAATTACTTTGACAGGTGACAGTAAATTTTTAACAGTTGCTGAACTGAGTGTCCAACTCAGAATTAATACGAATTATTTGGAGTTTTGCTTAGGAATCAACAATTTTTTTACTAGATTCTATGACAGGGTCTCAAGCTGTTTCTCTTTTGGTGGTCACTCCTTTCAGATGCACATAACTTTTCATGTCGCGTAAAGATTCTCTGATAGGCTCTCAACCTGTTTCTTTTTTCGTGGTCAGTGGTCACTCCTTTCAGATGCACATAACTTTTCATGGCGCGTACAATATTATTTTTGTAAGACAGAATTAATTTATTTCAGTTTTATTTGACATACAAAAAAGTCAGTAAACGATACTTTATTACTACTACAATGGATAATTCTTTTACAAGTAAAGCTAAATCTCACAAAATAGAGTGTGTAGTTTTAACTGTGTCTCAAGAGCCTAAACTTAGAGAAAAGTGGATGAAAGGAGCTATTTAAGACAACATTCACCCTCTTCAAAATCTGCCTTGCAATGTTGTGAAGATCATTTTGATGTAAGTACGTTGTATTCGTAAAAATCATAACCTCGTTAGATCTTGCATCAACAGTGTATAAAGTAAACAGCAATCTCTACACTTGAAAAATTTGAATTTTCCATAAATAACCACCGCACTATGTCCATATAAACCTTAAGCAAATCTCGCGAGTCGAATTTAGTCAAGCCTTTTTCCATTTTGTAGATATTTTTAATGTTTTATGACATGATTTGAATGTATGATCACCTATATGTTTTTGAACTCAGCTTAAGTGACTAATGGAATGACGTCACTGCGCGCTGATTGGTGTTTCAAATCACGTTTCATTTTACGTATAACTTTACATTAAAATATTTTGCAAAATAATAATAATTTTGGAATAAATCTTCCACGAATGCACTTTTAATGGCTATCATCATTGGATTATTAATATAATTTCTCAAAATAATTTTAATGCAAGTTCCCCATTGACCCAATAGCTCCTTATTTAGCTTTTATTTTTAACTAGCTGACCCAGCGCGACTTCGTTCCCGTGGTCCTACCCCCTACTCCACCCTACCCTACCCCTACCCTACCCCTACCCTACCCCTACCCTACCCCTACCCTACCCCTACCCTACCCCTACCCTACCCCTACCCTACCCCTACCCTACCCCTACCCTACCCCTACCCTACCCCTACCCTACCCCTACCCTACCCCTACCCTACCCCTACCCTACCCCTACCCTACCCCTACCCTACCCCTACCCTACCCCTACCCTACCCCTACCCTACCCCTACCCTACCCCTACCCTACCCCTACCCTACCCCTACCCTACCCCTACCCTACCCCTACCCTACCCCTACCCTACCCCTACCCTACCCCTACCCTACCCCTACCCTACCCCTACCCTACCCCTACCCTACCCCTACCCTACCCCTACCCTACCCCTACCCTACCCCTACCCTACCCCTACCCTACCCCTACCCTACCCCTACCCTACCCCTACCCTACCCCTACCCTACCCCTACCCTACCCCTACCCTACCCCTACCCTACCCCTACCCTACCCCTACCCTACCCCTACCCTACCCCTTCCCTACCCCTACCCCTACTGTAGGGGTTTTATTCCTACATATACTGCTATGCTGATGTTAAATGATAAAATATGCTAAAATGATAGATGCTAGAAATGATGCTAATTCGCGGACGGGAAATGCTAGAAAATGATAAACCGACCGCGATGATTGAATGCGTTTATTGCACTGCTATATATCTACAATATAAATAAGTCTATAATTGAGGGCAACAGAAATGCCTGCTTGCAGTTTTTAGAGTCACCGATCAACGCATGATATATAAATGTTTTACATACATGTGCGATGCGATGGCTCGTACATCTTGGCCTCTCAGAAAAAAGAGAGTGATCTGCTAACTTAAGACTAAAAATATATGTAGTGCAAAATGATGATGATAAATGCTGATGCTGACAATGCGGAACTAGAATAAATGAAGTTACTAAACTAGGTTATTAGAATGATGATGATTAGTGCTTGATCGTGACATTAATTTACAGAAAATTATTGCTTATATTTAATATGCTAAGTATGCTATAATAAAGTATGATACCTAATGATAAATGCATGCAATATTAGTAATGATTATGATATTAAATTGCTACAACTAAATTGTCTGTCTTTGTCTATGTAATTGTCTTTTCAAACACCACACTACACTTCACTGTTTGCTATGGGTACTACACAAAAGATTCACTTTCATCACAGTCACTAATCACTGCACTAGCCATGCCGCGCTATACGGCGGCCGGCGCCGGCGGCGCCTCCCGGCCGGCCGGACGGCTGCCCGGCGCGGGTGCGCGCGCGCCCCGCTGCTGATGCTCCTTAGCCACAAACAGGCTAACAATGCTCCATGTTTATGATATAGTGTTGAATGTCGAGTGTAGTAAGATCTTTCACTTTGCTGTTCATGCTTTCAATTGGCGTCTTTCAGGTTGCCAAGTGTCAATTTCGGCTACAGTGCTAGTATTTATCGTGGAGTTTAAAGTATATGTATGTAATGTATGTCTGCGGAATTTCCAATGATTTATGTTCTTGCTTTTTGATCTGATTGATAATATTGTGTGAATATATTATAAACATATCACATTTCAATGCTCAACCTTGACTTACTGCGATAAGTCCATTGTATAGTGATGTTTTTATTTCAATGCCAGACGAACAGAAAATGTTGACTCTGCATTCCTTGCAACAGGAGTTTAGCCAGACAGTCGGGCGCTGCAATTTGATCCATTTCTTGTCGCACGCCACCGTGTTTACTATACAGGCTTGCCGTAATCGTCGTTTGTTATTGAGACATCGCAAATTAATTGTGATATTTAATTCCCCGGGTTTATCGAGCGAGCATAATATTGTTTCTTCTGTGTGTTATATATGATAATGAATGAAATAATGCGATGTAAGTTATAGTTGAATGCTATTATAATTTGGTATTTTAAAAGAGATCTTTCGTGATAAATGTGGCAAACTAATGAATTTGTCTAATTGATATAAATAGAAGTAGAATGCTGTGCTGTTTGTTGTGTTGATAAACTAGGCGCTTACTTGCTGCTTTGTTCGCAAACAGGTAACAAAACTAATTTGTTTATGGGTCGTTTGATGATGTTTGATTTTGTCTTGACTGTCACAACTCGCACGTAGCCGTCCTCTCCTGGATGCAATTCCAGGATACGTCCCATGGCCCACTTGCCAGGTGGTAAGTTTTCTTCCTTAATGAGGACAATATCGTCTACTTGTAAGTTCTTAGTCGGAAATCTCCACCTTGATCTAGGTTGCAGTTGCTGTAAATAATCTCTAGACCACTTTTTCCAAAATTGCTTATTCATTGTCTGAACTAATTGCCAACGTGTTGCTAAATTGATTGTATCAGGGTCAGTTTGTGGTCGCGACAATAATGAGCTGCCGATTAAAAAGTGACCAGGAGTTAATACGTCATCTTCTGCACTTTCAGTAAGCGCATAAAGTGGTCTAGAATTAAGACATGCTTCGACTTGATGCAAGAGAGTAATAAATTCTTCGTAGGTAAGCTTTTGCTCCCCCAGGACACGCTTGAGATGATGTTTCAAGCTTTGGATCGTCCTCTCCCACAAACCTCCTGCGTTCGGCCAGGCTGGCGCGTTAAAATGCCATGTGATTCCCATCTCATTGACGTCATTAATAAAGCTCGTGCCCATAGTTTTCAAAATGCTTTGATACTCTTTCTTGAGTTCTCGGTCAGCACCTACGAAGTTGGTTCCATTATCACTATACATATTCTTTGGGGTACCTCTTCTAGCGCACATCCGTCGAAAAGCTGCTAGAAAAGCTGCTGTGCTGAGATCCGATACCAGCTCCAGATGTACTGCTTTAGTGGACAAGCAAATAAAGACTGCGACGTAACCTTTGGTAGTCTTCACGCCACGTCCTTTGTTCGACTTAATGTCAATATAACCCGTAAAATCCACACCTGTGTTAGTGAATGGACGAGCAGGTGTGACTCGAGCTTCTGGTAGCGTACCCATTATCTGCTGTTGGTGTCCTTGATTAAATCTGCAGCATATAACACATCGTCTTATTTGCTTTTTTACTGAACGGATGCCGCTGATTATCCAATGTTTATCTCGGATGTACGATAAAGTTAGTCGAGGCCCTCCATGTAAAGTGATTAAGTGTGACTGTCGTATGATTAATTCAGTATAACGGCTCGATGATGATAAAATGATGGGATGTTTTGCTGTGTAATTTAAATTTGAGCGATGCAGTCTTCCGCCGACCCGCAGTAACCCTTGATCATCTATAAATGGGTTAAGACTGGCGATCTTGCTATTTTTGCTTACTTGGCCGTTTGACTTTAATGATATTAAGTCATCTTCAAAGTCATTCAATTGCACACATTTTATTATAATATTAGATGCGTTATTAATTTCTAATGTTGACAAAGTGCTATCGCGTGACGTTTGCCGGTGACGTAAACACTCGATGTAACGTGATAACCAACCTACTGCCTTTGTTACCTTTACAATGTCGCTAAAATGATTTAATAATTTTACTATAACATGATTGTTTTGATGCGATTGTAAGGCAACATGCACACTTGCTTTCTTTTCTTCTAAAGATGGGCATTGATAAATGGTTTTTTCTAATTTGCTTGGATCTAAAGTGCTAAGCCATTTAGGCCCTTCCCGCCACGGAGAAAAATTTGCTGATTTTCCATTAGTACGTCCACGCGAAGCGCAGTCTGCTGAATACTGTTCTGATCTGACCTGATTACACTTTGATGCTGGTATGATTTCTGATAGTTGCTCGATTTTGATCTGTCTTTTTTCATGCTGTACGGATTGTGCTACTGCTTTAGGTTTCGAAGTTCCGAGGTGCTGTTCAAAGTTTGGTTTTATTGGCAATGCGTCCTTATACCTGACACATTCCAAATGACATGTTATTGCTTGATAAGAATTTTCACTAAGTTGCTCGTCCTTGGTTAATGATGATGCTGAATGACTGCTGATTTCCTCTATTTCCCAGAACTTCGAGATGCCGTCAATGTTATTAACAACCACATTGCAGTTAAAAGTTCTCACGGTGCCTGATAAAATCCATCCTAATTTCGTTTGCTGTGCTATGGGCGCTGGTGTTGGTCCCTTTATTAAGCCTCTCATGATGATATCTGAATAAACGCTGGCGTCGAGAAGGATGTCGATGGGTTTTGATACATTGTACTCAGGATCTGCTAGTTTTAGGTGCTGAAGATGTGGCCATGTTTGCTTTCTAAAGGATGAATTAGGTAAATTGTTAATAACATTTGTGATGACTAATGCTTGCGTGCTAAACTGATAATCATCATAAAGTGACTGACATGCTAAAGTGACCACTCCTTTGCTGGCTTTGGAGCTGGTTCCTATTCCCGAGATGGATGCATTGAAACGCTGGCGCTGCAGTCCTAACATCTGAGCGGCGTTTTCAGATATTAAAGATATTTGGGAACCTTGGTCAAGTAATGCTGTTAACGTGATATATGTGTTATCAGTACCCCGAGTGTAAGTTTTTATGTCAAGCAAACGCAAACTATTTCGAGTACGTATTTATGTCAATTTGTATGAAAACTGCATAAGCGCGCTACTCGCCGCTAGAGGCGCTGATACAGTTTTCATACAAATTGACATAAATACGCACTCACGATAGTTTGCGTTTTTTGACATAAAAACTTACACTAGGGGTACAGCTGCTTTTACTTTCAGTGATAACGTAGTCAGTAAAATTTCCTCGCCGTCAGTTGCTACATGATTCACGTTATGTTGTTTAATTTCACTATTCGACGTGTGTTTTGCAGTTGTTAGGGGGCTTGACCGAGTTTGTTGTAAATGCAAGCTTGCATTTGTCGTGTTCGATGTTTGATGAGTCACTGCGTCATGTATTAGTGTATTGTGTTCACCTTTGCACTCTTTGCACCGTTTTGTCGAATGGCAAACATTGTCAACATGCTTGTATAAACAATTCCTACAGATCTTTAATTTCGAAATTGTTCTCATTATGCTCTCCGGACACTGACTCAGAAATTTTCGACACTGATACAAGTCATGATTTTGATTGCAGAACGGACATTTTGACGTATACGTGGGCATGGCTTGATAATTGCTGAACATGTGGCGGCTTTGATTGTTAGATTTGCTGTAGGACGGCTTCGATACTTGAGGCGAAGATTGCTTTTGAGATGATTCTCGTAGATGTATCGGCTCGAGTGCTGTGAATTTAGTTTCAAGGAACTCCATAAACTCAAGAAGTTTCGGTAATTCCCTGGGCTGCTTGCGTGATTCCATGTAGTCACTATAGGTGTTACTATCGAGCTTTTTTGCTAATAGATGCACTAAAAGCGGATCCCATGTATTGGTGTCCACTCCCAGATTATGTATAGCGTGTATGCACTCGGTTGTGACGTCATACAATCGCTTTATTTCAAATGCTGTTTGTCTTTGAATATACGGCTGATTAAGGAAAACTTCAATTTGCTTGGTGAAAAGTACCTGTGGGTTATCATAGCGGTGCGTTAGGATGTCCCATGCTGTTTCGTAGTTGTCCGCACTCACATGTAGATGCTGTATGAGACGCTCAGGCTCGCCTCTCACCTTTCCCTTAAGATGTTGCATTTTTTGGGCATTGCTAAGATATTTATTGTTATGTATCGCCTCCGAAAATAGATCAAAAAATGTAGGCCAGTGAGTATAGTTACCAGTAAAAACGGGAATTTCAATTTGGGGTGTCGATTGCTGTAAATGGGCAGTCGAACACAGTTTTTTATTCAATTTCCTTTTGATGCTGCAATAATTATCTTCAATTTGTGTATACTCACTGTCATACAATACATCACAGCCTTGCAAAATGTTATCAATTTTTAAATGATTTTCTTCAATTAGTTGCCACTTTCTTTGAATATTTCTAAGCTCATCCTCGATCTCCCACTTTTCATCTAAATTATCAATTGATATGCGTTGGAACTGTCTCAATAATGCTCTAAAATTGGTTCTTTGCTGACACAACAACTCGTCGGCGGCATCACCCGGCTGCGTGGCCTTGTCGTCCTTGCTAATAGTAGGAATGGAGAAAGAAAGCTGTGAAAGAACTTCCTTTCCATCTCCGGGCACGGGTAAAGGAGACAACGTAGGCATTGGTGTTGGTTTGTACGAAGTCATTTTTGCTCTGATTGCTTCGTAAAACTCCTTCGTCTTTTGAAAAATGTGCTGAACAAAATACTCATAAGTCTTGTCTTGGTAATGTTGCACGTCTGAGTCATTTTGCTGGAATTCCGCCCAAAGATTGTCTAATACTTGGACTCTTTTGTCTAAGTATTCCTGAGTTTTCCTACTAGCACTGTCCTTTCGGAAGTTTTCTTCTATCTTCTCGAACTGAGTGATAATTTCAGCTTGACGGGCAAAGATAGGTTCGAATGATGGTGCCATGATGAAAGTTAATACTTAAGCAAAGATAATGGAAAGATCTTACTTTGAGGTGCTGCAAACCAATGCTACTGCTGCTGTCGCTGCGGCTGCTGAAACGAGCTGCTTAGCCCGCTAGTAAACTGCTGTCTTCACTTGTATAATGTCCACGTATAAAAAGTTATAGTCACTGCTTTTAAAATGCTAAATAAAGTCACTAATAAAATGCTAATGCTAATTATAATGTTCACTGTAAACCAAAGCGCAAAGTCACAGATACGAATGCAATAAAATTACGTAATTGTAAGTTAAGTCTAAGACCTCACCGCGCACTAGGTCAAACTAGTCAAAGGACTAAAATGCTAAATAATAGGCTCGAAGGACCAAAATGTAGGGGTTTTATTCCTACATATACTGCTATGCTGATGTTAAATGATAAAATATGCTAAAATGATAGATGCTAGAAATGATGCTAATTCGCGGACGGGAAATGCTAGAAAATGATAAACCGACCGCGATGATTGAATGCGTTTATTGCACTGCTATATATCTACAATATAAATAAGTCTATAATTGAGGGCAACAGAAATGCCTGCTTGCAGTTTTTAGAGTCACCGATCAACGCATGATATATAAATGTTTTACATACATGTGCGATGCGATGGCTCGTACACCTACCCTACCCCTACCCTACCCCTACCCTATCCCTACCCTACCCCTACCCTACCCCTACCCTACCCCTACCCTACCCCTACCCTACCCCTACCCTACCCCTACCCTACCCCTACCCTACCCCTACCCTAACCCTACCCTACCCCTTCCCTACCCCTATCCCTACCCCTACCCCTACCCCTAAACTTTGTGTTTTCTGTGACCTTTCCAAAGCTTTCGATTGCGTTGATCACCAAACTCTTTTAATGAAGTTAGAACGGACAAAAAGGAAATATTTAAATAACAAAAAGTGATTGTTAACAATACATCTATGAAAATATTATTTATGTGAAAAAATATTATAATACATTTGTAAAGCAGAGCGATATTCATCGCTTTAACACAAGAAATAAAGATAAACTTGTCGTTCCCAAGTTTAGGCTAGAAAAATCCAGAGCCTCATTTCTGGGGAAAAGCATATCCTTTTTTAATAAAGTTCCACAGCATATTATTGAACTACCATTGCATAAATTTAAATGTTACATTAAAGAGTCGCTGATGAGCAAAGGATACTATAAAGTAGACGATTATTTGAATGACCGCAATGCATGGTCATGATGTAACACATAACATAATCACTGTTTAAATTGATGTATTTTTATACTAAGCAATTGTTGTATTAGTAACGATATGTTTTTTTTTGTAAATGTCGTTACCTAACTAAGAAACGCTGGCAAGTTTCTTGCGCTCATTCTTCTTGTCAGTTAAAAAAGTCTTGAATGGGTGGTAGGAAAATATTGACGATTCATAAGTACATATTTATTATGTCTAAGTGAATAAAGAATATTTTTATCTTTATCTTTATCTTTACTGCATCGTCTGGAGCACCCATTATAATGGGCGTGCCCCAAGGCTCAATAATGGGTCCTTTACTATTTTTAATCTACATAAACGATCTACCTTACTACGCGCATAATTTATGTGAGACAGTACTATTTGCAGATGATACTTCTCTAATTTTAAAATTGTGCTCTTTCAAAGGTTGCACATTGGTTTAACATCAAAAACTTGTCTTTAAACCCTAAAAAACAATGTGTGTCAAATTCTCACTACCAAATGTAAGGAAGGTTGATTAAGTATTCGTTTGAATGCAGATTCTGATGCAGTCGAATTAGTTGACAGTATGAAATTCCTTGGTATTACATTACCTTAGATTCACGACTACAATGGGATCCACATATTGAGGCCTTGTCGAATAGACTCAGTTCTGCTGCTTTTGCAGTAAAAAAGATAAGGCTATTAACTGATATTGAAACGGCAAGACTTGTTTACTTTAGTTATTTTCATAGTGTAATGTCCTATGGCGTGTTGTTGTGGATGTGGGGCTCAGCAGCCAATTTAGGAAATATTTTTGTACTTCAAAAAAGAGCGTTACGCGCCATTTACAGCTTTCGCGCCGGCGCGATTCATTAAAAGTTTTGTTTAAAGAAATTAATATAAGTACTAACCTTAGCAGGGCAATACATCTATGAAAATATATTATATGTTAGGAAACATCTTGACTCATTCACTAAGAATAGTGATATTCATACATAATTTTAACACAAGAAATAAAAATAAGCTTGTCGTTCCAAGTTTTACACTTGAAAAAAGTAGACGCTCGTTTTGGGGAAAGGCATAGTATGCTTTAATAAAGTTCCACAAGAAGTAATCGAGCTGCCTTTAAATAAATTTAAAAAACATGTTAAAACGACGCTCTTAAGCAAAGGCTATTTCAAAGTGGAAGATTATTCAAATGATCACAACGCATGGTTGCCATACATTATTAAAATTAACTGTTTGAGACTCACGTCACGACCCCACAGTCAAACCGACCAGTCGGTTTTGTGGGGCTACATAATGTAACTTGATAGCATTGAAACTTGAAACAAAATAAATAATAATAATTATGTATGCCTACCAGAGTCCCAATGCTTCCAATCGCCTGAGATCTCAACGCTGGAGGTTTTAAATGCGTAGAATGGCATCTTCGGATAGGGGGTGAGACCACTTGCTGGGCCGAAGCTTCATCGGCCTACAAATTCGGTAATTTTCCCAGCTAAAAATATGTACCTAGGTATAGTTGTAGGTACAGTCGGGGACAAATTCGGTGAACCACATCTTACTTCTTTTCGTGTGGCTGGCGTCTCACCGTTCAGTTGCAGTCCCTATCCGTAATTGCTTATGCATTGTACTACCGTAGTTTAATACATAAAAAAATAGTAAAAGGGTCTGCGCGTGAATGGCGAGGCACCAGCCACGTGAAAAGAAGTAAGAGGTGGTTCACCGAAATACCCAGTTTCAACTGTGTAGTCAAAGGGTCAAAACGTCAAAGATTGCCAGACGGACATGGTGAAACTATAAGGGTTCCTTGTTGACTGCGGAACCTTAAAAAAGAACCCTTATGGTGCGACTCTGCCTATTTAAGACATATTTTAGACGACGTTTACTCAACTATTTTTCAAATTAGAGAGCAATAAAAATATACCTACATATTTTTTGCAACCGGGACTTAAAAGGTGTCTTGAAAATTCGAAGTGGGGCTACTAGGGCATATGGGGTATCATGTAAAAGAGCGCTGCATGCACATTCTTAAAAAAAAAAATCTTTTTTTTTTTAAACCGCATAGTTTTCGATTTCGACCTTCGAGCAACGCGGGCCTTCCGTTGCTCGAAGTTTTCGAAATTTGATGAAAACTGTAAAAAATATACAGTCCAATATAGTCTCACATTTCTACACAGATATCTGTTCCGGTGACAGCCGTGACAGAGGAGCCACTTGCGATGCAAAATGAGCTGTCAAAATGGACTGTCGTATCGTATCCAAATCTTTTAGTTCTAAAGATTTATCACCGAACTATACTATAATGTCAAACAGTGAGTAGGTACTTATTAAATGTCAAAAGGAATAGAATAATAGAACCAAAACCTTTGTTATTGTTGATCGAAGACCAAAACATGTAAATTTATATGTCTATATGTAGCATGTTTATCTGTGAAGCGGGAATCTTATTTCTTTGCAATACAAATATTACCCATCAGCTATTATTAAGTTTGAGCTGAAACGTGGTTTCATATCAATACTGGGGCGGGTAAAGTGCAAGCAATACTTTCTTTATTGCATTGAAATCCGTACACATTCTCCCTGTGCGCATTTCAATAAATTTTTCTTCACAGCAGGCCTATACACATAGAATAATATACCTTCCTATCTATAAGCACAGTATGCATATACCGTGAAATTTTACTTGTCGAGTTCCCGAAAATTACTTGAAAAACTCATCAATACAAATAACTTTTACTATGGGAACAACTCTGAAATCGCGAAAAAAATCAGCTGTTCCATACTAATTTGCAAATCAACTCGATTAAAAATTTAGAAACAGCTGATTTTAAAATTTCACTGTGTATATACAAGCCAATACGGTGCTATAAGTACGTAGCGATACGAAACTCCCGCAGGCTTGTTATCGTTCCAGTCCTTATAAAAAACATCATTCCAATGGCGCGATGAAAAGAAGGTCTACATGAGGCCTACATCCAGGGTCCATGAAGTATCTCAATTCTCAATAGTAGGAGCCACACGGCACACCAGTCACCACCAAACAAAACCACATACCAAACGATCCAACGCGCTCCAATCGCACAAGAGTGCGCTCCACTAGAGCTCCATAGGCGTTGTCCAATAATCACGTGAGGCCGAAAGGGGAAAGGGAGGGTCCGGGAAAAATCACCAAGTATCACAATCACATAGTACAAAGCCTCAAAATGTAACACCAGGAGGAGGGGGGGATCTTAAAAGTTACTAAAAAACATCACGTGTAGGAAAAATGTGATAGTAAAAAACCACGAGCCCTATAAGTAGCTTTCAGGCGGGATCAAAACATCACGTGATTAATGGTCAGCCCTATAGCCACTCCCAAGTCCACTGTCAATGTCATAAAATTCGCCAATACTGTCTAGGCAACGCCAGCCGTTGTCGGTACAAATACGTTCAATTGTCTTTTTAATACCCGCCTCACAACTAGGTAGCTCCGATGGGACTCGAACCCACGACCTTTTACTGTCCGGTCATAAAAAAATTGGAGCATATAAAATAAAAATTGCATTATGAATGCAAAAAGTAAAATTGGTTGTCTGTAAAGTCCGTTTACTGACGATGATAAATTTACGTGATAAAAAATATGTCGAAGTAGAAGGTTATTACCAGCGACCTCTGTCGTCAACTTGATTATAGAACAAGCATTCTATCGTGTTATTGTTGATCGAAGATTCTATCACACATCTAATTTACATACTTGTTGAAGCATTGAACTATATTCCATGATGGGTCTCATGAAGGTCTTCTAGATCTTGGTAACCAATTTGGGATCAATTTTTGAACACTGCACAAATTTTTGGAATCAGTAAGTGAACAACTTTCTCCTAGAAGCATGGGTCCATAGACAACTTTAGTGCATGGGTCGAAATAAGACAAGAAATTTTGGTCTTGCCATACTAAATCGATCACGTGATCAGTCTGTATGAAGAGAAAAAAACTAACCCCTGTGGTACGCCACATTGTATCTCTCGCTTTTCAGATAAACTATTGCCAATTTCTTACACGGAACCTGCACTCACGCAAGAAGCCTCCAATCCAATTCAGGAGCTTTTCACGAATTCCGAAGAATTCCCACTTCTGAATTAGCGGGTTGTAGGGATTTTGTCAAACGCTTTTTCGTAGTCCAGGTAAATAACAACAACTGCCGGCCTAGCATGAGCGGCTTTTATCACGCGATATGATATGATACGGCATGCCGTCTTGCTTACACCTTAGTGGGGTAAGCAAGACAACTAATTCTCTCAACTCAATTCAACTGATTCTCGATCGTTGAAGCTATGCGCCCATGCCAATAGGCTCTGCAATAATTTTGAGGCTGTCGAGGGGCGCGGGCAGACAGAACCCATGTTGTTGGTGACCTAGGTCACGAACAAACTCAAATATTTGGACCTACCGTATGACAGTGCAAGTGTAATTATAACAAATCACATAAGTGTATGGACAATAAGTAGTTACCTTTTAATAGTTTTCTTAATATGTTTAACGTTAAGTATATTTGTTCTATAGATATAGAAATTTTCAAAAGGACACTGAGTTGCCCTTAGAAAATTCCTCTTTAGGGGAGGGAGGAGTTACAGTTGCTAACCATATAAGGTAATGGAACCAGTCATGGACAGTGCACCAGTCATGGACATGTTACATTTAAATCGGCTAAATCTACAAAACACGACAATTTTTTTTTAATGGCAACACTTTCTGATTGTGGTTATCCAATCCGGTGCCCCAGCAATTATTTTTTGACAGCTGTCGGCCATAATCGATACACTGAGTGCAAATACGTGGTTCCGTCCGACGATTCCAGAAAATATCCGCTATTATACTAAGCATCGTAGCGCGAGTAAGTTTAACAATTAATTCATGTAAAATCCGGTGTAGTTGTTATGTTGCATGACTATTCATTTTGTGATTTAACAGTATATTTAAGGTTAACCTATACCTTGACATATTACAAAAGGGATAAATTAATTCACATTTATAGCGATGTTCATCACTGGATACATAAATCTGTTACTAACCCAGTCATGAACATTTTGGTAAATTTTGAATTTATTATTAATAAATGTTTTAGTAATGTTTGAGAATGTTCATAAAAAAGTCTAACGATTGATTTTTTATGCAACACGATAATGAATAATTAACATAAAAAATGGCATGTTTATAACTGGGTGTTCATAACTGGTGCTGTGTTGGTAATTGAATGTCTATTACTGGGAACTATCAAACGAATATGAATTGTTCGATTTATTGATACGCTTTATTGTAGAAATGTTTTACTACAGGTTTTAAATGCGATTAGATTATCAATATGACTGTCAAGGCGCCGTTTTGTATTTGTGTTTGTCACTTTGACAGAAGCTCATAGAGTTGAAAGAGGCTGTTAGTAAGTTACACTGGGATATCATTGGATTATCTGAAGTCCGAAGAGAGGGGAACGACTCAATTATCCTGCAATCCGGTAACTTACTTTACGGGGAGGGCAAACAACAGTCCTTTTTTTTGTTTTCCGTCAAGAAAATGCGTTATGCATGCCCCAGTTGCGGTACCAACCGGGGGTATGTGGGACTCTCCAGGGGCCTACCCACTGAAAACCTGACGACGTCCCTTATCATCACCTTGAGGACAGTGCCTCGTCGAACCATTCATCGTCATCTGACGATAAATTATTCAAAGAGGCACTGCCACCGGGCGGGGTCACGAGAACCCTTGCGGACACTACCGTGGCCTCGCCGGTGATTGTCTGCCCGTGGCAGGCCCGACTGTCATCCCCGAAACTCAGGGGTACCCTCGAAGGGTGTCCCGGGACGTGTGGGACACCCTGAGTAAGCGAAAGCCTGTGCAATGCAGGTATGGGTCTTCCCGTACCCATGCCCCGCCGGCGAACAAAAGTCCCTAGGCGGTGTCGGGTTCATTGTCCACAAGTCCCTAGTCAACAACGTGATCACCATCGGAAGCGTTTTGAGCAGGGTATCGTACCTGATACTCAGAATATCCAAACGGTACCTATTCGCTAAATGTCATACAAGTATACGCTCCGACCTCGACACATGACGATGACGAAGTGGAGGCTTTGTATGAGGAGGTTTCTAAACCCATGCATAGCTATAAAACCCACTACACGGTTGTGATGGGAGATTTCAATGCTAAGTTGGGGCAACATTGCGGTGATGAGTTGCGAGTGGGGCAATTTGGATTTGGGCAACGGAACGATAGAGGCCAGATGTTGGCAGACTTCATGGAGAGGAAGAACCTCTTTATGATGAACTCCTTCTTCAGGAAGCCCGTAAGCCGCAAATGGACCTGGATCAGTCCGGACCGGACGGTAAAGTAAAAAAACGAGATCGATTTTATCATTTCGACCAAGAAGCAATGTAAAGAACCTATGTAAAGTCAATAAAACGATTTATTTTTAATACTTATTAGAATCATTAAAATGTTACTGGCTTTTCAAAATTAAAATTCTGAAATACGTAGGTATATCTTTTGGACATAGGGGATATTTCGAACTACATTGGGGTAATTCCGAAGTAGTTGAAAAATCGATCTTTTTGCACTTTGACCGAAGGTTTAAATTTCTTTTTCAGTCGTTAATACCCCTCACACACAAAAAAAAACATTAATTTTGTTAAAGGTATCGCTAATCTTTTTCTTGTAACACTTTTATTTCGGATTTACCCCAACAAAAGTTTGTGGTTCTCAACATGACAGTTAAGTTTAAAGGGTAAGAAAATTCGTGTGCATGAAAGCTAAGCGAAACAAAGCGAACTAACGAGCAATATCCAGATTCGTTAATAGGCGCAGATTTGATTCCTTCCAAAACGTAACTGGGTTATTCCGAATGTTTTGTTTATCGAAATTACCACCTAGAGGTATTTAAAAAAAAACAGCTATTACATTCTCGTCCTCTTAAACACTTAGAAAAAACAATAATCTATCATGAAAATCAACACAAACCAAGATAACTTACCAGAATCCTGAGAAAACTTTGTTGGGGTTATTACGAAACAACAAAAATGTCGCGAAATACACTTGTTCGGCGAAAATTGACACAGTGCACGTGCTGTTGACATTACAGGCTCCTGGCAACTGATGCGACTAGTGCAATGAAGATGGCGACTGGTTTAATGTGGCCATTAAGACAATATCGCTAGCATTCGGTAGATGTTTTGAATTATCGGAATATCCCCACTTTCGGAATAACCCCAATGCAGGTGCATTGGGGTTATGTAAGACTGTTAGCTGTGATAAGCTAACAGTTTGTTAACTAAATAGATTTACTTACCTATTGACATATTTTTGTAGGTTAACTAAGTTTTAGATTACTAATAATAAAATTATTAAAGTGAACAAAAATTTTATTAAAATTATCTATTTGTTTAATTAAAGTTAAACTAACTGACCCTATTGAAGTATTTGCGATTGAATATGTTTCATTGAATATTGCCAACCATGAAGTGATGTCCATGGTTGGATGTCCATGTCTAGGGGCGTCCATGACTGGGTGTTATGCACTGGGTCATGCCTGTCCATCACTGGTGTTACGATAGGGTTCCGATTTTTCTGAAATATATTTTTTGTACACTAGCTTATTAATAGTTTTACTATAGAATCTGATTCTCCGTTAGTTTTTTAATATCTTTAACCCTGATTGCATTTATAAACAGTTACATTATTTACAATATAGCATAAGAATGCTAAATTCAATCTTATACTGTCCATGACTGGTTCCATTACCTTACCTTTATCATTCGTCAGCACTAATAGCTGCCCTCCTTAACTCAGTACATCGTAAGATATAATAAATTAGAATAAGCATTTAATATTATATAAATACTAGTGCCTAAGATTTATTAATTGTATTATTAGTTAGTCGTTACCCTGTACGTTTGTTTAAATAAATTATTTTTATAAACAAATCCGGTGTCGAGTAGGTACTTAATTTAACTATGACTGTAGAATCTTGATGTGTATACAAAACCCGCAGTGTTTAGCACACTCACGCCCCGAATCTCCGTCCACCGGAGCGGAAACCGCAGCAGTTGGATGGACGCTTAAAGCAGCAGCACCACCACATGGCAAAGATGTAGCAAGCGTCGCCTGCCACCATGAAGTTTGACTTAATACTCGTTACCTCAGTATTAAGTCGATCCAAGGAATTTATAAGTACTATTATAAATTCCTTGAGTCGATCTTCATGCCTGCCACCTACAGTCATAGATAAGACACCTACAGTCGTCACAAATTAAAGCCCCCAGTACAGGATGGCCGATCATGGTCGGCGACCATGACCAATACATCGTACATTGACACTTTTGAAAGAACCTTTTTAAACTTGTTCGTTCAAAAGTGTCAATGTACGATGTATTGGTCATGGTCGCCGACCATGTTGGGCCATCGTGTACAGGGCCGGTTTGCGTGTGATTGGTGACTGTGAGCAATGATCGCCGGCGATCCGTCCCGTGTCGGTTTTTCGTGCACGATTCAAAGGGAGTTTGTCGCAGGCCACAAAGAGCGTTCACACGTTGGCCGATCATTCAGTTCATCTGAACATTTCTGCGTTGACTGACGTGTAGGATATTTTAGATTTATTGTTTTTTTTTCGCAATCAGCCCATTTTGTGGAGCATATTAAATTGTCAAAAATATCCTTGATGTTGTATATCTTTGATAAAATATATTTTTTATTCAAATGATAGTAAAATACACTTAATTCACAAGAGTATTCTGTTTTGTTATCTAAAATTAAGTAAATAAAAATAAAATGAATAAAACGTTATTAATACATTATTATTATTATCTGGGTCCAATCCCCGCCCAAGAAATATTGATATGATGTAAGTATTTGTTTTTTCTGTGTCTGGGTGTTATGATAAATATGTCTATTATTACTTTAATGCATAATTACATTTATCTAGACATATTATACAAGATCCAGACTCTATTAATATAGAAAAATTCTCGTAATAAATTAAAAGCGCTGTAAATGTAAATTGCATAAGCCGTCATTGCAACACATCCATCCTCACGGCCAGTCCAACGCAGAATGAAACCGGCGATCGTGTGAACACTGTCACTAAATGATCGCCGGTCATGGTCGCCGACCATGGTCGGCCAACCTGTACTGGGGCCATCAGATGCCCGTTTTGACACATGGTAATGACCCTAGAGTGTAACTTGTTACGAAAACAAAAAAATCAAATATATGCTGATTACTTATCAAAGGTGTATGAAAATAATATGTTTCATTTTTGAACGCATCATAAATTAAGGCAAAGTGTATTCTGCGTATTATTTTTGCGTTTATTCTAAAGTAAACGCAGATTCGATTAACTACTAAACGTCTCGAAAAACAGTTACATTCTCAGTCTTTATTTTTTTAAATACTAGTGTTGTAACCGTTGTGTGCAGGATTTCTCCAGCTTCATTCAATTTTATCGAAATAATCGTTATAACCACTTTAATAGATTAATTTGTAAAATTGATATTTTTTGTGTGACAACTAGATTGGAGCTTAAATCGATGAAACGGTTTCTAGGCAAACGCACACTTATCCAAGAAGAACGTTTCAAATGAACCGAATGAAAAAAAATATTAAAATTCTTTAAATAAAACCTAGACAACCTTGCACACCTCACCATGTCGAATCGTCACGTTCACCCTTCCAGAGATTTCTTAAAACACGTTTCGTTCGGCTTGTTCGAAGCGTTCGCATCGGACAAGCGTACGTTCACCATAAGCGGCCTGTACACGTTGGTCCAACCACTGGCCAATACATCGTACATTGACACTTTTGAACGAACAAGGTTCTTTCAAAAGTGTTAATATATGACGTAAGTATTGACCAATGGTTGGGCCAACGTGTACAATCCGCTATAATAAGTAATGTAGCTACTCTATGACCATGTAGCTATGCTGTGAGCTGTAGTTAAAATATTTGCACTTTTAGAGCCAACGCGGACTTGTAATTTTTAGTCGACCGATAGTTTAGTCGTAATCGTAAGACGGTCGTGATCAAACTGTCGCCCGATAGTTTGGTTTTGAGAACCTGCGAGCACTTGTGATTTTTAGTCGACCGATAGTTGGTTGATAGTTTAGTTGAATCTAGGCGCACGCTCACATAGTCCTTCATGCACAGGGCGATAGTTGTCCGATAGTTGTATAACTGTAACTAGAACTATAGTTTTAGTTACTATTGGCCAGTCATTTTCGATAGCTCGATACTGAATGCGCAGTCTACCGATAGTTGGGCGATAGTTTAGTTGAATGCAGTGCGCGCGCTCACATAGTCCTTCATGCACATTACCGCCCGGCCGATAGTTGTGCGATAGTTTGATCGTACAACTATCGGCCATTCATTTTCGATAGTTTGATCGGTCGATAGTTTAAGCGCACTGACGATTGCCACTGCCATGTAACTCAATACTGAATCCGAGAACGACCAAACTATCGCCCGATTAAAAATCACAAGTGCGCGTTCGCTCTTATATAAATTATGCAATATAAGTGGATTCGATTCAAGTTTATATAACATAAAAGGTCAATTTATACTATAATAATATGTTTATTAAAAGTTATACAGTTTATACAGTATAATCATAAACTCTAAATGTCCCCAGGCCTCGTCCGTGTTCACTGGCGAGGCTACTGCCATCCTCGAAGCGGTCCAATATGTGGAGTCACATAAACTGGACAAGTCCATTATCTTTACAGACTCCAAGAGCTGCCTGCAGGCAATTTTATCGAATCCTTTCCGCTCCTAATCTAACTTCCCATATATCCTTAAAATCAGACAAATTTTATTCAGATGCTCTACATTAGAATATCGAGTTCAATTGGCTTGGATACCGGGCCATACGGGAATAGTGGGTAATGAGACTGTCGACCTTATTGCTAAAGAAGCTACCACCAACGGATTTTCTATCCACGACAAAGCTTTCGCGCACGACCTTATCCCAATGGCTTCACAAACCATGCGAGCTGTCTGGGAAACCCAATGGCGAGAAATTAGTAGAACAGTCGGTAAACACTATGCTGACGTACAACAATCCCTACCAGTTAAACCATGGTTTTTCAAATATAAAAAGGCATCGAAACCATGTACCTAATCTGTCGTGTGTCGATTGAGGCTAGGCCACGCATGTACCCCTGTCCATCTAGCAAAAATTAGGGTTAGAGACTCGTCGCTTTGCGAGTGCGGTCTAGAGGAGGGAACGACTGATCACATTTTCTTTAATTGCCGCAAAGTCAGTTCGACTTCACTCCTCTGGAATAGACATCTCGAAAGTAAACTAAACAAAGCCACAATCATCTTCTGCCAATTTAAAAAACTACTCAACAACAAAAGTTGGGGACTATCACCGAAAATAACGATGTGGCTGTATAAAACCGTTATACGTCCCATAATCACATACGGAGCCGTTGCCTGGTGGTCCAAAACAGAGCAAAGCACCGTCATCAACAAACTGCAGAAATTCAAAAAAATTGGCATGCTCTGCGACAACCGGCTGCATGCGAACCACACCCACAGCCGCCCTAGAAGTAGCCCTGGATTTAACACCCTTGGATCTGTTTATATAACAGGAAGCCTTCATGGCTGCTATAAGGCTTAAACACCTGGGTCTGTGGTACAATCGAGAGGGTCCTCACTCCACATTGTGGAATGATTTAGTGAAACATGAGTCACTGATCGCTGCCCCATGCGATAGGATACCCAAGCAATACATTTTCGAAAAGAAATACCAAATACAGTTATTTGAAAATGACCGAGATCACTCTGGCATACATGAAGTCCGAATCTATACGGACGGCTCCAAGATGGGGACTGGAACTGGAGCTGGAGTATTCTCACAAGATCTGAATATCAAAATATCACTAGCGCTGGGCCAACACAGTTCGATATTTCAATGCGAATGTGTTGCAATAATAAACGCCGCTACCACGGCCCTGTCCAGAGGTATGAAGGATCTAAACATCCGCATACTGACTGACAGCATGGCCGTCCTAACAGCACTGCTGGAGGCCAACACGATCAACTCCAGTATCGTCTACGAATGCCACAAAGTTTTGGATCGTTTAGCATCCAACAACGGAGTAATCCTACAATGGATTAAAGGGTATAGTGGATCACACGGGAATGACGCCGCCGATGAGCTGGCTAGAATGGGATCCTCCACAATAGTGGCAGGACCTACACCCATTCTGCCACTCCCATTCAGCCAACTGCGCTCATGGGTAAGGCAACGAACTCATGCTGCACATAATACTCGTTGGGTAGCTCTAACAAGCTGTAGACAGTCTAAGATGGCGATGACTGCAGTCTCGCCGCGTTTGACCTGCAGGCTGCTCAGCCTTAATCGTCCAGACCTCCGGATAGTTGTTGGTACACTTACAGGTCACCTTACCTTAAACCGACAACTATTTATTATGAATGCGACGGACAGTCCTCTATGTAGAGGTTGCCTGAACGCAGAGGAAACAGCCGCCCACGTGATCCTGGAGTGCGTGGGTTTGGCCGCACTACGAACAGAAATCCTCGCAGAGGTGAGGTCGCTCCTAGAAGCCTGTGAACGCCCCAGGAGGCTTCTGCGTTTCTGGATGGAGCTAGGATGGCTCGACTAGCCATGTTCACGCATAACGGACCAAATATGAGTCTAAATGCGGAAAAGTGTCAATACCAATACCAATACCAATCACTCGACTTCACTGTATGATGTCCTCCCTCCATGTATCCCTAAACCTACCAACTTTAAAAGCGTCCTCAGTTACGTAAAACCTCCTGGCATCTCTGTTTTGTGTGACTTTATTACTAAAAATAATATACGATTATAATTGATTTATTTATAATCTACTAACACATTTTATATATAAGTATTGTGCGCGTCTTTATTTCAAATAGGTCCACAGCAAGTTCTACAGCCTCAAAATTCTAAAACTTGGACCACCTACGTTGTATTCTTACGAGACGCCTTGAAGAAGCAGAGTCTGTAGGAACAAAAAACTGAGCCAAAAACTGGACATTGGCGAAATCCAAAAGGGAACCGCCACCGCATAAAAAGAAGAAGAAATATACGGCATTATAAGTCAGCTCTGTTATACAGCTTCTAGTTCCCTAAAGTTCTCAAATTTTTGCTGTCGCCATCTCGAGAGTTAGCAAAAACAAACTGAAAACTGTTCATTCCAAGAAAAAAATTACTTTCTTGAACGCATCTGTAAATAAACGTCATATCCTCTATTTTTGACATGACAGAACAAAGTCTTGTCTTTTCTTTTCTCATTATTGTCTTTGGTACAAATCCGCTGTTGCTATTGGTCAAGCGGGGTGATTTGTTAAATATGGCGGGCCTTTTGTCACATCCTGTTATTTTTAATGGGTGAGTGCATGGCCTTTGCGTAGATTCTTCCTTTCAAGATTTTTATTTTACAACGCCGTTGTTGTATTTATGTAATATTGAAGACGTGAAAATTCGTGATGGTGTTCTTTATTATGCTATGGATATGATGAAGACGGTAAGAGAAACATAGATGCAGTGTATTCACTTTAGAATTTGTTTGGCTTTTGTTTCTTGTTTTGGTGATTTTGAAACTGGCCATTTCATTAGAAAAAATATCTCTTTACAGAAATTGTGTACCTGAGGGAGGTAAGTGTTGATAGATAAAATTGCTTTCATGGTGTCCAGTTTCGGAATATCATTATTAGAATCGCCAAACGTTGATTTGTCAATACGTTGATGGCACCCGGCAACCGAGCGTTGTTACGCCATCTTATAGTCCTCCAAATGTTCCGCATATTTTGCAGCTTTACGTAGAGAAAAGGAATAAAGTGATGAAAATAATGCTTTGATGGAAAGGAAATTTGAAGGAAATGATTTCATAAAACAGATTCTAGGTATGTCATTTTTCATTATTGCATTCAATTTCGTTATGAAACCACATGTGACTAGACGGATTTGTTATTGTTATTTGGCCTTTTTTTGCTTGTATTGAACTGCATGGTAGAAATTGTCATTCTTATTGTGAAATATTTTATCAGCGTTGTTAACTTTTATTTCCGTGTTACTCCGATTAGCTGACTCAAAAGGCATAACCTAAAATTCATTGACATAGCTACCATGAAGTCCAACGTTCAAACGAAGTGTCACTTTATATGCCATTTAGCATTTCAATTCAAGGTTAGGCATTTCGAGAGTTTACTAGCATCGAAAAGAAGTACTTACTTAAGATTCGGTTTCAATTTGAAAGGTTTCATTAATTTGTCAATATCCAAACCATATACCAGAATTGCGGGCAAAAATATATTCTGAATTATTTACTAAATTATTATTCCTTATTTTGTCAAAGCTTCAAGAGGAGAAAATAATATTTGTTGCTAATTTTCTTGTCTTAGGTAGGTGTTATTTGGCTAACTTAGTGGTGGGAAATCATTACAAAATCTTTGCAAACTTAAAAAACCAACTAAAGGAGTCCTCTAATACTTATTGGTAGTATTGGTACCTATTGGGTTAGGGAGTTGCATTTGCAGATTCATTTTTTCCAAGATGACCACATAAATAGTTGATTTATGTTTTTTAAAACAATAAATAGTAGCGTAACAGCTGTTCTACAAAAACTCGGCCTGGATGCACATGGCCCACCGACCATGCCACCACCAAGTAGTCTGTATTTCCTGTAGTTTTATACATTTTATATGAACTTGCCACATATAATTTGATGCCAGTTGTTGCCACTCACTTCAGCTACCTTTGTAGCCTCTTCTAGCTTTAGGGGGGCTATCAGGTAACTTTATGGATATGAACGTCAAAAGGTTTTTTTGAACTAGATTTTATAAAAAATGTTTACTAATGTCAGGTACTTAGCTAGCAACATTCAAAAGAAAAAAGCAAAAATCTATCACAATAAGGAATTCAAATGACAGATGATGCCCATGCCCATATCCATATGTTTTAGCTGGTAGCCCCCCAGGTGGCAGTGTTTGTGGCTGTTGCGTGTGGCTTGTGGGTGGTGGCGCTTATGCATAGGTAACATCACGAAATTATTTGTTTTTATAAGATGACATAAATTGCGTCATGTGCAATACCTATTTATATAAATAATTAACATTGATTTATTTCTAATTCTATAAACGTTTTACCTATTTTGTTACTTTAAACTTTGTTTAAATGTTGTTGTCTTTTGACTTTTTCTATACCATAATAATTACTGTTAATAGTTCAAAAATGAATTGCTGTTACGTAAACGTTAACATCGCTAAAACTCGAGAATGGCTGAACCAATTTAGGTCTTGAAATCTTTGTAGAAGTCCAGGGAAGGTTTAAAAGGTGAGAAAATAGGGGAAGGAGGGGTAGGGTGGGGGTAGGGTAGGGATGGGATAGAGTAGTGGTAGGGTGGAGTAGGGAGTACCACATGAACAAAGTTGCGCCGGGTCAGCTAGTCAAAGTATAAATACCAATAAGCATATTTCTATGATGTTATAAGTATAAGTACAACTGTCTTAAATAATACAGAGAACCATGATAATAACTACTGCAAGTTTGTGATTAATGCTGAAATGATTAAGATTCATCCCGAAGTGAAATAATTTTATTTTGGTGTATTTCTCAAATTAATTACTACAGGTTGATGCAAAGAAAATTGATTATTACATTTGATTGAATTGACCCTAATAAGAACCTATTGTTCACAACATTATGTGTGCAATGGATTTAGAAACTTGTTGCTTTTATAAATCAAATCCAAGTATTCTTAAATGTAAATAATTTGAAGAATATCATATAATTTTTAGTTAGATTTAACCCAAATTTAATAAAAGTGACTATTAAAATAGTTATTATTTTCTACATAACAATTGTTGCAAGTGAAGTCTAGTGATTAAATGTTTCACATATAAGATTAAAATAATGGAAATGGTAATCTACAATAAATTTATTTACTTGACTGCCCATAACAGTTACGAGTCCCCGCACACTGCAGACTTTCTATCGGCAAATAGTTGGCCGACTGGTTAGTTTGAAGGCAATACTAAATCTTTCTAGTGTTCTTTGCATACACTAACTGACTAAACTATCGGCCAATAGAAAGTCTACAGTTTGCGGGGGCTCTTAGAGTTAAGTACATAATTTTAAAGATTTATATTTATTAATTACTTACATAAATTTTTTGAGAAAAGAGAGGCACTATATTGCTAATTCAAGGTGATTGCAAATTGTTATTTCATACATACATGTTAGATAGAAATCACGTCTTTCCACTGCTATAATCCTAATGTGTCTTGCTCACATAAACTCACCAACTTCAGGTACTAATGACATGGCCTTTCTTTTAAATTAAGTCTTCAACCTCATAGATAACTCCTATAGTATGGACGTTAACATCTGAGGTGTGGCCATAAATCTTTTGAATAAATCTATCTCACTCACACTCATTGGGCTTATGGAGCGCCATAGTGATTTGCGTAATAGTAACAAGTGAATATCGAAGTAACTAGCAATTTGACAGGTCTGGCTGCCAGATTGCGATATTTCTGGCTTTATTCAGACCATTGTTGCTCTGCTTGCCCCACAAATAAATTCTGCATTTTCTCCTGTTTAATTGAAATTAAGCTGACGAGATATTATTTCAAGGTCACTTTTCAATTTATTTAAAAACAAAACACTTGTTCATAACTTTTCGAGTTTGTATGTATTAATATCACCTTCCTCATTATTTTCTAAATAGATACCACATTGGCAAATAAATTTTCCATTGTGCACAACTATCGAGGACGAAGTTAGACAAAGTAATGCGGCAAAAGAAAGTTAATACAATAGTGAAAATTTAACAATATTGTAAAGAAGGACGAATCAGTGTGTGTAATCTAATGAGGGTTACTTTGACTCATAGACCGCGCGTAAGTAGGTAGGCATCTATCAATATTTTGCAAGTTGTCGCCACGGTCCTATTGTTACTGACGTTTATGACAGGACAACTCAGATGATAACAGCCGTACTACAGGTCTTTCCTGACCTGCAGCTCTTAAAACTGTCTTATGGATATAATGTACATAAAAATTATCTAGTCCTAAAAAGAGGATCACATTCTTAATGCGTCTGTTCTGTTTTTCCCCATTCAGGTAGCATAGTGTGCCACATTAAAAGTGGTTAATGATTGCTATATTAAATCAGAGTGCCGTGTTTCAGGAATATGAGTTCCTAGACTTATCAGATGTGAGAGAAGCGGAGCTGAGTAGCCTGCAGTGCGCGTTGTACGAGCGCAAACCTGAAGCAGCGGCGGCCACACGTATCTACGGTCGGTCCCATCCTGCCATAGGTAAAGAGTGATTTAATTTTCCACATGCTTCTATATAAAATAGACATTTATAGATTTCAGGCTGGTTTAACAGCTGTCCAGGAAGCCCGTTCGCTCTCGGTACCTGACACACATGTGAGGTACTGAAGTATGAAGAGTCCTGTACAATGACGACCTGTTATTTCCCGTCCCTGTCGTCCGTATGGTTGCGTCACGCTCGCACAGATGCGATGACCGCCGCCGTCTCAAGGGATCTGTGCAAGCGTGACGCTCGATATTTACGCGGGAGCGACAGCGCTCCCGCGTAAATATCGTAAATATTACTTGTCCCTGTGGACAAGTAATAACAGGTTATTGTACGGGATTCTTCGTGCTCCGCGACCGTACTTTAGAATATCGTTTCACAGCGACGCTGATTGGTCCGTATATATTTCGTATGCCACGGGTCCCCTGGATAGCTGTGACATCAGCCTCAAAGATACGTGGGGTCAATCAGTGTGTGTAATTCTTATATTTAATCATATTAAGGCCGAGGCCGCACTGGCACGGCGACAGCAACGCGACGGCGACGATAGGAACAAATAAAGGGGTTCAAAGATTTTGGCTTAGTCAACGGCCGCCATTTTGGTTTTTTTTTTCAAAATATAAATATAAATAAATATTTTCTTACAATGACACCAATTATCTAAGCCCATAGTAAATTTCTTAAGAAACTGTGTCTATGTGAACTTGATAACGGATAAATATATACTTATATACTTTTTGTTTGTAAATACATACTTAATATACATAGAAAACACGCAGACCAAGACAAATAGACATGTTCATATGTTCACACAAATATTTGTCTTGTTCGGGAATCGAACCCGAGACCTCTGGCGCAGAAGGCAAGTAGCTTACCCCTGCACCAAATCGGTCGTCAAACTATAATGTCGGCGCACTATACATATATCGCTTGGAGACACTTAAAAAAAAAACTCACCATGTTCCTAAAGTGTTACAAAGTTGTTTGCAAAAAATTATCAATGGTAATTAAATTAAAAAAAGTTTTTTTGCAGATAACTCTGAAACGTGACGCTTGATCACGTATATGATCACTATATTAAACGAATATAGAGATCATATATTTTTTTGTTTGCATAAATATCCCTAATCGATCTATGTAGGTTTTATAATGCGCCGCTATTTTGAAAATAAAAATCAAAATGGCGGCGCCGGGGCACTAAGTCAGGCATCGAACAAAAATCTTCGAACCCCTTTCGCTTGTCGTCCCTGCAGTGCGGCCACCGACGTGTTTATCAATTTGTTTTCACGAATTGCGTCGGGTCGCAGCCGCCCGTACCGGTGTGACCTCGGGCTAAGAGAAATAGTGCCAATCCCTAGGTGTTAACTTTACAACCTGTTGCTAAAACTAGAATTCGACAATCCGTGCAATCTAATAGTATAGTATGTAATGGCAATGAGATTTTTGAGGGACAGAAAAAAAAGGAAATAAAATAGTTTTAACTAGCGGCCGCCCGCGGTTTCACCCGCGTGGTTCCCGTTCCCGTGGGAATATCGGGATAAAAAGTACATATAAACCTTCCTCTTGAATCACTCTATCTATTAAAAAAAAACGCATCAAAATCCGTTGCGTAGTTTCAAAGATTTAAGCATACAAAGGGACATAGGGAAAGAGAAAGCGACTTTGTTTTATACTATGTAGTGATAATGAAACGAGATGGCGCTGACAAATAGCGAAGTTGGTGTGACCAGAAATATAGTCCTTACTCATTGTGTTGAGTTTTATTCACAACAAAACAAACGGCCAAACTTAACAAAAACAGTAAAATAACAACTAGTTGAAGCTATGCAATGTAATCAAAGTGTGTAAAGCCCTGCGCTCGACTGACATGACATGACAAGCATAGCATAGCAGTCTTGTGTGCGTGTTTTTGGCATACTTCTTGTCTTTTAGATTACTTTTGATCATTTCGTTATTTGCGAGCGCCATCTGTCGCCGCTTAAAAAAAGACTTTTTTTCTTTTAGCTGTCAAAAAATCCCTCATTAAATTGTCCTTGTGGTAGATATATCGTCGTGTTCATCAAGTACCGCGGGACCACCGACCGTGTCGAGCAGCCTGGATAGCCTATCGGGCGGCGAGTGCGAGATGGCGCCCCACTCGCCGGTGCGGGGCGCGGCCGCGGGGCCCCCGCACGCGCCGCCGCCGCCCTACGTGGCGCCGCCGCCCGCCTACCCGCCGCCGCACGCGCACCAGTGGCCCGTCGCCCCGCCCAACGTATACGTCAGCCAGGTATTGTTACTAGATGGCGCTGCGTGTACTTTACAACGCGCTACTGCCTCTAACATCAAGTATATTGGTTTGTATCTAAAGTTTTCCGTTTTATATGCGGGCATTTTGATACAAACAAATCGATAGACTTAGGGCCTGTTTCACAATGTCTAAGTAAGTTCTCATTAGCTGTTACAAAACTGCCAATTAAACTGGAAAGTATCTCCTAATCGGACATTGTGAAACAGGTACTTAAGACACTACAAAAATTGTGAAAAACGAAAAATATGTAGCTGATTCAATCAAATACACTGCAAAAACACAATTCGCCCGTTAGTGCTATACCTACTTGCCTAGTTTTAAGTTAACTTCTAAACACTTTTTTTATTACAGGTCACCGCGAACGTCAACGTGCATGGCTACATGGGCCAGTACTACCAACCTCAGCCGCAGTACGTCCCGCCACAAGTGGACAGGCCCCGCACTCACCGCCGGGACAGACGGGGCAAACGCCCCCCCTCCCCCCCACCGCCGCAACCGCCCCCGTACTACGTCCAATACCCGCAGTATTACCCCGCGGCTCAGGCGCAAGGCGCTCCCTTATACCACCTTCCGATGTACCAGCCACTGGTTTACGGCCCGTATGCGTACCCGCCTTACTATCCGGAGTATCCGATGCCGGTGGAAGGAGATGGGGAAAAAGGCCCCGAAGAATACCCTCAGGAAGTTGTTATGGAACAGGAGGCGGTGGACGCGTATTACGCTAATGCACACTACGCCGGCCCGCCTTACGGTCCACCCGTTGAAGGAGGAGTTGAATACATGCCACCCATTTACCTCCCACCCCCCCAACACCCCCCACCTATACAGATACCCCAACACCCGCAGCCCCCACATCAATCGACGCCTCATCAATTCAACGTGCATGCCAAAAACTTCGTCCAAGGTCAAAGCCAAAACAAAAACTTCATACCTCCAGAAAAGACTCAGGAGCAGAAAACCCCCCCAGTGATAGCGTCTGCCCCAGCGACTGCGACAGCTTCTGCCGCTGTGGAAGCGCTTCCCGTCAAAGATCTCAAAATATCAACAAAAGGCCCAAGCAGCCCCAAACAAACGGAAAGACCCGTTGAAAACGCTCAAGTGAAACCAGTTTCTCCCAGTGAAAAGGTCGCTCCCATTGCCAAAACTGATGCCACAAAACCAGGATGGGTGCCAAATGAAACTAAAATACCCGAGGCTTCTCCAAATACTCAAACTCAAGTTGTAAAGACTTTCACCCCGGCAACACCAGCAAATAATCAAGCGCCCGGAGCTAAAGTAGCTCCGACTGCCAGCAAGCCTACTAAAGGCCCGGCGGCACCTTTCTCAGGCGGCAAACAAACAGCGAAGCCTTTAGTACCACAAACTATAGTCCCAGTACAACAAGCAGCTTCTACACCGAAAGCACCGTTCGGAAATAGACAGAAACGAGACGGCCCGGCTAACCGTTCACCATCCAATGAGACAGTTGAAAGCGCTGAAAGGACTGCACCTCCCGCGGAGCATATAAAGCGAGAACCGCCTCTCCCGCCCAGCAAAGCGCCAATGCCGATATCGATCACCCTTCACTCGCAAGGTCAACCCTTCATCGTGACCAACAAATCCCCATTCGGGCATTCGAGGAAAGCCGCCGCTGCCCCCGAGCCGCCTCCAGTGCCTCAGCCGCCCCCTCCCGCCCCCACCGCGTCCGACTTCCCCCCGCCGCCGACGCCGAGGAACCGGGGAGAACCGGTCCCCCCTCCAGTGGTCCAACCGCAGCCCCAACCCGCTCCGGGGAAGTCTTGGGCGAGTTTGTTTTCCTCCAAAACCTCTGTCACTACTCCTGCGCCTACACCGGCCGTGCAGCCAGAAGAACCGGTCAGCCCTACGACGGCTACGCCCCCGGTTGCGAACGTACAAAAGCCTGTTGCGAAGGTGTCTCCATTTGACGCTTCCCCTCTTCAAGCAACCGTAGTAGAGAAGAGTTTACCTGCGCCCCGTCCATCGACGGTGACTGCCCCTACAGTGTCGTACTCTGAGAAGACGTCGGTGAATGCCGTGAGCAACGTGGCGATCACGCCGACCGCCGTGAAGCCTTCCCCGAGTCCACTCACGCCCGAAGTCCGCGAGGTGCCCATTCAGAAAGACCCGGTTCCAGCTGTCCCGGTTCAACCTTCACCGTACAGCGATGACCCCAATTCTTACAGGATGGGAGGTAAATATTATTCATTCTTTTTCACTATTAAATGTACAGAAAATTCAATTCGAAATATGTTAATAACTTCTTTTAATTTGTCAATATATTCTACAAAAACCGAATACTCACAATTATTAATAGAGGCCCCCTATTAGCTTTTGATAATTTAAACATTAACTGCCGCACTGCCAGTTGCAGAAAGCAGCAATTAAAGTTAAAGCTTCATTAAATCTATTGCTGTCACGTAATTTCTTTACAACGAAAAAGTGACGGCAATAGATTTAATGAAGCATTAACTTTAATGGTGCTTTCTGCAACTGGCGGTTTCAATTTAATTGGCAATTAAATATCTTTCCTACTGTATTCAATACAGGACATGAAAACGAGATAGAAAGAGATTTAATTGTCAATTAAAGTTAACTGGCGTCTCTGAGTGCGGCAGATAAAGTTAAAATAATGAAGCATCTAATGATTTACACAACTGGCAATAAGTAAATTATAAATGTACGTAATTCAAATACTAGTTAATATTAAATATTCGTTCTAAAAATTAATTTAAATTTTTTGTCATTGAAAATACGTTAGAATGTATAGATTATGCAAACAATTTGTTTCCAGAATTCCTGTCTAAATACCAGCTGGACAACAGGCCAGTGTCGCTCCTTCCCCGCGGGCTGACGAACCGCTCCAACTACTGCTATGTGAACGCGATCCTGCAAGCGCTGATAGCCTGCCCTCCCTTCTACAACATGCTGAAGGCACTGCCTTACCAGACGCGTCGCGGGAAATCCAGCACGCCAGTCATCGATTCTATGTAAGTGTAATGTATTGTTAAAAAATCTTTAATGGTGTGGTTAAACGGCGCGTGTCAATGTGAGCCGAGCCAGGCTTGGCTCGCGTTAACACGCGCCGTTTAAACGCCTACGCTCAGAGCGGTTCGGCTCGGCTCGTCAAAGATTGAATGATCCATCGCTTGTTGGTTTTTTTGACACGAATCAAAAGCGCTCGCGCCATTATCGGCTTGGCTTGTGCTAACACGTGCCGTCTAAACAGTAATACAGAGCGTTCGGAGGTAGTCGCCCATTTTGTGTTTTGGTTGCGTTCACGTTGAAAGGTTTCTACGAGATGGAGTGGAGTAATGAAATGGTTCAACTTTTCATTGAGTTGTATGAAGAGGAACCGGCCATATGGAACCCGAGACATCCAGGTCACAAAAATCGCAACAATGTGCACGGTGCATGGGCAAGAATTAAAATGTAAATTCTCTGATCGACGAATATCATCTGAGCGAGCCGCATCTACACGGACGGCGCGGCTCGCGTAGGATAATGCTACCCCGCGCCGTTTAACCGCACCATAACATGACGACTTACGACGTACTCTATTTTTCTAACAGACTATTAATTTTGATATATTGATAATAACCAAAAAATTAGAGATCAATGAACATGCGAGAAAAAAATCGGAAATTTCGTATGTTAAGAGTTAAGACCTATTATAACAAAAAAATAAAATGTATATTATTCCGTACAGGGTCGAGCTCTGCTACGAGTTCAGCGCGGCGACGAGCGTGGGCCCGGCGGGGCGCGCGCGCGGGCGCGGCGAGGGCGCCGTCAGCGGGCCGGCCGTGCCCGCGGGCCCGCCGCTGGAGGGCGGCGCGGGGCTGCGCGTGCTGCGCGCGCTGCGGCCCTTCCCGGGCTCGCAGGAGGGCCGCCAGGAGGACGCGGAGGAGTTCCTGGGATGTCTGCTCAACTCGTTGAACGATGAGATGCTGGAGGTGAGTGGGTAGTAGAAGTAGTCACCGGGCCCGCCGCTGGAGGGCGGCGCGGGGCTGCGCGTGCTGCGCGCGCTGCGGCCCTTCCCGGGCTCGCAGGAGGGCCGCCAGGAGGACGCGGAGGAGTTCCTGGGATGTCTGCTCAACTCGTTGAACGATGAGATGCTGGAGGTGAGTGGGTAGTAGAAGTAGTCACCGGGCCCGCCGCTGGAGGGCGGCGCGGGGCTGCGCGTGCTGCGCGCGCTGCGGCCCTTCCCGGGCTCGCAGGAGGGCCGCCAGGAGGACGCGGAGGAGTTCCTGGGATGTCTGCTCAACTCGTTGAACGATGAGATGCTGGAGGTGAGTGGGTAGTAGAAGTAGTCACCGGGCCCGCCGCTGGAGGGCGGCGCGGGGCTGCGCGTGCTGCGCGCGCTGCGGCCCTTCCCGGGCTCGCAGGAGGGCCGCCAGGAGGACGCGGAGGAGTTCCTGGGATGTCTGCTCAACTCGTTGAACGATGAGATGCTGGAGGTGAGTGGGTAGTAGAAGTAGTCACCGGGCCCGCCGCTGGAGGGCGGCGCGGGGCTGCGCGTGCTGCGCGCGCTGCGGCCCTTCCCGGGCTCGCAGGAGGGCCGCCAGGAGGACGCGGAGGAGTTCCTGGGATGTCTGCTCAACTCGTTGAACGATGAGATGCTGGAGGTGAGTGGGTAGTAGAAGTAGTCACCGGGCCCGCCGCTGGAGGGCGGCGCGGGGCTGCGCGTGCTGCGCGCGCTGCGGCCCTTCCCGGGCTCGCAGGAGGGCCGCCAGGAGGACGCGGAGGAGTTCCTGGGATGTCTGCTCAACTCGTTGAACGATGAGATGCTGGAGGTGAGTGGGTAGTAGAAGTAGTCACCGGGCCCGCCGCTGGAGGGCGGCGCGGGGCTGCGCGTGCTGCGCGCGCTGCGGCCCTTCCCGGGCTCGCAGGAGGGCCGCCAGGAGGACGCGGAGGAGTTCCTGGGATGTCTGCTCAACTCGTTGAACGATGAGATGCTGGAGGTGAGTGGGTAGTAGAAGTAGTCACCGGGCCCGCCGCTGGAGGGCGGCGCGGGGCTGCGCGTGCTGCGCGCGCTGCGGCCCTTCCCGGGCTCGCAGGAGGGCCGCCAGGAGGACGCGGAGGAGTTCCTGGGATGTCTGCTCAACTCGTTGAACGATGAGATGCTGGAGGTGAGTGGGTAGTCATTCAACAGTTGGTCCGATTTCTATGCTATATTTTTGTTTATTTTGAAATTATTACCTAAATTCCGAATCAAGAAATGCTTTCAAATGTTCGATCAACATTGAATAACTTTCTTACAATCACATAAGTTTTCTAGCTCATAAGTAGTTTTTATTAAGAAACTGTGTTAAGGATAATGGATAAATATACAGTGGCGGTCAGATAATTAAAGACAACAGTTGATTTTCATACAAACGAGGTATCTTTGAAGCCTTGCTTCTCCGCCAAGGATTGACCTAGCTGTGATGTGATGATAGCCATCCAGGGAGAGAATGGAGGAGATTCAGATCGCTATACACAACTAACTGATCTGATCAGCGTTCTAAGAGATATAAGAATCAGAGTTTTCAGTTTCTGGATTTCCATACAATTTTATGCTTAGAATGCTGAACAGATCAGTTGGGTGTGTATAGCGATTTGAATCTCCTCCATTCACTCCCTAGATGGCCATTATCTGATCACAGCTAGGTCAATCCCTGGCGGAGAACCAAGGCTTCAAAGTTACCTCGTTTGTATGAAAATCGACTGGTGTCTTTAATTATGTGACAGCCACTGTATATTTATACATTTTTTTATGTATTTACCTACATACGTACTTAATATATGTACCTACATAAAAACACCCAGACCAAGACAAATAGACATGTTCATGCACACAAATATTTGTCTTGTTCGAGAATCGAACCCGAGACCTGTGGCGCAGAAGGCAGGTTTCCTACCCCTGCGCCTAATCGGTCGTCAAACCAATACCACTAGATAAGGACTCACAAGCTAAAACAAAATTCAAATATGGCACCAACGGTTTCTTTTTTCAAACGGAGAAAAAGATTACGAATGTTACGATACTTACGATCCTACGTCATAATTAGAAATAAGAGCGCAGCTTTGAAGTGCGCTCTTATTCGCTTGGCCGTTTTGCCGCTCAACCGGTTATCTAGTGGTATTGTCGATCGAAGTTTCAAAGATTTGGCAATACCTGTACTGTTGAAAGAAGAAAAAAAATTTTTTTAAATAATAAAACCACCAAGTATGATGGACTGATAATTTTAATCGTAAAATTCTCCTTATTTTCAGTTGATGAAACTTGTGGAACCAGAAGAGGTCAAAGATAGCAATGGCCAACAAAATGGCATCATTGCCCAAGAGCAGGTGCCGGAAGAGGATGATGACGATGATGAGTGGAAGGTAAGTTTGGAGTTTAACTTTTTAAAGTTTTATTTAAAAAAAGGTGATTTATAAAACTGACTTTGAAGTAAATTGACACCTGCAATTTATACCCATCTCTTTCACTCGATTCTGTCATGCCCGAAGAGTGACAGAAATGGGTAAGTATAACCTGCAGGTGTCAAGTTAGCTCGCCCGAGTTGTAGGTATGTAATGTAGTGACAGCTTCACGATTAGTCGTGGGCCACGCTGGAGCGGCGCGTCTTGCGTCCGCGTTGAGCGGGAAAAACAAATATATTGAGACGGACGGGAGGGGCCACACTGGCGCGTCCAGCGGTTGGCGCGACCGGCGCAGGGAATAGTACGTGTTCGAGCGTCCTGCGGATCCGCAGGATTTATCTTTATCTTATTGATTTACAGGTGATGGGCCCCCGCAACCGCGGCGCGGTGGAGCGGCGGTGGGCGGCGCGGCGAACGCCGGTGGGCGACATATTCCGCGGGAGGACGCGCGTACGGCTCACGCGCGCGCCGCACCATGACGTCACCGACGCCGTGCAGCCCTTCTTCACACTGCAGCTCGACATCGAGGTGTGTGTTGTTGTAGGGAGCTCTACATATAGACATATTCCGCGGGCGGACGCGCGTGCGGCTCACGCGCGCGCCGCACCATGACGTCACCGACGCCGTGCAGCCCTTCTTCACGCTGCAACTGGATATCGAGGTGTGTGTTGTTGTAGGGAGCTCACATATAGACATATTCCGCGGGCGGACGCGCGTACGGCTCACGCGCGCGCCGCACCATGACGTCACCGACGCCGTGCAGCCCTTCTTCACACTGCAGCTCGACATCGAGGTGTGTGTTGTTGTAGGGAGCTCTACATATAGACATATTCCGCGGGCGGACGCGCGTGCGGCTCACGCGCGCGCCGCACCATGACGTCACCGACGCCGTGCAGCCCTTCTTCACGCTGCAACTGGATATCGAGGTGTGTGTTGTTGTAGGGAGCTCTACATATAGACATATTCCGCGGGCGGACGCGCGTGCGGCTCACGCGCGCGCCGCACCATGACGTCACCGACGCCGTGCAGCCCTTCTTCACGCTGCAACTGGATATCGAGGTGTGTGTTGTTGTAGGGAGCTCACATATAGACATATTCCGCGGGCGGACGCGCGTACGGCTCACGCGCGCGCCGCACCATGACGTCACCGACGCCGTGCAGCCCTTCTTCACACTGCAGCTCGACATCGAGGTGTGTGTTGTTGTAGGGAGCTCTACATATAGACATATTCCGCGGGCGGACGCGCGTGCGGCTCACGCGCGCGCCGCACCATGACGTCACCGACGCCGTGCAGCCCTTCTTCACGCTGCAACTGGATATCGAGGTGTGTGTTGTTGTAGGGAGCTCACATATAGACATATTCCGCGGGCGGACGCGCGTACGGCTCACGCGCGCGCCGCACCATGACGTCACCGACGCCGTGCAGCCCTTCTTCACACTGCAGCTCGACATCGAGGTGTGTGTTGTTGTAGGGAGCTCTACATATAGACATATTCCGCGGGCGGACGCGCGTGCGGCTCACGCGCGCGCCGCACCATGACGTCACCGACGCCGTGCAGCCCTTCTTCACGCTGCAACTGGATATCGAGGTGTGTGTTGTTGTAGGGAGCTCTACATATAGACATATTCCGCGGGCGGACGCGCGTGCGGCTCACGCGCGCGCCGCACCATGACGTCACCGACGCCGTGCAGCCCTTCTTCACGCTGCAACTGGATATCGAGGTGTGCATGTACTTCTTCTAAGAAGCTCCACACATCAACCGCGTCTGTCGAATTTGGTATGCGCTGACAGCCGCATCGCGCCGCGCCCAATGTCTGGTGCATTTATAAATATTGGTAGGATGGAGATCCTACTAATATTATAAATGCAATAGTTTGTGAGTTACTTAACCGCCTCTGTGGTCTAGTGGTTCACACCACCGACTTCAGACTCAGAGGTCCCGGATTCGATTCCCAGCGGGGGTACATATTATACCCCCGTATATATATTATATTGGTTGGTGGTAGGACTTGTTCTTAGTCCGCCTGGCTAGCTACCACCATCTTATCTAAGTCTGACGCCATAAATGGTTTCAGCATAATTGTGTTCCGGCAGTTACAGATAAGATAGTCAGTTCCTCAGTGATTGAGGATTCCGGGAGTAGTGTGCTTCCACCTTCAGCCTTATCACCACTTAACATCAGGTGTGATGAAAACTAAGTGCTACCCTGTAGTAGATAAAAAATAAGTGTATGGATGGATGTTTGTTACTCTTTCACGCAAAAACTATTGAACGGATCTGGATGAAATTTGCAACAGTGATCGATTGAATTGGAGGCTGGAATGATACCTTTTATCCTGATATTCCCACGGGAATAGGAACAACGCGGGCGAAACCGCGAAGAATAATTTATTTCTTTTTTTTTGTTTTGTTGGTTAATTCACAATCAGTCAGCCACTTTCAGTGAATGCGTTGTGCGTCTTTAGTGATTTATTTCTGTATAAAACTTAATCTAGTTTTACATAGAACTTAAAAGTGACATCAATTTGCTTCATAATCGATTAGGTATAATTATATTACAAAATTAGTTATAATATTGTTTTTGCAATGATGGTACTTATTTTTCGTCTCCGAAAACATTTACATGTTTCCATGTAGACAAAACTTGCTGAGCAACCAATCTACCCCACCTCACGACTACCAAACACTACCACAAAGAATCTAATAAATTCTTTTTTTCTCAGCGTGCGACAAGCGTTAAAGACGCTCTGGAACTGCTGGCCAACAAAGATACTTTGGAAGGAGTGTCGGATGCTTGGCAGCAGTTGTCCCTGGAGCAGCTGCCGGTTGTGTTGCTTCTTCACCTCAAGTGCTTCCAGCTGGATGCTGAAGGGCACACCGCCAAGATCGTGAAGAATATCGATTACCCTATTGACCTGAAGGTTGATCCCAGTAAGTGTTACTTTTATATTTACGGAATTATGGATCTTATTTTTATTTCGTGTTTAGTAATACTGTTTGAATATACACTCAAGAATATCGCGATTTGTTTTGTTTGTTGTTCTCAGTTTGACCTGTGTTTTTTTGTATCTTTGTTTGTCCGCGATTATCTCGCGTTTGGCTGAACCGATTTTGATGCGGCTTTTTTTTATTATGATATAGGTTTTATATACTTAATAAATTTAGAATATATAGTTTTAGTTAGCGTAATATATTTAAAAAAAAACGTTTAACTTTGAGAACAACAGTACTTATATTTTTGTATATTTACAATGATGGTACCTATTTTTCGTCTCTGAAGTTGATCAAATGATCACACCAATGTTGACATGCAAGGCTGAGTAAACTTGCTGCAACGACGACTGACGATGCAACATTAAAAAGAAAACAAGTTTACCAAAAATTCCTTATTTCCTTTCGCAGAGATCATGTCATCCAAGTTAAAGTACACGCCGAAACAGCGGCTGTACAAGTTGTTCGCGGTGGTCTACCATGAGGGCGTGGAAGCCGTCAAGGGGCACTACCTGACTGACACGTACCACGGACAAGTGGGCTGGATCAGGTAAATCTACTGTTTGACTCTGAGTTCCTTATCTTAGCTCGTGTATTTCTCTTTATTTATTCAAAGTTATGAAGCTGCAATAACTGTGTTTTCAGGTAGATTTGATAATTGGGTCGTTCTACTTTTCATTGCAGATAAATGAGTCTAAGTATTTGCGAAACAGAAAAAAATAACCTTAAGCCAATTCTATAATTACTTGCAAAAATGTATTGGTTAACTAACATTTATTGATAATATATAGCGCGTCGAGCATTATAATCTATAGTTTTGAGAAATTTGTAGATTTATTGATCTAGGGTAGTAAAAATGTGCACCTCTGTTACTAGAAGTATTTATTTTTTATTTTCATATCTCAATCAGTTTTATAATCAACTTTGGTAGCTACATTGATTACAGTTTCTATGCTTTTAAAAACATGCAAAATTAAAAAGATAAGTCAAAGCAATTTTAAAAAATAAGATTAACAAAACAACTCTGTTACTAATGGTCGAAACCAAAGCCAAATTTTTTAAATGTTTCTTTTAACATTAGTGTGAAAACTATTTAACTTTATGAGGTTAAGTAGATATAGTTACAAAACAATATTACATTTTAATTTTATTTTTTTAATATCAATGAACTGGGTTTTTTTCAATGAGTTTGACTAATAAATTTGGGACAGAAAGTAACAGAGCTGTTAAAAGCAACAGAGTTGTAACTTTAGATTCAGTCTCAAGAATAATAAGTTATCTCAACGATTTTTTTCAGTTAACTTAACATATTATATTATAATAAATAAACTGTAATTAGTACACTTATCAATAATCAACATGACATAATATAAATAATCAACAAGACACATAATCATAATTATCCTCATATCAATAAAGTTAACAATCTCTTCTTACTTTTCAAAAACTTCTAAGGGAGTATCAAACTCTTGATTTTAAAACGTTCTGTCTGGGTATTGGTTGCCGTTTTCGTAAATATCGTTGCTTTACTAAGCTATCACGAATAATTTCAGTTTTCTTTTTAGAGATTATAACAGGATTCTCTTCACAAATATTCTGAATAGTCATTCTCTCTTTTACACTTTTAACTTTTTTGTAGCGGTTTTTAATAGCATTAGACAATGCTACGTATTTGTCATAATTATGGGGTTTTTCACTTCGCTTTGCTCTATTGTACCTCTTTCTGTATTTCTCATACTTCTTTTTCATATTATCCAATTCTTCTTTTAGTTTCAAGTTATCTGTAAGTATATAATTTTGATCTGTTTCTTTTTATTTGTTTTTGCCCTCGTGGAGAAGCTGGTCATGGTACAAATCTATCATCTACACTTGGACCAGCAATTTTATGATGTAGAGATCCTCTTATCGATATCGGTGTAGAAAGACGGCGTGGTGTATCGCGATTAGGTGCGGCGAGCCGTGGGATACTGGCCGTCTCACTTAAATTAGTTGGAGAAGGTAATCTTGACGACGAGGTTCCAGGAGATGACTCTGGTGTAGCCATGACAATACGTAGTGCTTTCTGATGGTATTTTCTTTTTGAATTTGCAATTCGCCACTTTTCTCTTCATTCTACGGTGCTCGCGTATTGTCATGTCCTTTACAATTTTTTTTAGCATGGTATCTTGCCAAATCTTTTTGTTTTGCCTCAGCTTCCTTCACCGGATCTTTTTTGCGTCTCTCTCTATATCTTCGCTGTTTCTCAGCGGGTTTTAGAGGCATAGTTACGTGCTGTTACGTCTAAAACATTAATTTATATTAAATAATACTGATTTGCATAATAATAATAAGTCATAGCAAGATAGTATGACAAATACAACTCCGTTACTAAACGTACAACTCTGTTACCACACCAGAGTAACATAGTTGTACAGTAACAGAGTTGTAAATTTTATGAGTTGTGTAGAATATATCTTAAAACCATAATGCTTATTAAGAATTTACATGGCATTGTTATAAATTAACCATTGGTCTTCGTAATCAGTATAAATTTAGTAGATAAAGACTAAATACTTACAGAAATATTCGGGTAACAGAGTGCATACAGAATAAACACACGCACGTGGTTACGCGAACCTTGGTTGACAGAATCCGCCATGTTGATTCCCCTCACCGCGGGAAGAGCAGCACTTATGAATGACACCTCGTAATGCCTACTCGCACGAAAAGAATAATGCCATCTGTATTTTTATTCCGAAATCACTATGGTAACAGAGCATAGCGGTAAAATCGTAAGTTGCCAGGGACAAAATATTAAATAATTACTTAAAATGAAATGCCTAAGTAAAAAATTCAAATGTAATTCGCATTACTGCGTGTATTCACTATCTTTTATTTAATTAAATAAAATTGCGAACGTTAGACCAAAATTTTTGAGATTTTACTTTTTTGTCGTAATACCTTAGTGCTTGGGACACGAGTAAATACTATGAAAAACAACTCTGTTACCGGTAAAAACAACACTGTTACTAAATTTAACAGAATTACAAACATTATCTCAAGAAATGCTTAGAGTAGACATATTATGAGATTGATTTTAGTTCTAAAAGTTTTATAATAATGTGTATTTTGTAAATATAATTTAGGGTTTGTTACTATCATGTGCCTGGGACATGTTTATCTGCAATGAAAAGTAGAACGACCCAATTATTATCTGCCTTATGTTTATTATTTTGTAGTCTAAAGATACTTTCAGAGTACATAGTAATTGGTAGCATAAAATGTATGTTTGAGATACGTAGGTCGGTATTATAGAACAACACTCAAGTGGAGATCTCTTCTCAAGTATAGTTAGAAAGGGATGCAAATACATGCAACAAATACATTCATCCTTGCTAACTATACTTGAGGAGAGATCTCCACTTAGTGTCGCTCAATAATATGGGCCTTAGACTATGATGTCATTTATTATCTTTGTCTCTGAAAGCTTTTTGCTTATCTGTAGACAAATTTTACAAAGTATAAATAAAACGGTGCTAACTGAACCTTGTTTTCAGATATGATGACTCCACTGTGACACAAGTGAGCGATGCACAAGTGTTGAAGCCGAAGCCCCCGCGGATGCCCTACCTGCTCATGTACAGAAGGCATGACACTTTGCCGCCACACCGAGCGCCCTCTAAGCCTGAGTAAATACACCAGAATACTTTCAAAGTACCTTGAAATAATAGTGTAGCGAGCAGAAAAGAATCTTTGGAACTGCATGTGTTTTGTAGTGTTACTCCAAAGTTTTGAGTCGGTGCTTATCGTGGATTTGGAAAAGATTTTATTCGAATAATTGGTGATGACTTGTAAATATAGTTTCAAAATGTGCCTCTCGGACTATGTGCAGAGTCAGTTACATAATGTAAGTGTACATTTAAATGCTTTTTGGTATCATGTATAAAATGGTTGATTGACGGTTTTTGTCTAGATTTGTTTCTTCATAATACTTCAAATGAATTTGTGTTGTTTTTTTTTCATGCAGAAATTTATAAACTCTTTCCCTGTCTGAATAGTAAACATAAAGCTTAAATATTGTTAGAATTAAAATATTATCTTTATAGAATCAGTTTATTGAAGTACAAAATGCTAACATTATATATTTGCTTTTAGCACCATTGGCCAAGTAATCTGGCTTCTGTGTGGCTATTCTAAATTCATAATTTGCAATGAAAATTTTGTTAATAGTGCCGCTATTAACATGAGTTGGAGCAGATTTGATTTGGCTATGAAGAAACTTGCAATCATACTCTAGATAGTTTAGATTTTGTATTGTTAATAATGTTAATATTTTTATAATTTTACTAACTAACATAGGTTCTACTCTGCTGTGCTCCAACTCACCTTAGTGAAAAGATTAGGAAGTTCTCTACTGGACAATATGGAATTGTGGTGTTATAAACGAAAAATGTAAAAAAAAAAACATTGTAGTCTTACTATCACGTTCATGATACACATTGACACTCATGTTGAAGAAAATTTGATTGAAGTTGGTTGTAAATAAAGTACAATGTTGTGAAAATCACTCAGATTAGCTACTACAATGAATACGATTGTATCCAATGCAAAGGTTATCGTTAGCGGCGTAAAGCTGAGGGAATGTGTATCGTGCACAGCAACATTTCGTCCTAGAACTAATTGATAAATGTAATTTAGGGATTGAATGGTTGTTTAGGCTGTGACTTTACTAGAAATTGCCGTAGCTCATGTAAATATCCATTCTGCTAGCGGCATAAAGAATTGTGTATTTCATGGGATGTATATGATATTTTTTTATTCTAACCTGAGGAGCAAAAAGTTGGCTACAGCATTTTTAGTGGAGCGAAGCCTAGAGAATTAGAGATGGCGTTTCAAAGAATCGGTGCTTCATTGACGGACTTAAATGCAAGGCAGTGAGCATAGTGCCCTTGTTACATGTGATATGGTGTGCATGGAAGAATACAACGGTTTGTTAGTTGTAGTAATTTGTATATTATTGTTGTAACAATTTAAGTGTTAAACATAAATAGATTGTCTATCTGTCATCGCTGTTCCTTACGAGGAACATCTGTTTTTAATATTATTCAAATTCAACTCGAGATCTACTTTTCGTTTCTGTTAACGATTTACTATACAAAATGAAAATTATTATTGTAGCGGAACTTGTTGGTTATACTAAATTTTACAATATAATTTATTATCTATTGTAAATTACATTGGTTAGGTGATTATGGGAAGGGAGCAAGGGAGGGTGTACTGTCGCAGCTCACGGGAGCCTCATGATCTCACAGTAGCGTTGGAAAGGTCGCGTGATATTTGATGTAAATATCCTTCCTTAAGAGAGTGATGAAGGCAATACATCAATGCCTTATTTAGTATTTGATCAATAATATTTTGCTATTACGAAATTGACCAAAAAAGTTTGTGGATATCATTTAAAGTTGCTACTAAAGTAGAAATTTTCTACTTAGGTGTTTAAAAAATGCCAACATGTTTTTAATATAAAAAAAGATATCATAAATTCCACTTTGGTTAAATGACCAAATGAATAATATTTTAGTGTTAAAATTAGTCAATTTAACTATAATGATAATGATAATGAAACGAAATAGATTTAGTTTTGTATGATAATTTCTAATAAAATTTATTTACTAACTTACTAAGCTTTTATATGTATAACTTGGTTGTTGTTGATACTATAGTTTGGATTGAGGGTAGGTCATAAAGTAATTAGGTGATGATACTGGCAATAACTATGGATAGCTCACATTGAATAGTTAATTTCGGCACCTTTCGATCTATCTTTAACTACAAAATGAATGTCAACGAAATATCGAGGATACCGTTATCCGAAAGTTGGAACTTGCATAAATTGTTTGTTTTATTTTGTTATTAAGTGTATGTATAGTCAATAGTGTTTAATATGTTTTTGTCGCTATAAAATTAAGTCATCGCAGAAGGGGCTGAACTCAATTATTTTATAAGTTTTTCTTTTCACATAAGCAAATTTTCTTCCGAGTATTCCAGCGCCACAAATTATAAATACGATTTGCGTCGTTAAAATATTTTTTTGGAAATGCACAATCGTGATGACAGTTATTCATTTTAATTTTTCTCAATCGTTCTCTGGCAGAAGATTTAGCTGGACCAGCACAAATGTACCCTTTGGTATATTGGTCCATACCCCTGTATTGTGATTCGGTTTTCGTGTGCCGTGTGCCTATCATCAAATATTTGGTCCACTTTATCATTAACTTATTCTTTATCATTACTTATTTATCTTGTACTCAAAATTATTGCACATAAATATATCATTCATTCATTCATTCATTACGACTTGCAAAATTATACAACAAATGCAAACAAAAACACTTTAAAATTTACAGAAATAATCGAAAAGTTGACAAAATATTTGATGAGAATGTTGGGTTTTTCAGTCGGTATTAATTTATGTAGAAGGCACGTCTAGTTATTAAGGTTTTATATAACAACTGCATTTTAGTTAAGAATATGTGTTGCATATTTATTGAAATAGTTTTACTCTATTGGTATCAAATCTTCTTGTTAGTCGGAACATTACTTGAAAGTCACATCAATATTGTATTGTATGAAACAATATCTAATAAGATTCTCGATTTTTTTTTGTTGGCTAGACTATATACTCACGGTGTAAATCGAACTTTAAAGAATTTAGCAAAACTAAAACAGACTATATGGCTAAAGAAACACAGTTTTGTTCTGATCGACAGTATACTTAGAATATAACTAGCTACCACTGGCATTTATAACTTTATACTGAATGATCCTATCGCAGTTGGCTGTGACATATAGCTATTAGGTCATTGACTGTTATAAATGACAGTTAGCACTGATATTTAACACATTGACTAAATATTGAATGTGAATCTTAAACCATTTATAAGTCCTATTATTTGTATAGACCTATCGACTTTATAAAAATCATTTGATCATTGATTTTCATCACTCATTATTTACGGTAAATTATTTCTGTGTAGAATATAAAATTGTTGCATTATGTAAATTAGTTTAAAGAGTTTAATCTTTTAGTGAACGTTCCTGATAATAGTTTATAAAAAATAATCTGATCAAAATAGTTGTGAGATAAATCGAAATAGCTTTAGTTTAATTCAAATGAGCAGCTTTTAGATGCACGACTTGTCAAGCTCAAGTGCCAACTCTTGCTTGGATTGTTATGATCACTATAGTTATACATATTCATTCGAACGAATTAAAAGAGAGTTCTTAAAGTATTTAATGTTAGTTTGTGACTTTAGTTGCGCAGCCGCCTCACCAATGTTTTTATGATTATTTGCCTTATGTCAATGCGAATATTAATGTAATCAAAAGCTTTTTAAATCGGAAAATGCTTATGGTATTATTTAATACGAGAGCTTATCACTAAGAATAATTATCGCTAAGAAGTTAATAATAAAGATAATTTTAATAAATCATAGAAGTTAATGATCGCTCTCTTTAAGCACAAGTTGATATCTTATAAACTATTCGGTTATTTTACTTGGATTCCTAAAAACCTCTATATTAATTATTTACATCGAACTGTAGTAGTTCATATTCTCGATTTGTGTAACAAGCAAAAACATTTATATTGTAAAGCTTCAGTGTAGAGTAATCTTGTGTATGAGGCAATGAAGTCTGATTTTAATTTCTTCTTAAATTCACAGTTCATTTACTGTTTTTATCACAACTAAACCATCTAGTCCACATTTAAATTATTCCTTTGGTGCAATGAAACCGGTATCTATCGAATGTTTTTTACTAATGTTACCTTGCAACGTCCAAAACAATAAAACTAACGCAAATTGTGCAATAGCCTAAAATAAACAACGCGGTAACATTAAAGACGTCGGCGGTCTATTTACTTAGGTTTTTAGCAATGTATTTAATATGCATAACATTAATTTAATTATTATTTTTATATGAGAAGTTCATTATTTAAGTTACAGTTAATTTAGTGTTAAGATCCAAGGCTGTATTACCGAGGAGTGTTTTTTCCCCAATGAACACCACTGAATTTATGGTTTTTGTTTGAAATATTGTGTAAAAAATACTCCTGTTGGTCGTAATAAACGATGTTTCATTGAAAAATAAAAAGACAAAAAAAAGTAGCGCACGTAAAGCGTGGTTTATTACGACTGACTCTATAAGTTGTTATGTGGATAATGTGTGTATGACTAATTATAAAATAATCCTTTATTTTGGTAACAAATTGGTGTTATAAAATTTTTGTGAATAAAATATGGTGTCATTCAGAAATAATCTTTTATTTATACATTAAAATCCTTAAATATCGATCCAAATGTGTCCAGAGTAATGTTATTACTAAAATTGTTTTATTTCTATCGGAAAATGCGGTTATTTTTCGGTGCCCACCATATTCTGAAACAAAAATGCATTGATAAATGTTAGTCAACTAAACATTACAATAAAACTGCAACATTTTGCTGACACTTCCATATCGTTATGAACTCGTATCCATGAGCACAATCACCACATAAGGGCCTAAACCGAGTAAAGCGGGCGCCCGCGACGGGCACACGTCGCTTGTCTCCGTCCGTGGACACGCGCGCGGGCTCCGTGGAACCGCATCACATAGCGCTACTGACTGAACAAGCCCGTGCGTGCTACCGCTGGCGCGACGGGGACGCTTTACTCAGTTTAGGCCCTAAGAGATATTGCACTTAAATCCTCGCTGTAATTTTTGAGATCATTGAAAAATGAACCATGTCACCATAGCCTAAAATACAAAATTGTATGAATATCAACAGAGAAATCAGCGTCGCCTTACACGCGCGCAGTGTGCTACATCACGGCGCGGCCCACTCTGAAAACCGCAATTCTGACTACATGGTCATTTTGTCCTATTTCGTCCTATTTCTGTCCCAAATTTTCAGAATTCGTCGTAAAGGGGACGAAAAGATATAAGCGATTTAAATGGTCCGTGCCAAAGCAAACCTTCATTATGGCACGGACAGGCTATATTTATTGAACCATAACACCTAGCCAGGATCTGATTAGTATAACATTTTGTCCCTTTTTTATAGAACCCGCAATGCCTGGAATCAAAACGAAATGAAGCGCCGTTCAAAAGATATAAAGGAATGATTTGGTCCATGCCATAATTAACCTACATTATGGCGCGGACTTTTTAACCAGGTCACCTAGAGAAAATCTGCTAATTGGAAACGATTCGTGTACATTCGTCCCAATTCGTCCTAAAAGCCACAGAATTCGTCGTCCTTTGGTTTAGGAGATATTCAGTTTTTTTTATATAAGTACAGTCACGTACAAAAGCGTACAGTAAAAATTAAAACTATTCCGTTCCGTAATACGCAGTGTTCCGATTGTAAAACATTAAGCGAGTTATTTAAATTTTTATTGTTTTGCATTTACAATGCAATTTTTATTATTGAAAACTTGAAAATGAAGTACCTATTTAGAAAAAATCGACCCGAACCATCGGAACTGGTTGTGAGACGGGAAGGTTTTTTTCTAAATACTTCCTTTTAATTTTTCAAACATTAAGCGTCTTATCTTGCGGCTCTTTGCGAAAGCTACATCCTTTTGCACGAACTTTTCGTAGATTGAGGAATGCACGAACAGTCTCTGTGAACATTAAGTTTTACAATCGGAACATGAACAGAATGCGCATTACGGAACGGAATAAAGTTGAGGGCTTGTAAGGGCGTTTACACACGAACAACGACACGAGACGATTTACTAACAGTGTTGCCAGAACGTACCAAAAAGTACAGTTTTCTGTACCATTTACCATCAAACCGTAAACTGTAGGTGCTATTTTGTTGCATGGCAACTGCAGTTCACAGTTTGCCGTATCTGTCAGCAATTCGCTGTTAAGTTGGTCGTACTGTCTTTATGTATGCTCAATGCTGTGAACTGAACCGTCTTTTATTGGAAAATAGTGCTGACAACTGACAACACTGTCGCGCAATTTGTAAATCGTGTCGTGTCGTTGTTCGTGGGAAAAACCCTAAAGCCGCGTTTAAGCCGACACAAAACATGAAGCAAAATGGACAAGACAGGTAGATGTTGCGAAACATGTGTTTGAAACATGTTGTCTGGTCTAAAAGGCTCTTAACCAAGCCATAAACACCCAACCAAAAAAAGAGAGTGTTCTTGTCATACGTGCAGTGTTGCCGTTCTAGCGGATTTTTAAATAATTTGCAACTTTTTGTACCTAGTCTATTCGATAAAAAGAATATTATTATAGTAATATACTGGGTAGCGCAAAAGTAGGTACTTACTGCCACTATAAAAATTACATATTTTATATATGACATCTATTAATCTGATATTGAAAACTGTGTAGTAAACAAATGTAAAATTCAATCAAAATGTACAGGGTACCCCTTACTTAACCCCTGACAGAATCGAGTTGAGATCAAAATTGAATCAAGATAAAAAAAATCACCATTCTAGTAACGACTGTATAGCGCCAATGGAGTAAGTAGTGATTGAATACCGAACTAAATGAAATCGTTATAGGTCTACTGTTTTATAGATTTAAGGTCTAAAATCACACCTTCGATCACAACCAGCTTTGTTGTGATCGAAGGTGGGATTTTTGACCTTAAATCTATAAAACAGTACGAAATAACTAAAATCTATAAAACGGTTCGATTTTCATCTCAACTCGATTCCGTCAGGGCCTCAGGGGTTAGGGGGCAGTTTGTGTGCATTTGCAACGGCAATCACAAGCAAACTGGCTCTGTACTTGTACACGATCGCCCATCATGGTCGGCCAATGGGATCGGCCATCCTGTACTGGGAGCTTTTCTTGCCGACCATGATCGGGCAACGTGTACAGGGCCGGTTTGTGTGTGGTTGCCGTCTGCGAGCAACGCAAACTCGCCCTGTACACGATGGGCCATCATGGTCGGCCAACATAATCGGCCATCCTGTACTGTTAAAGTTTTCCGTTCCGTGGTTTACCATAAATTTATTTACCCTGTTTTTCTTTCTAATAACTCTCGCTTGCGCTTCGCTTCTCGCCACCCAGTGACTTTGAAATAGTTAATTGTTTGTACATTAAAATTCGGTTTTGGTAAAATAAAACCGTACCTTGAAGTTAAAAACCGTACCTTTTCAGAAGCCAACCGTCCTTTTTTGGGAAATCATACTGGCAACACTGGTGAGGTGTGCCGCAATATATTGTGTGCCGCAATTCATCAACTATATTTCCCAAAATAAAACATTTTTTCAAAGTGATTTTACTGTGATTTTGCAATAAATAAATGTGATTTGGTGACAAGGAGGTATCTATGAATGTACAATTATTATAAAAAACGTTATCTTATTAAAAAAAGTGTCATATAACCTACCTAATAATATTTTTCTAATTATAATGATAAAACTTACACGGGCTGAATTTTTATTGGTTTTAAAGCCGAATCCCTGGTGTTCTACCCATCATACGCGTTGCGTTTACAGCCGGCATAAAGGCTGATGTCGCAGTTATATTTGCGTCGAACCAGCACCTATAGTACGACGAATAATAATTGGCGAAACATTGGTGTGGCCGCAGCATGGCACTCGCGGAGATCACAGCATTTTTGTATGAACTGTATTTTGCTTTTGTTTTTATTTATATTTTATTGTGCCATTGAGTCATGTCGTAGTGGGCTTTCCCGCAAGGTTTCACACATCCTGGCATCGCGGCGGTCCGGGTATCTCGTGCGGGCCGCCCGCACGGGCGGTTGTGTCAGTGGCAGGGCCGTATCATGACTCCCGTGTTTGCGGGAGATATGTTGCGGCCGGGCTATGGACATCTCGGGCGTGCGGGCGACCCGTGCGGGCCTCCCGGGTAGCCGCGAGTCCAGCTTTTGCATTAGTTGTGCTCGCGTGTAATGGGGTATAATGTGTTCAGATTATACATATACATAATTATATATATTGTATTTATATGATTCAATCTATCATTCTTATTGTAGATATTGCGAGGGGCGGGATTTTTTCCATGTTCTGATTTGTTTTGTGGTCCCCGAAGTTTCGGCACGGTTGCTGGGGTGTCGGGGGCTCTGCAGCGGGTAGGGCTCGGGCCATGGTGGGCTGAGTCCCTCTTTTCGTAGTGTTTGCAGTATTAATGACCATGAAAGTTTAAAAATTATTTAAAAATTATTATTGCTATTATTTATATTTAATTACATATATTTTTAAAATACACTTAAAGAATTAGGATGTCATTGTTATTATTGGACGAAGTGGTATCTGATTCAGTACTATAGTTTTTATTTTACTGCTCCTAATTCACCACTAATTTATAAGTATTGTAATTTGTTAAAATTAACTCTCAACAAGATTTTGTAATCTTTAATGGTTGCTAAAATAGGTTTTTTTTATCTGATTTGTTAATATTACCTATATTGTAGTGTTTTTTAACTCACCACAACATTATCAGTATTGTAGTATTGTAATTTATTGTAAAGTACCCAGTGCTGGTTCGGCGAGTCCGTTGGCCGAGCGCGCTGGCGGTTGTCGTGTGCATGGCCGGTTTGCGAAGGATTGCCATTGCTGCGGGCCCTGTATACGTTGGGCGATCGTGCTGGGCCGGCGGGTTCGGCGATCCGATACTGGGTCGCAACAAGCTGCCTAGTTCATGGGGATATTTGTGTTGTGTTTGGCCTAGACATTGTTTTGTCTCTTTTGCTCAAACTGGAAAAGCCATTTGTGTAACGGGGGCAGAGCAGTGTTTGGGTTTGACATGGCTTGGATGCTGCTGTGAATGGGGCAGTAGGTTTGTAAGTAATCTTACTAATAACTTTAATCGGTTTGTATGTTGGGTTATCTGATACTTTACTAGTATTTTTATTGTTCTGTTTATGACTTAAGTACCTACTTACCTTAAATTCATCAAAATTGTAATTTTTTAAATTCTAGCTCATACTTAATTTAAGTAATTTTGTGGATAACTATAATTGGCCCTCAACCATGTAAACTTTGCATCTTTGTAATTTTTTTATTATTGTGCTGTTGTTATCCTGAATAAAGAAAAAAAAAAAACATTCTGAACAACTTTCACTATGGGACTAACTCTACGGTGAAATAAAATCAGCTGTTCCAATCTAATATCTGTCTCATAATGAAAGTTGTTCAGTTTGATGGTCTGATTAACCCCACGAGATGTTTTAAATGAATAACAAATAACTCTGTATATGTACACACGGCGGCATATCAGACTATACATGTTGAACTTGAGACCGCCTTTATGCCCTACGTAATAAAAGCTGTTATAGCAGTTCAACTGTTTAACCTGATATGCTGTCGAGTGTACAATGTTTCAAGTACCTAGCTATTCCATTGAAGGAAGAAAAGTTTCATACAAACAAACCCTTTTTTCCCCCCAATCCCCACTCCACTATTCACTTCACTCCCACGGTGGGAGCACCTCCAAATATTAATAATTTCGAAAGAAGAGCAATATAACATTGAAATGCAACTTCATACATGACCTCTATCGAAATTATTTTGTACGCGACTGTACATGTTTTTGATATAGTCTAGGAGCCCAGGATCAAAATATCTCTTAAGAAAATATTTTTGTTTATGACTTAAAAATTAAGGTTTTGAGTTTCGAAAATGCATAAAAGTTACGTATTACTTTACGTTATACTTTTGTGTTACTAATACACTTAATTATTCTAACACAAACACGCAAAACAAGAACAAGTTACAAACATCGTCACTAAATAGGAAGTCAGCTCCTGTACTATAAAAACAAAATTTTAATTCCGATTATCTCCTAAACCAAAGGACGACGAATTCTGTGGCTTTTAGGACGAATTGGGACGAATGTACACGAATCGTTTCCAATAAGCAGATTTTCTCTAGGTGACCTGGTTAAAAAGTCCGCGCCATAATGTAGGTTAATTATGGCATGGACCAAATCATTCCTTTATATCTTTTGAACGGCGCTTCATTTCGTTTTGATTCCAGGCATTGCGGGTTCTATCAAAAAGGGACAAAATGTTATACTTGTCGCGTAATGCAAAGGGTGGCGCCACACGCGATAGATTTAAGAATCAGTTATTTTTGATAATTTTTCATGTCATTGATTTCCGTCTGCTTGTTACGTACAACGCCATCTATTGTTGATTTTCGAAAACGTCAAGCAGTAAGCTTGGGTGTGGTCGAAGCAGAACTAGACGTTGTTGATTAGAGGGCGTTGCGAACGAAAAAGGGAGGGAATAGACAGTTGAAGCGCCATTCTTGATCGAGCGGTCGAAGCGTGAGCACGTGTCTAGTTCTGCGGCGAACGCACCGCGTTTTCCAACCTAATCTATTTACATCCGTGTAATCGTTTAATATTTCTGTGTGATTGTTATTGTAGTGTGTGAATACATTATTGGACTTTGAATATCGAGTGTTATTTCGTTGCCAACGCGATGCCTGGACCAGATGGCAATGAATCTTCAGAGGAAGACCCGACATCAGAAGTCCGGGATGAATCCCACTCCCCTCTATTGCCGGTAAAACTAAGTAGTGAAGATAAATTTTGAGTATTGATGGAAAAACAAAATCGAAATTTCATGGCTCTGTTACAAACATTAAACAAGCCACAGCCGTCAACAAAAGAGATTCGACTACCCGATTTTGATCCGGAAAAACAAGATGTTGATGCCCGGGCTTGGGTATCAACTGCGGACATGTGTATTGACGACCCGAATTGTCACGGAACGCCCTTGATGATGGCTTTGAGCCGCGCCCTCAAGAAACAAGCGTCTACCTGGTTTTCTACGGTAGCTTACAACGGAATGAAATGGAGCGATTTCAAACAACTTTTTATTGCAAGGTACGACCTGTCCGAAACAACGGCGTCATTTTTGATTAACCTCAATACTAGAAAACCAGATGATAAAGAATGCCTTGCTGCTTACGCGTCTGGCTTGATGTCATCCATTATGTCGAGGTGGCATGGATTGACCACCGAGCAAATAGCTATTGCTACGGTTTAAGCACACGTCTCCCGTTTCGAGCCACGTGTCGAACGACTGTCATTCACAACGGACATCAAAACACGAAGCCAGTTGCAACAGGAGCTCAAAGCGGTATCGTTTTTGAAGAGAAAGCTACCATCAAGTAATGATAATGATGAACCTCATATTAATAAGAATACTCGCACGGGGAATTTCAACAGGAGCATCATGTGCTACTATTGTGGCAAATTAGGACACAAGTCTACGGAATGCTTTTCAAGAAGAGAAATGAACAAGATTGATAGCCAATTGAGGATGGACACCAACATCAAACATGCACCTGCGGCCCCTGCGGTGCGAAACCCTGTAACCTGTTTCGCCTGCTGCAAACGAGGCCATTACGCAAGTGACTGTCCGAAGAGGAGCATCCAAGAGGGAACCAGCTGTGGAACCAGTGCCTCCAAGAAGAAACGAGTAGACCTGTGCATCGTGAGCAATCCTGCGGGACTTCTACGACATGCTGGTGAGCAATTGCTATTCCATTATGATTCGGGAGCCGAACGCTCATTAGTTAAAGAATCTGTTGCATGTAAATTTAGTGGAAAACGGTTTTCTGACGTGACGTGACATTATTATATTGGACGCTACGCTAATCACTGATTGTCCAAGAGAATCGATATTATAAGAGACTGTCGGTCGCCCTTTGAGGTTGTCCACGGAGTCTCTTCAGTGAGACTATCGGTCGCCTCCGGGGGTTGTCCAGGAATGTCGGTCGCCTTTCGAGGTTGACCATGGAATCTTTTAAATGAGATTATCGGTCGCCTCGAGGGGTTGTCCAGGAATAGCCAGATGGAGGCAAATGTCGGTCGCCCTTTGAGGTTGTCCATGGAGTCTCTTCAGTGAGACTATCGGTCGCCTCGAGGGGTTGTCCAGGAATAGCCAGATGGAGGCAAATGTCGGTCGCCCTTTGAGGTTGTCCATGGAGTCTCTTCAGTGAGACTATCGGTCGCCTCCGGGGGTTGTCCAGGAATGTCGGTCGTCTTTGGGGGTTGTCCAAGAGGTTGCCTGGTAAACGTGACCATCGGTCGCCCTCAAGGATTGTCCAAAGTTTTGAGTCATGTCGGTCGCCTTTAGACGTGGTCTGTGAGTTGCTGCTGGAAAGTGGCGATCATTGAATTTCTCTAAAGGTTGTCCTGGAGTTTATGTTGTTGTAGAATCCGTATATTTTGTGTTTACTTGTTACTGTTCATTGTTACCTAATGAAATGTGTAATAGCGAATAAATTAATGAGCGATTTTCAAAAGGCCATAAGAAAAAAAACTTCCAAAAGCTTCACTAGATAGCGTTGAACGAAGTATGTACATCTTTATTTCACCTCTGGTTTTGTATCTGAATGACCTTTATTGCACTAATATACTACCTACTGAAATGATATTAATGACATTTAGACTGTTCCCTTAATGGGCGATTTTCTGAAAGCTCAGTCACTAGATGGCGCTGTCCCACCTATGCAGTTAGAAGGAACGGAACGTTATAAATTTTACTTTGACGCGACTTTTTTAGGTAAAACGGAACGTCAGACAGATGTTATTTATTTACCTAAATCTTTAAATTTACCTATTTCGTTTCTGTTCCTCACAGTAGTACTTATTTAATATATTATTAGTTTCCTTTGGGTTGTTAAAAAGTAATTAATTTAAATATGTTTCATACCAAAATATACCATAGACATGTACATACTTATTCAACGCCATCTAGTGAAGCAATTGGAAGCTTTTTTTTTTTTAAATGGCCTCTCAGAAAATCGCTCATTGGAATACACCTGATTTAAGTCAAAAATAATCATCTCGATATGACTTTAGTTTTCTAGATATCCGTGGACATACATACACTTACGAAAATTAGCACAGATGCCCGGAAGCATTCTATTTAATAACGCTATACTAAAATATAATCCAATTCCAACTAAATCACATACATACAGGGTGCTAACGCGTAACTTATGGATATGAACTTCATGCTTTTTGGAACTTTAAGTAAATTTTATAAAAAAAAAAAACTGACAGTTTCTTGTTTTGTAACGTCGGGTATAACGATAGCTAGCTAGCAACGTTCAACAGAACAAAGCAGCAAAAATCTATCAAAATATAAACAAAACGTTCCGTTTTATGAAACAAAAGTCGCGTCGAAGTAAACTTTATAACGTTCCGTTCCTTGTGACTGCATCTCTGAGTACTGAATCCTATGGAGATGGCATACCTACGAAAAATTGAAGCATACACACACACACAAGCACACATACCGAGAAACCAAAATGGCGCCTTTCCGTAGTGCTGCCCTATTTGTACATCGATACCTATATTTATTGATGAAGTTATAGATACAAGTATTTTTGTGACTGCCTACCTATATCACCCTATATTTTATAAAAGCAGTTTCGTAATCACCTCGATAATTTAAAACGGAATTATAGTGTATAATTATATACCTAGTTTTTTAGAATAATAAAACTTAATAATGTGCTTAAATGATACCTACATTTGCACATAATTAAGTTCTTTATGTCAATGACACAATGTGTATGTGTTTGTGCATGTACGCACACAATCATTGGCCGGACCGCGCGCGTGAGATGCAACAACTGTAAAGCCCCCAGTACAGGATGGCCGATCATGATGGCCGACCATGATGGGCCATCGTGTACAGGAGCGGTTTGCGAGTGATTGCCGTCTGCGAGTAACGCAAACCGGCCCTGTACACGATGGCCCATCATGGTCGGCCAACTTGATCGGCCATCCTGTACTGGGGGCTTAAAGCCCCCGGTGTGGGAGTTTGCGTGTGATTGCCGCCTGCGAGCAACGCAAACCGCCCCTGTACATGATGGCCCATCATGGTCGACGAACATGAGTGGCCATTCTGTACTGGGGGCTTCAAGGCGAGAAGAGCCGCCAAGTGCTTCCTCATCTATAGTAATATCGTAAACAGAAAAGATTTGATTGGTTGTTGTTTGAATTTAATAGGTTCCAAAACTACTGGACTAATTTAGAAATTTCTTTGACCATTAGAAAGCTACATTCTTTCCGAGTGACATAAGCTATATTTTATCGTGATATTCCCATGGGAACGAGTACCATGCGGGTAAAACCGCGAGGATCCGCATGTTATTATTAAATTTATTGCTTGTTAAGTACATAATGTATCAAAAATTCAAATGCAGATACAGATTAAAAATAAGGTCCGGTAGTTTATTTACAAACTAACCTTAGTAAAATATAGTTCATGTTGCAGTAGTAGTAGATAAAAGAGCAACCTACTATATTTTACTGAGGTTATAGTTTGTAAATAAACTACACAACCTTAGCTTCAATCTGTACCATTGTAGATACATTAATACTTAGCGAGCAATAAATTTGATTGAGGGCGCCCCACTTGTCGGCTCTACTCGCCTTTACTTAGAAACTGCAATTTTATGATCAATATTTTTATGTTTTCCGAGTCACGCGTCTATACACATGCGAGACCTCCATAGAATTCCAGATCAAAGGTCGCGAGAACCAGTTTAAGTAAAAAAAGGTAATGAAATAAAACAAAAAGGTCCATATTGTAAAAACCTATTATGTTTATACAACAAGGATTGTTTTTTACATAACACACATTACAATATAAATCACAAAGGAGGATGCCTACTAGGTACCTACCTACCATAGAAAAAAAGAAATGTCTCAAAAAAAACAAGCATTATTAGGTATAAAATAAAAAACAGTTTGAATCGAGATCTTTACTAGCAAGCATATTTTTTTTATATATTTAGAATATAGCGAAGCGACATCTAGTGGTAAAAAAATATACTTACTTTTAATGTGCTAGAATAAATGTAAGTTGGACAACAACTTTACAGCAAAATGACATTAAAAAAACACGTTATATATAAGTATCCAGTTTTTGGCAACCGGAACAGAAAACGTTGTCGCACTATAATTTCGATTTTGCCAGTGGCCTAATTAACGTCTTTTTCAAAACTTAAACTGTCGTTGACGTTTGAAACTGACCTTCGAAATGAAAAGAGCACATAAAAATAGTTTTCGTACGAGTCTTTAAATTTTCCTTTCGCATTGTTCCAGCCATATTTTCTTTTTTTGTTATTTTTAGGCAACCTAAAACAATAAAAACAGTTTAAAATTAATACACTCAATTTACACTTGAAATTTGAAAACATCGATATTTCGATAAGAAAAATGCTATAAGGGCAACTCTAGCGCAAAACAAACAGATTTATATTTTCTTGAAATACACCAACAAAACTCACCAAAATAAGTAGTAAGCTACATTTGGTATGAATTCTAAGTAAACTATTCACAGGAAAACCAAAACACAAGGCATTTATTGTATTGTTTTGGTGTTTTTGCAAAATAAATAGTACGTACCGGTGTAATGTAATGTTTGGACGATTTTCACTTTTTTTGATGCCACAAACTACCACACTGCAATTAGACATGTTCCTTGTTGCTTTCTCTCACTTATTAATACCTTTTATTCACATGAAAGTCTCAAATTAAAAGACTTTTATCACAAAACACTGCAAATACAACTCGCGTTGACAGCTCACATACCGAGAAACCTAAATGGCGACCGGCTTCAATCATGCATTACGATGACGTCACGTTTCAATGTTGCCAAAAAATAGGTCGAATAAATATATTGCTGTCTCTTTTTACATGAAGTATTGGAGGTAAGATAGAACAAGATGGCTACAGGTTTATGAGTACAATGTCGATTTAGCTCATATTTGTATAACCGATAGTTCATATAGAACAATATGCCATCTCCATAGGATTCAGTACTCAGAGGACTGCATAGGTGGGACCTCGCCATCTATTGAGCTAATCAAAACGAGCTTTCAGAAAATCTCCCATTATCAGAATGTGCATTTAAAACACGGCCAAATTCACATATAAGGTCAGGTTGGCCGAGATGGTAAACATTTACTGCTGCAAGATTATTTTCTCATTTCAGGTACGTCACACGAGGACGTGTGAGATGTCAAGATGGCCGTGTCGCGTAATGCAAAGGGTGGCGCCACACGCGATAGATTTAAGAATCAGTTATTTTTGATAATTTTTCATGTCATTGATTTCCGTCTGCTTGTTACGTACAACGCCATCTATTGTTGATTTTCGAAAACGTCAAGCAGTAAGCTTGGGTGTGGTCGAAGCAGAACTAGACGTTGTTGATTAGAGGGCGTTGCGAACGAAAAAGGGAGGGAATAGACAGTTGAAGCGCCATTCTTGATCGAGCGGTCGAAGCGTGAGCACGTGTCTAGTTCTGCGGCGAACGCACCGCGTTTTCCAACCTAATCTATTTACATCCGTGTAATCGTTTAATATTTCTGTGTGATTGTTATTGTAGTGTGTGAATACATTATTGGACTTTGAATATCGAGTGTTATTTCGTTGCCAACGCGATGCCTGGACCAGATGGCAATGAATCTTCAGAGGAAGACCCGACATACTAATCAGATCCTGGCTAGGTGTTATGGTTCAATAAATATAGCCTGTCCGTGCCATAATGAAGGTTTGCTTTGGCATGGACCATTTAAATCGCTTATATCTTTTCGTCCCCTTTACGACGAATTCTGAAAATTTGGGACAGAAATAGGACGAAATAGGACAAAATGACCATGTAGTCAGAATTGCGGTTTTCAGAGTGGGCCGCGCCGTGATGTAGCACACTTGCGCGCATACCGTTCGTTCATACAATTTTGTATTTAACACGTTCCCTGTCCCATACAAAAATGCAAAATTCACCGACACGTCCAATAGGGTTTTTTGAATAATTTGTTTTTTTATAGTCGTAGGGTAGCCCTAGTAATAATATAATTTAAAAAATATAACTAAAAGTAGGCTTTATTTCCCTGAAACACATATGGTTCATGAGCGTAGAGAGACATTTTTGCTCCTGCACGTTCATGAACCACATGTGGTTCAGGGAATATTTTTTTATATTTATGAGTTTTTCATAAGTATTTATTTTATTAATTACTTTACTATTATTATTTATGTATTTTCACGATCTTTACGAACTTGTGCACATTTGATTATCTGTGGAATAAATTTTTACATTTTTTAATTTTTTACTTTTTTACATTTTTTCGTACGTCCCGGCGTTTTTCTTTAGTTTATGATCGTACCTGCACGTCCAGTGCAGAAACAGTACAGTCCCTTCACGTCCGGTAGAAATATTCACTGTAGAAATTGTATATGTGCCCTGACGCACATATGGGTCAGGAACGTATTAGTGCTTTTCAAGCGCACGTTTCCTGAACCATATGTGGCTCAGCGGACAGGGAACGTGTTAACACGTGTTAACACGCGGACAGATTACTAAATAGTTACTATGTAACAGTTAGTTAATTCCGCTAAGTCATTTAAATAAATAGCAACTCCAACTATATCGCAATAAAGTAAAATTCAGCTTGTACGGGGCCAATCGTTGCATCTCTTTCTATCGCATATATTCTAGCTCTTTTGCGGACCTAATTTCTATGGATTTACACCGCGCCGGCGTTGCCGCCGCGTTTTCGAGTCGACACGGGGAGTGAAATAGGCCTGTTAGGCTATGGTGATTGGTGACATGGTTCATTTTTCAATGACCTCAAAAAATTCCGCGAGGATTTTTCCGTTCTGTCTGCGCCGAGCCACACTGGAGCGGCGCGTCTTGCGTGTGCATCGTTCCAGCAGCGCCCCGGTCTCCGATTTGCTTAAAAAAAATACAGCATGCTTTGATTTTTTCCCCCCACTGGATCTGAAGATATACGGGGATTTTTGTGGCGCTGCCAGAACGACGTCGTTCTGGCAGCGCCCCGCTATTTCTCATTAATTACAAAAGCTATAACAATTCTGATTAGACACAGATTTTTGCCTTTTTTTCCATTTCACACAAGCTAACATCCACCAGTCAATGTCAACAGATTCAGGAGTAATCGTAGGTCACTTGGGGCGCTGCTGGGACGACGTCGTCCTGGCAGCGCCCCGGCCGTTTCTCAGCAATTCGATTTTGTTATTGGATACAGTGTGCCTATATATTTAGTTTCTTTGTCACAAGGCAGGGCAAAAATTAAATTTCTACATTTCATCGTGAGTTAAGGATTTTAAAGGCATCGAAAAATTATAACCTCAGAAAAATTTTTTTTTGCTCTAACACCTTTAATTCATCTATTAAATAACATTCGCGCATTCTCTTATCTTCCTATAAAGGGAAAAAAATACACCACTATCGCAGCATTAACTGTTCTAGAGAAATCATAGGTTTACATTTTGTTCATACATTTAGGCATTGTTCCAGCAGCGCCCCACCCAGTACAGCATGATCCAGGGCACCTGCCACGAAGTTTCGTGGCATATGCTCAGTTGAGCATGCCAATATTTAGTTCTACCATAGCGAACACGGAAAAAATCTGATAACGAGAATAACACAGCTACTTTCCGAGAAATAAGCCTTTGATTCAATATGCCATACAATTGGTACATTCGAGTAGAAAAGTTATAAATGTTACTATAGATGACATAAGATTCTTATCGAATTTGGAATTTTTGACAATCACCATAGTATTCGGCTTTTTGCGTGCTCCGGTATATTTGAACACGTTATGCCCCCAGTACAGGTTGGCCGACCATGTTGGGCCATCGTGTACAGGGCCGGTTTGCGTGTGATTGCTGTCTGTGAGCAATGATCGCTGGCGATTCGTCCCGTGTCGGTTTTTCGTGCACGATTCAAAGGGAGATTGTCGCAGGCCACAAACAGCGTTCACACGTTGGCCAATCATTCAGTTCACCTGAATATTTTGGCGTTGACTGACGTGTATGATTTTTAGATTTATTGATTTTTTTCGTAGCCAAGCCATTTTATGGGGCATATTACATTGTCAAAAATATCCTTGATGATGTATATCCTTGATACAATATATTTTTTATTCAATCACTTGAATGCCAGTATCACTACTAAAATACACTTAAATTCATAAGAATTCTGTTCTGATGTCTAAAGTTAAGTAAATAAAAATAAAATGAATAAAACGTAATAAATTATTATTATACTGGGTTCAATCCCCGCCCAAGAAATATTGATATGATGTAAGTATTTGTTTGTTCTGTGTCTGGGTGTTATGATAAATATGTCTTTTATTACTTTAATGCATAATTACATTTATCTAGGCATATTATACAAGATCCAGACTCTGTTAATGTAGAATAATTCTCGTAATAAATTAAAAGTGATGTAAATGTAAATTGCATAAGCCGTCATTGCATACACATTCATCCTTACGGCGGCAGTCCAACGCAGAATGAAACCGGCGATCGTGTGAACACTGTCACTAAATGATCGCCGGTCTTGGTCGCCGACCATGGTCGGCCAACCTGTACTGGGGACTTTGGATGGCCTGAACCACGCCTGAACAATTTGATCGCTTTGGCCGAGCCGTTGTTAATGACCATTTTGGATGTTTGTAAGTATTTGGTGATCTTGACTTGACTGCTACCCACTATATGACGCTGGCTGTACCTATTTAAAGTTTGTGGCACTAAAAATAATTTAAAACATTTCTACTCGAATGTACCAATTGTATGGCATATTGAATCAAAGGCTTATTTCTCGGAAAGTAGCTGTGTTATTCTCGTTATCAGATTTTTTTCCGTGTTCGCTATGGTAGAACTAAATATTGGCATGCTCAGTTTGGTGGCAGGTGCCCTGGATCATGCTGTACTGGGTGGGGCGCTGCTGGGACGATGCCTAAATGTATGAACAAAATGTAAACCTATGATTTCTTTAGAACAGTTAATGCTGCGATAGTGGTGTATTTTTTTTCCTTTATAGGAAGATAAGAGAATGCGCAAATGTTATTTAATAGATGAATAGAGAGGCGCTAGAGCAAAAAAAATTTTTTTGAGGTTATAATTTTTCGATGCCTATAAAATCCTTAACCCACGATGAAATGTAGAAATTCAATTTTTGCCGTGCCTTGTGACGAAGGAACTAAATATACGGGCACACTGTATCGGATACAGTGTGCCTGTATATTTAGTTCCTTGGATACAGTGTATCCAATAACAAAATCGAATTGCTGAGATTCGGCCGGGGTGCTGCCAGGACGACGTTGTCCCAGCAGCGCCCCAAGTGACCTACGATTACTCCTGAATCTGTTAACATTCACGGGTGGATGTTAGCTTGTGTGAAATGGAAAAAAAGGCAAAAATCTGTGTCTAATCAGAATTGTTATAGCTTTTGTAATTAATGAGAAATAGCGGGGCGCTGCCAGAACGACGTCGTTCTGGCAGCGCCACAAAAATTCCCGTATATCTTCAAATCCAGTGGGAGGAAAAAAATCAAACCTATTTTTTCCCGACGGGTAAAAAATTGGCCTGCATGGTGTATTTTTTTCAAGCAAATCGGAGACCGGGCGCTGCTGGAACGATGCACACGCGTCTTGCGTCCGCGTTGAGCAGGAAAAACGAAATATATTGAGACGAACGGGAGGGGCCACACTGGCGCGTCCGGCGGTTGCCGCGACCGGCGGAGGGAATAGTACGTGTTCGCGCGTCCTGCGGATCCGCAGGTCGCCTCCGCGCCCCGCGGTCGCTCCCCTTAGTGGTAAGATAAGATAAGATAAGATAAGATAAAAATATTCTTTATTCACTTAGACATAATAAATATGTACTTATGAATCGTCAATATTTTCCTACCACCCATTCAAGACTTTTTTAACTGACAAGAAGAATGGGCGCAAGAAACTTGCCAGCGTTTCTTAGTTAGGTAACGACATTTACAAAAAAAAAACATCGTTACTAATACAACAATTGCTTAGTATAAAAATACATCATATTAAACAGTGATTATGTTATGTGTTACATCATGACCATGCATTGCGGTCATTCAAATAATCGTCTACTTTATAGTATCCTTTGCTCATCAGCGACTCTTTAATGTAACATTTAAATTTATGCAATGGTAGTTCAATTATATGCTGTGGAACTTTATTAAAAAAGGCTATGCTTTTCCCCAGAAATGAGGCTCTGGATTTTTCTAGCCTAAACTTGGGAACGACAAGTTTATCTTTATTTCTTGTGTTAAAGCGATGAATATCGGTCATGGTTCACCTGCTCAGTACACCTAGGCGGACCACGAACACTAATCTTTGTTCGTGGTCCACCTTTGTCCACCTGAGTGATACACGAACATTTATGTTCGTGGTCCACATTTCTGTATATATGACCTCTTTCTTGTCACCCATGTTAGTTGACATTTTTTGTTCGTCTCCAGTGTGGCCCACGACTTACACGTTGTATAAAAGCTCACCCTGACTCTGCACTTGAAGACCGCGTAGAACAGCATGACCGACGCGACGGGCAGCATGGACATGGCCACGAGCGCCCAGCCCGCGGCGGCGTCGCCCGACCACGCGCCCAGCCCTGACAGGAACATCATCTGGGGGCCAAGGGAAATTATCACTAAGGGGCTGTCCATTAATCACGTGATGTTTTTAGCAACTTTTTAGACCCTTAAAACTGGCGAAGTAAAGTAGGTCACTGGATATTTTTTTGGTTGAAACTTTTCATTGATTCCTTCTTGAGTTAAAAGGAGACAAAAGCTAAGGCGTTGTCTATTTTATTTGGTAGGGGTAATTCACCGAGAAAAGAAAAAGTCAACTGAGCCCAACTGTCAAGAAAAACATAAATACAGTTTTTTTTAATAAATGATGAGTGACGTATGTCACATGTGTTGTGTCTCTATCTAACAAACAAGAATACAAAAGCCACAAGCTTTTCTGTTCCGGTGTCAGCCGCGTGACAGAGGAGTCACTTGCAATACGAAATTAGCTGTCAAAATGGACTGTCGTATGAAAACTGTTTTAGTTCCAAAGATAATCACCGGTACAGAAAAGCTTGTCGCACTACACTTTGCTCACAATGCCACAGACAATAACCACTGATATAGGTATTTCTTAAGCCTTAGGTGCTCGATATTGGGCCCGTAAGTTAAGAATAGCCTAAAGTGCATTTAAGAATGTCCTAAGGTTAGTGCAAAGCAATTTTTTGTTAAGAATGTCATACTCATAAGTTAGCTAGGAAAAGACTTAGGCGATTCTTACGTTTAGTGCAAACGGGTGTTAATTTGCTAAAATAGGGGTAAGTTAAAGCAATTTTGTCCTAAAGAAAATAATTAAATCAAGAAATCCTTTTCGATTTAGCAATAACCTACTTTATATAGAGTATAGAGATATGTTAGATTTAATCCCAATTCTGGTTTGCTACTTGGGATTTCTGTACTTCAGAAAACTACTAAGTATTTTGGAAGACCCGTACACATAGCTACAGCTATAGCTCCCCGGAGACACATATGACTTGAGGCGCTAGAACATCGTTTGACAGCGACGCAGATTGGTCCGTATGGGCCGACTACTGACATCTCCCGTATGTAGGCGCGTACGTGTTTCCCAGTCAACTGTGAAACCAGCCTTTTACTTGCTTACCATCAGAAACACCGGCGTGAGTGCCCAGCAGACCCGCAAGAAGACCCCTGGATACTCCCCTACCGCGTAGAACACGTTCTAGAAATGTGACGTGAGGCGACGCGGATTAGACTGACATCTCCCGTGCGAAACCAGCCTTTTACTTGCTTACCATCAGAGACACCGGCATGAGAGCCCAGCAGACCCGCATGAAGACGCTTGGATACTCCCCTACGGCGTAAGAAACGTCATCGCAGAGCGTGTTCTGTTAGAAATGCGACGTGAGGCGACGCGGATTAGACTAACATCTCCCGTGTGAAACCAGCCTTTTACTCGCTTACCATCAGAAACACCGGCATGAGTGCCCAGCAGACCCGCATGAAGACGCTTGGATATTCCCCTACGGCGTAAGAAACGTCATCGCAGAGCGTGTTCTGTTAGAAATGCGACGTGAGGCGACGTGGGTTAGACTGACATCTCCCGTGCAACTTGCTTACCATCAGAATCACCGGCGTGAGTGCCCAGCAGACCCGCATGAAGACCCCTGGATACTCCCCTACCGCGTACAACACGTCCTCGCAGAGCGTGTTCTGTTAGAAATGCGACGTGAGGCGATGCGGATTAGACTGACATCTCCCGTGTGAAGCCAGCTATTTCCTTGCTTACCATCAGAAACACCGGCGTGAGTGCCCGGCAGACCCTCATGAAGACTCCTGGATAGTCCCCTACCGCGTAGAAAACGTCCTCGTATAACGTATTCTGTTAGAAATGCGACGTGAGGCAACGCGGATTAGACTGACATCTCCTGTGCGAAACCAGACTTTTACTCGCTTACCTCGGACCAAATAAAAAAGTACGACGGAAACTAAAAAGTGAAGCCACTTTTTTATGTACGTGTGCGTGCGCCGGCCGTGTGCGTGTGCGTGAGTCGCTTTTATAATGCTTTTAGTGTGTTAGTTTTAGCTAAAAGTGTGCGACAAGGTCAAGCCAACCTTCATTTTCGACAAAAAGTACAGAATACACCTGATAGACGACATCAGCTCAGAGAAAAAACACAAGGCTCTCCTCATTTACACTGACGGCTCCAAGATCTCATCGGGCACAGGGTCGGGTGTCTTCTCAGAGGACCTCAACATACAAATTGCATCCCCCTTAGGCTCATACAACACGGTCTTTCAGGCCGAGTGCATGGGCATAATAATGGCGGCTCGGGCAATCGAAACAAGAGAGGTAAAATACCGCGATATCTTAATTCTCTCCGACAGTAAATCCGTTCTACAGGCTCTCCAGGGAAGTCGCATCACATCGAGCCTTTTACTTGAGTGTCACCACGCCTTAAATACAGTAGGTGCACTTAATACTATTACTATCCAATGGATCAAAGGTCACAGCGGATCACGTGGAAACGATGCAGCCGACGAACTGGCCAGACGAGCATCCAGCTCGACGCCTGTTGGCCCAGAGCCGATCGCGCCCATCCCGACGAGCTGGTATGCAAATGGGATCCGTGAACGCACTACCAACAGAACTGGAGCTCGCTGGATTCGTGCAGACAGGCGAAGCTCGCACTGCCGCGCGTGGACGCGCGTCTATCCAGGGCCCTGATACAACTGTGCAGACAGCAACTTCGCCTGGTAACAGGTGCCATTACTGGTCATGGACATTAACAGACATCTTTTTAATTTAGGTGTCACCCACAGTCCCCTATGCAGAGGATGCATGGAAGAAGAAGAAACTGAACGACTGAACTGAAAGAACTGCTGGAATGCAGGGGGGTGGCCCCCTACCGGGCGAGGTACCTCGGCTCGCCGGGCAGCGTCCAGGAAGCGATCACTAATGTGAAAGCTCTTGGAGCGTTCCTGGCTGAGCTGGGCTGGCTGAAGCACAGCCTTCTCTATTGTCTTCTACAAGCCATGCTATTAGGTTTGACAACGTCGCATTTTTCGTTGGGTGTGAACCGATTTAAGGCCTGTCGCATATTATTATTATTATATTATTATTTTCTCTGTCAGAAAATTTCTAACGCCCGCCGGACGCACTCTGCTCATATGTTTTGTTGTAGACTCCGCATACTATCAGAACTCTGACGTGTCTGACGTCCGCTTCTGATGAGTCTCGGATGCAAACGATCGGACCGCAGAAATTTTTCTGGCTTTTTGAGGGCGCACTCTCCATACACTTTGTACTAGACCCCGCACACCTATGAGAGATTTTTGAGGGACAGAAAAAAAAGATAAAAAGGGTTCTAATAATGAAACGAGATGGCGCTGAGAAATAGCGACGTCGGTGTGATCAGAAATAATAAACTAAAATGACGAGTTTATAACATTTTGATTTGTTTTCAAATTCGTAGGTAGCAAGTAGGTAGCACTATCTAATATTCATCATCATCATCATCATCATGTCAGCCGTACGAATCAAATATTAAAACAGTAAAATAACAACGAAGTAACAAATATATCAGTGAGAACGCAACGTAAATCAACTACCTAGTTGAAGCATAAGCAATCAAAAAGTGTGTAAAATCCCCGCGCACGACTGACATGACATGACAAGCATAGCCTAGCAACGTCGTGCGTGCGTGTTTTTGACCTAACTTCTAGTCTTTTAGATTAAGTACTTTTGATAGCTGTCAGAAAAATCCCCCATTCCACAGCCATCTCTATCGTCTTCTACAAGCCATGCGCATAAAGTTGGCAACGTAGTTTTAAGTGAACCGATTTGACACCGTTTGCACCGTTTGACAGGTAAACAGCGAGAAAACCTCGAGTACTGAATCCTATGGAGATGGCATATCTTCTATACATCTATACAAATAAATAAAATTGGAGTGTCTGTTTGTAACATTAAATAACCGCTTTTTACTACGTGCATATGATTAAATATACGGTACATATACCAAAATGACATGTTTTACAATTTTTGTCTGTCTGTCTGTTTGTTCCGGCTAATCTCTGAAACGGCTGGACCGATTTTGACGGACCGATTAATACGACAATTAGAAGTAGTTTAAAATTGAATTCCAAGATTTTCTTACATTGTGACTTACTTACACCTCAATGTTTGTAGGTATGCCACCTCCATAGGATTTAGTACTCAGAGGAGTAAATCGGTTCACAGCAATGTTGCCGTTCCGTATCATAGCATGGCTTGTAGAAGACGATAGAGACGGCTGTGCCCATTCCCATCAGATGTCAAGTCGAGTGGACGCCGCACGTGTGCACTTTGTACGGCAAGACAATAAGTTCATCAAACGATCTGACCGACATTCGATACAATTTAAAAAAAAACCGGATAGTTTCTCATTTTTGTGTGTGTCATTTAAATAGAATACCTCTGTACCAAATTTCATTGAAATTGGTTCAGTAGCTTAGGCGTGATAACTTTCATCCCCTATTTTAACCCCTTACAGCCCTTTTTAGGTTCAGTAGTTTAGGCGTGATTGCGTTACACACAGACAGAGTTACTTTCGCATTTATAATTTTAACTAGGGATAATAGGCTGATTGACGAAGTTTGCGACACTCATTCTGAAGTAGCGAAAAATATTTTTTGGATATGCTCTCAATTTCATAAACATTGTATGTATGTAATTTTCCTAGTGTCAGCCAGTCAGTTTAATTTTAACAACGGCATTTGTTTAACTTTCAATAAAAAGTATAGGTAACAACAAATCGTGTAGGTACTTTTAATTAATGCCAATGACTAGCAACACTGTTTAGATTCCTTTAATTACTTGTTAGGTATAATTTTAAATACTCGTAGATTCATTAACAAACTATAATAAATTTCAATTAAACTTACTTACTTTTACATTACATTTGCATTCTTATTTAACTTCTCTTAAAACAATTTACCATTTTCTATTGTATTTCCTGCGATAATCATAACAATAATAATAATAGTCATTATAATAGAGACAAATAAATTGCCGTGTAAATAAGTGCGGTGACAGAGACAAATAAATTGCCGTGAAAATAAATGTGCGCGCTAGCCCTAAGTTGAAGATTTAACAGAAAATTTGGAAAATTTTATGAATCCTTACCTTGTTTAATAGTACACGCTATGAATATAATGCTTAATGATGTTTTCATAAGGAAAAGCATATAACTTCTTAAAATTTACTTTAAAATTCACTGAAATCACAACAAACCTTGCACCAAAACAACCGTTTATTTTAAAATGACACTTGTGTATTATCCGACTAAGTTTGCTTTGTAGGAAGTTGTGACGAGCATAAATATGTCCTTAACGCGAACGCAAATAGGACGCATAATATTAACCACTAGTTATGGTTGGTCAAGTAGCCCATAGGTTCCCATAGCATCTGCTTATTTTTAACTAGGTCGGGTTACCTCTAACCAAATGTTCGGTCTACGCTTAGGTTCACAAGCGACGTTGCCAAACCGCCATAGCATGGCTTGTAGTAGAGGAGGCTGTGGCTGGAGTGATCTGGCCGCGCACCCTCCGGACGCAAAATAGGCGCAATAGACGTCGAGTTGCGGAAACCGCCCGTAATGTTAAGAAGAAAGTAGAAGAAAGTGTGTTAGTTATGGGTGTAGTTTCATTACATGTGTATTGTGCGTGTAACTGTGTATGTACGCGGTTGGGTGTAGTTTTGTTGGCGTCACTTTTTAGTTCTGGACGTTCCGTCTTACTTTTTTATTTGATCTGAGTCGCTTACCATCAGAAACACCGGCGTGAGTGCCCAGCAGACGCGCATGAAGACCCCTGGATACTCCCCTACCGCGTAGAACACGTAAAACCAGCCTTTTGCTTGCTTACCATCAGAAACACCGGCGTGAGTGCCCAGCAGACGCGCATGAAGACCCCTGGATACTCCCCTACCGCGTAGAACACGTAAAACCAGCCTTTTGCTTGCTTACCATCAGAAACACCGGCGTGAGTGCCCAGCAGACGCGCATGAAGACCCCTGGATACTCCCCTACCGCGTAGAACACGTAAAACCAGCCTTTTGCTTGCTTACCATCAGAAACACCGGCGTGAGTGCCCAGCAGACGCGCATGAAGACCCCTGGATACTCCCCTACCGCGTAGAACACGTAAAACCAGCCTTTTGCTTGCTTACCATCAGAAACACCGGCGTGAGTGCCCAGCAGACGCGCATGAAGACCCCTGGATACTCCCCTACCGCGTAGAATACGTCTTCGCAAAACGTGTTCTGTCCGTACAGGTACGTGACCACGGCCGCCGACAGCGCCGCCACCGGGGCGCGGGCCTTCACCGCCGGCCAGGCCATCAGGAAGTTTAGGATGTAGAGACCACCCTGGGGAGGTTACAATAATGATAAGTCTCCTACGGTTGTTTTATCTCACTAGCGGGTGAGCTGTATTTGTAGCTGTAATGTGTATAGACACGCGCTCCTGTGTGCGTCGGCCGGCGACTCGGCCAAAACTGAGCGCTGCCGAGCTTACGTAGGCAAAGACAGTGTGCATGTACATTTACAAACACGAGCGTAGCTCACCCGCACAAGCGTGGCTCACCCGCGCTCGTAAGATAAATTATCTGTATCCATTAGGCAAAACGCTCAACATGATCGGCAACGTTGCACAACATCGCGCGACGTTGCCGTTGCCAGCTGGCATACGCAACGTGACGTGTTTACCTAAAATACCTAAACAGAAGTCCCTCAAAATGATGACCCATGTTGCATATTATGTTGTGCGTCAAAAGTTTCATAAAGGATACGAGGTTCCAGAAGTCATTAACTTGTGGGTATTTATCAAAACAATGTCAACTTGAGTGTAAACACTTTACCGCGTTGCGGTTGTGGTTGATAGGCATTAGGCAATAAGGTTCATTCTAGCTTGGCGCATCCCATAAAAATACCCCGATAAAATATTATTAATGAGTATGAGTATTTTACCAAATATCACCGTAAAATACTGTTTTTTACTAGGGTTTTAAAGTTTATGTAATTATGCAACCCAATCCCCCTTATTCTAAAACGTGGACAAAAGTTAGACCTGGTTTAAAACTGATGCTAATTCTGTATTTTAATTGGGAAATGAAAGTGACAGCACCAGTTTAGTAGGTACCAGTTTTAAACCAGGACTATTTTAATCCACGTTTTGAAATAAGGGGGTATGTGTCGACACAACGCGGCTATGTAGGTATCTCGGCTGTAAATGCCACCGACCTGCGTGCATAGCGTGATGGCGCCTATGACGCTGAACAGCACACAGGCGAGGATCAGGAACGTCCACGTCACCTTGCGCAGCGAGCGGCCCGTCAGAGAAGACATTATGGTTTGAACCAACAGCGCCTGCAAACATAAAAAAAAAATTACAATAAAAATAACACTGCTCAAATAGGTAGATATAAGCACAGAATAATATTTGGGTATAAGCACAGAACAATATAAGTACTTAAGTCATCCTTGTTATGGTAATGATAAGAAATCAGAAGTTAAAACCCACGGACCTGAAAAAAAGACGGACGTAACCTCGTCTAATCATGAGTGAAGCATGCTAAAAGGCCGGCTGTTGGTGTGTGCGTGATTTGGCGCTGTCACGCAGGGTAAAATGGCGGCGGGGTATCGGACCTGGGTGTATTTGCACAGATTACTAAATAGTTACTACGTAACAGATACTGCACTCCGCTAAGCCATTTAAATAAATAGCAACTCTAACTATAACGCAATAAAGTGGAATTCAGCTTGTACGGCGCAAATTACGAACGGCCACTCGTTGCATCTCTTTCTATCGCATATATTCTATCGCGCTCGGGCGGGGGCGGCCCGCTGTGAATTGTATTGAATCGGTATCCCGAGATATACCCGAAGCGGTAGGCACTTATCGGGTTCTTGAGCGAGTGGCGGACGCCTGGTATTTGTGCTAGTGTAGGGTCATGTAGGTACAACAAACGAAATTGTAGGACCTTGAAGCATGCTTCACATATTTTTAGTGTGATGTTACGTCCGTGTTTTTTTCAGGCCCGTGTTAAAACCCCTAAGTTCCTAACAGAATCACAAAGTAACTACGCGGGCGGTCGCTTTATTTTGTGACAGAATCATATAAGAAAATGTAAGTCTTGATTGACACTATGTGCTTACGTCTCGCTGTTCACGCAAGTACACGTCTGATTAACCTGGATGATCCTTGCCGGTGCCTCGGTTAGGACTCGAGTGGGCTCGATAAAATTCTTCTTATCTGTCTGTCAACGTGATTTTGTCCCGTCCACAATATGGCTGAGAAAAGTGAGACAGCAACACGCGCTGTCGCGGATTAAAGACGACAAAATTATCTCGTAGTGTGCATGTTAGGCCATGGTGGTATTTATCTGTTTCCCTTAGCGTCGACCCACACGAACCACAACCAGACCACATCGCAGCGACAAAATATGTTTACGTGTGTAGTTGATGCAGCATTTTGCAGTTGCGTTGTGGTTGTGCGACAAAATGTCGTTGTCGCTAGTAGTTGTGATGTGGTTACGTCATTTGCGATGTGCTGGTGGTTGCGTTGTGGCCGGTAAGACCTACGCGGTCGATAATGACTGCAAATTGTGGTACGTGTGAGTTGTACTATTCATTTACAATACAAAATGCGCCCGCCCAAGTGTTATGGTTGTGGTTCCTGTGGGTTGAGTTGAGCCCAAGGAGCTTCTACAAGGAAACTGGAGTTTTCAGCCTGAATAGAAAAGTGTGCCCAGCAAATTTGACATTTAACTACGTAGTGGCTGTCTGTTGTCTCATATGACCATACGTTTTGTTTCAAAGTATAGGTGAGACGGAAAACAGCCACAGTCTACAAAAAAGTTTTAGTACTACTATCTCCAGTTTCCTTGGTTGAATCTCCTTGGATGAGCCTTACCGTGGAGGACAGCGCCACAACGAACATGGTGAAGAACAAAAGCGCCGACCAGAACTGACTGCCCGGCACCCGCGCCACGAAGTCTGACCACAGCACGATCGATGCCGACGCACCTGCCACGAAATGCGAGTCTACGTTAGTCTACTCCGAGATCTCGTATGGGAAGCTACTTTTTATTTTATCCTAGGTATACAGATCATATTTGATGCCAATTATTTTGGCAAGGAATGCGGAACGTTCATCGGTTTACACTCAGTTTTGGGGCTATTGACAAAACTCTCTCCCCCTTATTCCAAAACGTGACTAAAATAGTCCTGGTTTAAAACTGGTACTAAACTGGAGCTGTCACTTTCATTTTCCAAATGAAAGACAGAATTAGCATAAATTTTAAACCAGGTCTAAATTAAAGTCCACGTTTTGGAATAAGGAGGTTTGAGTTTTGGGGCTATTCAAAATCTCTTTGTTCAAAGATTGATAATATGTTGCTGAAAAAACGCCATGTTTGAAAATATTGAAAATGAAGTATTAGAAAAAATCGACCCGTCTCACAACTAGCTTCGATGGGACTCGAACCTTCGACCTTTCACTAGTCCGGGCGAATGCTCTAACCACTGAGCTACGGATTCAAGAAGCGTCGAATTGACCCAATACCTCTTACGCGTTTATTTCTATTTCAATGTGAAGATATTAGGTACTATCGTATCGTATATTCATTTATGGACCTCTACACTCCATAATATCCTCACACACGAAAGAAATAGGTATCTTTTCAGATATTTGATATTTGATATCAAATTATTTTTACTTTTTTGCTTTCGAAATGCAATGTTTATTGAAAATGAAGTATTAGAAAAAATCGACCCGTCTCAAAATCTTCAATAACAAAAATTGCATTGTGAATGCAAAAAAGTTAAAATAACGCCATGTTTATTTTGACAGTGTGTAGCAACTCCGTTATATCTTGCTGCCAGCGCTTAGAGGTGACGTGATGCATTGTGTATTCTAGCCGAGGAATAAGTATACAATGCGTGGCACTTGTTCTAGAGTCTAGAACAATTTTGCCACTTTACCTTTCCAGATCCTGGTGTCGTTTTTGTTGTTGTCAGTTTGCAGCACACCGCGAGCAGCGCTGAGCACAAACGCACTGTCCATAGAGCTGGTAAAAGTCGACAGTCAATGACACTACTCTTACCTCTCCATATACTAGTGTCGTTATTGTTGTAGTCAGCATGCAGCGCGCCGTGAGCAGCGCCGAGCACAAACGCGTTGACTATAGAGCTGGTATGAGCCATTTCGCACTTTGCAATTGTCTCGCTCGCACAATGCAACATTTTTATAGATTGTGGAAAACACATTATGTTTTTTAGAAAAGTGTTTCATTATGTCCCTACAACGCAATTAGTTATACATTATTAAACATATTTCAACATTGTCAATACTGCAATAATAATAGAATTAAGAGGTTAAAGTTATCGAAAGTTTTCTTCCTAATTCTAACCAATACTCAATTGAATGAATAAAATAACAAACAAAATATCCGTAACATTGCGTTGTAGTGACATAATGAGACACTTTTCTAAAAAACACAATGTGTTTTCCACAATCTATGAAAATGTTGCATTGTGTGAGCTAGACAACTGCCAAATGGCTCTAATTGCGAAATGGCTCTTAATGCTACTACTCTTACCTCTCCATATACTAGCGCGCCGTGAGCAACGCCGAGCCGAAACGCGCTGACCATAGAGCTGGTATGAGTCGACACTCAATGGAACTACCACTTACCTTAATGCTACTAGTCTAACCTCTCCATATAGTAGTGTCGTTATTGTCGTAGTCAGCTTGCAGCGCACCGCGAGCAGCGCCGAGCACAAACGCACTGACCATAGAGTTGGTAAAAGTCAACAGTCAATGACACTACCAGTTACCTTTTAATGCCACTACTCTTACCTCTCCATATATATACTATAGTGTCGTTGGTGTCGTTATCAGCTTGCAGCGCGCCATGAGCAGCGCCGAGCACAAACGTGCTGACTTTAGAGCTGGTAAAAGGTGTGCTTCAAGCTGTAATCCTCATATTTGATATCACAATGAAAACGAATTTTGACAACGCTAAAAAATAGTCATAAATAGTACTCTTACCTCTCCATATACTAGTATCGTTGTTGTCGTAGTCAGCATGCAGCGCACCGTGAGCAGCGCCGAGCACAAACGCGCTGACCATAGAGCTGGTCTTGGAGGCGGCGAAGGCGAGCAAAGCCGTGGCGCCGAGCTTGTGCCGCTCTTTGGGACAATAGGCGCCCAACATTATCAGCGCGCCTTGAGACACTGACATCTCTACAAGGGAATATTCCACCGCGTCGCGCCATATCTGTAAAGTTGAAGGAAGTAATGGTACTGTGTGGTGTGATTCAGTCTAATTGTCGGTTGTGAAGTTAGCTCAAATATTTGTGTCCATCGTTCCAGCAGCGCCACGGTCTCCGATTTGCTTGAAAAAAATACACCATGCAGGGCAATTTTTTACCAGTCGGGAAAAAATACGATTGATTTTTTCCCTCCACTGGATCCGAGGATATACGGGGATTTCTGTGGCGCTGCTGGAACGACGTCGTCCTGGCAGCGCCCCGCTATTTCTCATTAATTACAAAAGCTATAATAAATCTAATAAGACACATATTTTTGCCTTTTTTTTCCATTTCACATAAGCTAATGTCCACCTGTAAATGTCGACAGATTCAGGAGTAATCGTAGGTCACTTGGGGCGCTGCTGGGACGACGTCGTCCCAGCAGCGCCACGGCCGAATCTCAGCAATTCGAACCTTTTACTGAAAACAGTGTGCCTGTATATTTAGTTCCTTCATCATAGGGTACGGAAAAAATTGAATTTCTACATTTCATCATGGAATAATGATTTTATAGGCATCGAAAAATTATAACCTCAAAAAATAATTTTTTTGCTCTAACGCCTTTAATTGATGTATTAAATAGCATTTGCGCATTCTTTTATCTTCCTATAAAGGGAAAAAAATAAACCACTCTCGCAGCATTAACTATTCCAGAGAAATCCTAGGTTTAGATTGTGTTCATACATTTAGGCATCGTTCCAGCAGCGCCACACCCAGTACAGCATGATCCAGGGCACCTGTCACCAAACTGAGCATGCCAATATTTACTACTACCATAGCGAACACGGGAAAAAATCTGATAACGAGTATAATACAGCGAATTTCCGAGAAATAAGCCTTTGATTCAATATGCCATACAATTGGTACATTCGAGTAGAAAAGTTTTATTTAAATTCTTTTTAGTGCCACAAACTTGGGGGCTTTAAGCCCCCAGTACAGGCTGTCCGATCATGTTGGCCGACCATGATGGGCCATCGTGTACAGGGGCGGTTTGCGTGTGATTGCCGTCTGCGAGCAACGCAAACCGCCCCTGTACACGATGGCCCATCATGGTCGGCCAACATGATCGGCCATCCTGTACTGGGGGCTTCATACTTCATGTTTACCGGGCTTGTCAAGCATTGCATTGCATCATTGGGGCACAATATCGGTATCGCTATGCGGATCGCAGCTCAGCATTATTATAGTGCAAATAATGCAATGCAAGCAAAGTAATATCACAGTTTAAGCAATCTTTCTATACAGTTGGACGACGCCCTTGAAGTTGGGCGATGCCGACGCCTGTATAGGTATTTACGTAAGTACGTAAGGGTTGTCACTTTAAAATGTGACGGTAGACCTTTAACGACCCCGGGTAGGTACATTGGTATTGCGATATTAAATTAATAAAATAATTTAATAATGCAAATGCAATGGCAAAAATATTAAAAAATTCAAGATGGCGGCCGACTTTTTTGTTTGTAGGCTGATTTCGATGAAACTCGGTTTTTGGTACTATTCTGACAAGAAAACAGCAACGCAATGTCAAAAAAATTAAAATCCAAGATGGCGGTCAACTTTTTAGTTTGTGGGCCGATTTCGATAAAACTCGATTTCTGCCCCCCTAGCATGACCAACAAAATGGGATATGATATGATAAGTTATCCGGTTTAACTGTCAAAAGACTATGGGTTTTGACGTTTGAATGTCGATAAGTCGCTTTATCATTCGATACATATCGCGTTTTGGGTGGTCATGCTAGGCTTAATGGTACTATTTTGACAAGAAAACAGCAACGCAATGTTAAAAATATAAAGAAATCCAAGATGGCGGCCAACTTTTTTGTTTTTAAGCCGATTTGTTTCTGGTACTATTTTGACAAGAAAACAGCAACGCAGTGTTAAAAATATTAAAAAATCGAAGATGGCGGCCAACTTTTTTGTTTGCAGGCCGATTTCGATGAAACTCAGTTTCTGTTTCTATTTTGACAAGAAAACAGACACGCAATGTTAAAAATAGAAAGAAATCCAAGATGGTGGCCAACTTTTTTGTTTGTAAGCCGATTTGTTTCTGGACAAGAAAACAGCAACGCAGTGTTAAAAATATTAAAAAATCGAAGATGGCGGCCAACTTTTTTGTTTGCAGGCCGATTTTGATGAAACTTAGTTTCTGGTACCTATTTTGACAAGAAAACAGCAACGCAATGTTAAAAATATAAAAATTCAAGATGGCGGCCAAATTTTTTATTTGCTGGCCGATTTCGATGAAATTCAGTTTCTGGTACTATTTTGACAAGAAAACAGCAACGAAATGTTAAACATATTAAAAATCCAAGATGGCGTCCGACTTTTTTGTTTGTGGGCCGATTTTAATAAAACTCAGTTTCTGGTTCTATTTTGACAAGAAAACAGCAACGCAATGTTAAAAGTATTAAAAAATCCAAGATGGCGGCCAACTTTTTTGTTTGTGGGCCGTTTTTGATAAAACTCGGTTATTTATACTATTTTGACAAGAAAACCGTTCTTAACACAATGTAAAAAAATACAAATGGTCAAGATGGTGGCCGTTTTTTGTTTTTGTTTCTCTCTTTTCGCTTATTAAAATGTAACAGGTTTTTATTTGAAAGCTTGAGACAGAGTCAAGTATCATCATCATCATGTCAAGTAAAAGATTTAACTAATTATGAATTTGCTTTAACACAAGCACAGAAAATACGACGTAACATCCTTCGTAATTTACTGTGTTTTTGACAGCTGTAAACCCTATTAAAAAAAAAAAAAAAATAAGTACTTAAATAAAATAATAATTTATATTAAGTTACAGAGTTTAAAAAAAATAATGATTGTGACATGGGATGATTTTGATATATAGACGAAGACGCTTCAAAGGTTAAGAAATATGAATCGGCTTATTTCCAATCTGAATATTTTTTTTAACAAAACTTCAACCCATTCAAACGTCAGGAGTAGATCAAATTTACCTTGCAAAATTTCATGGCAGACAGACAGACAGATACAATTATAGGTGAAACTAAATAAAACATATAATATATTTTATTTTGATACTTCTAAAATGCTTACCATAATTATTTATTTTATTTTATTTCGCAATACACCAAAATGTACCTGCCGCATTTTAATTTTGTTACAACCCTTCCGTAGTTACGGAAATACCTATACAGACGTCGGTATCGCCTAACTTCAAGGGCGTTGGCCTAAACAAAACATTGGTTATACTGTGGTAATTGTAACATTTATGTATATATAATTTAGCGTTGCTGTTGCCTTGTCAAAATAGTACCAAAAATCGAGTTTGATCTAAATCGGCTTACAAATTAAAAAGTTGGCTGCCACTTTGTTTTTTTTTTATTTTTTTGACATTGCGTTGCTGTTTTCTTGTCAAAATAGAACCAGAAACTAAGTTTGATCAAAATCGGCTTACAAACAAAAAAGTTGGCCGCCATCTTGGATTTCTAATATTGCGTTGCTGTTTTCTTGTCAAAATAGAACCAGAAACTGAGTTTCATCGAAATCAGCCTGCAAACAAAAAAGTTGGCCGCCATCTTGGATTTTTTATACTTTTAACATTGCGTTGTTGTTTTCTTGTCAAAATAGTACCAGAAACTAAGTTTCATCAAAATCGGCTTACAAAAAAAAAGTTGGCCGCCATCTTGGTTTATTTTTATTTTTGACATTGCTTTGTTATTTTCTTGTCAAAATTGTACTAAAAACCAAGTTTCATCAAAATCGGCTCACAAACAAAAAGTTGGCCGCCATCTTGGATTTTTAATATTTTTAACATTGCGTTGCTGTTTTCTTGTCAAAATAGTACCAGAAACTGAGTTTCATCGAAATCGGCCTGCTAACAAAAAAGTTGGCCGCCATTTTGGATTTTTAATATTTTTAACATTGCGTTGTTGTTTTCGTTTCAAAATAGTACTAGAAACTAAATTTCATCAAAATCGGCCTACCATAAAAAAGTTTGCCGCCATCTTGTTTTTTTTTTTATTTTTGACATTGTGTTGTTGTTTTCTTGTCAAAATTGTACTAAAAACCAAGTTTCATCAAAGTCCGCAAACAAAAATGTTGGCCGCCATCTTGGATTTTGGAAATTGCCTTTTTTTAATAAGCGAGATGAAGATTTGCACGCACTCACACTACATGTCGTATGCACCATAATATTAATTTAAAAAAAATTATAACGATAAAGACGTGATAGCCCTGGAAGACTTGTCCCGAGTTACTATGAACGGCGTTGTATGTAACTCGGGACAAGCACTCCCCCGTCTCACCCCGCAAGCCCCGCACGATTGACCTGTCTAGACGTCTCCGTCGGCCTACTGTATGAAAAGTTAACTGTGGTAATATTAACGTAATAAAGACCGTACGAGCCAAAAAAAAACGTTGGCCATTTGTTTCCACATGCCATAGAGAAAGGTTAACCTATGGAGTGTAGGATAGAAGCATGATAGAAGTGGATAAACCACATCATCCATCATAGCCTGATTACACCTACCGAGTAGAGTGGGGAGACAAGTACTCTCGGCTCGGCCGAATACTAGGTACATGTAAACACAGTACTCGGCCGAGCTCGGTACAACATTAACTCGGTCCCGTCAGATACTTTTGATTGGGTAATCGATACTTAGATTATTTGAGCCCCAAAAATAATCTACAATACAATGGGTAATTTTCTGAAAGCTCGCTCACTAGATGGCGCTGTCCCACCTATGCAGTTAGAAGGAACGGAACGTTATAAATTTTACTTTGACGCGACTTTTGTTACGTAAAACGGAACGTCAGACAGATGTTATTTATTTACCTTAATCTTTAAATTTACCTATTTCGTTTCTGTTCCTCACAGTAGTACCTATCAGTACTTATTTAATTTATTTTAAGTTTCCTTTGGGTTTTTTAAAGTAAATAAATTAAATATGATTCATACCAAAGTATACCATGTACATACTTCGTTCAACGCCATCTAGTGAAGCATTTGGAAGCTTTTTTTTAAAGAGCCTCAGAAAATTGCTCATTAATCGATTCGGAATCGATTATCCGGCAACAATCACTATATACCTACGTCGAATAATAAGAGCGATAAAAATTTAATTAACGGATTTATTTGAAAATGAAATTGTCTAAATTTTATGAGAACACAGAATCCTAAACTTATACTAGGCTCCTCAGAGTTATCTGATATGCAGTGTAGTCTCTTTAAATGATCTCGAAGATTTGTTAGGTACCTATGTTTCCACAAAGCTTTATTTTCTTTTTACAAGTTTTATTTTTCTTTTACAAGTTTTGCACGTGGCCCCCAGTTCCCCCTCTCTTCTCAAAATGCGTCCAAATACGAAATTTACTTTTTAACAACGACAGATAAATAAATAAACGGCCCTAAATTACCGCCCAAATAACTCTACAATTCAAAGGTAACTGTACTGTCATTGTCATGTCACTATATGACACTACAGTCTGTAAAATTTGGCATGGTTGGAATAGCAGCTCATTTGTGCAAAGCAAAAAGATGTTTATGCTATTGGAATAAAGCTCAAGAAAAACCGCATCAGATATTTTTTATGACAATGTAGCTTACGCTAGAAAATTAGACTCTATTCCTTGTCAGGCTATGATGGATGATGTGGTTTACCCACTTCTATCATGCTTCTATCCTACACTCCATAGGTTAACCTTTCTCTATGGCATGTGGAAACAAATGGCCAACGTTTTTTTTGGCTCGTACGTTCTATATTACGTTAATATTACTTTGCTTGCATTGCATTATTTGCATCATAATAATGCTGAGCTGCGATCCGCATAGCGATACCGATATTGTGCCCCAATGATGCAATGCAATGCTTGACAAGCCCGGTAAACATGAAGTATGAAGCCCCCAGTACAGGATGGCCGATCATGTTGGCCGACCATGATGGGCCATCGTGTACAGGGGCGGTTTGCGTTGCTCGCAGACGGCAATCACACGCAAACCGCCCCTGTACACGATGGCCCATCATGGTCGGCCAACATGATCGGACAGCCTGTACTGGGGGCTTAAAGCCCCCAAGTTTGTGGCACTAAAAAGAATTTAAATAAAACTTTTCTACTCGAATGTACCAATTGTATGGCATATTGAATCAAAGGCTTATTTCTCGGAAATTCGCTGTGTTATACTCGTTATCAGATTTTTTCCCGTGTTCGCTATGGTAGTAGTAAATATTGGCATGCTCAGTTTGGTGACAGGTGCCCTGGATCATGCTGTACTGGGTGTGGCGCTGCTGGAACGATGCCTAAATGTATGAACACAATCTAAACCTAGGATTTCTCTGGAATAGTTAATGCTGCGAGAGTGGTTTATTTTTTTCCCTTTATAGGAAGATAAAAGAATGCGCAAATGCTATTTAATACATCAATTAAAGGCGTTAGAGCAAAAAAATTATTTTTTGAGGTTATAATTTTTCGATGCCTATAAAATCATTATTCCATGATGAAATGTAGAAATTCAATTTTTTCCGTACCCTATGATGAAGGAACTAAATATACAGGCACACTGTTTTCAGTAAAAAAATCGAATTGCTGAGATTCGGCCGTGGCGCTGCTGGGACGACGTCGTCCCAGCAGCGCCCCAAGTGACCTACGATTACTCCTGAATCTGTCGACATTTACAGGTGGACATTAGCTTATGTGAAATGGAAAAATATGTAGTTTAAAAAACTAAAATAACACACTTTTATAGAAACAGAATAAAAAGTACAAAATAACCGTCTATTCAGTACCTAACTGAAATTAAAAAGCGTGGTGCGCGTTGTCAATATTAAGTACTTGAATGAAATGCATGCTTTGCAAAGGGCGCACCACACTTTTTAATTTCAGTTAGGTACTGAATAGACGGTTATTTTGTACTTTTTATTCTGTTTCTATAAAAGTGTGTTATTTTAGTTTTTTAAACTACATATTTATTTTTTAGTTTTTAGTTATAATAAATGGCAAGCCATGGATGGATGGTAATGGATTTCACAGTCTATTCATGTGTTTGTCCACCCCGTAAACATTATAACTCAAAGGCGTGATTGTATGTATTTAGTTTTACAAATTCAAGTGGAGTCTATAAGTTAACGGATGCGCGAGCCCAACCCTTACTTCCTCCCTGCTCCATCATCAGACACTCGCCACCAAGTATAGCGAATAGGTCTCATCAGAACGAAACAAATGAGCCCAAACTCAGGGGTTTTCTTGTGGTCATTAAGGAGTTTCACTGGCTTCCTCCCAGCTCCATCATCAGACCCTCACCACCAACTGTAACGAATAGGTCTTATCAAAATGAAACAAATGAGCCCAAACTCGAGGGGTTTCCTATTGGTCATCAAGGAGTGTCACTGGCTTCCTTCCTGCTCCATCATCAGACCCTCACCATCCATTGTAGCGAATAGATCTCATCAGAACGAAACAAATGAGCCAGAACTCGAGGTGTTTCTTATTGGTTATTAAGGAGTGTCACTGGCTTTCCTCCCAGCTCCATCATCAGACCCTCACCATCAAGTGTAGCGAATAGGTGTCATCAGAACAAAACAAATGAGCCTAAAGTCGAGGGGTTTCCTAGCAGCCATTGATGAGTTCTATTGCCCACCTCTTGACTCCATCATCAGATCAGCTCGATGGTAGCAAATTATTGTATTGTCATCGGATTCATATAGACTTGCAAAGTTTCAAATCAATGCGACGATTAGAAGTGGGTTTTAATTGAATTCCAAGATTTTCTTACATTGTGACTTAGTTACAAGTGAAGCTAATAAAAGTATGGTAAAAAAAGGCAAAAATATGTGTCTTATTAGATTTATTATAGCTTTTGTAATTAATGAGAAATAGCGGGGCGCTGCCAGGACGACGTCGTTCCAGCAGCGCCACAGAAATCCCCGTATATCCTCGGATCCAGTGGGGGGAAAAAATCAATCGTATTTTTTCCCGACTGGTAAAAAATTGGCCTGCATGGTGTATTTTTTTCAAGCAAATCGGAGACCGTGGCGCTGCTGGAACGATGGACACCAAATATTTGCAATAAATGTAAGTAGGGCAGGCGTACCGGTTTTGGCCACTGTACCGGTTTTGGTCACTTTTCACTTTAAAGTTATATAAATAGGAATTAAATAATTATTGCTTATATTTATTAATAGCGAATAAAAGATTGGACTTTTAGTTAATAATTACAGCACTTAGCTTTTTTATGTAGTACGATATTTTAGAAATAAACACGTGTTATGTTTCAAAGTTAACATTTTGTAAAATTCTTAAGCAAAATGTTAAGGGTAAAGGTTTTGTAAAATCATTTTATTTCTACAATAAAATTATTTTATGGTTTTTTATATTTTATATCATATTGGAATATGTTTCTTCAAGATAGATTAAGTGTTGTTTTTTCACTGTTCTCACAAAAAGTTGGGAAACAATAAGTGGCCAAAAGTGGGGCTAGAAATTTTAGCATTGTGCCACCTTTGGCCACTTGGGCATTAGTAGAAAGTTTCCAACCTATCATAAAGTTCATTTATTTTAAAAGACTCACAACTCACTTTTGTTAGCTAACGTATACTAGAAAATTAACGGATTGAGGCTAGTGTAGGCACTAGCCTACACTAGCCTCAATCCGCTAATTTTCTTTTAATCAAGTGATAAAGGTATACTTATAAAATTGTAGTAAGGAGCTAGCTGTGATTGAAATACTATTTCATGTAGTGTTTTAGTCCAGAACTCTAATAAGACATCAATTACTTAAGTATAAACTCAACTTATAAATATAGTAATTTTATGAAAGTGGCCAAAACCAATGCAAACGGTGTATTTGGCCCCCTCCGCAGAATTTGTTCTAAATAAAAAAAAACAATTGATTTTTTTTTACTCTGTAGATTGTACCCTTAAAGGTCGATAAATTATCTATAACTCTACATTATAAATTTTCTCTAAAATACTTAAGATCATTAAGCACTAAGCGCTTAAAAGGGAAAAAATCCTTGAAGTGGCCAAAACCGGTACACCTGCCCTACCTATGTAGTTTGTTTTAATTATTTAATACTAGCTGACTTAGCGCGACTTCGTTCCCGTGGCCCTACCCCCTACTCCACCCTACCCTAACCGTACTCTACCCCTACCCAACCCTACCCTACTCCTACCCACCCCTACCCCACCCCTACCCTACCCTACACGTACCCTACCCCTACCCTACCCTTACCCTACCCCTACCCTACCCCTACCTTACCCCTAACCTACCCCTATATCCTTCCTTGGACTTCCACGAACATTTCAAGACCAAAATTAGCCAAATCGGTCCAGCCGTTCACGCGTGATGTCGTGACCAAGGGAAATAGGGATTCATTTTTATATATATAGATAATTGCATACATCCTACTTGTAACGGACGCGTGGACTTGTAGCTACGATGTTGGTGAGAGTGAGGAACTTACGTGGATTGTGTAAGAAAAGATGTTTTCAGCATAATTTTGTACTATACTTATACAAGGACAACTCACAATGATAGAACGAAAACAAACAAAAACTAACTTATTTATAATAAAACAAAGAGTAAAAAACCATAAACGCTTAAACAAATAGGTTTGATTTGCAACACTACTAATCCTACTAATATTATAAATGTGAAAGTTTAGATGTTTGGATGTTTAGATGTTTGTATGTTTGTGACTCAATCACGTCAAAACGGCTGAACGGATTTGGCGGAAATGTGGGACACAGATACTTTGTAGCCTGGATAGGAACATAGGCTACTTTTTATCCCGGAAAAATATCACATTCCCGCGGGATAACGTCGTGTAGTCCACGCGGGCGAAGCCGCGGGAGGGAAGCTAGTAATATTAATGTTATAAATGTGAAAGTTTAGATGTTTGTATTTTTTTGTAACTCAATCACGCCAAAACGGCTGAACGGGTTTGGCTGAAATTTGGGACACAGATACTTTGTATCCTGCAGAGGATCATAGGATACATTTTGGAATGCAAATAAATTGAACTTGAACTTGGAACTTTTTACCCCGGAAAAATATAAAAAACCCGCAGGATAACGTCGTGTAGTCCACGCGGGCGAAGCCGCGAGCGGAAAGCTAGTACCTACATATAACATATTGTGTTACTTTCACTTCAATACCTCGTATATGAACGATCAATTCGTAAGGATCAATTGATCCCCCAAAATCCGCCACTGGTCGCGAGCGCGCAATGAGCGTACATCCTTGGAAAAGCAGTAGCGTCTACCGTAGACGGGCAAGCGAATTTCACTGAAAATTGTCCGACCATGATCGTACCTCCATACTGTCCAGTAGGACACTCCAGTCGCAAAGGCGGAACATGGCACTTGCGCCGCGCAGCCGAGAAGCGCCTAAAGCGAAGCATACTAGCACAAAGTACGTCATCACGTCTTTGAATAGCACCAACTGTAACAAAGTCAAAACTGTTACTTTTTACCTTCGATCATATAAACCCTAAATACACAATTCCATACTAAATGCGCTTGAAAAAGTGATTCCAACAACGCTGTCATTAGTAGTTATACTTAAGATATTTCGATTCCCAATACTGCCGTCACCACATTTGATATTCGACCCTAATAAGTAACAGTAATTGGATTTAAATTCGGTCGGCATGGTAGTACTATTACATGGAAAGATCTGATGGTCGGCCGACGCTAGAACAGAGAATCGTATTTCGTCATGTTTGCATCACTGTCTTACTAACGCAAAGAGAAGAAACGGTTGCGCGGCAAGGAATATTGCAATATTTTAGTATAAATAATGAAATTATGATAGTTTCAGTACATGTTTAACTTTAAATTTATTGTGCAATTATACTTACGTTCAGTACTGACTGAAAATATTATATTACATCTCTTTTTTTCCTTTTTTCGAATCGTTTTTGCGCATCTTCTCAGCACATTTAGGCATCGTTTCGCCGGGCGGTCAAATGACTACTGAGGCGATCTAATGCCCAATTTCGAATTGGGCATTCGTTGGCGGCTTCACTTTCTGTGCGTTTACGCTGTATCTAGGGTTTATATGATCGAAGCTCTTTACTAATGAAAAATCTTACTTTAATGTAAAACTTACGAACATATTACCATTATCCATACTCATCTTATAAAATGTGAAAGTGGGTTTGCGTGTTTGTCCATCTTTCACGTCAAAACGGAGCAACGGGTCGATGTAATTTTTTTGTATGGGGTTAGTTTTTGGACCTGGAGAGTGACATAGGCTCCTTTTGTAGGTACTTGAAAAATATCACATTCCCGCGGGATAACATCGTATAGTCCACGCGGGCGGAATACTAGTAAATTAATAATACCGAATGCAAGAAATTGCTGAAGCAGCATGCATTTTAAGCATACGCATCTAGCATGAACTTTAGTCTTGTCTCGAAAACAGGCACAAATCGTTTAATGAGAAATAACTGTTTTCGATTTTCGCGGAAAAGAGTGGCAATCGCGCATCCCACCTTTTTATAGTGTTCTGTGAATAATATAAGCAAAACTGCCTTTCATCAAGTACACAGTTACTCCTCTCGACAGCGATGAAGTAGACGAACAGCCAGCTCACCACGAAGTAGACCACCAGCTCCCATATCACGTTGCCGATCCCCGTCCAGGCTGCTTCAGTGTTTTGTACAAAAGATTTGATTTGATTTGATTTGATTTGAAAAAAAAGAGTGTTTATAACAGTTTTAAACCAAGAGCTTTATTCACGCTACCTTCGAGTAGCTGTAGATTCTTTTGACGGCGATGAAGTAGACAAGCAGCCAGCTCACCACGAAGTAGACCACCAGCTCCCATACCAAGTTGCCGATAAACCCTCCAGGCTTCTTCAGTGTTTTGTGCAAAAGAGTGTTTATACCAGTTTTAACCAAGAGCTTTATTCACGCTACCTTCGAGTAGCTGTAGATTCTTTTGACGGCGATGAAGTAGACAAGCAGCCAGCTCACCACGAAGTAGACCACCGGCTCCCATACCAAGTTGCCGATAACCCTCCAGGCTTCTTCAGTGTTTTGTGCAAAAGAGTGTTTTATAACAGTTTTAACCAAGATCTTTATTCACACTACCTTCGAGTAGCTGTAGATTCAACAAGCAGCCAGCTCACCACGAAGTAGACCACCAGCTCCCATACCAAGTTGCCGATAACCCTCCAGGCTTCTTCAGTGTTTTGTGCAAAAGAGTGTTTATAACAGTTTTAACCAAGATCTTTATTCACACTACCTTCGAGTAGCTGTAGATTCAACAAGCAGCCAGCTCACCACGAAGTAGACCACCAGCTCCCATACCAAGTTGCCGATAACCCTCCAGGCTTCTTCAGTGTTTTTGTGCAAAAGAGTGTTTTATAAAAGTTTTAACCAAGATCTTTATTCACACTACCTTCGAGTAGCTGTAGATTCAACAAGCAGCCAGCTCACCACGAAGTAGACCACCAGCTCCCATACCAAGTTGCCGATAACCCTCTAGGCTTCTTCAGTGTTTTGTGCAAAAGAGTGTTTATAACAGTTTTTAACAAACAGCTTTATTCACGCTACCTTCGAGTAGCTGTAGATCCTTTTGACGGCGATGAAGTAGACAAGCAGCCAGCTCACCACGAAGTATAACCGCCAGCTCCCACACCACGTTGCCAAACCCGCCCTCCAGGCCGTCGCGCTTCAGGTTCAGTTACATAGTTGCTGAAAGTCATTTCAAATTAGTTTTCTTCTTCTCCTTTTTAAATAATTTATGAAGAAATTAGTGTTGTGTGCCACGCTAGCGCGACGCGTCTCGCTTCCGCGTAGAGCGGGGAAAACAACGTTAATGTGACGGACGGGAGGCGCCATATTAAAACACTCGTGGGATACCTACTATTAAAAAAATTCACCAAGGCCCGTTTTTTAAACTTCCACTCGTGTTTTTAGCTTGACCAACGACTAATAACAACACTTTGAACAAAATATGTTTTCCCGTACCTGCCCTTTGGCTATCT